>CM057009.1:149339430-150819430 GCA_029891345.1 Dryococelus australis
TTTTATTCATGTGTGGGTCAAATGAAAATGTGAAATTATTAAGAAAGTAAATACTTTAAAAATCTGCTAATTCTTAGACTTTGATGCATTAAAAAAACAGAAAGCGAAAGAAATAATTTTAAGTTATCATCAATGGTTACCTAACACTTTTTATTCGACGTTAGGATATGGAACTACTTTCCATCCATAGTTACCAACTTTATTGGGCGAATGGCACTCAGTGAGCCCATTAAAATATATACATGCAGGGGCAGTAACTTTTTTCTGAGGTTCATTTCTAAGATGCTCACTTTATCGTGAAAATCCTTTATTCATGTTTTGCCAACACATTTTTATGCGCACGAGAGAAGGTATTATTAATATTTATTAAAGTCTCTTGGATAAATAAAAATGTGATGGTAAAAATATGAATACCTATTTTAAAAGAGATTCAGCATATCAGTACCCGAGTACCCATTGTTAAACAGCTTTGGTACTTAATTAACATGAAGTGTATAGATCACATGACATACGATTTGTTTGGCAAAGTTAATTAGGAGCATAGAAACTTGAGCTCCCATATTCCGAAATTTTCGAATTTTCGGGACTATGTTTTGAAAACTATAATTATTTGACTAAAAATATTTACATTTATGTTGTCATTTGATAAATTTCTTTGAGATAATGACATAAAAAAATATCGTGAAATATGGCGTTAACAGTTTCTGCTTCTCTGAGCAAACGCCTCGTCTGATATGACCATATCAACAACATGTATTGTTAGATACCAACTTAGAAGGAAAAATGTCCTTTTGTCGTTTAGAAAACAAGTTGATCAGTAATGATGTCAGTTTCGAGCGGGACGGCCAGACTCAATGCCACGGGCCAGATAAGGCTTTCCATCAAATTCCATACGCCCGTCAGTTCAAACCCTGCTCATTGAAAAAATGCGAGATTTTTTTAACAAGGAAATTCACGGCCGTATGTTTAAGCGTAATAACAAGGATATTCTATTGTTGCAAGTACACTTGGCAATCCACATTTACTACAGTAACTTCACTATTATTATGTTATTGTCTCTAGCAAATCAAAATATTAATACGAAGTTATGACTAGGGACGCACGATTTTCGCGTAAAGATACCCACGCACGCTATATTTCAATATCCGACAGTAATCTCGTCAGTTTTCCTTTGTTTATTGGCCACATGTCTTCTACAGGATACATTTCCCAACTTAAATGCCCAAGGAGAATGAAATTACCCCGTAACTGCGTGTCTGACATTCGCGGGCAGACACCTGAAATGCATAACTGGAGACCTGAAGAATTCAAGGATTAATTTTGAGACACGATATAATTCAAAACATGTGTGTTTTTATAACTTAAGCCGTTGGTCCACACGGTCTTTTACACATCCTGGTGAACTCTGGCCCAATCGCCGCCTTCCACTGTGACAGCAGACAACCAATGTGCAGGTAATATTAGCGTATTTCTACATTATACTGTACAGTCTAGCCTGCATGTCTTGAACTCACGATTTTTTTAGGTCTCTATGCATAACACCTAAATCATTCTACTATAGGCTATTCACAGTAAATTGAGCACTATTGAATGCCTCCTCTATTGGGATAATAGTCCTTAAATATATTTTATTATAGCTTTAGATATTAACCACCGAGTGCGGTGGAATATACAATTAATTTATTACTAGAGACCCCAGGAATTCGCGAGTTCAATGACTTACAGTCTTATATACTGTCATACAGATATAAACTGTTTATTTGTTGATTGTAGTGGTAAGAAAAGGCAGTGATTGGACGCACAATTACTTCAATGTTTGTAATTAGGTTATTTATCTCCAGGAGGTGTTAAAAAACATGTCGACCAATTACAAACGTAACATAAACGTACATGTGTGTGAATTCCAACTATTCTAGAAATGAACCTGCGAAATTATTGGGTCTGTATTTATTACTTACGCGAAATAATTTATTTAAACAGGTGTTTCAATGATGAAATATGGCTGCAAGGAAAAAGTAACTAGGGCTTCAAAAGTGCTCACTTTACCGCGAACAGCCTATACGATAGTAGGTATGAGCTAAACTGTGAAGAAATACAAATGGTTACTAAATACGACAGGCAATGAAATATCTTCGAGAAAATCGATTATACTTTGCAATAAAACATATTTATGTCGATTACATTCGAAAACTTATACATTTATAAGCTGTAAAATAAGAAACAGTTTTGACAAAAACCATCTTCTTAGATACTGAAAGAAAAAAACTAATTACTCGGTGCGTGTATACTATTTCATAAACTACCTAGTGAGAAAAGATTTTAAACCCTTAAAATGATAACACTGTAAATAAAAAAATACCTATATTACACGAGAATTTTTATTGCGCCCGATGAAGACATGTAACTTGCAGGGAAAGATAGGATTACGAGTAGCAATTCAAGAATTGAACTAAATACAATCTTTTTACTTACGGAATTCCCTGTGATTCTTACTTTCATCTGAATATAACCAGTCCTATTAAGATTAGAAATGCTGTGCCATTCGGCGGGCGAGGCGAAGCTCGCATGATGCGATTCGAACACTCAACGTAACATAGCGGAAGTTTGCAGCTTAGCGGCCTGGCCCTAGAAATGCTCTAAGAACATATAACATAAATCCTAGTTTTTCCTATTGCTGCAATCATAAATATAAGCATTTAAGTTATCCCAGGAGGCATTTAAGCAAACTTATAACTTCAACATTAGAACTTCGGCAACGTTTTGTTAAATTAGCGACATTTCCAAATTTACTGCCGTGGTGGAGTTGTGGTACGACTGCTCGCCTCCCAACTACGCGAACCGGATTTGATTCCCGGCGAGGTCTCTCCCGTATTTTCGTGCGAGGGAGTTGTTCCTGGACTATGCCGCTGATCGGTGGGTTTTCTCGGCAATTTCCCGTTTCCCCCACCCTTTCATTCCGGCACTGCTCCACACTCACCTCACTTCACCTTCATGGGCTTTCGGCTCCTCGATGCTATGATTTGCCCAAACGGGAAATTTCGCGATTTCATTTTAGGATAAGCTAGACCTAAATCAAATGTGTCTATGCTACGTTCTCAGTGGGGTCGCAGTTTTATTACACACGCCCAGGTGAACTCTGAGCCAATAACAGACCTGCAAGGAAAGAAGCACTGTATCCCCGCGTCACCTGGTCTAAGGTGAAACTGGTTATAACACTGGGGCAGCAGCCAATTAACAGAGAGTTGAGGCTCGAAAATACACAGGACCGTGCAGTCTGTCCTACGTGTTGTTTAATCCATCCAGTCACTGGGTCCACAATTGTGCAGGAAACGTTGTAAATGAATGCAAGTTATGACCGGTACTATACACAGCAGGGCGCCAGAGCCAGTCTTGCTGGTGGCTAATCTCATTTGTGGACTTTCCTACACGTCTCTTTGACGTGATTGGTTAATGCCAACATCAACGAACAAGCAGTACGTGGTTCACTGGCAGAAAAAAAATGCTGAACACAATTACAGTTCATACCAAAAAATTACGTGATTGCAACACTTCAACTCTGTAATTAACGTGTAGAGAACCGAGAAATTCGTGAGTTTAATGACCTGTAGGTTATAATTCACAGTCTTATATACTCTCATACAGATATCAACTGTTTATTGGTTCATTGTTATGGTACTAAAATGCGGTGGTTGGGCGCACAATTTCTTGTATGTTTGTTATTATCTTATTTATCTCCAGGAGGTGTCTAAAAACACGTCGACCAATTACAAATGTAACATGAACATACATGTGTGTGAATTCACACTTGTCTAGAAACGAACCAGCGAAATTCTCGGGGAAGGGGGGGGGGTCTATTAATGTGTGACCGAAGGGGTTAATACGCAAAATTGTCGTGTCCCTAATTATACGATATTACTGACATTAAAAAACACGATCTGCTATATGCGCTAGCTTGTGAGTGAGGCAGCGGAAATTTTTTCAGGGGATAAGGATCTTGAGAATCGGAGCTTTCTGCGCGCGACCTAAGAGGAAAACTGAAAGGCGCCACAATTTACCAACCCCTCAGCGCTGATAAGTGCCTCCAATCAAGAAGACAACTTACAAGACCCTTACCTAATAGCTTCGCCAAGATTCTCCCCTCTCCCTTGCATTCTCCTTCTGAGGACCCTCCTGCTCCGAGTTTGCAGCGCCGCCAACTTCGCAAGACTTTGACTAAGTTAGAGCGCTCGGGGACGACACGGCTACGAGACCTGAGTGGTCCGGCAGGTTAGCAAACAATCGATCTCCAACGGCAACTTGAAGAGAGGGCAAAAGACGTAAGACGACATTCACCCCATCTTCCCCCCAACAACTCCACTTCACTGAAAACATGTTCGACCTTCACTTTTCCACCTCACCACCCCAGGACACCCTTCCCACCTCCTATTCACCACTGTACACCCCAGGGACAGCGGTGGTGTAGTGGTTAGACGACTCGCCTCCCACTAAGGTGAACCGGATTCGCATGTGGGAGTCGTGCCGGACGAAGCCGCTGGTCGGCGGTTTTTTCGGTAATCTCCCGTTTCCCCCACCCTTGCTTTCGGGGGCAGCTCCATACTCGCCTCGTTTCACCCTCATCGGCTCTCAAGACCTCGACGTCAAAAGCCGCCCATATCTCTCCACTCTCCTGTACACACACCTCGCATATTTCCTCTCGCGCTACGAGAACAATACAAAATCACGTGCACCGTTATCAGCTACAAACAGAGTACGAATTAAACTTTTTACTGAAAACAGTATACTTTATTAAGTGAACTCGGTACTTTAGGAAAATTTGTATAGATACTATAAATAATACGCTCATCATTTGTAAAGTTTTAAGCATTTTAAGTCGTACATGATACCTAGTAAGAATATTGAGGAAATGTTAGGTTAAATTTTTTGAAAACAACATTGCAAATCCTACGGGTTTATGTTTTATTTTCCCATAGGGTCTTAGCAGTTAGTATGTATTAGTTAGTATTTTCCATATGTAATAGGCATCAAACTCCGTTATCATAATTTTTACATGGGAGAGTTTCGTATCTTTAACCTTCTTGCATTATTACTAGAGACATGCAAAATTCTTGGAATTGTTTGGCACAAGCCTGAACATCACAGTTCTGTATACACCGGAGAAGGCGTCGTGTTCCCATTGGCTGCTGCACAGATGTGAAGCCACGCCCTTTGTGACAGAACTGCGCGTGATTGGGGCACGCAATTGTGAAATGTTCATTTATCGGAGCAGGGTTACCCAGGACGTGTTAGATACAGTATGGTCCAATGACAAACATACTGCAAAGATGGGCGTGTTTGATATTGAACGTATCCCCAAATAATAACGCGAATTTTGCACGTCTGTAGTAATTACGTTTCAGGGAGGGAAATCGCTTTCCCTGGGATAGAATTCTTTTCTTACATGAGCAAAAGAAAATATTTAATGAGAAGGTAGTTTCCTGGCAAACCCGTCACACTGGCTACATACTACAATGCACTCTAAATCTGAATCATTGAGAATTTCACAATTTAAATAAGTGAACAATATCCCTTTGATTCAAAAGTCACTTCAGTGAATTTAACTGATGAATCAGTGGAGAAATGCCCGTTTTCTTTCACTTATTGATTCAGAGGCATTTTCCACTGATTCATCGGTCATTTTTTTCACAGTTTTCAGTGATTCGTTTTTCGACTGATGCATCAGTTAAACAGCGTGTAAAAATGGCAGTAGAATAACGTTAAAAAATGGTCATTAAACAACGTCTATCAAGTAAACTAACAACGTATAAACTAATAAAACCAATACAAAATACTTTCTAGAATGTGTTTCGTGTTTCAAAACACCTTTTAACGAGGTAGCATGCACATTCAGTCTTTGTTTCCGTTTTTACGTATTTCATTTCACTTTCGTGTAATCATCTCAGCACTCTGCTTGAAGGATTAAACTGCATATAATATTGTGTGTAGAGTGCAGCCGTATTAACTATTCGTTTTAACAATCCTAACAGTACCAATTAAATCAAAAACGAAAAGTAAGGGAATAAAATTTAAAAATACACGTTTTGGCCTAGATTTTACTCACATTTATGGACTTGATTTGGTACCTCAAATGGCAAGGTTACGGCTTAAAAGCGAACTACGAAGGATATGGGAATTCGAACCCAGTCACATCCTGGAAATTTATTGATTTTTAAAATCACAGTAAATTGGATAACGTAAATAGTTACCTTTAGAAAATATGTTTATTGCTGGTAATTATTTGGCTTCATTCATTATCAAACCGTATTTAATTCGCCAGTGCAGTTAGCTGTCACTTATTCAATAAGTGAAATTGTTTCACTGAAAGAATCAGTGGTTTTCACACTTATTCGAATTTAGGGTGTGTAATCATTTTTGTATTCATGCAAAGATTTCATTGGAATCTAGCTGCTAATGATTACCTTGTAATTCTACAGTTGAGTGAGTGAGTGAAGGAGTTTTGGGCGGCTCTTGACATCGCGGTCTTGATAGCCGAAGAGTGTGAAGTGAGGTATGGAGCAGGCTGGAATGCAAGAGCAGCGGAAATGGGAGAACACTGAGAAAACCCGTCGACCAGCGGCGTCGTCCGACACGATTTCCACATGTGAATATCCGGGTACAATCCCGCCGGGAATCGAACCCGGTTGGTTTGGTGGGAGGAAAGTAGTCTAATCACTACGCTACCGCGGCCCCTTCTACTGTTAAATTACTGTATATTTACAATACATAATTTTAGTAAACATACATAATTAATTATGTAGCTAATTTTTATAATGAACTTGAAGTCTGTAACACATAATGTTAAAATTCAACACAAGTTTAACACATTCCATACTTTGGTTTTGTAAAATTTTCTCCAATTTATATGTATGTCGTGTTAAAAAATATATTTGGCAACTAGTTTCCAAAGAATCCCGTGTGCTAATAAAAAAATTACAGCGTGGTTCTCAAATAATTGTTTGTATCAAGTACAGATTTTATTATCGTGTACACCGTGAATGACAACAGTATGAAAGATGTAATGTCATCATACTGAATGCGAGTGTCCCATCTGCTCTTTGATTTGCAGAGGAGCTGTACACATGGACGTACAGAGTTGACGTTTTCATTTGTCATCACGCTAAACTTCACAACCCTGTGAATATTTGAGACTGTGTCTCATATTTATTGGCTGCTGTCTGGGTGTGAAGCCACGCCCCTTCTTACCAGACTGCACGTTATTCGAGCACACCATGATGAAGTGTATATTCATTGGCGCAAATTTCTTTCTGGGGTTGTAAAAATAAATATTGTCCAAGGTGTCCAAGTATCAACGTAATGCATCCTTACATGTGCTTTAAATTTTTATTTGTCACCAAACTAAAGAGTTACACAAGTTTGCAGGTTACTTAATTACTTGAAGTTGTCTGTATTCACCACACAGAAAAAAATTCTCTACTTATTACAAACAATTATTTCTAAAATGTTTTTAAGTTGATTTAAGCAAAACAAGTTTTGATTGTGCCTGTATTACCGATTAGGATCACAACTGTCCTTTTAGTGGAGAAGCAGTGGAGAGCGAAAATCTTCTGTGCCAACACAGAATCGCAACAACAACAAAATCGCCATAGTGTAACGCTACAATTATGACTTGCTGCAACATGACTAATTTGTTTACAGCTACAGAACTTGAACTGGCCCAGTCTAATAAGTAGGGATAGGAAAATTTCGCGAGTTCAATGACCTGTAGGCTAGACTCCTCGGTCCTCTGCATGCTGGAACCTCAGCTGTGTTTTCATTGGCTGTTGTCCCACACATGACAGTTATGGGATTCTCAAGGTGCTTCCTTGCAAGTCTGCTATTGGCTCAGAGGCGTGCAGGGTGGGTCTAATAAACTATGAGCCAATTGCGAAGGTGACTTCACTGTATATGTATTTGACGTCTGTCTTGTCCCGAAGTGAATTCGCGAAATATCCCTACCCCTACTAATAAGTAGAGACCCGATAAATTAGCGAATTTAATTACCTGTAAGTTAGACTCCATAGTCGTATATACTCTCGTACAGATATCAACTGTTTACTGGTTGATTGTCGTGGTAAGAAAAGGCGGTGGTTGGGTGCCCAATTTCTTGCATGTGTGTTATTTGCTTATTTATCTCCAGGAGGTGTCAAAAAATACGCCGACCAATTACAATAGTAACATGAGCATACATGTGTGTGAATTTCAACTTGTCTAGAAATGAACCCGCGAAATTCTTGGTTCTCTATGTATAACGAAGAAAGTAATTTATTCGAGACTGTTTTTATAGTAACAAAATTTGTTTTAATTTTAATAAAAGATTAAGGAAACTTATGTTTACTGATACAAAATATTATTCCTTTATAAGTTTTTGTTTATTGACAATAGTACATTTCTTTATATCAAAGACAAAGATTTCTCCTAGCTTATTATGTTTCCAGTAAACAAATATTCTGTATAAGAAAGGAAAGTGTAAAGCGATATTATTATTTTCTTCTTTCGAACAACCCAGGTTTTATTACGAAAAAAAAATTACTGAATTAATTGTTAACGAATAACGAATTTCTTACATCATAGATATAACGATATAACCTTGAAAATACAGACAGTATTGTGACGACAAAGCAAGGTTATAAATGTCATTAATATATAGATAAAATAAAAAATTTTGTTTGTGGCAAATAGTGGTTAATATTTAACATTAATAAACGGTTTTCCAAAGTGTAACTCGGGCTACGCTAAAAATAATTTTTTATGTCACTGAAAACATAACTCAAATGACTGCAGTTTCATTGTTTCGTTGACAAGATTTTAAAAGAACTTAACAGTACATCAACACTCATTATCGTCACATAAGAGTACATCAAAACCTATTATAATCAATAAAATAACCATTTCAGGTCCATTTTAATTTACTGTAATAAAAACAAAAACATTTTATGATGCAAACAAAAATATTTTATGATGCGTGCTGTACTTAAGCCAACAAAACACTTGTTTCGTTGTCACAGCCAACGAACTGTAGGCTATGTGTTCGGATACAATAATATGAATCAATTATGACCTAGACTAGTATGACTGAGAATAATTTACCCACACGTACGATCATTGGTCATCGATTCCGCAGTGTGCACTACAGTCGAAAAAAAAACCTACACGTGCGTATTGGACACAACTGTGTACACCGGATCTGGATGTGTTAAAAATATTTCAACGAAACCTGACATTAACACTATAGTTTGTAATACTCACTATTTATGAAAGAATATTGATTGGGAGGCATTCAAGGAGCTCAAAGTCAGCCAATTGTAAACATTATTCTATGAAGTAAAAAGTGTACTTTATGGTGTGAAACAAGAGAATAATGGTAAGTGCAAAAGCAGAGACCAGCAGGAATGTAATTAATACAGTGGTCGATGTGACACAATTATAGCGTAGAGAACAAAGTTTTATCCAAAAATGTTCTTGCAGCAACAAATCATTAGTTGCAGCAAAAAAAAAAATTCTTTTACAATCTACATTCCTATGGAGCTTTCTTAATGGTTAAACATTTAGTTTTGGCGTATTTGCAGTGTTTTTACACTTTTTAAGTTAAACCTTAAAAAAAAACCACTCCACTTGTTAGGCTGTTTCCTATATACTCCATTTATAAAAAGCGTTCTGTACTTATGATAAAATATTAGTTTCTAATTTTTTTACTACACAGAACTTCTACTTTTATAGTTGATGTATAAAGTATAACATGTTATTTCTAATTATTATGATTTAAAATAAAGAGAATATAAGTGTTTTGGTAATGCATCAGAAGAGGTAGTTCCAATGCGAAGTATTACTGAAGCGAGTACGCACGAATGTGGTGCGCTGTACCTTTGGTGTCATTTTCTAGACTCGGTTAAGCTTTATTTGCACGAGGCCGAGGAATAACCTTTACGTAGAACTCTAGCAGGAATTCAGAAAAGTTATAAGTAACCGTGAAAGTACTATGACTGCACGTTCTACGTCAGAAGATCAGTAACAGTTTGAGGCTCACATCAGCCAAAACACCCATTTCTTGTCGCTGGTTCCCTCTCCTACAATTTTCAGCCAGTTTTCCTGCACCACATACGGTGCGTCGTGGGTGCTTTGTAAACATCCTGCACAATAGCTTGACACCTGAAAAATTAGGTAATTCATTCTGGTACAAGCAAGACTCGAAAATCTGTTCGTTTGTGTTTATTTGGAAACTAGCCAACAGTTTAGTTGGCACCTTTTGGAATACTCCGAGCCAATAGTAAACGTGCGATAAAATGCAGGCCCACTCCCGGGCTCCCATTGCGATTCTAAGAAGCCAATGAGAGGGTCACTTCTGGGTAAGGATTCGTCGGCCACCAAGAAATTCATTATTTTTAGTTACCTGCAAAATTCGCTAGTTCAATGACCTGCAAGCTAGACTCTGAAGTCGTATGTACAAATATGACGATATCAACTGCAGATTTCTTGCCTGCTGTCACAGTGGAAGGCGACGATTGGGCCAGTGTTCTTCAGGAGGTGTCAAACACCGTGTGGACCAATGGATAAAATTATGTAAACGCACGTGTTTGGCATTCTAGCATGTCTCAAAATGAATCCGCAAATTCTTCCGGTCTCCAGCTATTTAATATTTGTACGCAACGCTTCTCAACTTGTGGATATCATATTTTCTGGCCAAAAGTTTTTTATACATATATTTTTTGGTTAATGAAAAGTCAACATTACAAGTTTAGTTTTTTTTTTTGGATGTAGAAATCATAAAAAACCAAATCACTTACCGAAATGAGATAATTCACAATAGAATAAAGTACTAAGACTTACTTCAGAAAATATTTGAAATTATGCTGTGAAATGTTTTCGTAAAATTTTTTATTTGTTACATTATATGATTTTTGCAAAACAAATTTTACTAAGCATATGTTAAAAATAAAATAAAACCGTGAAGTTTCAGTAATTTTCATTAAATTTTCTGCAAGTATTATAGTTTACTTTGCTTGTGCGTTCCAAAAATACTAAAACTGTGAACGTGAAATGCTATGACAAAAAAACCACGCGACCTAAGTTTTTTTTATGAAATAAAAGAGTACGCCCATGCAATGTCTACAATTTGGATGCTATTACGTACAGCTCTAAAATAATTACATTTTTTGAAGGCCACCGCCCTTAAGTATGTGATATAGGGTTGAGTCCAGCCTAGCGAATTCTTCCGGTATCTTATAATTACTTACTTGCTCAAAGTATGCGATATAGGATTGAGTCCAGCCTAGCGAATTCTTCCGGTATCTTATAATTACTTACTTGCTCAAAGCTAAAAATGTTCCTTCTCATTTAACAGGATGACAGTCCGTGTACGTAAAAAAAATATTTAATTTATTCAATACATTCGTTGTTTGGATTTTATGGTCTTGTAAAATGTAAAAAAAATAAATTAAAAAAAAACATTAGTTGAGTGGATGATATTGATTGGCAGTGAATTCTAAATTAATTTAGTAGTATACTTGTTTCTTATATGGTCTCAAGTTCGTATCACAATTTAAAATCGCAAATTTAATGCAGGGCTTTTTACTAAGACTTAAAGAAGTACCTTTATTCATAACTTAAAAGGAGTTTATTAGTTTATATCGCTCCATAAATAGGAGAACATCACATATGAAAAATTGGTATTTTTTCAGATCGCAGCGGGTTTAGGTATTTATAATAATTTCACTATTAAATATTGGCCGCATCAGGTACACAATTTGAATTTTTCTGCAGTCATATAAGTAGTTACCTGAAGAATTCGCGGATTCATTTAGGGACAAGGTAGAATTCAAAACCCGTGTGTTTATAAGACTTTAGTCATTGGTCCACACGGTGTTTGCCACCTCCTGCAGAACACTGGCTTAATCTTCGCCTTCCACAGTGACAGCAGACAATGCAGTTATACACCGGCATATTTGTACACTTCTCGTCATTAAAATGAACGATCTCGTGTAGCTGAAAATATTTCTAAGTCCCACTTCGAGTATGTTGGGCAGGCTGCCCCCTCCCAAGCCACAGGCACGTGCCGCGGACTGGACGTGGCTAACTGCTGCAGGAAACATGGCTTTGGAGGAAAAAGGATACAAAACACGAATAATAGTTATGCGAGCTCAGTTTTGTCCGAATACATTCCAACACATCGTATGTAATGCAGTTAAAGTAAATTAGTGGTAAAACCTTCGGAATTATAAACTAGCCTGTATCAGATCTGAGAAACAAATAGTAAATTATAAATTTGAACAAACCACACTGGACCACTGGAAAAAAAGTACTTCCAAATCATGCATAATTGTAAATATGAAAGGAGGGTTTACGTTATAATTCCCCTTGCGAACACACACGAGATCTTTGAAAACATAAAGTGATAATCACTAAAAACATTAAATAATACATCATATGGAATAATGTTTTCATATGTATGATAATTAGAGACCATTAAATGTCTCGAAATGAATGGCCTGTATTCATCGGGCATTCATTGGACTTCACAGTCCAATGAATGCCCGATCAACTACTGTATATTCACTGTTTGTTTCTCCAGTAAGTAGCCAATATTTCTCTAAAACATACAGCACGTGATCCCACACGTCTTTCCTTGCCAGTTTCGTATTTACTCAGCATATTCCTGAGTAAGCCTTGTTAACTGTAATCTAATGCAAAGGTAGATTAGGTCTATAAGTGTGTAAAGTTTAGCTTGTCCTCAAAATAATCCGCGCAGTTTTCCTGTTCCTGATTTGTTCTGTTCATAAAGTAAAGGCCTATTTACATGCACCGATATGTCTTAACCAAATTGGTATTACAGTGAATAGTTATTGATTATTAAAGTGTTTTAACACGAATTTAGTACATTATTGTCTGCGGGGGTGATTATAGTCTCTTGAAAGTTCTAAGGTTATTTAAAAATACTCAATATATTTACCTTTTAAAACAAAATAACATATAGAATGCATGCAGCGAGCTACTAGATATATATCGAAGGAAACTATTAGCATTAATGTGAGCACTTCTTGATGCCTGTCGCATATTATATATGGATGTATGCACCCAAATGTCAATAAAGATTACGTATTTAGACGTATCTCAGCTTTTATTTTCATGTATACACGAACTGAAGTATAAATAAAATTGTTCGCATGTTTCATGTGTGTGTGTGTTATAGCACCATTACGAAAAGTGTTAAGAGCTCACTTTGGCGCGAACAGCCCATAGTACTGTTACATCTAAGCTGAACAGTTCAACTCGACGTGTTTTGTCATGATGTGATTTCTCACCGAACTGCCTCCATTGGCGATTCGTGCTAGTAACGGTAAGTAACCCGATTTGAAATACTTGGTAGCTGGCTGATACCACACCGACCAGTCACCTAACTGATTGGTGGATACATGTGAAAGAGTGCTTTCTAGCAATTGGTCTCTCAATGTTTCCCGCCATGTTATGCGAATGCTAGCCATTGTGGCTTACACAACTACCATTTGTTTGATAATATTTCACAATGTGATGACAAACATGATTCGCCAACATTATATAAATATATATATTTATTTATTTATTTATAAATCGTTGTCAGTACCACAACTACAAAATAAGCAAAATATATACCAATTTGATACTTGCATTATCTTGGACTGTCTTACACACGAAACATTCACGCATATAAATATTTTCTAAATGAATGTTTCTTTTAAGAATTACCTTCCTTGCGGGATAAGGTTTTGTAGTTTCTAAGTTTGAGTCCAAATTGGTTGACCAAAAACCGAAAATTTAACCGGTGGAAGACCGTATTCAGTGCCTGTAAGAAATTGCTACACAAATAGAGATAGAGAATTGCATTTTCTTTATAACACATCTACCAACATCTGACTTTGAAGTCCCCGCACTTTGACCTCATACCTACCAAAATCGCAGAGGTTATAGTGACGTAAAGGGTTGGGAGAGTGAAGGTACGTTTTAAATATTAGTAATATGACATGCAGTCAAATGAAAAGTTACTGAGCCAGAGTTTCAAAATGTCGTACAGAAAGGTCCATCCTGATCCACGCAAGTTCCATTTCGCAGTGGTTGTTTAACAATATTAAATGATTTATCACCAATTTGTTCTACTTTCTAACCCTTTCTTCTCTGTTTATTAGGTTTGCTAGTACAAGTCATAAAATGAATAAATTCACAATAACAATTTAATTTGTAATGTTGTGAGTAGTACATAAAAATCACTTTGGTGCAAAGGGATGGGGGATAGGAGCGGAGGAACCACCCGTCGCCATGTTGGAATTTCCAATTTTTTCTTTTTTTTCCCTCAAAATTTCAATGTTTTCCTCAAAATCGACTAAATGCCACCAAAAATTTCGATTTTCAGTAAAAATGCATTTTTTCCCCTTAAAAAAATTCCCATTTTCCCAGACAGATCAGTAACCCTGGGTAGAGCAGTAAGACGGATTAGCGACCCAGGGTCAAGGATCAACGACCCCGGTGACCGGGATCAGAGACCCCAGGGTCAGGAGAGCAGAACCAGGACCTTTGCCCTTGACCTTCGACATTTGACCCAAAAAATCCAAAATATACAAAAATTCGACAAAATTCCAAAAAATTGTAAAAAAAAAAATCACAAAAATTATATTACTAAAAGTACTAAAAAACTATTTCGAAAATATTGAAACACATATTTTAAAAATTGTTGAAAACGTATTATCAACAATTTAAAAAGTTATTTATGAAACTTAAAAAAAAATGTACTAAGAAGTATATTATTAAAAATGTATTCAAAAATCATTTAAAAAATCAATAAAATATTATTATTAAAATTAATGAAATAATTACTAAGAATTTTTTAAAAATGTATTAACAAATGAACTTACCAGAGGTCACCCCTCACCCATACACATCCACCATCTTGGTAGGTGCAAGGGACTACCATCTTGGCAGTCAGCCACCATTTTGGTAGGCGACCACCATATAGGTAGGCGACCACCATCGTGGTAGATATCACCTGTCCGCCATGTTGGATGCAGATGACAATGACCTCAAACCCATGACCTTGAATGGCCTTGATAACCAGAACTCGTGAAAAGTACATAGAAGTCAACGAGCATAATTCATTACAAACTACCACTGCCATACTGGATGTAGTACCCCCATCCTTGAATGATCTTGAAAACTAAATCTCAAGAAGAAATACATAAAAGTCAACAATCACATTAGAACTAACTACTACCACCACATAAATGCAGGTGACCTTACTGTGACCTCGTGATCTTAAATTACCTTGAAAGCAAAAACTAGAGAAACATACATAAAAGTCAGCAAGCACATTACAGTACTACCTACTACCACCATATTAGATGCAGACTACTTTGACCTTGACATCATGACCTTGAATGATCTTGAAAACAAAAACTCGAAAAAAATCATTAGAGTAATCAAGCATATTATGTTACAGACTACTACCATCATATTAGGTGCAGACTACCTTAACCTTGACCACATAACCATGAATGACCTTGAAAATCAAAACTCGATGAAAAAAACATAAAAGTCTACAAGAACACTACAATACTAACAACTACCACCATAATAAATGCAGACTATGTTGACCTTAACCCCATCAAATTGAATGAACTTGAAAACAAACACTCTTAATAAAATACATAAAAGTCAGCAAGCATATTACATTACACACCACGGCCACATATTGAATGCAGGTAACCTCAACCTTGACCCCATTACATTGAATGACCTCGAAAACAAAATTTCGACAAGAAATTCATGAAAGTCAACAAGCATGTTACATTTCTAACTACTATGCCCATATTATATGTAGGTGAAATTAACCTTGACCTCTTGACTTTGAATGACCTTGAAAACAAAAACTCGAGAAAAATACATAAAAGTCAACCAAAATATAACGTTTCTAACAACTTCCACCTATTAGATGCAGGTGACCTGAACCATCGCCCCATCACCATGAATGACTTTAAAAACAAAAACTAGAGAAAAAATATATAAAAGTCAGCAAGAGTATTACATTACAAACTACTGCCATCATATTAGATACAGACCACCTTGACCTTAGCCCCATGACCTTGAATAACATTGAAAATAAAAATTCGAGAAAAAAATACATGCTTTACAATTCTTGTTTGTATAGTTGTATGCCCTTTTCAATCCACCGAAGTTATCTCTGGCAAATTTATGTCTTTAGCTGCAACTTGTGACCTCGAACAAGGCGATTTGGCCATTATAACTTATGTCTTCTGGTAGGCACAGTTACCTGCAATTTTTTATATGGTGAATTTATAGTTGCCATATTCATATATATCACTCGCGATATAGAACAAGGTGATGTATATGAACTACCATACCACAAGCCTTCATTATTCTTTGGATAAACCTGTTACTGATGCCAGAATTGTTGGCAACCCTATCAGCTACATTGTTGATCGGTATGTCTTAACACTCATACCTATTTAGTCTCGCGGTCATAACACTTACTCATACTATTTTACTACTTCCCTTTCACTTCTATAAATATCATGTTTATATATTCCAAAATGTTCACTGAACATCTATTGAAAACTAAATCTGCAGTTAAATATGCATGTGACGGGGTAATGTTTCTAGGTCGGATACTACAAAGCCAGAGCCGCGTACGTAGTTGTTCCACCTCTCCCCAACAGACCCCCGCATCCACGTTCAAACAAGTGCCACAACGGCTGGCGCAGAGAGTAGCTTGCTTCTTGAACGCTGACCCGGACCTAATCGAGCGAGTGTATACATGTCTGCTCCGTAACTAGACCAAACAATCCTATAGGAAATTTGTAAAGCCTTCAGTCAATTTCGTACGAATAAACCTGCAACTGAGCGTGCAGTGTCGTCTCATTTCGAAATATTTACCACGCCTAAATATTAGAGATAATTTACCTTCATTATGTTCAGTTCATGACATAGCAAAGTCATGTTTTCGGCTATTCTTTTAAGCTGGTTTCTTCAGCTATATTGTTTTTATACCTTTTAGTAAAATATTATTTAATGTGAGCGCTTTTAGGCAGACATAACCGTTTAAAACGTAGCGCTAATATTAATATACGTAAAAAACTTGGCTTTAGCATGTTAGTACCAATTTGTTGTTACGACGACATTGCGTATGTAAGACATAACAACTATAATCTGATAGTGAACATTAAGCATTCCTGGGGCCGTGGTGGTGTAGTGCTTAGACAACTCTCCTACCACCATGGAGAACCGGGTTCGCTTCCCGACGAGGTCACATCTGTATTTTCGCATGAGGGAAGCGCGTAGGATGATTGCCGCTGGTCGGCGGGTTTTCTCACTGATTTCCCATTTCCCCCACTCTTGCTTTTTGGTTCTGCTCCATACTCATCTCGCTTTACCCTCAAGGGCTCTCAAGACCTCGGTGTTAAGAGCCGCCCAAATCTCTCCACTCGCTCATTAAGCATTCCGCCTACGAGGACGTATTTTGTCCAGAAGGGCGAGACACTTAGGACGACCCAGGCACGCGCATCACATGCATCATCGTCTCTATATACAAGGTACTGTACAAGTGTGCAGTCTCCTTCAAAACTTACTTCTGAGACAACTTTAAAATTATTCCTATTTCATAAAATATTTGCTACATTGTCTTATTGCCAAACAATAAAGTAAAAATATACTTAGCTTCTAGTTTCTTGTAGTGCATTTACATCGTAATCCTATATTATTAAACTGAGCTTTCACCCATGCACTAAAACGCTAATGCTGAATATCTGTTTACATTTGGACAGCTTCGTTTGGCGTGATCGGTGTGAATGTGAACAGAACCAGGGTTTAGGGTGAAATCATCCAACGGAAACTTTGGAGTGAGTGAAGAGATTTGGGCGGTTCTTAACAGCGAGGTCTGGGGAACCGTTGAGGGTGATTGAGGTGAGTATGGAGCGACTCCGGAATTAAGGGGCGGGGGGAAACGGGAGATGCCCGGGAAAACCTGCCGACCAACATCGTCCGGCATGATTCCCACTTGCGAAAATCCGGTGACCAGGCCTGAGATTGAACCCGTTTCGTCTTGGTGGGAGGCAGGGAAACATTTGAAAATGCTTTTAGTGGCAAGTATAGATAATCGCGCAGTTAGTATTTTCTACCCGTTGCAGCGCCCGTCCGTGTCCATTGCATTACTGAAGGATGAGTGAGCTCAACAGGGCCACGATGTCTGGCGCGAGCAGTAGTGCGAGCTGCAATCAATGGCAACCGCACACAGCCAGGCGGACTATGGAGCGGTTGAATGAGGAAGCCACCTGACTGCCTGTTCGTTTTGTCTCGGCACTAGGCACGCCTTGTTAAAAAAAAAAAAAGTCTACTTGGCTTATTTAGTCAAACTAATTAGCGCTTACGAAATACGATTGACTTCATTTTTTGTTCGGGAAAAATATTTTTGGAAAGCAAGGTTAGTGTGCAAACATGTTGAGATTGTTTTAATTATGTATTATTCTTAGTTACACATATCGATTAGACGAACAAAAACATAGTTTGACTAAATGTAATACACTGCAAATACATGTTATTATTTCCTATATAATTTTTCATGTCATATGTTTTCTCTTTTGCACGTTTGTAATTTGTTTTTATTTGCTCACCAAACATTTAAGTGTAGGGCTGGAAGTATTAACACTGGCGAGGTAACTGGAGCCTCTGTGTTACAGACCACAAGATTAACTGAAGCTGAGTATTTGCGAGTTTCATAAGAAAAAAATTTTCCACAAAGACTCATGGTTCTGAACATAATCATAATTCAGTCAGCAAGTTGAAATATGATAGGGAAATTTGTAAGGCACGTACAGAACCCATATTTCACGTCATACCGAAGTGGCATCTCCAAGTAAAATATGATATTCATTTGCCACAAAATTAACATTAACTGAGAACGGAGATAGGAAATGTATGTAATTCTTTAAACGATCAATGTAGATGTGAAATACTGTATGTAGGCGAAACACAGCTGTAAGTTAACACCCGTGAGATGAGAGAGACATAAACGGCGCTTAACAATTAAAGTCTTCAGATCTGATAGTGGTGAAGAGAGGTACAGATGGAGCAGCGACAGAAAACTGAGTATCGGGAGTACCCCGATACTACCCACTGGCCAACAGCAACGCCCGCCATGATTCCTACACATGAAAATCCGGATGTGACCCCGATTTGTCGGGGTGCGAGTCGAGTACTCTGAAAGTTACAACACCACAGCACCTACAAGCGATTAAAATCATTAAAAATACACACCCATTTTTTTGGCAAGCTGGTATTCCTAGAGGAATAACTTTTCCTATCATATTGTAAAAGCGACAAGAGAAACGCGAGGCTCCATATTAAAGTTATTTAACTTGTAATTAAGTGATTTGTTAAGTCAGCAAGAAAATCAGATAATCTTGCTTCCTTGAGTACCTCCATGTTAAATGTTACAATGCCCTTTTATGTCAAATGTTTGAACGCAGATAGCGCAAGTTAACATGATTGAAATTTTGGGCTGATATGCATGTTAAACATGTTTTAAGTTAACTTACAGCGCACGAAAACGCGAAAATGGTCGTGGGATTGCCTAGTATAGCCATGGTAGTCAAATATACATATTTCTACTGAGCATATCTGCTGTGTTAAGCGAGAGAGAAGGTGGCGTTTAAGGTCGGAAATGCATGCAGCAGCGAAATAAACCCTGCAGTTCACATTATGTTTGGGCTACATTATGTTAGAAGGCCACAGACAGTTCCTTCAACCCCCGCTCTCCAGTTTCCTAGAGGGCTGTGCTTTGTAAAAGTTATCGTATAAAGCGAAAAAATATGCACATTTTAGACGAGTAAGTGAACTAGCGTATACATTTTATTAATCTGGCACTTGAACTTGTCAACGCTGTCAGAAAACAAGCGAAATGCCTTCGAGCCGCTTAGTTTTAATATATATATATATATATATATATATATATATATATATATAACTGCAAACTGGCTGCCGATCAAAATATTTAATCTAGTTTTTAACAAACAGCTATCATATTTTTCTGCATGAGAAATTGTATAGATCATAAATGACGAGAATAAAGCGTTCTACAAAAAATTTTTTGATTCATTGAGTCGATATTTTAATGATAGAGAATATGCATATAATTAAACCCTAAGAGACAGTATATTTGCGCATATGAGTACCCAATTTATCAATGACAAAAATAAAGTTAAGCTGAATTGCATTGATAATGGCTGTATTATTTATGTTAAACCACATTTAACGTACCAATATCGGTCCAGAAATTATTTCTTCCAGATATTTTGTAATATATAACATGTTTTGTTTTCAGCACTGATAAAATCTCATTTCATTCGATGGTTTATTTACAACATGCTGTGTTATTTGTATCAAATTTCCAAATTTTCGATAAAATTCACTAGTATATGTGCAATATTTCAAAAGCGTATGATCCCCTCCCCCCCCCCCCCCCCTCCGTTTTTTTTTTTGTTTTTTCGTTCCTTGGTTACACGGTTCTGTGATTATAGAATAGTAATCAAAACGTTTATGTCGACGCCATGTTAGAAATAAGTGACCGACCCACGTAAAACATATAATTTTATTTGGTCAGCGTTTGCAAAATTAGGTAGTAACAGTTTTATTGTTTCCCGACATTTGACACAGTATATTTTCTTCTTGTAGCGGTACTTTACAATATTGCAGTCTAAAGAGACAATGTACCAGCATGTTTAATACCTGTAGGTGATTAGGTAATACGTTCAACACACCAAGTTTGGTTGAAATTGGTCAAACAGTATGCTACATGCTGTATACCAAATGAACCTAAATTATTTATAGTCACCTTGTAAAAATTAAGTTTCTTACACATTTAAATTGTATATGTTATTATGGTATACATCGTATTATATACCGTATACAAAGATTGCTTGAAATAGGGTCACATCGTTTCATAGATACAGACTAGTTATCAAAATGTCTATACAGCCACAAATTAAAACTAAATGCCAGAACCAATTAATTCATACCAGCATACTTCTTGTTTGTCAACTTTATTTTTTCATGTGTGCGCTATATTACAAAATTATGAATGAAAACGATTATTTATTGGCATATTTACAGTAATACCTTTAGTGGATACTTTCTTCATATCAAATGTAGTCGAAGTGTGTATGTGTGTGTGTGTGTGTGTATATATATATATATATATACCAAATTAAAAAAAAAAAAAACAATTTGCATGGCGCCTTGTGAAGATACAGTAAGTGTCACACTAATCTTAGTTGTGTATGGTACCATGGCCTACTATAGGCCTAAAATATACTAGTTGCCTGCAAAATGTGGTAGGAATCTATTGTGTAATTTCCGAGATATGATGCTAAAATATTATTGTTTTCACCATAGCGAACCAATAAGAACGTACCTTCCTAGATTAAAGACGTACATGATTAACTGTGAAATTACACGATTTGGTTTGACCTAGTAAAATAATTTCCCAGATATGAATGGCGCCCTACTGTATTAAAGTAACAACACTTCTGAAATTAAGCAAACGGCTTGGCAGAATATTGTAAAAATCAGATGTCCTTACTAAGCTTAATATGTGCACAAAGTTTGGTGAAATATGTTTCACAGGATCGATTATTATTATGAGGAGACATACAGTACATGACAGACAGACATTTACATGATAATATAAGCTCATTTTTCCAAGGAAAGTAGCGTAACATTGAATGGAAGTGAAAGTGAATTGAACGTTTCAAGTTGATCAAGAAATTATGAAGGGATTGTCCTTTATTTCGAATTATTCAACAACTGTTAGCAGCCCCATTAATTTTCGAAATAAACTGTTTACGACCGCAAATAAATGTCTCATAAGAAAAAATAAATAAACGGTTTAAATATTATAAGATGTGTATAAAGTTTTCCTTTTTTTTTTCTTTTTTGTTGTTGTTGTAAATGTTTAAATGGATTCAGAAAGTGTTTCGTGCAACTAGTAGCGTACCCTGTTAGGTTTCCTTGCATTTTTTCGTTGTTTCACAGAATTCTTTGTGGATGTCATTATTTTCGTTTTTCCTTAAATAATATAGCTTTATGGTATATACTTAAGATTATGTTGGTTCAGCGAAGCAATGAGGAGGGCTACCGTTTAAACAAAAACGTTCAGTTTGACTGAGATATAATTTAGGTAACGCAACATACAAAATCCTCTACTGGAATCACGCTGCAAAATGTTTTGTTGCCTTCTCTAAAACATGCGGTAGTAAGTCATCTTCTTGATTCGCATCCAGTACAATAAATATTTACTGATCTCTGGCGTGGGGATGCTTTATTATGTAATAATGTTCAAATCGTATTTTCGCTTACATTGAAGATGAATTTACACATTACACTTTATGATTGTTTAGTTTTGTGTGGAGTGTACGACGTCAGGAATACGATTTCCTAACGTAAATCATACAGGCTACGCAAAGAAACATACAGAATGCGGTGTCCTGATTACGGACAGCACACGCATCGACGTGCACAGAGCTCAAGGCAGGTGCCAGTGCATATACAGCAGTTAGATGGTGCAGGCTAAGTTGGCCAACTGTTAAAGCAGCTTGCTTGTATACGTGGGTCCATCGCAGATCAAAGTGCCACTGCAGCTGAACTAACGCACAGAGAGCGAGAACCTCGCAGGGTTGCCAGGTGTACAAGTCAGTGTGAGTCAATGTACAGGAACTTAATGACAACCCATTACTTCACGCTACGAGGCGTGGCGAGTGGCAAGGCATTTTGATTTCCCCTGACCATGCGGAAAAAGAGATCAAGTTAATATCTGTCATAACCACGGCGAAAATACATTGAAAGTGAAGAGGCTCGATTTTTCTTCGGAAATAAATCGGGAAATCTGTTCAATATCGTTTTTTTCTTGCAAGCATTCTGACATACGTACGTTATCTGCTCAACGCTGTTCACGATAAAATGAACACTTTTGAGGCACTAGTTACTTTTATCTTTCAGCAATTTTTTTTATTATTTAAACATATTTTTAATTAATTATGGCCATGTAAGTAATAACCACTGTGTAAATATTATACCGCACTCTGCAGTTAATGCCTAAGACTAAAGTAGTGTGTATTTATTGACTATTATTGCAAATGAAAGGCATTCATGGCATAAACAGATACACGTCAATTTACAAAAGAAATTTCCTTGGCAAGGAGGTTTGTGCAGTTAAACTGAATGTATTCTATTCCTGTGCGTGTTATGGGAGGTAGAAAAGACATACTATGCCGCTCAATGATTTACAAACACCGCGCTGTTCTGTATCTTACTTCAAACATTTTGCAGGAAAGGTTTGCCAACAAAAATCAAAGTGAATAAAACAAAGTGTAAATTGTAGGTTTGAGAAACACTTTGAGTCCATACATACATACAAAAACATAAAATAATGTCTTTAAAAAAATTATCTAACCCCAAAGAATTCATACGAACCGTTACAAGTAACAAATATTTTCATTCGCTCTAATGATTCCCGTAGTACTTCCCATCTAGGCGACTGTGCAATGTACCGTAAAATAATATAAAAGTACAAACATGCTGAGACAAACCGAGGAGTGGATGACCAAGCGTACTTTCGCGTAGAGAAGAAGATATATTGTGAAATAAATCCGTCAGAGATCTTTTACTAGTCCATGCGCTATTGCAAGAGACCTACGAAATACTTTCAAAGTCACTGTAACCAATGACAGTGAGAAGAGTATTCAGCAATAGTGACTGTAATGCAAGAACACCACAGAAGTAATCATACATAGGCAAATGTAATTATAAGAAGAGACTTAACTTCGCGCAGGTATATTTACAGAACGATTACTGGACAGACGTAATATTTCCA
Organism: Dryococelus australis; assembly: GCA_029891345.1. Classification (NCBI taxonomy): domain Eukaryota; kingdom Metazoa; phylum Arthropoda; class Insecta; order Phasmatodea; family Phasmatidae; genus Dryococelus; species Dryococelus australis. Next base: position 149,363,366 of record CM057009.1, read on the forward strand.
GATGAGAGAAAATTCAAGGTTTTCGATCATGACAGTCTGCTAAAAGTGTGGAGAAAATCGAATAAAGAGATAAATCCCCAACATTCTCATCCTACCGTCAATCATGGTGGGGGTTCAGTTACGATGTGAGGGTGCATGAGTGCATGTGGGGTAGATGAACTGATGTTTATATATTGACTATTGGATCAATAAAACTATATTGACCTGTTTAAACATAATTTGCCACCTAATGCCATTCAACTTGATGTAGTAATGCTCATTTTACCAGGATAATGGTACTAATCGTAAATCCTGTGTAACACGAATATGGCTGCTGTATAATTGTCCTCGTGTAACAGAAACTGCACCCTAATCCACAAACTTAAATTTAATATAACATATTTGGGCATACTTAGACATAAAGTTACGAAAACATCATATTTCAAGCACGCGGGAATTCAAGGAGAAAATCCTTCATGAGTGGAACAATATCCCTCCTAGTGTCATACAAACGGTAGTAAAGTCAATGCCAGCGCGTTTGAGAAGAGTTCTGAAACAAAAGGGAGGGCATGTGAAATATTAAATTGAGAATTTATTTAGTTTATGTTGATGTACGAAAACATTTGTTCTTCGTACGAAGGTGTATGAACTTTTCTGATTCGGAAAACGTGCATTTATTTACATTTGTGTAATATATTACTTTGTTTCTTTTATAAGTAATGTTGTTTATTTATTGTATTTGATGAAATGGAATGCAAAATACAGCTCGACGCATACGTGTGTTTCAACATAATTGCTTATTGTACAGACGTCGTGAAAGGAACAGGATGTATGAATATTTGTGATCGTCACTGTATATACATATTAGTGCCTGTTCTATTTGAAAATGCTTTCCGTGGTATCCTTCAAACACAAGTCTGATTTATTTACATTCACAATTTGACCTTACTTTAATTCTTATGCAATCTGAACAACTTTTAAGCCAGTAGAGACTACTGACATCAGAATTAATAGACACAGATCTGCCTATCACTGAAATCTAGAATGTTTTCAGTCTGAAAACAAAAACAACTTAAACGTCGCTTATATAAGGTCACGGGCAGAAGTATAAGGACAGTGGTAAATAGCAATTAGTGACATTCGTAGATAAGCATAGCCTTAAGGTATAAAATAGGTAAACAGCCACTTTTAATGTTACTTAATGAGGTACAATATGACACACAAAATAAACAACATAAACTACGGTATCACTGCGTAAAACTACATCATCTGTCTCCAGTTCTTATAAACGTTGGACATACATCAGCAAAATGTTGATCATTGTTCACTCCACAGTTACTTGTTAACTTTCCTGTCTGCGAACAACGTCCATCAGTCAGTTTAGCTCTGGTTGAATGAGTTTTCTAGTAATGTCTGGCCCAATGCTGTTAAAATTTGGTAGAAACGCCTCGTTTGTGTTTTGCGGGAAAAAAATGATTTTTTTTTTCACCTCTCTCTTCTCTCCAATTCCTCCAGAAGATTCTCAGTGGGGTTCAGGTCATGTGAGAGTGATTGGGTATTGTATGGCGGAAGGGGTGTGCTGTAGACGATTCATTTCGCAGTGTGCTTGGGGTCACTGTCATGTTAGAAATACAATACCATTAGGTTTCTGAAGTTCGACATTGAATTTTATTCCTACTGGTTATGTTATTTTATTTCGTTGTAATATAAAATGTTACAGTGTCATATAATGCATTTTATTTGTTAGCATATGTTTGCATCCCTATAAAAAACACATGTAACAAACTAAGGTGGTCTCGTGTGTATGGTTCTGACGCCCGCTGTTCCGGGTTCGAAACCACCTCGCATCTTTAGTTTGTATGTCAAAGTTTTCATTATGCCACGTGATGTGCCATTGGTTTTTTGTGTCACGTTTTTATGTGAGTGTTTATTAGGCCCTGAAAAGGGCTGATGGTGTAACCTCAATAAGAGGATCCGTATCCCTCATTCTCAACCACCTGCCGCAGTCGTCCTGGTAAAGAGGCGACCGGAGAAGTAGCATAACGTTCGCTACTAGCTACTTCATCCCAGGCATCCGCTACTAACTCCCAGAGAGCATCTTTATTTGCTGGCTGTGGATCAGGTCAGTTTGTCACAATCGTGCGCTTCGTCTCCGACCAAACATTCTCAATTGGATTCAAGTCGGCACTGTAAGGTGGCCAATCTACGAGCTGTAGTTGGTCTTGCCTTGTGAACAATTCTTGAACTCTCTGAGAAGTGTATATTGGAGAATGATCCTGCTGCAAGCACAGCATCTCGTTGGGATACAAATGTCGCACCGATAAAATCATAATGTTCTCTGGAAAATGTAAATACTGCCCGGTATTGAGGCCGCGTGTATTCGGACCTCGATCTTCGATTCTGTGCAACACGCCTATCCCGCGTGCACACATCCATCCCCAACACGCAACGGATACATGGCCATAGCGGGAGCACTCGGCCACGTATTCCGGATTGTGTCGGGTCCCACAAGGTCTGAAGACACGCATTCGCCCATCATTAGCCGAGGAAAACACACACCTATCGGAGATGACAAAATCTGACCAGTCACGGTCAATGTTTCCCTCGGCAAACGTTAGTCGACAAAACCTGTGCTCATCGGTGAGCACTTGCTTCCTTGAAACATGCCGGGATCTCAGTCTCGCCGTCGTCAAGCGCCTAAGCCTGGTACTTAAGCTGCCAGGAAAGTGCGTGTCACGTTTTAGTTGAATGGAGTTCCTGAAAGGAGTCAACTGCGCCTGGGTAATAAGACTATTGTCCTCGGCTGCAGTCGACACCCTCCATGAACACGTTTCTCCGCGACATGCCACGTCACCCATATCCCGGAACTGTTGTACCCATCGACTCGCAGTGCTCTTTGGAACACAGTAATGTCAGCCTGCTTCAGCGGAGTTAAAACCTGCCGCCTCAACAAGGCCCATGGCTCTCTCCCTAATCGACTGGCTGTGGTGAGACATCGCTGCAGAATGATGTTTCACTTCCTTGAATTGTCTGGCTCTGATGAGACATCGCTACACGATGGCGTGTATTAAAACGGTTGTATATGCCTGTGACGTAGAAGGTAGGCATGCCCAGAGTCGAATGGGGACCAAAGGTGTGCGAAATGTGTGTGTTGTCAGAGGATGTCTGTTTAAAACGGGAGACCATAAGGCGTGTCTGAAACTGCACTAAGCTCCTCAACTGATCACATGACGAAGTTCAGAGCTACAAATGCATGGGCAATCAGGAAGAAACATTGTGACTTTGGAGGGGCGCGCTAAATGCCCAAACCGCCCGTCAAATCATCTCATGCTTTTTACTTTCGTAACCGGTCGCATGACCGTGTAAACACAGAGGTGTATAGTATCACGAATACGAACAGTAAAACATAGACGTGTTATTTTGTGTGAGAGTAACCCTTTTGTTTGTCAATACATTTACTTGTATTATATTTTTATTTACTATATGAGACACCAACAAGACAGCTGATGAACGTAATTTTATTTTATTCTGTTCACGGTAAAGTGAACACTTTTTATGGCCCTTCTAAATATTTACTTTTATCCAATTTACATCTTCCTGCTGCTTTTTAATATAAACATTGCAATGTGACAAATAAACACAGTGTATGCATTTCCCCACCCTCAAAATCTGAAGCCTGAGGCTGCAATACAATATATTTATTATTGGTTTATGCCTGTAGGGAGGGTCTTAAAAAGTGTTCACTTTACCATGGACAGCCTATTGCAGGGACCAAAGAATAGTAAACGAAGAAATAGGTTTCCTACAGATGAAATCGAACGCCTCCTTGGCGAATACGCATTGGCATGTGTCAGATCACAAAGTTATCTAATAAATGTGTACACATTCATATTCCTTACATTGCCTAAGTGATAAAACAACTTCGAAGTACACATTTTCGTAGTCAACAACTTTACTACCGTCAGCATTGACACATTACTTAGAATATATCCTACATTCTGTAGGTTGTTACTTATTTCACACAAATTAAATGAATGGACATTATCAGTGAAACATAAATTTCCTGTCAGTACTGCTATGTGTGCCAAGTGCAGTAAAACGAGCAGTAGGTACACAATAAAGCTCTGAAAGAGGTTTGAATGTTAGGGGAGTTGTGTACAGAGGGCCGTTACATTCGCTATTTGTTAGGTGAACTCACGGTAGGAAATAAAAGAAGGTTAAAATATGTATGTGTGCGCCACAGGTATAGGTTGGACGTAGTTTGAGTTAGAAGGTGTCAAAGATAAGCTTGTATGTGTCTATATGCGCCTTAATAATTTTGCAACATTTAGCTTACCATAGAAGAAACTGAGGACATCTGGATCACTGTAAATATCATGCATAGAAGCAACTTGCATACATTCTCAGCACTTCATATAAAATACATGCGAAATCTGAATAATTAATATATTAAAGAAATGAAAAATAAATAAAATCAGACCAAATGTGTTATGCAATTCAACAAGATGTAAAATTCAAATGTGGAATATTTTTTAAACTTTTAATACGTGTGTAAGAAAAATCACTTTACTAAAAAATCACATTAAACTTATGTTGATGACCAAAAATTAAGTACCACTATCCAGTAAAGAATAGAGTGAAATCAATTAAGGAAATTAAAACAAATTGAAAGATAAAAAATAAATTATGACTGTAGTGCTGCTGCAAAATTAAACAACTGACAACTGACTTGAAATTAAAATCAGAAATAAAAATTAGTTCATAATTGGAAGTAGTTTTCCTCAATTTCTAACTGTTTGAAAAACTGACTAAGCTCCCATGTAATTAGTTCCATTTACAGTTCTCATGATCCAAACCTTTACTTGAATATTAATTTATGTTTTAATTACTTCAGAAGAATTACTCTTCGCTTTCCCTCAAATAAATAAACTCTGCTCAAAAGTTCAATAGTTTTTATGTGTTAGTGTTCTCCGGCGTTAGTAGCTCATACGAGAAAGGCCTTCAACATTGTACTACGTTAATCGTGGGCAGTGTATAAATGGTGATACTGTAGCTGCTAAAGGATAGTTTTCCTGGACAGTTGTCGCAGCACTGTGTAAAATTATTTGCGTCTAAAGTGAAAAGACAAAACGTGAAGGCAATAGCCAACGAAATTCACAATTTGTCAATACGTAGTGAATTCGATAAATTCTATAAAGATGCGTTCAGTGACCACTACTTAAATCTGTATTTATTTTGTGATGTTAATATTTTTTACAACTAATAATTTCATCACGTAAATAATAATAATAATAAAATTACAGCAAATATTCATAACATCACTTCATGCGTTTAAAGGTTCGTAACTCAATTTCAAAACTTTTTATAGTACCACTGTCATTATGTTCGGAATTGGTAGGAGGACGTTACCTTGATTGTGGTTTTATCTGCTTAGTATGTTACACTTCTGCACCGGTTAAAAAGTTGCAGTTCATTATATTCGTGAAATCAACCCAACGCATAAGTATTATAAGACTAAACCCAGTAAATCAATTCCATAAGGTAAGTAATATATTAAAAATTACTTCTTATTGTATTTTATTCTGATGAGTAATTTCTCTGTTGCATTAAAATGTCGTTAATATTTATTAGCATCCAATTTTAAAACAGGTATTTTAATTAATATTGGAATACACAGCCATATTCATACAATACTTTCCTGTGCAGTGTATTCCGTCCTACATATCAATTAAACTACTGTTTCTTAACAGGAAATTCAAACTGCATTCAAACTACTCCTGTTCATGAAACATGTCCTCCCATAGTACATTATGTGTATATATTGTGGAGTCTATTGTGGAGTCATGTTGATTGTCTTCCATAATGCGTTTCAGTTATGGCTTCAAATGTTCTATCATATTATTCAGATCTGGTGACTAAGGAGGTCAACGCAAATATTACATGCCTTGTTGGTTCCAAAACAATCTCTAAACTGGTTTTATTCTAGGGATTACCATTTTTTATTTCTGCGACTATATTACTCTAACATGCTATAACATTAAAGGGCTCGATGCTTTAATATACCGTTGGCCACTAACCTTGCAATACCATGAAGTTCATGAGGCATCACAACCAGATATATTGGACAAGAGTAGCCATCATACACGGGTGACATGTTTATACTTGCAGCCCGATATTACGTATGGATTGTAGGAAATCAGTACTTCCCACCCCCTCTGACGGAATTAACCACCGCTACACCCACGTGGCTTCGATGTGTGCCTAATGTTCATCCGATGTAGTGGCGGAAATCCTGTCACAATCCTGTCATCGCAGTGTTACATGGTGGTCATCCAGCAGTCGTCGGACGATGTGTGCCACATGAGATTGCGCATTGTCGTATTCTCACATGTCCCCAAGTTGGCCCTAAGTTAAGGGGTCGACTACAGGTTCCTACACTTCCGCTATGTAATGGTTGCTGGTCAGCGTACCAGCGATGTGGAATAGGCGCGAGAGGGACTGGAATACGATGTCACACTATGTCATTATTCCAGGTGCCAGATCGGTATGATTATGCATTATGTAGGACTCGAACAGCCATGCACCACGGTGCTGCGAGAGGTTAATGCGACCATAATAATGCTACAGGTAGAAGCGGAACTCGCTGGTGAAGACTACGGCGAGCCATTCGTCTATCCATGTCCGATGTTTCAAGCAACATTGCTGCAACAGGCACCTACAGTATGCGAGCATTCAGTGGCCGTCGCAGTAATGTGCGTCCGGACATGAGGCGTCGATGCTCTCGACGACAACTGTGCGTGAGAACACACATTCATGTACCAGACACCTGACACCCCGGACGAGAGTGTTTGATGTGACTGTATGGTCTGTCATCGTCATGCGTTCCAGATGTCTGCCCAGGCGTTCGTTGGTGCGACGGGGCTGTTATGGTTTCCTGCACATCGCTCAGCTCGTTCCTTCTCGACCACTGATCTCATATCTGCTTCGCTGTAGTTACACCTCTTCCAATCCGAGGACCAATATTGCATTAGGATAATCAACAATCTCGATAGGCTAAGATTCTTCCACAGCCAAAGCGGAAACATGTTTGTGAGGTTGATGTGTTCTCCGAACTACATACTGATTCGTTTGTGCACACAAACAGCAGCGAAACATACAGCCCCTACATCCCAGTTGCTCTCCGACCTCCACTTATATGCTGCTTCACAGTGTGGTGTCACTCGGCGAACAACTAATTACGCCATTGTTATGCTACACAGTCTCCCAATGTCGGATCAATACGTTACATCCTTCGTGATGAATTTCGAAAGGCCAACAGTGTACTAAGCATTATGTGTACTTACTGATTACTGTTGTAGTATTCCAGTAAGAAGAATTATTTGGGGACGCCTGCACAAGGGCTAAGGTGATCGGATCATCAGAGATGTTCATGCTCTGCCATTCTTGTCGCCCAGCGGCCATTTCAGATGTAGCTGACCTTGACCATTAACCTTGACCAAGACCTTTGACCTCGATCCTGGTGAACATTGACCTTGAAAACACAGAAATTATAAAATATTTCTAAAACATCTAAAACAGTATAAAACGTTTCAAAAATTCCAAAAAATATATAAAAACTTGTAAAATATCACTTATACCTTTACTTATTTAAAAATTATTTAAAACATTACTTCAAAACTATTAAAACATATTTCCGGAGGTCCACAAGCCCCACGCTCAGCAGACGACTGAGCCCCTCCAAACCCACACACCGAGCGAGGTGGCGCAGTGGTAACTCACTGGACTCGCATTCGGGAAGACCCGGCTTCGATTCCCAGTCCGGCCATCCTGATTTCGGTTTTCCATGGTTTCCAGAAATCACTCCAGGCGAATTCTGGGATGGTTCCGTAACAAAGGCCATGGCCGATTCCTTCCTCAATCCTTCCTGTGCAACTAGCTCCGTCTCTAATGACCTCTCCTTCGACGATACATTAAGTGAACTACCTACCCACCCATCGCCACCACACCCCTCGCCTATACCCATTCTGTCATATGCGGTCATCTTGGTTTTTCGTTTGTCTTTGTTTATAAATTGCTGAAGGCTGCCATCGTGGATTTTTATCTGCCATTTTGTTTATACATTGCTGGAGGCCGCCATATTGGATTGCATATATTTACATTTACATCACCTATGTGGTGCTAGTGTATAAATTATCGATTTAGCCACCAAGTGGCGGCCATAATTAATTATGTTTTAAAGTATAGGTGGTGCTGATGGCGCCCTCCGTATTGGATTCTATTTTCAATGTTTAGATAGTGCTATGTTATCGGTTTTGCCGCCAGGTAAACTTATGGCACATGTTCCCTCCATCCCCACCCACATTTTTCTTTGGGTAATTACTCACTTCATTGAAACCCCACCACCATCACCCTTGGTTCTCAATGGCTAATTAATCATGTGTTTTCGGAAACCTTCGTTCCGATGAATCAGCGGTCCATCAGCACGGACTATTGTTCCCCCCTAAAAAAACATATCTTATTCTATATGACAACATTACCAACATATTAAAGGTGTCCATAATCAGGCGGTATTCTGTGTGCGTGTGACTGGAAGATACCAAGAGCCGGCGATTCACAATCCGTGTCCCACTGGAACAAACATCCTTGACCTTAACAATCAGCACTGCTGAGCATCGTTTCGACAGCTCTTCGAGATGTATGCCACAAGATATCATGCATGCAAAAATCAAAATCATTTCTGTGCTCCGTGCAACTCAGAAGCCCTATGACTATGGTGTTATGATAATCCATGGTGCATTTAACAAATATTATGTGTTAAATGCCATCCTTGGCTCAGAAATAAAACTAATTTAAAAATAGCAATTCTTGTATTGTATTTGCTATGCAGAACAAGAAGAAGAATATTGAGTGATGTGTGCATAAATTAATGTGTTTCGTTTTAAAACTAAATGTTTTGTATCTCGAGTTATATCCTACTCACCAAAGTTTACAAAACACTGTCGGTAAATGAAAAACATATATTTCATATATTTAGTATATCAGTTTCCTTATAGTTTCAAGAAATTAAATAATATTCAATAAGACTCCAGCCATCATATATATGGATACATGTATGAACCTAATTATTTATGAACTTAACAGACAGAAATTAAGGATTAGGGGTTACAAAACACTTGGTAAATAGAAGCTGTCTCAAATATCATCTTTAGACCTGGTGTGTAGCAGCAGCAGAGATGTCGGCAGGAGTCAGTTGGCAGGCATCAATATTTCCATCAATCCTTCGCATGTGGAGCGATTGTGGAGCATGTGGAACAATTGTAGATCATGTGGAACAATTGTGGAGCACACGGAGCTATTGTGGAAAATGTGGAGCATGTAGAGCATGCAGATCAATTGTGGATCATGTGTTCCTGATTGTGGTGCATGTGGGTCACATATTAAAATAAAATTCCCTCAGTATAGTTAGTAGCTTACTAAGTAAATTGTTTTGGCACTTTGCAATAAAATTGCCTAACACCATGGTGGGCATCCAAAAAGCTTCACTATTTGTTGGAAAAATATTTTGCACTTTGTTTTTAACCAGGCAGCACACACAATCGGTATCAGAGGAAGGAATAGAACATGACCTACATTGAGGAACCATCTAAGTGTATTCCTGGAGTGATTTCAAGAATCCATGGAAAAAAATCAAATCAGGATGTATGGACTGAGAACTGAACCTGGGTCCTCCCGAATGCTCATACAGTGATTTATCATGGCAGTGTCTCATTATGTTTCATAGAAGCAGGAATATCACCCCACCAATGCTGGGTCATAGATACATATGTATGCATTTCTCCATGCAAACATTTATGTGGATGTCATTTCTGGTCTCACTACCATCTAATTCTGCTATTGAGACATTGGATACTTAAGCATATAAATGGAAAAATTCGGCATGAACTAATCAACATTATCAAACTTTCCTCAATTGCACAAATAGAGCTAGCAGCTGGTAGGCCATTGCAGGTTTGGTTTACGTGCCATCTTTCACAGAAACCAATAACATATTAAAAATTCTGTTAACTTGAAAAAACGGGACCTTTTTGTCTAGATGCACCAATTCCCTCACTATGGACGACATGGAAAAGCATTCGCCTGCTTTAATTTTTTTTTCAACAGATATTTCTCTTTAAGAGATGATGATTTCTGATGGCATTGCATCAAGGCCCATTTTTGGCAATGAGCTGTATGTTAAGCATTGCTAGCAATATGGCGATGACAATGAGTTAATGAGCTGCCGAAACATATTTCCCTCCCATTCTTCGAATTTAACTCATACGACTTTTTTCCTTGTGAATAATGATGCATCTGGCAATGACTCATGATGTCAAAGTATGTGTGGTGGATAGAGAAACCAGATCTTTTTCATACTTATTGGCGTATTAAGACATGCGAAACTGTGCTGCTGATGTAGGTTAGGTATGGTGTAATATTACTTTATGTTTATTGGTCATATATATTGTAAAATGCATGATTAGGGTTGTGAATATTAATGGTGAACAGTTTTGTTGAAGTTTAATGCATATGTTATGAATTTGGCAACTTTATATTATGTGGTTCAGATATTACATCCACCTATGATTACAAGTAGATATATGGTATATTTGACCCTACGAACCTCCTCGTAATTGTGGGTGATGACTATGTTATGAATTTAGCAACTAAATCGTATGTAGTTCGGAAATTAAAGCCAACTATGCTTATATGTAGATATAGGGTATACTTGGCCCTACGACCCTTCTCACCATCGTGGATGGTGCCTATGTTAGGAATTTGGCAATAATATCTTACATGATTCGGAAATTACAATCAACTATGCTTATAAGTAGACATGGGGTATACTTGGCCCTGCGGCCCTTCTCATCGTTGAGTGTGCGGCCTGTATTATGAATTTGACAATTATATCTTATCGGGTTCGAAAATTACAGTCAACTATGCTTATATGTTAGGTCTGATGAGCACGTAAGTTGATGCTGGTATTCGATACCACATTACAGTGCTAGGTCGACAAATCCCGAAAGGAATGACAGAGCATGAAACTCGGCACCTGCCAGGACACTAGGTGTAAGGGTCCCAACACACTGGCATCGGATTGACAGAGCTGGAGGTTTCGGATCCAAGATGGCTTCCTCGGACATGAAGGAAAATAGGAAATTTTTAAAGGGAAAATGGGAAATTTTTCCCTCGTGGCATCAACAAAGATAGTGGTCGCCTAGTTCCCTTGTCCGCAGCTCCAAGCCCCGCTTAGAATGCCTATTTGTATACTACTACATGCGAAGCTTTACTTGAATATATGAATCAAAACGCAGTACTTAGTGGTTATTACATTATAAATATAATTATATACAGCTTTTTAACGTTCTCATTACTTTCACTGATGCCAAATTGGTTGAACAATTTCTGAGAAATTCTATATAAGCATTATATTGTCGTCCAAAATGACTGCCATTATAGACTTATCTACTGGTACCGGCAAACGTGTGTGCATGCGAGTCCAATCTTGTTCCTTAGACTGCGGCTCGGCACGGTCCCGTCTCTAGCTGAGCGGCAAAATTGTACCCCGGCAGTATTCACACAGACATAAAAACATTCGTTATTTTGTCTTGAGTAACAGCAAATGCATAACCGGACATGGAGACTTTTTGCTGGCGACAACAGGTAGCAGTGCTCTTGTGACAGTGTGTGCTGGAGGATTTTTTTAACCTTCTGGGTGTATTATTCGATATAATACAATTGCTTTTTTATTATTGAGTGCAATTTTTCTGTTCAAATATTAAACAGTATCGAATTAAAATCACGTTATATATAAGTAACAACTATGGAGGTGGAATACTTTCTGTGGTTTGATGCATCAACATATTACTTGTTCCTTTTCCACACTTTCATAATAGCTTTCACCATTAAAATGGGGGTGAGTGGAGGAATATTAATATGTGATATAAAGGTTTACAGCACTGGGTACGAAATATCTCAACGGGAATGCATTACTCAAGACAACATTTGTTTACAAAATTTGCAGACATTGAGAGGCTTGAGACAGCATAATATAAAGCCAACTTGAATACATTTTACAGCATAGCAGTTTTACTTCTAAAAAAATCTAAAACATGCGAATTATAACACACATAGTCGTACATAGCTGTCATCTATCTAGTCAGTTCCGAATGTAATTTCGTAACATATCCATAGTTTCTGGAACAATGTTTTTGTTGACATAGAATTCTTGAACTGTGTCTCTTGTCGAAATCATCAATCACAATACGGAACAGCGAATTAATTTATTCTAATATTGAATAATAAATTCAAAACTTCTTAAATTATAATTATATTATATTAAGTGATAACGGAATATTTAGTACAATCACTGCCAGACAATAACACAAAACAGAATTGAGAAAAAGAATAAAGATACATTTTAATTTTCAATTTTTTATTCCAAAGAAAATAGTGATTTATGAAGGTTAAGCTAAACTATAAATGTTTCAAAACTGTATTCAAAACTTTGCCTGTAGTTTCTGCATTTAATTTAGTGCAAATATATGCAAGCAAATACCAACCAATGTGGCAGTGAATTATAGGTACAATTTGGAACAAGTACTTAAATTGTAACTTAGAAATTATCTCCAATAAAATAAGCTGATTTCTGTTCACTTAAAATAAGTTCTTACAACTACTGGCAGTGTTCTGGTTGACCTATTGGCTGCCCCCTGTGGTGCAGTTGGTTCAGTGTTGAGCGTGAGTAGTTCCGGTTTCGAATTCCGTGTAGAGCAAGGGTGTGATTTATGCTTGTCCGTAGGAGTCAACCTTTCATGGAAAATGTCTCTTCCAATAGGAAAAATACGAGAAAAATGTTGTCACGTAATTAAAAACATTAGTGCTGTAAATCTGAAATTGTGTGTGCATTTTATGCTACTTTACAAGTATAAACCTTGAAAACTAGTAACCAAAAGAATACTTGCCTTTTCTTGTCATAAATAAATGAATCTGCTAAGTGAACTTGCAATATATATATATATAGTTAATATTACAGTCAAGCTTGTATTTCAGTAACATTTGTAAATAGAGTGTTTAAATTAATATATAACATACTTCCCAACATATATTAATTTATGCCACAAATATAATACAAAGATTACTATCTTTTATTTTATATTTAAATTAATATGTTCCAGCTATAAATCGAACCTACAACTACGTGAGCAAATACGCGTGGCCTTAACTTCAACACCAACAAACTAATTTACTTATTACTATAGCCTAACAATAGCGTTAGTTTCGAATCTGTTTGTGTAGTAATTTGACAGGCATATAAACAGTTAATGTTTTAGTTTTTAATGAGTTTCAATTAGTATTAACCATTTGCACAGTCTTTGTTTCATAATCGAGAAAATATTTTCTCTTAATGAACATTGCATTTGGAATAACAGTTACTGGCATAATTGATAGACAAATGTATATTACGGTCTGTTAAGTTAGTACAAATAAATGTATCATAAATACTACAGAAATATTTTTATTTTGGTTACACCATCTGCTGAAGCCAGCATTATTTGGAAAGAAACATCTTTATAGGTGGCATTAATATTGCATGTGAATCGGAATTCTAGAAAAAGTTCATAAACCTACAATACACTTAACTCCTTTTTATATAAACTCTAAATGTTTATTGTGATTTTCGTGAGATTTTTAATTTGAACACCTATGTGTATGTAGACCACAATTTCACATAAACTACTATTTAGCATGGCAGCATTTACACGCAGATTAATTCTGTGGAATTTGTGAAGTAGATGAACACTATGCTGTAGATTGTAATTCTATTATTTTATTTCTTGTTTTATAAACACTACGTGTTTGCATTCTTTATAGTGCGGATCAGTACACTATGAGTGAAAACACTCATTTTCGTGACTTTGTGCTAATAAAGATATAAAACATTTTCTATAGTTTCAATAGTATAGCACTAGCTTGAAATTACTGTTTTGTTATACTTTGATAAGCTGTATGTATGCACCAATTCAAGGTGTAATTTCACAGAGTGTTAAAAACTAAGTAGTATTCCAGTTGTATAATTTTTTTATATGTGGTTTTATATAAATAAAATAGTCAAGTGCAATTTTTAACACTGAGGATAGATTTCCTGTACCTCTGCGCACGTCCTTAGTCCTATATTGACTTACATATACCTGAACCCGCCCTAACTGACGTTTGTGAAATAGCCGATAGTACGGCCAGACCTGTGTGCCCATATCTTCCACCCCCCTCCCCCCTCCCCCAAGGTTTTGCACTGTTTAACACGCTCCGGCCGCTCAGACATACACAGACGTCTGCCGGCTAGAGCAGATAATAAGAAACCTACATAAGGACTTGATTTGGTAAGCGTAGATATTGGCCCAGTTAGATAGGGTGTGGCTGTTCATACAGACAGCAGCTAGTTGCAAGAGAAACATTCTTGATGTACGCATACAATAATTACATCTGCAACATGCGCCGATTGTTTCATTAATGTTTAGTGGCTTTATTTACTGATGAATGTAGCCATATATTTCGCTAAAGTGTGATATTCGGTTTTCGCAAATGCGTACGACAGCAGGAAATTCATTTCTGTGTATCGAAAATAAAAGACACATATTATAACTACTTAACTTCTCACATAGTATAGGGTTTATTTTAATTATTAATAGAGCATTTATGCATTTCTCTTTTACAGTTATTTGTAATTATAGACATTTCACATACGTTTACTCTTGAATTGTTTGAAGCATCGAATGTCGCGTACATACCTTGAGACACGCAATATTGCACAACACTGTAACTCAGCTCGTCTTTATAATTGGTTTTCTTTCCGCTGCGTGTTACCTGCCTGAATGACTCGCGAACGTTTAGTGTGGATCTCATGTGAGGTAATTCCGCTAAAATATTTTGGGACAAGCTATGTTGCACAACACCGTAGCTCAATTCGCCTTTATAATTGGTTGTTTATTCTCCTAAGTGTTACCTGTTTGCGCATGAGACACGGACTTCCAGTGAGTAGTTTATGTGAGATATTGGGTTTTTGCATTTATCTTAATAGTTCGCAGGACGAGTTGCTTCATCCAATTAAATGCGTTATATTCACTTGGAGAAACCGATGTCAGGATGATGCACCAATAGAAGCTAAAGATATTATTGGCGCAGTTAAAATGCTGAACGAGTGGGCGGATTGCTCTGATTGAGCTGGTTGCCTAAGAACCAAGGCGATACATCTAGTCAAAAGCGAAGGTTTCCGAAGGAGACTTTAGATTTTTCCGTCACTTATTTATTCTGACGGGAAGTATACATAAGACTGTACAATATATCCCACACATAATTTAACTTACGAATTTTTCAGGCCGCTGCATGTAAGTAGTAGAGTGTAGTATGTTCATAGCCATCGGATTACGGATTCGGAGACGGAGCTGTTCGCCGCCACGTTAAAATATCTCCCTTTACCTCCAAATTTCCCCTTTTCCTTAAAATTTCCCGTTTTCCTTTATAAATCCCTGTTTTTCCCACAGCAGGAGACCGGGAATCGTGACCCTGGATACCAGGATTCGTGACTCCGAGCTAGGAGAGCAGGACACAGGACTCACGACACATGACCTTTGAAATTTAACCCAAAAATGCCAAAATAAATAAAAAATTCCTAAAACTGAAAAAGAATATTTACTAAAAATTTATAAAAATACTAACAAATCATTAACTAAATATTAAAAAAGTATTACAAAAATATATATAGGTATCAGTCCCCTAGCAACTATTTTCCGTAAAAATTTCTCTTTAACGTAAAAAATTCCCTTTCCCTTCAAATGTCCCTTTCCCCTTAAAATTTCGCTTTAATACCTTAGAATTTCCATTTTCCCCTAAACATTCCCAAAAAAATATGAACAAATTATGAAAGCCAACAATCATATTACGATACTGACTACTACCACTGTATAAGGTGAAGGTGACCTTGATCTTTACCCCATGACCCTGAATGACGATTAAAACAAATACTCGCGAAAAAAGCATAAAAGTCAGCAAGCATATGACATTACTGACTACCATCGCCATATTGGGTGCAGGTGACCTTGACATTGACCCCGAGACCATGAATGACCTTGAAAACCAAAACTCAAGGAAAATGCACACACGTCAGGAAGTATTATTACATTAGTAACTACTACCCCTATATTAGATGCAGGTGGCATTGACCTTGACTCCATTACCTTGAATGGCATTGAAAAAACTCAAAAAAAATGCTTATAACTCAGCAAGAATATTACATTACAGGCTACTATCACCACATTGGATGTAGGTGACCTTGACATTGTCCTCATGGCCTTGAATGAATTTGAAAACAAAAACTCGAGAAAAAATTCATAAAAGTCAGGAAGTATATTACATTTCAGACTACTACTATATTGGATGAAGGTGACCTTGACCTTGACCCCACGACTTTGAATGACCTTGAGAACAAAAACTCGAGAAAAAAGCATAAAAGTCAGCAAGCATATTAAATTACAGGCATTTACCAATATATTGGGTGCACGGTTACCTTGATATTGACGCCATGACCTTGAATGAACTTGAAAACAAAACCCTAGAAAAATGTATGAAAGCCACCTAGCATATTACTTTACTAACTACTACCACCAACTCGTAGGCAGGAGACCATGGCACACAGTGAAGGGCAACTTATGTATGTAACTACACTTTTGAGGACATGTACCGAAGTCACAAGAGACCTGCTTACAGTACCAAGTTACTGATGAGAAATGCGCTTCGCCTTTACAGGTCTTTGCATGTCAAAGTAAACTATCGCTATGGCTGAACAGCTTACAGCACCTGTCACACAAACATGACATACGACAGGGTGTCTTGGCCAATTAAAGTACTCATGTCACCGTACATTATGGTCGAAACTAAATGTCTTATCACAAAAGTGACACTGATGACAACGTAGTGGTTCAGGTAAAGACTTGGACGGACTTGTTGGTGATGTAGGTGCTGGGGCTAAAGAATCAGGTAATGTCGACTGCACTGGTGGAACTAGATGCTGCTAGCGATATAACCATCACTACTGAAGACGTCGTTGACGAGATACCAGTGGCGGGCAATAGCCATCCAACTTTAATTTAACTAGTCATGGAATACCTGGCGTAGAAGCTAGCCGAGACGATTTATCTTTCACAGCAGCTATTGTCACACTAAACCTCTCAGCTGACCTCGCAAATGCTTCTAATATACGATTATGCGAACCCTGTGACATCTTATTGATTTTGAAACAATCGTATTAAACCATTAATACATTGTTCGGACACCGAGCAGACAAACACCGAGTTGCCGCATGATTGCAGCTGATCAATCGCAAAAAGGCATTGAGACTTCACATACAGGCAGGTAGGTAGGTCTTAAATGCTAGTTACTTGACCACATTATCATGCAGATATGTCTTCAAGAGTTTCTGTCAGACAAGTTCTTTACTAAGCTTGAACTCGGCTCCGCGAATTACCCCCAAATGACCCTAAACGACTCCAATATGACTCCACCTCCTCCAAAATGACTCCGAAATGACTCCTGATTGCAGTGCTTAGTGCGGTGCGTGCACTGCCAACTGTGGGTTATTTTATTATGGAAATATAACCAATAGTCATCATTTTATTCTTATGTCATGAATCGTTTAATATAAATTTAGGAATCTGCCAGTTCGACTTGAATGAATGTTAGTTAATGTCTTGATTGGTGCCTGAGTCGTTTGCCACAGTCTGCCACTCTTGACTCGGTTAATGCTTCCAATTCAGTCAGGAATGTTTTAACTGTTTTGGAGAAGAAAATAAACTAGGTTGAATACACATTTCACGCCATTTTTATTCAGTCAGAATCTGCTGCCAAAGAAATGGAAGTAGCTATTGTCTCACCCAGGATATGCTCAAAAAGGCAGAAACACAGAAATAATCACTATTAAAAACACCTGAAGAGTACTTTAAACGATATATGTACACTTCTCTGTTAGAAGAGAATTTGACACATTTACGAAACATACTCTCAGAAGAAGTAATGGAATCATCCCACCTTCATCGCCTAACTCCACTTGCTATGGATTTATCTGGATCACAATCATATGGACTTATTTGCTCTCCTTCACATCCACAGAGACATTGAAGAGAATATGTACTCAATAATGAATCGTTTTGCGAAGAAAAAAGATAGGGGCATAGATTTTATTTTGCTAAGATTTTAATACTATTTTGTATTTTTGTTGTTTTGCTATTTAAGTTTACTAATTTTTTTTACAGTTATCATTGTTTAAGCATATACCCATTATCCAGGGAGATTCAACAAGTTATTGCTTCAATTTTACATATAGAAAAAAGTAGGTTATATAAGTATATAAGTAAATACAGGTAATAATAAACCGTCTGTATTTATGAATTAGTTCTTAAATGTACATACGTTGCCACCCGCCCCGCTCACAGCTTCTCCAAAACTCACGACGGATCAGTCCCTTCAATAAGCTCCGAAAATAAATAGATGGAATTGCACACCCTCCCCCCTCAAATCTCCCATCTGGAGCCGCCTGTCGTGCCCCAGCCCACTTAGCCGCAGCACTGAGAAACATCACGCCAGTGTTTGGCTACAGGTGGACAGATAGGGGTGGTCCAGTACCTTGACCCCCTCGTTCTCCCGACTTAACTCCACTTGATTATTTTTCTGTGGGGTCACATGAAAGACCTAGTGTTTGAAACTCCAGTTGAGAGTGAGGAGGACCTAGTCGCACTCGTTATTGAGGTTGTACATCGTGTCCTTGAAGCTCCGGGAATTTTCCAGAGAATACGCTACTCATTGTTGCGTCGGTATGAATTGTGCCGTCTAGTTGGAGGGAGACATTTCGAATTTCTGCTCTGAGGAACTGTACATTTGTGCGTTTTCATTGTCTGCAGCTAAATTGTAAACACAATGCAAACAGTGTGCCATGATTACTCTCGAGTACACATCTGTAAGCGCGGACAGCGCCCAAACCAATCACCGCAGACCCACGTTCCCTTGTACAAAATACCAGTACGTGCACTCTCCAACAGACAGACGGACACAAGGAAGACAGAAGGATGGTCGCGCGAACAGCGCCGCAACAAATAGCGTGCATCGCCGAAACTAATCTCCGCAGACCTATGGTTCCTTTATTAACAATACTTGTGTTTGTGCCCTCTAACACTCTTCTCATTTAAAAAACGAAATTTTTCCGCACTCTATATACAGAAAATATGTCTGGACTACTAACTGTTAAAATTCTTGCCTTTCGGCCGCAAAGGTGGGCAAGACGTTTATCAGCTGCCCGCCATGTTGAAACTTAGCTTGCCGATCAGGAAAAGAAACTTCCAGCATCACATTAGCTATTCAGTGCTCCTGAAAGTTTTCTCACAAGAATCGATACGCTGTCTTTAAGTTGGAATAGCAAACACCGGAAATATCACGATAACTGTGTTTTCATGGTCAGTAGCAATTTTTAGAGCAAATTGCAATAAAACCCTAGAACATCAGTCGCACAAAGGACTGCAGATGCAGGGTTTTTATTTCCACGTAGCTTTTATAATAATTCTGCGGTTTCTTAACATTTGCCTTGTTACGTTGTCAACTCCATTAATCACAGTTACGTAATATGTTAATTAGTATAGACCGAGAATATGAATAAGTATTTCACACAAAAATTCTGTTGCAGATTGACTTAAAAAATTATGTTAACGTAAATTTAGTTATGATCTAAAGTGATACCTTAAGGCAGTTTATCCATTTGTATGTAGAGCTGAACCGTTTGCACACACACACAGATTTATATATATATATTTTTTTTCTATGTACTGCATAACTGATCAAAAATATATCATTCCTAAATTATTCAGCTTAAATATATAACTGGTCAATTTTATTTTATTTGGCGCCACGAGAATGTCGGATTATTAATGTTAATATCATAATTAACTTTAAATGACATTTATATTTGTACCATAATACCACCGTTTTTAATAAATCGGCGTGGTTATCTTATAATTGTGCATTGCAACATCTGGCAGACAGGCATCACTCGATATGATACGATATGATGAAGGGTATCTTACTAACGGAGTTATCATCCATTAAATATCTGCGGAGAAATATTCAATTTACAATAAATATTAAAATAGTTTTAGTTGGAATAATTTTTATACCCACATGGATGTGAACGACTTTATTAATTTACATACCAGCTCATTTGGTATCACAACATATTAACAATTTGAGATGGATCACTGTACCTTATGCGTTATTATTTGAAAATAATAAAATGTGTTTCGGGTGCAAGTGGTGAATTTTTCATGTCTGTACGTATCGTTTGAACGAAGCGACTACTAGTCAGGGTAGTCATGTTTCAATGCTATTTACTCGTTTACACATTATACTGCGTAATGTTTATTACTATCCCATGTTTCTCCTAGGTGCCTCAAACAAGTGCGTAGATGAATTGCAAAAGTGAGAAAAAATCGAGTGTTTGAATTCCTATATTTTTGAAATTTGCCTTAAATTAAAAACAATTATCCATCATCCTTTAACACAATTTTCGATGTTGTGATCACACTGCATATTTATGAACTGCGTGACCTGCGTCAATTGTGTTAATACTATATAAAATAACACATTAACTGAACTAGCATTACAAATGTAGTGACAAAATTGTTTTGTTACACTACTGTCTCTACTGATTTGTCTCTTGCTAGCAGCAAATGGCTCACTCTTTGAACACCAGAGGATTCTGAACTTTATCGCAAAATCACATAATACCAACAAAACATTTTGCCATCAGACAAATGGGATAGAAAATAATGAACCAAAGTACAAAAGCGGTTCATCAAATCCTGCAAATCAATTAAACCCCCCACTGTACATAAAATGTGCGTCGAATAACTTGTGAAGTTTGTCCGTACACTAAAATAATGATTAGGTATGGCGCTTCGTGCGTTTGTAATTGGGTTGAAATTTCATTAATGGTGCATTGCGGGGAGACAGGCGAACTCGCTGATTTGTACAGGATTCCTATAAATCTATCATTTGCGGAAAAAAAACTGGGCTTTCATCTCGCCCGAATTCCAGATGGGTATTTTATTGGTATTCCGTTATCATTCATTTAATGTTCGTATTTTAAACAAAGGCTATGCAACTGCATAAAGCGTGTAACTCCCATTTAAAATCGCAGCTTCCCACGCTCTGGACTAAAATTCATATGGATTCAAAGGTTACAAAGACACAATATTAATTGAAAAATGTTGTATGAATCCAATAAAGTTAAAATTGTATAAGTATTTAGAAATTTCTTATAGTGAAAACGAAAAATGTAGCACTTCTCAAATACACTCATTTGAAAAATAATTGATGACACTGAAGGCGCCATCGCAGGGGCACGTAGTAGGTACAGGCACGGGACATGACTGTATGTATACATACATTATGAAAAAAATATTGTACGACACAAAGCATGCATTGCCGCGGACCAACAGTTGAAGGATGCACTTCGTTTGATGCTGGAACACTCGTAGCACGGAGACATGGGGCGATATGGTCGGGCATGGAGGCATACAGAGGTCCGATTATCTTCTGAGGAAGTTCATGCCCCAGATGGCGCAACTGACCCTTTAAATACACTGTACTTGCTGCTGGCAGAAGTTTCTGTCCAAACTGGCCCCAAATTTTCTCGATGGGCGAGAGGTCACGTATACTTGCTGGCCAAGGAAACATAATGGTATCACATATAGCCAGTTGCACCAACGTGGTTAGAAACACGACCCGAGATCGGAACTAAGATCGACACAGAAAACTGTTACACCATTCGAGTTCAGAGCTTGACTGGAGATCGAGTTGCACTTCATTTCGAAACACCGAATTTGGGGTTCGAAATCTCGATCCGAGATCAGAGAAAAATACAACTCTGTTGAATATAGGTTATGTGAATTTAAAAGCAGTGTTAAATATATTTATTTACTAGAAAAAAACATAGTAATATTTAAATAGTTTAAAAATGGATTTGGTTGATATTTACTCTTGTAAAATGTAAATTTGAGATATTTTCCAAAGAATTATGATAAAATGCATTTATTTAATTGAAGATGAAGTAACGTTTAAAGAGAGAACGAAATTCATGCTTATTCCCCCGAGCAAACACAACGTAAAACTGGAAAAGCCATTCAGAATATCATAAATTGTCCTAATTTTCTGCAGAAGCTAACTATCGAACAGCCTTCGCCGATAAATGTAGTTTGAAATTACGCCAACAGATGGAACTAAGTACAATTGTTTTCTTGGGAAATTAAAACAACATTATACGCACTTGAATATTATTAAGTAAAATTTGTAGAACAATAATTCACTTAAAACAGATCAAATATCGTGTATCTAGTTCTATGTACCCTACCTTCTACAATAATATTGTTATTAAAAATAACGAAAAAAAAGTGTGCGTAATTTTTCGATCAAACAAAACAACAAAAAAGGAAAATTTGAGGTGCATTCAATACAGTAAAACATCTTCTAGGGTCGTCCATTCCCCACCTTTCTGTTTCGAATAAAACGGGTCCGTTTTCTTTTGCATCCAATGACATTCAATTTGTTTTCTATCAAGTCAACTATTACTCCTTTCTCTTTTTCTGTAAAAATATTAAGTTTCGAACCACTTGCAGCTTCATCCATAATTTGTC
Organism: Dryococelus australis; assembly: GCA_029891345.1. Taxonomy (NCBI): domain Eukaryota; kingdom Metazoa; phylum Arthropoda; class Insecta; order Phasmatodea; family Phasmatidae; genus Dryococelus; species Dryococelus australis. The sequence continues at coordinate 149,386,111 of CM057009.1, forward strand.
TCCATAAAAGTAAATAATTAGCAATTGCGGAGACTTGATAGCGAATTTCCAGGTAAATACACAGAAAACTACGCTTACATTCATGACGTCATATATTACGAACCAATAGAAAAATTTGTCTCATACTTAATCTCGATCCCTCGCTATGGAATCAAGATCGACAAATCGGATATCCAGAATAGTGCAATAGCGTTGGTGCAACACTTTAACAACGGAACAAAGATCGAACTGAACCCTGGTTCGGAACTAGGATCATTCGATCTCGGATCGGGGAAGGTGTTGGTCCAACCGGACAATAGGCAGGCCAGAGATACCTGTGTTGTGTGAGACTGGGCATTATACTGGTGGAAAATGTGGTTGTTTATCTGCCCCTTAAAGGGGAGCGCCACATGGTCCTTAATGGATCACCACGCCGTCAAGGTTTCGTCAGTCACCACCAGTTGGGCACGGGAGGGCAGGAGATGGCATCCCACACCATGACACTATGCTGGTGGTGTGCCTCTCTACTATGGATAATGGATCACAGCACTAGCCAAGACGTCTCCAGACTCGAATCCGGCCGTGGTCTGTGTCCAGACAGAACCGTGATTCGTCACTGAAAACAACTCGTCGCTGATCCGTAAGTTACCTTGAAGCCCGTTCCCGGCAGAAAGTCAGACCTGCTTGGCGATGCTCAAGTTGTAATGGTCGACGTCGTAGGGGATGCTGCGACGATAGATCCCGTTCTGCTAGTATCCTGTATATGGTACAGGTGGACACATGTGTATCTACAGCTACCGTGACACGTCTCTGGAGGGTCCGCAGCGACGCCCGTGGAACACTTACAATCTGTCGCACGACGAAACTATCCTCCCTGCTGGTGATCCGCCGAAGTCGACTCGAGTCTTCTCTACGGGCTTGTGTGCCCTCTTGTTCCCAATGTGTTCAACATTGACTCACACGGTAGGCAGTACGGTTCAGGTGGCAAGCAATACACCGAGACATCCAACCTGCCTCTCGGAGGCCGACGTTACGGTCTTTCTCAAACACATAGAGCTGGGCGAAGGTTTGTCGAATGCGACGTCGGGGCTTGCTGTGTGTTCACTGAACTATGCTCTGTGGCTCACGCTGTTACTTAAGGCCTTTTTCGGTGTCTTGCAGCTATGTATGATGGGACATGTATGTCCCCTAGTGGCACATCCGCAGAAGTAAACTGCATTAAACACAAACGGGATACATGTCGGGATATGATGATACTGTGGGGCAACCTTCGTTGTACTAGCGCGATTCGTGCACGGTGATCAATTTTCTTTGCGGAAGAGTGTATTTTTACAAAATATATTCTCGCATACGATATGTAGTTTCAGCATATATTCTCTGTTGGATTATATTTCTGACACAGTGTATTTTTTTCTGCCCATCCACAAATCTACAAATTTAGCAAAGTTCATTGGTTAAGTAAAATAATATGCCTCCTTTGTCACGTAATGTTTGCACAGTTGATTTATTATTCTTGATAATTAAGATTGTGTATCAAAATCCTCGATTTCCTGCTTATAATGTGTGTAATTTTTTTCTGTTGTAGTATACATAAATACTGCAATTGTATATACTTAATGTAGTTCAATATATTTACAAAGATAAATTTCATTTCCTGAAAAGTAGGACAATCTGACACGTATTTCTAAAAATTCCAGGCACGCCGTAGTAGTTGCGAAACTTTTATTGTACCAAGCGAATGTTTATTTACATATTAACAACGGTACACAAATGTCAGAAAAAAAAAACTATACAAGATTCCACAATTGAGGAGTAATCACGACGCAGTTACACCACGATGATCGCACTTTAACCGCTGAAAGGACACGTATGACCGAACAGTCCAACAGAAAGCATGAATAAAGTTTTTTCGTTTGAAAAGATGAAGTATGTAGAGGAGGTGAAAATGCTGAGCCTGTCACCTATGATAAATCAGGACGTAGAAATTTAACCAACTACTTCAAGCGTAATACATCAGGTGTCAAAATAAGAAAAATGAAATTGATGTACTAATAACTGAACGTGTAGAAACAACTTTCACCTTCCAAGAAACAAAACTATTAAGGGTTTTTCAGAAGTGCCATGTTTTCTTAGACGGTTTACCGTTTATTTTAGACATTTTCCTTACAGAAAGATATGTGACCGTAATGTTTATTTCATTTTTTTCTAACATGAACACTACATAACGTAATTACATTAATGTTGCGAGTAAACAAATACATTGGTGATATGCCTTAGAATGCTACTAAATGTCCAATATTTATGTTCGACGAGACTAAAATTTATGTTGTTTTTCTTGTCTTTTCGATAGTGTTGTATAAATCGTGACTAGGTGGTACAGGTGTCTGAGTGGCGCCTAGAGTTTAGGAAACCCGTGTGTTTGTAGAAATGGTGTTGTTGCATACGTGGCAGGCGTAGTATATGTGAGCACTTCGTCGCCGGTAGAGGCGCCACTGTATACTCACGAGAGTAGGATCAGCGCGACTCAACATTTCTCCGCTGAGCGATGTTCCAAAACATTACTCTGAGAGTAGAATAAAGTAAAAGAGGCTGTGTTCGAATTCATCACCTAAGGACTCTTACTTGGCTTCCTGCCTTTGAAAAGTGCATCTTGGATGTGACGTCACATTGTCGCTGTCCGAATTCGCAGCTAGGGCACATTATGCTCCTTAGAATATCCCAGTCAGCCAAGGGCACCAGAAACTTGCCGTTCTAGAGCCCTACGTCATTTTATGACGCGCAACTGTTTGATATATATATATATATATATATATATATATATATATATATATATATATATATATATATAGTGTTTATAGCTCTGCGCGTTCGCGGGAACCGTTCGCTAACGTCAGAAAGACAAATGAAACTTGCATAACGTGAAATTGGACAGAGAAATCGCGAGGTGGAAACGAACACAGGCGCCCGAATTCACATCCGAATATTCCTTATGAAGAGAACAAGGGCTGGCTCGTGATATGGGAGGGATCAAGGCTAAGTGGTCAATGTCACATCGCATAGAGTAACAGCTGAGGAAAACAAGAGCTGTGTTTACAAACATTTACTGACAAAGCCACCAATTTGACTTCCAAATTATATTTATCACCTTCACCTAATTACTTATTTTCCAAAAATAATAGTTATATACTTAAACAGCTTTAATTACAATAAGTTAATCATAAACATTGCGTCTTAAATTTACAATCCTTATAAAAGTTAACTTAAAAATAAAATTCAAATTTTCTCATTCGTCATTTGTAATTTTCGCGCGTTTGTCTGTTACCAGAATGTCCTCATTTCCTGTCAGTTTGTTTAATTCTATTAAACTTCCCGCCATTTTCAGTTTACTGATCATTATTAGATGAAATATTGCGTGTGTAACTTTTACTCTTGCAAAATGCTCATAGCAATTACTCTGCAGTTTTGGGACACTGCTAAAAGAGAGTATAACATATACTCAAAGTGCTTTTCGACAGGCAAAGAGAAAAGTTTACTCGCAGAGTAACGTTTTGGAACGTTGCCCTGTGAAACACATGGGAAGTGCTACACGCCGTTATTTGACACTTATGAGCTCCATACTGATTTACTGACAGTTTGAACAATTTAGAATTTAGTCGCTTGTATCCACTAAAGCACGAGCTAGAGATGGGAGTAATGATAACATTCCCGATACGGTGATAAACAGTGACTGTGTCACACAAGTCGCCGTGACGAATAGCGGCGACTTTTTCACTGCTTGTCATCTTCTCTTATTTAATTCATTGCATCTTCTCCCTGGACGCTTTTCTTTGTAAACCGCATTAACAAACTGTTTGGATAAAATATAAAACGCAGTTCAAGTTTTGTAATGTACTTTTATACAGTTTAGCGTACAACACATGTTAACCAAATACGTATTTCCGAACCACCGCCATACATATTTTGAGGCATCTGCTCCAGAACAGAACTATCCGTTTATACAATACAGTAAGAGACACTCACGTTATATACAAACATACTTTATGTTATGACTTTCACGAAATAAATGGTTCAAAATATGTAATAAAAAGCACTAAAATGGAATATTTGAAATTTTACGTTAATTTTTCTATGATGTGTTTTTCCTATGTGAATATATTTTCAAATAACCTAGACGAAAAATTTTTTTATTTATTTTTTTACAGATCCGTAGATATGTATTAAATATCATTTATTAGGTTTTAAAAATACATTATTGTTTCTTGAAATTTCAGTTATTGAATAATATGAGGATGTTTTGGTTGTATTTTATTTTTATGTAATAGTTCCAAATTCGGAGCACTCAAGGCAGTACTGCATAGCCAAGCTTTAAAAATGCAATGATCACTACAACACATTTTTTTCTCTTTGCATACCGTTAATATGATAAAAGTAAAGATATGTGGACGTACATAATTGTGTTTTAATCTTCTCTGGCAAAACATTGAACTTCCAGATCATTTTTTTAAACCGAGATACGCGTATTCACGCAAATAAATATTTCACAGAAAATGTTTAAGTTGATGGTATTCTTAAGGCTGGCGCAAAGAGCTGGTGGGGACGTGTCAAGGCTCCCGCATAGCCGGAGCTATTTCCGCGTTTCAGGCCAAGCAGCGCGGGAGCAATAAATGCCGTGTTACACGGCACCAGAAGTTCTAACGTAGGCGCCATATTACCAACTAGTATGGCACCCATCATGGCATTTGTTGCATTGTACGGCCAGATTTCATGCCAGGGTTGATAATAAAACATGTCCAATTTATCCTGGCAGGTTCCAAATCAGCTATCGTTCCTGGCCAATCACATTGAAGTTTCAGAGTATACGGTGCTCCCCATAGCCAAACTCCTTGGAACGAGTTGATGAAGAAGCGAAAAAAGGACTCCCCCATCTTGATTACATGTTCGTGATGTTGAAACTCTTTTGAAAGGATTTTTAATTTGACAAATACGAATATTATTTACGATGAAAACTTTTAATAGCTGTTAAAATCCATACTAAATATATAAAACATTACATGCTTTATGAAAATTTCATACGAGCTATTTTAAATGTTTACACATGCTTAGAGAATTTGAACAGAGACCATCCTGTGCGAACTAGTAGCGCAGTTGCGAATACGCATCAGGAGGATTTAAATGTTCAATTTGGACGTGAGTTCGAAACTCTGGTGCACACTTATTTTTTCTAAAATATTTAATGCGGATTTAAACTGTTCATGGTTAAGTGAGAATTTTTAGGGCCCTTGATTAAAAGTCCCTTTCGTCTTATTTGCATCCTTCAGCTAACTGTTAGCGTAAAAATTGCCATGTGATTAATAAATGGCGACTGGAAAATTTTGCGATTTAATTTTAGGACAAGCTAGATTGGTAAACACGTGTGCATTTGCATCAAGAACGCAATTGGATGGCAGTTTACGCCCTGGTGAACTTTGAGCCAATAACAAATCCTCAGGGAAACAAGCACCGGATCCCTTACCAGCTGGTCTGGCTACACACTGGGACTGCAGCTAATGAACAGAAAGCTTATGCTCGAAAATACACAGGACAGTGGAGTCGTTCAAAGCGCGAAATTTTCCTGTTCCTACGAATAAACACCGTGTGTTTATATATATATAATATATATATATATATATATATATATATATATATATATCTCAAAAGTTAACGTAGATATTACATATTCAACTTAATGCCGCTGGTCGCCAAAATTTCATAATTTTATATTGGTACAAAATACTGCAAAACTTGTAGATATTATGAAATGACAATATAAAATGTTTTCGCAATTTTAAAAGATTCCTTAATATAAGGACGGTTTTTCATAATTTTGATTTGTAGGAGTAGCCTATAAGCAATTTGTAAAATAGCCTTTGTTAAGCTTAACTTGAAATGAATAACGATATGATTCTTCACTTATCGTTGGTAAATTTTCTGTATATGTTTTCGTTTGTTTTATTTGTATATTACAAAAACATTAAAATTATGATTCTAATATACCACTATGAAAAAAAAATGCTTTTCTAACAATGTACAAGTGATGGGGGGGGGGGGGGGGTCAGGGTACACCCCCCCCCTCCCGGGCCACGAAATATGAAGGATAAAAAAATTTAAGTAATTTATTTATATATTTAGTTTGCATCACGTTTTCCCGAGATTAATACTAGTCAACTGAAACCTGGAACTGCTTTAATATATATGGGAGTATTTAAAGGAAACTGTGGGACTTGGCAATTTCAAAAGCATTATTTCAGAGAGCTACTGATGTGCTGTCCGAAATAGGGGGTCAGATATCTGCTAACATACCTCTCAGGGTTGCCAGGCAAAGATACAGGGATAATGTACCAGCTGCTACTGCAGAAATATTTATTTTATATCATCATCTTGCCACTTTTAGGACATAATTCTACATGTACTGTTCTTCAGCTGAAATTTTTTATAAGTGCTGTTTAACATATGAAGAACCCACCCCTCACCAACCCAAAAATGGGTTAGCGAATCTGTTAGCCAGCATTCAGAATCATAATTTGTTAAATTCTTTACTCAAACAGTTTTCATTTATTAAAAAATATTAATATTACTACCAGCGGTATATTCAATGTTGAGATACTGAAATTGCTTAAATAGCACCATTTTGCACCTTTAAATACAAATTTTCCCGTGGGAGGGCCACCGGACCTCCGTTTAAATTAAGGTGATCGGTGTTCCTTCATAAAATTACCAATATGACTCCCCCCCCCCCCCAAACACAAATCCTGGCTAAACCGGTGGGTTCTAATGTTTTACAAGAGGAAAAAATACTTGTAAGTAATGTCTGAAAAATGAGAAATGTTTCATACAGATATAAAATAATGAACTTTTTCGTGACTAACTTCCTTAAATCAGACTTGATTATTTTGTTTCTGAAGTTTAATGGCAATGGTGTGGTGAAACTGAATTCGGATTCAAGTTGGTGCTCCATTGCCCACAATGATTGCGAAAAAAGTAACCGAAAACGAAGAACACAATGGGAAACACAAATGCAATAGAAATGTGATCCTACAATTCTATTGTATTTGGTCACTTTTGTGGTAGTCATTGTAGGCAATGGAGATCCAATCATAATTCGAATTAAATTTTTCTAGTGTCTGTAGCTATTATTTTTTAACGAAACCTACATTTAGTACAATTTTGTGAAGTGCTTCATCGGAAAGCACTCTCCTACTACTTTGAAATGTTTTGCTGGTTGTTGTAGACGGACCTGTGGACTTCTCGAGCAGGCAGGACCTGGCTGGCGACGCCAAGGCCACCAGCGGCACCGACAGTGACGACGAGATAGACATCGTCGGCATGAACGGCGCGGCGGCCGCCAGCCTCATGCTCGTGTGAGCGGCTAGACGCGAGCGGCCTGCGACCACTCGACCTGCGCCGCGCGGGACAAGCAGCGAGCGGGGTTACTACTCCACCGCACGCCGGCCCTCCCGCCCGCCCGCCCGCACGCGGAGTAGAGGACACTACAGAAGCGAAGCTACCTGCTGGCTCCAGCCGGCGGGTGATCCTTCCGACAGTAGTTAGCACCTGGACGTGAACTTGGTAGGCGTAGCCTCGCCAACACGCACAGACAAGTCACGGGTGTGGAACTGTTTCATGAACCCCGATTACATAACGGATTCATTCGATGGCACGACAGGCTTCAAGCTCTTATTTCCTTTCTACTTTGTTATGACTAGAGACATGCCAAATTCGCGTTATTATTTGCCATCAGGCTGAACTTCACAGTACTGTATACACTAAACCCGACGTCGTTACTCCATTGGCTGCTGCATAGATGTGAAGATACGCCCTCTCTGACTGAACTACACGTGATTGGGACACACAATTGTGAAGTGTTCCTTTATTGGTGCAGAGTCATCCAGAGTGCGTCACACAAAGTATGGCCCAATGACAAACATATTACAAAGGCACATATGTTCCGAGTTTAACTTGTCATCAAATAATAACGCGAATTTTGCAGATCTCTAGTTATGACCGTACCACAGTTCTTTGGACGTCCCTTGTGTAAATATGAGCCAGTAATGTAACATGCCCTTCTCATTAATGACAAAGTATAAAAGTCTTTTGTAATACAACAGCAGCCAAAAAACACATGACACTGGCTCGAGTGTGTAGAAGACTGTGACTTCGAGCCTTCTGGCAATGCATTTGGCGAATTACTTGGGGCACGTAGCTCTCAGGTAGCGACACTTGATTTTTGCGAAAATATCGCGTGAGTAACTGTTTTTTCAAAGCATTTTGAGACATACCCACTTTCGTGGTTGGTTCAGTTTTAATTGCTACGCGTCTTTGGTGTCTGGCCGCGAACAACGGAATTTCAGTATCGGAAAAACATACGTTCGGCCCAGTTAACGATTAAAATTAGCTTCCTAATGGACAAAGTAAATTTGTAGCTCGCCTTGATACACATGGGTAGCTTGACATTACTAAGAAATTTTCCTGGTTAACAATTCTCAACATACATTTTTTTCCTCTGTTTCTTTGTCAATTCTTCCAGTCACCGGTGTTCTTCCAACAAACTAATTTTATGTTTGCAATAGTAGTCGCATCGGTGTTGCGGAACGAGTAAAAAAACGAAAGTTGCTGATTGATGTTATGTAACTGTTTTCTAGTATATGTAAACGACCAATTATGGCGCAGCACATTTTTAAGGGTAATTTCTTTTAAAATTACAACAAAAAAATGCAGAACACTAAATAGGGTTCTTTTGTCTAAAAGTACAGGAAAAATACCAAAAACTCAAAATCCGAAATTAAAGGAAAAAACCGTGAAAATCATGTTAAAAAACCAAAATCAAGGTATTTGAGGGCTAAATTTAAGCTCTAAATGCTATTTAAAAGGAAGCTATCAAAAACGGGCAATTTTAAGAAGAAAAAAAAAACAAGAAAATGTTTGCATTTTTTCAAAAATGTGCGCACACGTTTTGCACAGGTAAAACAAGCAAAATTATGCAAAATTAAGCAAATTTAAGGCTAAAACAAGCAAATCAGATGAAAAGATAATTTATAGAATTTAAACTCTATAACATGTACAGATTTTCCATTTATATTTATTTTAAACCTTTATACACTATAAAAACTCGCCCGTCATTCATAATTTTTAAGCATTTTCATAAGTTATATTTGCATAACGATTTAGTAAAGTGATTTTATGATTGCCATCTAAAATGGAATTAATTATTTTTCCAGACTTAGATTCATAAATTAGAAATTCTGCACTAGATTTATTACACAACTATGATATGATTTTAATGATTAAAAAAGGAATTAGAGGTGGAATATCATAATTTTGTAAGCGATATCTTAAAGCTAATAACAATTATTTAGACGATTTTAACGCTAACCAAGAATCAAATTATTTAGCATATCTCGATGCTAATAATTTATATGGTTGGGCAATGTCACATTATTTACCATATCGTGGTTTCGGCTGGGTTTATTACTCATTGTATGATTTAGATTACTGGAGAGAACAAATATTTAATTTGAATGTCCATTCTGAGTACAGCTGTATATTATAAATTTATTTAGAATATCGACAAGAACTACATAATTTACATAAAGCTCTTCCATTTTGAACAGAAAACAACGTAATTCCAAAAACAAATCAATCTAAATGATTAACAGCTTTAGATAATAAAGAAAATATGTAATTCACTATCGTAATTTAAAACAATGTTTAAAAAATGGTTTAAAACTTACAAAAATACACAGACTATTAGCATTTGAGCAGTCCTATTGATTAAAAAAGTATATATATTTAAACAAAACAATGAGAATTAATGCTAAAAATGATTTTGCAAAATATTTATAGAGGCTCATGAAATTCAGTGTTTGGTAAAACTATAGAAAATATTAGAAACAAAGTTGAAATAAAACTAGTATCAGATGCTTAAAAAATGTAAAAAAATTAGTAGCAAACCCAAATTTCAAAATCTGTACTTTATTTAATTAAAACATTGCAGCTATACATATTTATAAATCAAATATAAACACTTTTAACCAATTTATGTGGGTATGTCAATTTGGATATTTCAAAAGAATTAATGTATGATTTCCATTATAACATAAAACCCCAAAATATGGTGATAAATTGAATAATGTTATCAAAATACTGATTCATACATTCATAACATAAAACAGAAGATTTTTATGAAGATATGAAGTCGATGATACAAAAATTTGTTGCGTGTTATTATTCCAAATGTGAATATTTTAACATACCTCAAATAAATAAAAAAGTTGTAGGAAAAATGAAATATGAATGTAATGGTAAAATAAGTAAAGAATTTTTTTGTTTACGATTAAAAATGTATGCTTATAAGGTTGATGATAAAGAAAATAAAAAATCTAAACTTGTGAAGAAATGTGCATTTAATAAGTGAATTACATTTGATGACTATAAGAATTGTTTGTTTAAAGAGAAAATACAATATAGAACAATGAATCTAATAAGGAGTGGAAAACATGCAATATATACAGTCGAAGTTGATAAAATTGCAACAAGTTCTTACGATAACAAAATAATTATATTATTAAATAAAATAGATGCATTACCATATGGATTTTAAAAAGAATAATTTCTAATTAATTTTTATGTTAATAGGTTTTTAACTTCTTTAGTTACTAAAGCAACATCAATATCAGCTGCATCAAAATCAATCAGATTGTCATTTTAATCTCTAATTTCTAAAACAATTTGATTAAACTTCTCATTATTTTATAAAAAAACTGAATATGCAGGCTCATAAATTATATAATCTCTAAAACCAAACATAATTTTTGGTGGAAAGTTCACAATTATATCAGTTTCTAAATGATTAGATTCGTCATTTTTATCAACATACCATATGCTAAATTACAGTGAATATTAATTGTTTTAAATAGATTAAAATTTGGCAATTAGTACCTACAACAATGTTGTCTTTTTCAGTAGTTACATTTCTGTCAAAACAAAGCATATCAGATGATCGATATCAAGTTTAATATCTAATTTAGATTTTATATGCATTCTATTTTTTACATTATCTGCTATTAATTCAATATTATTTGATGAAAATGGATCAATTGAATTTATAGTTTCTTTTGACATTTCAATACTATATTGACCTCTTGGAATAGTTGTAACTTCATTTTTATCAAAAAAAGGACTTATTTTTTCAATTGTTGTTATAGTATTATTATTTATATTTGGTGTTAAAAATTTGTATAAAATATGATTAATGCGATCGATTTTTTAATAAATATATTTTATAGAAATTAGATTTTTCTTTAAAATAGAACTATTGATTGTCAACTTTAATATACTTTAATATCCATTTATATAAAAAAAAACATATAAATGCAAAAAAACTGAATGGGGTATTGTGTTTTAATTTCCGAAGTAGCATCAACAAATAAAAAAGAAGTTAAATTATTGCCGGATTATATACATGCAATAATTGTTGGTCCAAGCAGTGGTGGAAAAAAATTTGATAGTTAATTTTATTTTTAAAATAGGTTGACTAAATTTTAATAAACTGTATTTTTGCTCAAAAAGTTTGAACCAACCTAAATATATTCAGTTACCAAATTATATCGATTTGACAGCCAAAAAATAAAATTAAAGAAAAATAGCTCACTTTTTAAATAATACTGGTGATATGCCTACTTAAGACGAGTGCAAAAAAGATTCACTAGTTATATTTGATGATGTTATTTTAGAAAATCAAGACATTATTCGCGATTATTTTACTCGGGGCCGAAATTAAAATATCAGTGTATTTTATTTATCTCAAACATATTCAAAAATACCTAAACAATTCATAATAAATAATACAAATTTCTTGTGTATATTTAAAGAAGATGAAAATAATTTAAAGCATATTTATTCTGATTTTTTTTGGAGGTGATATGACTTATGAGAAATTTAAAGAAATTTGTTCAAAATGCTGGGATGGAAATTATGGTTTTATTACAATAGATTTGAGTCGAAACATGAATAATGGAAAATATACAATTAAAATTAAAGAATTTTTCAATTTCAAAATTTTTGAAAACATGTTTATGTTAAAACAAACGAGATCACAATGAAAACGACACAACTACAATGCAAACGAACATTAAAATGGTCATTAAAAATGATGCGTGTTACATTATTGTGTAAAACACAGTGAAAACCACACAATGGCAATACCACAACAACATCTATGAACAAATGTTGAAATGGTCGTTGAACATGATGTAAATTACATTTTTTCCATTTTTTAAATTGTCTAATTAGTTTTAAAAAATATTTTACAAAAAATTGTTCACCTTTAATTTTTAAAACTTTTTCGAATAAATATTAATTCGGGTAGTCAGTTTTTATTATTTCATATTCATATATACTACACATTAGTTCTTCTCCATTAATATCTGTAAGTTGGTACATCATAACTTAAACTTTAATAATAGTAAATTATTCTGTCCACCAATTAGCAGTATAATATTTTTGAAAAAAAAAAAAAAAAAAAAAAGTTCAGTTTGCTCGCACAAACATCTCCCACTTTATATTTTGGTTTAATAAACACAAAATTTGTTTTCAGTATTATATATATTTTTTATTAACTTTAAATTGCTTTATACCACTAATTCATCCAATATATTTAGCTATTTATAATTACCATTCAAATCATATTTTTTAAAATTCGATTAAATCTTTCAAAAAACTAGCTTTTAATTCTAAAAATGAAGGATAATGGTTGATATTATATTTTTCCATAAGATCATTAAATGTTTCATTATAAAATTCCGAACGATTATCAGTTTGTATATTATTTGGTTTTCTTTTAATTAATAAAGATTCTAAACAGCTTGATATATGTTTAGCTGTTTTATCTTTAATTGGTGTAGGAAATGCAGATTTTGAAGAAAAAAGTCAATAATTGTCATAATATATTTGTAACCTTTGTTAATATGTGATATGCCTTATAAATTGCCAGTATTATCTTCGAGTTCTTCATGGGTACTTTTTGTTAACAAATTAATTAGGCCTTCTGTAAATTCGATTTTTTTATCTTTGACAAATAAAACTTTGCCATCTGTTTTTACTTTTGTATCACCAATTTCAAAATCTTGACCATCTCCTCTTGAACTAAATCTTTCATTAATAACTTTAATAATTGCAGGAATGTATTTTCCGAGATTTATAGTAGCAACACCTGCTATATGTGATAAAGTTTTCAATGGTACTATTCCCATTTGCTCTTCTGAATTAGGAGGTTCTTGTTCTGCAAATAATTCTTTTTCAAATAATGTTTCTTCTGGTGTTGGTGGATAATCTAAATTTTTTTACAGCAACAGTTACTTGGCCTGTTATTAAATTTTTATTTTCTTCACTTACTTATTATGCTTTTTTGCTAATACTTTGCAATTGACGAATCAATGATAGATCTTTTTTTTTTATTATTCTACCTCATGGTTCTTTTTACAATTTATATACTTCTCGATGAGCAGTTTCACTCGATGAACGCCTTTTGATTTTGCCATATATATATTTTTTTAACTTATAAATGAGTTATAAAAAAGTATTGAGAGTTTTGAGAGAGAAACTTTTTTCCCAACAGATAAAACACGGGGGAATTTGAATATTTACAATAATATAATAGAATTTGATATTCCAATAGGAGATTCCTTTTCTTTTCCAAACGATGCTTATGTTTTGGAAGAATATCGCCCACTAAAAAGAGATAAAGTTGGAGTTGAGGAAAAATACGAAAAATTAGATAATATTGATGTTTGTTCCAATTTTTTTCTTTTTCTGTTTTCTAGAGCAGAAATTTCAAAACATGAACAGATTATTGAGGCTGTTGATAATCCAGGAATAACTTCGACAATTATAAATATTTTGTTGAGATCACCGGGTGAACAAAATTATTTAGTCTACTGGTGTTGATAATAAATATCGAGTAAAATCTGCTCGTAGTGATAATATCAATGAAATAATTTACCCATTAAGATATTTGTTTGGTTTTATTCGCAATAATATTGAAGTTTACTGGAAGGGTGGTTATAAAATTACTTTTTTTTCCGAAATTCGTCTGATATCAATTGTTTATTTGTTTATGAAACAAAAAAAAAAGCAGATGGTGCGGTTGATAATACTTATGCCGATCCAGGTAAAATTGTTATATATATATATATATATATATATATATATATATATATATATATATATATATATATATATATGTACAATATGAATTTTAGGATATATATATATATATATCCTAAAATTCATATTGTTTATAAGTATTGGAAATTTTTAAAAAAAGAAGTGCCAGCTGGGACAACTGTTTTTAACTTTGAAATAAAAGATCAGTTTAATAATTTACAATTTTACATGCCTGATTTAGTAATTGTGCGTTTCCAAACTAATAGAAAAAATTGCGCTGAGCAATACGTGCACGCTTCAATGTTTGATCACTGTAATGTAAGAAATATTTTTGTTAAAATGGTAGAAATGAATTTTTTCCAAAAGAAAATTGGAATCTAGATATTGAGAATTATCTTTGTCTTTATATGTTTCTGGCTATTAATTATTTTAGAAATTCAAGAACAAAATTAGATACTATATACAGAAATAATGAATCATAATATATGCCAACTATAAATAATCAATGCGAAATCAATTACTATTCATTTTAGTGGCGAAGACCTTTATATGTTATTGACTGCCTATATAGAAAAATGGCAGTAGTTAAAGATAAAACAAATATAAAAATTAGTGTTGATTTTAAAAAATCTGCTGAGGCTGGTACAATTTGTAATGATGTGGGTTAATTTGCCAACGAAATTTTGCTTATGATTATTTGAAAGAAAATATCACTGAAGATATATAAATTTTTACTTTTATTAAATGGATAATGTGAATTATTTTACAGAAACAAGAAAGTGTTTCGACATTTTAGGAAAATTTTTATAACTCATAGTTGAGGGGTTCGCATAAAATTTTTTACGAGTTTTAGAAAAATAGATGAATTATTTGATCTAATAAATATAATAATTTTAGTTAAAATTTTCTCATCAAATAAACGACCTATTATTTTTGCCGTATGTTCAGTATCCGGCATGCCGGATACTGAAATTCCATAATGAATATAGTATAAAATATCGTTAATAATCAACACATATTTTTCTTCAAATAAAGAACTCAAATATCTTTGAACCAACTTCCTAAATTAATAACGCAATTATTTTTTTTTATAAATTCAAATTTTTTTTTAAATGGTATCGCTTTTTATATGACATATTTATTATTATAAATTGATCAAATTATAAAACATTTAGAAGTTTGGGATATTGGATATGAAATTATAAAAACAGAAACTTTTATTGGTAAAGAATTGGACAGTGTTCTTTTCAAAATTGTTTTAAAAATCTATTAAAATGATTTAAGAACAAATAAATTTTCTTATTATAAAGATAATGTTTATGGTTTGGATTGTTGTGATGGTTGGGATTATGGATTCTGTAATGGCTAAGATTCAGATTTTTCTTTATTTTTAGACTTCAAAAAATCGAATTAGTGTTTCCTTTTTGTTGAATAAAATTTATAAATTCTATCAAATATCTTTTCGTCTGACATGCTTGTTTTAGCCTTAAATTTGCTTGATTTTTGCATAATTTTGCTTGTTTTACCTGTGTCAAATCGCGTACGCACATTATTGAAAAGGTGCTAAAATGTTCTTGTTTTTTTTTTTGTTTAAAATTGCCCGTTTTTGAGAGCTCCTATTTTAGAAGCTTTTAGAGCTTAAATTTAACTCTCAAATACCTCGATTTTGGCTTTTTTTTACATGATTTTCGCGGTTTTTTCATCGAATTTCAGAGTTAGGGTTTTTAATATTCTCTTGTACTTTCGTTACAAATAGAAGAAAAAAAAGTTGATGCCATTTTTTGATGTATTTTTGTTAAAATTATTAGAAAAATCGTGCTGCGCCAGGACCCGCATTATACATCTACTTTTGCGGACATCAACCATTTTCTAATACACAAATAGCGTCTTTGAAATGCAAGGGATATTATTTATTTGACACAAGTTTACTGCATGTGTGGTTCGAACCAGAAATTTGG
The DNA here is from genome assembly GCA_029891345.1 of Dryococelus australis. Taxonomy (NCBI): domain Eukaryota; kingdom Metazoa; phylum Arthropoda; class Insecta; order Phasmatodea; family Phasmatidae; genus Dryococelus; species Dryococelus australis. The sequence continues at coordinate 149,402,247 of CM057009.1, forward strand.
TTTATGTGGAATATACCCTCTGATAATGGAAACTTTTACTGAAAGTGTTTAGATGGTTACACGGCACCATACGAAGATTTTTTATGAGAATGCGCTACAGGAGTCAGGGCACTCTGCAATTGAAATTCTATTTTACAGTCAGCTGAAACAGCACTTAGGGGCATAGCGGAAAATTGTCGGAAGTACAATGAGTCAAGTGAACTTTAATCGACTCGGAGTTCCGTCTGCTACCGCATTAACCACTTCAATAACGCATCTCTCTTCAAGCTCAAATGTGGAAATGGTAGAATATGTCTGCGTGCGTCATGCAACCACTGAAGTAAATGCTAGGTGAACAGTGATATTCGCATCTACCGCACATAAACCAGAGGCGCAGGAGCTTGTCACATGAATAAGACTACATACTAACTGCAAATGGAGTCCTTGAAAAGCGTGGACCCAGCCATGCTCCAGGGAATAGATATTGGACGAGTTTATATAGACTGTTCACGGTAAAATTAGCACTTTCGAAAGCCCTGCTTCAGATTTACTAGTATGCACTTTGTGTATTCTTCTGCCTTATGTAAAATTAATATTTCTATGGGTCTCACCACTTTATACATGCGTCGGTCAAGTGAAACTGTGAAATTATTAGAAAAGTAAATATTTTACCTATCTGATCTTCTTTACACTTCCATGCTTTAAAAAATTCAAAGCGAAATTAATTAAAGTTATCACTACACACCCGAAAAATTCGAGAGTTCAATGACCTGTAGGCTAGACTTCACAGCCTTATATACTCTCATACATATATCAACTAATTATTGGTTGATTGTTGTGGTAGTAAAAGGAGGTGGTTGGGCGTACAATTTCTTGCATGTTTGTTATTGGCTTATTTATCTCCAGGAGGTGTCAAAAAACATGTCGCCCAATTACAAACGTAACATGAAGGTACATGTGTGTGAATTCCAACTTGTCTAGAAATGAACCCGCGAATTTCTCGGGTCTCTAGTTATCACAAATGGTTACCTGTCACTTTTTATTCGATGTTAAGGTATGGAACTACTTTCCAGCAATCGTTACCAACTTAACTGGTTTCATGTCACTCAGTGCGCCCGTTGAAATATATGCAAGCAGTGGCAGTAACTTATTTTCTAGAATTTATTTTAATGTGCTGACTTTATTGTGAACAGCCTTTATTGCGCGACACGCAGGTCCCTGCCAAGAGGAAATCTTTCGCAGTCTGCCACAGATAGTTAGACACCAGTCTGATTTCCAACGAGTAAGGGACCGGGTGGGTGCGCATTCGAGTAAACGCCAGGTCGTTTCGTTTCTGTATTGTGAACTATTCTGCGGTGCGAATGTGACTCTCCCCGCTTCAGCTTGGACACGTTCAGTGAACAGTGACTTTCGAAACACAGAAGAAGAGAATTTCTTAGCTTATGAGGCTAGCCTCGAGTGTTTAAAGAGAACAATTCTTATGGTAATATTAAGAGAGAAATTTGTGTTGCTGTATATCACAATAAATAAAGCTAAGTACGTCTGCATCGCATGTGAGTGGATTGTTAAATGTACTGTGTTTGGGAAGCTTGTGTGCTTGTCATAGGTGACTCTACAAACATATCATTATATTCAGTTTCTTACACGATGCGCAGAGTATTACACAACATTTGTAATACCAAGTTATTTTGATTTCTCTAGCAGGTGTTTATGTAATTTACAGGATCCGTGAAAGTGTTTTATTTATTGTTTGTCAATAAATTATTTTACGTCTTTGAGCCACATTTTTTTAGTAAAGTGAGTTTAAGGACTTTGAAGAATTATGAGTGACCATGTATTCATATCGATAAAGCATTATTACATATAATACATGAAAATGTGCACCTTTTTTTTAGATTATCAATATACGATCACATTGTCATAGATAAAGACAGGTGAGGTGAAATATTTGGGTGGCTCTAAACAGCGAGGTCTTGAGAGCCTATGAAGGTGAAATGAGGTGACAGTGAAGCAGCGTTGGAATGAAGGAGCGGTGGAAAAATGAGATCCCCGAGAAAAACCTCCGACCAGCTGCATAGTCCGGCACAATTCCCACATACAAAAGTCCGGAGGCAGCCCCGCCGGGAATCGAAACCGGTTTGCTTTGGTTGAAGGCGAGCAGGCTAACCGCTCAGTCACCACGGACGCGATAAGCAATAACACATATCATTCGGTATATATTTATTTAAATTTTTATTATTTACAATCTTCTGCATGATTGCCGGAGTCCATTAGGATTTAGGACTTAGTAAGTGAATCTTGCATAATCCAGGTAGTTTCTGCCAATCATTTCACAGTAGGTAGTAATGAAATGTAGTGTTCATTTTCACGCTCCGAGTTTTTTCTTTTATAACTCATTCTGATACAAACTTAGCTTATCATTTCACTAAACTCACCACCGTGAAATACTGGTTAAGTTATATAATTTACTTTCGTCCCACTGGTCAAATCACAGAGTCCGATTTAATGTAATCTAAGAAAAAAATTATATTTGCGTATTGTTTTGTAATATACAAAGTTTATTTTCTATGGAATACATAGTTTTCTTTGCTGTTAAGTAGAACTTAATTCTGTGCCACTGTTCTCTACCTGCAAGCTTCGGCAGAAGGAATATAAATATCACATTCAGTTTGTTACTACTCGTCTGTTGCTGAAAGAGGGCCGCGGTAATGAAGTGGTTAGTCAACTTGCCTCCCACCAAGGCAAACCGGATTCGACTTCCGGCGAGGTCGCTCCCGGAATTTCGAATGTGGGAGTAGTGGCGGGCGATGCCGCTGGTCGGCGGGTTTTCTTGGGTTTTCTTGGGATCTCTCCAACATCGGCTCTCAAGTCCTCGATGTTAAGAGCAGCCCAAATCTCTCCACAACCATCGACCACCTGTTGGTACATAATAGTCGTCCTCTGATTATAGAGAAGGATAGCTACCCATGTAAGGAAATTGTAAGTTAAACCCTTTAATTAATAAATCTTGAGTTCTTTCGGTACACAGTCCATTGTACCTAAACTAAATAAGAATAAATTGAAAAATTTATAATAATAAAAATCACACAATTATATTCGATCATAACACGAAAGTACAGGGAAACTCTGTGTAGCACTTAAAAATATGACCATTCAGCAGTATGACAGAAAGAGCTACTTAACATCACCTCACGAAATCACACCCGGAAAAGAATTGCCTGAATGAATACAAACTCATTGGACGTGTAGAACATTTTGCCAGCAATAAGTCACTACGATTGCAGAGATATAGCGTACACGTAGACGATCCAGCAGTGCCCTCTTTTATGTGACCGGAAAGGTCAGTGTTACGCCAAGTTCAGTCAGTGAAGAGAAGCCATACGAAGTGAAATCAAGTGTCAATATGCATTGTCGACGTATTAGGGCGCCATATCAGCATGCGAGCTAGTTGGAATGAGGCAGAATAATCAATCTCCGGGAAACGGGTTTGTCACACCGTGACATTTCAGTCCGTACAGGGCATGCTGCAACGACAGTGATGCGTGTGTGGAACCAGTGGATAGAAGAGGGTCGTACACAGCGACGAGCGGGTACTGGACCACGCAATGTGACCGCAGTACGGGATAACCCCCATCTTGTCCGCCTGGCCGGAATGGACCGTACAGCCTCGTCCACAGTGTTGGCTCGACACTGGAGCACTGCAGCGGGAGTGGATCTATCTACGCTGACGGTCCGACGTCGTCTGCTGCGGGCTGGACTGGTGGCACGCATGCCATTGTGTCGGTTTATATTGTACAGGAACCACAATCTTCTCAGACTGCAATGGGTACGTGAACGCCGTAGTTGGGGTGCTTGGTGGATAAATTTAATGTTTTCGCGCGAGTTCCGCTTCAACCTGTCCTACAGTGATGGCCGCACACGTGTTTGACACTACCGTGATGACCACAATCTGGCAGCCGGCATTGTGAAGCGGCATAGCGAAAAACGCCAAGTGTGATGATTTGGGGCTCCATCGGATACAACACGCGATCTCGAATCCTACGTATTGAGGGCAATCTGAACAGCAACTACTCCATCAGGGAGGTTTTAGATCCCGACGTACTGTCCCTCCTTCAGCCGACTCAACATGCAATATTTCAGTAGGACAATGCCCGGCCAACAATTCTGTGTGGCGAGGGATGTGCAAGCCTTTTTCAATGAACGATGGGTGCCACTGCTTCCCTGGCCTGCACGTTCATCTGACGTGTCACCCATCCAATATATCTAGGGTATGTTTGATTGGTGACTTGTTCGTCACGGACCTCTAGCAACCACTGTTGATGCTTTGTGGACTCGCATACAAACCGCGCGTGGAGGGAGATTCCCCAGGAACATACCCAGGTCATATTTGATTCCATGCCACGGTGTTTAAGGACTCTCATTAGAGCACGTGGGGGCTTCACACCATACTGAATTCTCAAAGACAGAGGTCATATAGAGTTCTCTAATCCTTATCAATTGTGTATTGTCATATACCTAATCTGAGGTATAGAGCTAATTTCAATCACATGTATACTTTTTGGTGTTGCAATATTTTGCAAACTTTAATGTATTTACGGTATAATGGCATAGGCAACGGTCACCAACAAAACGGGTTAGAATGGTAACAGTCTAAACCAGTAGAAACTAGAGGTTAGTCAATGTCAAATCATAGCCATTTTCAAAGATTTTTCTGGAATATTCGCTTGACGGGGCTGTCGGTAAATATTGATTCTTGATTCGGCAGTGACATCAAACATCGGTCCTAAAAATATATTTGCCTAAACTACATGGAGCTTATCGCCCTAGCAAAAGGCTAACGCATGTTAGCCTTTTGTTAGACGAAAACATGAGTCTTTGAAGAAGTTTAAACAAATTTCAATATTTTGGTTAGATGTGCAATTCTAATTTGGGCGAATTCCCTTGCGTTGGCCCACAGCTTCAGGCAAGGCAAAAGTTGCAAGATGTCCAATATTTATAGAGAAGTCCAATGTTGGGAATAATTGTCATGGAATGTTTGCAAATTGCAAATTGTGGGGTTTACAAATGTTGCCGACACCAGATTCACGCTTGAGATTCCTCTCTACCTGGAGTTATTTTGGTCATCCAAGGCACAGGAGCAAGGGGATGGAAAGGGCTACACCGAGCCGCGTACTTATCGCCCTGGCGCACTTACACGCAATGTTCTTTAATGGCGTGCATTGTTTCCGTTGTACCTCTGCGACTATGGAACTTTAGGGGATGACCCTATCATCTTGTTGTTACAAAGCCTGTAGCACAGTTCAGAAAATGTCCCCTTACTAGTTTCGAGTGGTCTACACATTTCTCACTTACGTGTAACAATGCAGGTTATGCAATAACTTTTAAACCTGTATTCCAAATAAGTTTTTCATATAGGTAAGCGTGGTTTGGAGTGGAGAGTTTTGAGCGGCTCTTAACATCGATGCCTTGAGAGCCGATGAGGATGAAATGAGGTGAGTATGGAGCAACTTTGGAATGAAAGGGCGGGAGAAAGGGAGATACCTGAGAAAACCCGCCAACCACGATTCCCATATGCGAAAATCTGGCCCCGCCAGGAATCGAACCAGGTTCGTCTAGGTGGGGTGCGAGTGGTCTGACCACTAAACCACCGCGGCCCCAAAATTAACAAGTAAGGAACCAAATGCAATAACCATTGAAAGTTTGCAAGAAACAGCTCAGCTGCAGGTCTTATGTAATTACTGATTTCTTTGGATTCCTTATGTAAATCTCCCGTGTATAACAAATCTGTCATTTGATATTTGTTTACCTGATAAGCTACCGATTTTCTCCAGATGGCAAGCCCAAACGATAAATGTAATTTCAATCAAGTGGTTCTTCATTGAAGATGAGATGATGACATCGAACGAGAGTTGCGAATTCATATTTGGCGAGACAACGCAATACCAACTGGACTACTCTCAGAATTTCAACCGAGAGGTGTGATCTGATACATCAGTGACTAGTTACGGGTGCACGCAACAACAGCACATCATTTAAAAATTGTTCGACAAACTGTTCACTCTCAGATAACTATCATTGCTTATAAGCAGTATTGCGTACTTTAAGGCAAAAAACACTAACATTTTTGAATTACTCTCGTACTTTAAGGCAAGAAGCACTAACAGTTTTGAATCATTCTCGTACGGGGTGCATAGATGTGCCTGGAAGAACTGGAGAATTGTTTAGATTGTGTAGTGAAGAATACTGAATTGCTATAATGCGCATTAAAATGTTTAACAAAATTTTTTACAGTTTTATACATTAGCAAAGAACAATTTGTGCAATTTTTAGAATCAAAGGTTGGTGAGCGCTACCATTGTCTTATTGATATACTAGAGAATATAATTCCAAAGTTTCGAATTGCGGATCATTAAAAATATTGTATCGTAAGGGAAATTTCTAATTAATTATATTATTCTACTTGTTCTAGAAAGTTCGTTGTAATGGTACATTTGTGTTGGACTCAGAAATTCGTTGAACTTTCTCTTTTACCGAGGATGGTTACGGGAAAAGCATTTAAAATGCGAATACATGCAATAATAACATAAAGTTACTGATATAACTACACACTGATCCTACTCTCCTCTACATGGGTGCAAATAATTTTTAATGAAGCACTTAAAAGCTTAGATGGTAGATAGACGAGTCGGTCAACGTCTTGTTGCCAGCAAAATAATTACAGATGGAATCAGAAACACATATGCAACAGTAGTGAGACTATTACAAACACACACACATTGTCCGGGAATCGAACCAAGAAAAACTTTCACCAAAAGCTAGTATACAATTAACTCCATTACTGAGATTGGATTCAGATCATCAACTTCGGATCATATCAGTCTAATGTTTTGAAAGATAGGATTTACTAAGATGAAATATTTACAGGGCCGTCATTTTGAAAATAAGTGACTAGGCTACTTAAAACATGTAAGTTTACATTGCCAACCGTAGAGTTACTTGGGTGTACAATTTGGTAAAAATCGGTTGATTGGCCGGTGAGATATGGCATAAAAACTTTCTTTCTTATTTGTTCCTATCTTAAAAAAATTACCTTAAAGATAGGTTCTGTATACGATGCTTCTAATATATACGGTAAACATATAAAATTTGGTTGAATTTGGTTTAGTTAACCAATGATGTAATTTTGCGAGGCTTTCTGTAGTAGTAATGGTGTGCAATATTTTGTAAAAGTTAGATTGATTTGTTCCCGAAATATGGTACAATGTTCGGTTTTTTCATCTGGCACTATTTTGCAAAAATGCCTGCAAAAGTGTATCTCTGTATGCATAACTGGCGCTTCTAATGAATACTGTTATGGTATGTTGACGGTAAATTAAGCACCTTTTAAGGCCCTTATAAAATTTTCCTTTTATCCAATTTCCATCTTCTGTTGCTTTTTAATATAAACATTGCAATGCTACCAACAAACACAGTGTATAGGATTCACCACCATCAATATTTAATGCCTGAAGCTGCAATAAAACATATTTATTAGCGGTTAATGCCTGTTGGGAGGGCCTTAAAAAGTGCTCACATTATCGTGAACAGCCTATAGTGTAGAAACTTTAGTAAAATTTTGTTGAAAAGTTTAACAGTTACAACACACATAAATTATTCATATTAACTCACTTAAAAAAAACTATTTGCTATATTGAAAACTTGTTAACTTGCATACCCTACGGTAGCACTAATTGCGTGTAAAAGTTTGTAGGAATCGGTTGATTTGTACTCGAGATGCGGCATAAAACATAATATTTTTATAACGTGACGATCTTCATAAATGGAGGACAAACATATTGTGCATTAGCGAATTTGATTATTGTCATACGTACAGTGTGCAAAAATTAGTTAAAATCGGTTACATAGTTTCGTAGAGATAGTACACGAAACTAAAGTGTTAGTATATGATCCATTCTGAGAATAATTGTCTGGCACATTTAAAACATACAAATTAATATTGTCTACCATAGTACACCTTATTTGTCTAATTTTATGGGAATCGGATGATTGTTTCTCGAGATATGATATTAAAATCTTTATTTTTACGTGTTGGACTATCTTACAAAATGGTGGGGAAAATGAGACTCCATAGTGACAAAATTGATTGTCACAATAAATACCGCCATCATACAAAAGTTAATTTGAAATGTTTTTTGTAGTTTCGTGGATATAACATACTGAATTAATATGTTTATAGGGGTATTAATTTTAAAAATAAGTGTCTCGCCTACTTAAAACATAGCATTTTACATCACCTTTCGCAGTTATACTTGTTGCTAAAACTGATAGGAATAGGTAAATTGATTCCCGAGATATTACATAAATATGGTATTTATTAGTGTGGCACTATCTTATAAAATGGCGGACAAACGGGGATAAGTGTTAATATATATTGTTACAATTTCTCTCTCTATAAATTAAGTGGGCTATACCAAGTTCTTTAAGGGATGGAGATCTTAATAAAATAAAAGAATACTTATAATATCCTTCTTTTATTTACAATAACTAATTTATAATTACGAAAAAGAAATCAATTAAATAAAATAATTAAAGATCAGTCCCAATAGACAGTGTATCAACCTATCCAAATATTTTTATAATGTATGCCTCCATATTGGACAGCTCAAATATCTAGAATAAAATCAGTATTACACTTCCATTCAGTCCCACCTCAGTTCATTCCATGTCCCGCCAGTCGCAATGTTCTAGAGTCCTCCAAGCGCCCTCACGCACAGTAGGCTTCACTCGTCGGATTCACACGCTCTCGTCCATTCAAGCCACGAACATCTCGCTCGACGTCGTCCTGCAATCTCCTGTCGTCGTCCACACCTCACTTCGCTCGCGCACATTCGCTAGATGGCCTCCGTCAAAGACTGCCCGCTGCTGGGTTGCGGCAATATGTATAGTGTCTTAGGCTGCCACCTAGAATCTTCCCCAACTAGCGTGATGCATCGCTGAGGACTGCTTTTTGAGTTAAATCATGTTGGATAGACAGACACGAGAAAAATTAATATTAGATATGGCTTAGAAATCAGTTATTCTACATGGAAAAATTATTATAAGCGGAAAATTCGAAAAGCACAGACATACACTTCTATTTTATTTAGATGTATTGATGTGGATGAGATCCTATGTCCCCTTCCGCTCACATTTCTGACCGGGATTCCTGGTGCGAAATATCTGCAGGATAACAACCTATCGCTCGTGGCAGAGTTCGCCCAGACTTTCCTCGGTCGAGTCCAAACACTACCATGGTCTGCCCGCTTCGCTGATATGTCCCCGATCGAACATGTGTCGGACCAGTTGAGATAACAGCTGCCGCAGTGCCACAGTGTCCAGGATATTGTTAACATCGTACGTGGGCCCCTCTACCTAAGGAAAACAACCAGCATCTACTGGACTCCATGCCAGAGCATGTTGATTCGTGTGTCGCAGTGCTAGAGGGCACGATGCACTACTGAAGATGACCTGAAGGTGTACCACAGATTCATATGTATGTAACTGTCCTGATGTCCTGTTTTTCCTGATCACATGTCTTAAGGCCCTTACTCAATTTGAAATGTTAACATTTGACTTTACCACTTGAATTGACGTTTGCTTTCCGACATGTTGTTTCTTATTGAACTTGACACAATGGAACTGTCACAGGTAAAGTCAAGCACTCTCAACATTGCGATTTCGAAAAGTTGAAATTTAATGTCAAAGTCAAGCAGCCATTTTGCCGAGAATGTAACAGAGGATATGTTGAAAGTGTGTTGCTTTATTGTAAAGCGATTTTAAACTCGGTATATTAAACAAAGCTTGTCTTAAATTAAATATACGGCAAACGAATATATTGTGAAGGGGAAATATATATTAATTTACATTTTTTAATAAAATGAACAGTGAATTTTTGTTTTGAAATAAACTTTTAACGGGGTATATTAAACAAATCTTGTCTTAAATTAAATATATGGCAAACGAATACAATGTGAAGATGAAATATATATTAATTTACATTTTTAATAAAGTAAACAGTGAATTTTGGTTTTGAAACAAACATTCAACGGACATTTTAAGCATATTAAAAAAAAAGGTATGTAAAATGCATTCCTGGATAATATGATAATGATTTACATAACAAGATACACATTTTTACGAAGCTCGCAAAACCTACGTTTAATTGTTTTCAATTCTGACTTTACAATTTTATTGTGTATTGGGGGTTTCGTCAAAGTAAAGGAAATTAATATAAAGTCGAATGCTAAAGTTTTCTATTGTGCAAGAAGCTTTTGTCATCTGTATCATTACCTGTATAAAGATTCAATACCATCCAGTGCATCCTTCTGTGCGCGACTATTTTTTCCAGTAGTGCACAGCAACCAACTAAAAAAAAAAAAAAAAAAATTAAGTTTACAAAAATCCCCAAGAATTGCCAGAAAACCCAAAATATGTCTGGATACGAATAAATCAGGTGTAAATTTATCAAATAAAATATTTTATATCCTGGAATATTAAAAAGATATAAACAAGAAGTTTTTGGTATAACTAATGAGCCTACTTTTCTCAATGTGGGTGCAATTAATTTTTTTAATAATTTCTTAAAAGTTGAGTTGGTAGGAAGGATTTGATTTCTCTTTTAAAGTAACCACTTTATAAATTAAACCAGATACGTATGCAGCAGTAGTGAGACAATTACAAATAGACAGATGCCTTAACCGGGACTCGAACCCAGAAAACCTCATACTATAAGCTACCGTGCCATCCACTGCATTACGGAGGTCGGATTCGGAGCATCAGATTCGGATTTAGTCACTTTAATATATCGAATATAAAATATTTACAGGGCTTTTCTTTTGAAAATAAGTGACCGAGCCACATAAAACACGTGAGTTTACATGGCCTACCGTAGGGCTAAATGTGTCAAGAATTTGATGGATATCGGTTGTTTGGTCTCTGAGATGTGACATAAAACTTCAAAGAGGCTCTTTATACGATGCTTCTATTGTATACTGTTTACGTACATATTTTGGTTGAATTTGGTTAAATTGTTTAACATATGTATCAAACTTACAAGACGATTTATGAAACTGCCATTTTGAATATCGTAGAATGAACCATTTAAATTATGAAAGTCTATATGTCTTTCTGTAGTATTTATGGCGTGCACAATTTGGTACAAATATATTTGAAATAGTACAATGTAACATTTGGTGGGAATCGGTTGATTTATCTTCGAGACATGACATAAAAACTGCATAATGTTCGTGTGGCGATCTTCATCAAAAAGAGGAAAAAAAAAAAAGTAATGTAGTGGCAATTTCGATGATTGTATAATAGCAATATACAAAGTTAAGTTAAAATAGATCAGGGGAGAGCAGGTTAAAGTGGCCATGCTAAGGTAAAACGTTATGTAAATCGTCTAACGTAAATAAAACACAAATTGAAAATATCCCTTTAAACAATAAAATGGTCGTAGTAACAAAAAGTATAAATTTTTGTGTAATGAAAATTATTATTTTTTATTGAATTTTAAAAATTTACCTAACAAATAGCAGCTTTACCCATGCGCACCCACGTATGGGTGTGTGTGTGTATATATATATATATATATATATATATATATATATATATATATATATATATATATATATTCAAATATTCATAACAGAAAATACAAAACAATGACGTGTATTTACACTTCGTCAGCAAATAAACGGTTTAGGATTAAAAGTCTTCAAATAAAATATCTTCACTGGAACTGACCTAGGCAATATAAAGCATAGATTTTCGTGTATCAAAATCAAAATAGAAAAAAATGGAATGTCATTTCACTTCGTCAATAAACAAACAAACTGTTTAGTGCTTACATTTCACATAAAGTCTTCGTCTTCCTCTTCGCAGCAGGCACACAAATCGTGAGCCCCTTGGTGGCAGCCAGAACATCAGATCCATACTTGATTGGTTTTTGAGTGTGAATATTCTTCTTTACAATATAAGCAATCAGTTTCGTCACTCTTGTCTTCATATTTGTTGAAAAGGCTTCGCCTAGCTTTGGTAGAAGATTTTTCTTGAGCATTTCATTTTTTTGGGGGGGTTCTAAATATGTCAATTTTTTGTGTTGACTTTCTTTGCTTCTTTTTGTTCTCTTTTTTGTTGTTTTGTTCTCTTTTTTGTTGTTTTGTTCTCCTTTTTTTGACTTCTATTCCAAAAGTTCTCTCTTGTATGTACTCGAAGTATTTAATACTCTCTGTTATGATATATTTTGTTTTTTTTTTTTAATACTCAAAACAGCATTACTCGTGTGTGTGTGACTATATACACACATACATATTATACAGGTGTATCTAAATTCGACCGAGTAGCCATCTATGCAGTACAGTGACGAAGCGATGAATGGCTGACCGGATAATGGTGGTGTGGCAGGTAGAGGTGGCATTACTGCTCGAGACGAACATCGCTATGATCCTGAGGCTGGTACAGCCTGTGATGATGTTTACCATCATTCGTGAACCGCTTAGGCTTGCATATGACAGCATAGTTAGTGCAATGTGTACTTTAAAATATATACATTTTATTTGACTGTCTTCACTATATGGACGAACTTTTTTTCGTGGGAACATTTTTTGAAGAATATGAACTGAGGCACTCTTTATATGTTATGTCCTTGTGGTTTATGTATCTATCTGAAGGCAACTGTTTTTGTAATAAATTATTATTGTGGTTTTTATATTTATTTTAGCTTAAAATATAATTACACCTGAATTTTTTTAAAGAAATATTTTCTAATATTTGCTATGGGTGTGTATATAATTTATAGAATGGAAAGTAAATAGAAATCTTGTGTAGAAATGCTACATAACATCAATATGAATAGGTGTAATACTCATACAGATCTATGCCTGCAAGGGTTCGCATAGACGGATCTAGGAATGTACATAGTCTATCAGGTTGAAACGTGTAGTGTGTCAGACGTGATGGCTGGGTGTAGGAGTGGTTGGTGATGTGAGGGATGGGGAGAGGTTGCAGGGAAGTAACTAGGTGGAGGTAAGGTTGAAGGGGTAAGGGAAGATTTAAAATTTGGGAGGGAAGTAAAAGGGTGTGAGGGTGAGATTGGAAGGGAAAGAACCTGGGTAACTTGGGAAGGGAAGATAAAAATATTTGGGGGAGGGGGCTTGGCGGAGAAAGGAAAGGGAGAAGTTTTGGAGGGACAAAAAATTGTTCGGAAATGTGGAGGCAGTGGGAAGGAAAAAGGGGATATACCATATACGATGTGATGATTGCCAATTTGCAGATGGAATGGTAGATGTGTGACTCTTCTTGGCTGTTTAGTACAGCTGTAATACATTATGGAGATGATAGGCAAGTATCCATCAGCACCATCGTCTGAGGTTGTTAGAGTGCCATCTTTGTTCTTACTATTAACTTCTTCGGTCGTGTGGTCTGCCTCTTTAGCCACGTCGTATGCATGTTTGGCCAAAGCATATGTATGTATACCAGAATTTCCGAGGACATTGCCACTGCCATCGGCAGTATCTGTCATGGGGTCTGCAGAAATGCCATCCAGTTCTTTAGTTGTGACAACTGCATCGCCATCCGGGACATCGACTTCTGGTCTAGTGGAAACTAGACGGTCGACCACCTCTGCTCAACCATAAAATCACTATCAATGTCGATTTGGTGAAATTGATGGAAGATTGACTTGTGTTAGTACCATAACAACAACCGTTTTGAAGGGACTCGTTTTTGAAATTTTAAAGAATATATACAAAACCTACAGGTGGGCAACGCACATAACATCAGAGATCATCAGTTGCGGATAACAAAGGGGCGAGATAAAAGAGAGGGGTACATAACAGTGGTGATGCGAAATGCCGTAATAAAAGAATAACAAATGGCACAACATCTGTCACTGTGCCATTTCCATGCCTGGAGATTCAAGTGTGCTGAATGAACTGTGACATATTAAATATAAGTATTAAAATAACAAAGGACACCACTGTAACGCTTGCAATATTGCAACAGCCAGGCACCTAAGTAAAACCACAAATATGATGAGAGACTGTAAAGGTCACAAAGCGAAAGCCATGCAAGCGATAAGCAGCTTAAAAATGGCAAAATAACCTTAAAAAAAAAAAAAAAAAAAAATGATTGAAACATTTTAGGAAATACGATTACTCTTAGATTTAAAAAGAAACCACAGCACAATACGAAATAAACAGATAATTATTTTATATATTACATTGTCTCTAAAATATTACACTAAAGTACAAAAAACATAGTTACCCAAAACTTCCCAATAGATACAGAGACACATCACTCCCACAAAATAACCCAAAACTAGTTATTACACCTTTGAACTAATAACCAGGTTAGTACGAACAAAATACCAAAATAACCAAATGCAAAACAAACACGTAAGAATTGGTTTATGAGATAATAATGTATCCTAAAGGCAACATCAATAAGTGATCAGGCCACCAGGGAGACCACAAAGTACCACAGCAATGAGGTTGGCCAACCAACATAAATGAAAGACATAGTTATGATTTGCAGCATCATAACTATTCAGGAGATTGGGCGTATTTTTTTTTTTTTAAAGAAACACTGGCTTTAATAAAAAAAGTGCCCTTTTCGGGTCAGATGAACTAGCTGTGAGAGGCGTAAGAAAACGCTGTACCTGGTAAGGACCTCATAAACAGTCCTCAAAAGTATTCCTCAAAAACATTACTTCCTCAGTTCGTTTGTTCATCAAACAAAACTCAGCCGACTTTAAACCGCCCGAGAAAGACATAACATTTCATACTAAACCATATTTCTCCTAGCGACCTTTCTAGCACCATTTTTTTCGAAACTGACTCTTGCACTCGATATTAAACACCAACAAATTAATAAGTCATTCAGTGTACGAGTAGAGTAATGTTCAAAAATTAAAAGCACAAGACTATTACTGCATCAATTTATTATCCTACTTTTACAATGCTTTCGATATTTGCATTTCTCTGATGTTTGCAAATCATGGATATTACACAGTTGTTTCATTCAATGTAACCCCTTTCCTTAAGATTACCGATGATTGAGGATCTCTCCTTACTGTCAGAGAAATTTCCTGCTTGCTGCATGGCAATCAAATACCCGTGTCTATAAAAATGTTCATTGGGTCTCCGGGAAATATGTAGTCTCTGTTCTTGTCGTTCTCTGCACTCTTTACGACGTATTTTCAGCAAAGACTGTTGGTAGGAGTGTGAGGGCGTTGAGAAATTCGCCACTGTTTTCACAGCTAAAGTTATCTTCATTATTGTATCCATGGCCTCTTCTTCGTCAGCACAAACATCAACGAGTATCCTTTCCTTTATATTTCCTGATTCTATTGGATAATGAATGCCAGCAGCAACTCATACGTCGTTCTGACTCCGCGATGTGAACATTGATTTGAAAATGATCACTCTCCTTGTACCAGTGATTATTCGTGCATACTGCTGTGACCCAGCTTTTGCCTAACAGGTCACGCATTATTAAGGGGGGTGTCGTACTCAACACAAAGACGGATTCTCCTTGAGCATCTTTATATAAAACTCTGAACTCACAAGAGTACAACACTTTACAATAATTATGTTATGATGTATGAGAGAGTAATTATGTGTTACTTCTATTCAATTACGTTAAACCCTTTTGTGTTAGTTACCAAACTAAAGTCTCTCCGACGTAAACGTTTGGAACCAGCTCACCTTAATCCTTGTTGCCGAAGGCTGCGTCTCCTCGACGTATTGGCAGCGACGGTCCCCGGTACACCCTTATTGTGACCCTTCCTGAGAGGGCGGCCACTGGCTAACGTCCAACGCTGTCTCCCGCGTCTGATTGGCATCTGGCCCCGCGACGAACCTCGCGCTTTCCTATATTGGCTGGTTGTTTGAAGTATCGCCACACTGTTTACTGTCTACAGTTTGTCGCAGTCCCTGGGATCCTGATTCCTCTCTGAATGTGTAGCTAGATTCATGCGAGCATCAAGTAAGTGCTCGCTCAAATCACAGCAGTACGTTTTGCCGTGATGAAAATGGAGTAGGGACCAATTCCATCATCATCGAATCGCTGAAAGTGCCGATACTGCGACAAAGTTTATGAATTCGACTACAATATGCGGCGACATGAGAATTGTAAATGTCCGAAGAACCTCTCTCGTGTGATTTAAGCTGCAAAATCTGTCCTAGGCAGTTCGCACGGGGCGATAACCTGAATATATATGTCAAGATCTGTAAATATAGTAATCTTCTCCTACCGATAAATGGCTTTTGACAACATAGTTTCCTCCAGTTAACAATATGCTGCATAATATAGTCATAGATGGTGAGAAATTAGGGTCTATACAAGCGACGAACTGCTTGGCATACAATCGGTTCTTATAAAATGTAAGTACTTGCTAAACTGCCACGTGAACTGAACGAGCTTCCAAAAAAAATTTAAGCACCAATAGCTGCGAAGACTAACGTTTCTAACTATACTCCTACAAAGAGAAGATACTCGTTGGTGTTTGTGCTGGCGAAGGAGTGGGTAATGCCTCTGAAGAAAAAGTTTAGAGCCATGGTACCAATAATGAATACAGTGTTGGCGGTGAAAACAGTGGCGATTTTTTCGACGTCCTCACTTATCTCCAAACCGGATTTACTGAAAAAAAAAAGTGGTGTGCAGAATGCAGAAGATTACAAGGACACCGACTACATATTTCCCGAAGACCAGAATGAACTTGTTTATAAAGAGGAAGTAAAGCTGTCACGATGTGGTAGGCATAATCTAAGATCTTAACAGGAACTGCGTGGTGTATGAAGGTAAAATCCGGAAATAATGTTTCTTGAAAAAAAAATCATTTTATATTATTATGTGCTTCTAAAAAAAAATTTATATATGACCAACAGGTCATCACAAACCATTGTAGAAATTCTGAAAAAAAAAAATTATATCTGAAAGCTTATAAAAACAAAAAAATAAAGTTAAAACACACGAAATACTGAAAGGTTACATATGTAAGAAAATTTTACATAAAGTTGACTTTTATCGTTTCCTATTTCACCCCTCCCGCATAATTATATAACAAGAGGATTGTTCCATCTTAAATTCTGTTCCATGGTAACTGGATTTCTCTGCCTTCATAAGTCCCCCTAGAAAGTATATTTATACAAATATTTTGGGTTATCGAATCACTTGTTTCTTCCATGCCTTCTCATTTGTCAGTTCAAATACCGCCTCGCCACGTGGCCGATAGTAGTTTACTGTAACGGGCGTAGAAGGGATATGTGTGACGAGGGGGGGGGGGGAGGAGATCATCGCACCTCTCCACCTACACTCGTATCAGACCTTGAACGCCCAGCTGTCAAGTGGGATACGGCACTCGCTGCTCCGATCAGGTGCCCCATTTCTCCGGCATCGCCAAGTATGGTAATTTCTGCGTACATTCGTCATGGTTTGTTATTATTATCACGGTGAAAATGTGACAACCCTTAGCAAATCAAAACTTTTATTGCCTTGCAACAAGGTGGAAATTTATTGCACAGTAAGCCAATATCTTCAATCAATGGTGAACTTAAGGAAAGGGGCTACATCGAACGAAACCATCATGTACTATCCATGATCTGGAAACGTCGGAAAAATGCAAAGATCGAATGCACGGAATAAGTAGGATAATAAATAACTGATGTACTCATAGTTGTAAGAATTATGTTTTTTTTAACCTTACCCTACTGCTTTTCTGAAAGTCCTATTAATTCAACAAGAGTCTGTTTTAAGTAAACATTGTGCGTGAAAGTGCGCTAGGAGGAATATGGTTTAATTTAAAGTATTACGTCTTTCTCGGACTGTTTAAAATCGACTAAGTATTGTTTGACAAACAAATAAACTGGTGAAGAATTTTTTTGTGGAATAATTTTGTAAAATAAGGAATATTTTGGAGGAATAAGGATTATAGTTGAGGAATAAGGAATATTTTGAGCATTTATGAATATTTTTGAGGAATTTTTATGAGGAATGAGGAATATTTCTGAGGAATAAAGTATACATTCGAGGAATGAGGAACAATTTTGAGGAATTAGGAATATTATTGAAGAATGTTTTCTATGACTGAGGAAGATTTCTCAGGAATGTTTTTGAGATATGTTTGACAACTTATTGGTTGGTCTAATGTTGGTATGGCCCATTGGTATGGTCAGCTCTGGTTAAAATGTTTTGCGAAATTTTTGCGAAGATGTTAGCTAAGTGTGTCATATTAGGCGATTTTTGTTTTTAGATTGGTCGTCATTGTCTGTTGGTAAAGATGGATAGTAGTGACCATTGTTCTAATAGGTTTGGCAGGAGTTCGTCTCGGCAGCAGGCAGATTTGTTAGAGTCATACTTGGGTGGAATCAGTCTTGGGCGGAATTATTCTTGGACGGTGTTTCAGCTGTTGGTTTGTCGGGCTGGTTGGCCTGGTCGGCTTTTATGGTCGTTTGTTGTGTTTCTTTGGTATGGTCTGCTAGTGTGACTAATCAGCTGGTCGGCATGATCGATGATTTTGATTAGCTGATCGCGATGGTTTTTAGACAGATCAGCGGGAATGTTCGTTTGATATGGCCAGTTTGTCTGGTTTGCTAGTGTAGTTAGCTGGAATGAAGTTTACATATTTTTAGCTGGTATTGATATCTTAAATCGTTAGCTCGTATGTGTGATTCGGCTGGTTTGCCTGGCATTACTGTTTCTTATGGCTTGCTAGTATGGCCGGTTCATATGTTTGTTGGGTATGGCCGTTTCACGTTATCGGTTGGTCTGTTTGGATATTAATCTGTAGCCGATTATTGGAAAATATTGTTCAAGTAGGCTTATGAATTAGCTATATTGTAGTCATGTATATCGATATCATTCAATTTATGATGGCATTGTACATTTCAAGTTTCAAGATGATAAGCATAATGGTTTGCGAATAGCATCGGCGAAAAAGGTACCCCAGTTGAAGTCAACATATGGTACCACCAAAGACGAAGTCGTTATGTCGGTCACAGGCATACCATTAAATGACCACTTCATTTTTATATCTACACTCTAAGAGCTCACTGTTCCGAAATGGTATTCGAAATGTTAGGCAGAGATGTTACTTTTGTGGGGGAATGTATGTGTAATTGTGAGCACGTTCGAATATACCCTGCATAATTCAATAGAATAGGTGAGCATAAATAATAACTAACCAGACTGAATACTAGAACCCTCAGGGAAGAGAGTGCTATTTGTCACCTCTCGCATCAGACGACTAACTGTGATGTGGCATGTCTTTGGCTACATTAGCTATCTGCAGAGACGAGATACCACATGAACAACAACTAATCACGAGCGAGTAATGTGATGTAATCGTGAAAACACTAGTGTTGTCTGATGGCAGTGGTGGGGGTTGAGCTGTATTGTGTCAATCATGGGTGAATTATGAGAAGGTCGGGAGTCGTGCGAACACGAGTAAAAATGATATGTGACGTAAGGCCATGATTCGTTGGCGGAGGTAGTTGGGTGGGTGGAGGGAGTTGATTAAATAGTATATAAAATTGGCAGGGTTGGTGGTATGGATCACTCATCTGTTGGTCTTCGTGCCGGGAGCTTAATCTGAGATCACTCCACCTGCCATCGAGCCATTTTTTTTTAACATTTTCTTGTTATTTTTGTGTTTAAAGTCATCCAAGGTCACGGAGTCAAGGGCACAGACGCGGGCCAAGATCAAAGTGGCGGATAACAAAGATGGTGGTCGGCGTCAATAATGTAATTTCTCTCCCGATTTTTGAAATATAAAAAAAAAATATAAATATTATGTGATTATTTTAAAGATATTTCTGGTTGAAGGTCACCTAGGGTCAAGGTTTAGATCACAGACATCCAATATGGCAGTGTGGGAATATATAGTAATTTTTCTTTGATCGAAAATTTTTTAAAATAAATTTTTGTGTTTTCTAATTTTTTATGATAGGGTGCTTTAGGGGAGGGGAGGGGGTGATATGAACATGGCGAGAGGTGCGAAGAGGGGGGAGGGTGGAGGTAGGGTGGTGAGGACGTGATAGTTGAAGGATGGGGGTTGGGAGAGGGGACCAGGTTCGCTGATCAGCCTGATCCGCTGATCCTGGCTTGGGGCCTCAAATCCGCTTTACTTATTTGATAACTCAATCAAGACACCTTTCGAATTTTTAAAAATTTTTTGTTGAAGGAAGTAATTTAGGGTAAAATAAATAAATTCTGAAGTGTTTTTTGGAGAGAAATAAGTCATTTTGTCAATAGCATGGCGGTAAGATGGTGGCCGGCCTACCAAATTGACAGAGCATGAACAGCTGCGAGCTGCAACACCAGGCGCCACTTGTCCCAGTCGGAACATTTTCCTATTACTTATAGATCTTCAAAAGTGATAACCAAAGGGCGTATTGAAGAATTTTCTGTAACTTGTATTCATATTTAATCTTACAACGAATGTTCTCAGGTCTCCCGCTTTCCGCAACGCGTAAATAATTGTCTGGAAAAATTGTTTCTTCATGTTCATAACATTTAGTTCGTCATTTAAGTAGCGCATCTGGCATCTCCTCTAATGGGAACTTGGGTATACGGCCATATAATTGTAACCTGCTACACCTCTTCCATGCTTCGACGAGAATTCTTGTATTTTCTGCATTTTTATGTGGTTTATTCAGTGATTCACCGTCGCGCATAAGTTTGGAGAGACGCCTGACTCTTAAAGTTCCAGTACCAAAAAGACTAGCAAATGGCTCACTGCAGACAATGAAGTGTTCCACGCCTAATATGACATGATCATAAAAATGTCAGTAGGTATCTTCATTCGTGAATGACGATGTAATTCACTCATACCCTTGAACGCATCCGACCTTCTAGAAAAGAAACGAAACGTGGGTCTGCTGCTTTCTGGCCTAGCGGAAATACCAGTAGGGCGTATCGCGTCTCACCAAAGGTACGCCAGTTGTGTTTTCGCTGGTAAGATGATTCTCAGATTAGGAGAGAGTATATGGGCGCATTATTCACGAAAATTAAGACTTCAACGCAGGCTTAGTTGGTATGCGATTAAATAACTAAAACTCGAGGAATAGTTCTTTAATCACGCAAGATTACTGTAACCCGGTTTAATAATTCAATGGATACGATTTTACGAGACAACATAACCTTAATCCAAGTTGTAAATACAGTTTTTGCTATTGAGCAACGTACAATCACCACAACGCATAGAGGACATTTTCAAATGCTCAGTGGCCGAAATAATTGCACAAAATGCGTTGTAGAAGTTTATCATAACCCACGCGCGTCGTGGGTAAACATTTTGACCAATGGCCAAATTTAGCGGCTGTGAGTTGCATGTACAATAATTGTTAGTAGCTACTATTTCCTCGTAAACAAAAAATTAGATGGCATAGTTTTCCATCGTGACATATAAAATTCACAATTTTAGTGAATAAGTGAAAATAAAATAAACGAATGTATTAACAAAGTATTTAACAAGGGCTACTGAAGACATGTAGACATGTATTAATTCATTTAAAGACACGCTTAACAAAACTTATTTTAAAAATGCCACAGACCGCTACAAATGATAATATGCCCACATTTCGATATTCTGAGAAATTTTGAAAAAAAAAACAGGAATACACTCGATAGCATGGTTTTAAATATTCCTTGAAGTAAATTATGGTATCTTATTCCCATTTGAATGATCTCATTTCGGTAAGTGAGTTTGTTTTCAATATATCACAGCCGGAATAGATGTTAGCGCATAAAATACTATTGTTTTTGTTCTATATTACAGTCACGTTACAGTAAATTTACAAAAAAAAAAAAAAACGAGACACTATCAGAATTCCTTGCTGATATTTTTATACATATGTATTAACGTATGTTATTCCGTTAACTAAAGCGGTTGAAGTTATCCAGTTACAGTAAAAATGTGGCGTTGTTTTGACCGAGAAAGCTACTATAAACTTATTCTAACTCTGAAACAATATAAACAACTATGGCGCGTAGTCAGAGAGTGCGAGAGAGGTGCCAGTAAGTATAGAAGTTCGTGTTCTTTCTGTGCTCTCGCTCTTTCGCGCTCTCTCCAACGAATTAAGAGAGCCAGAGAGTGTTCTCTCTGATGTCATAATGATGTCGCGAGAGCGGGAGCACGAGAGAGCGCTCTCTGATAAATTGAGAAAAAGCCTCGAACAGCACACGCCAGGCAAATGGCGACACTGGACAAAAATATGGCGGAACGCCTTACGGACAATTTAGGGCGTTGACGGTTAAGTGAGCACTTTTTAGGCCCTAGTTACGTTTCCTATCAGCCAATTTTTATCCTTACTCCACTTTTAAAAATAAAATAAGCCATGAAAGTAATAAACACCTATATATATATATATACACACACACACAAGGTGATTCTCAATTATACCGACAAACTTCGGGAGGTGATTCTTCATGAAAAAGTAAAAGGAAAACATATGTGACACTTTATACCTAACCCGAATAATAAGAGAGGTATGAGCCCTTTAAAAACGAGATTTTAAACTGCTTTTGCGCAAAATATCGATTCTAACGTTGAAGGTCCCGATAACATACATTGCTGTTCCGAGAATTGTGATTGTATTTTACTTAGTTACAGATATTTTGCAAAAATACTGTTTAAAACCTCGTTTTTTAAGGGCTCATACCTTCCTTAATATTCGGTTTAGTTATAAAGTGTCACATATGTTTGACTTTTACTTTTTCATGAAGAATCACCTCTTGAAGTTTGTCGGTCTAATCGCGAATCATCCTGTATATATTTCACTGGACTCGAAATTAAATGTCTAAGGGTAAATATAATATACTTATTGACTATTATTCGAAATGAGAAGGCGTCGAAAATCGCTCGCTTCATCGTGAATAGCCTATAGGCGCCTGGTAACATACAGGCCAGTCAAGTGGGAATCTTCCCCAGCACGCGGGAGCCAATCAGACACAAGCCCCGAATTCAGAGCCTCACGCAGTCAGTCAGCGAATGGCTGCGTGGGCGTCAAAGGAAAAACAAACTCCATTTCGCCCGTGTGTAGTGGCCGCGGTGCTGTAGTGGAAAGACTACTCGCCTCACACCCAGGCGAACCGGGCTCGATTTCCGGCCGGGTCACTCATGGATTTTCGCATGTGAGAATCGTGCCGGACGATGCCGCTGGTCGGCGGGTTTTTTCGGGTCTATCCCGTTTCCTCCACCCTTGTATTCCGGCGCTACACCATACTCACCTCACTTAACCCACATCTGCTCCCAAGACGTCGATGCTAAGGTGGTCGCCTGGGTAGACCACTGAATGGTGTGCTATTATGAAATGTGAAATGAAATGTGTTATTTAACACTGAAATGTGTTATTATAAAAAGGTACCAGATGTCAGAGCGAGGTCTGCTTACTAATAGCACCTAAAAAACGTTACGCGTCTGTAAATGTTTTTCACTTCCTCCATTTCTCTCTAAAGCATGTTTTTGTGGCAGTGAAAATATCTGAAACGGGAGTTTTGACGGTAATTTTTAGGTATGAACATTCCGGTGCAAACATAAAAATGGAGTAGGGACATTCATCAAAACTTTATTTTTTATTATTACGCCATAAAATGGTAGGTTTCTCCGCTGAAAGTCTCATTGAGTTTCGTTATTGACCTCAAGACTGACCATTTTTTGGTAGAGAATTGTTTAATGTACAATGATACTGACATTAATTACCGCCCGACCAATAGTAAGCGAGATATCTGCAAAAAAAACCAATTTTTATCACCTTTCACGTTGCTTAAGTATACGAAGCCGGTGTGATAGCTTAGGGAACTTTTTGTAGGTTTTATATAATGCCAAAATAAAGGTTTGTGCAAAGATCTAGCATGAACCGAACTTTTCGACAGATGCCCCCTTATTATGCCTTATTTCACTGGACTAGCCAGTTGAGTGCTTTGTGCATAGAGGTGATGAGAGAGTTGATGCGCATGTTTCGGTCGCCCCTAGCACTCCCACACTTTTAGGTGCCAGACTCAGAAGTGCAAAATTCCTTCGACCAGGCAGCCACTTCAAGAGCCACCCCAAGTCTCTCCACTCCACCTCTGGCAACTCGCCTGGTCTACGGCCGAGTTTCGCCGACCGGTCGATTTGTTTCATCAAACCGTGCACGAGCGAGGAGTGACAGGTCGGCTGCGAATCGCAGGGGACTTGTTAGGCGCGCGTGGCGGTGATTCGCCCCCCCCCCCTGCATCAAGCAAAAACCCGGTCTTCTTAACCCCACTGAACCCCCTACCCTGGTAGCGCCCAGCAGTTTTGTCGAGTTAATGGCCTGTAATTTTCCCGTCCCGGGCTAACAATGAAAGAAGGTCCGCAAGATGATAGCAACTGAATGGTGGGCCACGTGCCGGAGAGCAAGGGGAGGGGGTAGGGGGTGGGAATACAAAGAAGGCGGGAGGTTGGTATTTTTTCGAGTTTTCGCTGACCTGTGCTGGTTAGGGTGGAACGATATGACGATATATCCATCACCAAACAAAGGTCCAAATGCGTACAGCAATATAATCCCATATCGCAAAACTATCGATATGCGATGTTTAGCGATACCCGATTTTATAGATATGCGATATTAGCGATATGTGAGTGTTTGTGGTATGAGATGTTCGTGACATGAGATATTTGTGATATCAGAATGACCGATATTTGCATTGCAGATTACTTATCGATATTTATGATATACCGTCATTGATTTACACTGAGATAAAGCCGAACAAATTTTTTTTTTGTGTAGGGCCAAATATGTATATAGTTGTCCTTACAAACCATATTGTTTAGCAAACAAAATTTGAACGGCAACAAAATTACTTCTATTAGTCTACCAAAACATCTGTTTGAATATACAAAATATCTGTGTTGGGCCAAAAAAAATTAGATGGCCAACTAAATATTTTGTTGAATCAACTGTATATACTTGTTTGGCAACTCTTTTGACTGCCTTCGTTCGACAAATGAGCTTGAAATTTTGTTTGTATTTTTTGTGACAATTAGGATAGTGATCGTGTATGTTGGTGCATGTATTGATGCTTAGCAATCGTATAAACACATTAATAAAACGATGCAACAAGAAACTGACAAGTAAAGCTGTAAAACTTGAAATTTTTGTTTGCACATGTTGCTCAGTATATCTATTTAAAGGCTTTCCACTAGGATGAGTTGCCACACTAGCTGAAATCACCCTACCCTCGTAGCTCAGGGGTAGGGTGGCCGACTTGTAGTCGGAGGGTCGCGCGTTCGCGCCCCGGTGCCTCCGACGTGGCGGATGCTCAGCTCGATTGTCGCAGTGGGAATTCGTCAACAAGTTGGTCTCACTAGAGCCTCGTCAAGGTCAAAAATGTCCTCCGCCTTATATAAAATAAACATTGCCATAGGCCTCATCACTATATTCATGTGTCAGTTAAATGAAACTGTGAAATTATTAAGAAAGGAAATACTTTATAAATCTGTTCATTTTTAAACTTCGATGTATTACAAAAACAGAACACGAAAGAAATAATAATGAGATCACAAACTGTTACCTAACACTTTTTATTCGACATTAAGATACGGAACTACGTTCCCCCTATCGTTGCCTACTTTTCTGGGCGAATGTCACTCAATGCGCTCATTAAAATTAATGCATGTAGGGTCAGTGACTTTTGACGTGAATACGTGTTTAAATTTGCAACCATAGTGGGAGGCAATCCAGAAAACCCGATAATAACAAAATTGGGGGATACAGTTTGTCATTGCAGCTCCGAATCTATAGTCTACATTCAAAATTCGATTTCACCACTATATTGCCACATGATCAAAGAATATGTTAAGTTGAGTGAGTATTGCGAAGCTTCGCGCGCTTCCTGGGGGGGGGGGGGGGGGGCAATTTTGAGTTCGTTTCGCCGCGTCTCATAAATTCCGCGTGGTATAACTTTTGACTAGAAGAAGCTACGACGCTCGTTTGAGTTTCAATCGACTGCTCTCGTTAAGATCAATCGATTACGTGTATAAAAACATTGTGTGGCGTGGTTATGGTGAAATAGTATGCGTTTAATGTAAAAAATTAAGAAAACTTAACACAATGCCGGCATATACTCGTTAAAAAGCTAAGTCGAAATACAGAAATCGTATACAGTTGGAAAGAGCATCTCAAAAGCAATCCAGTGATACCCATAAAACCGTATATGATCGAGTGAATCGCGGTGCCGGGAACGTAAAATAAACATCAAGACGTCCTAGCGCGTCAACGTAGACGTATTCACTCAAAACAAACGGCCGTGTCCCCAACACAGCCACACGCCATTTTTTCTAAGGTTTATTCCAAAACGTGTTCACTTTATCGTGAACAGCTTTTTGCTGCGGGGGGGGGGGGGGGAGGAGGTTACATCATGCGCTGGAATATTCAGCGATTTTTTTACGCAGGTTATGCACGCGCTAGAAATACATTAACACATGTGTGAAACGCATCGGAATGTTTATTTGCTGGGTTTTTAATTGAGCTTGCAGACAAGCAAAACGTGTGTTTACTTTGACGTACATAGCTTTATTTCATTTAATTCACTCATCAATCGTGTCTGTTTCACAGTCCACACCAATGTAACGTCTTGAAGCGGATGACGCAAGCTACGAATAATATTACGAACTATGTACCTGAGTTCAGGATCAATCCGTGTGTGTAAACAGCAATTGTGTTTTTTATTAACTTGCGTGTTGCCTATGTCGCAGGCGTAACACATTCACTTTTTAGAACATTAAACGTCAATTTCCCCGGAAACCGTGGGGTGTAGCGTATTATATTAAGGCATTATTTTTTTCTAAGCTTTCCAAATTTGTTATGTCAGCAGAGAAATCCTCATATATTAATGAGGGTCATTATTTTTCAAACACAAAATGGTGCCAACCATTATACTATCATGGAAATATTTGAAAATTGCAAACCAAATTACCATGGATTGCACATCTTCGTTTGATAACGCATTATACCGGAACTCTGAGATTAATTCATACAACACATGTAGTTTTTGAAGAGAAATCAACTTCCGGTGTTTGTCGGTGTGTTTTAGTTACACGTTGTACATATAAATGAAGTGTAACTTACAAATTACAAAGGAACAGCGGAAATTTGTATACATATAAAATATATATAATTAACTGCAACTGTTAAAAGATCTGAAAAACACACGACGTAATACACTAAGCGTTTGAAGACAAAAATTGAATAAATACAGAGAATCGTATTTACATTAGCTAAGTTAAGAATTGTGATATTTCATTGTAATGGAATTTAAGAAAATTAGTATACAAAAAAACAGTAACCTAGTTTGGCAAACAAAAAATAAAAGAATATATAAAACTATTGAAATAAGTAAAATTACATGCTTAGATACTGTTTCTAGTCCAATTCGCATTTTCAACAATGCTTGGAGCGCGATGCCTATCACTTCAGCGTTTCCCCGGATGAAACTTCCTTCCTTCTGTGGGCACATTCTGTCCATCTGCACAAGACATTGTAAGGCCAGGCTTCACAATGCATTGGCGTATAGGGAATCAAAGGCTAAATTCCGATAAAGATCTCTCAGTAATTTTTTGTGATAGGATTTTCAACTAAGGTTTTTTTTTGTTTAAGATTGAACGCATATACATTTGTAAACCATTCAAATTTTAATTTTGAAATTTTAAATGTGCTTTTTAATTATTTATAAAATTTCACCATTTTATTAATAATGAAAACGTGCATTTGAAACTAAAAAAGTAATATTTGGAAGGTTTACAAATCTACATGAGTTCAACATATAACAAAAAAAATTTAGTTGAAAATACTAGCAAAAAAACCACTGAGAGATCGTTGTCCGAATTTAGCCTTTGATTCCCTCACACGCCCACGCATGGTGAAGCCTGGCCGTAATGTGACAACATGATAGTTTCCCAGCGTGAGATGCTCGGAGCCTTAAATGGATGCGTTATGTACCTGAGCAGCCTAATGGAAGACAGTAAGCTTTATTTTCTAAAACACTGAAAAAATTTTCACCTGATACATTTATCTTAAACCCTGGAGTGTCTTCAACAATATAATTTTTACGTAAATCTGCAAAGCATATTTCTTCAATCACATAACAACAGGTCCTGTGCAATAAACAGTTCTACTGACTTCTGTATATAAGATATCGCTGGTATTTCTAAAACGTTATGTATTTCGATAACAGTACTTGAATTTACAATATTCTTGATTCCAATATAGCCATTTGCAATGACAATTTTATGATATGCAGCATTTTTTAAAAATACGTTACAGTATCAATCTACAACACCATAATTAGAATAATTTACGCATATCGAAACGAAATAGAGAAAAAAATCAGTACATAGTCAGAGTCTTTGGCGACAAGCATCGTTAAATCGCTAATTGCTTGAGACACACATAAAGTGTAATTAATTTATACAGTCTAACCGTTTTTTCTTCACACTTTTTGAATCAAACCTTTGTAATATCACTCAATTTATGACTTCGGTTCTTTCCTAAATACTTCATATATCACATGCATTTCATACTTCTGTTAACATAAAAACCTCTTATTTTTGGTTACTTTAAGTTTTTACCTAAACATTTTCTATAAATTATAATATTTCATTTTTAATTTATATGAATAAAAAAAGTGAGAAACTATCTGTGTTGCTAGTGCCTAGTAAGAAATAGTTCTCCTGCAAGATATTACTAAACAGATTACTCACGAATTCGGTGCGTTGTCCCTTTGCTGTAATTCTCTACATTTTGTTAAGCTTGGTTCGCATGAGGCGGAGGAATATCCTGGAAGTAGAACTTCAGCAGGACTTCAGAAAAGTTAGAAGTAACCGTGAACGGACAATCATCAGTTCGTGAAGTGTTTCGCAGCCTGTAGCCCTGCCGAAGCAGCTGCTGAGAATGTGTGGGGGAATATGAATGGCGGTTGTTATTGTGCGTTCGGCGAGCGAAGGTTGTTAAAGGCTGTCCACGATAAAGTGAGCGCTATAGAAATGAACCTTAGGAAAAACTCACTGTCCCTGCGTGCATATATTTTAACGGACGCACTGAGTGGCATTCACCCAGTAATGGTGGTAACGATAAATGGAAAGTAGTTCCATATATTAACGTCGAATAAAAAGTGTTAGGTGACCATTTGTGATAACTTAAAATTATTTATTTCACTTTCTGTTTTTTTTATGCATCGAAGTGTAAAAATGAGCAGATTTGTAAAGTATTTACTTTCTTAGTAATTTCCGCAGTTTAATTTGACCGACGCATGAATAAAGTGATGAGACTCATTGCACTGTTAATTTTACATAAGGCGGAAGATTGCACAACATGCATGCAAGTAGGTCTTGAGCAGGGCTTTCGAAAGTGCTCATTTGACCGTGAACAGCGTATATCTGCAGCACTGGCTCAGTGAGCGATGCGACTTCCGGTGTGAACGTAGTGCTCATGGACGTGAGCTGCGGGTTTTGTGGTTTCCCCCCAGGCGTCAACGCTAGGTGGGAGGAGTGCGAAACAACTACATGCTATCCACGGTAAAATGAGCACTTTTGAAAGCCCTGCTTTAGATCTACTTTTATGTACGTTCTGTATTCTTCCACCTTATGTAAGAATAACATTGTCATGGGCCTCACGACTTTATTCATGTGTCGGTCAAGTGAAACCATGAAATTATTGAGAAAATTTTTTTTTACAAATCTTCTAATTTTTATTCTTCGAAACTTATAAAAAAGCGTAGTAAATAATATAAATGATCATAAATGGTTACCTAACACTTTTGATTCGACTTCAAGATACGGAACTACTTCTCATCCATCGTTACCACCTTTACTGGGCGCATGACGCTCAGTGCGCCGGTTAAAATATATACAGGTAGGGGTAGGGACTTTTTTCTAAGGTTGATTTCAAAAGTGCTCACTTTACCGTGAAAAGCCTTTACAGGCTATTCACGGTAAAGTGAATACTTTTTAATGTCCTCTCATTTAGAATAACAGTCAATATATATATTTTATTTTAGCCATAGATGTTAACTTCCGAGTGCGGCGGAGCATACACATTGTGTTTTTTACGTACAGTTTAGTATTTATTTTAAAAAGTGGTTGAAGAATAAAAAGTGGCTGAAAGTTAAAACTAACTAGGGCCTCAGGTTAGGAACAAAACGAGCTTTCTTACATAGGGAAAATTCCCGCTGTTAGTTGCTCAGTGCTCCAAAGATGTCACTTATAATTAAATTTTTAAGCTACGCGAATGATAAACAGAAAGATTTTACTTAAATACGAAGTTATTTTATTTATGAATAATGCAATTACTGGGTATTTTAACGTATAAAATAGATAAAATCCCGTACACATGCATCACGAGAGCTTACCAAATGGCGAAAAATTATAGTTACCAAACTAAAAGCATTAAATTTCCCAACCTGAGCGGAATAAACTCTAACAAGACTGATACAGTATATTAACTGTGAAGTGAGCACTTCTGAAAACCCTGCTTAAGATATACTTGTATGCACGTTGTGTATTCATCCGCCTTATGTAAACTTAACATAGCCATGCGCCTCATCCCTTTATTCGTACGTCGGTCAGTTGAAACTGTGACGTTATTACAAAAGTAAATATTTTACAAATCTGCTCATTTTTACTGGTCGAGGCATTAAAAAAAGCCACAAAAACAGAAATAAATAATTTTTAAGTTATCACAAATGGTTACCCAACACTTCGTGTTACCAACTTTACTGACCACATGTCGCTTAGTACGCCCATTAAAATATATACAGATAGGGACACTGACCTTTTTTCTAAGGTTGAAAAGTGCTCACTTTATTATGGACACTGATGTACTCAGGGATCTAATGTATCCGAAGGCATAATTCAGTTTGAGGAATGTAACACAGTGTGTGAGATTACTTTTCAAAGGGCATAGCTGTAAATATTTTCTATAGACAGGACAGTAAGTCAGGAAATTGAAAAATGAGAGTATATCTTATATAATATATGCCTTCGTGCATCACTAAGTGGACAACTCCCAAGCACGTACAACAAAGTGCCACAGCGTTGCAGTGAAAATACTGATATATGTACGAGTGTTTCATGTGAGTCAAAGAAGGGATGGCTGAAATGTGTGCGCAAAGATAGTGGAAAAAGTTCTTTACGATCGTGTCGCTAAACTTCTGCGTCTGAAGGATAATACATCAAACAATGCAGCGGAATATTATACGAGTATCGTTGCCAAATTTCATGGAAGGGAAAAAAATTAATTACAAAGACTCTTTTTGAAAGTCGATGCCCTTAAGCTTTATCGTGACAATACAGTCTATATTAAAAAAAAATAGTTGAAGATAAGAGTTCTGGATTACATCACAAGGAGTTCATTGGAAAATATACAAGGCATTAAAGTACAACGAAGAAGGCAATCAACCTGTATAAAACTACGCACGATCCAGTCTGCTAAACCAGATGATGATTATGAGCCCTCAGCATACACCGTCAATGAGAGGTACTTTGACAAATTTTGTTATTAAATTGGAAATAGTATAAGTGTGTATTTAATTATTATGATACCACGTATTACATACTTGGGGCTGACACTTAATCTAAATGTTAACATAATTATTTTTCCATTATTTTAATAGGTTTTCGATGGAAATTTATTTTTAAATTGTCAATATCATCCTTGTGTGGACCAAAATTGACCACTCATTAAACACCAAAGGTTCGAGTGTTACTGATCAATATATCCATATCAGGCGGTTTCAATGATCGTCAAAATAACCAAATTTATTTAATAACATTTATTTAACACATTAATATTTTCAGTGGTAGAATTTCAATTTTGTTCATTTAAAATATACTTAATAAAATTAATTGTATGAGCGCATTACAAACATTCCGAGATGTCCTGTCACATTTGTTTAATTTTTGGTCAAAGTTAACTAACTAGTCAAAGTATTCCATTTGACGTACGTCACTGATGTCCATGCATTGTATCTATCAGCAGACGGGCTGTTCAAAAATTACTAAAAATTTAATTTCTTTATTTCAAATAATGCTGTCCGAAAGTGGCAACATCGGGGATAAAACGATAATGCAATCCGGCAATGATCTATATGGCATAAAAAGTGTACAGCTAACAACTAGTGATTCTGATGTTGTTTACGGCCGGAAAGACAACGTCGTTAGCAGATTACGTAAATCAGATTATTTACGAAAGCCATCTTTCAGAGCCGGCAGTTAAAAACGGTCTTCAAAACGAACACATTACTATCCAACTATTTCCGAAAGAGACGAAATTAACTGCGTGATAATTCGGCTTATTTGTAGATGAGAAATATGTATTTTTGAGTGCAAGTACTGTTTGCCTTGAACGTGAGTATAACGTTGTTGAAGTTAAGTGTGTACGTTCTGAGGTGGTTCATGATTTCCGAGAAACTGCAGGAAAAATAATAGTTTATGTCTGCGTAAGAGTGACAAAATATTTAGTTCTGAAACGTTCACATTCACGTTACCATTTAATTAAAGAAACTTGAACATTACAAATTACGATTTATGCTATTTCTTTATTTCTGACTCACACAGAATTCACGCGTATAGAAATACAAAGAGATAAGCACGTGTGAGAGACGAAACTTTAAACAGGACTAAATCAGTTTTACCGCTGCTGTTTGCTACCAGAAATTGTAGCTCCAAGTGTGATCAGAGGGAATGTTTTTAGAGAAACCAATTACAATATGGAATTATCAAAATATCTGGCCAAGGAACAGAAGTTTAAAAGTCCTAACTTAAAAATATATAAAAAATAATATAAATTTGCAGCGTTTGCACCCATTTCTTTTCAAGTGAAGAGCAATGAAATACTGTATCATTCCTATAGAAATTGTATACATTTATTTCACTTATACTTCCCTTACTGTATACGTTTTTTAAATTGCGTCGGTATAAGTTTCCTTGGGAGATAAATGATTTTCGTAAGAACTCGCGCATGTAAGATATAAATACTTTTTCATACAAGACTGAACTCTGCCGACAAACTTCGGCATGTGATCCTTCATGAAAAAAAAAAAAGGCGACAATAAGTACGGCTTACAGCTTATATCTATTCCAGAATGGTGTAACCACCCTTGCAATTGTAGCTGAAGCTGATGTTTATTTCTATAACATAGCCGGAATAAAATATATGTTCGTATTTTCAGGGTAATGTATTAGTGAATGACGAAGTGCAAACCATAAATATTAGGTTGTCGATATCAACCCCTTCCCATTAAGAAGAAGGAGTTTAAACCACATTCGTGGATTAAAAAATATAATCCCTAGGTTTTTTGGTTGTTTTATACGAATTAGTGATCTACTGTACATGGCAAACAAACCCATGGCCTTATGTTTTGATTTTACCCCCCCCCCCCCCCCCCCCCAGAGTCAAGGAGCTAATGCATAAAGTTTTAACAGTGAATCGCAAACATCTGGCAAAAAGGCAACACACGTGAATTTGGTGCATGATGGTGCGGCTTTAGCTGAGATCCTGTAATGGCGGAACAAGTAGCGTGCCATTTTGCAATCTATACCGACCCCACCGAACTATTACTGACATGGAAGTGAGTAATTCTAAAAATATAGGAATGCCTCGTGATTACAATGTTACTGCAAGAAAGAAACACTGGTTCCTTAACTGAATTAGTTTAGTTTTTAGTTAAGCACTTGGATGAAAAGATACAAACAACCATTCAGGTTCAATTATTATAAAATAACCACTTTATTATAAATATGTGAAAGAGCAGTAGTATTACTTGTGTATACATCATCGCAAACTGCATTAAGTTACGGTCAAACCCAATCGTCATTTTAGAAAATAAAAAGTCACAACATTTGTAACTTTGCCATCTTATAATTTCAGTAGTAAATTCACACTTTAAAAATAACCGAATTTAAATTAATATCAGACAAAAAAGAAAATAATTGCAACTCGTCGAACAGTTATAATTAGAATGACGGGGCAAGCAATGCATTCAGCGCTTTTCATCCTAGTTAAACTTTTAAGAGATTGTTTCTAATAAGAAACTTCAAAACTGAGAGTCCGCTGCTATTCTTCCTGGAGATACAAACTAGATACAACAGATGTGTTTTGCCATAAACTTACAGTTTCACATGAAAAACATGTGTACCTGCATAAACGGAGAAAGAGGAATTTCCACGCTGCACTGACGTGTTGTTTCATGTCCTATGTCATACTGAGTCCGCAGAAAGCGGACCTAATGTGTATTCCACCAGTTGGAACAGACTAATGCCCAGTTGCATCATCGTGGTACTAAACTCGATCCGAGATCGGATCTAAGTTCGACACAGAAAACTGTTGCACCATTCGAGTTCAGAGCTGGACTGGAGATCGAAATGAAGTTAATTTCGAACCGCTGAAATTGGCAGTTCGAAATCTCGTTCCGAAATCAGCAGCCATTGTCGACAAATGTAGTTTGAAAATACGCCAACAGATAGAACACCATTAGATTGTTTTCTTGGGAAATTAAAACAACATTAAACGCACTTGATTATTGTTCATTAAAATTCCTACAACAATAGTTCACTTAAAACAGATAAGACATCGCACATCTAGTTCTATCTATAGTGAAAAATACGCCTACTTCTATGACGTCATATATTAAGAACCAATAGAAAAAATTGTCTCATACTTAATCTCGATCTCTCACTTTGGAACCAAGATCAACGAATCGACGATCCAGAATCATGAAACTTCGTTGGTGCAGCACATTAAAATTGAAACCAAGATCAAACTGGATCCTGGTTTGGAACTAGGATCATTCGATCTATGATCGGGGTAAATGTTGGTGCAACCGGTCATTAAATGTCTTAGAGCTTCGTCTTGCAAAGTTGATTTTAGTTTACATAGTATAATACCACCCCTGGTTACTATAATCTGGCCTAGTTACTTTTTCCTTTCAGCCGTGTTTTATACGTAGTTTAAGTACCTCTTTTAAGTAAATATCGCCATATATGTAATAAACAAAGTATGTATATTCCACCGCACTCGGAAGTTAACGTATATGGCTAAAAGATGATATATTTATTGACTATTATTCCAAATGAGGGGGCTTTTAAAAGCGCTCTCTTTACCGTGAATAACCTATAGTAGTATGAGAAAAGCATTATGTAGAATGGTTAGACAAATTTCATAAAATTTAATGTACCATCAAACGAATATTAAATATATCGACAGACCGTACTGCATGTAAGAACCAAATAGCACACAAGTGACCCTTTGTAGGAACAACGCTCTTACTCATATCGGCTAGGGTATTCTCGTTACCAGCTTGTAAAACATCGACCGACCGTACTGCATGTAAGAACCAAATAGCCCACCAGTGACACTTTGTATGAACAACGCTCTTACTCATATCGGCTAGGGTATTCTCGTTTCCAGCTTGTAAAACATCGACCGACCGTACTGCACGTAAGAACCAAATAGCACACCAGTGACCCTTTGTAAGAACAAGGCTCTTACTCATATCGGCTAGGGTATTCTCGTTACCAGCTTGTAAAATCTTCGATATTATGCACGGAAAACGAAATTACTGTTACTAAAATGTATAGTATTACGAAGAAAGTTTAAAATGCCATAAAACGAAATGTACGATATCGTAATAAGTTATTGGAAAGTAACGTCACTGCAAGCTTTTGCATGTTGTCGTTACTTTCCATAATTAGATGTAATTTAATTCCTATAAGCATAGTTTAGGTATTCAAGAGTAAAAATTATATTTACAATCCATTGATGGGAATTAGCAGTGTTGTTACACTACAGCGATAATAATTAGGAATGTAAGTTGTAAAATTTGCTGTAACTAATATTTTTTGTGCAATAGGCAGCTTTGTCTTCTTCAAGAATTCCCTTTTGCCACGTAATTAACGTCGCCAAAATGGACGTAATTAGTTTATTTTAATGGAAATGTTTGGGTATGCGATTGCAATGCTGAAGTATATACTGGATAATTACGAAGAAACGTCATCAATTAAATATTTAATCTAATGTTACTCTCTCTGGCTGTAGTGGAAACAAAAACGTATAGAGGCTATGCAAATGCCATGTTATTTAAGTTAGTGTGCTGCTGTATTGAGAACTGTTAAATTTTTGTCTGATATCCGATAGCAACTTAAACGTGACGTGAGGGTGTCGCGCTTCACATTACATCGCCGAAATGCGATGACCAGAGACAAATTATATGGTGAAATGGGATACAACCGAATTAACACCAAAATGTTAGTTATTACCTAGACATTTATTACGATACAAAATAAAACTTATATGCAAAAATATTATACTTTATCAGCAAAACATGAATTAATTATTTTAACAATATAAATTGATATTTTTTTAATATACTGAAAAAAGGGAATAAGAATTGTCTAGAAACTTCAACATTTGCACCAGAATATACTTTAATATATAAAATGTGATTATATGTATTTATTCTATTTTAAATTAAATTATTAGGTTCTGTTCTACACATTGTCCTTTAAATATCACCTTCTATGAAATTTATGTGGAAAAGTGTTTAAATATAAATTTTTCTTGACTTTATAGAACATTTAGAATAATAAAAACAATAACCCTGAAATCTTAAAATTTAAAAACAAAATTGACCTAAAAATAAAACTATAAAATCTTGTTCCTAGCTGGACTAGAGGACTATGGTAAAGAAAAGATGCGTGCTCAGATAAGCCAGCTTCCTGCTTCTTCCCCTTCCTCTTAGCCACCCCCCCCCCCTTTTTTTACACACACACACACACAAATCCATGATTTTAACCATTTCATGCTACATGCTGCAGTAGGGGTTTTCCAACGCAAACGAGTGGAGAGATTTGGACGGCTCTTAGCAGAGAGGTCTTGAGAGCCGATGAGAGTGAAGTGAGGTGAGTACTGAGCAGCGCCGGAATGAAGGGGTAGGGAATACAGGAGATCTCCGCGGAAACCCGTCGACTAGCGACATCGTCCGGCACAATTGCCGCATGCGAAAATCCGGGAGTGACCCGTCCGGGTATTAAAACTAGGTTCACCTTGGTGGGAGGCGAGCAGACTAACCGCCTAGCCACTGCGACCCTTGGAGAACAGGGGCACCCGCGCCTCGGCCACTTTTAAATCCCTGTGACTAGCGGGATCGCTTCGCCCAATCAACTTGCCTCAGCGTATTTCGCGAGAACGGCGAGATGAATTCCATAAATACCAGGTCCGAGGAGAAAGGAATGGGCTGGCAGTATGGCTCGGGAAATAAAATTGGAAACCTTGATTATGTTTCGTGTTGTTCGTAGAGGTCGAGTGGGAAGAACGGCGGGTGGCCACGCTTCACGTGTCCCGAGCGAAAAATCAGGATATTACAGTTTACCAGTTCGGTTGCCAGACCGCGGGGCGCGAGGGAGGGGGGCCAGGGGGCGGGAATTTATTGCTGACCGAGTAATTCTGATGGCCACGCACGGTTAGTGAGCATTTCGTCCAAAGAGAGCGTCTCGCATCCGTTTCTCAACACCCCTCTTCCGTTTTCTTTAGGTTTTATGTGGTTTGCTTCCTTATTTGTGTGTTAACTACTTTTTAAAATTATTTTCTGTTTTTTATATATATATTATTATAGCATTATAAAACAACACAGTGGGAAAAAAAATGTTCTAACCGGAAACGAAATTTTATTGCAAAAATATGGGTACAAAATATTTTGTTGTAAACCTTCTGAATTTGTACTTGTGCAAAAACAGGATTTGTATAAATAGAGAAACATTCTAGCAGTAATTCCAACACTTGTATAATTTACAATTATTAACTTGTAATGGTACTAAAAACATTTTTAGCAACAATTTTTCAAAAAAAAAAAAAAATGATTGTAGAGTTACATATATTTTATGTGTGTACACTGAGTGTTCCCAACGTAATATTACTTGGCTTATATTAAAATGGGTCATGTGCATTTTGCCGTAAAATTACTTCGTTCATACTTTTTTGAAGACACGGGTGACGAAATTTTGCTTCGCCACAAGTGTATGATGACGTCAGCAAAACTCAGTGTGTAAATTGTTCAATTCGAAAAGAAGGATGGTGTAATATTCTACGTAGGAAAGTACATTTGACTGGGACACTTTCAACTCAGCATTAAGTCATTATCGGTGTAGCCTTGTACAATACCAACTGCGACTACTTTCGATAACTTTCGACAACCTGCGACAACTTGCGACAACCTGCGACTACCCGCGACCACCCGTAACAACCTGCGACTACCCGCGACCACCGTAACAACCTGCGTCTACCCGTTATTACCCGTTACTATCCTCGACTCTCTGCGACTACTTGCAACTACTACCGACTCATTGCGATTACCTGCAAAAACGTGCCACAACCTGCGACAACTTGCGATAACCTGCGACTAGCTGCAACAACCTGCGACTACTTGCAACTACTACCGACTAATTGCGATCACCTACGAAAAAATGCCACAATCTGCGACAAATTGCGACAATCTGCGACTAGCTGCGACAACCTGCGACTACTTGCGACTACAACCGACTAATTTAAATTATCTGCGAAAATTTTCCACAAACTGCGACTAGCTGCGACAACCAGCGACTACTTGCGACTACTAACGTCTAATTGCGATTACCTGCGAAAACTTGCCACAACCTGCGACAACTTGCGACAACCTGCGACTAGCTGCGACTACCCGTAACTACCTGCGTCTACCCGTTACTACCTGTGACTACCTGCGACTACCTGCGACTACTTACGAACACTTGCGTCAAACTGCTACTACCCATGACTACTTGCGACAACTTGCGACAACCTGCGACTACCCATGACTACTTGCGACAACTTGCAACAACATGCGACTTCCCGTGTCTACCTGTGACTACTTGCGATTAGCTGCGACTACTTGCGTATTTTTTTATATTGAGATACACAATTTCTCCTAACGTTGCTTCGATTTATCTTTAATGGTTTCGGTAGAGCATGCTTAGAAAGCAGCCAAGTAGCTCATTTTCCTTCGACTTTAATTCCAGATTTTGAAATTTGTCAATTAAATTTATTTTTGAATTAATCATATCCTATATCCATGTGGAATAATGTAGCTTTCTAACAGTGAAATAATTGTAATAATTGGCCCTGTACTTTTGGTTG
The DNA here is from genome assembly GCA_029891345.1 of Dryococelus australis. NCBI lineage: Eukaryota > Metazoa > Arthropoda > Insecta > Phasmatodea > Phasmatidae > Dryococelus > Dryococelus australis. The sequence continues at coordinate 149,441,426 of CM057009.1, forward strand.
AGCATGTTCAGAAAGCGTCCAAGTAGCTCATTTTTCTCCGACGAGTTTCCCAAATTTTTTTAAATTTCTCAGGGAATTTTATTTTCAATTAAACATAGCTTATGTCCATCTGGAAGAATGTAGCTTTCTAACAGTGCACGAATGATAAGAATAGGCCTTGTAGTTTTGGTAGCCTAGAGTTTGCTTAGAGAATAGTCAAGTATTTCACTTTTCTCCTACTTGTATACAACTTTCGAAATTTCTCAAGGATTAAAAAAAAAATTAAACTTAGCCTATCTCCATCTGAAAGAATGTAGCTTTCTAACAGTAAATAATAATAAGTAACTGCCCTGTAGTTCCCGAGATTAGCCGTTACATATAAACAAACTCACATTACCTCTTTATATTGTTAGTATAGTTTATTGCCGCATCGTACAATTTCCCACACACACATACACACCCACATACACTCCACACACACACACACACACACACATATATATATATACACACACACACACACACACACACACACACACACACACACACACACACACACACACACACACACACACACACACACACACATAGATCAAGCCACTGACCTGTTTGTCCATGAGCAGCTTAGGTAAAGTTAAAAAAAAAATTGTGTTCTGTAACTTCGAACCATGTGCACTAAATTTTCGTTCATCAAAACCCAACAGTTACTCTGTAGAAACATGCCCTTTATTGCTCACCCCCCTCTTTTTTTTGTGATTGACCTTATCGTAAAAAAGTGCGTCCATGTATAGTCACACACAACCAGTTTGGGCGAACCAAAATCCTTAAAAACTGTCTTGAGGCCATCTGCGACTCACGCCTCCCTAATACAATGAACTTTTATCTCAGCCATTTGTTCTCGAACCAACAATGCTGGGTGAAGTTAATGGCATACGATATGCGCATTATTTAAACTGGGAATTCAAAACCGTCGTGCAATATGCATGATATTTTTCGCCACGCAGGTGAAGACACGTATAGGCTGTTCACGATAAATTGAGCATTTTTAAAGGCTTTTCAAAATTTTTCCTTTCATCCAATTTCCGTCTTCCTGCTGCTTTTTAATATAAACATTGCAATGTGAACAATAAACACAGTGAATACATTCCACCACCCTCAAAATTTAAAGCCTTATGCTGCAGTAAGATATATTTATTAGTGGTTAATGCCTGTTGGAAGGGACTTAAAAAGTTCTCACTTTACCATGGTTGCTTTACGGTGGGCTGTTCACGATAAAGTGAGCACTTTGGAAATGAACCTTAGAAAAAAGACACTGCTTCTGTACGCATATATTTTAACGGGTGCATTGAGTAACATGCGCTCAGTAAAGTTGGTAACGATGGATGAGAAGTAGTTCCATATCTTAAAATCGAATAAAAATTACTAGGTTATCATTTGTGATAAATTAAAATATTTCTTCCTCTTTCTGTTTTTTTAATGCATGGAACTGTAAAAATAAAGTTTGTAAAATATTTACTTTTTTAATAATTTCACAGTTCTACTTGACAGACGCGTGAATAAAGTGATGAGGCCCATGGCAGTGTTAATTTTACATAAGGCGGAAGAATACACAACGGGCTTACAAGTAGATCATAAGCAGGGATTTCAAAAGTGCTCATTTGACCGTGAACAGCCTATCATTTAAGTTTCTACGTAATTGGAGGCATTACGGGGTTAATGAGGAAAGGTTCAGGATTGAAGTGGCCGTAGCGTGGACAGGCGTGTGGCTAGTAGCCCCGGGATAAGTTCAATCGTGCGTCCACGGGAAAAAATAAAATAAAATAAAAGTTGGCGATCCCGCACAAAAAAAAAAGCTTGGCCCGCCGTGCGGTCCGCTTAATAAAATTTGCCCGGGGACATTCAGCACTCAATTGACTCAGATTGGCGAAGATTGGCAAGCTGGGTCGACCGATGAAGAAAGGGATGGGAGGGGGCAGGGGGCGGGATGCGAGCTGCAAAAGCGCCAAGGCACAGTCAGGCTTTAATTTTGTTTCTTACCAGCTCTCGGGGCTGGATAATTCGCTCCAACACGCCCCAAGCCCCCCTCCCTCTCCCTCTTTATCAGCGACCTCGGAGAGAGAGATAGATCAAAGCCAGTGAAGTTCACTACAACGACGCCCTGTTGAATCACTGAGCTCGTAGGGGCGGGTTGTAATTTCAACGGTAGCCGAACGAATTCCGCGCGAGACGTACCGGTGGTGGGGAGGGGGAAATAATAAATAACAGAAAACGTACCCCCTTGCCCCTCGTCCCATCTAAACATGTGCGTCCGCATTGTTGTTTTCCGCGGACTGTAATCTCGTTACTTGTGCCCCGGCGTGGCTGGCCAAACGTCCTGCAGCGATTTCCTCCCATAGCGATCTGCGAAGCGAACAAAATTAACTCTCTGGACAGTAAATACTTTGTTCTCCCGTGAAAAAAAACATGGGAAAGAGACAAGTATAAAAAGCCAGGTTGTAAAATAATAAATTCTTTGTTACACACCGACGTTTCTGATGCTGTACGCTGGGTTGTCTCGTGCAGTCCTGTGTGCGAGGCGACATCTGGTGTCCTTGCCAGGAAACGATATTCGATGGACATGGACTGCCTGTGATTGTTTTTTCTTTTTTAATTAATATTGTGCGTGTAACAAAAGTTGGAATATTTATGGTCACTTTTATGAGTTGGTCAGTTGAATTTTATTTCTTTATTTATACCGAAGCAGTTATTCTCATGAAGAATAAGTTTGTCTGTTTTATTATTATACCAAGAATTATGGTAAAAAGCTGCTATACATATTACACACATAGTCTCAGAAAAAGTGTAAGTGATATAAATTTTTTGTTATGGCTAGTTTCGGTAAAGCGTATTTCACCATTCGAGTTCTTACAAAATTCTCGAAATACATAATCACTTCCAATATTGGTTCAAAATCTATCAGTCCTACTCTGGCATTATCATTCACGAATCTAAATCTAGTCGTACAGAAAATTACAAATTCATAAGGTTCAGTTATCATTTAAATAATTATTCAATACTAGTCTCAATTACGGGGTCTTCGTTAGGTTGTACCGTCACATCTTCTTCCTTGTTCGTAATTAAAAAAAATGTATGGTTAAAATACATGAATTTTAATATTTTAATTATGCTAAATTCAGTTTAAAAGAAAATGTGGCATGATTTTAGACTGCCACCTAAAGAAATAATTTAAGGATATTTTAACAAGAGACAACGTTGAAGAATAATATTAAGTTATGGTATCTTTTGAATTTGATTGGATTTATTGAATTATCAGAGAGGCTTAAAACAAGAATCAAATTGTGGAAAGCTATACAACACATGAAGAAAATGTTAAGAACCAAACAACAATGCAAAAATATACTGACCAAATACTGTACTTGCAAAAAATATTAAAAGAGAGATGTTGGAATGAGTAGCCAAGTCGTCAACAGAGCACAACCTAAATATTATACAGTAAAAGTCGAATAATGAAAACCAAGTGATCAAAAGTTATAACACAAAGCAAAGTTGCAACTATTTCAGTAATCGCCACATAACATATGTCATTTATATAAGCACCAAATTAATGTTACAAACACGACAGAAAGTGAAAAAAAATCTACATGAATATGTATGTATGTATCAAGGAATGATCTCCGTGTAAGTGCAGTTTTTCTTCCAGTACTGCCAGGTGTGGCGGCTTTGCCTACCTGACCATTTCCCCCTGCTAAAGACGGGCACATTTGTTGGTTGCCACTCCTCAAGTCGACACTAACTCTTCTGTGCTGAGGGGTGGGGCAGGGTTACCAAACTTTCAGGGTAAAAGGAGGGCAATGTAATTTCGTTAGCGCCATAAGTTTATTGGCAAGCATTTATTATTTTTTCACATTTAGCTTAATCCTAATAATGGTAATGAATTAATTTATTCAAATCGTTAGAATTTCAAGTTAAACCTTTTCAGAAGTAATATTAATTACATGGAATAATAATCCATATATCAGTTATTTTAAAATAAGAAAGCTTAGTACCAGGTAAATAAACTCGAATATTTTGCAGTTTTTTTTGCACAACCAGATATTTTACTACACTCTTTGCAGTATGAAAACTGAATCTAAATAACAAAATTTTAAAAATCTTAACCATAATTTATGCAGTTTATCGACGAACATACGTACATAGTATATTGTAACCATGCGAACGTCGATAACACAGAGTTATGACAAGTTTCGTTACAAAAAAACTAATTCCAGAATAATTAATGAACAAATTGTATCTTTGTCAGGTCGACAAGCTGGACCATTTTTATCGCCACGAAAAGACTTGGAATTCGTTGGCCGAATCTTCTCGGTATCCCTTCCAGTGGAGCGACTAGAGGTGCGAATAACCTTATCGACCAGGTCAGATCAGCTATAAGAGCCACAACGTGCCTGCGTCGGCAGTCTTGGATGTCCAGCAGTGCTAGGAGCACGCGATGGTGCAGGCGATGTGCGGCAATGGTGTGGACGATGGGCGACAGCACGGGCGCTGGGCGACGGCATGGGCAATGGGCGATGGCATGGACCATGGGTGACGGCATGGGCTATGGACGACGGCATGTGCCATGGGTGACGGCGTGGGCGATGGGCAACAGCTTAGGCGTTGGGTGACGGCGTGAGCGATGGGCGATGGTATGGGCCATGGGTGACTGCATAGGCGATGGGAGAAAACATGGGCGATGGGCGATTGCGTGGGCGATGAGCATAGGCATGGGTGATAGGCGACTCCGTGGCTGATGGGCGATAGCTTGGGCGTTAGGCGACCGCGAGGGAGATGTGCGAAGGCGTGGGCGATGGGCGACTGCATGGGCGATGGGCGAAGGCATGGGTGATTGGCAACTGCGTGGGCGATGGGCAACGGGCGACTGCGTGGGCAATGGGCGACTGCGTGGGCGATGGGCAATGGGCGACTGCATAGGCGACAGCTTGGGCGTTTGGCGACGGCATGGGCGATGATGGGCGAAGGCATGGGCGTTGATGGGCGAAGTCATGGGCGATGATGGTCGAAGGCGTGGGCGATGGGCGACAGAATGGGCGCTGGGCGACAACATGGGCGTTGGGCGACGGCATGGGCCATGGGTGACGGCATTGGTAATGGGCAGCATCGTGGGCGATGTGTGACAGTTTGGGCGTTGGGTGACTCGTGGGCGATGGGCGAATGCATACGCAATGAGCGATGGCGTGGGTGATTGGCAATAGCGTGGGTGATTGGCGATAGCATGGGTGATTGGCGATAGCGTGAGCGATTGGTGATGGCATGGGTGATGGCACAGTAACCATGCGAGTGTATTTTGTAACCACTGGGAGATCAGAGACAGTGTCGGCTAGATTACAAGGAATTGGGACTTATTTCATGAGTGACAGAAATATGGATGTATGCAATTGTAATGGAGTAGACATTTCGATCATATATGCCTATGTGTAATTAATAATTGAAAATTGATCGACTACAGGTAGTGTAAAGGCATTGATTGGGACATTATTTATAATTGACATAAGCATAAATTGTATTCTCATATAAGAATAGTAAGTGTTAATATTAGTGATAAGCATTTTTGTAAATAGTAGTCCTAGTTGTATGCAATTTATACCATTGTTAGTAATCGTCAATTTGGAAATTCAATTAAGCTGCTTTATTTTATTAAAACCTACATCCCTCACGAATATGGATATTCCCAGGTGCACGTAACTGTACGTGGTTTTGGCGTGGCTTAGTTTTCTTTGTTGGTAAAATGTTTTTGGTCACCGTAGGAAATGACTAATGTACTTTTAAATTTCGATTGCAACTCAATCACAACACCATCATACATAGTAATAGCTGAACATGTTTTCTATCATGCACTTTTCTCTGGCATAATATCCAGCGCCGCAGTGACGTGTACAAATTTATTGACCGAGAAAGAGATAGAAGCGGACTACGCTGGCCAATTTTTTGGCTCCTATAATATAATGTACTGGATTAAAAAGAAAGAACTAGACTCTATATAACATGTTATGCATTAACTTATGCCCCAGTAGTAAGTGTTGCCTTACTGACATTCGTTCAGCTATTAATAGAGAAATTAAAAATTATTTTGTGCAATTTTTTATACTGACAATATACAGAAAGATTTCGATAAACATTTAGATATGAATAGTTTATAGTTTGATATCTAATTAATTTTATTATTTACAGTACCATTACGAGATTTAAAATGGTAAATAAGACTCTAGTAAAATATATATAGTTATAGTGTTAGTTATTTTGGAAACTACACTTGTGCATTGTATAAATTAACTAGCGGATATTCAGTTTAAATACCACAATGTAGTAATAGTTCAATGATGCCGGAAACTGATGAACCACTTTTACGTACAGAATAAAATATGATCCTAATTTTATTTGAAGATAAAGTGATTGTTACTAGACCACTGAGTACTTTGTAAATATTGATTTGTCAGCAGGTTATACGTCACAGTATTGTATACATTTGAGCCACTATCGTGTGTTCATTGGCTGCTGCTGTAGTGCTAAAACTTTGTACTGTGTTGTTCATGATTCGGTCGCACTTCTACTTCCTGTTTTATTTTTGGCTGACAGTTACACTGGGCAAACAGGGCCTACACTCATTTACAAAAAAATTGAACACACTGAAGGTGCCATCGCAGGGGCGCATAAGTGGGCAAAGGCACAGGACATGTAGTATGTACACAGAAAACAACACTTGCAAGATGCACTTAGTATGGTGTTCGACCATTAGTAGCATGGAGAGAGGGAGCAATACTGTTGTACAAGGAGGTATACACATGTAAGATGTTCTCCTGAGTACGAGCCTGCCACCACTAGCGCAACTGAACTTTCAAATCCGCCCTAGATGCCGCTGGCCGAAGTTGCGTCCAATCTGCTCCCGAACGTTCTCGATGAGCCAGAGGTCTGGGGACCATGCTGGCCAAGAAAGCATGTTGAAGTCACTAAGGCCAGCCATAATGTTCTGGAAGTATAGCAGCGCCGTCAGGGTTCCTTCGCTTTCTTTCTCACGCAATAACACATCACTGCTGCGCTGTAAATCATACTAAAGAAACGTGCACGATCGAAGACTGTCCAGACATTACTATGTACGATAGTGTTGTGGTTCTAATGCAATCGAATTTTAACTGTGCAATATTCATTGCCTACAGCGACTAAAAAAAAAGTCTTCATACCTGCAAGGGAGCTATTTATCAGCATACGACCAGAGAACAACTTAGCTCCGAGAAAGCTTTATTTAAAAGTATAACAGTTAGTTTTGATATTGTAGTACTTTTTTTTTCGAACTGAAACTGTAATAGCTTGTAAATGTATTTTACTGGAAATAGATCTAAGATTTCCTTGAAATAGTTTGCGTTACCATAGGTAAACGGTATCTCCATATAGGTGAGATATAATCAAATAAATGTTAGGAAACGCTGACACTTTCTTTCATCCACCAATGAATGCACACACAGTATGTCTAAAAAGATCCTACAAAGTTTTTTTGCTGGAAAGACAAGTGTCGCTATCTTCTACATATCTGTCGAAGTAGTTAGTATGGAATTTAGTTTATAAAATGTGCATATATCGGTAATAATGAACTAAGAATGTACACTTGACAAGTACAAATGTCACACACGCAAATACACTGAGGCTGACCGTAAACTCCCCCGAAATATTTGGGAAAGTGATTTCTTGTGTAAGATGAGGTTGGCACGTGCAATACAGATTATTATAGGGTAGCCCAACTCCTAAGTGAGATATCCGCCCTTGAAAATCGAGTTTATAATTTGTATTTCCCCATAATATCGGGAAATGTGTGGAATTAAACTACGATTCTCTGGATAATGTTTAGCGTTATAGAGATCTTTAAACTATGGCAGCTCGGAAACCAGAATCACCACAACTTCCCTTCCAGCCACCGTCTGCCTACCTCTCAAACTATCAAGGAAGATGGAGAGATGGGGAAGCATACATCAATAAGAACCTTGTAAATACAGAGTGACTCATAGTTATACTTAAATGCTGCCCAGAATGGGTTGGTGTACTCACAATTGCAAAACTTTTTTTTTATTTGTCCTATTTTTACTTTTGGCCACACACTCTCTTTTATACTCATAAGGTATTTCCATTTACATACATATAACATTTGTTACAAAAGTCAATCATCTTGCACAATCTTTCACGATCTGTTGAATAAATTCACCATAAAACATGATTAAATCATGCATTAATTCTCTATACAATACTCTTTTAATACACAGCATTTAAAAACACAGCAGTATCTCAATATATGAAGATCACTGAGGCCATTTGTATCCTAAACAAGAAGGCTCCTTCCCACAATTCAAAATTCCCACTTTAATTTTTCACTCTCACCATTTTCAAGCACGTCAACACAACCACCAGAGCCGATGGGTATTGCCCTCAAGTAGCGGGGTCATGGGTCGCCGGGGACAACGGTATCCGGTATCCGGGATATGAGGTAGGAGTTAGCCGCGATGACTTCACATGTCCGGCTGGCGACATTGTTCGTCCCCCCTCGGTGCTCCCAACCCACGGCCGACCATTCCGGTGACCTGTAACCCTAGAAATGATTTTTAAAAATTGTTTTTAATAAAAATATTTTAATAAAATTTCTTAAAGATATCGGCTCGCCCCATTCGGTTTTTGTTTTTCCAAGTATGTACTATTCTATAAGCGTGAATAATTGTAAAAAGAATCGAAAAATCGAAAATCATATAACTTTAACTACACACTAAAACCACCCTAGCCAAGCTCACCCTCTCCACCCTCACCCCTGGCAACTATTATTAAACGGAGGCGTCACGGGAATGTGTAAAATTTACATAATTTAACTTTTATATCCCCGATACTAAATCGATAATACATTTTCGTTGCAATTTGCTGTATTAAAGAAAAAAAATTTGGGCGTTTTTCAAACTATATATAAAATAAATTTAAATAAAATAATTGTAATTATTTATAAATCCACCGATTACCAGATGTCTGATAGTATTATGATTGATTTGGCAAGGTCATCCAACTGCCTGACCTGCGAAAGCAGTGTGGGAACAGGTGTTGGGTAGCGGGAAGGGGGGTATTCGGTGCTTTTCGTGATGGTTAGGAGTCGTGAGGGGAAAGGGGGTGGGGATTGTACGGGTGATTAAGGGAAGGAGGTCTAATGTTATACGTTCCTCGATTTTTTCGATTATTTTTATAATTCTTCCCGTGTATGTAGTATTATATCTTTGGAAAATAAAAATCCAAAATGGCAAGCCGATATATTTAAGGAATTTTATTAAAATATTTTTTGATAAAAACATTTTTTATTAAAATCATTTATATGGTTTCGGGTCGCTGTAATGGCCGGCCGTGGGTTGGTTTTGGCGAGGGGGGGAGATAAACGAGGCCACCGGTGGCCCATGTGACGTCACTGAGGCAAACTCCTGCCTCCTTTCCCGGATCCCCTTGTCCCCGGCGACTCATGAACCTACTACTCCCTCTCCAACACATCCAAAGGGTGTAGATAGTGCTCTTTCTCAAACACAACCATATGAATGAACCGAAGGTATTGCCCTCATCAATACACCCTTAAGGTGAAGGTAATGATCATACACATTCACAATCATTCACTACCACATTACCACCAGAGCTGAATGTATTGCCCTCACCATGCACCCACATGGGGTGTAGGTAGTGATCTTACGCATTCACAGTCACGTAAACAAAATCAATAATGCTTATTAAAATATTCCATCAGCCATACGCTACATAGTAAGGAAAATACGGAATCCTTCCTACTCACACTATCTACCGAAAAATTTGTTCAACAACTAATTCCCAAGATAAGCTCCGGTGCCCCACAAGTCTTAGCCCCGAAATCCCATCTTCTCAAATTGAAGTCCTGCAATTTACTCTAAGTCCACCTCGAGCGTCCAGAAAACCAAGTCCCAATCTCACTTTTCCGGAGCGAAGTTCCACTCTGGTCGTCAATAAACTAAGTCCTTCATCTACTCGTCCAGAGACTAATTACCCCTCATACGCCAACCTCCGTAGTTAGTAGAGATGATCCTCGCACATTCTGCCCTACAACGGAGCCTCCAGGGAGCTTATTCTAAGTTTCGTCGGTAACTGCCACACCGTCATGAACTTACAGCCCCCCCCCCCCCCACTTTTTCCCCCTATTTCTATTTCCTTTTTCCCTTGACATAAAATAAACAGAACCCTAACAAATTTTACCTAGTAGTTACAGAAATAACACAATTTGGAATGCCAACCTAGCTATTATACCTTACATTAATTACTGGACGGAAGTTAGATAACGTTAGTCTTTCAGTGCCTGTCACGACAGGAAACACGAGGAAAGAGGAAAATGCAAGTGTGCATTGGACTCAAACATTTCTTTACAAACGTCTTTTTCTTCACTGACAAAACAGCTGTGGTGGAATATCCTATTGTGGCCGTGCTACTTTTCTAGAATTATCAAAACTTACTTCTTAATAGACTATAACACAGCCAGCCCCAAAACATTACAAACTGTAGGCTAATAGGGGCCAAAATGCAAATGTACATAGCTTATAAGCTTGTTTTTTTAATGATGGTACCGCATATCATCACATTATTGTATTTCACATATTTAGACAAAATATAAATTATGCGGGATGAGAATTTCCATCTTAAGCTGTGGAGACTCTTCTGGTATGAAATACGTATCCTATCCACTAGACCACCGAACACATGTTTCCAAGGGGTGAATAAAGGTGTACTTAAGCTATGGTTATGATAGTATATTGAATAAAAATTTACAATTTAGTATTTGTACATTTACGCACTTGTAAAAATATTCCACAAGTAAAATATCCTGTATCAAGTTGTGCACAATTTTTAAGGACGTACGTGTGTGTTGCGCGTTTGTAATAGTTATAACCAATACTTTCATGCTTATTCTTATCGTAAATGTACGTATAGGAAAATTATAACGCCATATAACACAAACACGTGCAGCACTGATTTTATACTACACATTATTTATTTCCGTATCATTGAAATACACGGCCACATTTAATACCGGCGCCCGCCATATTGGTTTAGCTACGAAATTCTAGCCTGCCAACTGTTCGTGAGTAGTTGAGACGTTCCGACTCCACTCGTGACGTCACTGGACCTTCGTTTCAAGCTTAGAATACCAAACGGTGGTCTGAGCCGACAATTGTAAAGAATCTATTGTTTTACGTCGGAAGGGGAGACTTAGAATAACCCTCCAGGCCACTCGGCGACGATATTAGTATTTTTCTAACCTAATCTAAAACTAAGTGTTAGGCGCGAGCACGCGGTAGGATGGGAGTTGCGTGCATCTCAGGGTGAGGCTCCATATGCCTACAAGGGAAGGAATTCATGCAAGGAGACATGCATCGCAGTGGCAATGAATTGGGCTGCCATTGCATTATTTTGACCATGACAACCTATCTGAGTGTACTTCTAGCCAAACTACCTTAACTAAGAAGAGACAGGAAGAGAGCGGCTAGGCGCCATAAAATCCCGTTCGACTGGAAATAATTCAAAATGTTTGCATGCATTAGTATAAAATACTACTGGAGACAGATAGGTAGCAACCATGCTCTTTATTAGTCAGTAGAGAAAATACTAGTAGAGAGGTGGTAGGACATCTTTCAATACGGTTTGACGATGCCTTAACCAAAGTGATGCTTGCGCATCACTCTGTTGAGAGCGACTGAGCCGTCCATCCCCCCCCCCCCTTCCCCAAACCCTCACAGATCCTGAAAACTTAAAAGAAAAGAGAATAAACAGCCAGTGAGAGTCAGCAGTGCCAACACTAATTCTAAAAGAGAAGAAAAATAACCTGTAAAAGAAAATAAAGTTAATTAATACCCTAAATAAGCCAAATAATACATCTAAGTCCTCGTTTACATGAGTGTGTAAATTGCTGTGCTACTTTGTAGCAGGTGAGCCTCTGTAGCCATGGGCTGCAACAAAATATTTTTTCACCCTTCATAACACGAGTGCACGGATCTTCGCTGGTGGATCTCCCATCAGCATCAGCAGATAACCTGTCACCTGTTGCCTTGGAATCGGCTGTTGATCATTTGACCAATCACATACTACAATTGTCGGATGGGAGGTGTGTAATAAGCACTGACCTATTACTATAGTCTACGCTAATCATAAGTTGTTCCTTCAGAACTCCTCAGGCTACTCTAAAACTGTATGTCAAACACAAAACAGCTTGCTTAATTTAAATACAGTACGCCTAAGTATCTACCTTCAGAAACTGTACAGATGCTACTATGATTGGCCTGACAGTGTGTTATATGAAGGGCTAAGGTGGCCTAGGCACTCTTCATAGATTTCCGAAACAAATCTTCTTACATACAGGTCAGAGACCAGTCCCGCACACCGCTTTGATAAGAATCGCCAGGCAAGGCTTCGAGAACTCTCAACCCAGTCTTGTCATAAACCACCTATAATAACCAAGAGTACAAAGACATCATTCATATCCAGTAACACATTATATTCATGGTTGACCCCTTCCACACTTCAGGATGCAACCCAATGAACGGAAAAGCGATGCAGGCAGAAGCGACGACAGCAGTCGAGTGCACGCTCATGAAGGGGATGACACACTGGCACATTGGTACATAAGATGGAATTGCAGCATAAGATTACCTCTACACTTCTACCTACAATTTTAAAACACCGAAATATGTTATGGAACAACACGCTTTCACGAAACCTTGAAAAATAAACTGAGTTATGACCTCCTGCCTTCAAAAACAGTAGGGTTGTTCACCCTCTAATTGCATTAAATAGTTTTCCCTTCACGTTTTATACAATTTTGATGGCGTCCATTTGGGTAGTACGCCCTACTTAAAAAAAAGTTCCTCTTGTTGCACGTACCTAGGACCCACAGTTTTCTTTAAAAAACGCACACGAAGTATTCAGTGGTTACAATACAACGCCTGGCATGTAGGCAATACGGAAACCAGGTGGAAGTAAAAACATCGTCAGCAATTCCAACGAATTAGATTGCTAAGCGTTAGCAGAAGGCGACCTCGGAACACTACTTTTGCAGTGTATTCCAATATAGGTTCTTTTTATCTTTAAGTGCTATGAAAATGTATGTCAGTGCGCTTATTCTCTAAACATAAAATCAAAAGGAGAATATGAATTGCTTAATACATGTTTATGGGTTTAGTTATATTGACAAAATATGTTCACGTTGGTAACTCTCATACACAGTAATAGTTAATAAAGACTATAGTTTTCGATTTATAAACAACAAAATATGTATATATGCAAAAATAATTGTATATGCGATAACTAAATAATATTCTACAACTCTGTGATATTAAAATTTATTTATCGTGAAGAGAAATACACTTTTTTAAACAGGCTGTATTAGAAGTAGATTTATTGAAATGAAATTCGGTTAAAATTGAAGGTGGTTTTGTTTTAATTTTCTTATTACTATATAATATAGTTTTAATACATTTTTAAACAATTTTATACATATGAATTGATTTTGGAGTTTCTATACGTTACTATTAGAAAAACAATGAACAACGTTTCACTCCAAAACTACATATTGAACAACTATAACTGTATATGAGGGTTTTGTTAATTCAAATATATAGTAAATGCGACAAACCTCATCGAAATATATTCAGTTATTAGGAATCCGTCCTTAATCTATCTTTAGGAAATTTGTACGGAGAGAGCCCTTTCCAATATATATATATAGTTTAAAATGAAGCTTATTTCTTTTTTTGATTTTCAGAAAACAAATTTAACAAAAAACCCCTTCATAAAGCAAGGCTAACTTTATAATTTAATATTTCAATATAATCTATGTAAAATGATTATGGCGAATCTGGCACAAGAGTACGGGGCATTGAAGCGTTGGAGCCGACCGCCACCATTTTGGAATTTCCATTTTTTTCCTTAAAAGTTTGCTTTTTTCTTTCAAAAATAACCGACTTTCTCTCAAAATTTTCCTTATTTCCTAAAAAGTTCCCTTTTCTCCCAGTGCAGGTGAGCAGGATTTGTGACTCTATAAACATAAAATAAAATTCAAAACATTAAAAAAAAAATTAAATTTATTATTCAAAATTACGTAAAAATATTGTTTCAAAATTATTTAAAAGTATTTTTAAAAATATTTACAAATTTCAGTACCATTTTCCCTTAAACATTTCCTTTTTATCTGTAAAAATTTATCTTTTTTTGCCTAAAATGTCCCTTTTTTCCTACATATTTCCCTTTTTCTCTTGAAATGTCATCGTAAATATATTTGCGGGGAATTACTGACAAGTTATATCAAAATAATTCCAAGCAAACACTCTTTAATCGACTTCAAAAAATCTTCTACATTTACATTCAAATATTTGGCATGAAACAACTAAGCTCAAAATTATTTCATCTCGACTGTGGCACAAAAGTTAAAAATAGCTTGAAATCACATGAAAATATTTATAAGGGCACTCAGATGGAATCGAGCATAGCCTCATAAAATAAAATAGATATACATCATACAATCATAAAAAAAACAATAGGGCTTCTTGAAACACACATTATCGACATATTATACAAGAGGCTATTAAAAAACTGGAAGTGCGTGATAACTAAAACTACGCTTTCAAGAGAATATTTATTACACTGCCCAAAACGATTAAAATATATTTCTACAAAAGAAATTATGTAGGGAAGCCGTGCGGGCACTCGGGTGGGGCCATTCAAAGCCGCGTGGAAATAAAATCACAAAAAAAATTCAAATATCAAATAAAATCAAAGAGGCTCAGCAAAACCCTAGCGTTTAAAAGCATTTAAAGGTGTTTACAGATGAGTCACCAAAGCATGATAAATATACTGAGCGAGCAGATGCGGCCTCATTCACCAGTACCATCAAAACACTTTTAGGCCGCTCGCACACAACTAGCCTCGGCAGAAAAGTTGCATTTATGAAATATTAAAATATTGCAAAACACACATGTTACTCAACTCAGTTCCACACATTTACCGTGTAAGTTACCCCAAACAAGGATTTAGACTGGGCGACCGAAATCAAATTTAGAATGCCGCAGAAATTGCGCTACTCTCTCAACCGTGAACTAGCAGAACCCGATACAATTTAAAATACATCAAAACTTGGAAACAGAGAACCACCTGTAAATTGCACCACTGCCATTACACTAATATTTACATGCCACCAAGTTGTCGAGTGTGGCAAAGACCGAAGTCGAAGATACCTAACCGACAAAGTGGCCAGGAGCAGCTAGTTGCCGAACAGTAACAGGTTCCATATTGAAGTGGTAGAGACATAAGCCCAGCAGAAGGCCAATCATTAACAAAATAACATTAGCCAATAAGGCTTAAGCTGTGTACCGCTTATGAGTGGAAAGGTTGGGGATCTAAAGGAGCAGCAGGGAAACCAAGACCGAACGTCGGTGGAATGAGAGGTGAACTAAAATAATTATACATGAGGAGCGAGGAGCGCACTTTTCACACCTTGCAAATTCATAAACCTCAACAAGTATATTACATTACTACCGCCATATTGGGTGCAGGTGTTATTGACCTTGATCCTATGACCTTGAAATCAAAAACTAGAGAAAAAAATTCATAAAAGTCAACAAACAATACTGAGTACTACTGCCATATTGGATGCCGATGACTTCGACTTTGACCCCATGACCTTAAATGAGCTACAAAAAAACCAGAACTCGAGAAGAATACATAAATGTCAGCAAGCATATTACATAAATGACTACTAGTGCAGGTGACCTTGACCTTGACCCCATGACGTTGAATGATCTTCAAAAGAAAAAATTCCAAATAATTATTTCAAATTGAAAACAATTCTAAAAAAATCCCAATTTTATTCAAATGTTTTAATAACAATGATTAAAAATGTATTATTTAAACCATTTGTATAAAAAACTTACATTTCCAGAGGTCTCCCCAGCACCACGCCCAGCAGACCACATGCTCCCTCCCCTCACACCCCTTAACCATACTCGTTCTATCGAAGGCCACTATCTTGGTTCTTTCGTTTGTCAACTGTTTTACTATTTGTCATTCACATTCGTTCGATTGCCATATTGGATTTTATATGTTTTCATAACCTGGGTAGAGCTAGTTTATTAATTCATCCACCTGTTAGCAGCCATATATGTATTTGTTTTTTTTTTTTATTATGGCTGGCGTTGGCAGCACCTTCCATTTTGTATCTTATTTTCAACACAGGTAGCATTAACTTCTCGATTATGCCACCTGCTCTCGACCTGTACTGAATGGTGAAATTGACCTCTACTGCAAAGTACGTTAATTGTCATATTTAACTTTTTGTTTTATTCTTAAATGCGAGTATTTTCATTAAAAATAGTTTTTGTATGAAACAGATGGTTTTTTTATAATATAAATAAAATGCAACATATTTAATATATATTTTTATTTACAAAATTTTACATGCATACAAACATTTCTTTGTGATGATTTTTTCAAAGACAAGAAGAGGGCATCGCATTATTTCGTAAGATGTTATATGCACTCGTTCTCAGCTGCAGATGATACAACGAATCGAGTGTCCAGCCCGAACCCTTCAACAGAATTTATTCTCCTTCGCCAGATGTCTTTTGCATATTATCATCTATACTCTTTTCGGTGTCATATACACTACTGATTGGTACATTCTTGGTCTTGAATGCCCTCCTGCATTGATCGTCCTGGTTTGGTTCTGGTTTAGAGTAGATACATTCCAGCCATATATTATAATTTAGAGGCTCTTGTTTTTCAATCTCTTCTTTAAGTTGATTTATTAAATTTTGTTTCATACTTGACAGGAATGAGCAAACTTCTTTCGACGAAGTTGTAGGATTCGGAGCAATATAATCTTTCAGAATGCCCCTGAATGCAGAATGCTTTAGAAAAATACATTGTCATTAGACTTGCCTAGAACGTGAACAGTTTCTCGAGAATGAGGTTAACACTATTTGACATGGTTGTCATTGGACTCATGACACAGTTTTCTCAATGGTCATATATTTCACGTCGCGTGTTGTCCGGAACGCCTGTTACTTCATAACACGTGAACTGACGACCACACTTGTGGCAGAAAAGAGTCAAAAAACCCATCCTGTATTCTTCCTTCATTTACCACTCTTCTCGAGCTTACGCGCATTGCAACTTTCACTGTACATCTCACCACAGTAGTGACACGGTCGACCCGATATCGAAAGCGAATTTTCAATACCGTCCACATGCTCATCCTAACTTACCAGATGTAGCACCATTGAATGATTACTTTCTGTGCGATGTAGCGATGGCATGTTTACATCATTTCACACAGCAGTACTTGTGATTCCATCATATGTTTTTGGCGACAACGCATCTTTTTTTTTTTTGCTGGCGGAAGAACAAGTCAATTACATATTTTTTAAATGTTGGTATAGACTGCCAGTACAGGCAAACAGACGAAGGCACTTCACACACCAATATGCCATGAGTGGCGGGTTCATCTTACATTGATGCTGTTCGTGTCGTCTAACATTGCTGCTATTCGCAAAGGCTCTATCACAGTAGATGCATCGAAGTCTTGACACCGTTGACTTGGGTCACTATGCCGATTGAGCTGCTGTACGTGGCCCACCCGATAAGTTCGATGGTTCCATTCCATTGAATATTTCGTAGACGCAACAGCTGAAGAAGTCGATGGCACTGCTGGTATCACTCCCGAAGAAGTCGATGGCACCGAAATAGCTGCCATTAGCTCTGGAGTACTCGAAGACATCTCATATGCAGAATAAGACGTAGATGCAAAGATGCATAAGGTAGCCGAGAATATCCAACTTTCACGGGAGCTGCTGTCAAACTAAGCCTCTCAGCTGACATCCCTAATGCTTTACACATGGTAAAAAATATAAGTCCTACACGAGTGGGAAAAAATATTCAGAGTCCCGATCGGATTGGGCTACATTAAATATCATCCTAAGCATGCTCACGAGTGAACATGATTTGCGATATCTGTTCGCCAGGTTGTCGGGTCCCCCTGTGCCTGAGCCTCTAAGGTATATAACAGGGGGCTTAAACTCCCGGGCTGCAACAGAAAAGGACGAGTCGTCACTTCGCCCCCTCTATTACGCCTAATTGAATGCAGTTGAATGCAACCAATAGAAGGAGACACGCTCCTTCCAATCGCAGTTGGTGGAAGTGCAACCACCTCACCTGTCAACAGCGCTTGCTGGGTTTGCCAACAAGCACCACCTTGATGGGGCCGAGGCCTATCCAACCTCTACTCACTCACTGAGTAAATGGGTCCTCTTCTTGGCGGACCAAACCTGCGCACCCTTCGTTGGAAAGTATCCTTACAATTCAGTAAGGACTTTCCTCCAGGGACGTCTCCCCCAAGCTGGGGTATTCAACCACTGCCCCCCAGAGTCCAACCCTTGATCAGCACGGCCTAGGCCGGGGCTCATACCGCTGATCCCCTGGGTACCCACGATTTATTCTGCACATTTCTGTGCCCTGCACACTGAGTTTTCACCCAAGAGAAGCCCAACACCTCCGGGACACCAGAGAGTCCCTTCATTGATGCTCCGCCACCTCGAGATCCACTACAAGCCTCAGTTTTGGGACGTGCAGCCGGCTCGCGGGTCATCACCGTAGACTAGAAATACAAATTGCCACTGGAAGCGACCCGTACTCTCGCCGTGACCGATCACCCGTGCACGGGTGGGGCCGTCACTCGCCCAGCGCATCGTCCTCACTCCGTCAGCCACAGCGTTGTCCACTGTGTTTCCAGCCCTTACCATCATGGAGGTGGAGATGGACTTGAGTAAGAGAGGCTATATAATCGCATCTTACCCCATTTCAAGGGGGAAGGGGCTTGACCTGCTTCCATGCTACACCCGGGATCCAATCGTTTGCAACACTTCTGCAGGTCACCACCGGAGGGATGAACGAGAAGGAACAGCCACTCCACATGGGTCGCAGCTGCATTACCAGACAAAACCTTACGCCCACGACAGGCTGGTTACTCAATTCACCAGTCTGGCTCCCACCCCGGCCCCAAGGGCCGCTCACGAGTGAACAGTATGAATGGTGAGTTAGCCAGCATCTGTTCGTTTTAGCTCGAGAATTAGTCGGCCAATAGCTTGTCAACCAACATAGGTCATCCGCCATCCGACAAAATGACTCATACTCAACACTGCATCCAATGGACGTGATGAACTATCTACATATATAAACTAATATATTCATGTCTCATACAATTGGTGAACGAATGTAATTTCTACACATATGAGAAGTTTGTGAAAGATTGATGGAAAGATTGTGAAAAGATTGTTGGTTAGATGGATCGATGGAGCGATGGGTCATTGGTCAAAGGTTCAAAGGGTCAAAGGGACAAAGGGTCTAAAAAGGGACAAAGGTAAAGGATCAAAATGGTCAAAGGATCAAAGGTCATCGTCCTCCTCGTCCTGCCACAGGGTCATATGTACATATGTATACATTTTTCCTCGGAAACATTTATTAGGACGGTGTTCCTGGTCATGCTACCACTTATTTAATGTGTTATCAGTCTCATCTGCAAATTGGAATATTTTAGACTCTGTGTGTGCCTGTAGGTGTGTGCATGTGTATGCGCATGTGTGAGGTGTGTATGTGTAGGTGAGTGCTGCAATGCTGATGAATGCTTCAGTTAAAGTGTTACGTATGAGTAGTCAGTGCATTTTGACTGGTGTCAGTCGGCTTCGTAGATGGTATGAGAAGAAGTTGATTGTGTCATTGGTATGGGCTGTATGTTTACTTTCTATGGTCTGTGTACGGTATGGTACCTGAGTAAAGGTTTATAAGCAGCCGGATTCTAGTTAGGAAGCTTAGTTTGACAGTGGCAGTCGGAAGATTTGTCGTAAAGAAGATGAATTTATGGCCAAGGGTTTCGGTTGGATGCGTTATAGCATAGACTATCTTGAGCTGCGTATAAGCAGATCATATTAATTACATAAAAAGTGATCATGAGTCTGTAAAGACACTGTGTGAATCGTGTAGGAAAATTAAGGATTCTGTTTTTATATTTGTAGTCTAAATTTTGTAAATATATATAGTTTAAATGGAAATGTCTTTAATTTCTCGCTTGTGTTGTATCCTGCCTACAGCCAGCAGTCTGAATGCGCCCATTTAAAATACGTTGTGCCAGAATCGGCAAATGCCTACTTCTTTAATGGTACCTATGTGTTGAAAATAGAAAACAATATTGTGGATGCTGTCAGAACCACCGATGCTTTAAAAAATATTAAACATTTATGACTGCTGCCTGGTGGGTTAATTAATACATTAGCACTACCTATGGTAATGAAAAATTATGAAATCCAATATGGCAGTCGAACGAAGGTGAAAGACAAACTCTACAACAAATGACAAACGAAAAAAAAATGAAGGTGGTATACGATAGAATGAGTGTATGAGAGGTGTTGTCTGTGGGCGTGGTGGTGTGGGGACCTCCGGAAATGTGTTTTAAATACATTTTTAAATAATAAAGTTTAATACATTTTATTAATACATTATAAATACTTTTGGGATTTGTTAGAATTTCTTAAAAATTTTATGACATTTTTTTATTTTTAGTTTCAAGGTCATTCAAGGTTAATGGGGTCAAATGCAAGGTCACCTGCATCCGATATAGGGGTAGTAGTCAGTAATGTCATATGCTTGATGACATTTATGAATTTTTCTCGTGTTTTGTTTTCAAGATCATTCAAGGTCATGGGGTGGGGTGTCGAGGTCACCAGCATACAATATGGTGGAAGTAGTCAGTAACGTATTATGCTGCTGACTTTGATGTATTTTTTCTCGAGTTTTTATTTTCAAGGTCATTCAAAGTCATGGGGTCAGGGTCAAGCTCACCTGCACCAATATGGTGGTAGTTGTTTGTAATGTAATATGCTTGTTAACTGTTATGACGTTTTTGCTTTTCTTTTAATTTTTATAAAAGAAAGTGAAATTTTAAGAGAAAGAAGGAAAATTTTTATGGAAAAAGGGAAATTTGTTGTGATAAATGGGAAATTGCAAGAGAAAAGTAGTCGAGGGACTGGAATTTTTAAATATTTTAAAAATAATATTTCAAATAATTTCTTTAATAACTTTTTAAACAACTCCAAATAATAATTTCTTTAAATAATTTATTTTTTGGAATTCCTTTGAGTTTTTTTGGAATATTTTGGAATTATGAGGTCAAATGTTAAAGGTCATACGTCAAAGATCAAAAGTCCTCAGTCCTTAGTCCTGCTCTCCTCGTTCGGAGTCACAAATTGCGGTCACCTGAGTCCAGCACTTCTGGTCTGGAGTCTCATATCTTGCTCATCTGCTCTGGGAAAAATGAAAAAGTTTTAAGGAAAAAAGAAACACTTTAAGAGAAAAAAGGAAATTCCAACATGGCGGCAGTCGGCTTCGGCGCTCCGATTCCCTGTGCCCTTGTGCCAGAGTTGCCGTTATAATTCTACTAATATATATCATCCGTTTAAATTGTGAAAATTGTATCTTTCGTAGCTGACAAAGGACGTGATTAAAATTAAATAAGAAAAATATTTTTAAACATTATTACAGAAATGTATTACATAACACCATTGTAATTATTATGATGGTCTTGCTTTATGATGGTCTTGCTTGACGGAGTGTTTTTTTTTTTTTTTTTGCAAAATGTGCATTATGAAGCATCCATTGAAAACATGCTTAAAATTTTCTTTAAAAAGAAACTCTTATTGTTATTCTTTAAAAACATTCAAATAAGTGGATTCTAGCAAAATACTTTACAGCCCTAAAAATGATATGCTTTCTTCTTTCATGTGTAACTTAAGTCGTAATTTGGTGAAATTTTCGATTGTGAGTGTACCATTTCTTAACAAACTCTGTACGTCGTGCAGTTGATTGCAATGCTCCACTGTAAACCACACTCATTTAACTTATATAGTTAAACAACTTATGTTGAGAAAAGAGGGCACTATCTAAGAGCCTAAATACAGAAAAGGAGAAAATCTACTATCTCGGAACATTCCAGACATATTACCCGACTTCCTGTAGCGCAAACGGTTGGTGCGCCGCCGATCTCCGATGCGGGAGGGACTTGGTTTGAATTCTAGGTAAGGCATGAATGTTAGTTTAAGTTGGGTCATATGTTAGTTTGTAAGCCAAGTCTTCAGGCATAACACCGGGGGACGTTCATAAGTTCTTTCCAATTCCAATTCCAGACGTAACTTATGTGTTTGCCTATACATGTATGCGTGTAGAAGTCGCCAGGGAAGTCTAAATACTCCAAAACGAATTTGCTCAGGAATCGTGTCAGTTAGCGATCGCTCAACAAAGGCCACCATCGCTGGAGGTACTTCTGGGCTGCTTGCCTTCATTCTCGTCTACTCACAAACACTCCCTTTCTCCTTCTAGCAAACCTTATCTTCGGCGAGGATCTGAAACTAATCCATGACCTTGACCAGCAAGCTCCTTACTTGTACAGCTACTGCTTCAATCTGTGAAGGATAATCTCTTAGAATAACTTGTGGCACGTGGCCAAGACACGTGTGTTTGTCCAGGCATTCAGTTTACCACACTCTTGAGTAATTTATTGCATATTTACTGTATTCCTCTGTACGTGCACTGAGAAAGCATGGGGGGGGGGGTGAATAATTTTTCCCAAATATATATATATATATATATATATATATATATATATAGACTAAAAATAATGGGAAAATTACCTGACAACTGTAAGGTATTCACAAACTTGCGGGGGAAACATAGTTTCCCTTAGAGGTAAGGTAAAATTACCGCACTCTGGAGTAAAATTCACGTGCATGGTAGTGGAAAATCTCATACATAAAATTATCTTCCGACGTGTGGCTCTCCTCGTCCATTTGTAACTATTTGATGATTGCAGTTCATATATTTTTTACCTTAAAATTAATTTTTTTTGTTTAGTCATACAAGCTGGCCAACATGGTTCTTTACATGTAACGTATGGTGATGTCAGTCTGGAGTAAAATTCACGTACATATCGGTGGAAAATCCCATAAATTGATGGGAAAATTACCTTATGACGCGTGCATCGCTTCAGAATTTTCTCAACAGCTAAGTGTGGTGGGGGGACGGGCGGAAGAAACAATCTGTAACACGCTAACATTCACTGTTGCTGTCACGCTGTCGTCGTGGTGTAATGAATAGCGCATCGGCCTATCTTGATAAAGGACCATGGCTCTTACTTACCAGCAGGTGTCGAGGCCTTTAGTGTTGAGGTTTCGGTTACTATTCCTCAGAGGATATAGGCCTATACAATAAAAAATGAATTGTAATAATATTCCGGAACACTTTTTAACATAATTTTATAATATAATATAGTTAATTTTTCTTTAAATGTATGGTATTTTCCCCCACTTTCGTCATGCACTTTTTCCGTACGATTAGGGAATAGTACTTTACTTGTTACATTTAAGAGGCAATTTTACCTTACCCGTAGAGATAATTAGAAGTTCACTGCGCACAAAAATATTAGCATATATCCCTCAAGGATCCGAAGATTAAAATGGCCAGTTTATTCAACTGAAATAAACTGCATGGATAAAGTGTGGTCCCTCTCTCTAACGAGCGATTTATAACCCTGCATAACCACCAATGCCCATGACCTTACAAAAAGCCGCTGTTGTGGAATGGGACAAATATGCCTCAGGAAATGCTTGATGGCCTCGTTTTTGGAATGTCACTTCGGATACAAGCGTGTTTTATGAATCGTGGAGGCCCTGTACGTTATTGTAGTTTGTGAAAGCATCTGAGTAAACCTTTTTTAAATCGAAACTGATGAGATTCCTTTGTTTACGATGTTTTTCAGTTCATGACTTTTGTTTGTGTCATACTGGGAAGATGTAAAGTAGTGTTGTGTTTTCTCCTCTTTGTGTGTCATTAGGTGTGAAACTGAAATATAAACTACTGTTATTCAATGCTACATCCTGGGTTCTAAATTTACGATAATTTGTTTGTGAGCAGTATAGTGGCATTTTTATATTTGCAGACTGATGTGTGGTGAATTTTCAACACCATGTGAAGGTTAAAATCCCACTACTATATACGAAGTTTAATGAAGAATTTATTACACCCTGCAGGAATCGACTTATAACTGCATGAGCAGTGACATATTAAATAAATAAGTCGCAGTCGTTCGAAAATATTGAGGGAAAATATTTGGCACCTACGTAAGGCGCGTGATACATTTTTATTTAAAACTTCACTTTGGCTTGCAAAGAAATTTCAAAAACAAAGTTTCGACAATTACACATTTCGGTGATGCTGCTGGTTGGCGGGTTTTCTCGAGGATCTCCCGTTTCCCCGCCCTTTCATTCTGACACTGCTCCATACTCACCTCAATCATCTTCAACGGCTCCCAAGACCTCGAATTTAATAGCCATCCAAATATCTTCACTCACTTCCAGAATGCATTGTCCTGCCTGCACGAACATCGCGCGTGATCATTTGCGGGTTAATGGAGTATCATAGGCGATCTGGGGTGCTACGAATTGACGGCACTCTCAACACTGGCCGCTGCACCAGGAGATTGTGGAGTTTGAAGACGGTCAGTTCCTTCACCACACTACTGAAGCCATATTGCAACAAGACAACGACCGACCGCATGTCGCCAGAAATTTGCAAGCCAACTTCGAAGCCAGTCAAATACTGTTTCGTCAATGACCTACATGTTCGTCTGATATGTCACCTATTGAACATGCCTGGGTCATGCTCACTCGACAACTAACCCGTCGTCATCAACCAGCAGCCAATACCGATGAATTGTGGACTCGTATAGAAGCAGCGGGTTAGACGATTCCCCAAGAACTCATTCAAGGCCTGTTTGATTCGATGTCATGGCTAGAGACCCGATAATTTTGCGGGTTCCTTTCTAGACAAGTTGGAACTCACACACATGTACGTTCATGTTACGTTTGTAATTGGTTGACGTGTTTTTTGACACCTCCTAGACATAAATAAGCCAATAACAAACATGCAAGAAATTGTGCGTGCTACCACCGCCTTTTACTACCACAACAATCAACCAATAGACAGTTAATATCTGTATGAGAGTATATAAGACTGTGAAGTCTAGCCTACGGGTCATTGAACTCGCGAACTGCGAATTTCTCGGGTCTCTAGTTATGACATGTAGCAGCTGTTTGTGCATCTCCCGAACGCTTTACAACATATAATTTTTTGCAAGTAATTTTGTTACATTGCTCTGAAAATGTAATAGTTTCTTTCCAATGCTATTAATATTGAGGGTAACAAATTCCCTTCCACTCAGACGGTTACTACATGTTGTTGCATTTTGCACAAAAAGTGAATGTAATTTTTAAAAATTTATTCCACACAGTCTGCGCATTAATTTCACTCCAATGAGAACTACTTTTTTGCAGATATAGAGCAAGAATTAACCAGTAATCAAACAATAACATTCGTGGGTTTGTTAATCCCAGGTGAAAGGCCGTGTCTTAACTGGCCTGGAGAGCGCTCTCTCGTGCTCTCGGTCACTCGGATGACGTCACAGATAGCGCTCTTTCGACACCCAAGTATATCGGAGACTGCGCGAAAGAGCGTGAGCACATACGAAGTGAAAAGCGTCGGGGTGGTCTTAAGGGTATTATGTAGCTGCGCGTCCAAGGTCAAGAATCGAGAGAGCGATACGGGCGACACTAATACGCACGCCTAGTGCCTCATCGCTTCTACACGCAAGGCGTGCGGTGTTTCGGTCGTAACGCTGTACTGTGCAAATTAGATCTGTAAAATAGTAGTTTTATTACAAGCGATGAAAGCCCACAGATTAAACTACGGCCTTATCTTTGTACTTTTCTCTTTCCTCTTAAAGAAATTGCATTGGCATGCTTTAAAAATGCGATATTTGACCACTTTCGCGATTATTTTGTTCAAGAATACACTAAATATGACAAAAGTAAAAATATAGGGATATAGACAATAGTCTTTTAACCTTTCTGGCAAAAAGTCATATTTACATACATTTTTATTATTTACCAAGATACGCGTTTGCGCGCAAACGACGATTTCACAGAAAAAAATTTTCCGTACATAATCCTCTTAAGATCGGGGTTTGATAGCCGATGAAGTTGAAGCTAGGGGAGTCTGGAGTGACGCTGGAAGATCCACGAGGAAACCCGCGACCAGCAGCATCGTCCGGCACGATTCCCACATGCGAAAATGCAGCGAGCGACCCCGCCGGGAATTGAACCCGTTACTCCTAGTTGGGAGGCGATTAGTCTGGCCACCGCGGCCCTGTGAGCACGACTTTGTATACTTGCTGCGTTCTCAAGCTGTCGGGCATCCGCCTTGTTCTTTCGTATCTGTTATGTGAGTTTATTACGGGAGACATACTCATTAAATCATTTAATGCTTCCTATCGAAAGATATTACTTTTTTGAACTGCACTTTACTTTAGTTCCAGTTAATGTGTAACAGTATTGACCATTATAAGTGCGTTAATTTCACTACACTGTAAAAATAATGGCAACCATTACCTGACAAGTGTAAGGTAATATTCGCAAACTTGTGGGGAAAACATAGTTTACCTTACGAGTAAGGTAAAATTATGGCACTGGAGTAAAATTCACGTACATGGTAGTGGAAAATCCCATACATGGATGGGGAAATTACCTGACGACGTCTGGATCTCTTCAGCATTATCTCAACAGTTATGAAAAAAAAGGGGGGCGGAAGAGACAATCATATAATACGCAGACGCTGTAATGCTGCCGTAACGGTGTAATGGATAGAGCATCGGCCTATTGTGTTAGAGAACCAGGGTTCGCACCCACTCACCAGCAAGTGTCGAGGATTTTAGAGTTACGCTTCAGTTAATATTCGCCATATATTATATGTAATAGAAATATCAACACAACTTATACTCCGGGATATTCTTTAATATAATTTTATTATTCAATATAATTAATTTTTTCCCCCCCACTTTCGTCATGTACCTTTTCCGTACGATTAGGGAAAAGTACTTCACTTGTTATGTAAAATCACTCTACATTTAAGAGGTAAATTTACGTTACATATAGAGGCAATTGGCTTCCCTTACATGTAAGGGAATTTTATCAGATTTTTATTATAGTGAAAAAAATAAGACCATCAGGCGTCAAACCCCATTTCAGATGTATAAAGGGGCTAAGCATTTGAAACAATGCACAGTATGGTATATATTATTCTAATTGTCCGTGCATATGTTTGCACTCATTAGCACCTTTAAAATATGTCATGGAATTTGATTGTATGCTGTGTTTGTTTGCCATGAAGAGAGCGCATAGACCCTAATCGAGAGGTGCGCTAGCGCAAGAAATAGACTTGCTATCCCTGTAGAGAGTGCTGTATAAATTGAGCCACGGCCTAAAACAAGATCAAGCAAAGTGTACGCCCCAGGCAGGCACAAGACTTCGGGGCAGACGCCACAGCCAAAGAAGGAAATCGTGCTCGAGGACAAGAGGTTCAGAGGCAGTTCAATTTGTGCCGCGGAGCCCAGGCGAGTATAAGCGCGCGTCAAAGGATTCCCCTGCAGGCAGTCTTTCGCCGCTTTGTTTGCCCCGCGATGACGTCGAAGACGATGATGACGACGACGAGGAAAAGAATGTTCGCACCGGCTCTTGGGAGAGGCGGCTCCGTCGGCGGCGACGCAGCAGGACGCCGTAATAATCCGCGCCTCTCGCTGTGGCAAGTGCTCCTGTACTACGCCGACCCCACACCCACCCTACCTCCCCCCCTTCCTTCCTCCCCTTCCTGCCTGGTTACCGGGGGCAACTCTCCCGACTTGATTAGCAATTTCCCTTTTATATGCGCTGTTGATGAACAAACACCCCCACGGCGCGCACAGCGCGGCAGTCCCGCTAAAAGGTACGGCGCAGGTGTGACACGGTGAGCCAACAACTTGGGCCTCGGCCAAAAAATGGCGAGCGAGCGATTCCCGGCCGCTAGTTGGCCGCGAACCACAAGGTAACCTCACAGTAAGTGACAGGGGTGCACTACTACACGGTGGCTAACGGGGGAGGGGGAGGTGGTTGAGCGCTCAGACTGCTCGTCTCCCATCAAGGCGAACTGGGTTCTATCCACGGTAGGGTCAGTCCCGGATTTTCGCGAGTGACTTGGCGGGTTTTATCGGGGATATCCCGATTCCCCCGTCCTTGCATTCCAGCGTTGCTCCATTATCACCTCATTTCTCTCTCATCGGCTCTCGGGACCTCGTTAAAAGCTGCCCAAATATCTCAACACAAAAACTACTACACCGTGTATTATTGTCACGTTCCTGAATGCCGTTGAGGATACGCCGTTTCTGGCTGTTTTCTCAAGGTTGGCCCTAGACGCTGCGGCTGTCATTAGCAAGAAAATGCGGATTGCTACGGTATGTTCTTCCTGTCTTGCCAATTATGATCAACAATGAGCTGAATCAAGTGATATGGCTTAAATATAAATGATACTAAGTTATACTCGTTTTAGCCTATACTGGTCGGGGTCTCAAGGGACAATGGAATTCCTTGCTGACAACCGATGATCGGCTTAGGTCGGAATTGCAGGGTATCATAGTCCAAGTGATCCATCGCTGATATCTGCTGTTGCCACATTGACGACTTACTTATGATGACATAATTCCCAATTAAGACTAATCACTGATTATAGAAAATCACACGACTCTGACTAAAGAGGATGGAAACGGAAGTATGATTCTTTGCCCTTCACAAATAAATTAATTTGACACGGTGTTCAGTTAACATCTTTAATATCTATAATACTGAAGACAGTAGTGTACAATACAAAGCTGGATTAACAATTAACACCCACACAATTTAACTATTATTTTCAAATGCCAAAAGTTTCTTTACTTACAAATAACGTCTAACAGTTTACTTAAAAATGAAAATAAAGCATAAAGTAGTAAGCGGTGGTCAAACGGACCCAAAACAAAGCCCTTCTTACATAAAACCACAAACAATTAGAAAAGATTTAAAAAATAATTTCTTGTCATCTCGTATTGAACCAAACTCAATTCGTTCTACGATGGGCCATGAGTGTAACGTTCATGATTCATGAAATTAACCAATCCTCAAAAAAACCAGGTGCGGCTAGCTCACACATTAAAATCTCACACATATTAAAACACATTGCATTAAAACGAAATGGAAAATGTTGTGAAATGACTTCGCCGTAATTTGACACCCCAAAGGAAATGCTCTACATCACAATAATAGTGTACACGTTAAGACGTGCAGAAGGGAAGTAACCCGCCGCCAATCGTCACCGATGCTATTATAATCAATAGTAACAAACTGCGCATACGAGAGGAGATGGAAGGAGGGGAACCAAGGAGCAACGGGCACAGACAGGAAATAAGAGAAGGAAGACAAGCGCGCACACGAGCTCGCCGCCTAACATCAGCGGAGATGGCGCCACAGAGTAAAAAGCGCAAGCTAGCAGTGCATGTGGATGATCGAGGGGGCAGTACCGATGACATGGCATTATTATGGGTTGATACGAGAACCCCGTATTCTATATAGAAATTTACGATTTGGCTAGGAATTAATAGATAAAACTGACTGCCCTCGAGGAAGAATGAAGTTTTGTACAATCATGAGAATTCATTGGCTCTGCTTTGGCAATGATTTCTCGAGGAATACATTGTCCTCTTAAAATTACAGGTTCCAAACTGAATGGTCCAAGAATAAAGTAATGATAATAGTACACCCTATTGGTGATTGTTTACGCGAGGAAATGTTGGTGGTGAGGCTAGACCTGGCTTCTGACAGGA
Source organism: Dryococelus australis (assembly GCA_029891345.1). Classification (NCBI taxonomy): domain Eukaryota; kingdom Metazoa; phylum Arthropoda; class Insecta; order Phasmatodea; family Phasmatidae; genus Dryococelus; species Dryococelus australis. The sequence continues at coordinate 149,471,295 of CM057009.1, forward strand.
AGCATTGTTTTCTCAGGGTCGAGTCAGCAAACCTGTGACTCTCCTGGTTGTTTCATATACCTTATTTTACTACAAGGGTATCTCCCAGGCTGAGTTTGAATCACATACAATCGTGATGGGTTGGGCCTGGTGGCGGGCCGGTAGATTCCTTTATGGTCAGATCATTGGGGCCTAGTATGGTAATGGACGAAATAGAGAGGTTGGATGTATTTGTTCCTGGGGTGCTCCGAACAGCCGAGCTTAGGTCCTGGGGCAAGGTTGAAGTCTTGAGGGTCGGGACACCCACAAGTGTTGCGAAAAGGAAGGAGGCACATGGGCTCACTAAATGGCCGCAGGCTTTAGGTTCCTTATGTTGGGGTGACGGGCCTTGCACTTGGCGAGAGGATAGAAATGCCACTTTCCTTCGGGGGTTCAACCAGTCAATAAGCCCATGGTCAGGTGAGGCAGGGCTAGTGTTGGTAGTGGTTTAAAATTTTCGAAGGTGGTAGAGAGTTTGGTCTCCTACCCAGGGGAATATGCCATTTGGGCAGGGGGCAACAACGAGAAAGTTCAAGAGAAATGATAATGATCCTCCCTGGGATAATCTATGTCTAAAAGGGGGTTTAAATTTGCCAATATTTACCCATGTAGCAAGCTGTGGTTTTACTAATGGCACTGCTTGATGACTGCTGGCACTGAATACTTATGAGTTTACACCAAGAGTCTCCAAATGTATTGCTTATGAGACTATTCAAGTTTTAAGTCTCATCGGGGGCCAAGTTATCACACTTCATCACAAATTTAAGACTTAACACAAAATATGTAAATGTATTAAACACTGTATACAGGGTACAGTTTAATAGTCAAGTCCACTTAGTGAGAGGTATGAAACTTGCTTTTCGAACCCAGAATTGTGTCGAACTGTGGCTCTAATTCTGTCTGTTGAATAAGTAAAATGTCTCTCAAATGTTGGTCGCTCAAGTAACTTCTGTATTCGACTTTGTGAACTTCAACAAAGAAAAGATTTGCTCACACCGATATGTAGTCCCAACTATAGACAAGAAATTGCGTGCAAAGTCTTTGGTCTTCGGATAGTTTTCTTCTGGAAGGAAGTCCTAAAACTGAACAAGGCTTCCTTTTTCGAACTTGTCCTTCACCATGTCATTAGCTTGCAGATCAGTTAATTCCAGTTGCAATGATGGTTGAACATCTTCAATTTCAAAAGAAAGAGGGTTCTGGAAAAACCTTATAGCCTTATAATGCGCATCTAAATCTGAGAACCTGCCTGAGAATTGCTCCTTCAGATCACCAAGAAAGTTTTAGCAATCAGAAGTGGAAATTCTGAATATTGTTCATGTTCCAATGACGGCCTGCAGACGAAGTGTGCAAAAGTTTTCTATGAAATTTGTTGTTAAAAAAGAAGCAGTTTCTGATGAAAAGCTTTGATATTTGTGTAAATATCACAGATAAAATTGTCTTTGCCCTGAAGTTTTTTATTCAGTTCATTCAAGTGGAGAGCAACATCAGCCAAGAAAGCTAATTTCCACAGCCATTACTTGTCAGACAAGATTTCCATAGATCTTTCTTTCTCATTCAGAAATATATCAATTTTGTTCTCAAAGGAAAAAAAGCTTAACAAAATGTTACCACAGCTCAGCCACCTAACCGCTGCATGGTGTGGAAGATCAGGTGACAGAGATTAATCTCTTCTAGGAAAGATTTGAACTGCCGTTATTTGAGTCCGTGGTATCAAACGAAATTTACTACAGTAATCACATGATTTATCACACAAGACATGTCCACTGACTTTCCACATAGAGCTTCCTGATGAAGGATACAGTGTAGTGTCAGTGGTTTGGGAACGCTGCTGGCTTCACATTCTGCATTCATTCTTCCAATAAAACCCTTATTTGTGCCCCACGTATTTCCCCCCATCTGTAGTAACACTTAAGAGCCGAGAAAGACGAAGGTTGAAATTTTCAGCTAAAGTTGTTTGCACCTCCTTGAAGATATATTTACCAGTTGTTGTACCACGCAAGCTTATCAGATCTAACAGTTCTTCAGTTAGTTCAAACTCTCTGTTCACACCTCTAAAAAACAACAAAACTTGAACCGTGTCAGAAACATCTGTAGACTCGTCTAAAGCTATTGAGAACCACAAAAATTTTGATGCTTTTCTGTTAACTGAGCTGAAAAGTTTGCAAGCAATATCTTCAAGTTTACGCGTCACTGTGTTTGGCGAAAGACTAACAGATTTACACATTTTTTGATTTTGCCAGGAAACAATTCTTCAACCGTAATTAACATGCAATTCCATATGTAGTCACAGCTGGTGAATGGCTTGCACCTTTTATCGATTTCCCTGGCAATTCGTAAACTTACCATCATAACAGCTTCACTTTCTTGAACACGTTTCCTTGAAAATGTTTTGTTGAAAGCAAAGTCCGCGTTTTAATGTTTCATTTTTATGCTCACGCACCTTGTCCTTGAATTTATCAAAGTTTTCACCATGCTTTGTTTTGTACTGATGACGAATGTTATACTCCTTAAGAACAGCAATTAGTCCATTACATATCACGCACAGTTCTTTGCTTGCTTTCTCTATCACTATATATTCCACGCACCACTTATCATTGAAGACACGGCATTAACTATCCGCTTTTCTCTTTTTACTCTGAACCGACGTTGTGTTGACTTATTCAAACAATAACAGTCAGGCTTAATATGACATTAAGAAATGCTAACACGGCCTGAACGGATTAATTAAATCACAGCAAACACAAAGATAATGCAGTGTTGCCAACCATTTTTTAGCCATGTCCCTACGGACTGGCAGGAATGTCCCGACTTTTACAAGCTTTATATAAAATGTGAACGCTGTGTTGTTTATGAACAAGAAATGATCGGAAATAGCACGTATACGTGTTTCAGTAATTTTAGTAGCTCTATTCTCAAAGATAAAATGTTGCGTGTTATCAGTGTTACAGCACTAGAAAAGCAACAGCTTTTAGAATATATGATTACCGAAATCGAGAAGGGGGAAATGTTTTCTTGACCCTAAGAGATTCCATGAATATTGAATTACCATGCAAGAGAAAGAGGATTCTAACATTGATTCCGTGTGCTTGTTTTATTACTTTATGTGATCAAATATAAGTTTACTCAATTTTCCATGTTATTTTTTCTCACGCCGGAGGCAGGATTGAACACTTTCGAGCGGCCGGACGTGACCCGCAGGCATTATTTGGAGACCCCTGGTTTACACTAATGGCCCTGTTATGGCTGACTGCTGGCAACAGGACACTTGGTATGTATTTTAAGGACCAGTGATGGAAAGTTGAAAAAAATAATGTTAACGATTGAGATTATAGTGTATTTTTTTTTAATTTGCTTGTTCTGTCCTTTCAATTATTTGACATGAATTACCTTCATGAAACATACGGATTAAAATTTTTAAATTAAAATATATAGATTTGATGGCAAACGGGTGTGTACTAAGAAGCTGAAAGAAAGACAGAGAGGAATATATATATATATAGAGAACATTATATATATATATATATATATATATATAGAGAGAGAGAGAGAGAGAGAGAGAGAGAAAGCGAGACAGTTCTACATGGGTTTTTCAAAAGTCAGTGCACAAATGAATTTTAAAAATTGCTTGGTTTTTAATTTGTAAAAAAACACCTTTAAATTGCATCAAGTTTTTTGAAAAATCTGTTAATTAGGCCTGTAGTTAGCAAAATATTTACGCAGTGTACATTTAATATGTAGGTGCTCCGTCAGATGAAAAAAAATTAAAATAGTATAATAAATACAGATATATGATTTGGTGTACCCTATGCCTATAAAAGTAATGTTCCTACTAGAAACATACATATATGCTTGAAGGGTTATTGGACATAACCGTTGATATCCTTAGGGGTAGGGCAGCAATCCCGAGTTTAGCCGAATACTACCGACCTCGTCCTAGTCGATCGTCAGTAGGTGGCTGTCAGCCGCAGCCGCACACTCACATTTCAAATACACTGGCCCAGTATCCTCCTGTATACACTACTTGCAGTAAAAACTATTAGTAACCCTCCTAATTGTGTAAGCTGGGTGGGAGAAACAGCTTACAGATGTCAACTTTGTTATACTTTTTCGACGTTACATACACTAAAAATTTAGAAGGGGTCAAACACAAACGTAGAGTCCAACGTAACGGCACTGCAAGGTGCGATTACCAAACGTAATTGTAGTGTACTGAGGGAGTTTGACTATCGTAGCCTTCTTTGATATAGTCCGTTCATGGTTACTTCAAACTTTTCTGAATCACTGCTAAAGTTCTACTTCCAGGATATTCGTCCGCCTCATACAGACAAAACTGATAGAAAATCACACCAAATGTCCAGCGTACAGCATTCGTGCGCTATCACTTCGATACTATTTTACATGATACCTATTTCTTACTAGGCATCACCAAAACGCCTATTTTATCTCAAATTTTCATATTAATTATAAATGAAATATAAAAATTTGCATATAAATCATAAGTAAAAGTTCAATTCAATTAAAAATCAGGTTCTTCCGTGTTAAAAGAAGTATAAAACGCTTGTAATATCTTTCATATTTAGGAAAGAAACAAACACGTGATACATGAGGCTGTTTTTCAACAGTTCTATTCAAAAAGTGAGAAAAAACCGCGATTAGTCTATAGTTATTTTATAATAGTTATTTGCCCTTTTTCAAACCCCTGGCTGTTACCCGTCCGAACCACGCTCCGCCGCCGAACAATTACCGCGCGCCCTTAGGAGCGAGGCCTACCTACCACCTAGGCCTTTCAGGGCGGGCACTACTTGGCCAGTAGTGTCCTGGTGGCAGCGTAACTACCCTTTATCACGTCAGGCACCCAGCGTTGTTACAAATATCCCCCCCCCCTTATAACTCCATTAAAATTTGCTGCTCCTTTGCCAAATAGTACCTATAGGCTATTCACAGTAAAGTGAGCACTTTTGGAAACCCTTTATTTGGAATAATAGTCAATAAATATATTTTACTGTAGCGTTGGACGTCAACTTTCGAGTTCTGTGAAATATATACACTGTGTTTATTACTTGCATGGCAATATTTATTTATAAATATGCTTAAAGGATAAAACATTGCTGAAAGGAAATAAGTAACCAGGGCCTCAAAAGTGCTCACTTTACTGTCGACTTGCTATTAAAGAAAATATCGAGTGGTTTACAGTCACCCCAGCAGGCAGAAAGTAGCCCTGTACACTGTAATTCAAGCAGCCGGTTTCTTGCCGAGTATCTGACATGTTTTCTGAATATTTATTTACGATAAAAATGAAAACGTATACCTACTCCTAAATACTTTTTTTTTCAGTAAGAATTATATGCACTCGTAAACATAGGCTGTGATAATACTTTTTTTTCCTTTACTGTCTGTATGGCCAAACAAAATTGCGCATTCCAACCTTTATGCTCTCTGGCGCAAAGCGGAACACGGAAATACGACGCTCTTCTGAAGGCGGCAATTTTCACATAACTCGCGCGAGAGTATTTCCTGTTGTTTGGCCGCACTTCAGAGGCTCACTGCCTTTCATTCCCCCTTTTTAATTCTCTTTATTTATTTTTATCCCTTCCAACTACCATTTTATTCCCTTTCACACAGTCAAAAACGACGACCAAGTCACCCATCACACGCGATCGCCGTCAATAATTCCAGCAGATATTTCGAGAAATTCTACGTGTGTTCTTGTTTACATACACTTCCGTTTTTTATGAAATATGTTTTAGCATATCGCGTCGTCGACACGTTTAATATGGCGCCTCCACTTTCTTCTACCCTCTGCCAGTGGGCCTATACTCTTAATTAGAATCAGTGGGAAACCACTGATTCGCAGTGAAATTCAACTACTCGAATCAGTGAAAATGTCTCCACTTAGAATCAGTGCAAAACCTCTGATTGTTTCAGTGAAAAAATTTCATTGATTGAATTAGTGACGTGAAATTATTTCACTGATTGAATAAGTGACGGCAGATTACAATGGCGAATTAAATACTCATTTTATTGAATGTAGCCAAATAATTACGTGAAATAAACATATTTACGATAGTTTAATATTTATATCGTGCAATTTACACATACTTCAACTACAGGCTGTTACCTTACCATCTGCGCTACCATGCCAAGTTGAAGTAATAAGAGGAAAATATTTTGCTTATAGTCTGTAGCGAAATCGTGAAGATTAAAATTGTATGCCCTTACTTTTCGTTTTTGGCTTAATTGATACCGTTAGAATTGTTTAAACGAATAGTATACATGAGTGTACTCTCATGACCACATTATATGCAGTTTAAACCTTCAAATAGAGTGCTGTGACGATTACATGAAAAAGAAATGAAAGACTTAAAACCGGAATGAAAGGCTGAGTGTTCATTATACGTTATAAAATTTAGTTTTGAAAGACGATACAGATTCGATAAAGTATTTTGTATTGGTTTTATTAGTTTATTCGTTGTTATTTCACTTGATACACGTTGTTTAACGGTCATTTTTAATCGTTCTCTGTCGGCCATTTTACACACTGTTTAACTGATCCATCAGTCAAACATAAACCATTGAGTAAACAGTGAAAATAATGACTAATGAATCAGTACAAAATGTCACTGAATCAATGAGTGAAGAAAATTTGACATATTTCACTGACTCATCAGTTAAATTCATTGAAGTGACAGTTGAATCATTCAGATACGTTTGACTGATTGAAACAGTAAACATCTCACTGATTCGGATTTAGAGTGTAGCGTAGTTCGTCATCGATATAGGCTGTTCATGGTAAAATTAATGGTTGATTGATTGGTAATGTGTTTTATTGGGGCCATGGTGGCTGAGCGGTTAGACGGCTCGTCTCCCACCATGACGAACCGGGCTCTATCCCCGGCCGGGTCACTCCCAGATGCTCTCACATGGGAATTGTGCTGGACGATACCGATGATCGGCGGGTTTACTCGGGGATCTCCCGTTTTATCCGCTCTTGCATTCCGGCGCTACTTTATTCTCACCTCTTTCCATCCTCATAAGCTCTTAAATCTCGTATTTAAGAACCTCTTATATCTCTCCACTCAGCCCAATGTATTTTATTTACAGGAAATGTACAGACAGTGATAGCAGAAACAACATAATAATAAAATGATTTACGGTAAAACAACACACCAGCCGATTTACAAACTTTTCGGTTGGACATTAAGTAAGTGAATAAACCAACGACAGGAAATTAAACTTGAGTAGACACAGCAACAAAAACAAGAAGTTAATTGTAACTAATGAGCCTACTCTCCTCTACAACAATGGAAAAACATTTTAGTGAAGTTCTTGAAAGCTTAGATGGTAGGCAGGCATTGACGTCTTATTGACAGCAATATCGTCAGAGATGAAACCAGGAACATGTCGTACAGTAGGGGAAAGTAGGGTAAGACCGGGTACCAAAGCCTTGGTGGCTTTTGGCAGCCAAGATTTCATAGCAAATTTGATGAAAACTGCTGCACCTACTCTGCATGTATTATTCTTTATGTTACGCTATAATAATGCTTTTTGTTTATTAGTGAATAATTTTTTTTTTTAATGACCAAGCACCCGGTTTTACCCAACCCGTGGGGTAAAACCGTGTGCACGTGTTAATCATATGGGCAGTGAGTGAATGCCAAATTTTTTAATATAACTCTTACATTTACATGCTACACGAGTACATTTCTGTTTTTAAAACCATAAAAAAAAAATTTCAGTTAACATTGAGGGAGAAAACAAAAAACATATAAATTAAAATATAAATGCAAACATGTGTTTCTCTGTAGGCTATGTCTAAAATAATATGATCAATGTTTGTGGTCCCATCTCGACTAGATAGAGCAAAATCACAGACGAAATTGTCTTCTTCTTCATGGCTTCTGCATTCTTCCTGGGCCCATTGCTGGCACATGGAGCAGTGAATACAGTCTTCACCAGCAGCAATTTCGCGGTAGAGACCGCTACAAAATATGCATGCAGCAACAACAGAGGAACTGTCCTCTTCTGAGAAACTGTTGTTGTCCATGACACGAGTGTTATTAGGTTTCTTTCGTGTTTTCTGCGGTGACTGTTCACTAGGTTTTCGTTTTGATGACGTCTTTTGCTTGTTTCGTTCTTCATCTTCCCGTAAGGATGGCTGTTTTTCCTCTCCTTTTACTCGGTGGTTTATGGCACCGCTCTTTTTCTTTTAGAGGTGGCATAATCATCATGGGCGAAATCTTAAATGCAGATGCAGGACTGATTGCATCACCTTTTGATGTAGATGGTGTGGCATCATCAATTTTTGATGTTGATGGGATGACTCCGTATCCCTTTGGTGTGCAAGGTTGAGCTGGTGAACTCTGAGCGTCGTCTGTTTGTGACTGCACATTATTGTCAACGTCCGCAGCAAAGGGTTCACAAGTGGGTAAGACGTCCCTTGAATCAGCTGGAAAGAGTAGGCCTACTTCACTTTGCAGCGAAATGTCCTGTGGCTGGACAAGTGTGGTTACAGGCCTCTCAGTCACTTCCGCTGGAGCAAACAAATGTTCTGGAATAGCATCTCTGTTAAAAGGAAATATTCTTGTATTTTTAAAACAGCTTATCGCAGTTCCCATCACAGCAGCTTTCGTATACGCATTGCCAAACAGCTTGGCAACTTGATACATAGTCACATGTCTCCGTGGATGAGCAGCTAACCATTTTCTGACTTCTTACTCATGATATGTGTTGAGGGGAGCAATGAACGTCACATCAAGGATTTTAAGTCTGTGTGTGCTATTGAGGGGAGAAGGGGGGACGGAAAACATAAAATGATGACATTTCTTGTCCTAGCTAACGTGATAAGCCGAAGGCTTTCTGTATGGGAGGAGTGTCCGTCCAGTAGAAGAAGAACTGGTATTTCAGACGAAGGCTTTGAAAATTCAATAAATGTTTCAAACCAAAAGAGGAAACAGTCTTTATTAATCCAACTACTTTCATGATAGACATCAAATGAGCCTGGGGGAGCATCATCCATTGGCATGGGGTTGGCCTTCTTGCTAGGAAATATGAACATGGGAGCCATATAATTACCCGCAGCATCCACGCACGTTTCTACTGTAACTAAAGTGCCCTTCTCAGCAGATGATATTGCCACAGCTTGTTTTTTTCCCTCGAAGAGCTAATATTTTAGAGGGTTTGTTTGGTACGGTCATTATCCCCGTTTCATCTGCATTGTATATATTGTTTGGCGAAAATGAGTATTCCTCCAAAACGGACTCATATAAATCATAAAACGCTTGAACAGCTATCCGGTTAAACCGTTTTGCACGAGCGATGGATGTTTTCTCTGGATTTCTAAAAGATAGATTAGGATGTTATTCTAGAAAGTTGTAGAGTCAGTCCTTTCCTGCCTTTATATTGTCCTTATAAGAGTTATGGGTGGTTCCGTTTCATTCAGCTAAATCACAGGCGAGTATCCGCACATCGGTTAGAGTGAGCCCAAATAATCTCTCTTAGAGGAAAATGACATATTATAGAAGTTCTTTTTCTTGGTCACTTGTAAACACTGATGTAAAAGTCCTAATTTTTTTTTGCTGCTGTATTTGAAGAAATACTCTCTTTGCGAGCTTTTCTTACCTTGTCTTCCAATGTAGACTGAGCCACATCATATGCCTCAGAAGCCTTTTTGTACCCCATTGTGCCATACAAGACTTCTCTTATGGCTTCTGCCATGCTCTCTTCGGACCAACGCAGCCTTGAAGACTTTATCTGGTAATGGCGAGGCATCATGGCAGCTTGCAAACTATTAAAATTATTTCAATTAATTATTCAAACAGTTAATTTGACATTTCATTCAGATAATGATCATATTCGAAATTATATTCATTACGTTTATATATATAATATATGCTGAAAAATTTATTTATTCTTATATCTATTTATATATCTTGTATATATATGATATATATTTATATATCTTGCGCAACAATGCATTAAACCAATAAGGATGGGTAAAACCGGGTACTACCCGATTTTTCCCACCAATAGGTACCTGGTTTGGCCCCAATAAGCTACTAAAATTTAAATGGCAACACATCTCGAACACACTACCTACAATCTTAAACATGACGTACAAAAATTGCGTCTGAAAGAAGACAAAAATATTGTTGTTCTTGCCGATATGTTATCTCGTTGCGGAAATTTAAAAAATGCAACAGCAAAGTAGATACAAGTCGAACCCAGGACGTAATTCACGTCCCCACACACAGATCGCAGCACTAATTGCTGAGAACAGGTGGTACCCGATTTTACCCTACTTTTCCCTAGATAGTCAATTAAAATAAACAAGTTACTTACCCGAGATTCAATGTACTGCATCACTGTGGGAGGATTCGGAGAGTCAACTTTGGATGTAATCAGTGTAATGTTTTTAATGATACGGCACACTAACCTTGAAATATTTACTCCGTCATCATTCTGAACATAAATATATCAGCCAGTAATACACAAACTGACATGGCCTACCATTACGCTACTTGTGGGAATAATTAGATGAACATCGGTTTGTTGGTCTCCGAGATATGGCATAAAAATCTTATTTTCTAAAATGGGGCTATCTTACAAAATTGCGAAAAAAAATGGGTTTTGCATAGATAATTTTGAAGGATACTAATACTGCCAGCATGCAAAGTTAAGTTGAAATTTGTTTTGAAGTTTCATAGATAAAAAATTCTGAGCTACAATTTTTATACAGCCGCCATTTTGAAAATATCTGTGTTTGACACTCTAAAAATTGATCAGTTTACATGGTCTGCCAAAGTGTTGTTTGTTTGACTAGTTTGGTAGGAATCGGTTGTTTTTTTTTTTTGTGGGGATATCATCTAATTTTAATTTTCTATGTGATTCTATTTTACAAAATAGCAGGAAAAAGAGTTTTTGTGTGGAAATTTGATGGTTGTAATATATACAGCCAGGATACAAAATTTCATTGGAATCAGCTAAATGGATTTGATAATATAATACACCAAACTAAAATTACTTTATGGCCGCCATTTTTATAATAAGTGTCTGACATAACTAAAAAATATCAATTAACATCAGTTACCGTAGTACTACATGTTTGCCGTATTTGATAGAAATAGGTCAATTGTTTCCCGTGATATCACATAAAATATTATTTATTTGTGCGGATTTTTTTACAAAATGGAGGAAAAAAGATACTCCGTGTATACACATTTGATTTTTTATTGTACATACCCCAGCATATAAATTTAAGTTGGAATTGATTAAATGGTTTCGAAAAGATTGCACACAATGCTAAAATAGCTAGATGGCCGCCATTTTGATAAATGTGTCTGACATTCTTGAAACATGTTTGTACATATCAACTGCTACGGTTCTACTTGTCTTTCAAATTTGGTAGTAATCTGTGAATTGTTTCCCGAGATATTACACCAAATTTTATTAATTAATGTAATGGTATCTCACAAAATGGTTTACAAAAGTAATTGTTTTTCAGATTATATGATGCTTGCAGTAGATACTGTCAGTGTAAAAAATGTGGTTGTAATTGGTGAAAATGTATGGTAGTTATACCAAATGAACATAAAATATTTGTATGGCTGCCATTTTTTAAAATAAGTGTCTCTAATAAAGTTCCATTAAAGGCTGTTCAAGATAAAGTGAACACTATTGAAATCAACCTTAGAGACAAGTCACTGCCCTTGCCTGCATATATTATAACGGGCGCACTGAGTGACATGCGTCCTGTTAAGTTGGTAACGATGGATGAAAAGTAGTTCAAAATTAGAACGTCTAATTAAAAGGGCTAAGGTAACCATTTGTGATAATGTAAAATATTTTTTTCGCTATATGTTTATTTAATGCGTCGAAGTGTAAAAATGAGTATATTTGTGAAATATTTACTTTTCTAATAATTTCACAATTTCAGTTGACCGAGGCATGAATAAAATGATGAGGCACCCGGCAATGTTAATTTTACATAAGGCGGAAGAATGCATAACGTACACACAAGTAGATATTGAGAAGGCTCTCAAAAGTGTTCATTTTATCGTGAACATCAGATACCTTTATTTAATTGACTTGTCATAGTTTTGTTTATGTGCCAAATTTGGCGAAAATTTGTTGAGTGATTTTCGAGACCTATAATACACTATATACCAAAAAGTAATTTGGCACATGTCCACAATGTTTGCTCGGTGGTTGACATCCCGTTAGAATCTCGTAGAGGCACCTCTAGCGGCTATAACAGCAGCCTCCCTGCATGGCATGGCATGCTTTCTACGATTGTTTGCAGGACATCCACGTGGATTCGTCGCCATTCCTCTTGCAACCATTCCATGAGCTGAGTAATGGATTTTGGCTGCACCCGATGAGCCCTCACCCGGCGATCCAATTCATCCCAAAGATGTTCTCTAGGGTTGAGGTCGAGGCTCTGAGCGGGCCAATTCAATCGGCGAACATTGTTGTCGGCATACCACTGCATAGTAGGCCTTGAAACATGGCACCCAGCATTGTCATCCTGAAAGTAACACGGGTTCATTCCGTAAAAATGCCACAGTGTTGGGAGCATTTCATTATCCAGAATGTTACAATAGGCCTCTGTGTTCATGCTACCACGGACAAACACCAGCAGTTCTGCGCCGAAGATCGTGAAACACAAGTCAACTGACGTACTGAATTACCTATCTTCACAGGTGCTCAATTAGTTTTTGGTAGATAGTGTATAAAAGCGTTATTTTTCATATGGCCCTATCTTCCAAAATGGCTTGCCAACAACAATGTTCACCTCTGAATGCAATGTTTACAGCCTGCGCTGTCAGCATACACATTTTGGTTTAAATCGGTTGAATGGTTTCCGAGATATGACTTATCACCATAAATATTAAAATGGCCGCCATATTGAAAGTAAGTGCCTGGCGTGGTCTAATGCTGTAAATGTCAGGTATTCTTAGTACAGAGTTTTATTATGAAATTCGGTTCACGCGTTCGAAAATTGAAAAAGGGTGTGGGGGGGGGGGGGCTCATGCACAGACACACATACGACTATTACCTCCCTTGGTTTAAAGTGACCTAAGGGCGTACAAGAAGTAGTACGCTAACGAATTACTTTAATGACAAGAGCTTTGCTCATATAAAGTTTAGTCGTTCAATTCATATGCACTTTATTTGCCGCAACTTTCAATAAGACATTCAAGTTACTTTATCTTTACATTCAACGCAGTACTCAATGCAAATTGTGACGGGTTTTCCGTCACGAGGAACAGATAATGTGTTTGGTTTTGTATTTTTTAAAGTAGTGTACCCCTTATCGGCGGCGTCGTGTCTTTCCGCAATGTGTGGTTGTGTGGCGGGTTTGCAGTGCAAGACATTTTAGGCGCGACTATGCTGTTAAAATCTAATTGATGGCTTTCGCACCACTGTATTGTAATTTTATTAATGTGTGTTGGTAAAGAGCGCACTGCCATTGTATAAGGGGCGCTCGTGTGGTAAATAGAGCGCTGCAGGTGATGATCTCTCAAAACATAATAAGTATTTCTGTTACTAGTTTGAACTTAGAAGAAAATCGAGGCTTTTGTTGGCCTTAGAATTTGGCTGAGTGAATTCGAAATTTATAAACTTTTCTGTGCCTCGTGGACTTAGCATTGGGCCGAGTGAACTTGCTTCTTAATATTTCTCTGTGCTTTCAGTGATGTTTAATTTTTGCCAGACTAAGTTGAGCTTGTGCTGTATTGCGGAAGCGAGCCTCTCGGAAAAAATTGGGTTAGCTGAGAGTGTAAATTAGTAAATGGTGCTGCACTTAGTTATGGAAGAGTATGATTTGGTGCGAGGACTTGGTGGAATATAGTGGAGTAAAGGACAGGAGTTTTGCGGCCGTGGTAGTTGAAGGTTTGAGTTTAATCCCAAATGGAACTGAAAGACTCGGGATAAGTGAGTTTAGTGGCTAGGTTGTTTCGACATTAAACTCGCGGAAAGTGAGTAGGACGAATCAGGAGTTCCTGGGACAGGTTTTTCGTGATGGTGGATTCGGCGCTAGCTTGGGGAAGAGTTTTGGAGTTGGAAGAGGATAGCATTGTACAGTTTGATTAATATTGGGGAAATAATTGTAGAGAGTGTGTGTGTGTATGTGTGTGTTGATCTTGATTGAGTGTTGTGGTGAATTATTGGGTGGAGAGCGGGAAGTGCCTGCCATTCAAGTGGTAGGGAAGGGAGAGTATCCCATGCCCTGTTCCTCCACCAATGTGTGTGGTTGATGGTAATTGGTGTGTGTGTGTGTGTGTGTGGAAGGTGATCCGGGGAAATACCACCACTTCGGTGGAAACTGTGAGGAGAATATCCTTGGGCCTGTTTGGATCTGATTGGAGAGGTGGAAAATGTTTTGGTGTGAGTATGTGAGATTATATTCCTTGTTAGTAAAGGCTATTCACAGTGAAGTGAGGAATTTCGAAATCAATCTTAGAAAAAGTCACTGCATAGTATATTTTAACATGGCTTGAGTAACAAGCGCCCATTTAAGTTGGTAATGATCGATGGGAAGTTGTTCCGTTTCTTAACGTCGAATAAATAGTGTTAAGTAACCATTAATAATCTTTTTTTTTCGGTTTCTGTGTTAAAATGAGCAGATGTACGTTTATAATAATTTCACAGTTTCACGTGATCGACACATGAATAAAGTGATGAAGCCCCCGACAAGCGTAATCTTACATAAGGCGGAAGAATACACAAGGTGCAATCAAGTAGATCTTAAGCAGGGCTTTCAAAAGTGCTCATTTTAGCGTGAGTAGCCTATAACTATAATACTGACGTTAGTATTGACTCAAATACTGACTGCGGCCTCTATGTCAAAAGCATCTTCTCACGTTCAATGAAGCGTTTCACTCGTCACTGATACTTCTGTGATGCAACACGACTGACGTACGAAAGCACTGCTACGGCCTCGCTTGTAGACACGTAGATCTCTGACTCCAGAGACTCGGTCACATATTTAGTGGGGAGGGGGAACCTTGTTGTCCACCGCCTTATATGTATACGCTCCTGCTGGCATAGGTTACCTCGTGACGGCTCTGCTATTTACTTCGTGTCTCCCAAACACTGTACCCTGGCTGCTTCCCTGTGGACTCTGCCACACCTCGTTATAACTCATACACACACATACAGCAAAGTTATCTCATAAGCCTTTCTTTCCTTCGTAAAGTAGGTTTAAAAGAAGACGACTGGTGGCAATTTTATATTTCAAAAGTAAGAAATAAATTACTATGTGTACAGGAACACACTATCAAGAAGCAAAGCGCCACTGCCGTGTGGCAACGATGATTGACAAAGTCTAACGAAATATCGCAGTGCACAATGTGAATTGTACGAGAATATGATTAACCAGGGAATTGATGTAAAATACTAGGAATAATCTTGCAAACGGAAAGGAAACTGCTAAGGCAAAAGAAAATGAGTGTTATTGTAAAGCATGTCTCTGCGGCACCATTAAATCATAGGTGTAAACTGTTGTGGAATACGTAGCGAGAGGAAAATTAGTTGCAAGAAATAAGTTTAATAGCAAGAACGGGAAATGAGAGTAACAGGACCCAAAAGGGAAAATACCAGTTAGTGTGTGTGTGTTGTAACGACTTTTGTCACCTATTAAACTAGGTGTAATATGTTGTGAATACTGCTGAGTGTAAAGAAAGACTGAAAAGTTTTAACTACTATGGAATGGAAACGAAGGAAAAGAAATACTACAAAAGAGAAGGAAAGAACTGTAGGTTACTTGTATTATAAGGTTCTTCATCACCTTAAAATAACAGGTATGGTGTGCTGTGAAAGTGAAGTGAAAAAACCAAACGCCAGGAAAGGAAAGGGCAATTATTCAATTAAAAGGGAACCCAAAAATCATATTAAAAAGAGGGAAACAAATATTCTACAATTTGAATGAGGAAAAAATAAGGACAATATAAGAGAGCAAAATAAGCCAGGCAACTGTGAAAAACTTAGCAGGGACCAGGCAAATATTCCATGCCATCAAATAAGCAGAAAATAGGAAGGCAATTAATTATGAACGTGAATTTAATAATTCTACGCCAGAAGAAAATTTTACGGTAAAATGGCCACGTTTGAAAACCCTGCTAAAGATCTACTTGTAGGCACACTATGTATTCTTCAACCATATGTAATATTAAAACTGCCACGGGCCTGACGAATTTATCCCTGCGTCGGTAAACGAAAATGTTAAATTATTTTTAAAAAAATTATTTTACAAATGTATTCCCTTATTCATTTAATGCGATAGAAAATTTCAGAAAGTAAAATAAATAATTTGAACATTCACAATTGTTTGCTTAACACTTTAAGTTCAACTTTTATACGTGGAAATTGTTCTCCTCTGCTGTTACCAATTTCACTGTACAAAGGCCAGTCAGTGTGCCTGTTCAAATATTCGCTGGTAGGGCCAGTGATATTTTTCAAATGTATATTTCAAAAGTACTCAAATAACCGTGGACAGCACTTTTGAAATCAACCTGTGAAAAATGTCACTGCCCCTGCCTGCTTATATTTTAACGAGACACATTAACTGGCATGCGGTCAGTAAAATTGGTAGAGACGCAGGTCAGTTAGGCACATGCCTTAGTTGTTTCTGTTTTTTATGCACTGTCTATAGCCAAGTGTAAAAATTAGCGAATCTGTAAAATATTGTCTGTTTTAACAATTCCCCATTCTTCCTTGATCTATGCATGAATGAAGTGATCAGACCCACTGCAATGTAAATTTTACATATATGATGTAAGTGAAGAGTGAGTGAAGAGATTTGGGTGGTTGTTAACATCGCGGGCTTGAGAGCCGATGAGGGTGAAGCGACTTGAGTACGGAGCAACGCCGGAATGCAAGGGCCCAGGAAACGATGAGACCCCCGAGAAGATTCACCAGGCAGCCGTATCGTCCGGCACGATTCTCACATGAGAAAATTATGGGGTGACCCCGCCGGAAATCGAGCCGTCTTCGTCTAGGTAAGAGGCGAGTGTTCTAACCACCACACCACCGCGGCCCGCTAGCTATACTAATATATAAAGAGGTAGTGTTTGTAACTTTGTATGTTTGTGTGTTTGGATGTAGGAGGTAATCTTCGAAACTACTCATCCGATTTAAAAAATTCTTTCACCAGTAGAATGCTACGTTATTACTGAGTGTCATAGGCTATATTTTATTTTAAAAATCAATAGGGATCCCTACTAAAACTCCAATAATGTAACCCAAAGTGTAAATAAATGACCTATAAAATTCCTTACATTGCGTGCGCTGCGAAAACTATTGATGATAGAACAAAATAATGTACTACGGCTTTGCAGAACACATCATTATCTACAAAAAGTGTCGCGACACCATATGTCTAACTATTATAGTTATGTCACAATAACTATTTTTATATTTTAAAAACTGAATTAAAACGCCGCCGCTAGAAAAGGCACTTTATTTGTATCCTTGGTATTAATCCTTATCAAAATATATTACTTCACATTCAAGACTGGTTCAGTACCTGTATACTACTTTTTGAATTATTGGGGAACATGTTAGGAGGGCTTATATTCCTTAAAAGCATGATAGAAGTACCGACTTTTAATGATAGTTCGTGAGGTGGCAAGCCAGAAGGATTAAGCGAATTTAGAAAATCTTGAGGAAAGTGGACGACATCGTCAACATTGGTGACTGTGTCAATCGACTTATAGGTTTTGATTTGGCCGGGAACTCTTTGTGTAATGAGGTTGTTGATTTCATTGACAGTGTCGTTCCTAGGCGATACTATTGCTCTGGAACACAACCAGTGAAAGTCGCCTAGGAACGACACTGTCAATGAAATCAACAATCTCATTATACAAAGAGTTCCCGGCCAAGTCAAAACCTATAAGTCGATTGACACAGTCACCAATGTTGACGATGTCGTCCACTTTCCTCAAGATTTTCTAAATTCGCTTAATCCTTCTGGCTTGCCACCTCACGAACTATTATTAAAAGTCGGTACTCCTATCATGCTTTTAAGGAATATAAGCCCTCCTAACATGTGTAATGGCACAAGATTGCTCATTAAAGACTTGAAAGAAAATTTGATTGTCGCGACCATCCTAACCGGTCCAGCAGCCGGCCAGCTGGCAAACATCCCGAGGATTCCCATGATTCCCACGGATTTGCTTATATCTTTCAAACGGTTGCAATTTCCCGTAAAAACATCGTTCGCGATTACTATTAATAAGTCCCAAGGTCAAACTTTCTCTTTGGTTGGAATCGACCTACGAAAAGAATGTTTTTCCCATGGCCAACTATATGTTGGTTTATCACGAGTTGGAAGTCCCGAGAAACAGTACATTTTGCTACCAAACAATAACAGGACGTCAAACATTGTCTACAGAGAATGTCTTAGCCAATAACGTATTAAATACTTCTATCTAGATAAATTGCATTGTAATATAATGTATATTAATATGAAAAATTATAAAAAAGTAAAAAAATATCAAATAAAAATAGCAAAAAAACTTTAAATTATAAATTATTTAATTAATTATTAATTTATAATGTGCTTTTTTAATGCTTTAGGAGAGTTTACCCAACCTAATTAACGCCGGGTTAAGCAGTTTTTTTATCTTAATTGCTCCCGCGCGAAGCCGGGGAGGGTCGCTAGTGTATGATATAATGATACATAACACGCATAGAATTAGATATTAAGGAGGGCTTTTAAGATGATCGGTTTACCATGAACAGCATATACTTCTTGTCTCTGGTAGTAGGGGAGGGGGGGGGGCACGACACATGCCGCGCAATTACACGGGATGCAGAACTATTTCACAAAAACAAGTTCAGCTATTGAAGAGGTTATATTACCTTCGAACGAGTTCCGATCGCAGTTGTTTATCGTTCAAAGTGAACAGTTTTCATAAGTAGTTTCGAACAACTTCTCTTCCCTGCTGCGCTCATATTGGCTGCTTCGAAGTAAACAAGCAGTGTAATTATTATTCTTGCATTTGTTGAATTAACTTAAGTCTAAGGTTGAAAGTACTAATACCCACCCATTATGCCATTACAGTAAGAATATACGTTTCATAACAATTAAAAAGATCAATGGTTATAAATGTTGGAGGCTATTATAATTAAATATTTTACATTTTAAGTTCCATGTTTGTTGAGGTTAGCAATTCCATTGGTGTCATTATGCTTTGAGTGTGTAACCGCGAAAACACGTTCTGTTTTTAAACTTGTTCAGACATGGCTACCGAATGTATTTATCTGAATGTGTTTAACAGCACTCGTGTAACCACGGCCACAAACTGCGATTACGCCAACTGGAAAGGTGTCACTCCTGGCTGCTTGAGTTATCGACGACTTGGAAGACTGCGCGAATGTAGTGCTTGTTGCCTCCATTAGCGCGACTAGGAGTACGAAGCACCGGTTTGAGCAGGCCAGATGAGCTGTAGGCTATTTCTGGTCAAGTGAGCACTTCTGAAAGCCCTGCTTAACATCTACTTGTATGCACATTGTGTATTCTTCCACCATATGTAAAATTTACATTGTCATGGGCCTATCACTTTATTCATGCGTCGGTCAAGGGAAACTGTGAAATTATTAGAAAAGTAAACATTTTTCAAATTTCCTAATTTTTACTCTTCGGTGCATAAAAAACTTAAAGCGGAAGAAATAATATAAGTTATTATAGAAGGTTACCAAACACTTCTTATTTGACGTTAAGTAATGGAAGTACTTTCCTTTCATCGTTACCAACTTTACTAGGCGCATGCCACTCAGTGCGCCTGTTAAAATATATGCAGGTAGGGAAAATGACTTTTTTTCTAATGTTGATTTAAAAAGTGCTCACTTCATCGTGAACAGCCTTTATATGAGGCATGCAGTGCCTGTGGGCCGGCGAATGGCCGTCAGTGGTGAGCGCGCACGACGAAGGAAGACAACGGTCGGCCACGTAGCTGTGGCCAGTACGTGCGGTTCGCGACTACACTGACAACAACTTTTTTGAACAAACCAAATTAATTGGCTGTGTAGGGACAATGAAATATTTTGTTGTTGTTATAACGAAATACGTTTGATCACCTTATTTTCTTACCGCCAAACAAATATCGGCTTGCTCTAAACGAATATTTGGTTGGTACAACTAAAATTTAGTTTGGCTCTACGTACATTAATGTAAAATAATTGGAAGTAACCCGACCGAGATTACTGTGTAGACCATCTGCGTCCGGGCGCTACACTTTAGCAACCTCAACTAAAGTAGCTACAGATAAAGTTCGCCGGTTATAATGTAAAATGTAGTAATTACACATAAAATATTTTTATAGTGAAGGGCATACAAGCGTGCATAAATTGTGCATATATTTGGCAACAGATGCTTACTTGTATTTTGCGTATAATATGTGGTTAACGAGGTATTCACTCATTCCTGTGCATATGTAGATTTGTCAACTCCGTATTAATCAACTCATGCTGTTTGTTTATGTGAAGCATGGCGGTTACCCTAAGTAGATTAGATGGCTGGGTTCTTTGATACAAAAAATTATAATTGCAAACAGCTTCTTGCCAGACTCGCTCTTAACAATAGGTAAACAGACATTTATACTTGCTCACTTATTTGACACCAGCCTAGACCAAGCTACGGTACGTACATCCACTGTACTTGATGTATACTGGACATGGAGTTGAACTTCGATGTATTCTTCAGTGGAGTGGGACATACAAACTGCCAACCACCACATGAAAAATCGTGTAATTGAATGTGTAGACCAAGTGTAGGGAAACTCAATAACAAATATTTATGTGTGAGTGTGTAATAGACCCAGGTAGAAATCACTCGTTTGCCCAGTTCACGTCTGGACCGAACAGGGATTACACTTTCAATGCTGGATACCTTGTACAGCAGATCTACTTTGATGCAAACCTTTTGTGTACAGGAACACTCAACACAAGTCTCAGAATAATAAAAAATTAACATAAAATCACTGTAAAGTGCAACTCTACTAAGAAACAATCGACACCTGGCATAGCCACTTTTACCATTAATATTTTATCCAACTTTCCCTTGCAAAAGTTATACTTACAACATTTCTGAACTGACGTTTAAAGGTCCTAGTGGCAATCAGAAAAGGACTAAATGATAACAATGCACTCCTATTGCAGCTGAAAAGTGGCCGTGCCTAGAATAGCTTATCCCCAAGTTAACGTACAAAGTGTCAAAGTTAATTTTCACAACTAGAAAATAAATAAAATTTTAGTGTGTCTCAGATCGTTCAAATATTGCTTTACCGGTTATTTTGCGTTTAAAAATACCGTGTCTAGCTCAGTAAAACTCAAGTAAACTATCTCTGGTTTGCCGTGAGAAAATTTTATGCTGGGGCAAACAGTACTTACAACTTTCAATATGGCGTCCTAAGCTTGCCGTAATGGCCGTCGATTTCATGCACAAAATAGGATACTGATTTAACCACGTGATTTATAGTGTAGTCTCAATGCTCTCGCAGCGGGGTTCGTATTTATTAGGTGGGACAGAACTTGTAGTTTGTAGGTGGCTCTCGATGCGTCGTAGGGTATAACAGAGTGCTAAGAAGTCGCCATTCGTATATACGTTACGTAGTATTATAGGCCCTATAACTCATAACTCAATAACCTAACGGAAGGGCAATTCTGACACTAGTTCTACGCTGGCAACACAAACTAACTTAAAACTTGAGTTGGGGGAAGTCTACAAACACCCTAACAAACTAAATAAAACCTTACATTTCGCCTACGTACTGGTGAGGGTCCTATTCTACGTGTCAAGAATGGCTGCTAATGGAAGAGAGAGCGTTAAGCACGACTGACTGGAGCTAGTTTAAGGGGCCTGTCATTCTACCCAATCATAAGCCAGGGCTTTAACCTGTGGGCCAATAATAAGCTAACATCATTCAAACCTCCTCACAAGCCACTTTCAACGGACTAACTGCTTAAAGGTCCTACAGTATAAGGTCTCAAAACGGATACAAAAAATTAATAAAACCAGAAAAATTCACAAAAACGAGACAGAAAAATAAAAAAAAATTCATTACATATAGGAAAAATTCAAAAATGTAAACAAGCTAACTTACTCAAGTTAAACAATATATTATTACCACCGTATAACTAAAACAAAAAAATGCTAAATGTGAAAATATAAATAAAATATTTAAAAAATGGAAATTACATTAGTGACATATGTAACAATATTTACATGAGTACATACAAGAAATATCATTCAAAACTGAAAGTGTGAAAAATAACATTACTTGTTATTATATGACCAAACGACGTACATTTTAAGGACGTTGCAATAAGTACATACATTTCAAATACTGAAACACGTGCGCATTACTAAGCCATTATAAAGCATCAATAAATGCGCTAGCAAACACTCATACTATCATAATTGTCGAAAATGATACAAGTCAGCTGTAGAGTGGTACTTTCGAACGAAGGCAATAAAACGAGTAATTAGACTGCCAAAAAATATTTTGTTGGCAGTCTAATTTATGTTGGCCCGACACAGATGTTTTGTTTATTCAAACATATATTTCTTTGGGTGAACAAATAATTGTATTGCTTTTCAGGTTTCATTTACTCAACAGAACATTTTTCTTGGGCAACCAAATATATTTTTAGCCATATAAAAACAAATCTTTCGATGGCCTTACTCTCAGTATAACGGGAGAGCAAACACTGGGACTAGTCAGTTGAAGTGTACGAAAGTGAAGCTTGTTTAGTAATTGACGTCAGTTCGGGTAGCGTATATGTAATGTAAATGGCAATTTTGACCGTGTATTTGTAATTATCGTATATAGATTAAGTGACATGAGGAAGGATAATGATAGTTAATGTGATTTCAGCATTAAATATACGCTCACTTATAAATATAGTAAGTGTTGATAGTAGGGAGACAATGGTATTTTGTAAATAAATAAATAAATTTAATTTCATTGCTTTTTCCTATTATGAATACCTCCATCCCTCTAGAACCTGGGTACACTCTAGGCAATATATAACAAAACGTGAACGTCATTAAGCATGAAAATAGTGTGAAAATTATAATGCTTCAAATATTTTAATAATTTCCACTCGGGCCCTAATCCATGACCCTAAACTTGTTCGTTTCCTGTCGGTTTTTTCTGCTGTGGCGCGAGGAGCAGACTTTGGACGGAGCGTAATTCTCAAACAGCTGTCAACAAAACCTCTCCCCTTCCACTTGTTCACGCAAAATATTAGCCTCATTTTGCAATACCTTTAATTACAGCTTTTTGCGAAAGCTTGGCACGCAAATTAACACTGAACACATTAATTGAAGTTAACGAGATTTTCGAAACGAACGTACAGTAACGAAAGAGTGCAGTGCTAAATAGAGTTTTTTTTTCTCCCAGCTTTGTGAGGATTACTTAGCCCGAATGATATATGTCTATCGAGCAATTTTGTAATTCCCTCTTTAGTTTTTTCAGTGTGCTGGGAATGAAATTATTCAGAGGAAAAAGGGGATCACAAATAATTATGAAGTTGATGTCCCTGTGTGGCATTGCGCACCGTGCCAATAATTAAACTGGCGCTTATTACCAAAGACAAGTTGCACTTATTCTAACTAAGACCTCAAGATTGGTGTGCATGTGTCTATGTGTGTTTTAGAGCTACAATTAAAAATTGAATTATAATAGAATATAAATGATTGCAATATACTGACATTATTACAAGGTCGGCGATTTTATTTGATTGAGGATGCAAAAAACTTAAAAAAAATTACATTTTACTTCAAAATGGGTATGGAGTTGTTACGTTAAGAGGAAGTATGAAAGATCACAGGAAAATCTTCCTAAATGATTTCTTGCCGATTTCTGCAGAAAAAAAAACAGTTACATTAGTAGATAGGTAATGTAGACTGGTGCACACAAAAATCAGGGAAAGGCGCGTGGCTCTCGATCGACATCTTTTTTCCGGTTTTGCCCCAAAATTTCCCGTTTTTTCCCTCAAAATCGGCCATTTTCAAATTAAAATCTGTCTTTCACTTAAAATTTCCATTTTTTTATTTCCCCTACTTCGCTCGAAAAAAAAAATCGAGCAATTTTAAAGGTTTTTGAGGATTGCTTCATACGTGTAGGCTATCATACAATTTTTTGTTTTTTTTTTTTCACTTCATTCTTATCATTCCGTGTTGTCTCTCATTATATATATTTCTCTCTTGTCTCTCTCTAATTCCATCTCTTTCCTTTCTTTCCTTTCTTCCTTTCTCTCTTGTTTCCTAATTATTCACATTCACTTTTTCTCTTTCCTTTCTCTCTTGTCTCTCTCATTCAATCTCTTACTCACTTTACTTTCTCTCTCTTTCTTTGTCTTTACTTTCTCTCTTGTCTCTCACTTCGTTCGACACCACCATCTACATAGTTCCTTTTTCACCTGCTAGACGGCGCGAATCGCCAGTGTGTATATTTATACTTACGAATTTTAAGATGATATTTTCCATACACGAGAAGGTATATAAAAATATTATTGTAAAGTACATTCCAGGCAGGACTTCGTAAAAATAATCGAGTTTCAATACCTTATTTATTAAGAAATTATTCGATTAATATTTTTTAATCGATTTTTTTATTCTTTATTCAATTAGTTTTTACTGTTGTACAGAAAATAATTTAATTTAAATTAAGACGTCCAGCGTTGTAACCATTCACGCACGCATGCACCGGCAGGCATGCGAGGCGAAGAGTGCTGGCAACTTCTGTAGGACACCGCGGGAAGAGAGGTTAATGACCGCGATTGCACGTCAGCCTGGTTAAAACAATCGAGAAACGATCAGACATCTAGCAATCGATGCAATTATAAATAATCAAAATTATTTAGCTTTATTTTATTTTTCATTTGAAAATGCCCAAGTCTTTAAAAAAATACAGTAAAATATATCAAAAAATGCATTTTTAATGTAAAATCTGTTTAAGAATGTTATTTTATGTAAATTTCACACTTTGTCATCACCGCTGGTGACATTTAAAAATAGAAAAAATTCTCATGAAGGTATGGGATTCGAATCCACGAGCTCTCGGATAAGAGACTATGTATGATAGCCACTGGACAACCCAGCTCACATTGAGGCGAGTGCTTAAATGTTGTATTAACATTATATCGTTATTTTCTAAATAATATATCTTATGCTCGCATTTATTGTTTTTATATACATTTTAAATAATTATTTAGCAAACATTGTTCTCTCAAGTTGGGCTGTAAGCAAGCAAATATTTATATTCACAGGTGAATATAATTTCCAATTTCTTAGGCCCAGGCTCGTGAAATTCAGTTTACAAGAATAATTTATAATGTATGTTTAAGCCCTTTATAAGCATAAAGATTGGCTAATATTTGCTTTATAGTGAAATTTAAATGAAAACATTTAACAACATGCTGGTTATGGTACAGGTAAAATAAAAAATAAAAAAGTACATTAAAATATGTTTAATTTTATTAAAATATATCACTACAAAAAACTCAGAAAATTAACCCAACTACTTATATACCTGCTAATGTTGTTGTTGCCACCCTACATTTTGTTTCTTGTAACCATGTCACTTTTCATAGGCATTGGAGTACGTAAAATAAAAAAAATCTGTATTAATTATTTAATTTTTATTTTTTAAGTTATACTTAAATAGTAAGTAGAGTACAGCAAAACAATGCAAAAGTTTCTCTCAACTTCATTTCCAGTCTCCTACTTTCAAGACTAAATACTACACGATGTAATAATATGCAAATTATTCACTGCCTCGACTGTTTTTGTAGGCATAACTATCCTAAACATATTTTATTTAATGTGTGTATAAATATGTGAATAAGCCAAGCCCATCATATTCTCTATAGCTATATCAGGGGAAGTAGCCAGGATACAACAGCTGCAATAAATTAAACATTATTTTTATTAATATCATATATATTTACATAATTTAGACTACAAAACTTAAAAACAGAAACCTTAAATGTTTTCGCACCATTCACATAGTGTCTCTAAAGCAGCATGCTCACTTTTCACATAATTAATATAATCTGCTTATACACAGCAGTCTTGAATGCTCGGCAACTGATGTCTTCGTACAAATGCTGAGGCTTATTGTAGGTACACTCCAACCAAACATTGTATTTTATGGGACCTTCTTCAACTTCTTCTGTTAACTGAATGATTATCCTTTGCTTAATGTGGTTCAGATATGTACATATGTCTTTCGTACAGACAAAGTTATTTCCAATCACAAAATCCTTTAAAGTACCCTTGAATGCAGATTGTTGCAGATAAAATCCATTCGATGTGGTATCACTAACAGCTAGTACAGATCGTTTCTTAGCTGCTGACACTCGACCTTTGCAGTTATTTCTACGTCTCCTCAGCTTATCACCTCGTTTGGACAAACAATTGCACTTGATGCATTGCTGCATAGAACAGGAAGTTCCTTTCACAGAATAAGTTCCTTCATGCTTCCTTGCACCATGGCTGTAGGCAAATATCTTGCTTAACAACAGTGTCCCATCCAAATAAGTCGGATAACACTGTACCGAACTCAGGGGTTGATGGACCAGCAACCGCTGGTTCCATAATATATTCCAGTTTCTTACACGAGCTGAGATGAAGTGTCTTTCATGACTGCTACTGTCAAACTAAGCTTCATAACTGGAACCCAGGTTATTATATACCTGGAAACAGGCACCTTAACATTTAATGTTCCACTCACTGTAACCCATGTATGCCATATGCCCTACCGACCAGTACCAAACGAAATATACTCATCGTCCATACCTCTTACCATAACTCAAGCAGACCTCAACAATGCAGTCCACACTGATCTGACCCCAAATTTATTTACTGTTCATATTTCATCTCTACTGGCTGACATCAGCCAAATATATACTAGTCACTATAAAAACCAACTATTTATTAACCCGTCATACCAGATCACCCAACACCCCCATTACTTACAGAATAACCAAAGCAAAATGCAATTCAACCACACCACCCAATACACCAAGCACAATGACCATCAATACTCGAGCAACTATACAGCTGAGGCCAGTCCATAACCTAACACCCATTATATATGTTATACCCACTAACACCTCTTATACCTACCAACCATACCACCCACTATAACTCTTTAATACATCAACCATTCGTCCACACAGACCATACAAAACCAACACATAGAGCCCCATACCAGTGACACAATTAACTTATTCTCATACCATCCACAATGTTGACTGACACCAGTCAAAAGACACTTAACACCCATACCAAACACTTTTAAGTCAAGAATGCCTTAACATTACAGGACTCACCGATACAAATATACTGTCCACACCATTCGACTTACACCAACAATCACAAGATAGCTATACTGGAAAGCATATCACCCATCATACCGTCCATGTTAACTCAAGAATACCAAGCAAATGTATAGTCCAGACAAACCTTCCACATCCCTACCATTTGTCATATAACTTAACTTACTAAAGCCCAAAAAAAAAAAACTTAACCTACTTTAACCTACCAAAGGCCAGAAAAAATCATAAATAACCTAACTTACCATAGTCCAGATAAAAATTATGCTTATCCTAAGCACACATATGTCTAACATGTCTATCATATGGACAGTCGGATCAAGCATAATTATATGTAAAAATCTAATAGAGCCAAAGAGAAAGTCAGATACTATCATGTCTAACCCAAGCACCCCTATATTAAAGACCAACCGTCCATGTTAACTCAAGCATACCAAGAAAATATATAGTCCAGACAAACCTCCCACATCCCTACCATTTGTCAACATAACTTAACCTACTAAAGCCCTAAAAAAACCAAACTTAACCTATTTTAACATACCAAAAGCCAGAAAAAATCCAGAAATAACCTAACTTACCATAGTCCAGATAAAAATTATACTTATCCTCAGCACACATATGTCCTACATGTCTAGCATATGGACAGTCGGATCAAGCAGAATTATATGTAAAAATCTAATAGATCCAAAAAGAAAGTAAGACACTATCATGTCTAACCCAAGCACCCCTATATTAAATACCAGTTTAATCCATGGCCGGGTTACCGGATTTTCGCAAGTGGGAATCGTGCAGGACGATGCCGTTGGTTGGCGGGTTTTCTCGGGGATCTCCAGTTCCCCACCCCTTCAGTACGGCACTGCTCCATATCCACTTCAATCACCCTCATCGGCTCTCAACACCTCGCAGTTCAGAGCCGCCCAAATCTCTTCACTCACTTTTAAAGACCAGCCCATTTCACCAAGTTGCCACAAGATTACAGCTGACCAATCGCGTGAATGCATTGAGACATCATGTGCGGGGAGTGATGGAGCGATGGATCGATGGATCGAGGGATCGATGGATCGATGGAGCGATGGGTCGATCGGTCAAAGGTTAAGATCACTGGGTCCAGCATGTTAGTTGGGTGATATCATAACATGGTGGCTGGTATCAGTCGATTATGTTATGTTGACAGATGGTAAGGTCTGGCCTTCAATGTATGGTTGCTTGGGTAGACGTGATTGTGTCTGACTTTCTATTTGGCTGTATTGAATTTTTAAATATAACTTTGCTTGTTCCGACTGTACATATGAAAGTGTAAGGTGAATGTTACTCGGAGTGTTGATTGGCTGCAGTCTGACTGAAGAGCATTTATTATATCTGAACTAGTCAAATTTTCCTAAGTGGCTGAAATAATGCTAGACATGTAGGACCTAAGCGTTCTTAGGGTAAGTATAATTTTTGCCTGGACTATGGTAGCTTAGGTTATTTCTGATTGTTTTTTCGGCCTTTGATAGGTTAAGGTAAATAAGATTTGTTTTTTTTTTGGGGGGTTTTAGTA
This sequence comes from Dryococelus australis, assembly GCA_029891345.1. NCBI lineage: Eukaryota > Metazoa > Arthropoda > Insecta > Phasmatodea > Phasmatidae > Dryococelus > Dryococelus australis. The sequence goes on from CM057009.1 coordinate 149,500,198, forward strand.
GGTTAAGTTATGTTAGTCTGACACATGGTAGGGATTCATATGTTGTGGGTTGGTATGGACTATAAATTTGCTTTGTAAGCTCGGGTTAACATGGATGGTATGTTGGGTGAAATGTATTCCAATATATCTGTCTTGTGATTGTTGGTGTACGTCGAATGGTGTGGATAGTATGTGTGTCGGTGAGTCCTGCAATGCTAAGGCATGCTTTACTTAAAAGTGTTTGGTATGGATGGTCAGTGTATTTTGAATGGTCTCAGTCGGCATTGTGGGTGGTATGAGAAGAAGTTGATTGTGTCACTGATATGGGCTGTATGTTTGTTTTAAATGGTCTTTGTGGACGAATGTTTGAGATATTCTACAGTTATAGTGGATGGTATCGTTGCTAGTTAAAAGCGGAGTTGGTTGGTAGAACAAGTAGAGTGGGTTATGGGTTATGGGCTGTCCTCAGCTGTATCGTTGCTTGAGTTATAATGGATATTGTGCTTGGTGTATGGGTGGTGTGGTTGAATTGAATTTTTCTTTTGTTATAGGAGATGGGGTTTTGGGTGGTCTGGTATAACAGGTTATAATGGATGGTTTGTATCGGGATTATTATATATTTGGCTGATGTCGGCCAGTAGAGCAGAAAGAATGAGCAGTAATTAAATTTTTGGTTAGGTGAGTGTCAACTGAATTGTTGAGGTATGATTGATTTATAATAAAATGTATGAAAGATCTGTATATTTCGTCTGTTGTTGGTCGGTAGAACAGATGGCATGCATGAGTTAGAGTGGGTGGAACATTGCATATTAAGGTTCCTGCTTGCGAGTATATAAGCTGCCGGGTTTCAGTTATGAAGCTTAGTTTGACAGTAGCGAACGTGAAAGACACTTTGTTTCATCTCAGGAATATACTATGGAGCCAAGTGTTGCTGGTCCATCAACGCCTGAGGTGGGCAGTGTGCTATCGAATTCATCGGATGGGACACCTGTGGCAGCAGCATATCGTTTGACGACTTCGCCATGGATTCGTTGCTGTTAGGCAAGATATTTGTCAACAGCCACGGTGCAAGGAAGTATTAAAGAACTTCTTGTGTGAAGGGAACTTTGTGTGCTATTCAGCAATGCATCAAGGGTAATTGTCTGTTTAAACAAGGCAATAAGCTGAAGAGACATAGCGAGAACGGTGAAGGTCGAGTTTTAGCAGCTAAGAAACGACCTGTACTAGCTGTTGGCGAAACCACATCGAATTGATTTTACTTGAAACCACCTGCAATCAAGGGTACTTTAAAGGATTGTGTTATTGGAAATAACTTTGTAGGTACGAAAGACATATGTAAATACCTGGACCATAGATGTCCGCCAAATTGGTAAGCGTCATTTGTTTCGAAGGAGGCCATGTAAGTAGGCGGCTCGACCACCATATCTGTAGGCATGTTCAACCACTACATTGGTAAACCCTTCCTTTCATTCGACCAATTTGACATGTTCACCTCACCTCAATGTTGGTAGGCAACAAATGTTTTCAATACAGGTGGCGTAAGTGTATCAATTCACCCACCAGGTGATGGACATATGTGTTTATAAAGTATTTGTGGCACTGCTGGCGCCCTCCATTCCAACCCCAATTTTCCCATTGGCAGATTACTCGGGGGTCTTCGGGAACATTCGTTCGACCAATCAGATGCCTCCGCTCGAACAATTAGTCACATTCGTTCCATCCCCACGAATGATTCTCTTTGGCTAATTAGTATCATGACAATCTTCCCGATTGGTGGATGTATCGTGCGTTTTCGGAAACCTCCGTTTCCACCAATTCGCGACCTACTACTTTAATCGCGGTGACTATGTCATCCCCCCTCAAACTCTTTATAAGATGCACCCCGAGCCCCTCTCGAGGAATTTTTACCTCGCTGTTAATAATGTAGGACACTGAGCAGTCATGAAATTCTTTCAGCCATTTTGGCATTTGAAAGGGTGTATTCGCTTAGTGCCTTGGACAAACAGGACAAGTTGCCATACCTGCCGAAAGAGTTTCTCCTTGTCTACGCACCTTAAAAATTTCGGCAGTATTCGAGTATTTGCCGGACTACCAACAGCAGGACGAAGATATACGGGACTGCCTCCTCTGCAAGGAGTGTTTCGAGGGCTGCACCACCTCGGTTCCCGACACGCCGCTTGGCAGGGGCTGGTGCAAGGATCGCCACCGAGCAGCCCACGGTGACGTTCGCCCCCGTGGATGGCGGGGTGCAAGGTTAATACGCACAAGCTGTACCTGCAGAAGATGCCCACGCGACGACAGCGACGCCAGCCCCAACAATGATCGTCCCCGTACAAGTTTTCTACTGGCAATCACTACCCGAAGAAGAGCAAACCAACCCAGAACACACGTGCACAATCGATGCAGTGTGAAATGACTTTGTAAAAATATTTAGTATATGTGCGAGGACTTGCAATTATTATTTTTTTTTATTGTTTTGTAATATCCATTATTTTCACTCTCTGGACTCTTACACAATCAAGCAGATCGCCATCTCGTGCAGCGACGACGACGTGCAAACCAAATTGTCTAGGTTTTTGCTGCCGTGAGAATGGAAGCACCTCGACTGCACCATGCAACAGGCATTCCGCCTTCAGACGCATGGACTAAAGTGGGACGAAGGAAATAGTCCATACGGGGACATTTGTAAGTTTTTGGATGGAGCCATAATTCTCCGGTATCCTTTGTATGTCAATCACCAATAGTCGGCGAAGCGCAATGCATATCCCACTAGAACAAACGTCGTAGACCTGCACAAGTATAGCCGATGGCCGCCTTTCAGGCAGCTATTTCTGTGCGTCGGGCAATGCTGAAGCTCTGAGGCTGTAGACTTATAATAATACATAGTACATTTAAAAAAAAGACTACGAGGAACATGTGGTACATTAAAAAAATTTTGTGTGTGTAATAAACCACAACTATTTGGTGAAGAAGCTTTGTATTTGTAGTATTATTGTGTGAAAATTAAATGTGTTTAAAAAAGAATTGCGTATCTCGAGTCACATCTCGCTCATATCACAATTGGTGAAGAATAAAATATTTCGTACACAAGCTTCGTTATAATTTTTTAAATGTTAATGTAAATATAAAAAAAGTGTTGTTATATTGTAAAGGCATACTCGGGTTTGTTACATTATAAATACAAGAGAGACACTATAGCTGCCACAAATTTAAAAAAATGTAATTTTACAAATGCTTGTAACAGTAAATAGATTTTTCTTGCAAAACTACAAGGACCCTGTTTGTAAAAGACCTTAGGTAATGTTTGTACTATACTGAGCCGCATCCACGAGCTTTAGCAAAATGGTGGACACTCAAAAGGTAAAACCGTATAAATCTGTTTGTGCAAAAAACTACGGGTAATGTAAAGTGTAGCTGCGTGCAAAAAATGTATTGCAAGTTTGAATTACGTAAAACATTTAAAACTACTCAAGTAATAAAAATAAAACAACAATTTCAATAAAACGTGACCGTATTATTCATTATTTGTTAATGTTTCCTTACTACAAATCTCTTAACTCAACAACTGAACTCTTAAAAAAAATAATTGTGCCTATTCTTCTTTACCGTATAACTTACTTTTATTTTGTATGTATGTATTTACAATAGAAACAAGCCTCAATAACGTAAGTCAAGCTGGGCTTGTGATTAAAGGCGAGGGCTGGTAATGGAAGGCGTGGAAGTTCTAATCCCCGTACTGGCGAAGAATAGTTTTTTTTTGTAAAGTGTATATATATATTTTGTTGTAATCTGTTACTAATTCATTACATTTGTTTCTTAGAAGAAAAATAAGTAATTTTGTGTACACTTCTCAAGTTGCAATGCAAGGCTACCGTTTGTAATATTGCAAAGAAAAGTTTTGCAGATCTTACAAGAAAATTCTTTGTAGTTTTAGAAAAGATATTCTTGGCAACTTGGTTTCCAAGGATATTTCTTTTAAAAGTACAAAAAAATTTAGAGTGCACCCGGCGGACCATCCACCGGAGAGACTTCATGCCGACAACCAAGGCTTGAATATTTTACATTTAAAGTCTAGAGCGGTCGCAAATTCAGTCAACGTGTAAAAAATGCTAATACATAAGGGAACTCTAGCCTGGTTGGGACACCTGGCACACACATTTCCTTCAGACACAACCCACTGACTGGTCAAACTGATGAGAAAAGCACATTTGGGGTCATACCAAGTTATGAAAAATTATACACGGTACAGTAATTACGAAAAAATATTGCTCTGTTACTACCCTGATTTACTATATATATATATATATATATATATATATATATATATATATATAAATTATACACACTACTATACTTGTGGAAAAATCACGGTGCAATACTGATGATAAACTATACATGCTAAAGTATATGTTGGGAAAAAAATTATACTGATGTATCAAACAGAGAACATACCAACGAGAGAAACATATACAAGTTACAATACTGGCGGTGGCATATTCAATAGAAAAATATCAACACTCTTCAGACACCTCTAAAGCCAGAGCACAGAGAAAATATAATGTATAAAGGCAAATCCATAAACGAACAAAACACTCACTTTATACATGCGTACATGGGAAAGTATGTTTACCGAATTTAAAAAAATGTAGATTTTCTTTCAAAAAGTATGAGTAAAATATTACAAAATATGGGGGGGGGGGGGAAGTAAAATACCCTAGGTAGGTTTATTCATTGTTAGGATTCAGAATTATACTACCCACCAGAGATGAAAAACTTTCAGGACAAATGATGGACTAATGACAGGACCAGTGATGACATGACCAATGATGACAAATATTAATAAATAGAGAAAGAAATGCTCACACAAGCACAGAACTATACAGACATCAACGAAAAATGTATCGCCCGGAGCCCCTAAAATTAAAAATTAAAATCAAATTTCAGGACCAATGCTGTTGTCCAAAGTTACAGAAGTAAACATCCCACCAACGATGAAATTATTAATAAAGTGTAGCAAGTGTAACATGTGGAGCAAGTGTAGCAGGTTGAACAAGGCGATCAAGTGGAGCAAGTTGATCAAGTGGAGCAAGTTGAACAAGTGGAGCACATGGGACAGGTGGAGCAAGTGGAGCAGGTGTAACAAGTGAAGTAGGTGGAGTAAATAGCACAGGTGGAGCAGGTGTAGCTGGTAGAGCAAGTGGAACAGGTGGAGCAAGAGGAGCAGGTGGAGCATGTGAAGTAGTGGTGCAGGTGTAAAATGTGTGTGTGTGTTTGGAATTTGAGCAAGTGAAGAATGTATCATATTTTCCTTATTTCTTAGTTTCACAGCATTACAAAGTATATTTGGTTTCACCAGAATTCATAAAAACTTTCACATTTTAATTGTTTACAAGAAAGAGGAGGAGACTGACTCCCGAATGTGATGTTTCAATGAATTCATGCCACTAGTTAGATGCAATGAAATTGCAACTCGGTGATTGGCTGATTGATGTACAAACAATGTATTAATTGTGTAATACGATTGGTACAAAGTAAATATGGAGTCATAGGGCTTACATATTCGTGTATTATAACCAGTAGGGAGGTGAGTTGAGAAGTTTAGTTTGACAACGGCTGCTGTGAAAGATACATCGGCTTGGCTAGCTTAGACACCAGGTAATCCCTGGCTAGTTACATTAAAGGGGAGAGGATATTGCCGGCCAATAGTTTCTCGCCATCTATTTCTTCTTTGAGTAAGATGTCTCCTGTTTAACCAGTGCTAGCGGCTTCTTCAGCCTAGCTATATCACTACCATCATCTACTTCCACCAGTGCTGTTCCATCATTTCAGATTGGTATTGTTCTATCGACTTCTTGAGCTGTCAAGTCTAAGAAATCTTCCATGGAGCTATAAAACTTTTCGGCTGAGGTACCTAGAACACCAATGCCGAAGTTACCTGCTTCTTTAGCTTCAGCAACTACATATCCACCATGCCTGTCCGAGTCTTTTTCTGAACGACAAAGTCGTCATCAGTGTCGCTTCTGTGAGAAGATATTCAACAAATGCTGCCATGCTCGGCGGCATGAGAGAACGGTCTCTAAGAAGAGACCTTTTCGAGCGATGAATCATTACGACGATGGTCCCATGCTGTTTGTGCGAGGTGATACAATGAAATAACACATCGGGAACTGAGAGCCAGGAAGTGTTGATAGCAATACCTTTTGATACATCGATGAGTACTGTTTCCACAGACGATTATGACGAGCCAGTCAATGCTGAATACTTTGATACTATGCCAGTCCATATGACCATAACAAATATAATAATTCATATCGTACCAGTAATATGCATATTACTAGTACTACAACTAACTTCCAATAAAGCCAAATTTGATCACCAATCTCTAAAAGGCCACTACCAGCTTTGCGATAATACCTCGTAGACCAAAGCGAAACAGAAAATACAGTAATATATTTATTTCCTCCCATCTCAATACTTTGAAGGTCCAAGCCTGATCTTCTTTTTCAATGTCATAAGAGTAAGGCATAACATTGCGAATTACCTTCTTATGATTGTAGTGCCATGGGTACTCCGACTGCTTTCCAGTTCAGAGAGTGAACATTTTAGTGAAGTATTTCCGCAACTTATCAGGTTATGTGGTGCCTGCGACAGGAAGCTGTATCCGCTCTAATAATGCCCGTGGGGATTTCAGCGCCGTGTGACTGCAATTGCTAACCAGTTTTGATGGGAAATACGTCCTGTTTTTCACGATATTTTCGTCCCATGACTCCTGGAATCACGCGCTGTATCACGCACTATTTTCCCGTCACATGATTTTAATACCACACTTTGGGACCATGTGCAAAGTTCCAGTTCATTGGCTTACGCCCTAACCGTGCTCTCTCATTGGTTGGTGACTCTTCTCGCCATGGCTTCTCATTGGTGGGAGACTGTTCATGCACGACTTCTTGGTAGAGGGAGACTTCTCCCCACTACACTCATGTTGCTTTATTATGCCATGCACGGCCTGAGGACAAGAGACTTCAGCAGAGGACACCAGAGACTGCACATCACCGCCTGGGACGACTCGCCTGAGCTGCACTGAGACTCCACTCTCCTTCACCACCGTGGCTATATCATGTTATTGCTTCTAATATAGTTTATATTTTGTTTCATATTAACAATTCCCATTTCGTCTTCCGCCACATCGCCAAGTAAGTAGATGTATAATTAAAAGTGTAACAGTTTCAGTGCTTGATTTCATTAAAAGTGATAAATTGACTTAGATTATTTCTTATTGAGTGTTTGTGCTCAGCCCTAGACCTGTCGGGCATCACAAACTGGTGGCAGCGTTTTAAATAGTTACTCCAGACGGCTGTAACTCAACCAAATTCGAAGGGTTTAGGTTTATAGGTTGTAGGTGAAAGGTGATAGGTGTTAGGTCTTTGAAAACAGTGTTAGGTTTTCCTCCGACGAATTTAAATTCAGTTGTTTTAGTTTATTCGCACGTTTTGTTATGAATGCGAATCGTGAAGTAGTAATTTAGTTGAGCAATGTTGCTGAGTGGGACTTTTTAACGTGTCCTGAAGCGTTTAGGATCGTGCGCATTTCAGTTGACGAATCTAATACGATAGGTCGTGAAATATTAGATTTGCAGGATCATAACGAACATGTGTACTGTAGGGAATAATATCGTTTTAATGTTGAGTATGTCCACGGACCTATGAATAACAGAGTAACTGGCAATGTTGATTGTGGCATAGATTTGGAAGATATAACACCGCACATTTGGGTTAGAGTTGAATATTGCAGATATTATCTGGGTTCAGCTCCACTTCTTTGCTGTATTTTGCAAAAGCACTGAAGCGTTAAGCTAAGGCGCTTATTATTTTTTCAGAGGCAAGAAAGGAAAGTAGTTGAGTTTACAGTTTTTTACCATTTACGTAGATTTAACTAGTAGTACTGCTGCATTGAAGGGTTTAGAAGAGTATTCAAATAAATTGATACAGAATTTTTTTCAAAAGCACACATCTTTTGACTTGTCTCAAGTAGAGCCATTCCGTGCTAAGTCGAATGCAGTAACTAGAGGTTCAGGACTGGAAATAGCTTTCAAGAGAAAACCAAAGCGATCTTTTCCGACTCACGCAAATAAAATATACGAGTAAGAAAATTCTTCTAGACGGGCAGTGTTGGAAATTGAAATTCGTGTAGTAAAGAGGTTCATACCTCGATATCGTGTTTATCCAGAATTCGAAATTGAAATGTTTGACCTAGTTGCGAACACAGAGCCTTCGTCTTCGCAAGATGCGAACGTAAAACCGCGAGCAAGATTCTACTATAACTTCACGTTCGGAATATATTGCCGTTCCTAAGCGAGAAAATTTGAACATGATTCATGAAACTAAACCTACAAGTAGTAGTACTCATTACGATACTCCGAAGAAACGGACTCACGATCGTAAGACTTGGATTCCTCTTTCGAAATTTAATGAATAAAATTTAATAAGTTGTAGTAGCATTTTTCTAGTTGACATGGAGGACGAAAGACGTCGTCAACTAGCCCACGCGATACCAGCACAAGCTCACAAGCTCAAATACCAGCTCAAGTTAAAGATTTGGCGGTTATTTCATTAGTAGAAAAATGGACTGGCGAAAAAGGTTCGTTACAGGTACACGACTTTCTAGAAAGCATAGAAAGTGCAGTAAGCCTAGGAAATCTTTCCGATAAGGTCAAAGTAAAATTAGCAAAATTAAATTGAAAGGTTTAGCATCGTATTTTGTTGTGACATGTCCTAGATTAAGAGGGGGCATAACATTTATAATGTTGAAAGATGAGTTGAACGACAGATTCAAGGAAAATCAGTCATTGCAATTTCATTATCACATGCTGCACGATGTAAGGCAGAAACATAATGAGGATGTGCAGACATTTGTAGATAGGTGTCGTAAATTATGTGAGAAAACAGTTCAGCATTTAGATGAGCCTCAGAAACTGGAAATTTTGAATAAGGAAGCTGAAAAGAGGTTATTAGCAACTTTCACTGACGGGTTACAAGGTAACGCAGGTCAGCGCTTAAGATATAAGATATCACAAACCATGGACGAAGCTGAACGCATGGCTATAGCGTTAGAGGTTACAGAGGCACATCAGGAATGCAAAACAAAATCTGATGATCCTCAGAGGAGGAGAAAGGTGTATAACATAGTCTCCCAGCATACAATTGTGGTATGGGGTAATGCGAGAAGTGGCGAAAATACTTCCATTAACAGAGGTTTTGGAAGAGGTTATAACTCATTTTACCGTGGTTCGATTGATAGCAATAACAGTAGAAAGAGTCTATCAGGATCAAGTGTTTCTCCCTTACAGCTAAGAATAAGGTAATAACTGTAATATTAGATGTTTTAATTGCGGACGTTTTGGGCACATGATCAGAGAATGCAGAAGTTTGGGAACCCCACAACGAGCCCAAGTACCTAGGAACGTAGGGCACGGCATTAGAGAAACTAATGAGAATGTAGGAAGTAATCACCCAAATGCGAGAAGCCGAGTGTCAGCCCCAGGAACCACACGGCGGTAATTACAGTTGTAGGGGGAAAAGAGACCATAGTATCAGTTATTGTCGAGGGCCAGTCCCACTCGTTCTTAATTGACACAGGCTCCGACAATTCTCTCGTTCGACCTAGAATCAGCAGGAATATTATCGATGAATCTCAGTTAGGAGCGAAAGGCATAACTGGAGACACTTTCCATATCGCTGGTGCTCAGTGTGTAGAGTTATGGGTAAATGGTCAATGTTACCCATATTGGTTCTTTGTGTGCTTATCAGAGCTTCCTTTCGAGGGAATACTTGGAACTGATTTTCTCCATTATTATAATGCCAGAATCGACTCGAAAGAACAGACATTGTATCTCAAAAATACGTTTGATTTAGATACATATAATTGAATAACTACTTGCATAATTGAGAAAGAGTAGCGGAAGCAAGCTGAGAGCCTGGCCATCTCTGAACTTGTAACCGGATCTGTGAATGGTAATCAATACAATGAAGTGAAAATGACACAGCACATGATTCTGCCACCAAAATTGGAGACAGTGATAGATGTTGCTTTGCACACGGTGGGTTGGGACACTGATTCAAAATTGCTTCTTATCGAACCGACATTGACGAATGTACCGGACATCCGTGTGGCAAGGCCAACATGTAACTTAATTTTTACCGGTAAGAGCTTCCCAAAGAACGAGGTTTATTGTAGGAGCAGTACGGCTAGAAACTCTATAGGGACATGTAATAGATTCAGTGAGACAAATCTGGAAGACGGGGTGAACGACCATCAGGGTACCTGTGTAGTTGAAAAGAAGGCACTTATAAGGGTGAGTGACTAGTGTGTTATCCCCTTTGTTTCTGGTCAAAGGGATGTGTCCCAGTGTTTCGTTCCTCATCGCGATCACATCAAAGGGGGCAAGAGGACATAGTGTCCTAGTCGTGCGGAAGATGCAGGAGCGACATGTGAAGTAGGCGGTCATGTCGAGAGGACTACTGACAGGGTAGGTCAAGTTGGGGGTTCAAGGAAACCTCACGGTGAAGGTTCAAGGAAACCTCACATAGTGATAGTAAAAGTAGTAAGGGCTGTGACAAAAATCGTGAACATTACTAATGAGATGCTCGTCGTGCCAAAGGGTACGGTAATAGGATTTGCCACACTTGTCAGTGACGTTGCTGGAGTACTATGCGTAAATAGTGTACCCCGAATATCCGAGAGAAATTTTATAAGTCTTGGGTCTGAACAAAGTGATAAGTAGAACCACGGGAGAAAATCCTCGCAGATGTCCCTAAAAACAAAGATAAAAAGTGTTCGCTTCCAGGCTCCAAAGCAGTAATCCCCTCGAGTTGAGTTAGCCCTAAAGTGAGTGAATTAGTTAGCGAGGTCACAGAACAGGATAGATTTTGTCGCTGTGTCCCAAAATCCCCCGAGATAGTGTATGCCGAGCAGAAGCAGTTCCGATTCCAAATGAAAACCCCGTGCCCAGTCGTAAAAGTTTGAATTGTCGTAGTAATTGTTGTGATAAAAGTTTAATATGTTATAAAAGTTTGATACGTAATGATAAAAAGTTGAAGTATCGATATAATTTGAGATGTCAGAGTAATTAATAAGTACTAAAAACAGAGAAGTTATCTTTGAAAATACGCACGTAAATGAAAAATGGGTACCGATGTTACATTGTTCACATAAAATGAGAATGAATGAGCCGAATTATGTACAGACTCAAGGTAGTCATAGTTGTGAAACTCGCACGGAAAATACGTGTAAATCATCGAATGGAGAGAATAAAATATTACATGTGCCAAATTGTTTAGTGACTCAAGGTAGCCATAGTTTTGAAACTCACACGGCAAACAATAGTGAATCAGTGAAGCAGAAGGGTAAAAAGTTACCAGAACTACCAAAAGATGAATTTATAGATGTAGAGAAAATTGTTAGAAATAAACTGAAACATTTGAGTAAGAGTGATTTTAATATAATGTTCCCAGTGTTAATGAAGTTTGCGTATATATTTCAAGTGGAAAGTAGTTTGAATTTCGGGTGCACAAATTTATTGAAACATAAGATAGATACAGGAGAGGCCGGCAGACCAATAAAGCAGAATCCATTTAGAGTACCACATGCATTGAAACCAGTAATTTCAAAGCAAATAAATGACATGTTTGATAAAAATATTATTTCAGAGAGTAAATCACCTTGGCAGTTTCCCGTACTGATGGTGAAACAGAATATTAAAGACGGTTCTTTTAAGATGAGATTTTGAATAGATTTCCGTCAGTTAAACAAAATTACGAAGCAGGATCCTTATCCAATTCCGAATGTCACGGAGACGCTAGATTCCTTGCACGGGTCGAAATATTTTTCAACATTTGACTTAGCGAATAGCTACTTCCAAATTTAGTTAGAAGAAAGTGATACGGAGAAAACGAGTTTTGCTACATTCATGGGGAAATATGAATTTAATAGACTCCTGTTTGGACTGTGTAATGGCCCAGTTACATTTGAGAGGTTAATGGAGAATTATGTTCTAACAGGTTTGTTAGGTGATCAGTGTTTAGTATACCTTATGACATTATAATATTTAGTAGTACTGTGAGAGAACATACCTAGCGCATGAGTACAGTATTGGAAAGACTAGGAGAAGCTAATTTGCGAATCCAGCCTAGTAAGTGTTCATTTGTACAAGATAGTGTAGAATACTTAGGGCATGTTGTAAGTTCAAAAGGCATAGATAGAACCAAATCAGAAAAATCTGCAAGCAATTAAAGAACTCCCCAGACCTAAAAATGTGACAGAAGTTTGCTCAATGGTAGGTTTATTTCAGTATTATAGGAAATTTGTATCGAATTTCGCAGAATTTGCAAGGCCATTGACAAAATTAACTAAGAAAGATGACCCATTCAACTGGGGAGCAGTACAAGAGGACGCTTTTAAAATGTTAAGAGAAAAATTAATTTAATATCCGATTCTTGTATATCCAGATTTTTCACAACCATTTATTGTGAGTACGCTTGCTAGTAATTATGCCATAGGCGCTGCCCTGTCTCAGATGAGGAACGGACACGAGAAACCTATCGCCTATGCTAGTAGACAATTAAACTCAGCAGAATGGAATTACAGTACAACAGAAAAAGAATTGTGCGCTTTAGTTTTTGCCACAAAACAGTTCAGAGAATATTTGTACGGGCGTATATTTACCGTTATTACTGATCATGCTGCATTAAGATGGTTATTGAATTTGAAAGACCCTAGTTCGAGACTCACTCGATGGGCACTTCGTTTAGCAGAGTTTGATTTTGAAGTAGTCCATAAACCGGGCAAGAAACACGCGAATGCAGATTGTTTGTCGCGAATGGTAAATGCAATAAATTCAGAATATTTAACTAGAGAAATAATTAAGAAAGAACAGAAGGAAGACGAAACATGTCTAAGTATAATTAATAAGGCAGATAAGGGAAATTTTTTTATTGATAGGGAAGGCATCGTATACAAAAGAGACGAAGATAAAATTTTAGTAGTTGTTCTAAAGTCGCTCGTGACCAGAGTAATTAGTCATCACCATGTCACTCCATTTTCTGCTCACTAAGGCGTGAAGCGAATTCAAAACCTCCTCAAATCTTTCTACTGGTGGCCAACATTGAATAAAGATGTAGATTAATATATTGTGAGGTGCGATGATTGTCTTAGGAGATAAAGTACTAAAATGACGAAAGAATCGTCAGGTTCTTTACCACAAGTAAATTCCCCATTTCAGTTGGTATCTGTAGATATTTTAGGTCCCTTGCCAATGAGTGAGAAAGGGAATAAATATGTGTTGACATTTATTGATTATTTCATAATGTACTGAGAAGCGATACCAATTCCCGATCAAACTGCAGGGAGAGTAGCGAAATATGTTGTACAGCAGATTATTTTAAGACATAGTTGTCCTCAAAGCCTGCTGCCAGATCAAGGAGGAAATTTTGTGTCTAAGTTGATGTTAAAGACGCGCAAAGTGTTAAAAATTAAGAAGTTACATACGACCCCTTTCAGACCACAATGTAACGGACGTGTTGAGAGACTTCATCGAACCCTAGCGGATATGATATCTCATTACGTAGATGAATGCGGTAGTAATTGGGAAGAATATTTGCCATATGCAGTGCACGCATATAGGACGGTTCCTCATTCAGTGACGGGTTATAGCCCACATTATTTGTTGTATGGGAAATAAATTAGGCTACCCCCTTTAGGTGAATTGAGTAGTCAGTCTAAAGTGTTAGAGGGAGGTATGACAGCCAAGGAACACGTAGAAATTTTGAGTAATAAGTTAAAAGTAGCACTTGAAGTAGCTAGCGAAAGAAATAAAGTAGCTTTTGAGAGACATAAATAGTGTTATGACAAGAATTCAAAATCACCAGATATTGAGGTAGGTGATTACGTGTATCTACACACGCCAAGTGTTAAGAAAGGCAGAGTATCTAAGTTTCATAAGTTTTGGTCTGGACCTCATAAAATTTTGAGAAAACTGAGCTTAGTCACTTTTGAAGTATTATTAGACAAGAGAAAAGTTATTGTGCACAGTGATAGAATAAAGTTGTCTAAAAATTCTATAGAGCCAAGGAGCTCGTGTCTAGGCCGAGACACAACATGTAGGGAAAAAGCCCCGCGGATTATTGGTGAAATAGAATCAGTTAGAAAATTTTGCGATAGTGAAAGTGGTTAAGAATTAATTGAGGAAAATATTGAAGAAAGTATAGGCTCAAAGTCACGCCCAATTTTAACAGATATAACAGAGCTAGCAGAAATAGGTGAAGTAGAGGAAATATGTGTTGAATGCCTTAGGGACAACAGCACCCTCAATGATAGTGAGTGTTATGATACTGTAGAAAATGACGACGTTGGGGAACCGTCGCATTATCTAAAAGGGAAAATTCGTGAGCAAATAGGTGAACCTAGTGTCAGGTATAATTTGCGTTCAAATGTAAGAAACCCCTTAGTGGAAGAGAAGGAAGCAGAAGTAAGTGATGCGTAGCCTCAGAGTATAATGTAACCTAGAATTTGATGATAATTACGAGTTCAATGCGAAATACTAAATAAGAGGTGTATTGGTTTGCATTGCAGATCACACCATAGGCGCTGGCGTGATTCTGGTCCAAGAAATAGACGTAGTATTAACAGGAGACAGATGGACAATAGTTCTAGACATACCCATAAGAAAATTGGAGAGTATTAATCAGGAATTTAGGAACCAACTGAACATCATTAAAGTGATGAAGATTTCTGGAAACCAAGAGATCGAAAAACCACGTTCAGAGATCAATGTTCTTGATAGACTAATTGCATAATTAGAGGAAGAAGTAAATTAATTAACTTTGATATTACCCAGAAAATCGTCTCGCGAAAAGAGAGGTTTGATAGATGCAGGTGGCAGTATTCTGAAATTTTTATTTCGTACACTTTCGAATGATGATTATGTCTGTATTCACCAAGTCACTAGTGAGTTGGGGACTAGACAAGAAAAATTGATTCATATAGTAGAGAAACAGTTAACTTTCGTGAAAGGGATGAATGCCAGAGTAGAGAAAAACTCGAAGGATGTAGGCATTTTAGCAAAATAGTTAACGAAAGTAATAAAAACTTTGAACCACATGACTGCTTGGAATACTTTAACAGCCTCAATGATTGAAAGAGTTCACAGATTAACTATTAGCAATTTAGGGGAAGCACTTAAATACAGTAGTTTGCTGAGAGAATTATAATTAACTCTTCAGTCTTATAAACAAGAGGTAACAAAAATAAAAGTGGCATTGGATATCATAGTGACTGGTAGGTTGCCCACTTCGTTATTGACTCCAGGAAATTTGTCAGAAATTATTCGAGATATTGCTTCTAAATTACCCTCGGACAAGACTT
The DNA here is from genome assembly GCA_029891345.1 of Dryococelus australis. NCBI lineage: Eukaryota > Metazoa > Arthropoda > Insecta > Phasmatodea > Phasmatidae > Dryococelus > Dryococelus australis. The sequence continues at coordinate 149,515,594 of CM057009.1, forward strand.
TGATAGCAGGAACTCATTTAGATCAGGTTTACAATTATTATGAAGTAACAACAGTACATGCGCTTGCTACAATTGATAGTGTACAGTTGATAATTGTGTTTCCTTTGAGATCCACGAATAGATATTCCACAATTTATACAGCTCACACTTTTCCCGTGTTTGAGATAAATCTAGAGAGATACATTCAGATAGTGCCAGATGTACCTTATATCGCACTGTCAGAGAACAGGCAGTTTTATGCGTTAATGTCTGAATCAGACATGAGTCAATGTAAAGGCGGGAATAATATAGTTTGACCAGCTAACGTCCCGACGTTTTCCATAAAGGTTCCTAATTGTCTAGTGAATGTAATATTGTTACAACCTGGTTACGATTATAAAATGTGTAAAAGAGAAGTTATAGGTAACTCATTCCTACCAGTGTTTATTAGATCAGTTGATGGCGATAGTTGGATTTATTCAGTAATGGGAAAGATGAAAGTTACTAAGATGTGTCCTGATGAAAAGAGTGAAGCAAGTATGGTGGAGGAGTGGATCTCGGCGCACGGAGTCATGTCCCAGGTAAGCAGTTGTCTGATAATTAATGAGAAAATTCAGTTGTTACCACACAGTAACAAGGTAACACATATAAAATACAACGTGAATGGCGTCAAGTTCTCTCCAGTTCAATCCTTATTAACAAATAGTGAACAAGTGTTCGTTGCATCCATTAAAACTGACTTCAATATTAGTCTGTCAGAGCTAAATTCAGAAGAAGATGTAGAGTTGAATCATCTCATGTCGGACATTCACGATTTAAAACATAGAAAGGTTCTGAGTCAACACATCGAACGCCACAGTCACTACTTGGTGGGGTTCGTTATGATGGGTTGTCTGGTATTCGTCATCTGGTTCCTGAAACGGCGCCTGTGTGGAGACACTGACCAGGTGTTAACGCGCCTGCCTCCCACGTCGGAAGGTAGCTGAGACCACAGAGCCTGCCCAACTTCCGAGGATCAAGCAGATGCCATGGAGAAGTGTGTTGTTTCGAGCACAGTTCCAGCCCCGCAGCCGACATCGAGGATGACAGCCACTACTTGCTTTAAGAATTCCATTATACGTCGAAGTGATTAAATGTTCGTGCCTAGAGGCAAAAATTAAAGTAGAGTCAGTGAAAAGCAGAGCATAGTGCGCGGAATTTTGCAAATTTAATGCTACAGCAAGTAATATTACACTAAGAATCCGATATTCCAAGAACAACAAATAAAGTGTCCCAATGTGTTTATTCAATTGTTTGATTGTAATTCAATGACTGATTAATTATTTGAAGATAATTTAACTCAAGTATGAAAACAATTTTAACTATTGTAAGATTAATCAGTGAACACAAGATACGTTGTGTTATGAAAATATATATTCCACAAAATAATATTTCTTTGTTCAATTACTCCATGACATTATAAATAAATGATGATCGAACTATTTAATAGTCTTGGTATGCAAGACTGCTGTACCAAATATTCGTAATAAGTGTTGATGTTTAATGTTATCCAATACGTATATTGTGTACCAGATTTGTTTCATCTGCACTTTGGAAAATTACAAAGGCGAACTTACATAATGAGGAAGGTGACATGGTACTCCCCATTTTCAGTTCAGTTAATTTTAAAGTTAGTTGATGGACTAGTAATTAACTCATTCCCTTTTATTAACTTTTATGATTCAGTTCCTGCGAGTATGGAAGCAATTTCACAAAGCTTCAAGTAACAAGACTCCAGTGTCAACATCGCTGCTACGCCGAAGGCTGTTAGTTGGTCGACCGGAAACCTGAATTTCCGTTGCTGGCGAGTCCACATCCTGTTGTTTCTGATAGAGCAGTTACACTCTCAGACTCTATACTTCAACCAGCTTCACTTTGATGACCAACTCACATATAGCTTCAGCCACATATCTTTGTGAAGTTTTGCTCAGCCCGAACAAAACTTTTCTAAAAGAGGGAGTGATGTAGTGTCGCGGGCACTCCGACTGCTTTCCAGTTCAGAGAGAGAACATTTTAGTGAAGTATTTTCGCAACTTATCAGGTTATGTGGTGCCTGCGACAGGAAGCTGTATCCGCTCTAGTACTGCCTGCGGTGATTTCAGCACCGCGTGCCTGCGATTGCTAATCACTTTTGACGGGAAATACGTCCTGTTTTTCACGATATTTTCGTCCCATGACTCCTGGAATCACGCGCTGTATCACGCACTATTTTCCCGTCACATGATTTTAACACCACACTTTGGGGCCATGTGCAAAGTTCCAGTTCATTGGCTAACGCCCTAACCGTGCTCTCTCATTGATTGGCGACTCTTCTCGCCATGACTTCTCATTGGTGAGAGATTGTTCATGCGCGACTTCTTGGTGGAGGGAAACTTCTCCCCACTACACTCATTTTGCTTTATTGTGCCATGCACGGCCTGAGGACAAGAGACTTCAGCAGAGGACACCAGAGACTGCACATCACCGCCTGGGACGACTCGCCTGAGCTGCACTGAGACTCCACTCTCCTTCACCACCGTGGCTATATCATGTTATTGCTTCTAATATAGTTTATATTTTGTTTTATACTAACAATTCCCATTTCGTCTTCCGCCACATCGCCAAGTAAGTAGATGTATAATTAAAAGTGTAACAGTTTCAGTGCTTGATTTAATTAAAAGTGATAAATTGACTTAGATTATTTCTTATTGAGTGTTTGTGCTCAGCCCTAGACCGTTCGGGCATCACATGATAATACCTTGCAACACGACTAGGCCTTCGAAGCATTATGTGATGAGTCTTATCTAATGACATTGAGCGAAGTGAATAAAAATACAAGAAAACTTATTTATAGAGCAAAAGACAATGTGACTGCTGATGCGTATAGTAAATTTTCCGTATTTTATTTAAGATATTACAAACAAGTTCATAGTGTTTTTATGCAAAAAATATGCTTCTTTATGATACGTTATCGAGTTCAACTCGTATTTATCCTGGTTCAAAAAATAAATTTTGGGTGGTATCCCAGGTTTACTAATTATAGTGATGATTTGTGAGGGTTAATAGCCGGAGTGTCAGTTAATTTTGATAGTTGGATTCTTTCAATCACACTGTCCCTCACACTGTCAATTTTCTTGTCCACACAGTATAGTTGCTCATCAACTCATTTACACCTTCTATCTTTCTGTCCACATTCTCATTCACACTATTTATTTTCCTATCCGGTTTGTCGACTACCTCGTTAACAGTGTCTGTTTTTCTATCCACATTTTCGTTCACAATGACTCTAACGCTATTTATTTTCTCATTTACATGTTCACTAACACTAATAACTTGAATATTTACAGATTCACTAACAATAATTATTTGGCTATTTACAGATTCACTAACACTAATTTGGCTATTTACAGATTCTTAACGTTATCCACAACATTGCTTAGACTGTTTTTTACATTACTAATTTGGCCACTCATTCCTTCTATTAACTTACGAAGTGCTTCCATGTCTCCCGACATTTACCTAGTTAGCATTCGCAAATAAATTTCTAAACAATTCCTGGACCTATTATTACGACTGTTATTATATTTACAAATTTGTTTTACTAGCTTATATCCTACTGTAACATTAATAAAAATTATTTTTTTTTAAGATAATTCCTTTATCCCACTTTCGACACCAGTGTTACAATTTCTCTTGAAATTCAGTGGGCTAAACCATGTTCGTTAAGGGATGGAGGGCTTAATTAAATAAAATAGCTATTTAAAATTTTCTAATTTTAATTACACTAACTATAAACAAAATTCTTTCAACTCTAGATATAACTTACTGTTTATAAATAATGACTTCAATTAATATAATTTACAATTATCTCAAAGAAATAAACTGTTTAAATATATGCAGTTAAGGGCAGTGCCTGTTATTCTAAGGTTGATTTCAAAAGTGCTCACTTCATCGTGAACAGCCTTTCACAAATTTTAAGTTACCTGGATCGCTACCTGTCGCGTTACACGACAGCTATCTATGTTCGAACAAGGAAACTTTGAACTGTAAGTCTACGTGCATCTACGAAAAAGAAGATTCCTCAAGCTGTTTGAAGTTCAATTTATTATTACAAAAGGAAGGAATAGTGTTTCGTAACATTTGTCGACAGATTGTTCCATATGAATAATGCTAAGAGACATGATAATTGGGCCGGGGGGGGGGGGGACAAAATGACACTCTTTCCTTCCTGGGTAAATTTTGGGTGGACAATAGTGGCCTCCTCACCCTCTCCCCTCACGCACCATATCGCCGTCACTAATTTCAAGTTAAGAATGTGTTCGAATTGACAATATAGTGAGTGAAGAGATTTGCGTGGCTCTTAACATCGAGATGAGTAATAGAGAAGCGTCGGAATGAAAGGGCAAGAGAAATGGGAGATCCCCGAAAAAAAATAGAACCGCCGACCAGGGGCATATTCCAGCATGATTCCCTCATGCGAAAGTCCGGGAATCAAGCCTGGTTCGCCCAGGTGGGAGACGAGTAGTCTAACCACTACACCACTGTGACCCCCACGGTTCTGTATGGCAAACCTGAATGCCTGCATGCCTCACGATGACTTTCATGACAATGTCGTGATGTACGACCGCAGGCACATTCAGTTCTAATCCGGCTGCACTGTTCCTGTTTCGAGAACATCTTGGATACTATAGGCTGTTCAGGATAAAAAGAGCACCTTTGAAATCCCTGCCTAAGATCTACTTGTATGCACGTCATGTATTCTTCCGCCTTATGTAAAATTAACATAACCATAGGCCTCATCCCTTTATTCATGCGTCACTCAAGTAAAATGGTGAGATTATTAGAAAAGTAAATATTTTACAAATCTGCTCATTTTTACACTTTGGTGTATTAAAAAAAACAGAAAGCGAAGGAAATAACTTAGGTTAACACAGGTGATTATTTAACTTGCTTTATTCGACGTTAATATACGGAACTACTTTCTATCCATCCTTACCAACTTTGCTGGGTGCATGTCACTCAGAGCGCCCGTTAAAATATATGCCAGGCAGGAGCAGTAACATTTTTCTAAGGTTGATTTCAAAAGTGCTCACTTTGTCGCGAACAGCCTATAACAGTTGGACCGGTCTCTAAACCTGGGTTTACAATTTAAAAAATTACGCATTAATAATTATTCAGTAACCACGGTTCTCGCATACGCAACTATGTCTTCTGATTTTACGATTTCCAAGTCACCTGACAATTGTTAATTCCAGCCATTGAAAACGTGCGACAAGCCTGTCCTTTTTACTTTTGTTGCTAACCTAATCTCGTATAACACAGCCATATTTAAGCAGATCATACTCCAAAGCAGACATTTTCTAGCAGAGAAAAGAATTTTTGCGTACAAATGTAATCATAAACATATGCATGCACATGCCTTTTAGATATATTTTTATTTTCATTACTGTAAATAAGAGTTTCCCGCCAACAACACTGACTGCTCTGTTCTAAGTGGTCGTCGCCTCACAAGTTTTAAATAAGGTATAAAATGTAACTATTTCTTATAACGCATAAGGAATTTCCTTCCAACAACGTACACGACCTGCTAAGTTCCATTCGAACACAATACATAAGATAAAATGTTATCAGTTCTTCCCTACACTTTACAATATATAATTTAACGCGTATATTTTCTCTTGTAAATCCAGCTTAACAGACGACGCTATTCTTCGCAGCACAGCGCACGCGCATCACATTGAACGGACGAGTCAATGTAGGCCTACTCTGAGGTAGGTTGGGTACCACCCGAACGTGTGTATGTGCGAGTAATACTCGTTTAATTTTCTTGTGTATACAGGATGTAAACGATGAGTGTTTACAACTGTACAAAACAGTGTACAAGGCTCCGAAACGAGCAATTTGATGTAGGACACTTGTGGTCCAGAGGGTCGGGAAATAGCCGTAAATCGCTTGACAAATGTGTACTAAAACACGTGCAGCGTGCCGCTGTGGGTACGGCCTTAATCGACCTTCTGGTCAGCTGAAGCCTGTTTGTACAAAGGTCTCATCGGGCAGGAAACGTTTAGTAATAGCTTTTGTTTAAAACACATGTTGCATTGTCGCAATACTACAGACAAGTTACAGAAATTAGGAAAGAATGCATGAAATTGCACTTTTGTACGACAAGCACTTTTGTATGAATAAAATACTTTTACCAATTTTACTTTAATCAAACTGCATTATAAATTGGTCACAGGAAGTACACATCGATCTCCTAGCATTTGTTTACAAATCGGTTTTCTAACCTAACACTAGTGAGCTCGTCGCGCGCACAAAATTCTAAGTCCGTAACCTTGAAAACACAGTTGATCACAAAAGCCAAACCACTCTACCGAATTAAGTCAAACAAACTGCAATGTCATCACAGTTACTCCAGAAATTTAATTATGACAAATAATGCAAATATGAAGTATGATTAATAATGTTACAGTCATCACAAACAACAACCAAATACAGATTTGATAAACTGTATATTGGATCAAAAATCAACTATCAAATTACAACAATAACACACCACAAGGGTGTATTCCTCCTAATAAATCTTCCATCCTTGCGACCAGTCAAACAAGGTTAAATTCCCTAGGATAAACTTTGAATGCGACAGCTCATAGTAACAGTAGGGAGCTAGTCGTGCGCAGTACGGGCAAGTTCCACGATACATATCAGGCAAAGTGGTAACGCCAACGAACTCTGTGTCATACCATTCAACACCACACTTCTTACCCACTAATTCTAATGAATGCAAATGATTAGAACAGCTACAATTACCAATTACAGATAAAACATTACGTACACAATCGCAACGTGATATATAACCTATTATAAATACATGTGATTCTAAACAGTTAGGATAGTCTTTCTCACATTCTGGTAAGTCCAAATCACTATAGATTAATGATCATAAAAAATTACGTTTTGCTTTTTATCCTCATTGCTAGGAGTACAGTGATTCTTTGTGTACTAAAATGGCTGATGGTAGTGTCAAGTTTGCTGATATTGTGTATAACTGTAGAGGTTTAACAGGTGATGCTGAATTTCGTTATGGTTTTAATGTTCCATGGTCTGACCTTAGCAGTCATAAGGATTATTATGTTTTGTTAACATGCGATGTACGTTTTTCTATTTACTTTGTATTTTGTTTTTCAGGTGTTAAATAAATGGCTTTACCTGCCAATGCTAACGCATGGACTCAATTCTTATTTGATATTGGAGTTTATAACAAGATCCCTTATCATGTTCGCCTGACATTATGGTGTTCGTATATGACGAATGTTGACAGAATTTTTGTTGCTGGATTTTTCTACGGTAATGGGTATAACTTTGATTTGTGTCACCGTGTGCTGTTGGTGTGTAACCGCAGTTACAGAGAAGATATAAACAAACACCATTCTGTTCACTTTTTGTTTTCTTACTGGAATAACGCTGTGTTTGGTTACGAAAGGCGTGCCCGACGTACTTATTACAGTATTCAACAGAACAGAGTACTAGACTTAAATGATAATTTACCTGTTCGTGCTGGCCAATTAATAAACATACGTGTTAGACAAGTTGTGACACGGCCTTGCTGTTGTGTGCCATAAACAAAACAACATATATCCCCTAGCAATACCCTTGCCTGCTGTACGAATATGAACATTTTTGTACGCCTGTGACCATTATTTTGACGCCATTGTTTTATGATGGAGTGGTTGAATTTTTTTCAGTTTGGTTATGTTGAGAAATCAAATAATATGAAATGCAACCTCCCTCCAAGGCGCATAAATTCTGGTTCTACTACGATTGGCTGAACAGAACGAGTATACGGTAGGCGTGGACCAGGCTACACCCTCAGCCCCTCTTTTTTAAAATAACTTTATATTATCATGCACTTTTCAACACGTACTCGTTTTTCATCGCGAGCCAAACCTTAGCCTTAGAGTATTGTTTTGGGTTAGCGAATGATCTCGAAAAAACAAATGGGGTTAATTTTTGTAATGGCTGCCATCGGTATACAGTATTTCACAGTTTACACCGTTACGTCGCCAAATTATTTATGACATCAAGGGTTGCATTCATTAAACTATTTTGTTGGTCTCTGTACCAGTAAGGGGCGTGCTTCTCGCAAGAAGTGCACAGCGAACTGCGTGTTCGCTGCTGTTGTCATGAACAATTCACGAATGACTGCCGCGGAAGGTTTTACAAACAACATTACTCAACAGGAAGAAAATTAAAACACTGACCACTGAATCCTAGTGTACACTGCCGACCATCATAGTAGTCTATTCGAGGTTTCTTCACACTTTTAGAATCAAACCTTTGAAAAATCACCTCATTTATGATGCGCTTGGTTGTATCCTAATTATGTTATATATCGCAGCGATTTAAACTTCACTTAACATGAAAGTATCATATTTTTGGTTAAAAAGAGGTTTTAATTAATTGTTATTCATAAATTATGATATTTAATTAATTATTATTATAAATAAAATCAGAGAGAATATAGGTGTGTTGGTAATGCCAAGATACCTGCAAAATTCGCGTTATGATTTGTGGGCACGTTTAATTTTAAACACGTGTACATTTGCAATACGTTTTTTATTGGACCATACTTTATGTGTCGCCCTGGGAGACTGCACCAATAAAGGAACACTTCACAATTGGTTGCCCCAATCAAGTGTAGTTCAGTCAGAGAGAGAGTGTCTTCGCATCTATGCAGCAACCTTTTCAGTCACAGGCAATTATTTAAATTTAGGCGAGCCAAAAAATAATTGTTCAGAACTGTACTGATATCGATACGTTTTGCATACATCGGAACCAATAAACCTCTCTCCGTGCTTTATCTTGCTGGCAGCGGCGATTTATAAGGCTAGGGAGTATAGTTTAAATAGCGAATGATGTTTCTTACACCTATGAGACCTTTCTCATCGGACGGTATGTTCTATTATGTACATTACAGACTATTGAAGCCACTTGATATGCAACTTCCCGTTTTCAGGACACTGTGGCTGAAAGGGTCAAATTGAAGTTTTACGTAATACGTTTATTTATAAATTTCAAAATTTTATTTATAACTAATATAAAAATGTCAAAGAGAAAATAGGTGTGTTGGTATAGGCTGTTCATGGTAAAATAAGCACTCTTGAAAGCCCTGCTCAAAATCTACTCGTATGCACGTCGTGTATCCTTCCGCCTTATGGAAATAATTTAAGTCATCACAAATGGTTACCTAACACATTTTATTCTATGTTAAGAATTTGAACTACTTTCCATCCATCGTTGCCAACTTTACTGGCCGCATGCCATTCAGTTCGCCCGTTAAAATATATGCAGGTAGGAGCAGTGACTTTTTCCTAAGGTTGATTTGAAAAGTGCTCGCTTTATCGTGAACAGCCTTCAACGTTTAGTAAGAAATGGGTCTTACGCAAAAAAATCTCATTAGACCGAGTGCAGACGAATGCGATGCGATGGACCCCTGGTGTAATTTTTCAAGCTTGGTTCGCACAAGGCGGAGGGAAACCCTATAAGCAGAACTCGAGCAGGGACTTCAGAAAAGTTGGAAGTGACCGTGGACTGACTATACGTCTTGGCGCCGCAAACAGCGTCCTTTCCATTAGGATAGGCGTCGGCGTGAGCAACACGTGTTGCGACGAGCAAACCCAGTTAGCCGCTCTCGATGGAGCGTAATGCGATTTGGCGGCGGGTTTAGGCTTGTCGCGATCCCTGCCCCCCCCCCCCCCACTAACATCTCCCCTCAACCAAACCCCGGGATGAAGCGGCCCGTAACCTCGTCAGATTGGACTCTGTGAACAAATCGAGTTATTGCAGGCATTTAGCTTTTCCTAAACACGCTATTCAACTGGTTAGCAAGCCGGGGGTTCGGGCAGGAACGGCAAACTGGGGAGGTTTGGGGGTTGAAGAAGGAAGACGTCGTTGCGAGAGAGGCAGACAGAGAATGGCGGGGGTTGGTTGTCAAGAGGGGTGAGAAATAAGGGGGAGGGGGGGCATCTCGTGCACTTTCAATAAAGTGGAGAAGGAAGGACTCACCAAGGGAGGTTACAATATAACTTTCTTCCAATTACGCTGCATCTCGCTGATCAACTACCTCCCCGCGGTTAATTCGCCGGTCTAAGCACGGGAGGCGCTCTTCCTAAATACCCCTTTCAACCCCGCCGCATTTCTTGCCCCTGCTTTGTGTCCGGGGGGTCGGGGGGAAATAAAAGAGTTTCGCATGTCAACGCAAGAATATCGATCCCCCTCCCCCACCCCCCTCGACGTGGTCCATTACCTATTATTGTTTGCTTTATTAAGTTACTGTTTGCCATGCGAAGCTTTCTAGTTACCCGCCTACCTTGTGCCCGCGATCCAATATTTCGGTCGCCCGTATCGAGTGAGTAAAATAAATAAAAAGGAGAGCGAAATGGAGGCGTTATTGTGTTACATCGGCCGGGAAGTCACATCCTATATCTTTATCAGGCAAATTTCCTCGAGCGAGCAGTTTTCGAAACCGATATTTCTACAAGCTTTTCGCTTTCTTTTTTTTAAGTGTCTGCTCGTAGCTCGGAATAGTATCAAAATAACGGAAATCACTGGCGTCCAGGGATCCTACCACCCTACCTGCTTTAAAAGCCTTCTTTAATGCACGTGAAAGAAAAAAAAACAATTATTCTTCGACTCTGTGGGTTTCAGAGCCATCTACATTTTGCTGTGGAATATAGTGAATTATAGTTTACGAGCGATTATACCATTCCCCTTGTCAATATCTCTCTGGCATAATAATTTTTATAAGCGCCTGTTAAAAATTTACTGAAGAGGTCTTTTCCCTTCAGCATAAAAAATCACGTAGTGCATGTAGGCCTACTATAGGACCGTTGCTCTAACAGTGATTCCGATAGTCTAATATAAAACATTTCACAGTCGTTGTATCAAATAAGAGTAAAACGTCATATAATTACAATTATGCAAATTTATTTTGTGAATAATTTAAAATAAAATCCTTTTAACACGAAGTCAAATCAGTGAACTTATTATAAAGTACCCCAAAAATTTGTTTAGTAAGGTCACCATAATTGTAAATAAAGCTAGTTTAGTCAACAATCAATATAAAGTAAAATTATGACACTACTTTCACGTCCATTCGTAAACATCGTTCATTAATATTATTAAAAAAGTACACACTAACATACGCTGCCATACTTTTATTTAACATTAGATTAAATATTTAACTTTTAACTTTAAAATATTTATTGTTGTTACGACGCGAGGTTTGCCGATTGCACCCAACTCAAAAAAAACTCTTATCCGCAAGAGGTACAAAATAACAGGGTTTATTCCCCACAGTCAAATTATTACTGCACACATATTTCTATATGACTTCAGTTTACAGACAAATAAGATGAAAAATACTTGTGGCATGCGGCGCCATTGCAGAGATATTTCGCCAAAGAACACATAGCGGATGACTTAAAACACATATACGAGAACTATCAAAGATGAGCTGTTGTCGACGGATATTTATCACATGAAAGTAATCCCACAAGTAATTCAGCTAAGGGTTCTACCAAATTAAACGAAATCAACTAAAACTAGTTGCAAACGAACGGGCAACAAAGGCCAAACAATACATACAAATAGTGTCACAGAAATTGAAAACAGATAATATAAGCTCAAAGTAGCAAATAGGAAGACAGCAGTTATCTCGACGAATCAGTAGTGATGTTTCCGGAACTGGCATCTGTTCCCTTCTTCACGCCAATAGAATGAAGACTGTTTAGTTCTACAAACATTTAATCTGACGAAAAATATAATTTCGCATATAGAAAGTGATATCTAACAAAATTTGGGGAGTTTCCAAATTTTAATTTTCACTCTCGGGCTTCCTTTCAACTTTAAGGATTCCCAACACATTATCGGCAACTGGTAGAAGATGAACTTAAAGTTTCTCACACATGACGCCATTGACAAGCGTCTGGTCAGGCCCGTATGTAAAGCTTCGTAAAGAGAGATATTTGAACTTAATAAGAAAACAAATAGGTAGGAAAAGTTTTTATTGAAAAGACAGTGGTAGGTTAAAGTGATTAAGAACTTTTTTTCAATAATTTGCGGCATTTTGACAAAATAGTCTGTTACGGAAGATAGCCCTTTTTGAAAGTTAAAATGCTCTTTAAAAATAATAGTTAACTTCTTATGAAATTAAAAAAATCTGCTTAAATATGAAAATATTGAACTTCATAGAGAGAGGATTGTTCTGTAAAAACTTAACGAACATACTAGTCATTTCGAGCCTTACACTAGTGCGTTTGAACACGTAAAATATCCAAACATGTAGCCTACACAGTTTTTCTATAGTGTTGGTGTAGGCTATTCATGGTAAAGTGAGCACTTTTGAAAGCCCTCTCATTTGGAATAATAGCCAATAAATAGATTTTATTTATATGTAAACTTCCGAGTGCAGTGGAATATATCAACTGTGTTTATTACTTGTATGGCAATATTTATTTAAAAACGCACTTAAAGGATAAGAAGTGACTAAAAAGAAAAAGTAACTAGGGCCTCAAAAGTGATCACTTTACTGTGAACAACCTATAACAAAATTTTACTACAGTAGCCTCTATGCATTCAGAACGGATGGAAATAAAAGAATGACTTTGTCCTTGAGAAGTATAATGTGGTGATTCGGACACATTATGTTCAACTTTCCAGCACTATTAACAATTCATAGTAAAACTGTGAACATATAAAACATCACTGGATAGGCAAAAAAAGAGGGGGGTTACCCCTAAACCCCTCCCTTATTTACGACTCTGCCTCTTGTACAGATGTAAAACACGTTCCTTCACACCTCCGTAGCTCTATAGGCAACGGATTTTGAGTTCATGAAGAATGAAACCCGGCTTATTATGGTCAAATTGGAGTTTCACGTACAATAAAAATAACCGGCTTCCTATTATCATGGGCGTAGTGGAGCCAGAACATCATCCGCGCACTGCCTTGTGCAAAAGTTTTTATGTTACCCAGGCATACATAATGCATTTCAATTTGATAATAATTATTGCTTTTTAAAATGAACTTATAAAAAGCAGAACCAAAACGATCGAAAATGTATGACGTTTTATTATCGTGCACGCTTTTTTTTTGTAAGTAAATTACATTAGTGGAAAGGGTGATTGTTAAAAGGGATCTGAGTCGCTTTTGCATAGTTTCGAGGGGAAAAAAAAAAGGTTTAGTTTGTGTAATTAATATGAAGTAATGGAAATGCTAAACGATATTTAGTGTGCATAGAGTAACATACATGCGAATTTTAATCTATTTACATGACATAGTTAATTAAAAAATAATAAATCATGTTGTTGACTTAGGTTCCTTTTAACACTCGACAAATAAAAAAAAAGTTTTCGTTTGAAATAATGTAAATTTTCAGCGAATACTGGACAATATTTGTTAACAATTTATTACAAAATACATGTTCTGTATAAGAACAAATTTACAATGGTGAAATGACGTGAACAGTAAAGAAAACCCTTTTTGTTGAATGAAATGGGTAAAATGTTATTCGACATCGTCGTGAGAAACATAATCGGTTATGGGCCACTGGATGGTTTAATTCCAGAATTATCTGTGTTCATCTGGAATATATGGCATTACTTTCTTCAGGTCTGTGAATTTATTCCTTTTGATAGGGATTTTCCCTTGAGGATAAGCTCTTTGACTTGGTAACACAACATCATAAGTTTTTTTTAAGAACGAAGGAATGTAACATTTAAAAACAACCTGACCTGATGTATTCACTTGATTGTATAGTACCATCTCTGGCCTCAGAGTACACGAAATAATGAAATTTGGATATGCAAAATGTACTCTCTCGTTTCTTTGAAGGTGCCTGGTTTCAATGGAAACTGAGGTCTTTTTTATAGTGTGCAGGCCACCAAGTAGAATAAGCAGTAATTATGTTCGTCTCGACAAAAATAACAGTCCCTGGTTGTTTTATTTTTCAGAGTTAGCTATAAGTTCTCGCAGCTCCCGTGGTGTATAGATTCGATCGCATTTCCTTATGGGATGTTTAATAATGCTGAATTTCCGGTCACGTGGGTTATATGAGTGACCACACAGAGGAAAACACTGTTTTATAGTTTTGAACTTGCATGTGTCTGTTAAAACAAGACAAACTCTGGACAAAGTGTGCTTCTTATTTTATCCTGGACAATTATCCGAAAAAAAAAATGCAACGCATCTACAGTTACTGGGACAAAGTTTTTGATATAGTGCATCAGGGATGAAGCTACTTCATCAGCGCCTTTGTGTGCTTAACCTACGTGGTAAACGTAGTATTGACCGACATCTGTTCTGGTGTAAATACAAAAGACATTTACTGTCAGTTGCCGCCGCAGATAGAATATGTCCTGGACAAGTATCTTAGGCAGACTGACATTCTGCATGTAATCAAACACTAGTCTTATGATGTTTTCATTTTCCTTACGTTGTGTTATCGTTTCATTAAGAGCATTTGTGAATTTTTTTGCTCGCCTCAGATGTACCAATAGCTCAACCGAAGCGATTTGTTTCGCAGTATCATTCAAATGGGGACTACGTATACGCACTTTTTTCTTCACAAAAACTGTAAGTGCCGATGTCTGGTCTTCCGAACTTAAGATGAAAATTTTCACTAAAGTATTTATTATGAAACTCATACTTGGTATTCGTGCCTGGATATTTTGCCTTATATAATTCATTCATTTACTTAACAGACAGCTCTGATGACAAATACGTAATATGTCTTACAGTAGACGCGTAGTGTGTTTTCTTAACAGGAAATGAGCTTATATGCTCATGTATGTTCAAAAGTTCATTCGGCCCTATTTTGTTTGCACAAGGATGTCTGCCACACTTATCACGAGACAATTTTCCTTCTAAAAGTAACTGCCGAACACGTTTGATTCGCTTGTCAATCACATCACACAGTCTGAAAAAGGCCTCCCGACAAACTTCTACTTTGGTTTCACGAAGAAGTACGTGGTATTTAAACGATTTTACCCTCAAAGCAGCAGCATCTTTTCTAGGCCGGTGTTTTGTAACATTCCTCGCCACTATCATCCGTTGTAAATGTACATCTTGTTCGTCTTTGGAGTGCAACTCTCCGTATAGAGAACCACGTATAAGAGCTTTGTCTACGTCTTCAAATCTTTCAATACACTTGTTCTTGCACCTATAAGAAATAATAATAGTAGATTTTTAGGCCTATGTCACTAATAATAATAATACTTTCAATTAGGCCTGGAAGGTTGGTTAAAGTTATTAGGTTAGGTAGGTTCGAAGTAACTTATAACACTAGTGCTTAATGCACAGGTTTACCCAATATACAAAACATAATAAAACATTGCTGTACTTAATCATATAAAATATTTATTATCTTTAAAATAATAATGTAGTACATATTTACCTGGATGGTGAACGAGTTGATCTAGCTCGTTGCTGTTTTCTTCCATATCCTATGTATTCTTTCCCTTCTAATTTCAATTTCTTAATTCAATTGCGGTTGTACATTGCTGGATTTTTCGTCCTCTTTCTTGGTTTTACTGGACTATCATTTATACCACTACTTTCAGAACATTCACTCATTGTACTAATTACTTCAACGTACGAGTTACTCACAAACATTATCCAGCATCACAATAGCTACATAACCTCTACTACTTGGTAAGTGACAAAAACAGCTCGTAGCAGTGCTGCCACTAGTTGAGAGTTAAAAAGTTCCTGAGTCACTGCCATTTGTTGAATGTTAAAAGGTACCTAAGTCACTGACTTAGGTACCTTATGACTCTCACTATGAAAATTCAGTAGCCGGAAAACATGCTTACAATGCTTGCATTAGACACCTTTCAACACTCAAAGGTTTGTGGACCCTCAGAAATGTATCTGCATTAAACTCACTATGTGAAAAAGTGACTTAGGCCCCTTTTAATAATCTCCAATTCAGTTGATATACGGGCGGGATTAGTTTATACATTAAAACACTAGGATGATAAGCTACCATCACGGCATAGTTTGCAATACAATTAAAGCTCATCCCCCCCCCCCCGTATTATTGCAATTGGTAACTTTGCAGCGCGACTCTCCGACCTTGACCCTTACGTTCCATACACTGTTGTCTATTCCGGCGGCTGACTGCAAACAAAGTACAGGGTCAAAACATCTTCGCCCGTGTGTTGTTCAGTGCAGTTTCTTGGCTATTAAAATATAGACTTCGTATGTTAATGATGTTTACGGCAGATAAAGTGTGAGAACATATTTATCTCGATATTTTATGTTACCCACTTGAATTACGAAATAAGTACCGGTATTCAACCTCCCTCCCCCCCCCCCCAAATTCGCGCCACGACAACCTTGCTTTTCCATAGTAATGCTAAGATCAAAGCGTTTGGGGACCACTAAATTTATTACACCCTTACCTATAACCAACAGTTCCAAATATGTAAGTTCGATACTCTCGTCAACAAAAATATCAGAATATCGTCTTCAATTCAGCGAAAATATTTAAAGGAAAAGTTTTAAATTTTGTAGCCTTGGTTGTAAAATTGAGTTTTTTAATCAAAGCGAAGTTTTGTGCATCATTATTGATATATCTGCATACAATGACGGCTATGAACCAGCAGGTAAAACAGTATTGCTCTACATTGTGAAGTCAGAATATTACAGAAACACCTAGGCTAAACATACCTTGACTACTTGAAGTAGAGAAAGTGTCCCTTCTACGGGTAAGTATTTCAAGGCATATCACGCGTTCGGATTTGCCAGCGAACGTTCAATACGCAGTTATATTGTCCGCAATGGACTGGAAGCCTCGTGTAGTATAACACATGCAGTTTTTAATGCCAAGCCGATTTCACTCGAATCATTTTCACCCAGCTGCAATACATCAGTTGTTAACCTTGAATTTGAGGGCACTAAGGATTTATTTTGAAAGTATGCTTCGTTACAAGTTAATATTTTCTTGATATTAGCGCAAGCTTATGACCGTAGTAAGATTTGGTATGTTTGGGGACAAGGGCGTGGGGCATCGGAGCCGGAGCCGCCCGGCAGCCATATTGTTACGTTACCGCCCGCCATCTTGGATGCCATTGATCTTGACCTTGACATTTTATCCGTGACCCTGAACTTGACCCCGGTGACCTCTGACCCCAAAAACCGAAAAAATTGTGAAAGAAATTCTAAAAAAAATTTATAACAAAAATTAAATTAAAAAATATATTAAACAATTACAAAATCGTTTTGAAAATTAAAAAATTGTTTTAAAAATAAAAAAAATTATTATTAAAAAATTTAATTTAAAAATCTTTCAAAACATTTATAAAATATCGATTAAAAATTATTTTTATAAAATTTTATTATAAAAATTTCTAAATAAAAAATTATTAACCCCGGCGACCATTTTTTCCCTCGAAATTTCCCTTTTTTTTCCCTAAAAACTCCCCTTAAATATTTTAATTTTAAATATCCTTCGAAAATTTTTATTTAAAAAATACTTATGTGTATTACTGCCTCTCTCACGCCCGTTCGCTCAGGTCCGTTCGACTAACCCTCGCCATTGATTCTGGCGAATTAGTCGGTTCCCCTACACCCCCACCACACGCCGCCAATGTTTCTCATTGGCTGATTAGTCACTTTTGTTCCATCGCTTGCAATATATATTTAAGTGCACAATTACCCCGCCAATGATTCTCATTGGCTAATTAGTCGCTTTGCTCCATCCTCACCACCCATTACCGTTTACTCGGCAATCCTCCACTACCTCTGTTCGATCCCCACCAATGATTCTTATTGGCTAATTAGTCGCTTTGCTCTATCCCCTACATTCCCACCAAATATCCGATTGGCTAATTACTCACTTTTCGCTCGATCTAATGTTTCTCTTTGGCTAGTTAGTCACCTTTGCTCCATCCCACGACGTGGCAATCCTCCCGATTGGATGATTGACTCGGTTATTTACGGAAAACTACATGCCGTCATTGTTTTTCATTGTCTAATTTGTCACCTCTGTTCGACCCGACCAATGAGAATTTAGTCAGCTAATTAGTCACGTCCGTTCTACCCCTTCCATCCCATCCCACCAATGATTATCATTGGCTAATTAGTCACCTCTGTTCGATCCGACCAATCAGAGTTTAGTCGGCTAATTTGTCATGTCCGTTCCACCCCTTCCAAACTCTTCGATTGGCTTTATAAGGCGCATCCCCGAGGGCCTCCGGGAAAAGTTTCACCTCGCTCTTAGAAATGTACGCATGTTGTCCAAACCATCATAAAATCCTTTCGGCCATTTTCGCACTCGCAAGGGTGCGATCACTTAATTCCCTGCAGAAACGGGACGAGTTACAGTATCTGCCGAAATATTTCTTGCTCACGTACGCACCGTACGAAATTTCGGCAGTAATCAAGTATTTGCCAGCCTACCTACAGTTGGACGAAGCCATACGGGACTGCCTCCCGTGCAAGCAGTGTTTCAAGGGCTGCACCATGACCACCTAAGTTCCCTACACGCCACACTGCAGGCGCTGGTGCAAGGCAGGCAGAGCGACCCTGGCAGCAACCAACTTCCCCGTGGAAGACTCCGTACAAGTCTTCTACTGGCAAGCAGTACCCAGTGACGAGGAAGCTAGCCCAGTACACAAGTGAATGCAGTGTGACATAACATTTGTAAAAAATGTATAGTGTGTGAAGAAAAAAAAGTTTTGCAACATCCAAGGTTTTCGCACACTGGACTCTTACGTCATCAAGCAGATTGGCATCTCGTACAGTGATGACGACGAGCGAACAAAAGTGTTTACGTTTTTACCACCATGCCAATGGAAGCACCTCGACCACACCACACAACAGGCATACCGCCAACAGCAACAGATGCACGGACTTAAGTGGAACGATGGAAATATTCCGTATGGTGACATTCACCAAGTGTTGGAGGAAGGCATAATTCCCGATTCCCCCGTGTACGTGTATCGCCAAGAGTCGGCGATGCGTAGTGTGTCTCCTGAGAAGTATGTGGCATGGCTTTACGACTGTGAATATGGACAATGTGCATCTTGCAATACCCAAGCATTAAAGCTCTGTACGTGTGATAATTCGTGGTACATATGAAACAATATGACGTGTGTGTAATGACCTCAAAACTGAAAATAAAATCATTGTGTGAATTACTGACGAGGAGAAGGATTATCGTATGTTACGTATGTAGAACCGAACAGTATTGCAATATGCGTGTGTAAATAAATATATATACAGATGTGTAAAAAAATTTTGTATCTCATGTTACACCCTGCTCATACAAGTTAAATTTTATTTTTTTGCTTCGACGTTTCAAACAAACACTGTTGGTAAATAAAATGTTTTGTACCAGCTTTACCATATTGTAAATAATGTTTTGTTTAAAAAACACGACTGGTAAATAAAGTATTTAGTATCAGTGGTTAAAAAATACACGGCTGGTGTGTGTATATATATATATATATACATATTTAATAAAAGTTGCTACATCGTAAAGGTATATTGACTGGAAGGTACAACTTAAAGGAATAGAGATACATACGCGAGCAGTCACAAACAAATACATACTAAGGTTTACGAACGTAATTGAATGCGTTATTTAAACGAAGAAAGAGCGCGTATCGCTCCAAGCCACTGGAATTTTCTCTGCTCACATGTATCACCGGCTGGCGAGAGCGCCGGCCAGAAAGTATTTTCCAAAGTCAACACTTTTGCAGCTGGAAGGATGTGTAACTGCCCCTCAGCATCCTGCCACGACATCCTCTGCCAGCCAGTTGGTATAGAGACAGCTGTATTCACGGCAACCATCAATTCATTACAAATATTTCACGCTTAATGTCTAGAATACACAGCGTACCAACAGCGAGCTGGCTGCATATCCAATTAGCATGTAATATGTCGAGCCCCAGTCGAGAAATATGTAAAGCTTGAGTTTGTCGAGAGATAATATGGCACAGTGCTGGTGAGAAAAATATACACTTTACACACGAACGTGAGAAAATATGGTACAGTACTGGCGGGGAAAAAACGTACGACACTATATTGTCCCGGGGAACAAACCCAATTTATTTGTTTGTAATTATACACGTGGAACTAAATACGCCCTACTATTTATATAGTCAGGGGAACAAACTCAGTTATGACAAAAGTATACACCTCACCAAGCCATAACAGAAAGTCCAGGTTCGACACCTGGTACCCACTACGGTACAATACATGCAGTACATTGTTCATACCCAACGAGCGCATAAACACAACAGCCCCCCCCCCCCCGGAGGCATCGGGATGGGACATAAATGAAAGAAAGGAAAAACGACTCAGTAAAACAATTAAAGCTTTATTGTAATAAAAAGTTGTAAATTTTACATCAAATGTTAGTTGTAGCGGGAGTGTTACGACGATGTCCTTCTCGTCGACCCAGGAATCATCGCGCTTCGAGTGACCCAGCCATCGTACGTACACACGACCTTTACGCCGTTTAACCACCTTCTCCGCCAAGTACACGTCTGGAAACCGTGTAGGCCAGATCTCTTCGGCGTAAAATCCACCAATGTTGGGTTCGCCACATAGGTCCTCGAGGTAAAACATGCGTGGGTATGCATGTCGTATACGCACCACCTTTTACAGCTCTGCAGACCAATTCTGGCGGAAGCCTTTGTGGAAAATTCCATGGTTTTTTTTTTTCAAAATCCGTACTAAGTCACCGATCTTGACTTTAGGCTTTCCCGGGTCCCTCCTCTTCGGAACAGCATACTAAGTTCGAAGCAGAGAGTTGTTTTTCACGTCTTCGGGCTTCATGCGAGTGGTAGAATGAACGGTAGAATTATACTCGCGTACAAGTTTTGGGAGTAGTGTCAACCACTTGTAGTTTCCATTCGCCGTGAAATGTCTCCACATTCTAGCTTTTAGAGTCCTGTGAAAACGTTCAATGATGCTAAACTTTATCCCGGAGAAAGTAGAATAGTGATTGATGTTATGTTTCTTCATCAGGGTACAGAAAATACGGTTAAAGTATTCTTTACCGTCAACGGTGTGGAAATTTTTCGCTATTGCCCTTTGCGCAATACACTAGGTACAGCTGCCGCCACATCGCGTTCATTCTTCGATTTGAGCGTTCTGGCCTAGGCGAATTTTCTACAGGTATCGATCATGGTCAAAATGTACCGGTAGCCTTTATTCGCACGAGCAAAGTCTTGCATCTCGATCAGGGGGCCTAATATCGAGATCGTTCGAGTGCGTTAGTATACGAGACGTCTCGCACAGTCCGCAACTTATACGAGACAATTGTTATAAGCTCCAACCCCTGAAACACGCATACGTTTTCAGTGTGCGAGGGTAGTGCCAGGCAAGCGTATACGAGTGACATTTTGTCATGTTGGTGAACCTGCGGCGAGACGGGAACAAATATTAGCGGAACTCAGCCAATCAGAAGCGTCACTTGTATCGCGCGCGTTTTTTTATTTACATTGTACGCAGTTGGCTTCGAGTTACGGGGACGAACAATGCCGATTCCACCATAAGCTTTCTTGCCCACTGTAACAAGAAAATTATCGTTTCTGCAGTAGTTGGTTATCCACGCGACTATGACCTATTCTTTCAGACATTATAAAATAGTATCAGGCGTCTGTAACATTTGGCAACACTAAAAATACACTAAATTTAATAGAAACCGAATTTTTTCTTTTGACAAATATAACATTATACAATTCATTGCAATCGAGAGTCGTATGTGGATGGTTAGAGTTGACTCCTAATTTTTTGACGAGTTCAAACCTCGCTTAAGTACAAAACATTTTAACCTTTTTAATATCACTTTTTATACACGGCAGAACACCCACGTGACGAAAGTTTAAAGATATTTTCATTATCTCTTTTTATTTTAAACGTAAAGTACAGAAAACTAACTTGTAAATTAACGGAGAGGTTCCGTGAAATTTATGAAAAGTTCGTTTCTGAAAATCAATGTGTCCGTAATTTTACGGAGAGTTTACGGACACTTCTGGATAAATTTTTACCAGCACTTTTTCGTAAAATGAAGGAAATTGTTTTTAACAGTGCAGGGATTGGTCAGTAAAATTCTTACTTGTGGAAATTACATACAATTTAATTAAGAGAACGCAGTTGTGTATCATACATTGCCATAATGTTTACATTGCATTATAAGTAATGAAATGTGAATGTATATTTTAAGTTGCCCATCGTTTGGAGAATATTAGCAGCTACATGACACTTTACTAGACGTCGTGTTTGAATAAGAGCAACTGTAAAATCCATAGATACTTTTAGTGTAATAATCTTAACCTGTTGCCACGTAGTTCAACTTCTTCCAATTCTTATATTGCCAGTACATTCATCCATTCTTCGGCCATAGTGAATGCAATATACGACTGATGTTATTTAGTCTACATATCACATGCTACACTCTTCAATTACTTACCAAATGAGTATCTAGTCTTTTGCATGTTATAGGCTAACATAAGTACTTATACTTGACTGTAGTATATAGTATTAACAAGTTTGTGCAATAATAATAATAACATATGTTATCTACAAAGTTTTATATGCAAGACTTACTAAATAATAACTTATGACGTCTAACCAACCAATTACGAGTCACTGAACAATAATGAACGTCAGTAGTAGGCCTGTGTAAATTACGCTTTTACTCATAACCTCATTTGCACTCTCAACACAAATTTTACTTCTTGTCCGTTCAACAAGTTCTTAATTTGCATTCGAGTATACATTCAGCACAGAATAAATGATGTGTAAATTTAATTCACACAGCCTCAACAGTCATCTTATGTCTAACATTTTGTTGGCTTTGATGCGCTACTCGTCTACGACTCCACATCTCGCACGGCGATGATCGAGAGAGTGGCCACTCGCACGGTCGAGACGTATTCGATGGCTCTCGTATGGTTCGATCTTATAGTTTTCTAAAATTGTGAGAGTGACAGACGCAATTCGAAGATTTCGTATACGAGTGCTGTTCGAGCTTAGCCCCGCAGGTCGGATTGGAAAGTATCGTCCAACCCTTTTATGACGTATTTTCTTCGTGGGTAATTTATCCTCGCGTATTTGTGTAACTCGTCAGCAACTGTATACTTGCTCATCTCAAAACGTAGCCCGCCTCTGAGAGTTCTGCGATGATGGAAATTATTTCGTTGGTGTGCGAGCGGTTTCCTGCAGACTGTGAAGCGACCAAAGTCTCACTCTATCTACCAACTCGTTTGGATCGTTCCAATACTGATAGTCGATTTTTTCTCCACTCTCCAATTTCAGAATCAATCCTGATCCGTCAATTTTACATACCTTGGGAAACAGTTAGGCAATAACGGGAAAATTTGTGTGCGTCACATCCTTAAATCGTAGCGTTGAGGGGTTATTCTTAGCATAATGAGCACGACTGGACTGTAGCAGGTGGGTACGAAACAAAAGTTCGCTCAACCCCTGTGTGATTTTCACCTTGCGCTTGCCGATCTGCAGTACATCCAGAGGTAAAAACAAAACTTCCTTGTTGCCGAGAAACCATTTTCCACCACTTTTCTGCAAACCATAAGACTTGTCTGCAGTACGGTCAGTGTAGGAAGCGATGTAATGAAATATAAGAATACCCAACTCAGGTCCATGCTCATGGGTTCGTTTCCTTTCCCGTGCACGCAGTAAATCGATCAGTGGCACCGTCCGATTCTTTCGGTTCCGGACTTAGTTTCCATTTATGCACGGGGGTTGGTTCTTCCACCTTGATTTCACGTTTGAGATCAACACGAGCATCGTCACTCGGTTTTTTTTTTCTAATCTCGTCTAGCCGGAGGGTAATAGGTTTGAGAACCTCCTCCCTTCGAGTCTCGATGGCCATTCTGTTAATTTTCGTGAGTAAGTATTTGGCCCGGACCGCCTCGGTCGCTCGCTGAAGCTCGCTCACCAGTTCGGCTCGGTTATCCATTGTTCACTGAGTGGAAAAGACTTTTCTTACATGTATGTGTACATATATATACATATACACATATCACCTTGGTTTGGGAGCAATCATTCAGGACCCCCCCCCCCCCTCAAACTGCTTTATCGAGACGCCACGCCATCGGTTTTCGTAGCTAGGTTTGACAGTAAAAAATGTTGTAGCTCCTTCAATTCTTCTCGTCTCTGCGCAATCACTACCTACCATTACACAGTGGACAGTCCTTTACGATCGTCAAAAATCCGTATTACTCTTTCCAGCAGAAGGCGCAGATATTTTTGAATTCTGCAAATGTCATGCCCGTATTGACCTGTTCGTCGTAAACGTGGCGTAAATTAGTATCGTCCATGAGAAACAGCACAAACTAATTACCATTATCGCAAAGCATTTGGATACGGGAGAATAAATCTGGCCGAGGTACACACAGTCCACGTACGCATGCCGTCCCATGCTAAAATACTCTTGAATGCAAGTTTGCTTTTCGCAGGCAATGTCGTCGAAGACAAATATGAGTTTTGCACTGCTTCGCTCGGAGGAACGACGGCTTCATTATCACTGCATGGGAAATAACCCATGCCTTCCACGGCCTGCAGTACTCGTGCCAGCCGCTGGTATTTTGGTTGCTGAAGTGATTTGAGTATAGGTACACATTCTCGAACCGAAGGCCGTTCTCTTCTTCCAGCAGGCTCAGTAGGACGCATGTCTTGCCACAAGCCGATGGTCCAGCGATGATGCAGCGCACAGTATTCGGAAATAGGCTTCCATGTCGCGATTCTTGGGAGAGTGCTTTATCTCCAGCATGAATGCTTATGGGTAGAGTAACATCTTGCTTGGCGATCCGCATGTTACTACTACAATATTCTGGAACAGATGGAGCCGATCGTACTTGCAGAGAACCAGTGCTACAAGTTTTAGAATGTTTCTTCAATGCTTCACTCCTAGAAAAAGTCTATGGTAGAATTGACATTCAAAAGTCTCACTCGAACCGCAGAAGCGACACTGCAGATGCATCATCATTGACTTTTTTTTACGTCTGTACTGCTCCAAGTCTAAAATGATACTCAAACGGAAATGTATAAAAGGATCGTATTTATACAGTTTTACCAGCATCGGCGGACATGCACCATACGACAAATGGCTGATATTCAATACTGCGTAATATAAATATATATACATATATATAATATTTGAATCATACAGTTGGTGAACGAAAGTAATTTCTATACATATGTACGGAGGGCACAAACCGAAATAATGCGAAAGATCGAAGGAGCTATGGGGTGATGGAGTTATGGAGCTATAGGGTGATGGAGTTATGGAGCTATGGCGTGATCGATCGATGGAGCTATGGTGTGATGGAGCTATGAAGCTATGGGGCGATGGGGTGATGGAGCGATGTAGCAATGGGGAGATGGAACGATGGAGCGATGGGGCTATGGGGTGATGAGGTGATGAGTGATGGAGCAATAGAGCGATGGAGCAATAGAGCGATGGAGCGATGGGGTGATGGAACGATGGGGTGATGGAGCGATGGGGCGATGGAGCGATGGGGTTATGGAGCGATGGAGCTATGGGGTGATGGAGCGATGGGGCAATGGGGGTGATGGAGCGATGTAGCTATGCTGCGACGGAGCGATTGTGCTATGGGGTGATGGAGCGATGGTTCGATGGGGTGATGGAGCGATTAAGCTATGAGGCGAGGAGCGATGGAGCGGTGGGATTATGGAGCGATGGAGCTATGGGGTACTGAAACGGTGGGGCGATGGGTTGATGGAGTGATGTAGTGATGGAGTGATGGAGCGATTGCATGATTGAGCGATGGAGAGACGGAGCGATGTAGCGATGGGGAGATGGGCATACGGAGCGATGGAGCTATGGTGTTGATGGAGCGATGTAACGATGGGGTGAAGGAGCGACGGAGCGATAGGGTGATGAAACGATGGGGCGATGGGGGATGGAGCGATATAACTATGAGGTGACCGAGCGATGGAGCGATAGGGTTATGGAGTGATGGAGCGATAGAGTTATGGGGCGATGGGGTTATGGGGTAATGGAGCGATGGAGTTATGGTGTTATGGAGATATGGTGCGATGGGGTTGTGGAACGAGGGGGTTATGGAGCGATGAGGTTATGAAGCGATGGGGCGATGGGGTGATGGAGCGATGGAGCGATGTAGCGATGGAGTGATGGAGCGATGTAACGACGTAGCGATGGGGTGATGGGCATATGGACATATGGAGTGACATATGGAGCGATGGAGCTATGGAGTTGATGAAGCGATGTAGCGATGGGGTGATGGAGCGATGGAACGATGGTGCGATGGGCTGATGGAGCGATGGAGCGATGGGATGATGGGACGATGGGATAATGGAGCGACGGAGCGATTGGTTTATGGAGCGATGGGGTGAAGAAGCAATGGAGTGATGGGGATATGGAGCGTTGGAGTTATGGAGTGATGGAAAGATGGAGCTATGAGGTGACGGAGTGATGGAGCGATAGGGTTATGGAGCAATGGTGCGATGTGGTAATGGAGCGATGGAGCTATGTGGCTATAGAGCTATGGGGTTATGGAGCGATGGAGCTATGGGGTGATGGATCGATGGATCTATGGAGCGATGGGGTGATGGAGCTGTGAAGCTACAGAGCGATGGTTTGATGGAGTGATGGGGAGATGGAGCGAAGGAACTATGGGGTTATGGAGCTATGGAGCTATGGAGCGATGGGATGATGGAGTGATGGGATGATGGGATGATGGAATGATGGGGTGATGGAGCTATGGAATAATTGGGTGATGGAGTTATGGAGCGATGGATCTATGGCGTTATGGAGTGATGGAGCGACTCATCTAGGTGATGTATCTATGGCGTGATGCAGCTATGGGGTTATGGAGTGATGGGCAGATGGGGTGTTGGAGCGATGTAGCTATGAAGTGACGGAGCGATGGAGCGATGGGGTTATGGAGCGATGGAGCGAAGGGGTGATGGAGCGAAGGGGTGATGGAACGACGGAGCTTTATGTTGGTGGAACTATGGGGCTATAGGACTATATAGCTATGGGTTAATGGAGATATGGGTCGATGGGACGATGGAGCTATGAGGAGATGGAATTATGGGGTGATGGAGCTATGGGATGTTGGAGCTATGGCGTGATGGAGCTGTGGAGCGATGTGGTGAAGTAGATATGGAGCGATGGGGTGATTGAGCGATGGCGCTATGGGGAGATGGGGTGATGGAGCTATGGGGCGATGTGGTGTTGTAGGTATTTTGTGATAGAGCTATGGAGTGATGGAGCGATGGGGCGATGGGTTGATTGGTTGATGGAGCTATGGGGTGATTGAACTATGGTGTGATGGGTTGATAGAGCTATGGGTTGATGGAGCGATGGGGCGATGGGGTGATGGAGTGATGGTGCTGTGGGATGATGGAGCGATGGGGCGATCTGTTGTTGGAGTAATGCAGCTGTGGGGTGATGGAGCGATGGAGCGATGGGACGAAGGAGCTATGGAGCTATGGAACCATGGAACTGTGGAGCTTTGGGTCTATGTAGCGATGGAGCGATGGATCTATGGGGCGATGGAGTGATGGAACGATGGAGTGATGGGGTGGTGGAGCGATGGGGTGATGGAGCGATGGGGTGATGGGGCTATGTGACGAAATAAAAGTATAGAAGAAGAGTATGTATCGTTGGTACGTCAGTTTAATTCGATTCGTCGTGAGGTGAAGACAGCGAAATCCGGTCGTGGTATCATCGTCCCTACCAAATTATTTGGTGGAAACAAGCTAGATCAACGTCATAGTTTTCAATGCACTGGATGAGGTTCATTTGCAATTAAAAAAAACGACATTGCTACCCCCCTAAACAAGAATCTGAACACTAGGCAGATTATTTATACATCATGAAAGCCAAGGTGAAATTAGGCGTGAAATTACTTACAAGCAAAAAGGCTTCGCAGAACAATCCTCGAAAGACCAAAAGGAAAGGGAAGAAGAACACAGTAGGAGGGTTCCTGCCCGCACTGATACCTGCAATAGGTGCTCTGGCCGGTATCGCCGGGGCAGTCACGAATATCGTTAATTCCGTGAAGCGAGCTTCGTACGATCGAAAACTGGTAGAGGAAACCCGTTGCCAGAACAGAACGTTGAAGCTATCGCCATGGGGGGAAAAAAACCGCAAAGGACCCTTTATTTGCCACCCGTATCGGTGAAGAGGAGAAGGAGGAGGGTGATCAAATGTCGGAAGGAAGATGATAGGGGGAAAAATCTAAGAAAGAAATCAAAGTGACGCTGCCTAGACGTCCACTGACGAACATGGATTTGGAACTGTTCGCACGCAAATTGAAAATACCTCATTTTTAGAGGAGTGTTTCCGAGAGATGCCTTTGTCACTAAACCAAAATGTAATGAGTGCGCCATAATTAAACTGGACACGACAGCCGGGCCTGGCGCGCACTGGGTAGCTTATGTTAATCACAGCAAACAAGTAATATACTACGACAGTTTTGGGGATTTGCACCCTCCGCCCGAACTGCGCGAGTACCTGAAAAAAATAGTAATCTAACTTACAGCTACGAAACGGAGCAGCTGCCCAACAGGTGGAACTGTGGGCACTTGGGCCTGCACTTTCCAAGCGATCGTGATTTATAGTGATAAACTGGGGAAGAAAAAAAGTCAATATAATTCGTGAGGTATATAAAGGGTTGTGTCAGCCATACTGATCTCATCAGTATGTCGGTGTCCGTCATTCTGAGTGGTAAAACATCCGAGCTGAGGGCTAGATTTTACCCTCCCTTGGAGCTGGAGGGTGAATGGTGTGTGGGGCTAGTAGACTTTCAAACTTACAACTCCACATCTAAAATAGAAGAATATGTGAATTCCACATTCCGGTACATAGTGGCAGGAGATGCGAAAGAAATCAGCATTCCCACCGGAGCGTACGAGCTGAAGGATATGGAAGACTTCACAAAGAAATTGCTACCGCACGACATTGCATTCTAACTGCATGGGAATTCGAATACCCTGAAGGCTGAAATGTTTTGCACCCCAGTTATAGATTTCACGGAACCGGATACCATCGGACCCATGCTTGGGTTCGAAGCCAGGGTGTACGAAGTGGGAATGAAAAGCGAGTCGTCGCGGGCCGTATACATCTTTCCAGTCAACGGCATACGGATAAACAGTAACTTGGCAAGTTGTAGTTAGGTGAATAGGAAACCGAGCAGTACTATTTACGAGTTTGCTCCCACCGTAGGTACTGGATATAAAATTGTAGAATCTCCGAGAACGCTCATTTACGTTCCGATCGTTGCAAATAGCGCCCACGAAGTAGCCGTTTCGATCATGGACGAAAACGAGGAGACGAAGAAATTACACTACGATTACACCTGAAACGATGGGACTAAATTTCGCTTGGAAGACAAAAACGTATAAAAACCCGTAGTACATCGAACACGTGTTCAGAAAGCTGCGAGGTAGCGTTGCGCTAACACCTGAAAATGTAAAGTTTTTCGGTGTCTACTTCGGTTTAAAAGTAAATCGACATGGCAGGCGAAATTCTCGACGAAATTCTCGACGATAAACTTGATAAAATCGAAATGCACCGTTACGAACCGTATCTTGCCTGACATTTCGCTCTCGGAAGGGAGGTTAGAATATCTATACAGAATATATATTTACACCCTGCCTAGCCAGTCCTTTGTGCGCATAAGGGGCGGGCTAACGAAGGTGGACGGGACCCACCCGACCACCACCACGTTGATACGAACTGGACTCCTGCACCTTTTCGAGCGAGTAATGTACGAGATTAATGGCGTCGCGATCGACTAGTCACGTGATGTGGGAATAACTTCATCGATAAAAAAATACTCATTGCTCACGTCTAGACATCTCCCCGTAGTCAAGATGACAGGCTGGGTAATTGAAGATGCCTACAGTGTTCCCGTTTCGAAGTGTGCATTCCGCTCTACATACTGCTGGGATTTGCCGAGGATTGTAAGAAAGTAATAATAGGAGCGAGGCAGGAGCTGGTGATAATGCTATCCACATCGCATTTGGATGCTGTGTTGGGAGTAGGAGAAAACCCGCAGCCCATCTCTCTTACTTTGGACACCATAGAATGGTTCGTCCCACACGTGACCTCGAGCACTCGTGAACGTGTCAATCTGTTGAATTACTTCAAGAAAGACAAAGTGATCGAAATAGCATTCAGAAGTTGTAGCCTGGTCACTTGCCCGGCCTTGCCCGCCGCCACGCGAAATCACTGGGTCGTGAAGACATCGTCCACCACGGAAAAACCACTCTACGTCGTACTGGGGCTTCAGACGAACAAACAGCATAGTATCAGAGCCGACAAGTCTACGTTCAACCATTGCAAGGTCGAAAACGTAAAGATATTTTTGAATAGCGAAAAAAACTACCCGTACGTGGATTTGAATGCAAACTTTGAAAATTGGCAGTACCTGCTGGCATATTATATGTATTTGTAAGCCCAATCTTTGTATTATGGATGCGAGGCGCATCCCGTCCTGAGTCCCGAAAATTTCCGAGACATGGCATCTTTGCTAATATTCGATACATCGAAGTAAAACGAGCACGTGTAAAATGGCACGATCGACTGCCGCGTCGAGATAATCGTCAAGGAAAATGTGCCCGCAAACTCCGCTGCCTACTGCTTGATACTCCAAGACAGGATTGTTCAGTACGATTGTTTTACCGGCCTGGTAAAAATCATCAGTTAATTACTTACATATATACGTCTGTAAAATATGTAAGTAGATACACAAGTTGTGGATACATACGTTTCAGACATAATAATGTACTGTAATTTGCAAGGCTTCCTGAACATGGGGGGAAAAATGGTCGAGTAATTTGCGAACGTAGAGATTATCGACTTACAGAGCGAACATGGCTGTCCTTTTCTTCGTAAATTAAAGAAAGAAACTGAATACAGTTCTTTGGTGAGCGCTTCGAGAAATGTACAATTACTTTACGAGTGGTATGTGCAAAGATGTAACATATTTGATATACATGTATTTGGTAGTGTGAAATATGACGTCATTCAACTGCAAGAAAAAAACAAGTTTATAAATAGAACCCTAAAATAAATTATTCGCTAGTCGAGTACGAGTCACCGTGGGAGGAAGATGACGCCCTTTCACCCAAAGAACGTGTACTCCCTGACATTCCCAGACGACTCTAAAATCGCCTATTCGTTCTGGGAGTCTGGGTCGCTACTCACCTACGAAGAAAATGCGATGGATGGGACCACTAGCTATATTCGACGACGTCGGGTGAACCTGAGCAACAGTTAATAACTTGCTGCACTCCTGGAAATTGCTTGGTTCATCACATGAAGCAGGATACGCCTCTTCCAGCAACAGTGGACCAGGTTCTATAATTCACAGCAAATTCGAGCTGAGGTGACTCTTCGAACATCGAAATTCACGCCCACGACTGCTCCGCCCAGGGCTGCTCCCCCCAGAACTGCTCCACACAGAATTTCTCCACACCAAATGGCTCCACACCAAATGGTTCCACACCAAATTTTCGCTAAATAAATAAAGTTATAAAAAAAATTTATCTAAAGGATTGGCCGACAGGAACAGAAGGAGTCCCTCTAGTGCCATCAGGCACTGGATGGCCAGCAGGAAACAGGAAAAGCTTGAGCAAAATAATTCTCCATTACATCCGTTCGTTCCTGCCCTGTCACACATGTACTTAAAACCGATTAAAAAAAATCCTTCCGCTGGTATTAATACGTGTTTTTTGGCGGCTAGCTGTGTTTTCGCTTTTATGCGCGATGTGCAGTTTCGTCAGTATCCTCTCTCCTGGGAGATGCGACAAGGCTATTATGGCGGGGAACAACTCCCACTCCATTTACCTGCCTGTGGCCGCCCCCCCCCCCCTTTCTATTGCATCGCTATTGGCTATTTGCAGAATTTCGTCGATAACATATTAATACTGTCATGGCAAACTATATGTACACGGTTAAAAAAAAAATCGAACTGGTATGTCAACTTAGTTTGGGCGTTGATGCGCCATTGTTGTACTGAATCGTGCTCTGAAAGGCATGTCGGTGAATATTACAAAGTGCTTGACGTGTTTTGGAGGGTACGCACTATGCACGGGCTGTAATTGGCACGAAATAGAGCCCAGGTACCTTCGGCAAACGGACCCTCGTGTATGGTACGAGGCGCGATAGGCGGAGAAACGGCGTGTCATGGTGTCATTTGACGATGATGCTGTGCCGTGTTTTTTGTGACACTTGTAAGAAGATACACGAATTTTTTGCCTTGATGCCGCCGCCTACAGCCAACAAGTGATTTCGTCATCGTATCGGTGTTGAAGCTTTCTTTTTGTGCTGTGGCTATGGACATTGGCTAGAACACATCTTCACCACGTCGCTGCTTGATTTCTGGTCCGAGTGTGACGACGCCCTCCTAATTGCAGCGGGAGAGTTGTTCGAAAAGGTGGATAACTTTATCTCAGGACGGCGCGGCACTACACCACCGGAGACCATGGTACTATCCAAAGCTTCACTTATAGTAGCGTCCAGCATCGCGGAGTCCTTACGAAGCACTCTGACGGCACCCTTCCAGGCGGCATCCGGCTGGAGCGTCCAGACGGCACCCTTCCAGGCGACACCCGACTGGAGTACCCAGACGGTACCCTTCCAGGTGGCGTCCTTCCAGGATCCCCAGTCTCTGCTCTTTCGTGGCTTCCAGATGGGTGAGTTGATTACATGTGACAACACCATCACTGAGGGTTCACTGCTGCTGGAAGCTGTCAACGTACCGCAGCGAGAACGTAGATCGACCGATACGACTGTTTTACATGTGCAAACTACAATAACTGAGACTCACGGAGTGACGAACTCGCATGTGCCGATACGATACTAGCCAGTCTCTGATATTGATCCTATAAATTACAACATATGGGAGGACATGTGGACTCCGCTGCCTCTCGATGCTATCTCACCCTCCCTTCGACCCGATGGTGATGAGATTCGTCAGTTTTTAAATAATTTTGAAACAAGATTACTCGCGTTATGTAACTATGTTGCTGATGTGCACCTAGAACTGTCTAACTGTGTGCGTGTTCTTACAGAGGTGAAATGTAACATGGAACGACTTGTGAAACTATTTCTACCGACCAAGAATCTCCATTCCAAACGAGATATTTGTACATATTTTCTTATTTAGTATGTTATTTGTATGTATTTTTAAAGTTCAATACAACTACGTGTTA
Source organism: Dryococelus australis (assembly GCA_029891345.1). NCBI lineage: Eukaryota > Metazoa > Arthropoda > Insecta > Phasmatodea > Phasmatidae > Dryococelus > Dryococelus australis. The sequence goes on from CM057009.1 coordinate 149,548,843, forward strand.
TTTATCTTATTACTGTGTGTGTTTCTTAATTTATTGTTTTTTCCTTGTATAAATAGAAACATAAGTATGTTTTTTTAGTAAATAATCTGTTTACATAGCACTTCCTTTTCTCTTGGAGAACGGAACAAGTACGCGCAATAGTTTTTTTTTTTTTGTTAAACATTTCTTATTACCTACAATCTCTAAAAAAAAAATGTACTCTTAAACTTATCGCTGTTTTTTTCTTATTACAATGAATAGCCATTTAAAGAGGCGCATTCACTTTAAATAAAATTGCACAAAGCACGATGGAATTGACCTATATTAACTAGCACATGGGTGTGTGTGTGTGTGTGAAGACGGAAGGCATAGTGCCCCACGATGCAAGGATGGTATCCTCTCTGTCTCTCTGTATCGCTTGCATGCGGCAGCAGCGACAGAGATAATTTGCCATTTTTTAAACATAATTTTTACTATGAATAAATAAACTAATACGCCCACACTTGTAACATAAAAATATTTGTTTTACATTGTATATATAGATACATCATACTTATACACAAAAATTATTGAAAGAAAATAATATAAATACATTCATACTTTTAAATCGTTTATATAGATACAACATACTTGTACACAAAAAAAGAACTGAAAGAATATAATATAAATACATACATACATCGTACTTAAAAAAAGAAAGAAAATTATATATATACATATATATTGCATTTACACACAAACCACTTGAAAATAAAATTATTTTTCACACAATAAACATATTTACTGATAAACTTGGTAAACATGAATATTACAAGATGAATATATATTTAACAAACATTTGACTACAAAAAAGAGATAATAATGATTTTCCTTATGCCTAAGATACTATTCTTTCCCCTCCATACTATTAATCACATACATCATTATGTTGTTTACACAGTATGTTTCAACTGAACACAAAAAAAATTACGGTGGGAATGGGAGGTTTTCATCACTTGTCTTCTTCTACAGATATAACAAAAATCGTATGCGCAAGCACACGCAAGCACCTCTGGCCATGGGTTCGAAGGTGTTGTAACCTCCAAACTGTGCCAAGCACCGTCACATCGTTCCGAACATACATTAAAGAGTTTGTCTTTTTTTTTTAATTTCGTGAATAATTTCGCAATTTTCCGTGCCGTTCTTGGTTGTATGTCTTTCGTCCGCAATTTCTTTTTTCATATTTCCAATGTTTGTGGCGAACTTTGTTTGTGGACGGCACATATGAACCGCGCAATCGTCACTATCGCAATCTTGCACTGTTAATTCAAACACCTTACCGTAAGTTATTCTTCTTTCGAGGAGGAGGAAATGAACATTTTCGTCACATCTCTCCACGGTCACGGTAGCTGACTACTGGTCTGTGTAGGTTACGCCGTGCAGTAGAGGAGATATACTTGCATATTGATTCTCTGGATTAAACTTGTCGCCTAGACGTGCTCCGTCGTTGGTACACTTTGCATGCAAAAGGCGTGCAGTTGGAGGTCCAGTCCGGAAATCCATGCCTTTTCACGACGTGGTTACGCCCATCGCATTTCTCCAGCCATTTACACACATTATTTTTATTTCCTCGGAGCAGTTCATGCAATACGCTTTCGTACGTTCTTACCTTGCTTAATTAAACGTAGCAATTTTGTTTTACCAACTTCTTCAGCGAACAGGGAAGCGTAGAATCGGGGCATAAATTGTACACGTAACAGTTTTTGTATTCGCAAGTTAGTGTGTTCAGCATGTAACAGCCTCCGAACTCGTCGTAGCAGCATAGCCAGTGAATTGCGCAGTCGCAAAATTGAATTTGCAGAATGCCTCTAGCATCTCGAAAACTGACGCGTCGGTACCCCCAATTTAGTTCACTGTACTTGCTCGTGTCTTCTGACCTGAATGGAGAAAATTCGGCAATGATCACTTCTTCGATATCACTGTCTTCGAAGTCGGAGCTGATGGGACTCTCTGCGAAGCTGGGTGAGAATACACTATATTCTGGGGGCTGATACGAGTTGACTGCTGGATGCATGTTGACTGGCAGTAGCGGGTTGCCTGATGGTCGCGGGTTCGTGTCCGTAGACAACGGTGCTCCTCGTGCCACTATCATACAGATGAGCTGAATAATATTGCCTCATGTGTCTTCTGCATTGCTGAGGGTTTCTTCTGTACTTGATGACATGGCTACCGTAACAGACGTTTGACACTTACAAGTTCAGAAATGATCATCGGGCTCTCCTCTCGAAACAGCGAGATGCAACGTTTTCCTGGAGGCCCTCGGGGATGCGCCTTATAAAGCCAATCGAAGAGTTTGGAGTGGGTAGAACGGCAATGGTGGAAGGGGTGGAACGGACGTGACTAATTAGCCGACTAAACTCTGCTTGATCGGGTCGAACAGAGTTGACTAATTAGCCAATGAGAATCATTGGCGGGGTAATTGTGCATTAAAATATATATTGCAAGTGACGGAACAAAGGTGACTAAATAGCCAATGAGAAACATGGGCGTGGAGTGGTGGGGGTGGAGGACTAATTCGCCAGAATCAATGGCGAGGGTTAGTCGAACGAACTTGGGTGAACGGGAGCGAGAGAGGCAGTAACATACATAAGGAATGTAAAATAATTTTTTTTTTTCAATAATTTTTTATAAAACATTTTTAAGGGGATTTTTTTTTAGGGAAAAAAGGGACATTTCGAGGGAAAAATGGTTGCCGGGGTTTATGACTTTTTAATTAAGAAATTTTTTAAACAATTTTTAAATAAAATAAATCTCGAGGAAAGTTTCGAGTGGAAAAAGGGAAGTTTTGAGGGAAAAAAGGGAAATTGTTAGGGGAAAAACTTGTAAGATATAAATGTTTTTTAAATACAATTTTCAAGCGAATTTTCGAAATAAAAATTTATAGAGTAAAAATTGTAGCGGGAAAAAAAAGGGAAATTTCGAATGGAAAAATGGAAAAATAGCCGTCGGTGTTAAATCATTTTTAATAACCATTTTTTTAAACAAATTTTTTAATAAAGAAATTCCTCGAGGGAAATTTTTAGGGAGAAAAAGGTAAATTTCGAGAGAAAAGTGGGAAATGACCGCCGAGGTTACAGATTTTTTATTAAACGAATTCTTTAAAACGAATTTTTTAATTAAAAAAATTATCGAAGGAAATATTTATTGAAAAAGAGGAATTTCGAGGGAAAAGGGAAAAATGGCTGCCGGGGTCAAAGATGTTTTAATAAAGAAATTTTTTTTAATAAAATTTTATAAAAAAAAATTTACAATTTTTTATTGATTTTTAAACAATTTTTAAATTAATTTTAATAATAAATGTTTTATAAAATTTTAAAACTATTTTTTAATTAAATTTTTCGTTATAAATTTTTTCACAATTTTTTTTTGCTTTTGAGGTCAGAGGTCACAGGGATTAAGGTCAAGGTCACGGGTCAAATATCAATGACATCAAATATGGAGGACGGTGACGTATTAACCTGGCGGCCGGGCGGCTCTGGCTCCGACGCCCCACGCCCTTGTCCCCAAACATACCAAATCATACAACTTATGACAATGATATTAGTAGTCATCGTGACACTTAAGGACTTACGTTTCTATTATACATAAATAAAACTGGACATAAGAAATCCATAGAAACATTTTTCCGTGTACAGAACATGAGAAGAAAGTTACTGTTACACATTGGGAGCTGGCTCAGTAAAACAAAGTATTGAAGAGTTGGTTTCGTATCGAGGACTGATATAAAAACAAAAACGTCACGTCATGATCAAAAGTACCGATATCAGATCTCAATAAAATGTACAAATATTCAATATACATGGGACCTCCGTTCGAGAGACTTCCTAGAAGGTAGTGGTGTGGTGGTTAGACTACTCGCCTCTTACCTAGGCAAACTGGGTTCCATTCCCGGTGGGGCCGCTCTCGTATTTTTGCATGTGGAAATGTTGTCGGACGATGTCGATGGCCAGGTTTTCTATGGGATCTCCCTTTTCCCCCGCCCTTACATTCCGGCGCTGCTCCATACTCACCTCGTATCACCCTCATCGGCTCTCAAGGCCTCACTGTTAAAAGCCGCTCAAATCTCTCCAATCGAGAGACTTAACGTGTGTTAAAGACGAGGAAAGGAGATTCCGAGACCCACACTCCTGCTCGATACAAGCACACGGTCAGTGGCGATTGTTAACTTCGACTCTCCCCACTTCAGTTTCCCGACAATACTGACCACTAGACCACAAACTCCTTCTGCCATATCAACTCATTCTCTCCCAGAAGTTCCATAACCAGGGAAATTAACATCCGTTATAATCACTTTTCTTCGTAAAAAATAAAATCACCAACAGAGGAATTATATTCAAAATACATTAGATAACAAACATTTGAAAATGACATTCATGTCTTATCATAATGTTAACTATGTGCTGTTTACGGTTATTTGAGAACTTTAGAAATCAACCGTTGAAAATTTCACTGTCAGTATTTGCATGTATTTTAACAGGAACGTGGCCTGGCACACACACAATAAAGCAAAGTTGGGAATGATGGATAGAAAGTAGATGCAGGCCTTAACGTTGAATTAAATAAATTATGAAATTATTACAAGTTATTTCTGTTTAGTAATGCATGTAAGCGTAAATATTAGAAACATTTGAAAATGACTTCTTTATCTAATAATTTCACAGTTTGACTTGACCGAAATATGAATAAAATGATTAGGCCAATGACGAAGTTAATTTTACATACGGGGGAAGAATACACTATGTGCATACAAGAAGAATTTTTAGCAGGTCTTTCAAAAGTTCGCAGTTTACCGTGAACAGCCTATAGTAAAATACATGCGTTTGTTGCCATTTGCACAACCACTATAGTTGTGTAAGTTAAGGGCCGGCTCGATCGACAGGGACAGTATGCGAGAGATAGGGATTTCAATGAAAAATTGTAGGTCACATTACACAGTCAGTTTAAATGATTAGGCATTAAATCAAAATCCATAAGACACGTTTTGAAAACGACGAATGCGCTGCAAGACGAAAATAATATTTTCGTTACTGAAAATACGTTATATCGGAAGTTTAAATATTAAATCCGCTTTAAGTTACAAGCTATGGAGTTTAATAGTTTAAATATCTTATAGGAAGGACATAACACGTCAGGGCGTGAACGAAATATTCACGAAGTAATGGGTGACGTGTTGGACGGAGTGCGCGCAACAAGAGTGGAGGGGGAAGTAGGACGGGCTGGCGTAGTTGCCACGTGTGTCACAGTGCCGACCGCGCGGCCTTGAGCAATTATGCTCGGGTTCGTCTGTAATCCTAGCTACGCTACAAGAAGTTGACGGCCGCGCGTGAGTGTTGTAGTTCTATGTGCGTTTATCAGGCAAACGATTCACAATAGGAAATGCCAAATGTAGAAACAACTGCCTTTATGTAGCAAAAGAAAGTCTGTAAAAAGTAAAATGCAGCATGTGCGTACAGCTAAATTTGCCAGTTATGTATGCACCATACAAAAAACGTTATAATGTCATCAGATAAAGAAGTGCGAAACAGCTGTTGTGCATTTTACCACGAGTCAGGTGTACTACGACAGCGCAGTTACCATATATGAAACAAAGCATGAATAGGCCTACTTTGTTGATGTACTGTAGAAGTAGTGATGTAAATATTTTTGTGTAATACAACAAATTCATGTAATATAAATGCAAATTGCAAGAAAATAAGAACAAACTATGATGTATGCATGAAATCAGGTACTAAGGTAGACTTAATCATATGGATATGTAGGAAAGTCCGAAATGTCATAAGGTGTAAGGAGGTTTCATACTTAAGGCAGTTTTATTCCATACGGATGTTTTTCACTAAGTGACAAATAATTGAATGAGTTTGATAACATATGATATTGCATACAACTTTTAGTTTTTGACATTAATGTTTGAGCCTGGAAGAATAAAATAAAGGTCTTGGGGGGGGGGGAGGCAGAACTCAGTAAACAACAAAAAGACCTTGAAAATAAAACAAATATATACATTTCGAGGTTCCTGAAAAAAAAAACTTCCACATGTTTTACTAATTTCAAACAAGTTATGTAATTGTATGCATAAAAATAATACTACCAGATGTATGCGCGAGATTGTCCGCAATAAGTTAACCACACAGCCAAGCACAACGCCCGTAGGCAAGCAAGTGTAAAAAGCTATATATCAAACGAGTAGTAGGGAATGGCGATTGACGCACAAGGGGATCGAATTCGGATTAGGCCGGATGCCATATCGTTGTCACCTATTTGCCATTTTGACCCGTGATCCTTGTACTTGACCTTGACCCTGGTGACCTCTAACCCCAAAAAACTAAAATATTCCAAAAATAATAATTTCAAAATTATTTAAAAAATATATATTTAAAAATTGATTAAAAATCGTAAAGATTTTATCATAAAATATTAGTGAAAACAATTTTAAAAATGTCTTATTATATATTTAATTTGAAAATTCCGAAAATATTTGTAAAATTATAAAAAAATTGTTATTAAAATTTATTAAAAAGTTGTTTAAAATGTATTAAAAAACTTTTTTTAAGAAAACTTTTCACCATGACCTCCATATTTGTAAGCGACTCGACCAAGTAGTAGCATTCGATCCCGCCATCTTGGTATGCTCTCACTTTGTTTTAAAAAATATTTAGAAAGGTCTTATTAACAATCGTAAAATAATTTTAAAAATCGGTAAGAAATTATTCTTTACAATCGTTTAAAAATCGTAAGAAAAATGTATAAAAACGCTAAGTTAAAAAAAATAAATTTCTGGGGGTAATTAGCCGATTTCGCTCCAACCCCTTCCCGCCACGTTCATTCCATTAATTATTAACTTTAGTTCGACTCCCAGTAGATGACTGACTCCCTCACCCCCACTCCCCTTACGTATACTCATTCCACCATCTTGATTTTATCGTTCCTCATTTATCTATACATAACTGGAGGCCGCCATCTTGGTAGGCGCATTCTACGTCATATTGGTAAGCTCATTTGTTTCGAAGATTGTTAAAATGTATTATTAAAATTATTATAAATTATTTTTAAAAATCATTAAAAAATCATTTTAGAAAACAACTTTCTGGAGGTCACCCCTCACCCATACCCATTCCACCATCTTGGCAGGCGAGCACCATCTTGGTATGTGCGTCCGGCAGCAATCTTGGTATGCGATCATTTGTTTGTGTTTTTCGTTCATCTATACTACTATACAAAGAGGTAAAGTTTGTTTGTTTGATAGAGGTAATCTCTGGAATTACTAGTCTGATTATTATCATTCTTTCACTGTTAGATATCTACTTCCTTCCCTATGGAAATAGGCTATGTTTAATTTGTAAAAAAAACCACTGAGAAATTTAAAAATTTGGGAAAAATTAGTTACATGGCTGCTTTCTGAGCATCTTCTACCCCAACTGCAGGGCCGATTGTTATAGCTCTTTCATTGTTAGAAAGCTACATTCTTTCATATGGCCACAGGCTTTGTTAAATTTTAAAAATCCTTGAGATATTCAAAAAAATTTGTGAACCAAGTCGGAGAAAAATGAGCTACTTGGCTGCTTTATAAACTTGCTATACCAAAACTACAGGGTCCATAGAAGGCCCAGTGGCTAGAGCGATTCCAAGTGGGGCCATAGTGGCTCAATGGCTAGAGTACTCTCAAGTAGGGCCGCAATGGCTCAGTGGATAGAATTATATGTGGGGGCCACACTGTTGGTAGTGAAAAATGTTCTAGGTCAGTGTTTAAAAAACTTGGTTTAAAAAAAAGTATTTTAAAAAGTTTTATATAGATATTAATAATACATACTGCCAGTAAAGTTAGTGGAGATACAGTGTAAAGTAAAAGAGATACTCTTGACACCACAAACAGATCGTCGCACCAATGGAAAAGTTACGAATCTAAAAATGTAGTTTTTTAGTACAAGGAAAAAACCCATTTCAATGCATCTTAGAACTCAGGTTTCATTGCAATTTAGTTGAAACCAAAACGAGGTAAGCATTTTTAGAGGTATTTACTACGATACCATTTAGTGTTACACACACAAACACTGAATCCCTTCCCTCCAAAAGAAAATTAAATTCGCAATTTTACTATGGTCTCAAGTACAATTTCAAATAATTGCTATGTATGCAATATTAAGTGAAAAGTTTCGTGTCTGCTTTACAAATAAGAGTGTTTGTTTTCCTGTAATGAAATAGCTTACTGAAGCTCAATGCACTATTTATATTATTAGTTTTTGAATAAACACAAAGGCATCACATCAAACATAGTCGTAACAATAACATCTGTGTTCATAATTAAAATATGAACACTTTGTATGCCGTCTTTAAAATGTGGTTGAAAAATTATGTCATCACTTTCAGAGTTCTCAAAAGCATCTGGTACTGGCAACACATCACGGACATCTGAAGATGATGGTAACTTTGCGTAGAATTCATGATAACATCTTGGGATGTGCAAATATTTTGCATAATTTCATCAGATCTGTTTTCTTTGTAGCAGAAACATTGAATCTCCAGAAGTATGGATGTACAGATTGCAATCATGAACGGCCCATTTTCCTCACATAAGTCATTTTTTGAAAAGTGTCCACTGTGTAGTCAGTTTTTATGAAAACTGTGTCTGGTTTCTCCTTACGATATTGTAACCAAACTTCATCATGGAACTTTGCTGGTACTTTTGCACTTGAGGAATTACATGGTCGTAAATATGCTTGGTGCTATTGAAGTCTTAGAAGTCATCATGGATAAGGATTGTTACCTCATAAGGTCGTGGATTTGCGCGAGCTGTTCTCATTATTTGCACCCATCCATCTGGGGTGTAAACCGGAATAGCTTTGCCTTTTTGTTCAATTTTTAATGTATAGAGTCACATATCCATTCAACTATGGCCAGGTTCACAGAATGCATGGTCGAGCAGTTGAATGTTTGGATGATTTCTGACAACATGAAGGCACATAATAGCAAAAAGTAGATTTTTCTACTGCCCTGCGCAACTATCAGACATCATTCAAACATGATGTATTCCAGTTTGAGTCATTTAGTACTTGTAGATGCATGTGGACATTTCTATACTCCCCTGTTTTCCTTCTGTCTCTTCCCAAGTACAGCATTGTACATCTTGATTCCCAAGGTTGTATAAGGTGAGGTTGAAGACAGCAATTTTTCTCACTTAGGAAAATTACCCAGCTGCTTCTTTGGGAGTATTGAGAACTGCTTGTAAATCAAAGTTGAAAGCCAAGATGTTAGAATCATTTTTGGCTGTTTCCTTGTCTTCATTCCTGTGTTCACGAGCAGTTTTTTTTGCATTCGAGATGTTTCAAGTATGGTGTTTCATCATAATTTTGGCTGGATCCAGAAGTAATTTCCTTGTGTGCCACACATCGCTTGCACAGGTCTTTCTTTGGCTTATGAAAACTTATCTTGTATTCTCGGATAATCTGCTGGTACTTTTCTGCTCCAACTGGTTTCATTCCGGCTTCCCTGCACTCTGATTTGTACAAGCTGTACATAGTTGTTACATTGAGCGAAGGATCTAAATATTTGTACTCTGATGCCTTGCGACAGTAATGAGATTCCATGGATGGGAAGGATAGAGTATGAATTCTAATGAACTCTTCATCAACATCCATAAGTTTTTGTGGAGGTGTTTTCCTCCCTGTTTTATCCTTTTCCAGGAACCCTGATGGTGTGAGTTTGTTGAAAGAACCTCTTACAATGCCTTCAGTTATATTCAGTGTGTCTAGAAAGAATTCCCTACAAACAACCTTATTTTCGCCCTCGCAAGTAAGAGAATAAACCTTAGTGTTCTTTCTTCTAAAGCGGCAACCAACAGTCTTCCTTTTTGTTCTACTTACTGTGACGTGCTTTAAAACCAATTGGCGCTACTGTTCTAGGGTTTGTAGCTCATGGAACTCTTTGTAAATGTGTTCACTTTTCTCTTGCGTAAAGACGTTGCAGCATTTGTGTTTTGGACGGTTCAGACATCGAGGTTGTTTAAGTGGTCTAGTAAGTACTGGGTTTTCTTTCGTCGTTAAAATTCTTCTCCCTTAAATATTTTCAGTCGTTGTGTATTTCGTTTCCAGTTACTAGGGTCAGAAATGTGCCTTTTCTTCGCTGGTGAATGCTGAAGTGTTGCTGAATGTGTATGTCCATTCTTAGATAGTGTAGGTGATGCTGGAAGATTGTTTCCATTCTTGGATGTTGAAGGCTGAGGTGACGTTGGTGTTTTTTCATTCTGAGTAGTTGAAATGCTGCAGTTGCCTGTTGTGATGGATTGGGTTTTCAAGGACACGATGAAGTGACAAGTCTGTTCGAAATGACTGTGCATCAGGTACACTATGTTCATCAGTGTCAGAAGATTCATGTGATGATGATGTATAACTGTCACAGTCATCACAGCTGACATCACTTGGTTCTTCAGCTGTTTCTTCAATTGCCCTATTGGCTAATGGTTTTGCATGACGAGAATTAGTTAGAATCCTCTTAGGCCCCTTGTCTTCACTCTCGTTCACATGTACATATTAAGGATTTCTGTGTAAACCATTTAAAGCTAGCTTTATTAGTCTGTATCCACGACTATCGGATGTTTTGTCAGGATTCGTAGACATAACTATTCACCTGCAACACAGAAACCGGAACAAAACGACATATTGCTTGTGTTTAAAGAGGCAGTACAGGTGCAGTGCTGGATAAGCTATGCAGAAGGAAAAACATGAAGCAGTCATTGAAGCGCGAGTTTTAGGAAAAATAGCTGTGTACTTCATGCCCAATCAAAAGACACTAAACAGGAATAATGCATGTAACGAAAAGAATGTTTCCTGTCCCACAATCGTTAAACGATCTGTTTAACTTAGTTACGATTAGGTGCATAAAACATCCAAAGTACTTTAACTCTGGCAATTATAGCGTAAAATGTTACATTTAAGGTATTGGCAACATGATTGATTGTGTACAACGTAAGTTAGTAATTTATATCAATATTTGCTTCATGCGCAGTACTTCAAAATCTGTCTACTCTCTATTTACTCTATGCTTGTGTTAGGGTTGCCAAATGGTTGATGAGAGCAGCATTGGGAACGCGCCCTGTATTAAAAAAGCAAAAATCCAAGCCCCCAACATAACCTACAATTCGACACAATTTAAGAAGAACACCATATTATTAGCATTCACAAGTACCGTGCCGATACACATTGAAACAAAAATATTAATTCCACTAATGACAATTATGAAAACATTATATTTAGAGAAGGCGTTGTAAAACTACGGGTTTTCTTCATTTCCGTTTAAAAGGGTATAACATAACATAAAGTGGATTGACAATCATTACATAAAAATTAACTTACCGCTGTTAGCACAATACAAGAGATAATAGCACGTTTTATTGCTCAAAGTACTATCACATTTTAATTCGAATAGTGGATGCTTTCACGTACACAGAATGAACAAACAACTATCCTGTAGAGCATTACCACCAACTGCCTGACTTAAAACGTCTGTGGCAACAAAACATAAAATAAAGTATGAATCTTTACCGTGGTCACACTTTCTATAACTTCGGTTAAAGTGACTGTGGTAAATATACGAAACTGCCTATTCGCAAATTTACCACGGCTGAAGTTGCTTTCCATCACAGTTTCGTAAAAATGCTATTGTCGATTCCAGTTACTGTTATTGCGATACACTTTAGTAACTTTACTATGGTGTGCCTTTATTAACAACAATGCAAAGTACATAAAAATGTCGATTTCTCAAAATATGCAGATTCGCAAAGTTACCATTGGAGCGACGATATATTACATGTATGAAAGTAATTGAATTTATAAAACGAAGGAAGTATGTGCACCTCAAGGCAGGCTGCCGTAATTGTCGTCTCTAAACTTGGATGGCAGCAGGTATTCACAACATCGGTATTTTTCGCAGAACACCTGACCGGAAGCGCACGTGCGAACCGCAGCGGCCAGCCACCCAACACGCAGACCACCAGAAAGAGAACTATGTTCCAGAGTCAGCTATCAAGGCTTGAATATTTCACACTTAACGTATAGAAGCCCACCAGACAGCGATGGTATGTTAATTTACCATGTAATACGTCGTCGCCCCAGTCGAGAATAAGTATGGACCACGCTCGAGCCCTGGTTCACACACAACACACTAGCCAAAAAAATTATACTGGTGGAGACATACGATATTAACTCGGTACAGTACTTTTGCAAAACTGTACAGAAACCACGAGAGAAACTTATACAAAGTACAGTACCGGTAAGAAAAATATGGTGCAAAACGTATGAAATAAATTATAGGCTACATGCGGAACAAATCATACGCTACTATACCGATGTGACAGATAGAGAACACACTGTTCCGAGACAGGCGACCGAGCAGTTTCGGCATATCAGTTACCTCAAGGCATGCCGCATTTTAAATCTCTTTTTCATGCATGTTGTTTACCCTGATAATATTGTTTTTTGGCCAATATCTGAAGAATGTTCTGGATTACTGACCTCGTCCCTCAGCACAACTCGGGGTGTGATGAAACCTTCGAGATTGTCAGGGCCGACGCTATTTAAGTGTGACAGGCCATCCGAGCCTGTAGTTTTTGAGTCGGAGATGATGAATGGCTGAGCGATAGAAGGACGAGCGACGGGAGAAACAATGGACTAGCGGAAGGAGAGTCTGCGACAGTGTATATTGAGCAGTAGAGCGTGCGGCTGGTAGGCTGGACTATTGACTAAGTGCGTCAGTGAAAGACATTATAACTTACGGAAACAGACTAAGCACATGCTAGTTGTGGGTATGAGTAAATTGGCTGTAATCAAGAGACATTAAGAAAGGCATTAATTAAAGTTGAAATATACATTAAATATTGCACTCGCTGTTAATTAGAAAGAGTAAATGTGAAGACAGCTAATTGATGTTGTACAGAGTAGCAGATTGAATAAATTAGAAATTAAATTTAGTTTCTTTTATTTTTTTATTATTAAGGCCTCTATCCATTACAAACTCAGATACGCCCCGCGGGCGTTTTGTCGCATGTAACAATGCCAATGAGAAAAATTGGTACACGGTTCAATACTGTGAAGACAAATGGACGAGAAAAATTATGCAGTACGACGAAAATAATATCTTCACTACTATACTAATTTATGTAATATTAGTCACGGTAAATTTAATATTTAATGCTAATCTGTTTTATTTACATGCAATGTGTTATTATTTGTCTTAATGTAAACGTGCATTTTCTACACTCGTCAAATGTGGTATTTTTCATATAATTGGTATATGTAATTAATTGAATATTCCTTTTCTCCTGTTTTCTTTATTACACATATTTTTTGTTAGGATATTTTCTCTTAGATGTAACGTGGTAATTCAATTACGTTTAAAAATAGGTTATTTATCTACGACTTCTTTTTTATGTATTTCTTATGCTAATAATTTTATTTAATTTTATGTGCTCTATTTTGTGATTATTTCATGTTTGTTTATTTTGTATGCTTACGTACGAGACCCAGAGTTCTGTTAGCAGTTAGGACGTGGGAATTGACACGTAAGAGGGTGTAGGCATTTAGTATTCTCCTATTGGTCCCAGGTTCGAATCCTGGCTCCCAATTGGCTGGAACGTTAGGTCCCTTTAAGTCGTGTCCAGCCAACGGAGCTTAAGTCTCTCTTCAACGAACCTCAGCTTCCGTCAGACATAAGAATAGGGCTCGCGTTTGAACGCAAGTGAAGGGTTATGTTTTAAGTTATAATATAGGGCGTATTAGCTTCCTCCAATTTTATTATATATTTTAAGTGTTGTTCCAGCAAGTGTGCGTGCAATTGAAGCCCCTTGCTAGGTTGATTTAGGAGTTTAGAAGCTCGCACGCCCGCGTCTGTGTAAGAGCGTACGTATTTCTTCACGACGTCGAGGCCCAGATATATATGTAACCCTACATCTACCTGTCCTGATGACATTATTTATTTTGGGAGGTCGTTCTACATCACTACGGAACAGCGAGAGCATCCAGATTTCTGTAAGACAAGTTTTCATTGCAATATACTTTACGTGTGGTACAGGCCGTCAGCTTTAAATTTTTATAGAAGCTTACGAATTGGCCAAGCGACGCCATGTTGAATCTTAACGTGCTAATGAATCGGTTTTGAAAATTTGCCCATGAATAACCAGAGAAGAGTACGTGTGCACTTAACCTAGGCACACAAAATTTAAGTAATCATTTTATTTTCTGAACATTTTTTTATTTTTCAAAGTGATATCAATAATAACTGTTTCTACGTACTATGCATGAAAGTGAGCCTACGTTACGTAACATATAGACAACATAGGTACGGCCATTCCCACGTCTTTTAGTTTTGTGTCACCTTAGATATTTGCTAATTTCCACGAGGTTTTTCATTCTCTTAACAGCCCGGTAAATTCAGACAATTGAAATAAGGAGGTTGAAATATTTTATCAATAAATCTGGACGTGAAAAGCATTTTTCCCAGTGGTAGCCTACATAATTTACTACAGTTTCTCCTATGTCTTCCTATGTTTTCAAAGTGTTCTTTTATTATTATTAGTTGCTGGTCATATGTTTCCTGAAAGTGTTGGTACACAAATCGTGTACGTAGTTGTCTAACAGTTGGATGTATTTTGGTTCACGTTAAGTTAAGTCTCTGCCGGCCAGCCCACTGACCGGGTCTATGAAACTCATGGACTGGTGTAACACGCAAGTCTAAAAATAAAATTATTTCAAGTCAGCCTTAGTAAATATTTTTGTTTAAAAATAGTCAGATCGGCACCCTACCCGATGATGTTTGAGACAGATTGGCTATCCCATTGTAGTGGCTATAAGCTTGGTTTGTACATCCCTAGCTGCATTACACACTGTAAAACCTCGCATATAAGGATCGATCAGATTGGTACTTTAATGCTGGGGCCGATACAACAGGTATCCTATTGTATATCACATTGCCTTCGGTACAACACAATCTAAATAGATGTCAGTACAATACTGGGAGGACACACAGGCACATAGCAGATGTACAATACTGACGGGAAAAAAATATACACGTTACTACTGTACCGATAGAAAAAAGGCAAAACATTCCAAACACTTTTAAAGCTGACGACAGTATCCCTCCCCCCCCCCCCCACCCGGCATTGTGTATGTATTTTACTCTTTGCATTAAACCGCCTCACGCTAACGCACTCCCTATAAAAAAATATGTGCACTAATTCGTCCGTTTTAACATAACATGTTAAAAGTATGTTTGCAGAAGTAAAAAGAATGTTAATATTCCCCAAAAAGTATAAGTAATATATTATAATATATGGGAAAAATGTAAGATATCCTAGATAAGTTTATTCAGTGGTAAGATGCAGAATTATAAGGCCAACCACAGATGAAAAAAATAATCAGGACAAATGGTGGACTGATGCTAGGAACAACGATGACAAAATTAATAACTACAAAATAAATGCTCACACAGGCACATAACTATACAGACGACAATGGAAAATGCATTACCCTATGCCCTTAACAAGGAAAAAAACAAACTAAATTTCAGGACCAATCTGAAAAATATTAACACACAGAAAAAAAAATGCCCCGCGTAGATACAGAATTACGCAGCACACCAACGATCAAAAATATTAACACACATAAATTAAACCAATCACGAAAAAAAAAATAACAGAAGTACACACCCCGCCGTGGAAAGAATGTAGAACCAACGATGGAAACTATTCAGAAGTATACAACTCACCAACGACGAACAAATTGCAGGGCCAACGACGAACAAATACAGAAATAATGCCGGAAGACACAGAAGTATACAGCCCACCAGTAACGGCAAAACCAGCGATGATAGGACCAGCGATGACAGGACCAGCAAAGATAAATGTTAATAAATAAATATGGACATAATCACATAGGAACAGACCCATACAGACGTTCATGAATAATGTATCATTCCAAGCCCATAACAAGGAAAAAACTAATAAATACAGAAAACATTAAATACCCCAAACGCTCTGCATGCTCCACATGTTCCACCTCCACCTCCATCTCCACCTGATCTGAAACAGGTACAGAAGTACGTAGCCCAACAATGATGAAAAATTTTCAGGACCAATGACGAAAAAATACTAATAATAACAGAAAAAACTCCGCACAGGTACAGATTAATACATTCCACCAACGCTTAAATATATTAACACCCAGAAGAAACTGCTCCATACAGGTACACAAAGAAATCGCATAAATGGTCCACCTACGCCTCCTCCTCCCTCATCCTCCTCCTCCACCTCCTCCTCCTCCTATTCCTCTGCCTACGTACGCTCTGCATAGGTACACAAGAACGTAGCCCAAAAAAGATGCAAAAATTTCAGGGCCAATGCTGAAAAAATGTAGGACCAAAGACGAAAAAAAAAAAAAATAACAGTCCCTTTCAAGTTTAAAATCATTATGTTAGAAAATTTAGTCAGCAGGAAAAAAATTTCCATATGGTTACTCCACGTATAACGAAATTTCTAGCTCTCCCACTCTAAATCGGAATCAGTTATTTTTTACTGATTATCAGTTGAAATTGCTCCATCCGGAATCTGTAGAAAAAGAAAACTTATGCTCTCTTCAGTTAAATGAAATCCACTAATACAAACAGTAGAAAACTAGTTATTTATAGTCGATTAATAAAAAGCACGAGGATTAAAAACCGTGCATTATGGTTCGAAGTAAATTAAGTAGAATTATTCTGTCGCAAAACAAAATTATTACATATACAAGGTAATTTTGGAAGTGGTTGGTATCGAATCGCCACCCCAAAATGAAACACATCTTCTTGTTTGTTTTGGCTGACGTTCTACGAACTCTTCTGCGTTGCCACTGAGAGAAACAATCTCGCATTTGCGTAGTAACATAATCATACAATGGCGAACGGCTATAAGTTTCGTTATGTGAAAGTACTTCATGCTGTCGAAATATACACATATTATGCGTACATAGGTATATGTATTTGTATGGCTCGAAAGTCATTCTAAGTTAAGTTCAGTTCAGATTGCGTGCTTTAAACGAGAAATATAGTGGTTTTAACAGCGTTGTCTGTGTTTTCTATGAATCTGCGATTTTACAATGCAACGAGATTTTACAGAAAAAACTGTTATTTTGAAGAGACAGATTGACTAGCAATAACTGTCCTAATTTGATAGTGGAACGTTAGAAACAATACCATATTTTATAAAATTTGTCGTTTCCTCATTATTTGATCTGTTAACTTGCAGACCACAAAAGTTTTGTTGGTGTAAATCCACTTTTCTTATTGAATCACCGCACTATCGATTCAGTAAAATTATCAATGATCTATCTGTCACTAAAAATGACAGTTTAAATCTGTCGTGTCTCGTTGCATTGTAAAATGGCGGTTACTAGCGGACATCGACAACATCGTACATTGAAACCACTGTATTTATCTTTTAAAGCTCATAATCCGAACTAAACTAAAGATAGATTGACTTTCGAACTTTGCAAAGACATGTACTTAAGCAGAAAATCTATATATTTCGACAAGAAATACTTCCACACCACGAAACTTACAGCAATATTTGACATTACATTTTGTGGTTCAGTACCCATAATACGAGCACACATTTGGCAGTGGTAAAGTAGGGCATTGGATATGGCTGATGATGAAAGCTTCAGCATGCTTTGTTTTATGGGCGGAAGTTTGAGGCCAACCACGTCCAAAAACGTTATTGTGTAGACAATATTTGTGTTCTGCGACAAAATAAATCGTACCTAACTTACATC
Organism: Dryococelus australis; assembly: GCA_029891345.1. NCBI lineage: Eukaryota > Metazoa > Arthropoda > Insecta > Phasmatodea > Phasmatidae > Dryococelus > Dryococelus australis. The sequence continues at coordinate 149,566,650 of CM057009.1, forward strand.
ACATAGGAATGCTCTGTACTTATTTATGAACCAACTATAAACAACTAATTTTCTACTGCTTGAATTAGTAGATTTCTTTTAACTGATGAATTAGTCATATTTTTATACAGATTCCGGATGGAGCAGTTTCAACTGACAATCAGTTAACAATAATTGATTCCGATTTAAAGTGCAGTGTCCACATATAAAAACTTTTTTACATGCAAATAATGTACATATAGTAAGGTTTACGGGAAAAAAATGGTATAGGTTACCATGAGGAGACTTTATCACAAAGGTACACACAGCACAAGTACAAAACGATAAAAATACAGATACCTTCAGCAAACAAAATTTCTGTATTTTCATACATTTGCGTGCGCTTGCTCCATTAAGAGATACATCTGATCCGTGGTAAAAAAAAAAACCCTCCCCACCCCTCCAGAGCACACTCACACTGCTACACGAATAAAAGTAACCTGTGAACATGTGTATGTATATGTGCGCCCCCTAATCCAACAGTTGACAATAGTATTCACCATTTATGAATTCTGCGATCATAGAAACATTTTATTCCCGAGATGCTAGTCCACCATGCAGATGTATACCACAATAAGAATTCCAGAAAAAGACAGACACATACAGCTCTCATTCACCACCCTTCAACATCGTCGAGACCTATTATTAAATACTAAAAAAGTGCAAAAATACTAGAGCACATTGCAGTCTGTGCATTACGAGACCACAAAATTTTAGAATCATGCAAATACCTTTCGAATGCTTGAAAATTAATTCGATGTACGAATTTTGTGTAAATAAATTGTGGTGCCTTTGTTTATTTTTTCGTATAAAAATTAAATTTAAAATTACTAACTAATTCCGGTGAAAACAAACATACTTTGTGATACCACGAAACCAAGAAATAAGAAACAAATTGGCACATTCTCCACTTGCCTTTACGTCAATCACACACATAAGCGCGAAACCAAATTAAGGTAAGATAAAACAGGCCACCCATTACAGAAATAGGAAAATAATGGCCAGTAACGAACTTAATATAATACACGTCATGCCCCGAACAGTGTTGCATATTTGAATCTCCGAATCGATGCGATATTCCGATGTGAAAAAAAAAATCCTTAGTATTTCAATAGGCAATGTCAATGTCTATTTCCTACCTTCTGCACACCAAGGACCTGGTCACTAAAAAAATTTAAGTCTAGTCCCCTAATTTAATTTTTTTATAAAATTACAGAGTACCCATCTACCAGAACTAAATACTGATTCTAAAATAGTCCCTAGTTCATTATGAACCTGCAGAGATACATACGCAAATGACAATGTTTTAGCTCATACATGGCAGTGTATCACATACACATACGAACAATAAGTTTTAGAAAGGTCAGAAGCTAGAGCTAAACCACCGACTATAGGTTTTCATTGTTGCGACAAATTTTGTGCACCTCCATCATTCACAGAGAGAGTTCTGATGCTTGTTAGCCTACTTGCAATCTATCAGTACATCGTGATGCCACGAAGACACAAAATCTCATATTATGCAAGTACATAAGCAATAAATTAGCAAACAAATATTCGAAATACTCATGTTTACACATATGAGGTTTATTTCCCATGCAAAATTATAAAAGTAGAAGGCTGCGGGAGTGATATTTCAGGCCAGAAGGCCTACTGCAATATGCGAAATTATGAAGGTTTGGGCTCATCATATTTATGCTACTCCCACTATATACAGCACCCCAGGTCCATTTCGCAACGATGACCTCTTCCACGATGACGCAAAATAGAAGGATCGCAGCAACGCGGCGGCTAGAGCTACCGTTTCCCATCACGAGTACGCACATAGCATCCTTTCTTATCTACAATTTTTTGCACAGAAAGTTCACCTCAACACCAGCCCATTCTCCACTCAGACTCTTCGCCCCAATACGAAGTGGCAGGTTCGATTCCCCGCAGGGATGCTGCCAGATTGTCACCCTTTCATTTATCAAAAACATCCCTCATTCCTAAAATATTTCTAAAAAACGAGATATTACAATCAGGCAGGTAGGCAGGCTTTAGATGCTAGGTCCTTAATCACATTACCATGCAGTTATATCTTCAACAGTTTCTTCCAGACAAGTTATTCGTTCACATATAAATCATGATTACACTTAAAGCAGACAACTGACTCATGTTGTCAGACCGACCCCTCACAAAACTGACGCATTGACCCGTTGATTACTAACGACCCCAAAATGACCCCAACATTAACCCTAAATGACCCCTGATTGCAGTGCTGATTACAGTGTGTAAGGTGCTGGTTGTGGTTCATGTGGTTCTGATTGTTATGAGTGCAGTGCTGTTTGCTATGTGTATGGTGCTGATTGCTGTGCATGCAGTGCTGATTGTGATGTGTGTGAGGTGCTGATTGTGGTGGATGTGGTGCTGATTGTGGTGTTGATTGCGAGTTTGGTTCTGACTGTATGCTGATTGCGATTGGGGTGCTGATTGTGGTGAGAGCATGTGGGCCACAGGTTAAAATGAATTCCCCCATAAAATGTATATGTAAAATAAATATGGGAGCAATCTGAGAAAACCCACACACTCATTCGCCCCAGAAGAAAAACAGGCATGTATATAGAAAATAATAATATGTTATTTAAATATGTTTGTAGGCATATGTATATCTAAATATTGAGATTGAATTAATTTTAATATTTACATACCTACACATATTTATGTATAAAATACCATTAAGTACATGTTATATTCCCATGTTTATATGTACATATTTATGTATACCTAAAAGTACACATGCATATGTATAAAATAAAATAATTTTATATTTACATATATATATAGCTATACATAATTATGTATAAAATAAACTGAAGTTATTATATATTTATGTATTTATACACCTATACATGTTTATATATAGCTATAATTATGTATAAAATAAATTGAAAAACTTCATATTTATATATTTATATACCTATACATATTTATATATGACTATACATTATTATGTATAAAATACATTGAAAATATTTTATATTTACTTATTTACACAAAGCTGTATTTAATTAGGTATAAAACAAATATAAAATAATTTTCGTATTTACATATTTATATGTCGCTTTACATAATGATGTCTAAAGTAAATTGAAAATAATTTAATGTTTACATATTTATATATACATAATTATAAGCATGTTTTGCTTCTAGGGTGAACGAGTATGTGGGTTATCTCATAGTACTCTCATTTTTTACACATAAATATTATGGCGGAAGTTATTTGGCGAGTCAAGCTAAGCTCTTTAATGTAAAAAATATTACTACTTTTATAGAGTATAAATTGATAGTTGACATTCTGACACCATGAGGTTAACATCTATTTGGATGTGCTCTCTCGTCATATCATGTAGGTCTGCCTTTGACCTCAACTAACATGGAGCCGCGACCTGCATCAAGGCTACCTGGTTATCGCTAGTGCCGATTCTGTGATTGAGTTATCACATATTGCCAAAATGATTGTCGATATGAGAGCATGACCTGTACGAAGTGACCTTTTCGCGCCATGAAGCATTACGACATTGGTCCCATGCAGTTTGTGCAAGGTAATAGATTGATAAAACATACTGAGATCTGCAAGGATTCATCTACTGGGAGTCAGGAAGTGTTGCCGTCAATACCTCTTGCTGTATTGATGGGTACCGATTCGACAGGTGATTAATATGAGACAGTTAATGTTAAAGACGGAATGACGGCAGTAAGCATGGTGGGGGCCTGCCATGGTGCTGCATTGTTCAGTACAAAATCTAAGTTATGCATCGACCAATGGTGAAACGTGGCGGGAGCCAGCTGTAGTTCTAGGAACTTTTATTGGAAAATTCAAATAAAGTTTACCCAGGGAGCGATGTCATATACCGAGGGACCTGGATATATACTTCTTAAGGCAAGATTATTAAATAAAATGTTTATATTTCAGCCTTTGGATGTAGGACTATATAGTTTTGTTTTCAAATAGGGGGAATTTATTGTAACTTGTGACCCACATGCTCGCGCCACAGTGAGTAGTACAATCGCAATCAGCACCACATACAGCAACAAAATCGCAATAAGCACCATAATCGCAATCAGCACCAAAATCACAATCAGCACCACATGCACTACACAGGCCACAATCAGTAACACGTGCACCACAATCAGTACTGCAAGCACAACAATCAGCACCATATGCACATCAGCACCACAACACCACAACCAGCATCACGTGCACCACAATCAGCACCACATGTACTACAATCAGGGGTATTTATAGGTCGTTAGGTGTGAATGGGTCGTTAGGTGTTATTAATGAGTTGCTAGGTGTCATTAACGATCATTAAAGGGCCATAAATGGGTCATTTATGGGTCATGGGTCATCGGGTCATGGGTCATTAATGAGTTATGGGTCATTGGGTCATAGGTCATGGGTCATTGGTCACGGGTCATTGTGTTTGGGTCACATGTCAAGGGTTTTCCGGGAATTCGTTAGAATTTTTCGGAATTTTTTATCGAATTTTTGTTTTCAAGGTTATTCTAGATCATGGGGTCAAGATCAAGATTACCTGCATTCAATATGGTGTAATAGTCTGTAATGTCATATGCTTTATGACATGTATTTTACTTGTGCTTTTGTTTTCAAGGTCATGGGGTCAAGGTACTCAAGATCACTGGCTTACAATATGGTGGTAGTGGGTCTGAGGCCCTACAGTAAAAATGCAAGCTTATTTTGCTGCATTGCTACAAGTTACTGTATAAAAACGGGACAGAATTGCAGCGCAAATTGTTGTACAAAGAGAAAGTGAAGTATGGTATGATAAAAGACAAGGTTGTTTAACATAAAGTAATTTTGGAGTGGTTTGCCGGTGGAAAGATTCCACGCCTTGCTGCAATTTGGTTATGCGACTTCTGTACAAATCTAATATTTTAACACCAGCTATACATGTAGTGTGGCATCTGTAATGAATACATCGCTATTTAGCGCTTTGGGGCAGAAACATGTTTGAATGTAGACAGGTATGGCATATTTGTGGATTTGGAACACGGTTATCTGGGGGCTAGGCCAGATTATTTAGTTAGAGAGTAAAGTGCTCTGGTCGAGGTAAAATACGTTCCTTCTGCTAAACCACTGCTTCTTTTTGGAGAGGATGTCCGACAATATCTTAAAACGTAAGAAGACGCACCACTACTTTTATCAAGTGCATGGAACACAGAACATAACTGGGCGCCAATTCTGCTATTTCGTGGTAATGACAGACAAAGAGGTATGTCTTCGTACAGAAAAATATCAGCGGATGAAACATTTTGGAGGCTGGAAATGACTCCAAAACGTGAACGATTTTATATGCATTGCATGTTACCAGAAATCGTTGACCCTATTGTCCCAGTACGACATACGATTCGACAATCTGCATTTATAACTGCAGCACAGAAATCGGCCATTCTTAAAAAAAAAAAAGAAGAACAAAAAACGTAATGCTTTCTACATAGGGAGTGCGCATCATAAAGAAACATGTTTTCACTTAGTTTTCTCCGTATATTTTGACGTCCTACTTCCGTAAATTGTGAGATTGTATGAACAGTGCAACATAATTATTGTCATTATAACAATAGTGTTTGGGTTTGTGCACTTTAATCAGTTAATTGGAATTACTAAAGATATTTGCTCTTAAACGATTGTCTAGACTTATATTACCACTGGCTGAAGTTGGATGTATTTATTGTGGTATTTAAATGTTGTAAAACTAATGCCTTTTTCCCTTCTGGAAGTTATCTATACAATTCCATTCTTTTGTTTTTTAAACGAATGACATATTTGATTCACACTATTTACCGTTTAAACTGTTATATATTACGCTTATTCCGCTTGAAAGAGACATGTGTTTGCAACGTCTGACTTTCTGTACCAAATAGACTTCATGTATGGTGTTCGATGTTATGTATTTGTTCACATTTGTTGTTTTAATTACATAACTATTAAATGGGTTACATATATATTTTCGCTACCATAGAATTTCAACGACATTTGTATATTTAAAATGTGTTTATAGTTATTTACTGCAAATGGTTACGATCGCATTCACACAACTGGTCTAAACGCATTTATTGCAAATTCGTACGGCAACCATGTTTGAACATGTTTGCAAACTGAACTAGTTTCAGTGGTTACACCTCAATAACTGAATGCAAACAGAGGGAAATCCTAATATCGAAAACACGCTTCCATATTTATTTGTAATTGCTGCCACCACTATTAATGTTCAGTATTTTATTAATTTTAACATAACTAGTCCTATTTTTACTGTAATAATATAGAGAATACTGTTTTTGACCTGGATTATTATTTATTTAAACGAATGCATAATTTCCTTCCAATTTCAGTAATTTTAATAATACTATCTATTTACTTCATAGCAACCAATTAGAGCACACACAATCCAGAAGAAAAGTCACTTCGATGTACTTACACAACCGGTTTACTTTGAACAAGAAGTGATTGCGATCGAAACCAGTTCAGAGCCAGTGTAACCGCATGCAGTGCTGAACATGTTTAAAGAGTATACCGTGTGATCTGTATACCGTGTGATCGCGGCCTTAAATTACTTTGACATTGAATTTATGTGTTTTTTTTTTAAACAATTATATTAATTTGACTAAATATTGCTCTTTGTCAATTTTGGAAATTTGTTTCGGGTGACTTTATGCGGCAACCACGACGGTTACTATACAGTGGCAAATGGTACTGCAATGTAGACGCAAAGTAAACATTAATAGAAAATCAACTTTGACTAGATCGCATATAAGAAAACCGTTTACTGGTTTATCGATTTTAATTTACGTACTCTACCTCTTATGTTTGTCATGATACGCCACGTCGCTTACGTGTAATTTGTATTTATTTATAGTAAAAACCTACATTATGAGTGCTATTTTACACTTGCTTCGTTTATCGACATTAACTAGTTTCTTTGTTCTTGTCTTTCACGTGTCATGGATTCACTGCCCGCGGTCTGTTTTTGAAACGCAAGCTTACATCACCTTACAGCGTTTTCTGCTTACGTCAGTTGAATGTGGTGATTATCCGATACAATATTGATTAAATTCTTCCCAAGACAATCCACTATTTGCAGTAGTACTTGACTGTTACCTATTATATATCACATGCTTCTCTGCTCCAGAGGATATACAGTAGCTTATTACATTTATGCATTCAAAGTAACGTGCACATTTCGTGGCTTGCGAACACGTCCATGAAAACATGTGCGTGCTTTCGTAGTAAAGTGTTTGAGACACATCTGGCCCTAAGAGATAGAGAGACGCAGACAGAAGAGCAATTTGGCTGCAAAAAGCAGTAGAAACACATTGTTTTTTTTTTTTAGTAAACTACCGAAATCAAATATTACATTTTTGTGTGACCATTCATATTGTGAATCTGTGTTAATGTAACATTTTCCTTTATTGTTTAGGCGAACTTTGTTATTTTTTTTACATTTCGCTATAAAAAAAGACGTCTGGCATAGTAACCTATCATCTTAGTGACACTGTGCTGCGGTAACCAAAGAAAGTATGTTTATTGATATAATTAATCAAACGAACATAAGTAAAATTCATTACTGATAATATGGTAGACTATAGGATATAGTGTATAGTAGGCCTATACATGTATTGATTATAGGTGCATTTTGTTGCAATTAACTCGACGGAAAGTCCGATACGATAAAAAAAAAAACAGATAAACGCAACTCCGTTTAAACCTTTAAACTGGGTTCCTGAAGTAATACTACCTAATATTATGATTATCAAAACAATTCGGCAAGTCAACAATTTTAATAAATATGCTTTAGGAGTTGAACACAAAGCTACATAATACATATGTTTGCAAATATGTACACATTTTTTGTAATGTCAGTGTGTGTAGCCACAAAACGGTGCGATACCTTAAACATTTCATGCTGCCTCGTAAAAAGTATTGAATCTAGAAACGTTTTGTTTACAAAATATTAAATTTTCATGTTTTATTCAGATTTACGAGGCTTAAATATTATATTTTGACCAATACCCGCGATTTTTTTTATGGACCTTGTAAAATCAGGTTTTAGAGTAGAACCAATTTTTAGATTACTAGTTTTTTACAGGTCAACTAATGGACGTGCATGAATATTGACAATTCTATACGAAGCCCCATTATGTGTAGGGCTAGTGGTTAAAGTTCCATGAATTATTTTCAAATAGTTTTCACGGACAAGCGAGTTGAGTGGTTAGTTGCGTCAGTTCTTCCTGATAACGCGCTGCTCCGCGAGTCGTTCAACGTACAGCATGGTGGTCGCTGGGCGGTTGGGGACATACTCTGTTCCCCGCAGGTGCTGACGACTTGGCAACAATGTACAGTTTTCCGCGAGAATGGCTTGGCACCAAACGTCCGAGCCTGCATAGCCTCCTTCCTTTCCCCTTCCACCGCCGTCCTTTACACAGCAGCACCATCTAGGCGGCGGTTTCAACAAGCTACGCGCCCAGAGCCTCCCGTTATTCACACATTTTCGTCTACGTTTGCTGAAGGATACATCGACGCAGCTACATCAATATTTATTAATAAGTAAGGGAATTTTATAGATTAAGTTTTTTTATATACGTATGTGGTTTTTGTGAAATTCTGACTATATCCATTAGCACAAAAATTTAAATGCAAGTGTTTTAACTCTCCCGTTTCTTGCTAACGAGCTAACCAAAATGCCAATTAAATATTAAACACGAACTTCCACCTAAAATAACAAACACCCCCCACCCCACCCCCCCCCCCCATTAAAATACGGTTCTCTACTTCTTTAAAACTGTACGTGGATAAACAAGATTAAACGAATATACATGTAACCTATTTTACCTGTTTCTGTGGAGGGTTTATGCGGGCTAACATTCTAAATAAATGCGTATGGAATGTATTTAATATTTTCAGGAGATATTATCATACTGTTTTGAGAAATATTTGTCCAATTCTCGTTGAGCTCGATTACTCTCTTTACAACTATGTTTAATAGACAATTTTGGAAATAGCATTTACGCCGATTTCAAAAACACTGTATTGTAAACCTGCGCACACACAGACGTGAGTTTACAGAATGCCAGGTATTTCGTGGATACTAATCTGTGATCAAAACTAAATCGAAAATACTTTTTTGTAAAAATGTGTAAGGCCCTTTGTTTAAGTGGAAAAAGTCATAAAAAGGTCCAAAAACCATTGTGGCAATCATGTGATATTCCAATTAGAAGAAGGTGAGGTCATGCGGCAATACTGCTAAAAGCAGTCCACGGTAAAATGAGCACTTTCGAAAGCCCTGCTTAAAATCTATGTGTATGCACGTTCTCTATTCTTCCGCCTTATGGAAGATTAGCATTGTCGTGGGCTTCATTACTTTATTCATGCTTGGCTCAAGTGAAACTGTGAAATTATTTTTAATGTAAATATCTAAAAAATCTGCCAATTTTTACACTTCGACTTATCAACAAATAAACAGAAAGCGAAAGAAATTATTTAAGTTATCAGAAATTATTACCTGACACCTTTTATTCGACGTCATGTTATGGAACTACTTCCCATCAATCGTTACCAACTTTATTGGACCCATGTCACTCAGCACCCGTTGAAATATATTGCTCCTATTGATGAAATAATGTAGCTCAGTAGTGCCAAAGAGGCAATGGGGTTCACGTGCAGTGAGTAGTGGGATACCACTTGACGATGGCAATGGGCGCATCCACCGGCCAAGCTCCGTGCATGTTGCATGCATCCAATGTGCGGAAAAGTGCATTACTTTGGGAAGAGCAAACTTCGAACACCTGTTATGACGTTTCGACGTTTGATATGCTGTTGCTGTATGCTGTGCTTAATATGAAATAAATTCATTTCATCTACTTCAATGCCGTTTTTCTTGTAAACTAAGAGTCGTATGATTTTTTTATTTACTAAATAGTATTTTCTACTTAGTTTTGATCACATATTAGTGTGGTGCACTCCGTATCCACGAATTACCTGACCATCTGTATATACAACCATAGTAATTACTTTCAATTTATGGGTGCACAAAAATTCCGTAATACTATAAGCAGCTTGAAATCTGGAGGAAATAAAACTAATTTTCCAAGAATATTTCGTTGGCATTTCAAAATTATTGTGTTGGGATTAAACTATAAAATAAGAGCCGGAACTTAATGGAAATTGTTAATTAACTAAAGAATCCTAAGCTTCATTTTACACAAAATCATTAGCTTATAAAAGAGTAATTTATTCAATAAGCAAATAAATTAAAGTTATATGTTTATCTTAATTTAAAAAGTAACCATTACTCAAAGTAACTCAATACAACCTTGAGTTTATTACATAATATGTAGTCTAACAGATATTTTGACATTTTTAGATTTATGAGTTGCTTCCTCTGGGACATATACATTACTTCCGTACTGTCCGTTGCCAGGAATCACAAATGACCTGGTCAAAACTTATTGACAAAAATAATCCGTATTATCAAGTAATTACATTTTTTTCAGTTTCCATCCAGTTACCGTCAAACAATTACACAAAGTTTGTTGATATTTTTGAGCCTGCTGTCTTTGATTTGAAATCCAAATTATAGAACTGCAATTGGTAATTATTGAGCGCAAAATTGATCATTAAATAGGCCTATGTTTGTCTTGCCTAGGATCTGTTATGTAAAAGGTATCACCACCAACAAAAGTGGATGTTAGATTCTTACTTGAGCATGTTGAGAAATACTCGTACCCGTTACAACTTTAAATGCCAACAGTACATAATTTTTCTATACAAAAGCTTGCATAACCCAGTTATGAGACACAAAAAAAAAGGTTAATATAACGTAAGAAAATTTTATGAAGTCGAACAGTAGTAAGGGTTGCCGATCCGATGGCAAGGGGATGGGGGAGTTCACCGAGGCGTCGTCTGCTATCATGTTTTTCCCTTCAAATTTCCTGTTTTATCTTCAAAATCGGCCATTACCCTTTTTGAAATAGGTCTTTTTTACTCAAAGTTTCCCGTTTTTCCCTCAAGAAATATCCATGACCGGAATTGCATTAGCAAACCCCCGAAAGACAATTTTCCAGCCATTCGAATGATTTCGGAGGGCTTGCTTAATACTTGTATGTTACCACCCTCTCGCCCCATCCTATCCATGTTCACCCTCCCCACCACCACCCCTGGCAATTATAACATCGCAAAAGAATATAAAAAAAAAAAAATTCTAAAAATCGAAGAACATATAATGTTCCTCTACCATACCCCAGGCTCAGCCCAACTCCCTCGCCTCAGCTCTCCTCGCCACCCACGACTGACAATTATTATTAAAAGTTACAAAACATAAGGAACATATAACATTACGCCCCCTTTTTTTTTCTCACCCATCAAATTGCCCACTTCCCCCACCCTCCTCTTCCTGACTCCTAACCATCACAAAAAGTGTCGACCACGCCCTTGCCACTGTCCTACACCTCATGCTACATCACGCTCGCACGTCAGACAGCTGGCTCACCTTGTCATATCAATCGTAAAACGATCACACATCTACAGATCGATGCATTCATAATTTTATAATTATTAATTAAATTCATTTTATTTATATTAATTTGACTTATCATTTGAAAAATGTCCAAACAAATTTTTACAAAAAAATACATATATGCATATATAATACAAAATCGGTTTATGAAAGTTAAAAAGTTAAATTATGTAAATTTTGCACTTTCCAATTCCACTTGATAACATTTTTAAAAAAATTCTCATGAAAGGTTAGGGATTTGTACCCACAACCTCTCAATCACTATCGCAGTTCTTTAACCACTGAGCTACTTAGGATTTTCCCTGATACAATTGCAATAGCATATTTAAAATTATATTATAAATTTTTTCAATCCTTTCTAATCCTCCTGAATTCTCCTCTACAATCCTCTTCAACCCTCTTCTACCATCCTCTTCTAAAATCCTCTTCATTCCTCCTCACCAATCCTCCTCAATCGCTCCACGTGCTCCACAAATGACCCCTCATGCTCCACAGATGACCCCTAAATGAACCCTAAATATCCAATAAATGACTCCTCCTTTTCCACAAATAACCCCAAATGACCCCTCCTTTTCCACAAATAACCCCCAAATGACCCCTCCTTTTCCACAAATAACCCCCAAATGACCCCTCCTCCTCCACAACTGTCCCACGCTGCTTTGAAAATGGCCCCTAAATGACCATTCCTGCTCTGCAAATGACCCCTAAATGACCCTTCCTTCTCTGCAGATGTCTTCTTCTGCACCGCAACAGTATAGCGAGAGAAGTTTTCCGAATCGATGTTCACCTCATGGTGCCAGAACGTCAACTAAGGTATCAGCATGCATCACAACTCTATATAAACATTCTCCCATTACTCGGAAAAACCGTCAGAATTTTTCTAAGCCAACAAGAAATTTAGTATTGTTTTAATAGTTTCGGGCTTCGAATTTGGGTCGCTACGCCATGCCCAACAGTAAGAGAGTGCTTAGAAATTTGTACGAGATACGCATGAATACTAAACAGTACACGGACTGTGCTAATAAGATTAGAAAACTTGCGCTATTAATAAAATTGCAAACCTCGTATTTCATCCCGACTCCAGAATAATTCTTCTAAACCTTACATTTCGCCTTCATGATATAAACCTTCCATCGCTGGGGCAAAATTACCTTTTTTTTTCTAAGTCCGATAGAAAATTAATATTTTTAACAGTTTCGGGTTACGAACTAAAGCCCATACCAGCCAATATCCATCTAACCTGTGGATATTGCTTAAACATTTATATCGGGCCTGCGTAATCAGCCAGAAATTCGCACATGAACCTTACTAATAAGCTTCGAAAACTCGTGTCATTAATCGTATAGAGAACCACTTATTTCATTTTGACCCCTTAATTATTTTCCTAAATAACTCTAATTTCGCCTTCGTTATATATTCCTGAAACATTCCCCCATCACTGGATAAAAACAGCATATATTTTTCTATCGAACTTATAAAAAATATATTCTGTTTTTACCCATTGATGGTAGAATGTTTCAGGAATAACGAATTACCTTGACTTACTGTGAGATTATGTGCATGCATTTGGCGGCTTGAATATCAAGCAAAATCGAAAATAAATAGTTAGTCCTTATTTTTATTACTAAATATAAAATAAGTGTATTGTCTCTCAGCAATCATCAATTTATAACTTTATTTGTTTTCACCAAAAACCCAGGGTGCTGGATCGTTTCGTGATCAAGCTGTAAGCAAGAATAACAGTTACATGGTAACACTTTTTTTTTCAAAACTTATGTTTAACGCTTTAACAAATATTGTCCTTTGATATATTCATACTTTCTCCTAGATATCGATATAAATGTACAATTATGGCAGAATCATTTTAAGAAATGTTTTTCTAGCTCTAATAAAAAAAAATATTTATTCGTAAATTGTAAACCTACTATGACCCCGCGGCATTGCAGTTACTGCCTGGCCTGTTTGCAGACTGCATTTAGCCATTTTTTAGATTATGTATAAAACCATGTATTACCACATCTGTTTCCAAAAGGGGCCTTCTGTGTAGCTAGAACTGTTATGATAATTTTGTCTTGAATTATGCCAAGTGGTTGCACAATAGTTTAGACAAATTTGTTTAAAGCTGTACTTTTTCTGATCATTAATGTCGTATGAAATGCTTAAGACCTACACATTATATATGTTCATCTTTCTTTGCATTTTAGAACGAAATTTCTTTCGATTTCTTATGGACGTCTTACATCTTGTAAAGTCAGCCTCGTACATTCAGAAACTTTCGTTAGCAGTGGTGAAGTTTAGGCTGCTATTAATAAGGAGGCCTTAAGAGCCGATGAACATGAAGCGAGGCGAGTACGGAGCAGCGGCTGAATGTAAGGGCGGGGAGAACGGGAGACTCCAGAGGAAACCCACCGACCAGCGGCATCACCCGGCAAGATTCCCATGTGCGAAAATCCAGGAGTGGCCCCGCCGGGAAACTAACACGGCGCACCTTGGTGGGAGGCTAGTACTCAATCCACTGCGCCATATCTTATTAGAAACATGTCTAAAACAAATATAAGACAGTTGTAATTTTGCGTCAGTTTTCAATTAGAATAAATGCAAAGTATAGAAGAGAGACACAATTTGGAACTAATATTAAATTCGCCAAATTATTTATCTCAACTATAAATCATGTGTAAAACATAAATCAGTTAGATAATTAAAAATATAATTTAAAACTTTAAAATTCTTACTAACCTTAAGGTTTAGTAAGAACGCCATAACTTAAAATATTTTATATATTTTAGTCCGAGTTTAATATCGTAAATCTTCTTACGGCCACAGTTTTTCTTTTCATAAATTATTATTGGAATTCCGTTTATCGTCTTATATATTATTCACTGTTTTTATCGATAGATCAAAACTTGAAGCATTTTTCAGAACAGATAAAAATAAATGTTTTCTCTCCTCTGAAGAAAATATGATCAAATAAAGATGTAGATAATATTATATGTATACAATACAAGTGTGGTGTGTGTGTGTGTATATATATATATATATATATATATATATATATATATATATATATATATATATATATATATATATATATATATATATATATATATATATTCTCAATACATTTCTATATCGGTCGACAGATCTGGATCAAATATCTCACGGATACCTTTCAGTGTCGTACTTAAGACACTGCACAGCCGGAAATTGGCTCTGGTCTTCCATTGGCCAGGAAACACCAAAAACGGGGTAGTATTTGTCTCATTCGCGACATCCATCCCTTTCCGACGTTGAACTCAACTCTCTGTTACGTGGCGCCCTTCAGGCGGGTGTAAAATATTAATTGTTAGCTTTCATTCTCAGCTCATTATACTACTTGGAATATTTCGTAATTTTAAGGTTATTAAATAATGTCCTTTTTACTGTGCTACGTATTATATTTATACACTGTTTACGTTAAAGACTTTGTTACAAATGCGTTGACGCTATACTAACTCGTTGCATTAAGCCGTGAATCTGTGGAATCGTGAATTGACGTTTAACATTGTCGCGACGCTAAATGTCAAAGCAAAGCGTTAAAAGTGGACTAACCTTCAAGTAATTGTGTTTATTATTTAACGCCAGTCTATCAGAATTCAAAAAGGTTACAAACATTCGAAAACAAATAGTACAGACTTTAAGCGATAGATGGCACCACCATCGCAATATATTTTTATTCTTTTAATGTTATGTGATATCAAGTAACAAATAACGCAAAATGCATTAAAAATAATTTAGCGTGACTATGAATTCTGCGGAATCCATATATTTCAAACGGTTTTTTTAAATTACAAACAATCAAAAATATTCGTGTTAACACACCTAGCGTCTTTTAATTTGTATACCTGTTAATATCTACTGTTATCGCGCCAATTTTCGTAATGTAACGTTTAGCGTCAAGTTGGTTGTAGATATCGACATGCCTGAAATTCTCAATATGTGCCGCAGCAAATGCTTGAACGATAGGCAACCCGACCTACATTTTTGTACGGCGGTTCTCGAATGCACAAGGCGCCCAGCAACACGGCTTCGAAGTTCCAGCGACAGATAGTAGCAGCGCCTCCGATCACAGACTGTCTCGAGCAACATTGAACTGATTTTATGCCAATACAGCTAGCAAGAATGGCGTGGGTTGTATTTGAGGTTAGAAAATATTTTAGCAAACAGGTGCTTTGAGATGTGTTTGAACATCATATGAACAATTTGTAATGCAGTTAGATAAAAATTCAAATTGGTAAAAGTATTTTTATTAATACAATTGTGCGTGTCGGTTAAAATCTAAGATATAAACAAACACTCGAATCACCGTTGGCCATGTGACTTTGATGGTTGTGTTCCTTTGAGGTAGTTCAATTTTGGGTACATGTGCAGATGGCTGTAATCTTCCTCTGTCTCACCTGTTCTCGGGTATAGACTGTTCACGGTAAAATGAGCACTTTTGAAAACCCTGTAGAAGATCTACTTGTATTCACGTTGTGTACTCTTCCGTTTTATGAAAGATTAACACTGTCGTGGGCCTCATCACTTTATTCATGCGTCGGTCAAGCGAAACTGTGAAATGATTGGAAAAGTACATATTTAATAAATCTGCTCATTTTTACACTTCGATGGATTAAAAAATAACAGAAAGAGGAAGCAATAATTCAAGTTATGACAAATGGTTAGTTAACACTTTTTATTCGACGTTAAGATACGCAACTACTTCCCATCCATCGTTACCAACTTTACTGGGTGTATGCCACTCAGTGCGTCTGTTAAAATATATGCAGGGGGGGGGGGGGGGAATCAGTGATTTTTTCTAAGGTTGATTTCAAAAGTGCTCAGTTTATTGTGAATAGCCTTCACTTGTTATTAACCGTGTACATGACTGATTTTTTTTTTTTTGCTGCCTTATGTTGGTATGCGCGTGGTAGGCGATTCCGTAGGTCAAGTATTCCATAAACGAATATTTTAACTGCGTTGTTACAACCTTTTTTACTTAAGATGTTATATTTTTAAACTGAAAATAATGAATACTGGAAGTATTTGTTGTGCAATTAAAAAAAAATATTTTTAAGTTCTGATGTAAATTCTGCTGCTGGCGGTAATACATCATTCTCGCTGATCCCGCTTTTTTCCCCTCCATTGTTCCTGCGTGTGCACAAACACAAATGTGTGTGCAATGAAAGTGATTTTCATTGACAATCATGTTATACTGACTTTATTTTAAGAACTAATTCTTAATTTGAATATTTTAAATGCTAGAATTATTTCTTATTTTGGAGAATCCAGTTCAGTCATCCTAATGGTTGTTTACTAAATTCTGCGGCCTAAAAAACAATTCATGTTCTTTATATTTTTTAAGCATAAATATTGCATTTTTTTAAGTTCATCAATAGAGCTGAGTAATTCAAGATTATATCTAACATTTACATGTAAAAATATGTATTCCGGTATAAAATATTTTCATAAACCGTGTAAACCTTACTTATAAGATATAAAATATGTTGAAGATAGTATAATACAAAATAATATATAAAATTAATTAAAAATACATGTTGACACTGGAGCTGAATCGTTTTAATCAGCATTTGTGACACAGTTATGAGAGATTAATATCTATGTTTAGTCTCATCAGTACTGGAGAGATTTGAGCGTATCTTAACAACGAGGCCTTGTGAGCCGATATCATCACATAAATGCGTATACATGACTATAATTGTATTAATCCACAGTTTTAAATATCTCATAAAAATCACATATTCATAATCACAAAATAATTTTGAATCGGCTGGAAATGGTGTTTCACTTGCCAAACTTTCTCACCTCTCTTCTTATTACAAACAGCAACAAAAAAAGTAATAAGTTATACCTATGGTAATCATTCATTAGAAGCATTTGACTGACAAATTCAAAATTATGCACTAATACACAAGAAGTCATAAAATAACAGTAAAGTAAAATGCCATCACTGAAGGAAGTGCTGGTTCCCATTTACAACTGCTTTACTTATTCTGAGGTTAAGCGTGTGCGCCTTTCATTAAATACTTGCCCTACTTTCGAGAACACTCGTGCATATGACACACTTAGTGCAACGAGTTAGTGTAGCGTCAACGCGTTTGTAACCCAGACTTTGACGTAAACGGTGTATAAAGAGATTACGTAGCGCAGAAAAAAGTACATGAATTAGTAACTGTAGGATCACGAAATATTCCAGGTAGTATAATGAGCTAGGAATGAAAGAGAACAATTAATATTTTACACCCGCCTGGAGGGCGCCACGTAACAGAGAGTTGAGTTCAACGTCGGAAAGGGATGGATGTCGCGAATGAGACAAATACTACCCCGTTTTTGGCGTTTCCTTCCCAATGGAAGACCAGAGCCAATTTCCGGCTGTGAAGTGTTTTAAGTACGACACTGAAAGGTATCCGTGACATATTTGATCCAAATCTGTCGACTGATGTAGAAATGTATTGAGAACTATATATATATATATATATATATATATATATATATATATATATATATATATATATATATATATACTTGTGTACATACCATATTATATACATCTCGATTTGATCATATTTTATTCAGAGTAGGGCAAACATTCATTTTTATCTGGTCTGAGTTTGTTTCGCCGCGTCTCATAACTTCCGCGTAGTATAACTTTTTACTAGGAGAAGGTACGACACTCGTTTAAGTTTCAATCGACACCTATCGTCAATATCAGTCGATTGTGTGTAAAAAAAATTTGTGTGGCGTGGTAATGGTGAAATTTCATGCATTTAGTTTAAAAAATTAAGAAAGCTAAACAAAATTTCGGCCTACACTCGTCAAAAAATCAAGTCGCAATATAGAAGTCGTATACGGTTGGAAAGAGCATCTAAAAAGCAATCCAGTTATACCCATAAAACCCTATATGATCGAGTGAAGTGGTGCCGGGAACATAAAATATACATCAAGGCGTCCGAGAGCGTCAACGTAGACGTATTTACGCAAAACAATAGCCGTGTCCCCAACACAGCCAAACCACGTTTTTGTATTGGTAATATAAGTGTGATATGTTTACAATTTGTAGCTCAAAATGTTCGATGCAATACATGGCAGTGTCACAGCTCTCTCTGCGTCTGTGCACAAGAACGCCGGGGAACATAATGATACTAACTCTCAGAGGAAATTTTTTTTCTGGCGAGCCCGTAAACCTAACTAAGCCAGGGCGAGCTCCTGCACAGGTCTGTAATACCTCTGGCATGTATGTTAGTAGCAGAGATGGTTCGAGAATATGATGCGTCTAATGGAAAGCCCTACACGCCTTAGGTCGGGATTACTATGTTTAAAATGGATGTATGCATCGCAGCTATATCAGGATTGTCTCGAGTCATGGCTATAATTCTAGCCATGGACACACCCCGAAAGAGGACGGGTCTACATAGAAGGGCACAGCATACCAGTGCAAAGCGGAGAGGGCACTGGAAAAACCTGTGCGATAGTCACGGAGGATAAATGTATATTCCTTTAGTTGGATTATCGCTGGAGAAAGTAGGGTTGTTGTTAGTTAGCGAAGATAGACTTGTGTGCGCAGCCGGAGTGTAATCTGGCTCGCACTATACGGCCTTAGTGGTGGGGGATAGAACTGAGCCACCCCCTCCTCCCCGACAGATGCTAGTCATCGCTCTGCGACACAGAGAAAAGTATTAATGATACAGGCAATTGAGAAAATAAAGGAAGAAGTTTTAGTTAGGGGTAATGGATGCAGCACCATGTTTGGTACCTCCCTTGCATCTTAGTGAAGTAGTGTGGATGTTTAAGTGTGCATGTTTGTATAAGTGTGCCTCCACACAACCCTCACCAGCTGCTGCCCGTCGCCTTCCTCTCAGTGGCTCACCGACCTCCACTTACAGCACAGTGTACTACTTATTAGTGTCGCCATTGGCGCATGTGCTGTGCCACTCGGCTCAACAACTAATCACGTTGTGACGGATATCCCTGCACATCGAACGTAAAACCGACGGTGCCGTATGGAGTTGAGAAAATTTTGGCCTTTTGGGATGACTTACCTTCGCTGCGACGGGGGTGTGTTTGACTAGCTCCACGCCTCACGTCCGCTGGACGGGTCTGCTGGTCTGCAAGTATGGGCGCCACGGGGCCGCTGCCGCCCACGAAATTTATGACTGCCTTCCCTCCCCTGTACGGCACCTTAACCACGTGACGCTAGCCAGCCAGGCACGTACCACCAGAGTGCCCTTCCAGGACTTCAGATATCGATGGAGTGAAGATCATTTTGTAATGTTCTAGATGATTAAAAATAAAATATAAATACAGGTGTCTCGCCCAGATTCGGGGAGACAGCACAGGGTTTTCACTTGGGCAGGAACTGCTGTTCCGTCAACATTTTAAACAGGGGGGGGGGGGTTTGGTGGGACTTGCTGCCATTTTAGTTAGGTATGGTTTAAAGCAAAATAGTTATATGTAACCTGCATATAGCTGGAAATAGATATAATCTTGTAAAAATGTAGATTTTGGGGGAAATTTCAAACCTATATTATTTTTATACATTTTATACCAAATGTAATCAGTGGGAAAACTATATTTTTATATAACATTTATTGATTGTAAAATTGTGGGGAAAAACTACGTAAATGGTTATATTTTAATATGAAAATGCAAGGCAACGAATATTTTCAAACCTTTCCACTGGAACCAACCCAAGTCCCTTTTTTGACATCATTGGGGGGTTCTCAGCTGTTTTCCAACTTAAAACACCTATATTTAAGAAGCAGTTGAGACACAGACCTCGTCCTGTATGTGTTGGCAAACACCATCACAACGTCATTGTCAGTAGATAGGTTTGGACGACTTTGGCACAGGTATGAAGCGCTAGGAGCCAGGAGCCATCAGTCACCTCGGTTGTCGAGGCTGCCAGCTACCTGCGGCAGCAATGTGGTGATTTCACCCGATCACTATATTGCATCTTAGTTACCTTGATGTTGTCCCTGTGCTCGCAACCTTGAATGATCTACCATCCAAAAAATTAAAAAAATCACAAAAATAAAAATAATTAAAAATCGAGGTACATATAATGTTACCTTACCCTACCCCTCGCTCTCCCCTTCAACCTTAACATACACCCTTACAACACCCATCCATTATTAAAAAGTCGCAAATAAAAAAATATTCAAAAAAATCTAGGAACACATAACGTTCACCTCACACTCATCCCACCACCCTCACCTCACCCCCTCCCAACTATCTTTAAAAAAAGAGAACATTCCAGGAACATATCATGTCAATCTCACACTCATCCCATTACCCTCATCCCCTCTCCAACACAGCCCCCTCCCAAACATAAAAAATCGAGAAAGGTCTTTTCTTGCTTAACCCTCTACCACCAACACCTAACCCCCTCCAGAAAAATTGATAATTAAAATCATGTAACAAAAATTATCCCTCCAGCCTTACCAATCAATCGTATCTGCCCATTGGCCACAGCATTACGATTTCATGAACATTTTTCTTTTTTCCTGTACTGGACGCTATAGAGTTTGGTAGTTATTTATTTTGTCGTCCACTTCCAGAAACTTTTTAAAAAATTAATAAAAAAACGCAATATTTAATTATAATTTATTTACAACTTTTTACATAGATACAAACATTTCTATGCGATTATTTTTTCGAAGGAAGGAAGAAATCATATTATCTCGTAAGTGGTTCCTATACAATGGTTCTCAGCTGCAGATGATTCACCGAAACGAGTGTCCAGCCAAAGCCCTTCGTCACAATTTCCTCTTCCTCGCTTTATACCTTCTTTATGATGTTTTCATCACTGGCTTTTATGCCATATATATTATAGACATGCACATTCGAGGTCTCAAATGCCCGTCTACAATGATCGTCCTGGTTCGGTTCTGGTTTCGTGTTGATACATTCCAGCCATATATTATATTTTAAAGACCCTTCCTTTTTCCGGCTATTCTGTAAGTTGGTTTTTTAAATTTTGTTTCATACTTGACAGGAACGAGCAAACATCTTTCGACGAAGCTGTCGGATTCGGAAAAACGTAATTTTTCAGAAAGCCCTTAAATTAAATTGCTTATTATAAAATCCATTAACATTAGGTTTGCCTAGAAAATTGATAGGTTTTAGAGCCGGAGGTTTACGCTATTTGACATGATGGTGATATGTTTCACGACACTCTTTTTACTTATAGTTCGTTATATTATAACTTGAATTCTGGACCACACTTATAACAGATAAGAGTCAAATAAGCCTATCATGTCTTCACACATTTTCCACTCTTCTCATGCCTACATGCATTGCTACTTTTACTGTACGTCTCACCGCGGTAGCAACACAATCGACCCGATATCGGCAGCGAATATTTCATACCATCCACATGCACATCTTCACTTACCGATAGTAGCACCATTGCATCATCACTTATTGTGCGATATCATGTTTACATCATCATCATAATTACGCACTGCAGTACTTACAAGTCCATCAGAGTTTCGTGGCAACGACGATATACCTTTTTGTTTTGCAGGTTGAGGAACAATTCTTTTACATAATTTCGAATGTGTTTATAGATTGTCAGTACGAGCAAACAGACGAAAACATATTTCACACTTAAATGCCATGCAGGATAGGTTCATCTTACATTAATGCTCTTCGTGTCCTCTAACATTGCTGCTATTCGCAAAGGCTTCATTACAGTAGATGCTTCAAAGTCTTGACACTGTTGGCTCGGGTCGCGATGACGATGGAGCTGCTGAAGGTGGCCCACGCCAATTAAGATTGTTCTGGTGACACCACGCCCGAACAAGGCGATGGTGAAGTTGCTGTCAATCTCGAACGAGGTGATGGCGTTGCTGCTGTAGGCAATCCAAAGAAAGTTGTTGGTACAACACCCGAAGAAGTTGATGGCGATGTTGCTGTGGGTGGTCTACCAAATGACTCTGGAGCATCGGAAGATATTGTGGATGCAGAATTAGAAGAGACGACCCGCACCTCTACTATTTCGTCGAAGGACTGGCAGTCCCCACAAGGTACCACTTCCTTTATTCATAGCAGTCACCTTCACATCCCCCTCCTCCTCACCAATCCAACTTTGCGTTTCTTCCCTCCACAAATCCTTTAAACACCTATCTGCCACTCCTCTCCTTCCCCATACACCCTCTTACACTCTCACCCGACACCAACCACACACGCTCCTGCAATCTCATCCCCCATGACCCAACACCTTCCCCTCCCAACTCCCTGCCCATAACACTGCCTGTTTCAAACTGAAGGCATGTGTGTACATTCCCAGGTCCACCCGTATAAACCCCTGCATTTTTCCCGGTATTAAACCTAATAGGTTACGTACCGTCAGATATAAGATTTATAAGATTTATTCAAGGAAAAACACTGCTAGTCTAATGAGCAGTGGTACAAATTACAACAAATTTTTCTGTTCGGGCCCCGCCATGTAAATCGCCTCTTGCGGGTGCTGCATCAGCAAGTCGTGCAGCATGTTTCCCGCTTGATGGTACGGAATTTCGCTTTCGTCCCACTCCAGTCCATGTTGGTACTTGGTCAGCCAATAGTTTGACTTCATGCTTTTCTCGTCCAACAGTTTCCACGAATAGGAGGGATCGGAAGGTGCACATGCGCGCTTTGCCATCGTCGTCATTGAACACTGCGATCCCCTTGCGCACGTAGCCGCTCTGTCTCTGGAAGCCCTGCAGATTGCAGTACTTCCTGTTGCTGTCTATGCTGGAAGTTGATAAAACAGATACTGCTTACTGCCCATCGTAGTTATATCCTAAGCGACATTCATGGAAGTATCTTGACGACTTTGTTGACAATTGTATGATGGGAGTCGGCCGTGAAGTATCAGATGGAAAGTGTACATCTGTGGAGGGATATTTCCATGCATAGTGAATTCGATCCTGCAGTCGATCACTTTCCAACTGATACGCTCGTCCTGTTTACTTACATCGAACACTATGAGCAGGGCCAAACTCTTGAAGGTATCCCGGTTCAGTGTCGGGGATTGTGTGCGTGCATAATTTGCATTTTGGAATTAGCATACATTTGATATTTCAAAAGGTACTGTCCATTTTTAAAATTCGTCTTCATGTCCACGTACAGACAGATTTCATTATTCAAGTATATTTTCGCATTTTCTTATCATTCGAAGCCCCTATCAAGGAAAAATACTTATAAATAAAGAAAAAAATTTCAGTGTGCTCTGCACGCTCCACATGCTCCACCTCCACTAGCTTCACCACCCCCACTTGCTCCGCACTGGCAGAGAAGTACATAGCCCAAAAAAGATGAAAAAATTTGCAGGACCAATGATACAAACATTAACAAATAGAGAAAAAACACTACATACTGTCCACCTGCACCACCACTCCAACTACTCCGTACACACCACCACCACCACCTCCACCACCTCGCCTCCACCGCTGCTTACGCCTCTACCTCCGCCTCCGCATGCTCTGCACAGGTACAGAAGTACGTAGCCCAATAAAGATGCAAACATTTTAGGGCCAATGCTGAAAAAATATAATACCAGCGACGAAAAAAATAACACCCTCTCCCAAGTTTAAAATTTGTATATTAGGAAATTTAATCAGCAAGAAAAAAATCCATATGGTTATCCCACGAACATCGAAATCTCTAGCTCCCAGTGTCCGCATATATGAAAACTCTTTTTTTACATGCAAATTATGTACATATAGTAAGTTTTGCGGGGAAAAAACAGCCAACAAGAAGCATTGGCGGAGATGGAGGCTTGCCGACTAAACAGTATTGGCCAATGAGAATCATTGGAGGTGGTCGAACAGAAGTTAGTAATTAGCCAATGGGCAACATCGGCGTGGATATTGCGCAGCGACCAATTGATCAGTTACATTTATTGCAAGGGATGGAATGAATGTGACTAATTAGTCAACCATAAGTGAACGACAAATTCTAAAATTAATGACGAACGAAAAAGCAAATATGGTGGAATGAGTATGAGTAATTGGGGGGGGGGGGGTCACTAATGTAGAAATAAATGATGAAAAAAATAATGCTTAC
Source organism: Dryococelus australis (assembly GCA_029891345.1). Lineage (NCBI taxonomy): Eukaryota > Metazoa > Arthropoda > Insecta > Phasmatodea > Phasmatidae > Dryococelus > Dryococelus australis. The sequence goes on from CM057009.1 coordinate 149,591,324, forward strand.
CAATGTGGTGTCGAATGGCTGTGAGTAAACGGTGGAGTGCATGCGACTAATTGGTCGAATGTATGTGAGATCATACCAAGATGGCAGCAGTGGCAAAAAATAATTTATAAATTTTTTAAAGTAATTTTTATAATAAAGTTTGTATAAAGTATATAATGATTTTTTGATTTTAAAAAATGACCAAATTTTTTATTATTTTAAAAATTAAATTTTTAAATATTTTTAAAAAAAATTTTAAAGCATTTTTAAATTCTTTCTTCTATAATTTTAAACTTTTATTTGCATTTTTTTGGGTTTTTGTGGTCAGAGGTGAAGGTAAGTTCAAGGGTCAAAGGTCACGGTCAATGAGTTCGAAGATGGTGGACAGGTGATGTAACAATATTGCGGCTGGCCGGCTCCAGCTCCGACGCCGTACGCACTTGTGCGTCAACATTCATATGAAAAAATTGGGAGGGGTATGTTGTTATAGTTTGGTCACTGATATTAATTCACTCACTAATCCTAACCACAGCAAGGGTTTACCAAATGAGCCAAGTGAAATAAAAGTTATATTATATTCCTTTACAGGTCATCTGCTGTCTTAATATTTTTGGATGAAGTTTGCTATGAACATGAAATAACTAATCTCGAGCAAATAATGTGAGGTTAGGTAGTATATTTATTTTCTGATAATTATTTTTTATTTTGATAATTCCTACTCATGTTTTAATTGGAACAAGTTCTCATACATCGGTAATTGCATAACGAATTATGTATGGTAAATTTTGAACAGTGCCAATTTTATAAACAGATCAAATATAAACAATATTCATAAAGCCGATATTATCTGCACTCGAAATTTAGAAAATGTATCAATAATTTTGTCAAACGTCACAGTCGAATGTTAAAACATCGTTCTTACCAGTTATTTCGCGCCACTGCCACAGTAGCGCTGTTTTCGCTCTGCTTCCAACTCTCTGCATTGAATTGGCTTTCTATAGCTATTGCTATTCGCTTTTCTATGATCTGAGCGGAGGAAGTAAGAAAACGAGAACTGGCGAGCCCTGCAACACAACACCACAATGGGGAGTTTTACGATCATTTTACTGTCTTCGAATGCGACTGACCTGGTTCCGAGCTCATCACGTCTCATTGTTCCTCGGTGATAGCAGTTCTCGACCTCGCGCTTCGAATCGTAAAAAAATTTCTGGACTCGCGAACGCTCCACTTATACTCCTGATAAAAGCTTCATTATTTGCGATACCGCGTTGTGTAAACGGGAGTAATTTCATTCTGATTAGAACTTTATACTCAGCTAACAACCACGTATTCTCTCCATTACAAATGTATTTACAATTACTAGAGACACTAGACTTTAAAGTTTACTTTACGCCAATTACAGATATTTGTTTTCTAAATGGGGGCAAATTTAAATTTTTAAGCTGCGTATGTCACATCTCGGGAATCTCTGACCCGATTAATACCAAAATCTGTACATTTACATAACGCGCTATTGTCATTAAATGTATAAACTCGTGCCCTCACTGGTACGCTGTTTTGCAAGGTAGCACATACTGAAAAACTAAATTCTTACGTCTTATCTCGGAGCTACTTAAGCGATTCACGCTAAATTTGACAAACAAATAGTGTTGTGTAATCTACCATAACTCTGATATTTAAGTATGCCAAACACACGCTTATTTTGAGAATAGTTGCCATAAAACACTTTTAACTATTATCGTTTTTATCAAAAGTACATTTATACTTATTTCTACGAAAATACACATGCTCACAATATCTATAAGGTGGTATTTAAATTCAATTTTTCGTAGAATTTGCACATCATTTTGCACGATAGAGCCAGGGATACGTATTTCAAATCACATGTGTGTCCAAGAGTATGTGCAGGTTTTTGTGTGTGTGTATTAATCTAAAACAGCAAGCATATCAGTCAAGGGCAGATGAGCACGTTCAAGACAGTGTGCACATTGGAAACATATTTTTGTAGTTTTCCAACATAGCCCAAAATGGGCCACACTGCTATATTAAAAAATATACTACTAAAGTACAAAACAAATATAGGATCATGCATTAAACTCCAGTACAGACATTCTACCAAAAAGATAATAAAGTCACTAGCCATAATTTTTGCACAACAGTGCAAACACTGCATTGCAGTTAACTGCTTTGCATTTAGAGAAGCAGTGATGGCACATTGTATGTTTGTTACTCCCTTACTCCTTTGCCAGAGTTCATAAATACTTTATTACACAATAAAGAAGACAGAGCAAACCATCAGTAGGATTGCAATAAAACCTTGTATACGTCTGTATCATTATTTTAAAAAACGAAGCTGTATCCGATAAATTTGCTTCAATCAAATTTACTACTTATGAATTTATTAGGTTAATTAATTTAAATATTATTCTGGGTTAAATCACTGCAAACGCAAATTCAAAAATTCCCTTAAAGGTATTTATTTCCAGGAGGTTTATGGAAAGGAATTTCGACTCGGCAATAGTCGTAATTAATATGATTGGATATTTTTGTAAAACAAAATCCTTAAAAAGAAAAATGCACTCTTTCAAATAATATTTCAAGGAATCCAGATGATATAAAAATTCTTAATTCGTGTACTTGAAAATTCCCAGATGGCTGTGCAACTCACTGCTCACATACGAACTTACAATGACTAACGTTCAAAACGAGATTATCGTACGTCCGTATCGGAAGTAGGTACGCAGTATGTTCGGATAAAAGTGTGCCATGTCGTGGGAAGAGGTAGTACACATCAAAACAAAAAATAAATCTAATAAACATGGATCCTAAAATGTATCCCGTAGGAGACAGGTACACACTTTCAAAAGTACTACATCAGGTGCTCAATGTGATGTCCGTTCGCTGTAATGCAACCTTCTGCCCTGCATATGATGGAATCTCTTACTCGTTGAAACACAACTGGTACGTTGTGGACGTGCTAACAAGCATTGACGATGCGCGCCCGCAGTGTCGCTTTATCACTGATGGGAGTGGCATACACCAAGGACTTCAAGTGGCCCCAATACCAAACATCTAAGGGGCTGAGTTCAGCGGAATGGGAAAGCTACGGTACTGGATCGCCCCGTCCAATCCATCTCCTAGAAAAGTCTCTGTTAAGTTTTGTCGGTCTCTGCGCAGATTGTGAGCTGGTGCCCCGTCATGCATGAATCACAGTTGTGTCCCCTCATGTAATGATAAGTTTTCCAGCAAAACAGGTAATATATTGGCTACAAAGTTATGGTCGCAGTTAATCGGTTTGGTAGAAAGTGTGGTAGAGTTTTATCTGTCGTCGAACACAATAACTCATACGTGGACTGAGAATCGGTGCTGATGCTTACTTCGATAGTTGCGTGAGGATTGTGATCGGTCCAAACATGTGAGTCGTTGAAGTTCACAACCCCATCTCTAGTAAAGCCTGCATCATTGGTGGACAGTATCTCTGAGCTGAGGAGTGCGTCTTCACCACGCCTTCCCAGCAGCCACTCTAGCAGGGTGGTCCTGTGGCCAAAGGGCTTGGACATGTACATTATAAGGGTAAAGCAACTGTTTACGCAGGACCGACCAGACGAGAGAATGACACGTGTCTTCTGCTGCTGCTATTCATAGTACACTCGTTTCAGGATTCTCGGACTCCATGTCGCAATAGATGCTCCTCCACGCTGTAAAAAATAATGGGAAAATTACCTGACAAATGTAAGGTAATACTCACAAACTTGTGGCGGAAACATAGTTTCCTTACGGGTAAGGTCAAATTACCGCTCTCTGGAGTAAAATTCGCGTACATGGTAGTGGAAAATCGCATTCATGAATAGGAAAATTGCCTTACGACGTGTGGATCTCCTCGTCCATTTGTAACTATTTTATAATTGCATTTTTATATTAAAACTAATTTTTATTTTTTAGTCATAGAAGCTGTCCAACATGGTGTTTTATATGCAAGCTCTAATTACCGCGCTCTGGAGTAAAATTCACGTACATAACGGTGGAAAATCCCATAAATGGTTGGGAAAATTACTGTAAGACCAATGCACATCTTCAGTATTGTCTCGACAACTAAATGGGAGAACGAGCGGAAGAAACAATTCTTTAACAAGGGAATATTCACTGATACTGTCACGTTGTCGTGGTGAAATGGATGGCGCAACGGCCTATCGTGATAGAGGTACATGGTTCCCATCCACCTACCGGCCAGTGTCGAGGATGTTAGTATTGAGGTTTCGGTTACCAATCCTCAAAGTATATAGATGGTAAAAAAATAATAATACTAATGCTGCGGGGTATTTTTAAATATAATTTTATAATACAATGTAGTTAATTCTCCCTTACTCGTATGGGGTTTTTACCCCACTTTTGTTTGTGATGTACTTTTTCCGTACTATTAGGGAGTAGTACTCTACTTGTTATGTAAATTTACTCTACATTTAAGAGGTAATTTTACCTTACATATAGAGATAAACCTAAGTTGTATATGGGTACCTTTAAGACAACCCAATTTTTGCCCCAAATTCATAGAATTTTACCCCAAAATCAAGAAATTTTCCCCCAAAATCAAGCAATTTCAAGTTGTTATAATTGCAGTATTTCTTTTGAAATTACACCAAAAACCACCAAAAACACTAAGAACAAAATATAAAATATGCCCAAAAAGCCAGCAAAAAAACACAATTTTTAAACCTGAATTTTATCCACACGAATAGTGAACGTGAGATTTAGACCCAAAATCAAGTATTTTTACCACAAAATCAAGCAAGAAATTTTACCCCAAAAACAAGCAAATTTTCACATTTACTAAAAATGTAAATTTTTCAAGTGAGTAATATAAATCAGGCAAATTAATGCCAAAAACAAACAGAATAAGCTAAAAATAAAATTAAATATTATCTTATTATTCTTTACAGCTTTTATTCAAAGCTCTACTATTTTTTTTAAACTAACTATTTGCTCTAGATTTTCGCCAATATCTTGAAGTTCATATTTATAGTCAATGTTATCTAAGATTGATAATTGTAAGTTTTGTAAATTTGAATGAAATTTGCGAAATAAATTTTTGAAATCTTCGGAAGCATTATCTAATCTATAGGGAGGTGGTCCTGAACCACTACCACCTTTTAAAATGTTAGTCAGGCTGCAAGGGAAAACAGGCATTTTTATTCATAAAGAAAATAAATTTATTAAGAGAAAGAATAACTCATTTATAATTATGAAAACGATTATTTATTTGATCAAATAATTCATCTATATTTTAAAAAATTTGTAAAACTTTTAAATGTAACCACTCGACTATAAGCCTAAAATATTATATTAAAATATCGAAACATTTAGTGTATTCATCTATTTATTAATTTAAACAATTATATATCTTCATTAATTCTCTCTTTCAAATAATCATAAGTTAAATTCCGTTGGGTAATTAGAACAACATTGCAAACTGTATTTGCTCTAACTTTTTTATTAAAATCAATAATTTTTATATTGGTTTTTTTCTTTAACTACAGTTGTTTTTCTATATAAGCAATCAATAATATACAAAGGTCTTCGCTCAAAAAAATTAAAAATAATTGATATTGCCTTTGAAGTTTACAGTTGGTTTGTAATAAAGTTCATTATTTCTACATATAGTATCTAGTTTTGTTTTTGAATTTCTAAAACCACTATAAGCAAGGAACATTTTATAACGAAGACCTTTTTCAAAATCTAGATTCCAATTTTTTTTTTTGGAAAAATTTCATTTCTACCATTTTTAATATAAATTTTTTTTCACATAAAAGTGGTCAAACATAGAAGCATTCAGCACGATTTTTTCTAATAATTTGAAACCGAACTATTACAAAATCGGGCATGTCAAACTGTAAATTATTAAACTTCTCTTTTTTATCGAAGTTAAATCAGTTGTTTTGGCAGGAACTTCTATTTCTAAAAATCGCCAATATCAAAACTAATAGTTATTTTAGGATATTTGTATATTTTTTCTTTAATTGCAATAGCTGTGTTAGATTCGTATTCAACAATTGGTCACATAATTCCTAATTTTTCAATTTCATTTTTACCCAGATCAGCATAATTTTTCTGAATGCACCAACTGCATCTTTTGTTTCATGAACAAATATACAGGTGTTATCAGATAAATTTCTAAAAAAATAAATTTTATAACCGCCTTTCCAATAAATTTCATTGTTCTCGTTAATAAAACCAAACACATATCTGAGAGGATATGTTATTTTATTTGTTTTATGACTATGAACAGATTTTACTCGATATTTACTATCAACACCAGAAAATTCTAAATAATTTTGTTCACCTGGGGATCTTTTTAAAGTAGTTATCATTGTTGATGTCATACCTGGATTATCAACAGCTTCAATAATATTTCCATGTTTTGAAATTTCTACTCTAGAAAAATGAAAAGGAAAACTTTCGACCAAACATCAATATTGTCTTAATTTACATAATTTGCCGCATCTCCAACTTTATCTATCTTTTTTAATTCTATTGCTCATAAACATAAGCATCATTTGGAAAAGAAAGGCCATCTCCTATAGGATAATCAAATCCAATTCCATTATTTTAAACATTTAAATTCCCCCTTGTTTAATCAGTTGGGAGAAACGTTTGTTTCTCGAAACTCTTTATTACTCATTTAGAAGAAAAAATATAAAAGTTAAAGATTCGAAAAACATTTCTTGAGTTAAATTACTCATTGAGATATATAACAATGATAAAAACACCATAAAGTGGAATATGAAAAAAATAAGAAGAAATATCTACTTTGGTAAAAAAAAAAAATAAGAACATGTTAGTGATGAAAATAAAAATTTAATAAGTACATTAGTTCCTGTAGTAGTAAAAAAAATTATATTATCCACCAACACAAAATAAACATCATTCGAAAGAGAATTATACTCAAAATCCCCTAATGTAGAAGAGCAAATGGGCATTGTACCATTGAAAAATTTGATAGCTCGCATTTGATTCTACAATAAATCTCCAAACAGAAATTTCTAAAAGAATTAATGTTATTAACGAAAAATTTTGTTTACGTGGAGTTGGGCAAGAATTTTACATTGGTGATACAAAAGTAACGATAAATAATGATACAGTATTTGTTAAGGATAAAGAATATAAATTAACAGCAGGAATGTATAATTTGTTAACATAAAATTCACAAGAAGCCCTAGAGAATAAATTTGATGATGAGGATTATGAAAATTATGAAGAAATTTTAAAACAACCAATGCTGCATTCCAACAATTTAATCCTAATAAAAAGGTAGCTTCGAGTGGAGGTTTAGAGTATAATAATATAATAAGTCCGATTTATGAAACGTATATAAAACCATATTTATGATCAGTATCAAACACACCAGAAAGAAATATTTCTCCAAGAACTCCTAGATCTGGAGAAGGTATAAAAAATACAATAATTTACCAAAGAATGTGTCTGGAAGATGACGTTAGAAATTAAATTAATAGATTGTTAGTTATTCATGGTGAAGTAAATGATGGTAATAACAATTGTTACAATGAAAAAATAAGCATAATGAATATGTTAAACAATAAATGTTCTGATTTTGTTGTTAATAATCCAAAAGGCATTTCATATCTAATAAGAGTTTTAAATGTATTTCCACACTTATTTTGGAATTCTGAGAACCATGGTAAAATCATTATAAATTGGGCATTAAACAATTTAAATTCACCCGAAATGCATTTGCCTGGCTATAATAAGTGTGTGCCATTTACAAAATTAAATAGAAGGTTAGAAAGAGGCGACATTGGAATAAATAAATAAAATTAAGCTTGCAAATATCACGATATTGCTTATAGAGACCATAAAGATTTAGAGTCTAGACATGAAACTGATAAAATTTTACAAAAAGGAGAAAAAAAAATTATTTTAAAAACACACCAATTAGTGAAAAAATTGTTTCTGCTGCTGTTGCCTCAACTATGTTTACAAAAAGAAAACTTGGTTGGGGAATTAAAATGTTTTATTAATCACACACATCTTACACACACACACACACAGATATGTATAACTTATAAATGAAGATAACAAATATAACTTTTGATATTCCCTTAGATGAATAAAAATATTTGAGTATAGATTAATTTTTAGCATAATATCAAATTGAGAGAAAAAATAAATAGATAAAAGAAGGCAAAAGTTTCAAATTAACTTTATCACTACCAACAGTCAAAAAGATGGCCAAAGAAAAATCTGGACGTGGTTTACACCATGGAGGAATTATTCCTATTATTGTTGCTGCTTTAGGTACACTTGGCACCTTAGCTGGAGGAGCTAGTGCAATTTACAGTTCTGTTGAACAAACTAGAAAAAATAAAAAATAATTAGAAAAACAACAGCTACGCAATTTAGAAAATGGAAAATAACGCATGTATTGGCGTAGTTGCAAAAAAAAGAGGTCAGAAAAAAATTTAAAATATAAAAAATTTCAGAAATGTTAATATAAATGACGAAGTATCAAATAAAATGCTCAAAAATGAATGTGCTGTGGTTAATTTCGATATTTCAACAAATCCTGGTACTCATTGGGTTTGCTATTTTAAAGAAAACAATGATGTTAATATTTCGACTCATTTGGAGGCAATACTCCAGCCAATTTAACTAATGAATTCAAAAATACTAATGCTTATTACAATGATGATTGAATTCAGAATTCTGATTCAGTTATTTGTGGATATCTATGTTTAATCGTATTATATCTTTTTTCGAAATATTTTAATTTTAGTGATATAATTTATGTGTTATTAAATGACTGATATATTTGGGGAACCAATTATGAAATCTTTAAATAAAATTCCAGTGTTTCTTCTTTACAAAGTGAACTATCCAACTGTTTTGATTATACAAAATCTTATGTTTCTTTTCTAGGGTGTAGAATTGTTAATATAGGCGAACCTATAAATAATAAAGACATGGCCAATAAAATGTTTTTTGAGATGCATATAGCAGATTATACATTAAAAAGGATGTAGATTCGAAATATAAAACTATTGTTTTTGATTATGTTTTAAAAGATATACATTTACAATTCAGTAATACTATTGCTGATTATATAAAACGAATAAATAATGCAAAGCAGGCACTAAAAAGGAAGAAGTTTCAAAATATTAAACTATTGTTTCTGATTATGCATTAAAAACCGAAGTGGATTCAAAATACAACACTAGTGTTTCTGATTTAAAAACATACGTAGATTCAAAATACAATACTAATTCTTCTGCTTTGCAAGATCAAATAAGTAAAGTTTTTACTTATGCAAAAAATTATGTTTCTTTTCGACATAGTCTGGCTGATCCTATAGATGGAGATTATGCTCTCAATAAAATATTTTTTGATAAAGAAATAGCTGATAAATTGCAACATTTAAACAAATCAGTATTGAATTATTGTGATACAATTGTTAATACAAAAGTTAAAAAAAGCAAAGATATCGATTTTTTTTAAATATGCATTCACTATTCGAATTTAAGAAAAAACAGCCAAGATTATAGTAAATGCCTTAGAATGTATATTGTTGTAAAGAAAACCGCGTAATATTCAAAGCGACGCTGGCTTAGAATTTTCTTATAAAATAGTTAAATAACTTATGTAAAAATCTAACAACAATCACTATTCTACATTCAGTGAAAAGGTAGTTGTGTGGAAAGATATAATCCTACAATGAAGGATAAAATGTGGTAGAAATTTGTTTTGAATGGCAGTTACAAATGGGTAAATATATTAGATGATTTAGTGAAAGAATACAAGAATACCAAACACAGAACCATTGGTATGAAGCCAATTGAAGTTCATAAAAAAAATTTAAAAAATTTAAGACAAAACGATTTTGTGAATACGTTCACTAAACCAAAATATAAAATTGGCAATATTGTCCTTTTGAGCAAAAATAAACGATTTTTGAAAAGGGTTACACAGCTAATTCGACAACAGAATTATTTACTATTTTTGCAGTTTTAAATTATGATGTACCCACTTACAAACTGAAAGATAACAATGGTGAAGATATAAAAGGTAATTTTTATGAATACGAAATTATGAAAACTAACTATCCAGATGAATATTTGGTAGAAAAAGTTTTAAAAACAATAGGTAATAAAATTTATGTTAAATTGTCGGGTTTCGATAATTCTCATAATTCTTGAATTAATTAACAGATGTTTTGTGAATTTAAAATATTTTTCTGTAATTGGTATCGCCAAAATATTATATTTTATTTAAATGCACTACAGTAAAATTAACCACATCGGCTATATCAAACTCTATTTAATATAGATTAAATCTTACAAATTTACAATTCAATTGGGTATCGATATACTTTTATTATATTTCATAAATAACATCTCTATATTTATGGTTAAACTCGTCACATTCAATAGCCAATTTTAGATCAGGAAAATACAAATATATTCTATAATTGTTTATAGTATATTATTGTTTATAATTTAAATGTTTAAAACCTTTAATAATGTAGGAGATATATTTTGTTTGTCAATAGTTGTGTTAATCCTCTTTTATTGATATAAACTGCAGCGCCATTATTATAATTTAAAACTGTTTCATCTTCAAAACCAGTATATTTATTTTTCTTTGTGATTTATAATCATTTTTGTGGTTTGCATTAACATGTTTTTCGATAGTGGTGTTAGTATCTTTATATTCTAAAATTTCAGCAATATCTTTTCCTCTGAACCAAGGATCTATATTTTTATCATTAAAAATTAAATTATTTAAATCAGATAATGTAGTAAATTTTGTATTATTATTTAGTTCTCTGGTTGTTTGTCTAGCGATTCGGCCATCTTGTAAGTAGGAAAACATGTATATATATATTCTTTTCGATAAGAAAATGAAAAATTTATATAAACTAGATTCGTTAACAAATGTAGTAATATTTTTGTTATTCTCAAGTAGCACCATTTCTGGGCCTACCCAAATATTCAACTTTTTAACATTTTTTTTCTATAAAAATAATGGGGATGCATTTCGACTCCCCCACAAAAATTCAAGATTTTAATATATATATTTCTATAAAAAAAATGGGGAGGCATTTCGGCTCCTCACAAAAATTCAACGGTCTATAAAAATTAAAATTAATAAATGGGAAACAATTTAAGTGAGATAAGAGAGTTACAAGATAGTTTTAATGGAGTTCATAGATAAAGTACAAATTAATCACACAATCCAAAAGATTATTATATCCAAGAGACTCGGATATAGAGTCTGTAAATGTTAAACAACTTCGAAATTTAGCAAAGATGTTAAAGATAGAAAAATACTATAATTACCGAAGAGAAGAGTTAATAGAAGCAATAAAAAATTATTAACTAATATTAGAGAATATATTTCCAGATGTAGAAAACAAGGAAGTTTCGGAATTAAAACTAATTGCAAAGTATTATAACATTCGAGGATATGCGTACATTAATGAAAGCAAAAGTATTCGAAAGAAAGATTTAATTAATTTAATATTGCAAGAGAAATAAAGATTAATAAAAATATAAGAATTTAATTTTGGAGAATCCTTAAACAAATTTTTATAACTCTTGGATTAATAAAAACAGATGTTTTGTGCACATGACAGAGTTACATTATAAAATCTTTAATCTTGTTTCTGTACTTCCAATTATTCATTTTCCTACTCAAATCTATTGTGATGAAACCGTTGTCGTCATCCGAACTTTTTGCATGGCTCTCTTTAAATTTTTCATAAGGCATATCGCAACCAACAAAATCATATAATATATGTATTAGGTTCGTGCCATCTTGGTTAAATATACATAGAAAGTTCGTATTGTCTCTCACAAGTTGTGTGGGCACTCTGGAATATGTTTGTGCAAGATAAAATACATCTGTATTCTTGTGTCTTCCCCTGGGTAAAATATTCGCGGATTATATTTTGATCAATGTAATGCCTGATTTCGGAACTTTATTTGTGCGCACAGTAATGTCTAATTTACATAATTTTTTTTGCCACCACATATGATTATTGATGTGTTAATGTATGTTTACTAATAATTGTGTCACGTAATTATTTTCATAGTTTATCTTTTCCACTGTAATATTCATAGGCTTATTTATATTTGCCACAATAAGACATATTAAGTATTTGATTCGAATTTAGCACTCCTTCCAATATTTTTATTGTTTGATTGCTCTATGTTTGTCATATATCATGCAAAAAGCTTTTGGGAGAGGTTGTCAGGGGCAACCATTGTTGATTTGTGCTTGGTTGCCAGGGGCAACCACTGAACTTTGTTTATCAGAATTTAAGTAACCGGCTAGCTGTTGGATAAGATTTTTAGCGTCATGTTTTTTTTTTTGAGAAGGAAGAAAACCACGTCAGAACTGGAAAGCCGATGTGCCTTTCACAGTAGGATTAAATAATTATTTTTATAAGTAGGGCCAGTCCGTGATAGCTCTATAAGCTCCAGCCACCGTGAAGACACAGTTTGTGTTAGAGAAGAACACAAGAGGGCTGGGAGCACGTCATTAGCAAATTATTTAGCATTTAGTTTGACGCCCGCAAGTTTCGATGAGGTACCATAATGAATTGTAGTATCGTGTACCAGAGGTTGGTTGATCCATAATCAGGGAAATACTGCGAGACGACCACCTGATGACCAGCCAGAGCAGCTGATTCTTCATGAGTTGTCACTTTCTTAAGGTTGGAGTTGGCACCACAAGATCATTTGTTATAATTTTATTCTTTGAATATCGACGTTTCTAATGATCAGCGTCACCCATATGCCTTATTGTTATTGTAGTTGAATACCAAAATGGCCATATCTTTAAACATGCATTCCCCACTACAGAGTTAGCTCCCCGATACGGGTGTGAGCAAAGCCGATGTTCATAATTTTGAGTAAAAGAAAAACCATTTATTACATTCCTATAGTAATTTTACGTGGTCCTGGACGATATGTTTCATTTTGCAGAGGCAATATTTGAAGAACGACAGTGTCTAAATACTTCATTGCTGATAACATGGCATAGGCAAGGTTGAATATTGTAGGAAACATCATAGCCAAGAATATTTATTTTTAAGTTATTTTTCCAGTCTCCCTTGGTAAAGATTATAACTAAAGTAATTTTCAGTGTCATATATTGTGTCGATTAGTTTCTAAATAAAATCACGCCTATCTTTTACAAGTAATTGGAGAGTATCATGCAGCATTCAAAAAAATTCTAGTAGTACGTAGCTGCATGGTAGCACATATTTCAGGTGTAGTAACAGTTATTCGCCTAGAACTTCCAGAGTCATCTACAGGATGGTGAGCATAACTACCTGTAAGTTTTATTGGTTAAACTACGTTTGTGTTCGCATTTACACGTGTGTTACGCCTTGATATTTGGTCTGACACTTAAACTTATCACACACATCTATCTCTGCAATATTATTACCCATAAAATGCTGTTACACCGAGCAGTTCATACATGTTTGGCTTTTTCAATGTGGTGGCCGTAATGAAACTCGGGAGTTCATTAGCCATTTTTCATTCTAATTTCAGTAAACACATTTTGTTTAAGTTGATGAGGAGGTCGGACCGAACACGATACTACCTACATTACACAACACCTAGCAAGTACCAAATACGAGAGTATATAAAAATGGAGGATATTGCTGAAGTAACAGTCATGGTAAGGAACGTAAATACAAACACGACAGGCGAAGGCAGTGACCCAGTAGAAACTACTGACGTAACATATACGGTAGTCTTTACTCCCACAACCGCAGTTGAGGTTAGGTCGCCCGTAATGGATTTTATTGAGTGGCTGGCCGGCTACACGAATTAATCTCTCAAACTGCAGCGAGTCAAGCTGAGGCTCTGCAGGCTGTGAAACACGATATAATCTCACAAACTGAGGCATTACAGGCCTTAAAACAAGATCTAACACATGAAACAGTCATCGCCCAGGAAGAAACGAAGAGGGAAATAGGTGAGTTGCGAAGAGGAAAAGAGGAACTCTGCAACAGGGTCAATGAATGAGTGGGTAGGCTAGAAGAGGGAGTAGGGAAAGTTGAAGAAGTAGTAACTACCATGCAAAGAAAAATTGAAATTGCGAACGAAAGCATTGCTCAAAATACTGCTGATATCAGGGACGTAGAACTGCAGGTGCAGCAATTAAGGGGTAGACTGGTAGGCGAAACTAATTTGTGCCAAGTAGCTGAGGTGGTCGACACTCACATAGAGTCGTTCAACCAGGATGTGGAAAGAAAACTTAACCAGTTAGAAAATATACAGCACTCGCGAATAGGCAAAATAACAGCGCATGTGAATGAAGCGAAAATCGAAGTGGACAAGCGATACACCAACTAAGTAACCGAGCACTCCACACCGAGTGGTGAATGTATCTGCTGACACAACTCCAGCGAACACAATCATGTCACCTACTGCAGTACTACCAGCAAATGTCAGAACCACAGCCACAGGACAAAACAACATGACATCCATTATGCATGACCCGTCTAAACTGTGCGCTGAGCAGATACCGAAATTTCAGGCAAAAGTAGGCGAGAATCCAGTCAATTACTTATTGAAACTGGAAGAATATGCGAAGCTGTTTAGCTTGACTGACGGTGAAACTTTGCACTGCCTAAACATATCTCTCAAGTCTACCACGATATATAGTTGGGAGGTCACCAAGAGTACGGTGAACACGTATATCGATTTCAGAGAAAGGTTTCTCCAGCAGTTCTGGAGTCGTCAGATACAAGGGAATTTAAGGGCGCTGATACATGCTGAAAGATTTGTGCCAGGACGAGGTAAGACAGCGGAGGCGCACCAGTCGGATGTGTATGATAAATCACGTCACCTTACACCACCAATCAGCAATGAGGAATTCATCGCGATGGTACTTCATCAATTACCATATCGATTCCAAATACATTGGTCCGGTAGAGTCGACCCCAATCTAGCATCGTTTTGGGAAGGCGCCCTGGAATTTGATCGAATTGAGAGATTGCAGAGATCGCAATTTAATATGCTGCCGAATCTGTGACTTCAAAACGTACCTGTATAAGCAAAACACTGTCGTATCTCTTGCTAATCACTTCATTCGGGTGTTGGCACGCATGTGTAGATCAGTATAGTGCATCGCCAATGACTTAGTTTATTTGTTGTTGAACTTACCGTCTTAAGATCCTTCCACACTATCAAAAGTTTCTTCAGTTTGCCTACAATCTTAGTTGAAGTCAATTCATTGAAAGCTATATGACGTCATACGAACGTCATAATCGCAGCTTTTTTCTCTTTCAATTTCTCGAATTTCTAGTTTTCCTTAACGATTTTCTTTTAGAACATGTTCAATAATTTCTTGAATACAAAATTTTGATCGCCGATCACAGCTTTTTTGACGACATCAATGGAAGTTATCTCATAATAATAGAGTAGTATGCACACATTTCAAGTTGTTGCAAAATAAGGATGCATAATTTAAAAAAATAAAATGTACAATAATCATATGAAGGAAATTTGTTGTTGTTTAACCAACTATTTTCGTGTCATGTACGATTCTAGATACTTCTAAAAATTTTCATTTTGTATTTTTTTTTCCAACTGGTTACATTGAAAAAGTTTTTGAAAAATGTTTACGTGGAGACTTGTAAGCTTGCAATTCATTAGACGGAAAATTAAGGGAAATGTTTAGTTCAATAAATTGAATTCAATAAATATTGTATTGTGATAAATGGCCTATACTCAAAGCTTGTGTTCGCTGTGGAATACTCGTGGAACAAAAACTAACGCTCATTTGAATTTAAAGGTTTTTCAAGAGTTGATATAGGAAAACGATGAAATGACAGCACCACTCAGCAAAATAATTTTGTATGTTTAACAAACAATTCTTTAGTTACTAGTTACCAAAGCATCATTGTATCACTATAAGAAAATTATTGCATCTATACAACACACTGTTCTGCGAACCGTACAAAATATTTTGAGTGTATCTCAATGTTTACAACAAATTTGAGGTCTACATATTTCCTTTGTTAAAGCTCAACTTTAATTTTGCACATTCAACGGTAACGTGTTGTAAACATTGCTCTTATTTACATGTAGTGTTATAAAATTATTCTTCATAACCATTTTTCAAATTATTTTTGTAAAATATACAAAAAATAATTTTTAGATCGGAGTTAAGGATTTTTTTTCAACTTTGTGAACTGATATTTCGCCATTGTGATGCATTTCGATTCAGCTATTTCTATATGTCGTATATTTATACAAGACACTGAAGCATCATAATATGCTAAAGTGATGTGTTGGACTATACACCTCTTCAGTAAGCATAATATCGTTTTATAGTATTTCCTGTCGCCAAAATGTCCAATGATTTTTTAACATTTTAACTCGAATTCGCTTGCTGCGATAAGACTAAGGTTACCAGATGTCCGCAAAAAGTAGAACGTGTCCTCCTTTTTAAGAAATATTTTGCGTCCGGCCGAATTATACGTAGTAATCAAAAACGTCGGGTATTTTTAAAATGATAAATATTGTTATATTGATTATTTCGATATAATTTTTTTTCATCGAAACTTGTTATAACTGTTTTGTCAACACTCACTACATTAGATAGGTTTGGTTCCTTCCAGGACAAAAGGATCAGGGATTGGATCAGTGGATCTGACCTTGAATGACTTCGACCTAAAATTTTTCCCGATTTTCTCTCAAAATCGTTTGTTTTTCTCTCAGACTCGTACGTTTTAGCCAAAAAAGCCTTAACATTTCCCGTTTGTCCCTAAAAATCTCCCGTTTTCCCAAAGGTTTGTGAAAAATGTGCTTTCTCCTTGTGGCTGATGTGTCTCCTTGATGTGGCTGAGATACACAAAACTATGCCTTATAATGAGTCGATAGAAATATAATTAATTTTATAATTATTTTATAAAATTATATATATTTTTATAATTAATAAATTAAAGGAGTAAGTATTAAGTGTTATATTATATAAGCGGATTTGCCTTTTCAAGGCGCATACGATCGTCATGTCATATCATCATTCTGTCTCGACTTTTCATCCCTTATTATTCCGTGGCGCATACGATCGTCATGTCATATCATCATTCTGTCTCGACTTTTCATCCCTTATTATTCCGTGTTTTCTCTCTCTCTCTCTCTCTCTCTCTCTCTCTCTCTCTCTCTCTCTCTTTCTCTCTCTCTCTTTTATTCTCACTTGCTCTCATTACATCCCTTTCTATCTTGTCTCTCTCATTTCATCTCTTTCTCTCGTGTCTCTCTATCAATCCACAGGTTTTCTCGAAGTCCTCCCATTATTTTTGTCGTCTCTCTCTTTCTCTCTTATCCCTCTAATTCAATATTTCTCTCTTGTCTCTCTCGTTCCATAATTTTCTCTCTTTCTATATCTTTCTCTCATTACATCTCTTTCCTAGTTTCCTTTCTCTTTCTCTCATTTCATCACTTTTTCTCTTTCCTTTATCTTTCTCTCTTTCGTCTCTATTGTATATGTCATTCTACTTCTTTCTCTTTTTCCTTTCTCTTTCTCTCTGTCGTTTCTCTCTTGTCTCTCTCATTCCCTCTCTTTCTCATGAGTGTGCACTCATTCCAGGATAAATGTCATTAAGTGTAAAAATGTCACGACAACTGAATTCTGAAAGTTAGGTAACACTTCAATATAACACGAAAAAATTCGTGGCATGAAAACATATATTCTATTCCCACAATCACAACAATCTCAAAACAACAGCAACAACAAATATAGATTTTACCTTGCGTAACTTTACAAATAAATTTAACAATGTTACTAATTTCAAATTAAGTATGCTATTTTTGTTTCATTTTTTGTCTTCTTTTATTATTATTATACAGGCCTTTTGTAACTCTTGCCAATCTTTACTTTCATTTTAGACTTTTACTGAGTTTGCCATTAAAATATAGTAATGTGGATTCCCTTAAATGAAAAATATTTCTTAAAGCTTCAAATTACTCAATAACGTAATATGTATCTCAAGATGGTGGCGTGACCTAGAGGATAAGGTCCGCCTTTTCACACTTAAACATCGAAAATTTAATTTAAGCAAACGCTTTTTCTTATAATTTGCGAGGCTAAAAAAAAAAACCATGATTTCACTGAATATCTGGGGAAAGCATTCCCAAAAAACAATATTTAAGGTTCATAGAAGCCAAAGGCCGTGCTGCACATGCCACAAGCGAAAGCAAAAAATATAAAGAAAATGTATGGCCTGGTGAAGAATAGATGCTAGAACAAGGGCGAAGTCGGCAGGTTCCAATGCAGAACTCAGTTAAACCATGACGGAATCAAGCTCTGGGATGCCGAAAGTGCCATTCCCACACCACGACCCGAAGATAACTTGTACTAAATATGGCCTCATTTGTGTTGCCGAAGTAGGCGAACCGCTAGATTAAAACAAACACAAAAATTAACATCCATCGGGCACTAAAACTATTAACAAATGGGGAAGATGAAATAATTATGTAACAATCACTCACCCGAAGCGGATTTGCAGAAGTTCTTACATGAAAAAGCCGATGCGAAGTAGCATTATACAATATTAGATGTAATCACGCAATTTACCAAAGTGAAGCAGCAGGAAAAAGACTCGACCGGAAATCGTCGCAAGCAAGTATCGATTCAGGCAATCACCGACATTATCGATATGTAATATATCAAAATTACTTAAGATTAACACATTTGAATTACATTTTGGTTAGAATAAATTTATAAAAACAATAAAATTAAATATTGACAAATTTTTTAATAATAAATTACAGTTAAATAAATAACTCTCAATATGACATGTACTTATTGATGCCATGGAAAATATTGACTTCTAATTTGCCATCAGCAAGGTCAAGAAATGTAAAAACAAACATGTTAAGGCAAAGGGTTGTTCAATAAAATATTTAGTAAAATATTTAGACAAGATAAACTAGCCATGTAGTCTCAATATTATAAAATATTAAAAATTTTCTTTTGGGTGGCTTGGCAACCAGAATGGTACAAACAAACTAAAATTTATTTGCTGGAGGCAAGGTTTTAGGAAAGCACGCCATAATGTACCTCAAATAAATGATTTAACATATATAAATATAACAAAATGGTTTAGATAAACTGACACATGTATAGAACAGTGGCACGAGAACAAAGACTTCGATAACAGTGTCTTACAAAATATTCTACCTCCAAAAAAGGGACAAAATTAAAACAGAAACTGGAACCAAAATAGGGTTGTTGCCAAAATTTAGACAAAAATATTCCCGGAAAGGGAATACCAAAAACAAAAGAGCTAAACAAAAATATGTAGGGGGGAAAGGAGGGGGGCGCTTCCATGGCAGCACTCCCGTATGTTACTATATGGTTGGTGTGTTTAGGTATATCAGACTGGTAGCAAGTAATGAATGCTTAGGTATTTAGTTAATTCTGTTTATTTGTGTGTGTGTGCGTGTGTGTGGAAAGTGTAATAAGAACGGATATTTACTTTTTACCCTAGAAATGTTAGTTCGCATGTGTCGTTGACAAAACGATCAGTGACAGACTTTCGTCTGCTGAGGCATTTGTGTAGGGTTGTGTGTGATGGACAAGATCTATGCATGTTTTATGTAATACGATAGCTTAGTAGATATGTTCTGTAGCGAACGGTACAGTTGGCATTCGCAAGGGTTATATGGATACCCTCGCAGGCTGTCATATTAGGTGAATGTGATCTGGTCGGTTGGTGGGGAACAAATGTCTTGTCGTCGACACGCTCCTCCCCTAGCGGCAATGTTGGTACTAGCCTCGCCCTGCTATACCCTTCCCTTAATCTCGTTTGCAAATTGGTCGGCCGTACCTGCATCTACCATTCGAGAGTTCTGACCTCTCAAGATATTTGGTAGAGATGTGAGTGCGGTCTCTCTTGTTTTTTAAACTATTATATATGAGTACCTAGGTATATTCATTGGTTGACTGGTTTCGTGGTGTGTCTTGCTCTTATGGCCTATCAGTATGGTAGTAGCGATATCTGAAATGTGTGACTGGGACATTGTAGTCATTCAGGTTGATTGGATGGAGGCAGTTTATTTTGATGGAAAACCTTTGCCTCTGAGTGTAACATGCCTGTATGGCTGTTAAACAGGAGGGAAGGGTGTATGATGACAGGGGTGTGTTGGTTAGTATAGAAGTTCGAAATATATGGTTTGAATATTATGCTGATCAGTGAGATAATAATATGAATTGTACGTAGGCTCATCAATGGTAGAGGTACTTTTAGAATGTCTAAACTGTATTACTTCTCTGCTGGTTGTTATAGGTAGCTAGATTTGGTAATTTGTTTTGTTAATATGTCTGACTAGAATATTTTTGGTTGGTTTGGTCTCTTGGAATGGCTGAAATGGATGGAGTAACATGATGATATTGTCTGCCGGTGTGAGCTGCCTGTATGGTTTGGTCTTTTTTACAGATAGTACATCTTGATGGTATAACCTGTCTGTATGACTTGGTTGAACAGTTCGTTTCTTGTGTGGTTGATATAGCCATTGTGTTGATTGGTATGACCTGATCCATATTCGGTTGTTTTGACAGTACGACAAAAGTGTAGCTTCGATGGTGTGGGGAGAATGGTTTAATTGTGTGATTTTTTTATAAGAGAGGAATGGATTGATGGGGAGTTTAGATATTATGACAGGGGCAGAAGTCTTACCTGGTATGGTTCGTTAGTATGAGTGGTTAGTATGATATTATATCTGGGAATTAAGACTGTATGGGTGCCATATATGGTTAAATTAATAGTATTGATCTTATGAAAGCATGGTTGGAGCTTATGATTGGAATATTTGATTGGCTCGGCTGCTGGTATGGCTTGTTTATACGTGTAACTGGTGAAGTTAGGTGAGGTGAAATTGTAGTCAATATAGTTGATTGTCATTATTAACAAGTAAGTCTGAGGTATGGTGGTTGATATGTTCTGTATTGTTAATACATGGGTGAAGTATGCTTGGGTTAGAGCAAAATATATGGTTTGGGCTGTACATTTTGGTTGATATCGCTATCTCCTGTGGTGGTATGTTGATATATTCAGATGGTATAGTATGTTGGTATGCTGGGTTGTATGGTTTTCTACATTGTATGGCTGACGTAGGTAAATAAGTGGGCCTAACATCTCGTCGATAGCGAGTTCATTAGATATGGTACAAATTCCACAGGGACGAGGAATTAAGGAAGGATTGGGAAGGACACGGCCATGGCCTTTGTTTAAGACCCATACCAGCATCCACCTGGAGTTATTTCCGAAAACCATGGAAAACCGAAATCAGGATTGCCGGACCAAGAAACGCACCAGTGTCCTCCCGAATGTGATTCCAGTGAGTTACCACTGCACCACCCCGCTCGGTGCATAGCTGAGGCAAGCTGATGACATAGTGAATATTATTATATATATATGTTTGTGTGTGTGTGTGTGTGTACCCCGGAGGTAATGGACACCATGTCCATTTTTGTATGAAATTGAGTTGGCACCATGTCCATGATGTACATTTTTCGCTCTATATGGTGGTATAAAGCACTATGTCAATAAATAGCGACAATAGGCAGTGGGAAGTAACCCCATGTCCAGTATTGTTCGGAGGTAAAGAATACTATGTGGACATGATTTTCTATACTTCTGAAGAAGTTAGAGGTATAAAACACCATGTGGACATAGTGTTGTATACCTCAAACCAGTAGCTGTCCAACGAGATTATAGTCTCTCTTTAAACGTTTGGTGACGAGACATTTTATTTGTTATGTGTTTTGTGTCGTATAATGTGCCGCCTTGAAAATCTCTGAAAGTCATGCAATTTAATTGGTGTATTTCTGATATTTTATGTATCACTCAGATAATTAATTCTTTATTATGGATTATGGTCAAACGGGAAACCGATGACTAGCATATACGAAGGGAGCTAACGAATGCATTTATGCTGTACAGGATCTCTCTTTTCTATGGTCTAGTCAGTTGATTAATTATATGTCATTATGTTTACAAAGTGCATTGACCTACGAATGTTGTTATTTTACTTGGGATTGTTTGGAAAGTGTGTGGCGAAATGGTCTCTAAATACCTATCTCGTGGAAGGAAAATAGTAAATTTGTTTCTGTCAAAGGATGAATGTTCTACATACAACAAAGGTAAGGCACTTTCAAATCAGTGTATAGAAACATAGCCTGAAAACTGTGTAATCTAGACTTAGCTTGCACATTATGTGAGTGGAGCATAATTTATGATATTTTGTCTTACAGTAAAATATTAAACTAACCTAACCTACCCTTGCAATGTATCCTAATTTAAATATACATAAACTACGATAGGTATATTGACTTAAATTATATTTTTGATTTTAAATTTCAGATTCATGAGCGATTGAATATTTTATGTCATATATGATGTCATATAATATCAATCAAAACAATAAAAATGTTGCTGAACTTGAAGATAATCAAATGCAAAATAAAGAAGTCGAAGTTGTTGAAGATAGTAGTTGCATCAGAACAAATCAACAATCATATTTATGATTGTTGTGATGAAGTGGAAACATGGTTGGACCATAATATGCCTACCTCGTGATCTGATTTTGTGAAAAATGTGATCTCTGCAGGTAATTTTGTGTAAATGAAGTATGCCTATGCTCTAGCATTTTAATTGTCACTGAAATAAAATGTTTGCAATTTAATAAGCCATCTGAGGATCGTAACCAAACTAGTTAACGAATTTAACTTGTGTCCTACATTTTGCGTCGACTATCAAATGTTTTAATGTGCATAAGCAGCTCCTTTTAGTAGTGAGGGAAACTTTTTCTAGGCCAAATACCCACTTATATGTTAATGATATGCCTTCATTTTGGAGACCAACTCCAAACAGCTTTTGCATTACTTCAGGGTTGGCCACAGACTAGCCATGTTACCTTCCAGCGTAACTTACCCGATTTACCCTACCTCTTACCATCTAACTTGGGCCTACTAACCAACAAAAATTTAATATTTTTTCACTATGAATAAAATGTATTGTGACTTTTGGTAATTATTTGCAATGTTTCCAATTTCGGAATCGTGCGTAAACTGTGAAATAAAAAGGGAAAGTAAACACACTGGGGGTGACATTGAATGGCAGTTTAAACAACTCTCTTCAATGTCATCTCCACCTATTGAAGTTGATGAGTTATACGGGGACAAAGATTATGTGCCAGACAGTGATGCAAGTTCCTCACATTCCGATTATTTTAGGCCATCTATAAGCAAGGTAAGCAACAAATTTATTACTGTGAAGCATAATAATAGCAAGAAGACTAAAGGACATCAAAATAAAGAAATAAGTGATGTTTTGGAGACTGATTTCTCCCTTACTAGTGACGACGAATGTAATAATTCAACTGCTTTGAATAATGCCACCCCTAGAAAAGTAAAAAACAAAACATCTATTGTACAAAACGGAAGAAAAAGAGAGAGAAACCCAAATGCCTAGCTTTGCAATGTTCGCAAATGTAAGTTAGCTGCAGGTGAAGAGTACGTTGGTAAAAAAGGCAAAACTGTAGTTGCTAAGGTTATGAATCCACCTTGCTCATGTCGTTTGAAATGTTATGAGAAGTTGCCTGGAGAAAAGAGATTAGATATTTTTAAAACATACTGGGACAAAGAAAAATGTTGTAATGTAAAAAGGCAATTCATTTTATCTTGTTTAAACACTTGCGCTATTCAGTGTACATGAAAAGGCAAAATATTGCCAAAAAAAGCCAAACAAAATACTCTGTCCTATTACTTAACAACAGACGAAAACAAAATAAAAGTCTGTAAGGTAATGTTTTTAAATACACATTGGGTCAGACAGACAAAAAACATCCTCACAGCTGAATACGAATCGCACCTCTTTGAGTCAAAGAGGAGGTACAATATGAAAAGTGAAGATACCAAAATGTCTAAAACAACTGCCACACATAAAGTACTAACAGGCGATCTTCAAAAGTGTTTGCCCACACCATTGCTAACAAACTGCATCAGTTTTTATAAAGGTAAGTTGTGGACATTGAACTACATCCTTTTTGATTCATCTGCATGATGTGGGACGAAAGTAAAGCAGGGCGTGGAGGTGAGGAAATATCATCAGCTATTTTTTAATGGGCTGACAGTGTAATACCTACATCAGTTGTAAATTAAATTACATTATTGTCAGATAATTGTTATGGCCAAAATAAAAACATTGCCATTATCATGTGTTTCTTCTGTATAATGAACAAATACCCACAAATTAAATGTGTAAACCCAAAGTACCTCCTTAAAGGACACACACATATGGAGACCGACACCATCCATGCATAATAGAAAGAAAAAGGAAGAAATGAACAACATTACAATCCTGACCCCGTGGGACTTGCAGCAGATGGTGCGACAGTGTTCTAGCAGTTATCACATGCACAACATGGAACAAGTAGATTTTATGCAATTCACTTCACTTTTTTCTGGAAGAAGTGCGCCATTTATTTACAGGAAAATAAATATTGAAAAAGAGAACGTTCTCTCTCAATTAGTGTTCAAATTCAAGTGTGGCAGGAGAACATTGGTATGATATACATGAAATCATTTTTTGACAGTGAGTTTGACACAGTTAACCTTAACAGATTGAAAAGGAGAAATGGAAGATTTGAGGAGGATAAGTTTCCAACAATTCTACCAGTGAAGTCACCTGTCCCAATCTCTGAACAAAAATTTAATAACCTAATTTCGCTGTTAACTTATGTACCTAGTGTTTGTCATGCCTTTTATAAGAATATTAAGAAAACTAGTGTCAACAACCGAGACTATCCTGAGAGTGCTGACAGTGATCCATTGGAGTACTGAAATGATTTCTTCTTTAATACAGTTTGTTATTATAGCCAAATTAAGATAGTATAATACTATGATTTTGTTTGTGTTCATCTTCCTAATGTTTGTACTGATTAAAAATAATTATTAAACCATTAGTTATTGTGTTTTGTTTGACCTGTTATTATAGACTTATAGAAACTATTAAACAATGATGAGTAAAATAACACAATTTGAAAACTCATGCAGTTATGTCCAAAAAGTGATTTTCATATCCAAAAGTATACTACACTATGTCCAAAAAATTTTTTTTAACAATTAAGACCGCAACCTATAATCTTGAAAGTATTATTTTATCTAATGAAGAATACCAAAAATAATACTTTAAATTTTCATAAAGCAATTCCTATTAGAAGCGAAGAAATAATAATAATAAAAAAAAACATTGTAAAAATTCGAAATATTGATCTCCTGAACAATTACATTTTAGTGACATGGTGTCCTTTACCTCCAGGGTACAGATATGCGTTTTAGTACTAAGTACCATTAGGTTATCAATACGGTTGTTAAGCATGTTGGACGTATGTTACATGGTAGGTTTTGTAAGAGCAGCTATTAATATGGATAGCTGGCATAATCAACATGTTTGTTTGGTTGATAGTGTGATTTATATTAATGTCTGGTCTGCTGTAGGGTTGTCACCTAGATTTTTTTGGTTGGTTGGGTTAAATGTATGGTGTAGGAATGGTATGAAATGAGAAGTTATTATGTTGCATATACAATGTTATCTTAACATGACTGAGGTATGTTGGAGTTATGGTTGGTATAGTACCAAGTACTCATGGTAAGTAGGGTTAGACTACTCATATTTTGTTTCGTATGTCTGAGGTGTGGTGGTTAGCATTTAATTGGTATGGATGGTGAGTTATCCAGCATCTGTTAGTTTAGATTGATGG
The DNA here is from genome assembly GCA_029891345.1 of Dryococelus australis. Lineage (NCBI taxonomy): Eukaryota > Metazoa > Arthropoda > Insecta > Phasmatodea > Phasmatidae > Dryococelus > Dryococelus australis. The sequence goes on from CM057009.1 coordinate 149,617,105, forward strand.
ATCGATGGATCGATAGAGCTGTGGAGCTATTTTGAGTCATTTAGTGTCATTTGGAATCATTTAGTCATTTTCTGTCATTTTGGAGTCATTCATAGTCATTAAGGAGTCATTTAGAGACATCTGGAGTCATTTCAGAGTAATTTGGAGTCATTTTGGTTACATTAATGGGAGGTGGTTGTGGTAGTGAAGATTGGCAGAGAAGATGGAATGGGTGTTAAGCTATGGCCTGGTCTGAACTGTATATTTGCTTGATGCGGTTGACTTATGAAGGATAGTATGATTGATGTGTTGGGTGGTATGGTTGTATTGAGTTTTCCTTTGGTTATAGTTGATGGCATCTTGGTTGGTCTGGTATCAGTCAGTAATAAAGGTTTGACAAATGGTAAGAATGTTTGCATTGTGGGTTGGTCTGGACTGTAAATTTGGCTGGTATGCTTGGGTTATCATGTATGGTCTGTTGGGTGATATGTTTTCCAGAATATCTGTCTTGTGATTATTGTTGTATGCCGAATGGTGTCGACAGTATGTTTATGTGAAATGCTAAGGTATGCTAGAGTTAAAAATGTTTGGTATGGGTGGTTATTGTATTTTGACTGGTGTCAGCTGGCATGGTGAATGGTATGAGAAGAATTTTATTGTGTCACTGGTATGGGCTGTATGTTGGCTTTGTATGGTCTGTGCGGACGAATGGTTGAGGTATGCTAGATTTATAGTGGGTGGTATTGTTTTTAGGTATAAGCAGTGTTGGTTGATAGAACAAGTAAAATGGGTGTTAGGTTATGGGCCCGCCTCAGCTGTATAGTTGCTCAAGTTAGATTGACTATTGGTCTTGGTGTATTTGGCGTTGCAGTTGAATTGAATTTTGTCTTTGTGTTATAGGAGATGGAGTATTGGGTGGTCTGGTACGACTTGGGTTATATAACGGATGGTGTGATGGTATAGGGACAAGTATATATTTGACTGGTGTCGACAGGTAGAGCTGAAAGTATGAGCAGTAATATATATTTTTTGGTAATGTCAGTGTGAGTAACAAATCTCCTACATGTAAATAAAATACTTAAAAAATACATAAGTTAAATCTGAATAATAAATAAAAGATTTCTGAAAATAAGTCTGAGATAGCAAAAATATATCATATGTAAATTATAACATATATATATATATATATATACATAAAAATATCAAATTTAAAAAGCTAAACATACTGATGGCATATGTAAGACTCACGTTGGCCAGTAGAGCAGATGGTATGCATGAGTTACAGTGGGTGGAACATTGAATGTTAAGGTGCCTGTTTGCGTGTATATATAGGCAGTTGGGTTCATTTAATGAAGCTTTTTGACAGTGGAAATTGTGAAATTTTGTAAAGGAGAATATATGGCCAAGGGTTCTGGGTTGATTCTTGCTAGCATACTCTGTCTTGAGCTGTGTACATTCAGATTATATTAACTACATGAAAAGTGAGCATCCTGGTGTAAAGACACTGCATGAATGGTGTGGAAAATTTAAGATTTCTGGTTTTATTTTTGTAGTCCAATGTATGTAACTATATATGATATAAATAAAAATAGTCCTTAATTTCTTGCTGGTGTTGTACACTGCCTGATATGTAGAGAATATGATGGTGCTTGGTTTAGTCACATATACATATATTGAATAAAATCCGAGTAAGATAGTTATGTCTACAAAAACCATAGAGGCAGTGAATAATTAGCATTGTTTAATATTTAGTATTGGAGAGAGAAGACCTGAAATTAAATTGAGAGAATTTTTTTGCTGTGCTACTCCACATACAATTTCAGTATGAATTAAAGAGAAATTAAAAAACAATTAAAATAGAATAATAAATACAGTTTTTTAATTCTCTAGTTTAAACCTCTATTTTAACTAGTATGTTATAAACATATCTCATTAGAAAAAAAGATAATATTATTTTAAGCTAATTGCTATGGTTATATAGGGCTAAATATAAATTCCTGGAGCTAGAAATGTTACTTGGAAACTAACAATTTCTCAATACTGTCTGCCTCCTAAGAGTTCGCAAATTATATTCACATAATGAAACATTAAAAATATTTCTGTAATTGTACGAGGGAAGCCGCTAATTTTGCTTGGAAGTTTATGTACAACTATTAAACACCATTTCTCATGTGGGCATACTGTAGGCTAGTGGTTAGCATGCTCAATTCCTAACCGAAAGGTCGCTGGTTAAAATCCCTGTACATAATAGAGAATTTTTTTTGGTGTTACCTGCTGCCATGGCAAAGTATAAAATTCACGTAATTTAAATTCTTAAATCAATTTTTACATTACAAATCCATTAAAAATACATATCATTGTATTTTCAAAGATCTTTTCGGCTTTTTTCAAATGATAAATAAAATAAATTTAAATAATTATAATTATTTATAAATGTATCGCTTTATAGATGACTGATTGGCAGGGCTGGCCAGCCAAGTTACTCGCTGTCATTGGCCTCCCATCCTTTCTCTTTGCGGTGCTTGTCTATGTCAATGCACTCGCATGTCACAGCTGACGCATCTGCCCTGGCGGACCTGTCAAAGCGTGCGTGCGTGCATGCATGAGTGGTTACAAGGCTATTCGACTTAATTTTCGTACAAAAGTAAATACAAATTGAATAAAGTGAAATATTAAGTAAAATATTGATTTAAAAAAATTAACTATTGGAAATTGAATATATTTTACAAAGTCCTGCCTGGAATCTACTAAACAATAATTTTTATAAGCCTTATCCTGTATGGAAAATTACATCTTTAAATTCATAAATATGTATAAACATTGGTGATTCGTGCACTCTAGCAGGCGATGAAGGAACTATGTAGATGGTGGAGTGGAGCAAATGCGACTAATCGTACGAATGTGAGAGACAAGAGAGAACGGAAAGAGAGGGACAAAAGAGAAAGAAAGAGAATGAAACAACAAAAAATGGGAGTACTCCAAGAAAACCTATGGAATGATACAGAGACAAGAGAGAAAGTGATGGAATGAAAGAGTGAGAGAGAAACAAATGATAGAACGAGGTGGTATGAGAGAGACACGAGAGGAGGAGAGAAAGGGATGATAGAAAGAGATGGAATAAGAGAGACAAGAGAGAAATGAAAGAAAGAAAGGAAAGAGAAAAATAGAGGGAATGAGAGAGACAAGAGAGGAACAAAAGAGAAAGGAAATAGAGAAAGAGATGGAATGAGTAAGACAAGAGGGAAATGAAAGAGAGAGAGAGAGAGAAAGGAAGAAGAGAAATATGAAATTAGAGAAAGAGAAAGGAAAGAGAGAAAAAAATATGAGAGAAAGAGAGAGAAGTGACGGAATGAGAGAGGCAAGAGAGAAAGAGAGAGACAAAAATGGGAGGACTCTGAGAATACCTATGTAATTACAGAGAGACAAGAGAGAAAGGGATGTAATGAGAGAAAGAGAGAGTGAGAGAGAAAACACGGAATGCTAAAGCATGAAAAATCGAGGCAGAATGATGGTATGACATCACATTCGCATGCCCTTTGACAAAATGAGTCCGGTGATATGTAAAACTTAATGCTTACGCCTTTTCACATTTTAACTATAAAATATATATTAAATTTTATAATATAGTTATTAAACAAATTATATTTTTATCGACTCCTCATTATGTGGCATAGTTTCGAATATCTCAGCCACGTCGAGGAGACAAGTCAGCCACGAGGAGAAAGCACTTTTTCTAAAAAATGGAAAATTTTTGGGAAGAAAGGGAAAGTTCAAGGCAGTTTTGGGCTAAAACGTACGATTCTGAGAGAAAAACAAACGATTTTGGGAGAAAATTGGGAAAAATTTTAGGTCGAGGTCATTCAAGGCCAGATCCACCAATACACTCCTTGATCCCTTTGTCCTGAAAGGAACCAAACCTATCTACTCACTTCATTAGATGTATAAAAAGTGAATATGTTCTTTGATATATCATACAAAATATGTTAAAGATATATTTTTTTTAACGTTTCTCGTTTCGATTCATTTATCGATTGCAGTGTGTGTATTGAAATATTTTGTTGTGTAAAATGAAGATACGATTATATTTTCGGGTAATATGCTGCCATATTTTATGTTAACAAGCGGGAATATAATTTTACGCTTTTGAAAATTGTTTTGGTTGAAACACTAACTGCGTGATTGAACTATTTTGTAAACTTTTTAAAGATTAAGCTACACGCGGAGAGAAATTTAGGTTACGCTTCTCCAGTATACATAATTTGCTAACGAGATTGTTAATAAAATGCCCTTTTCAAAGTGAATGTTTTTTAATTCCGAGTGTCTGAGAACCATACATGAATTTCTTCATGCAGAAAGGACCTCAGTCCACATTCTCGCGAAAACGATTTTTTCATATTGGCGTGTTCCACATTCCTAAATATATGTATTCATAAGGAAAATGCCTCAGTCCGGCTTCACTGTCCTCAGTAAATGAGGAGTCAATCTGCACTATTCAAGGAGAAAGGCCCTCAGTTACGGACTCTGGCCTGTTCTCCATAAAACCTTGGTTCTGCTATCTATCGGCGGATGTGCACAACAAAACCCGGTTATGTTTTGTTCACTACAGCTGATCAGCTACATGTTTCTGTGCGTGCTCATTGAATGTAGTTGTTTCAAGTATTAATTCAGTGTAATTGGACACGGTTTACACATCATATAATCAACCAGGGCAAGCATTATGGAAGAAATAGTAAGAAAGCGGAAGAACTCAGATTCTTACAAAATAACTGTAATTAAAAATGCACGGGTCAAGGGGACTGAGTACTCCAACTGCAGAGGGAAAATTATTTCGAAAAAATCCATAGGACAACCATGCAGGTAAATATTGTATTCGTAAACAAAGCATTACTTGAAAATATAATCCTATTTCTATATTATATATATATATATGTGTGTGTGTGTGTGTTTATGTGTGTGTTTGTATGTAGTATTTACAAAACCTTACAAAACTAGATGTGTAGGTTATGTTGACTGGTACATTTGTTTGTATCGTCATTAGAATGTGTGTCATTAATGTTCATAATCCTTGCATTATGTTTTTTTGTTGAAGGTTAGGTATTTTCATTGCTATTCTCATGCAATATACACAGTAAATTATATTGCTCTGCTGTAGCTGTCGAAATCGTTGCTTCGAGAATATTTCAGCTGAAGAACAAGAAGAGATCTTCACACGGTTCTATTCTATGTATTCAAAAGACCTACGTGACAAATATTTGCAAGGATTGATTGATGTTCATCCTGTAAACAGGCGTCGTCCAAGGAAAGAAACAAACTCACGAACTAACTCTCACAGCTTCCAGTATTTTGTGTATGTTCGCAGCACCAGAACTCAGGTATGCAGCAAAGCTTATCTGTCTCTTCACGCCATATCTATGAAGAGAGGAGAATTAGGGCAGTACAAGTGCATGGTATTTCCCCAAAGGATAAGAGAGGCAAGAATACACAACCAAATGCCTTGCCAGGTAAAGTAAAATGTCTCATGAAGGTACACACAGAATAATTTCCTACAAAAATCAGTCACTATTTGGGAAAAGAAGTGCAGTGCCTCGATGAAACGTTGAATATTAAAACTATATTCAAGATGTTCATGGCTAAACATTCTGCTGTGAAAATTAGCTTCATTAATTTTTACCATTTCTTCAAAGATAATTTCGGTTTAAAATTTGGACGTCCGCAAGCAGATGTATGTAGTACTTGTGAGGAGTTAAAATTGATATTGAAAAGCTAAGAGAAATGCATCAGCAGAGTTGATGATCCATGTTCGAAGGAGTAACAAATTTTACAATGCTATTAAGTCTGAAGTAAACTCAGAAAATAAAATGAAACCTAATGTTTGTGCACTTGCCTTGGACTTCATGCAAAATTTAAGTCTTCGCAATATTCCTGTCCAGGATATGTTTTATTGGAGACAGCTAACTGTATGTGTATTTTGTATCCATAATATCAAGACTGGAAAATCGATAATACAGCTGTACCACGAAGGTCAGGCACAGAAGGGACCGAACGAAGTTTGCTCATTTTTATATCGATACCTAAATACACATGTTCCTCCAACAGTCAATGAAGTCCATTTGTATTCAGACAACTGTGGAGGACAAAATAAAAACCTTACGCTTCGTAGAATGCTATTACTTCTTAATGACACTGGTTGCTTTAAAAAAAAAAAAATTAATATTTCCCCGTGTGGGGTCATTCTTTTTTGCCATGCGACAGAGATTTTGCGTTGATTAAACGTTACCTAAATAAAATTGATCGGCTGTATACTGTTAACCAAATTACTGAATGTATTTTTTCATCTAAGCCATAAAAGTTTGAAGTCATTGAAGTTAATGTGGAAGACACATTGAACTTAAAAAAATGTTGGTCACAGTACTGCAAGTAGGACACAATTTCTATGGAAAGCTGGTCTCTCGCAAGGGACAAGAAAATCCATTTTGCAACAGCTTCACAATTTCTACTTATTTATGCGCCATAATATCCCAGTATAATAGTTACTTCTCAATTTATCGATAGCTGTGTAAGGAATACCTTTGTTCTGAGACAACCAGGCAAACGTATTTCAGACATTCATTTTCCAGACATTCCAGCTTATAAAGATAGGTTTCCAATAAAACTACCTAAAACGAATGACATCAGAAAGGCATCAGCAATATAAGCACATCTATGAACAAATTCTCTTGTGGCCTACTGAAGTTCGCTCCAATGAAGATGAAGACAGGAATTAGGAAAATAATAATGTGATGATGACATTTTCTCTTGTACTCATGACAGTTGAGAGGTTCCAAGAATCAATAACTGTAACTGTAAAACATATTTTATGTATATAATTAGCATTTTAAAATACATAATGGTATTAACCTTGAAATTTTTGTTATATGTTCACACTTTGCCTGTAAATGTTTGCGATTTGTGCAGAAGGGGCCTCAGTTCAGTGACTTTTACAGCCCCTAAATGGACATTACATTTTTGAAAATCTATATGCTCTATCACAATCCATAACTGAACTATAATCTATCTACTGCACATGTTTTAAATATGTCTTGGGTGACATTTTGGTTCAAAATAACATTTTTGTGTTTTCCCGAAAATTGACTATTTTGGACTAAGGCCCTTTTCGCACGAAGCGATTCAGATAAGGCAAGTTCCAAGTCTCGTTAACGAGATACAATTTTGTGTCGTTTACCACCAGAACGACAAGATAGGCATGTGACCCTCCCTGTAAGTTCCTACCATCCCGTAGTATGTCTCAGCCCCTCGAGGGAAAAGAATCACTAATAAGCTGTTGTAGGGGTTTAAAAATAGCACGTGCCTTAAAGACTCATTGAGCCTCCCCATAGCATCCTGGATGTAGGCCTACTTAACCAAACAAGCCCCAGCACTGCTGCGTTCCAGCTTCTGGTAAACGGGCGTGTAGTATTTTTCTTTCCGTATTGCATTGTCTTTAAACTAATTTATAAATGGCAATGGCTTCGTTTAATTTAACATATATGAGAGAAAGGAGAGTTTAAAAAATTGCATTTTTTAAGAATAGTTTCACAATTAATTTGACAGTCGCATGATCCGTTGCAATGTTGGTTTATACAACAGGAAGAAGGCTACACTATACAATTCAGAAGCAGGTACACAAGCCAGGTTTTTACAATTAGTGTATTTGCACAACCTTAAATGGTAAACACACCTTTGCAGTATTTACTTAATTTTTTTTTTAATTAACAGTATTTCATTGTATATTAACACCTTCACACTTGCCAATTAGTTGTAATAATTCAGCATTTCGAACTGGTATAATTCAGTGTGGTTCAACTTTTTATCAGTCACAGGCAAGAATTTTTTTCCAGGGGAATATCTATGACCAAAGTTACATCCAAGTGTTTTGAGTGGTTATAGATTCAGTTGTGATTAAAACTACTTGAATAATAGGTTCTCCAAATACCAACATGAAGTCACTAAGTGTTTACTCAAATGTTAAAATTTCAGAGATATATGCAACAACCCATTTAAATATGAAATAATCTCGACATCAGTAATTACAGGTTATGTTTCTTAAATACCTGCTTCAACGAGAACGAAAGAGTGTGCCCGATCGCAAAAATAAATCTGTACCAGTAAATGTTGTAATATTATTTTTTAAAGTGTGTTAACTATATAAATTGTTGACTAATACCATTTCCGTCAAGGGTCAGAGAAGATGAAGGGCAAAATTTGGTAAACTAACCGTCAGTTTGACCACGCTATTATAATCGAATATTCTGAAATACCTAATTCAGGTATACGTTAATAGATTTATGTATTTATAACTGCATTAATGAAATTAATGTAAAAGCTGTTCACGGTAAAGTGGCCACTTTTGAAAGCAACGTTAAAAAATATCACTGAGCCTAATTGACCTATTTTAACCAGTACATACAAGCATTCAGCCGCCCAATTAATATGGCAGCAAAATTGTTTTAAAAATTAATTCCAAGAGATTACTTTTTATCGTGAGTGTAATATTATGTATGTACGGGCACTTAATTTAGTGTTCCTTGCTTTCTGTAACGTACAGATTGATAAAATGACTTCATGTTACGCATTCACGTTCCTCGAAATTCCAGCTTTCCACTCGCATATCGAACGAATAAATTGATACATTTCATGGCAATGCCGGCAGAAGGATACAAAGCAAGAAAAAAAAAAGTAGATCCTTCGCAGGGTTTTCAAACGTGCTCGATTAACCGTTAACAGCTTATACCTTTAATATTTACAAGCGTACAGGTTTTGTGGGCGGACTGACGAACTTCTGCCCTCTCACGCCCCCCCCCCCCCCAAAAGAAGTAATTCCCTCTCCTCGCAGGGTTCGATGGCTGTCCTCTTTTCGTCACATGTTCTTCCGAAAATGCGTGTAATTGGCACCACGAGGGAGTTAGAGGATTTTTCAGCGGGGCGCAGCCCTCTGGGAGGCTGCCGCGTCGACCAATTAACTGCTGAGATGAGTCCTGATGCACCACAGTCCCCGAGGGACTACGGCCTCGGCTAGGGTTGCCCCAAGTCCCGGCAAAAGAATATGCCCTCCTTCACTTATTGGGAGTCTGTTTTTAGTCACAAGTGCATTTCAGTTCTGGATACGTCAGAAAGCATATTTTGCTCTCGCTCTCTCACTCTCTATATTCTCTCTCTCTCTCTCTCTCTCTCTCTCTCTCTCTCTCTCTCTATATATATATATATATATATATATTATATATATATATATATATATATATATATAAGAGAGAGAGAGAGAGAGTTGAATTAAACGTTTGAATATGACACTGCCCTAACCTGCAAATATTTCAAAGGCGCACTGACTAAAATGCTCACGTGATAGTTGCCTACGACGGTGCTGCGAAAGCAGCTTCATGTCTTGACGCGGAATATCATGTGTTAAAGGCTGTTCACGATAAAGTGGGCATTTTTGAAATAACCTTAGAAAAAAGTCATTGCCCCTACCTGCATATATTTTAACGGGCGCTCTGAGTGACATGCGCTCAGTAAAGTTGGTAACAATGAATGGGAAGAAGTTCCGTATCTTAGCGTCGAATAAAAAGGGTTAGGTAACTACTTCTGATAACTTAAATTATTTACTTCGCTTCTGTTTATTTTTTAATGCATCGAACTTTAAAAATTAGCAGATATTTACTGTTCAAAATTTCACGGTATCACTTGACCGACGCATGAATAAAGTGATGAGGCCCACGACAATGTTAATCTTGCACATGGCGAAAGACGACACAACATTCATACAAGTAGATTTTAAGCAGGGCTTTCAAAGTTCCTCATTTCACCATGCACAGCCTATAGGTAAAGAGTTGTGGACACTGAAATGATTTATTTACTTTGTTTTTTTTTATGCACGAAATCAATGTAAGAATTACAAAATTAGCACGGAGCTTTACTTTTCTAATAATTCCACAGTTTCACTTGACCGACGCCTGAGTAAAGTGATCTGACCCGTGACAATGTAAACTCTACTTGTGGCGGAAGAACACATAATGTGAATGCAAGTAGAGCTTAAACAGGATTTTCAAAATTGCTCAGTTTCCGTGAAGAGCCAGCATATATTTCACATCTTTCATAAAGGAAGACCATCATAATAAGTACGCTGGTTGTACACAACAAAAACGTATGAATAATGTTCAAATATTTTAAATAATTGATTATATGCGCACCTTTTACAGCAGTCAAGAGTGTTATCATATTTATAACTAAAATTTAATCACACAAAATCAATTGTATAAATATTTTTTATATAAGTATCCTTTTTTTTTTTTTTTTTTTTTTTTACTTTCAACAACAGCAATTACTATGTTTGCGCTACTTGAAGGTTTTCTCGCAAAATATGATTATAAAATTTATTTTTCAAACAACCCCCCGATTAATACATTCGGCTCAAAGTTGGTAGCTATTATAAGCCCAGTAAAACAGAATAAAAATGTTTTTCACATTCCTCTAAAACCCTTAGGATATTGAACAAAAGTAAAAACGGAATGATACCTTACTGGTTTGGACTCAGTACCTCTTGCGACCACTCTGAGTGGATTCAGTTCTCAAACCCGCTGTGGACGGAATTGGTAGTGATTGTGGGGACCCTGTCATAGCAAAATTGAGTTTAAATTAGTAATTATTGCCAGTAAAGTCACCTAGGCCCACCCCTAAAGCCACAGTGGTTTTATTAGGGGTAGCTCGAGTGTTACGTGAAACACGGGCCTCGTTGCTCTTCCCTTGAACACGCCACCAAAAGAGTAGTATTTTCTTTTACGTATTCATTGCCAGCTTCAGTGAGATTACCTGTTTACTGCTTCCATTGTTTGGTTTACTGCCATCTCGAATGGAGTTACCCGCGGGTTTGTTTTCGGGCACGGAAATCGACGCTAATATAATTTGCCGTGCGTAAAAAAACGATAAACAATCGTAGAATGGGAAGAGTAGCACAATGGCTCCTCGTTCAACCGCGGCGAGACACGACCACACCACATCAACTAGCAGCGTACCAATCAGCCATGTTTTACGGAAGCATTGTTCCGGAGAAAATGTGGCATTATCGTCTTCGTGGCCTTCTATTATTCCTGTTATCGGGCCCGGTTATTGAGACCTCTGTCGCTACGTTTCGACTCGCTATTTATTCACTTCCACAATACTACTATAATGACCGACATTCACACCTTTTCTACTCCTTAACAATGGAGTGTTTTTTTTACTTCCATGAAGAAACTGGGGACAAAAATGGCTTCCGTACATCTGGGACCATGCGTAATCTCCAATAAAATAACTGTAAAAATCTTTTAAAACCAAACTTTTATTTATAAACGCACTAAAAAAGAAAAACAATTATAGTAGTTACACAATTTGTAGAGCTTGTAAGATGTGGTCAAGAAGTCATAATCAACTTTACTACAAACTAATATGTTTGTATGAATGTACATTTAGTATATAACAGTTTGGTGCGAAGAGTCAAGAGACTTACGCAAGACATGTGCTTGCTACGCTTCTGCAAATGAAATAAACGTTATATATTGCGTCAATCTTTTATACATTAAATATAAATTGACACATATATATTATTTGTAGTACTTTTTATTATGGCTGTTCAACCACATCTCACAAGTTCTACACATTGTGTAACTACTATAATCATTTTTCTCTTTTTAGTACATTTATAATTAAAGTTTGATTTTACAAAAATTTTGTACAGTTATATTATTTTTCACATTTTGGTTTCGCCAATTTTGTTTGTTGTTATGACATTATGTAACAATGTACATCACGCGACAAGCTTTATGTCTGATGATGTACATTGCTAAAACTGTCGAAATAAATACTAAAGAACATCATCAGATGTGGTCACCATCTGCAACCAAAGTACTCATCGAGACAAATTCAACGAGGCCAAACTCGATACGTTTACAATGTGAGGAGAGAGATTAATTTAAATCAGCATTTCCACGAGATCAAAGTTTCTTATAATCTTTCGCAAAGCATATTTAAACATATATGCAAAATGTATTAGTTACGTAATATGAAAAACCAGCATCAATACACTAGATAACGACGCACCTCTACCATGTGTGTACACGTGCGCGCGAGCACAGCTGACCCGACGCACCAAGCCAACCTGACTGATCGAGACATGCTTGCCACCCACACAAGGGCGACAGTCAAAGACATGAAGGTCTGGCAACATTGATGCTGAAAGATCAATCGGATAACGGGAAGTGGTTTAACATGCATACATGTGAAGTTACATAAAAGCTTTTTACTTCCGGCTCTATCATCAGATCAGCCTAGTTGCACCTTCACATTGTATTGTCATCAGAATTACTCATGTATGCATAATTTCAGCTCAATTGGAAAACGGGAAGTTGTTTTACGTACATACACGTGAAGTTACATAAGAGCTTGTAACTTCCAGCTCCATTATCAGACAAACCTAGTTGTACCTTTGCATTGTATTGTCATCGGAAATACACATGTATGCAAAATTTCAGCTCAATTGGATAACGGGATGAGGTTTTACGTACATACACGTGAAGTTAAATTAAATCTTGTAAATTTCATATCCTTTATCAGACCAGCCTAGTTGTGCGTTCACATTGTATCGTCATCGGAACTACTCATTTATGCATAATTCCAGCTCAACTGGATTACGGGAAGTGGTTTAACATTGGTACACGTGAAGTTACATTAAAGTTTGTTACTTCCCGCTCCATCGCCATATGAGCTCATTTGTACCTTCACATTGTATTGTCATCGGAACTACTCATTTATGCATAATTCCAGCTCAATTGGATTACGGGAAGTGGTTTAACATTGATACACGTGAAGTTACATTAAAGTTTGTTACTTCCCGCTCCATCGCCATATGAGCTCATTTGTACCTTCACATTGTATTGTCATCGGAACTACTCATTTATGCATAATTCCAGCTCAATAGGATTACGGGAAGTGGTTTAACATTGGTACACGTGAAGTTACATTAAAGTTTGTTACTTCCGGCTCCATCACCGGATGAGCTCATTTGTACATTCACATTGTATTGTCATCGGAACTACTCATTTATGCATAATTTCAGCTAAATTGGATTACGGGAAGTGGTTTAACATTGGTACACGTGAAGTTACATTAAAGTTTGTTACTTCCGGCTCCATCACCGGATGAGCTCATTTGTACATTCACATTGTATTGTCATCGGAACTACTCATTTATGCATAATTTCAGCTAAATTGGATAACGGGAAGAGGTTTTACGTACATACACGTGAAATTACATAAATGCTTGTAACTTTGAGCTCCATTATCAGATCAGATCAGTGGCACCTTCACATTGTATTGTCATCGGTTATACTCATGTATGCATAATTTCAGCTCAATTGAATAACTGAAAATGAGCTTTAAGTTCAACTTGAATGTTTTGCCATAAACACCTCCACCCAGATACATACAAGTGAAGTGAAGTAAGTGCTTGTGAATTATTTTTTCTCTTAAGAAATTTCTTGGCAACTTTAAGAGGATTCTGTACTAAATAATTTTCTGTGAAATCTTTTTTTTCTGCTTACTCGCGAAAATCAATAAATAAATTTTCTGTGAATATATTTTTTGCCTGATAAGTAAAAATACAATTATCTAAGCTTGTGCCACGTTGCTTTAATAATATTATTGTTAAGCAAAAAAAAAACCTTGACTGGTAAGAAAAGCTTTATTTTGTGTTTGTTTCTTTCACCATGGTTTTGTGAGATTTTTTAATGTTTAACAAAATTGTCATTTTGGCAATCACTGAACCAGTTACTTAGGTGAACTCTGATTTTCTGTTGTTTCTTACTTGCCTTTGCAGTTTTTTTTTGGAGTGTCAAAATCCCTGGTAAATTCCTCAATTTTTTTCAAGTGCTTCATTTTTGTATCTTCATTACGCGAATGTCGATGAGCAACAATTTAATGACTTTTTGTTTGAGAAATTCCATCACTATGTTTGCTGCACACGTTTATGGGACTTGTTTGATAGCTCCCAGATACAAGATGCACACGCCACTCTGTATCTTCACGCGGATATTAACCTTTGCTTCAATTTCGTTAGTCAAAGTTCCCACACCGAAAATGGAGCCAGTGATCGTACGCTTCACAAATAACTACGTATTTAACCACTTTCGTGCACTTGGAGCTTTTCCCATCATATTTAATTCTACTTTAATTAACTACGTCTCTAGTCACGTTCACACTATCCGGCGCCATCTTTCTTGGTTTTTGTATATACAAATGTTGTCCATACTTTGAGAGTAACAGGTATGGAATTGAATATTATTTTTGTCACAAATTAATTAACATTTCATTTTTGCTTTTCGATATAGGAAGCTTAAAATATACTAGTCACACAATTTCGGTATTGTTAAATAAAAATAAGCCACTAATAAATCTTTAACTACAAAATTATATGTATGCCATATATAAAATATAACCAATTAGAATTGTTAAAATATTCTTTAAACATTACAATCTCAAAAAGTCATTAGTTTCTAGTAACTTTTGTTACCAACGTATACGCAATCAGGCACGAACTAGCGGATTACAAACTGGAGGCTACACAACAGTCAAGTTCAACTTCCAGCTAACCAACCTCCAGATTTAGCCGGGGGTGATAAAACACGCCCTTAGAGTTATAAATACGTTGAGACTGAAAAGTTTATCATAACTACTCATTTGTGATCGAGTTCGAATCCGCTCGGGATTTTACCTTTCTCCGGATTTCAATCCCTAGATAACTGGACGTGCGTACGTTTACAGATCTATCTTCAGGCCGTAATTTATTTCGAAAGTGCTTCCTTTTTCGCCCCCCTTTCAGTTCTTCCAACTGGCTCAAAAACTGGATTTTAATCAAATAAATCGAACTAAAGGCTTTGCACGATAAAGTGAGCACTTTTAAATTCAACCATCGAAAAAAGTAACTGCCTTTTACTTGCATATATTTTAACGGGCGCCGTGAGTTACATGCGTCCAGTAAAGTTGGTAACGATGGATGAGAAGTAGTTCCATATCTTTAGGCTTACGTCGAGTAAAAAAAATGCTAGGTAACCATTTCTGCTAGCTTAATGATTTCTTTCGTTTTCTGATTTTTTTTTATTGCAGCGAAGTATAAAAATGAGCAGAGTTGTTAAATATTTACTTTTCTAATAATTTCACAGTTTCACTTTACGGACGCATAAATAAAGTTATGAGGCCCATGCCAATGTTAATCCTACATAAGGCGGAAGGCTACGCAATGTGCTTGCAGTAGATCTTAAGCAAGGCTTTCAAAAGTGCTCATTTTACCGTGAACAGCCTCTAACACTGTAGAGACATCGTTACTTGACAGTGAAGAAAATGTTTCGTAGTCAAACAAAATTCTTAGATATAAAAAAGAACGGAAATACGACGTCGGAAACCGAGCGAGGAGGGTCGCGGGTTCGCGTCCCGGTGCCTCCGACGTGGCGGATGCTCAGCTCGATTGTCGCACTGGGAATTCGTCAACAAGTCGGTCTCACTAGAGCTTCGTTAACGTCAAAAATGTCACAACAAAGTCAAATGACGATTAAAAAGAAAAAAAAGGTGGCGGAGTGGTAACTCACTGGACTCATGTTCGGGAGGACCCGGGTTCGATTCCCGGTCCAGCCATCCTGATTATGTTTTCCATAGTTTTCCGAAATCACTCCATGCTGATATTGGGATGGATCCCTAACCAAGCCATGGCCTATTCCTTTCTCTTCCCTGTGCAGCTTGCACCGTAATGACGTTGCTGTCAACGAGACTTTAAACCCAACAACCTACCTAGGACGTCTGAAGACATTTTCCACCCCTTCGCCGGTGAGATGCGCCGTTCTTGCGCTCGCAGCCTGCTCATACCTCGCGCTTCAAGAACAATTCCTTTTACTACCATCGATTACAGTTTTCTGTATAAAAGCAGGCAAGTGCAAGATACCTGCATCGACAGTCTTCGAGGGACTTGAGCGACGAACAAGCAGAACTCAGCTCCAACTGCAAGCTAAGATGGCCGCAGAACTGAAATTCTTCGCCATGTGGGTCGTCCTCATCGCCCTGATTTGTAAGTCACTTACATTTCCTCCTACTTTCAAATGAAATATCTCTCAGTATTTTATTTTAATCAAACAGTTATGACCATATGCTTTAATGCATCTCTGAGGTTGTTGCTCTTCAACTTTCGCAAGCTTGAAGTTATCTACGAGTACAGAAGTACTAAATAAAAATTACAGCTCTGGTGTAACCGTCCTATTTGTACAGCAAGGACCAAAAATAGTTTCTCAGGCCGTATTTCAATTGGCACATTTTGTTAACAAAATGGTCACGTAACACGTTTTGTTCAGAAGATCTATAACGTATTTTTGTAATTTGTGTTTTGTCAACTTGGAAGCTGACAAATTACGAAATACAAATTACCTTACCGACGCCATATAATTTTTGCCTGTTTGAAACGTTAAAATATGCATATTGACGAGTTGATTGGAATATACATATGTGTAGGCCTATTGTGCTCACAATATTTATTTCACAAAGCAGTTTGCTGAAATAATCTTGTAATAGGTATTTTCTCATGACAAAATGTTTGTTAAGTAACAATTTCATTTCATATTGGTTTCATTTTAATAATTTTAAATAAATTGCCCTCGGAAACTTTCGGGAATAATTACTGTTTATTTTAAGACTTTGTGTACTGTTAATTTTGGGATAATGATAACATAAAAATAATAGCAGTATTGCGTGGAAGACAGTTGAATGTCGTGGTATTGCCACTAAACCTAGCAAAATGACAAATACAAATTACGAAAACGAAACTCGAAACGAATTACAACTCGGCCAGATAAAAAATACCGACTGACAGATCTATCTAAAGCGTCTGTCACACTGTAAAATTTTTCCGTCCGATTGCTTCCAAGAAGTTTGGTCAAATAAAGTTGGGCAGTTATGACGTCATCGATAGGCCATAAACGCCGCCATATTTGTCTGAGAAAGTTAGATGGCATCAGTTCCCATCAAACATTTGAAGATTGGATGGGTTTTAAAATTTCTTTGAAGTTTGACGGTCTCATCGAATCAAAATCGTGCACGACAAAAATGGACGTCAAGAAATTTTACAATAACGAACAATTACTGTAAACAAAATAGGTCATGACGGTAATTAATTTATGTAGAAGCTGTCTGGGCACAATTCTTTTTTAAGTGACCATTGGACATAATATTAACTTACGAACTGAGAGGCATTAAATGTAATTGTGAGGAAACATCTCTGATAAATAAAATTTGAATTTGTAAAGAAACGAAAATTAACTACAGACATTCCTTACATTTCTTCTTGTAATGGACTGCATGGAAAAACAAAAGCAATATTTAAATATGGAAATCACTTTTTGAAAATTATTCAAATTACATTCTCCCAATAAAAAAAATTTGACTGTGTGACTCATTTTCAAACAAATTCAAAATTATTTGATAAAATTTGTTGGAAGGAAAAATTTGATGGCCGTTATTTTTCCTCAAATTTTATTTTCAAATATAGTTGAATGCAAAAATTTGATAGTGTGACTGGGGCTTTAAGAGAGAATACTTGCCAAGTCGCCACGTCAAGCCGGCAGTAGTTCCAGTATCTGGCGCGTCGCGACGCGAGCGCTTCGAAGTAGCGATTCGCTCCAGCTATCTAGCTGATTCCGCTTGTACTTGTTAGTGTTTGAACCAACGAGTTATTTAGTAAATATAGAGAGGGTGACTGAGCGATTACAGCGCTCTTAGCGTAAGTCATCGGCAAACTGTTCCGCCATTTTCGTTTCTTTCAAAACATTGTCAGCTGATGCTTATTGTCATGTTGGTGAATGAGACGTGATAAGTTTTTGAATATTAATATACTGTTACGTGCGTTTCGTTAACAGCTGCGTGTAAAGTGGCGTTGCTGTGTGTGCGTGTGTGTGCATCATATCAAATATTTGATGTGCATTATTTATACGTTTTAACTGTGAACTGTTTTTATGACGAAGTTAAATATTTACGTCCACGTCTGTTTATTACAACAACGTTGTACCTTTTCGCTAGGTGTTTGAAACACAGTCGTGTAACGTGACTTGCCACAGTTCCAAAAAAATACTAACCCCTGCTCGATAAATTTCAATTAACTTAATAAACAGTAAGTAGCAATACATAGAAATATGAGCGAAATAAAAGTTACCGTAGGCTTATTTGTGTGCACGTTCACTGCTATCTTTTAAGTTTGTATGACAACAAATAAGCAACACGAGTTGCGTGCTTGAATTTTATGTGCCTTTTTCGTTTTACTGATTGTTCCTTCGTACTAATGTTTATTCCAACTGAGACCGTCCTTTTAAAGAAATAACCCAACAAATATCAATAACAAGAGAATAAATACAACAGTTCGTTACCTCGCAGTTGTAACAGTGTTAAACACAGTCGCGGCAAAATATTGACGTGCATTACGTGTAATGTGCTATGTCATAAAAAACAAATATTTTAATTAAAAATAACCGTAGGAACTATCGTCTAATCAGGCATTTTTAAAACGTCATAAAGCTGACCTAAATAATGTTAGAGGCCTAAACTGTGAATGTTCGTACGGAATGGTTTTGGAAATAGGCCTATGACAATTTTCTGATCAGGGAAATTGTGGGGTAAAACGAGTGGGAAAAGAGTACTTCATAATAATATCTACACATGGAAATACATGAATTGCCAAAAAGACAGAACGAAACCAATACAAACACCTAAATTGATAGTGGGGAGGGCAATGAAGATCAGGGAAATTGTGGGGTAAAAAATTCAAAATATGTACATTTTCATTATAAACTTTTACCCCTCAATTTTTCTGCAGTTCTTAGCCCTCCCCATCAAGTGAAATATTGATGAGCTTCATAAAATTTATGTTCTGTATTGATAATAGAGTGGATTTATACCATTTTCCAGATTTTTTTTTAAAGCCCCTCTGCTTTACATTACCTCGACGATATGTTTACATTTACCGGAACCTGCTTTTCGTGAGCACCCACAAAATATAATTACCACGTCTGTCTCAATAAACGAAAACAATGATTTTGATTACGAGATTAATCCACCAACTTTGTGGTTTTATGCCAGATTGCTGTATAAATTATTAGCATTGCAGTTTCAAGCCGAAACACCACAGCCCATTGCACCTTTAATATTTTCGAGCACTCAATTAATGGCTACATAAATCGCTTATATGCTCCCACGCATAAGCTTATGCGCTGCAATCTCAAACATGCAGGCTGGTTTGATATTAAGACAATTCTTCACAAAAATAACATTCACAACCCTACATTATAGAACTTCCCAGCGGTTTGTTTTATGTCATCTTTAACCTTGCAAAGCAGAATCCGCGAATTACACTTAATTTCCAGCCAGCAAGTGCGTGAAAATGTTAAACTGCATTTTATTTGTCGATTGTTTTGGGTACGTATGCGTGTTATTCCTTACTGCTACACCTTACCATGGACCTTTGTTTTGACTAAAATGAAAATGGTGGACAGAGGTTCAAGTGGCCTCAGTCTGGAAACGCTCCCGCCACTCTTATGTTTACTATATACCTCGTTCGTTTGAACGTATGTCCGCACCTGAGAGTAATTCATTACACAGTGAAAACAAGGTACTCGGAAATATGTAAGTGTACAAGTAAACCCATTTTCAGTGTTCAAAAGAATTATAGAAAATAATTTCTTTCTTAATACTTACTGCGACTTTTAATAATTATAGCTTCCATTGATCTGTGTATTTATTGTATACACACAAAACATTACTTACATCTTCCCCACTACCCAAATTTTTTCTGGGTCAGGTGTAAAGGCCTGTTTACAATCGGCCGCTCCTGAGGACGTGGACATGTCCAAAACTTGGCGTCCAGTGACTTCACATTGACGAAGTCCAAATATGGTCTAAATATGTGTTGTCCGAAGTGAACTTTCAGAATCTTACACTAAGGGCCACTTTTAGAACTTCTCGTAAAGTTCTCGTAACTTAACCATTCGTTAAAATTGGTGTCGCATTTTACAACACCTTTTTGTGGTATCTGTTAAGTTACAGGTGAATTCACTCCAAATTTCAGAATAAATATCTACACGTTAGCAAAAAACTATTAAAGTGTGTTGTGATTTGCTGTTTGCAAATGTGCATTTGTTCACCCTCGAAGTGTCACGGGCTAAGTGTAAACAAACATATTTTAATAAACATCGTCTTACATCTTGAATTTTGTTTTCGTTTATTTCAGCGAAATGGCAAATTATAAATCGAAAGGGAAAGTAGTGTTCATTTCTCTGCCAATGAAGAGAGCTTGTTATGATATTAATATGCTCAAAATAAGATAAACAGAAGACCTGGACCAGTCGTTTTTATATCGTTTTCCTATCAGCCTGACAACTACGATCAACAACCAGTGGGAGTGTGTATAGGAATATATAGTAAGCTAGAAATTAAAATACGCTAATCCAAAAAGAAAAGCCCGTTAATTTGCCGCCCACAATAAAACTGAAATCTTAAAGAATTAAAAAGAAACCTTGGCCAGGCATGTTAAATTATATTGGTTCCAGTATGTTGCAATTGTAGGACTAGTTTCTTGTGTATGTGAATATTTACATAACACTCCATGTACTCCCTATAGCCAGTTAAATATACGTTTATACAGTACATGACAGTGTTCAAGAATAAATAACACCATTCAAATACTCAATACTGCACATGGAAAATGCTTCGAATGTTATTAATGGCTTGTTTGTTAAAACCTTCATTAAATTTAATTAATATGAGCGAAATGAAATAACAGTTTACCATAGTTAATGCGCTGGGAATGCTAGTTCTCATTTAAATGTAATGAAACATTTTCATAGCATACATTGTCATTAAAATGTTCGCTTGTAAGAATAACATGCTGTGAAAATGATGGATTTATAGGTTTGATCTGAATAGGTGTTTTTGTGAAGGTATACTGTTAAAATTCGGAGTAAATATCTTACAGCAAGTGAGTTTTTGTCGTGAGACATAGTTTCCGAATCTGGTATTGCGGTACCATCCATTTGCTTGTACGAAGTATGTGAATTAATACTTAAAATACTAATTTCAGTGGGCATTTTTACTAGCTGTACAATGTCTTTACAATGGGGAAAATGTGATCCACTGATAAGTCTTCCATTATAATCACAAGTTATAACATAAGCAAAACTGATATATTTACTTTTGATCTCAGAAGAGTAGGACACCGGGGAAATTCATTATAATTTTAATATATAAATAATCATAAATATAATCCAGAGTTGACAAACCAACGCCATTATTTATTGAAGGTATAGCTAATCAATGTGTAATGTTCACAGCGATAGTAATAACTTCTTGCTTTTAATTTACCTACTTCTGAACACTGATCAAAACATTCAGATAACTACAAACAACCTAGTCACTTAAATTTTTGCCTTATTTATTCCTAAAATTATTCTACATTTAGGCTGTATTTAGAGGTTGAAGTTTGTGTTTTAACAATTTTTCTAGAATGACACTTATCTAGGTATGTGGAAACGTCTGTTACTGGAACAAGAAATTCAGAATCAAATCGTGAAATTTAACTTTATACACATTAAAAAATTTCATAAACATTTACCTGTATTTAGAATATCAATTGTCAGTCTGATTTACTCAGAAATTTCCTGTTTCACATAGTAAAATAATATTTGGTCTGTGTACGGATAGGCGTACGAATAGCTTATACACATAAAATATTAATTAATTCTCAATCTCTTAAGGTACAAATTATACTTCTGATTGTTATTTACAAAACTTGGAAGTTCAGTGAGGTTCTGGAATTCTAAAAATAACGTCAAAATAATTTTCCTGTATACTATTTGTAATTTGTTAATAGTAGGGGACTCGAGTTTTGTTACATACAGCCAATATTACCGTAACCACTTTTTTTTTTCAGATTTTAAAATTTTATTCACATGCACTACTTTTTTCGACATAAAATTGATTGACATGTTGAATAGGATCGTGTACGCAGTGTTTACACTAAAAGTATGTCTCGTAAACAAGTAATTTGTTGTGGAATAGTTTGGAAAATTAAAAAGGCCCTTATGTTTGCTTTCTTGAGTGCTAAAACTGTCACATGTAAGGGCGCCACTGAAAAGATTCTGGAAAGTAGTTTTTTGCACTGTGTACTCTTGTGTAAAAATACTAGTGAAATAATAAGGGAGACAGCGGCTGTGGTAGTGTGGGTGTATTTGTTTACAAACATCAAAGAGAACACTGCTACTGCAATATCCTTCGTTCTTTTGTGTTGTAAACAAAGACTGAAATAACTTATCAGTTTTTGCTTGGTGTATGATCATGAATCCAACCACTGGAATCGTTTTGTGGAATATTGCCCCTTGTGGAAATATCATTTACTACTGATAGGTTATGACGGAAACCTTCATTTACTAGTTAGTTCACACACTGCACTCTTTTTCTTACTTACCATCGCAGATAAACTGGTAGCACGACAACTGCTGTAATTCATGTGCCTCGTGTAATGGTGCCAGTACATAGTGTTTTGCACTTGAAATTAATTTTAGTTAAATGGTTGCAGAACGCTGAATCTTACCATTACTTGTAATATCCCACAACCTTCCACTCATTCAAAAGTAAAATTCACTTGTGGACTCAGTATGAAATTAAAATAAATGTTTGCACAGTGAATCCATAATAGCATGCAGATCTTTGGGTTGTAAAAGAGGAAACCAACTGCCTTGAGAAAAAAACTATCACTGTGCTCATTAATTTCTTCTTTTTTTTAAATATACTTCTGAAAGCATTAGGTATAGTTGATGCACAAAATTATAGCAAAACACTGACGTCTTGCAAAGTGGCTTTTATTTTTATAACTTTTTGAGCAACTGATACTTATATTCATCATAGTTGGGAGAATGTTCACAAATTTAAAAAAAAACATTTGCATGAACAAAAATTACAAACTGTTTTAATTGGGTGCCAGCTCTGTCGGAAATACAAGACACTTATTTAGTTTCAAGGTTCACTTATGGGTAGCAGTAACCTAACTGCTGACTGTTGGTTATTGTAGGCACAGATGAAAAACTCAGCAATAAAAAGTTCCTTTGCATTAATTTCTTCGTTAAGGGAATATGTATAAAAAGAGTTGCTTCACTACTGTGAGCTGAAAGTATAAATCCAAAGTTTAACACATTACAGTACAACATACAGTATACCTGGGATGTCTTCTCTATGTCCTATTATTGTGTACTACTGTTGGACACCGGCTCTCTTGACAAATATTTCCAAAAAAATGCATCCCTCATATTTGGGCCTCTTATTAATCTGGCCTATAGTCATATACATATGTGCCTACTATTGAACCATTTATTAATGCTCTTTGACGCTTTATTGGAACATTTTCAGGACTGGAAAGAGACAGGTCCTTTATATACATGTAACCTCTTTAAAGACTACTCCAATGGGAAAATTACTGCAAAAACCAACAGCATACTTCTTGGATTTTGGCACAATATTCCCGTGTCCAATCACAGCTAGTTTCATGTAAGAAGTTGTCTGAGATTAAGATACCGTGAATGTGTATATTGCCCTACCTGCCAAAGTAAGCTGTGCCAAGTTGACGTCACATAGAGAAACGACAAAAAATTACTCCTCCGTGGTGCTTGCCTACCTATCTGTGGCAATTCCTAACCACTTTAAAACCATGGAATTATATAATTGTAACTAAATAACACCGTTTTGACACTCGAAATATCACTTCTACATGAAAAAAACTAACAATTAATACATATTTACATTGAAATATACAAAATTTAAATTTCCTCGCATCTTTGCAAGATGTTGTTATTCTAAAATACAAAGTTTGGAAATGGGGAGAGACAATAAGAGAAAGTAAGCAAAGTACAGGATTCCTTCCAAAATGCAGAAAAAAATGTAAACATTACACAAAAATATAAGAATTAATATTAAAATTCATAGTTTACCAAATGTAAACAATATCTCTCCAGAACAGGTTAACACACTGAAAATGCACATAAACAATCTTGAAATATATGTAAACAATATAAATATGCTGTAAAGAGTAGTTAACATTGCAGACACAACTAAGCAAAGTACATAAACATGATGAAAAATGTAATAAAGAGTGTAGAATTATATGTAAACACTAGTAAACAGAGTAAATAAACAGTTGTACAAACTGTGACTTGACACAGATGCCCTCTTATTGTCACAGGCTTACTGAATATTCATAAATATGCCTGTGACAAAACCTTCCTGAAAAAAAAAACACAAATATACGCAAAGTATATTTACAAAACCCTTTTTACCGATGCGTTACCTTGTTACACTTGTTTTGACTATGAATACATAAAATATTACACAAATGAACTCTGACATCATGTAGGCCTACATGTAATGTTACTCTTCAATATATACAAGATTTACAATATTTACCAATCAGAATTTTTTTACTCATTCATTTCGTGTGAAATGTCATTCGCACTTGAAAGAAGGCGTGGCCTCTATGCGTCAGCTTGATGTGCCCTCGCCCATTCCCTCCACGCGCACCTCACTGACGACTGCACGTGACATCTAGGTAACACACTTCGGACATGAGAGCTACATCATGTCAGGAGTGCTGTATGCTAGCTGCAGAAGATATACTGGATTCAGCAAGGATAACCTTTCCCACGGGCTAAAATTCAATATCATCGCAGCAGGCTTTGTTGGCGTCTTCCCTCCAATCTACAAGTTTGCTGGCAACCAACATCGCCCAACACTCTGGTAATGTCCTCGATTGTTATTCAGACAGTTAAACTGCTCTGTATAACGTGTGAAATTAAGGAAATTTACGGAAACCAAAAATCACTCGTGTGTGGTAGTGTTTAAAAAAAATTCCCATTACGTTTTATTCACGTATCAGTTTAGCTCACTTTAATAAACTTTTAATATTTACTTTTACTCGTAAGTATTTTTAAGAGGTTTAGCCACTATTTAAAAAAAGTTCAGGTTCAAATTTACTCGTGAATAAAATATTTTTCCTTTTACAACTTCCTAATTGCGCGTTCTGCGAAATGGCGTCGCACACACTTATTTTCTTCTCCTCAGCAATCTTCTTGCTTCCCTGTTATTATAACGGGCAGCGATTCCCCCATATGTCATTTAAATAGTGAATAAGAGTACGCAATACAGTTACAATGTTCGATCATGGGGCAGAATAAAAGGTTAAATATCCACTTCAACGAAAATAAACAAAAATCCTTGTAACACTAAAATAATATTAAACCACACACATATGAAACAAAGTTGGTTAATAACTTAAATGTATTGATATAAAATCAACTTAAGGACTGTTTAGGAAATAAAGTGATGAAGTAGCAAGGAAGCGTTAAACAAAACATTAATCAGATGCTGGGTAATCGCACATGATTGAAAAAAGAAAGGAGGTTAAATACCTCAAGAATAAAACAAAATACATACATATATATTAATTAAAGAAAATGCCCAGAGAGTAAAGCGCAAATATAAGTTAAATAACCAGACAGAGATTTGTGGTGGTGCATGGAATATATTTGTTTTAAATTTATAGTTTTTTTGTTGTAAAACATAATATAAATAAACACTGAAACAAATGAGCACACTAGGGTGCATAAAGAAACAAACAAGTCATAGTATGAGTATTTGATAAAGTTCATTAGTATATTTTCATCAAAATGAAATTTTAATAGAACATGTAAAGTAATAATTCGTTAGAACTTGATAGATTTGTGCTCCTTGAATATTAGTTTTAAAGTACTTAAATGGTATCATCAGAATGTTCAAACACATTAAAATAATATATATTATACATAATGCATTATGATAGAATATAATATATTCAAAAGGAATCAAGAAATAAACAACTGATCGCATTTGAAAGTACAAGATAACTAATAATAAAATTACAATTTTGCAAAAAGCAAATATAAGTTAACAAAATAAAATTCAATGCAAAAATAAATTGACAAGTATAGATTGTTGGCCATTTGAAAGTATTAAACAGATTTTATGAGAATATTACGCTTATGTTGGATTACATATTAGCGCTCGTAATCTGCTAGTAGAATAAAAAAGTAATTTAAAAATAAGGATACCAGCATATTGCATTCTTATTCAATTAAATTCAAATAATACCTGTATACAAATGAAAATTAAATGATTTAATTTATGTGCGTAGATCAAAATGTTATAATTATAAACAGAAAACTTGTTAACAGACAGTTTAATTTGTGCGTGAAAATTATTCATTAAATAAAACAGTTATTTTATACACTTAGCTGTCCCGATTACAAGCACGTGTCTGGTGCAGAGTTGGACAAACGACACAGTTTCCTGGAAACTGGGGAAGCGGAGATGTTTGCACACAGTTCCGCCAGCAAACCTCCCAACAGGATCGTGTGCCAACACACCAGGAAAACAGCTGGGTGACCATGATCAAAGGCAGCAGTCGAAAATTGGAAATTAAAGTTAAAAGTTGTATATTGGGTGACGGAGCTGAAATTATAAATTTTAAATTTGAACCCTTACTATAACAAGTGTATAGAAAAACTTGAGTGAAAATTGACTAGGGACACAATATGAAGCAAAGAAAATTGAAGTACTCACCATGAGGGTAGAGAAGAAAATTACTACGTGATCCAGAAACACAAAATAAATCAAATTTAAAATTCACATCACCACAGAACTGCTCAGGCTCCACTACGTGATGTAGAATTTGGTGTAAGACACCAAAGGGACTTAAGTCCTCACAAAACCGCATCACCACCGCCGCATGTCGCAGACGCGTCATGATGGCAGCGAGTCTGGAAACAAAGCGTGTGTGCAAAACACGACCATGAGGGGGGGGGGGGGGGTGTTGCAGCAAACACAGTTACAGATAGTTTCGGAGCCACCGCTTTCTCCCGCAGACAGTCCAAAAGGGACATGAACAAGCGGTACATCAGCAAGCATACCAAGTATGCACGTGAACCAAAGACTTTTTTTTATGGAAAGTCACGTGCTAAGCACGTGATTATACAAATGCTTTACCCACACAGCCACGCCAGAAACGACGTGCGGAAGGGATAGGGACGGACATGAAAGACAATATTCTGTGGTCGACGCAGCGTGCATCCGCTGGCATGAAAGACTGCGCGATGGAATGTCCACCTGGAAGCCTTCTTTCAAGATCGAGAGTGAAGCATTGGAAGTAATAAATTTCTGAACTGGATTAAAATTAATATTTACAGGAAAATCCTCCAAAAGCTATAATATGTAAATAAGGTCATTACACAGCCAAATAAAGCAAACATTATAAACTATAAAATATTTGACAATACAAAAACTGGCAGAAATTAATGTCTGTCTGACCACTAGATTACCATAACGAATTACATAACTCAAAAATTATTTAAACTGTGAATAAAACAAATATTTACTGGATAGATCGACTTTAAATGACTAAGATAATTAAAAATGAGCATAAAACAGTTAATTACTGCAATAATAAAAATATATTAATATAACCAGATAAATAAGATTAATAAAAAGTATTTATGAATATAAAAATATTCTCACAATCGTGGTAAATAATGAAAGAAATATAATATACACAAAACAGATAAGAATGAAGATAGTTATCAGGGACCTAAATATATTAAAATTCACGCCAACTCAATAACTGATTAGAATATAGAAAATTAAGTTTCCAAGATATATTTAAAAATTATCCATATCAGTGACAACAGCTGTGACAGTGTAATAAAATTTTATCTTAGCATATATCAAAACTAAATGGCATAGTATAAAATACTCTCTGATGCAAAAAAAAATGAACCGTAGTAACACAGTTAAAAATAGGAGTGTCGCATAGAAAATTAAAGTCGTTTCTATATGGCACAATGCACAAAAAACTCTTGTGTTTGACTGCGTGTGTTCCAAAGATCGGCCTTTAAAAGTAACTTCATTTCAAAACTTCAAAGTCTTACATAGAAGCTTAAATAAAAATTTCTCGTTCTAACAACACTAGCAATAATAAGAAATAAAAAATTAGTTTGGAACTCCGACTCAACTTCCCAAAAAAAAAAAAATCATTGTTCTGCTACGTTTTCACGTATTTGAAAAGTGTTAACACGTGTGTTTAGGTGTGTTGTGGTGACGCCCGATGTAAACACCAACGGTGCCAACTCAATGTCGACTCAACTGTCCCGCTGTCCTCTTCAATTCGGCTGGAATTTTGGCTTCTACAATGGAAATTACACTTGGATTAGAAGGAAAATATATTCAAACCATTTGCTTCCGAACAAGCAACTGACAGGTATGGCCCATATTATTTACACAAGCGAAGCTTTTGTACATACATGTGGCAATTTGGACCTTCACAAAGTGTGTTTCGCTTGTCATTAGCTGAGTGAGGGTAGCTCGTGATTGGCTACTGTTAACTTCGACTCGTTTTCCCCAACATAACCATAGCTGCAGGAAACAAACATGATAGTAAACACGTCACAATCATACAGAGTAAAATACATCACTTGCAGCTCATCGTGTCACACATATTAGCACATTACTAATTTTTCGTCACCGTTGGAGTATCTTATATCATAATGTCGTGCACAAATATATTGCTGGTATTCTTGAGGGCCCACCTGCTATGCTCTCTACATGCAGCAGTTAGGTGGGGTTCTCTAAATAGGCGCTAACATAAACATTGGCAGGAATTATATTTCTGCTGCGACCTTTAGTCATCGCAAATGGGTATGCCCAAAGAAGTACTCTCATATCAACAGCTGCCCTCAATATATATAACTAACTTATCCTAGGCACATGATACTAGATATTAATACACCTTATTAAATAAGAGCACACCTTACAACATTAATGCCCTTGTATATTGGTTGCTGCCACATACTTGCACTAAAAGTATGTTGTGCTTCACCTTTACTCCGCTTCAACAACAGGACTTACAAACTTCCTTAGGGTGCGTATGTTGTAATGCCCTATGAACTCTTTTGTGCCCGGGTCTCTCACACCATAGCAGTTGTGCTACTTACTCTCATAGACGTCAAATAGTCCTTGGTAAAGATTAAATAGTTTATTTGTTACATTATCCCAGAAATGACTGACGGGATTTGTTTTTACGAAAACTAGCTCTCTAATCTCAAGCGGGTTACTCTTGATGGCTTGTACTTTTCTTTGCTTCTTTCTGCTTCACTGTACAGCGTGGCGTCCATCAAATTTAGGACTTCCCTTTATAGTTGCACCTTATCCACACTCTTGTCCAACACTTCCGGTAGCTTAGGTTTACTCAACGACTTAAGTGGCTCGGATTGTTGACATTTGAGTGCTTCACGAGTGGTAACACTGCTGGACACATGCATGGTGTGTTTCATCACAATCTCAACAAGAGGTAGAAAATATCTCCAACTCTGTTGAGCACTGTGGCAATAGGTCCTCAGAGTGGTACCTATTGTTCTCATGCGCCTCTCCACTGTATTCCATTGTGGGTGCCTCACTGAGACTCTTGTGGGTACTACTACTAGGTCTTGCTTACCTTGTTGCCATAGGGCACTCTAAACTGGGTGCCTTTATCTGACAATAGAGCATCATGTTTGCCTATCTTCTTAATTAAAGACTTCATCTTCCCTAGTAAAACCTGAGCTGTTGCTTTAGCCACTGGATAAATCTTTGTATACTTAGTGAAAATATCCATTACTCCGAAAATATACTGGACACCTGCCTTAGACTTTGGCAGTGGGCCAAACAGGTCAACAGATACTATCTCAAGTGTTGTGGTTGACAAAATAGATTGCAATTCTCCTTTGAGAGGCTCTTGAGGGCGTTTCGCCTTCTGGCATGGTAAACACGATATCACCACCTTGGTGACATCTTTCTGCATCCCAGCCCAATAGACTAACCTACTAATTGTTTTATACACTTTACTGGCCACAACATGGCCGAGCAATAAGTGTGACTGCCAAACAAATTCGTTAAATTGTTTCTTCGGAATTACCGGTTTTCAGTATTCCTTAAACTTGGTCTTCATTGTACCAAGATTAAATAAAATATTGTCTGGTGACAGACAAAATAGGATATGGAGCTTATCCGAAGGGTCAGTATTTTTCAACTTCTGCACTATGATCTTGCAGTCCTCGTCAGCCTCTTGATGCAGCTTGAGGTCCTTCAACATCTTGTTGACATTGGGATCTGCCCTCAATACTGCTATCACTTTACTTGCAACTACCAAAAGTTATCTTGGTTTCTGATTAGGCACTCACATATTGGCTTCTTAGTCAGGAGCTCTGATTAGGTAAGCCAATGCCTCATTCTCCTTGCCTTTGATGTGTCGTATCTGGGTGTCATACTAATTAATGAGTAGGCACCATCTGGTCAACCTACTTCCGAAAACCTTGCATGTCTTGAGACATGTCAATGGTATATGGCCTGTCAACAATATTATCCTCTCACCAAGTAACGAATCCCTATATTTCTAAATACTCCAAACAATGGTGTGTGCTTCACGCTCTGTCACAGTTTAGTTACACTCTGCACTGTTGAGAGTTCGGTTGTCCATTGCCACTGTCTTTTCAACCCCTTCTTGATCAAGCTGGGCAAGCTTGACTCCAATACCATATGCCAATGCATCTGTGTACAGAAAATATTCCTGATATTTTACCGGGTGGAAGATGACATGATCTTCTAGGGACAACTGTTATAACTTTGAAAAAGCCTCTTGCTCCTCAGACTCCCACTTCCAAACATCTGTGTACAGAAAATATTCCTGATATTTTACCGGGTGGAAGATGACATGATCTTCTAGGGACAACTGCTATAACTTTGAAAAGGCCGCTTGCTCATCAGACTCCCACTTCCAAACCTGATCCTTCTTTGAAAAGTTGAAACAAAGGCACTGCATTCTCTGCTACATTTTTGGAGTTTTTCTGTAAAATCCTGTTACTCCTAGGGACATCCTGAGCTGTTTCACAGTCCTGGATGCTGAGAACTTGTAATTGCCCTAAGCTTGTCTGGCGCAGTCTTGATCCCTGTAGTGGTTAAGATATGTCCTAAAGTTGGCATCTCTTCCCTACAGAATAAATATGTTCTGAGCTTGATGGTCATTCCAGCTTGTTTCAAATTTTCGAACACAAAATTCAAATGTTTTAAGTGTTCCTCATATGTTGATTAAGAGACGAAAATTTCATCAACATATGATTGTGGAAAATCCTGGCACTGGTTTCCCAGAGTCAAGGCGAAACTCTGCAATGGCATTGCAGATCTCAAACAACATAATCTCAATAACATATTACTGGTTCTTGAACAGGAAAGCAAAGCCATATATTGTCTCGACTCCTGTTCAAGGGATATCGGCCAAAAACCAAAAGAGTGATCCAGGGTACTCAGGTATTTCACCCCCCTCCCCCTCTGTACAGTCTAAGGATCTCACTTGTCTGTGTCGGACCCTCCCTGTTCTTCACAGTAATCTTGTTCAGGGCTCTCGTATCTAAGCATAATCTAACTGTTCCATCATGCTTGCGCACACAGATGACATAATTAGATTAGGGACTAGCTTGCCAACTAACAGTCCTCCACTCTACCATCTGCTTGAGGAACTCTTCAGCCTCCTCTGCATTCCTATGGGGTATGGTATAGGAGCACTTATGGAACAGCTCTCCTGGCAGTACCTTGATGGTTGCTTGGTACAGCCTGTTCGAGACAGACTTCGCAGACAATATGTCTGTATGAGAACTCAGTAGATTGTACCGTTGTTGCTGCTACAGCTGTGTGGCTCTACTAACTGCTGCTAATACATTCCAAATGTCTGTGGTGTCAGCCCCAAAAGAGTTAGCTGACCCACCACTGGTTAGCTGATAAATGTTGACTACTATGTGTAACAATTTCACAAACCTGTCATTATATTGCCATTTGGTTGGCAATGTCGAGGCCACTTCATCATCTGGCATTGTAATGAGCCAACCTCCAAAGTCCAATTTCACTGAAAATGTGATCAAAATATCTGCTACAAGAATAACTGGTCTTGCCAACCCTTTGACAATTTAGAGAGTTACTACTTTAGGGTGTCCTATGCCCTTCAATGGTATCGTAGTCTGTCTGTTTATGACTATACTTGCCCTAAATGTCATGCCAAGTACGCAGATTTTGGGTGATACACCAGTATTTTCTATTAGCTTGGCCTCATATTCACTAATGCAACTTATCTCAGCACCACTATCTAATAGTGTGGGCAAGGTGACACCAAAAATGCTCAGTTTAATCTAAGGACAAAGTATCTCCATTTTACTGGCTGAAGATTCTGCTGGCTCTTGATAGAAGAAATCCCTCTCACTTTCATTAAGTCAGACAGTACACACTTGTGTGAAACCACTTAAACTGTTCAAATTATTTACAACATTCTTAATATCTAAATACTTGCGCATGTCCACTTCTTTACTCACAGTGTTAGCCTCCTCATCCACACCAATATCACAAGCACTCACAGGGGTCAATGGAGGAGACTGTTGCTGCTAACCCTGTCTAGTTTAATGTCACATTAGCTTGGCTAGACAGTTCACCAATTACCTTGTTTGTGACTGGTCTGTTTAGTTTTCTGTGTAGGTGATTGTGGCCATCTTGCATTCTTGTAATTGCCATCCCACTGTCCTTGGTGGCTTTGAACATTACCATTACTCCCATTCTGCCACTCAGCCATGCCTTTTCCTGCATGGTGATGCTGTGACTACAGCTGCTTTGGGAAATCTATTTGTACTTGATAATTTGTGAGTTGCATCTGGTCACTCACAGGCCCTTGGCTGTGGTGGTTTAAGGGTGGCACCCCGCTTGCACTAGCTCCACCATGCCCCTGGTAGTAAGGAACATACCACTGTCCCCAGTAAGACAGGCTACCATGCCCTTGGTTTTACCCATACCGGTCTTCCCCTTCGGCATTCTGGTCCTTGGTGATATTCTGGTCTCTTCTACATTGGTTCTGGTACATGAAAGTAGAAGCTACCCACTGTCTCAGATAAAACATGGGAGATGATCTAGGATTAGCCCTATAAGCTCCCCATCCGACATATGGCGTTCTAAGTTCGTGGTCCTCCCATATATTGGAATTATGTGCTTCTCAATGGCATGCCCTTTCCTAGGCTCATACCTTTCAGCCTTCAGTTGGGTATGCAGATTAATTTGCATCTGCATACTCCAAAATTATTTATAAAGGACTGCCCGAAGTCATGGTAATCTGTGAAATTTAGTATGTTCATTTCGAACCAGAAATAGGTATTCCCCTTTCAGGAGGTGCTCAGGCACTTTAAACTGCCCTGATCTGCGAGGTTAAAGTACTTACAATACTCCTCGAACTGCTTGAGGAAGGTAATGGTTTTCTCCTGGAACTTCCCATGAAATGTGGGCGTCTCTCTCGACCAATGCTGGGCCAGATGATGCAGCATTGCAGCTGTACTGCATGGTCTGATTTAGTGTTCACCACATACATAAATTGCCTCATGATCCTATGGTGTAGATGATGTCTGCTGTATTTGAGAATGGCTGATATCTTGTATCGCAACAGATGTCTGTAGACTGACCTCTTCTTCTGCCTGATCGCCTATTGTTAATATAGGCGTTTGTGGTCTCGGCACTACTTCCCTAGCTAGTATTTTCTTCCTAGTATGGTCCAGCTTCTGCTGCACCTGTTTCACTTGTTCAACAAATTCAGTGATTGCTTGATGTGTATTTGACTGTACTTGTGCTAGCTGGTCTTGGACGTGATTACTGAGGCTCTCAAACTCAGTATGCAACTGTTGTCTTCTTTCTCGCCCTGTTCTCTAACCTCCAGTACATGCTGCTTTACTTGGGCTGTACTGGCCTCAACCTGTGACAACAAAGTGCCCATCAGCTGCTGTGTGTCATCATTACGTCTTAGTGTAAGCCTGCTTAAGGACTCTTCGAGCTGCTTTATTTGTTGAGTGTTATTGTCTGTTCGGTTCTCCACCCTCTCCAGATGTGTGTTTATGTCTGAAAGTGCCTGGGTGACTGTGATAAGCTGGAGGATCATCTCCTCCTTAAGTTCGACACATTCAGACTTCATGCTTCTTTCTAAGGCTGCAGTGTTGTCTCTAACCTCTGCAAATACCATGTTCCAAAATGCTGGTGTTGTTCTTGACTCCAAGAACACTGTTTTGAACTCCCGACAGGTTCTGTTCTTGTTTGTTAGTGTTGCCCTTAACTTCTGTCATACTATTCTTGACTTCAGCAATGCTGTTTTGTAATTCACCCATCATGGTGAGCATTTGCTGCATGTAAATCTACATATGGCCTTGCAGCAGTCTGGTGACAGAAGCTACTCTACATGTAGACTGTATGTTTTCAGCTTCAGTGCTTGGTGTACCTGGTTCAGTTTCACTTAGCTCCTGGTCATGTGCATCAAGTAACACTGTTCACTCACTAAGTCCTTCCTCCATATTGTGTGATTGTTGTGCTGCCCCATGCTGGTTTCTCTCTTCCCTAATAGAACTTATCAAAAAAATATTTTTTCTGATTCTCCCTCGCCAGACATAAGTTGCATAAATGTTTTATGTTGTGGGCCCTCAAAAAAGACAATCACCAAAAAATTAAGTTAGGAAATCTGCTCTATTTTTGCCTACATATTGTGCGCCATGGAAGAGGATCATGTATACGGTGTTTACATTGAAAGTATGCCTCGTAAACATGTAGTGTGTTGTGGATTTGTTTGGAATAGTGTAATGGCCCTTATTGTTTACTTGCTTGTGTGACAAAACTGCCACATGCAAGGGCGCCACTGAAGAGAGTCTGGAAAGTATCTGTTTGTATTGTGTACACTTCTGTACAAATATTAGTGAAATAATTTTGGATACAGTAGTTGTGGTAGTGAGCATGTATTTGTTTATAAACATCAATGTGAACACTACTACTATAATATCCCTCTTTCTGTCATGTTGTAAATAAACAATGAGAAAACTTATTAGTTTTTGCTTGGTGTTTTGAACATAAAAACAACTGGAATAGTTTTGTGTAATATTACCCTTTGTGGCAATATTCTTTACTGCGGATTAGTTATGATGGCAACCTTCGTTTACCAGTTTGTTCACACACTGCACTATGTATACTGACTTCCATTGCATATAAAATGGTAGCTCGACAACTGCTGCAACACATTAGTCTGGTGTAGTGGTGTCAGTACATTGTGTTTTGCACTTAAATTGAATCTTAATACAATGGTTGCAGAAGACTAAATCTTACCATCACTTGTAATATCAAACAAAGTTTTACTCATTCAAAAATAAATTTTACTTGTGAACTCAGTATAAAAATAAACCAAAGTATTTCCACAGATAAAACATATTAGCATGCAGATATCCAGGTGTGTAAAAGGGGAAACCAATTCCCCCGAAAAAATACTTTCACTATGCTCATTAATTTCTTTTTTTCAATATTCTTCTGAAAATATTATGTAATTGATACTCACAATTAGAACAGAATCTTGACTTTTGCAAAGTAGCTTTAATCTTTATGATTTATTGAGCAACTGATAATCATATTCATCATACTTGGGAGAATGTTCACAAGTTGAAAAAGAAAAATGTGTATCAACAAAAATTATAAACCGTTTTAATTGGGTGCCAGCTCTGTCGGAAAGACAAGACTCTTATTTAGTTTCAAGGTTCACTTATGGGTAGCAGTAATTTAAATGACTGTTGGTTATTCTAGGCACATAAGAAAAACTTTGAAAAAAGTTCATTTTCATTCATTTACTCGTCAAGGGAATATATATAAAAAAAGTTGCTTCACTACTTTCAGCTGATGTAGCAATCCAAAATTTAACACAATACAATACAACATACAGTATGCTTGGGATACCTTCTCTAGGCCCTATCACTGTGTACTACTGTTGGACACATGCGCTCTTGACAATTAAATATTTACAAAAAGTGCACCCATCATATTTGGGCATCTTCTTAACCTTCCCTGTAGTCATGTACACATGTGCTTACTACTGAACTCATTATTTATGCACTTTGACACTTTATTGGAACTTTTGGATGACTGGAAGGAGACAGGTCCTTCATATACATTTTACCTCTTCAAAGTCTAGTTAAAGAGGAAAGTTACTGGTAAATGCAACAGCTTACTTCGTGGATTTTGGCACAATATTTCCGTGTCCAATCACAGCCAGTTTCCTGTATGAAGCTGTCTGAGATCAATGTATAGGGAATAGGTAAATTGCCCTACCTGTCAAAGTCATCTGTGCCAAGTTGACGTCACGCACAGAAACAACAAAAAAAAATTACTGCTCCATGGTGCTTACCTACATATCTGTGGCAGTTCCTAACCACTTTAAAATCATCAAAATACATCATTGTAATCAAATAATAACACTATTTGGACATTCAAAACATCATTTGTACATAAAAAACGAATAATTGACACATATTTACATTGAAATAAACAACATTTAAAATTGCTATGAATATTTCAAAGATGTTATTCTAAAATATAAAGTTTTAAAATGGCGGGATACAATTAGAAAAAGTTAACAAGGAACCAAATCCCCCATAAAATGCAGGAAAAAATGTTAACAGTACACAAAACATAAGAATCAATATGAAAATACATAGTTTACCAAATGTAAACTATATCATTCAAAAACATGTAAACACACTAAAAATGCACATAAACAATCATGAAATATAAGTAAACAAAAAAAATATTCTGGAAATATATTAATCATTGCAGACTGACACATAAACACAATTAACAAAGTACATAAATATACTGGAAAACCTAATAATCAGTGTAGAATTATATGTAAACAGTAGTAAACAGATTAAATAAACAACGGTACATACTGTGAATTGGCAAAATGTAGTATTCTTGGGGGTTGATTTTTCCATTCTCTGGCTTATTTAAGAGTTAATCATGAATACAGGAGAACTCCTGTCGAGGCAATCATAA
Organism: Dryococelus australis; assembly: GCA_029891345.1. Taxonomy (NCBI): domain Eukaryota; kingdom Metazoa; phylum Arthropoda; class Insecta; order Phasmatodea; family Phasmatidae; genus Dryococelus; species Dryococelus australis. Next base: position 149,654,148 of record CM057009.1, read on the forward strand.
AACATTTCAAGCATGCATGATATGTTGTCGCCATTTTCTGTTGGTACATTTTGCTTATTTTTTGGTAGTTGTAATCGTCACCGATCGGTTGAGATGGGCTATAATCATAGGCAATTTTTCACACTGACAGCAATAGTGCCTGTTTAATAATGAAAGTTGTTAAACTGCATTTATGTTAACAATTATCTACGCAATCTGCATATATTCTCTTGATATACTCACAAAAATGCACACTTTGTTTCATTTTCTTTCATCAACAATATTTGCAAATAGAGCTTGCAAGAGATATACATGCGTATTTTTAAATTGTGAGGCATTTAACTTCAAATTTATGTACGTAGTGATATTGTGGGAATAGGCTGCTAGGCTACTTATTACATTAATAAAAGGAGATAGAAAACACATGTACCCTCGAATAGTCATACGTGCACAAGTCAGATGAACACATTTTCAACGCGGATGCGATTTCACATGGAAGATGTGTTAGTTCGACTTTTGTGTGCCTGTATGTATTCATGAGTAATGAATGTCATGCGAGAACTTGTGTAGTCAATCTCCTTTTTGTAAAGTAATTATATACATATTGATTTTAATAGACTGTTATTACTTGCCAGTAAATGTTATAATGAATGTCCTACAAAAAAAAACTAATTTTGAACTGCTTCAGCATCTTTAAGATGCAGTATTTATGAAATATTTCAGGTGAATAAAATATAATTGTATTGAGGTTGATTAACAAATCCATTTGCAGTGTCCCAAATAATTTACAGTGGAACCCTGGTTTAAAATCCTGTCTTATAAACTTTCCCTGTTTAAGAAGCTGCCTCCTCTTCATCCGCAAACATGTTTTCAATACAAAATTACCCTCTTATAAAATTTTACCTTTCAATTTACGGCGTACACACATTTCTTGGGTCCCTTGAGAATTTTTATTAAAGGGTTCTACTGTACTTGGGTGTATCTGTTGGCAGGCAATTGTCAAAATAAAAAATGTAGATAGTTATATTTTAATTTGTAAGTTTATTCAGTTTATAAATATAACAAACAACTTATGTTCATGTTACATAGTTTCTGATTTTTGTAAATTTAAATGACATGCCACCCCAGCAAACACAGAAATTACAGGCCAGAATTTGGCCGGTAAAAGCTAACCGACAAACTCTGGCCAGCCGATACCAGTCCGATGTCATATTCCGGAATCGGCCCAACGGAAATATGGACTGGCGGCTGGCTGTTTGCCGACAGTGTCAAAAATATACTGTACTGCTACCAGCAAGATACAAAATGTATTCCGGCCCAACATACACGAAAATTATGAGCCAGAATCGGGCCGGTAAAAGCTAATTGACAAACTCTGGCCAGCCGATACTGGCCCGATGTCATATTCTGGAATCGGCCCAATGCAAGTTCGTTATGATATCGGTCCTGCGACGACTGGAAGTCGCTATGATGCCAGGCCTGCGACGGTTGGTCTTGTTATGAAGCCGGGCCTGCGACTGGATGTCGATACGATGCCAGGCCTGCGAGGGCTGGAGGTCGTTACGATGCCAGGCCTGAGATGGCTGGAGGTTGCCACAATGCCGGGCCTGAGACGGCTGGATGTAGTTACGATTCGGGGCCTGTGTAGACTGGATGTAGTTACGATTCGGGGCCTGTGTAGACTGGATGTAGCTACGATGTGGGGCCTGTGTAGGCTGGATGTCATTACGATGACAGGCCTGCGATGGGCTTACATTGTTACGATGCTGGGCCTGCGACGGCTGGATATCGTTACGATGCCAGGCCTGCAGTGGCATGATGTCCAGAAATAAACAGTATAACAATTAGCAAACCCTTAACTTTTCAATTTAAAATTTCACTAATTGTTATTTCCTCTTTACATATATTCATTTCATTTACTTCTCAGCACATCATATGGTATGAAAATCTTTTGCTTGCCGAGTGCAGGATTTAAACCTAAAACCTTTGAGTAGACAGTCTAGCATGCTAACCTATACTCTGTGGAGTAAGTTGATGATACACTCTAGTCATTTCAACTATATCATAACACAAATTATTATGTAGGAATGTATATATTCCATGACAATATAACAAATAATTTTAAAACTTGGAATATTTAAAAATTATTTATTCAGGGGCTTGCAAACAAAATAGTTTTGTTATTTTTTAATATATCTGTCGGATGGTTGTACAAATGAAACAAAAAATCAAAGTAAACAAATGCCATGGGCTACCTGACGCGTATATAATCACGAAAAAACATGCTAACAGTTAACACACAGTCTACAAAAAAAAACATCATGCCATTAACAGCTAGCTAACATTATGGCTATTCAAAACAATTTCCAAAAGTTTGTCGGCAAAAAGACACCATATTTTTATCTTTCTTGTGATTAAAGAGCTTTGTTTTGAATACGTTACTGGGCTAGAATAAATAAGATGATGGCCAGCTTACCGAAATGACAAGGATGCTATATCGGAATCGGCCCAGAATATTATTTGAGCTATTTTCGATCGGTTGGCTGTGAAATATTACTCCTACATAATTTAGGTGATATCAATCTGTTATCCTAAAAAATATCGATATCATTGTCTTTTTTATAACGGCAAATATTCTGTCTCGAAAAAGACTTCATGACAGCTAGCTAACATCTTGACTATTCAAAACAATTTCCAAAAAGTTTATCGAAAAAAGACATTATATTTATATCTTTATTGCGATGAAGTTCCTTGTCTCGAAAACGTTACTGGGCCGGAATAATTAAGATGATGGTCAGCTTACCGAAAAGACAAAGATGCTGTATGGGAATCGGCCCAAAAACATTTTTAAGATGCTTGCAACATGTTTTCTCTGCGATATCATGTCGACATATTTTCGGTGATCTCAATCTGTTATTCTAAATAATACACCGGGCCTTTATATTTATCGTAACAGCTAGCAATCTGTCTCAAAAAAGACATCATGCCATTGTCAGATGGCTATCTTCTGGCATTTATGCGACAGTTGCCAACAATTTGCGGACACTTTGCTGAAAGCTAGTGTTTGCTAGGACTAAATTGTTAGCATGCGTAGTAAAATAAAAGATCTGAAACCTTGACAATATTTAAACAGAAAATTTAAAAACATAAACATTTACATTACTGTTAAGTTGTAAATCAGGTAGCTCAATAAAAAGAAAGGTTTTACACAAAAAGAGGATGTTGGTTTAGGTCGTAGTGGCATGTGACCATTGTAGGTAATTACAATATATTCCATCTACACGTGAGAAAGTGAATATATTTACAAATTACAGAATTCAATAATAGTGTATTGCAACAATACAAATTTTAATTATGCCTCAATTTAAGCGTCTCTCTTCTGAAAGAATTGTGATGCCACATTCCCAAAGTACAATAAAGGTATATTCCGTATAAACAACTGACCTAAAAATAATTCCAAAATGGACTACATATGCTGCATTTTACAGTACACGAAAAAAACACGTTACAACAATTATGTGCCCATCTCTTACCACCAATCAATTATAATATCCACCTAGATAAATGCAGCTGTATGCTAACATTTATCTCCCTTCTAATGTTACCACAAAATTAATATATTTCAGAAAACATGTAGTTATCATACTCTTTAATCCAAAATAATGTATAAGTTACATGGTACAAATCAGTGTTGCATAACAGCACATCAGTAATTTAGGTGAGTATGAAACTGCCTACATTTCCCCAAGTCCAAATAATAAGCTTCTAATGGCAAACCAAAAAATATAAATATTTTTTAAAGAACATAATAAGTTGCAAAAATGACTTATTCTCATATTCACATGGATTTGCTCTTAAGATTGTTGTCACTGGCCTTTAACTTATAAGGTTTTTCCCAAGGCATTTAATTAACAGGATTCCTTATGATTACATACTTGTATATTAATATTTACCAAAGACACCCAACAACCTGAATCTACTATTTTGTATTAGAAGTAAAAGAGCTGTATTGGTGACACTGGCATGCATACAGTTTATCATAATGGCCTCCACACACAAAGTGTTTACTTGACGTGCAGTTTCATTGTTTTTCATCATAAATTATAGGACTAAGCATTTATTATATATACTATATAATGTAGTTGGTGAAAAATCTACACCAAAATGATATGAAGGTCCTTATGTAAGATTCACAGACATTAACGTAAAATATTTTTGAGATGTATCACACTGAAATTACTGTTTTTGCTATTTTAAACATCTTTGAAATTATGTATCAGATACACTTAGTTATATTGAAATATGTATTCAGAACCATTATAAGATGTTATTTCTTTTTCTAAGGGACAGGAGTTGATACTGCCTGCTGCACCCTGCGCTGTAGGGTGACACAGGGGCTCTTTCCCAAAACACAAACGACATAAACATTGGAGTGCAAAAAATAGTTCCTTTATAGACCACAGAGACCACAGAGAGGCAGAATTGATGAGCATGCACATCTGCAAAGCAACACACAAGTGTTCTGGAAAAGTTTACCATACATTTTAAAACCCAAACAACATTTAATATGTTGCATGCGACAAATACAAAAGCACTGTACATATTCTACACTGTAATACACACCATCCAAATGGTGATATTTTGATTCAAATTTGACAGATTTCCTAAAACACATCAAAAGGATTAAGGATACTTTAATTAATACTGATCGTCCCATAAAAGTATCTAAATGCAATAATTTTTATAATCCTTTAAAAAAGATGGTTGGTATTAAAAATGACTACAATTTACAATTAACAACCTTCAAAATTGTAACCTCTCGACCTTTTTCTCAGTGACCTTGACTTAGTAAAAACCTCAAAAACGAGATTTGCTAAAATTGACGCATTGCAAAAAAAACAATTACATTCTTAACATTAAACTTCTGCAATTGAGAAAACTTTTAAACTACAGACATATATGAATTTTTATAGAAAAAAACACATATTTTTGATAGCTGATGTAATGATAACATCGATGATCAATTACTGATCATTTCTAAAGACAAAGGCTGAAAAATACTGATAAAACCTTTCTTCTCAGCCCCAATTTACCTTCTTAATATGACACGGACAACATTCCTTTAACACTGACTGAGGCCTTCCAAAATGCCTCACGAAGTATTCGTTTCTGCAAAACTTTGATCATGAAACTCTAATTTTTTACATTACTTTTTGCCGGTGTGAATTCTTTTTTTATGTTTCATCAAAAACCAACATAACTACAGCAAATTAGGACAACAAAGTCCTTTCTACTTTTTACAGCCTGCAGGGCTCTACATGTTGAGTTGAAACACTTAACTTATTTTCATGGAAGTTCCCAGGAGCCGAAGTCTCACTGATGACCAAGGCTACTGTTGGGGTATTTATACTTAATTATAGGAAGGATCACATTAAGTAGAGAGGGCGATGTTTTTAATTTTCAAACAATAACGTACAACGACATGTTCTGGACACATTTATTTTCTAGGAATTAGGCAGACTGAGCGCGCTCTTTTTAGATTAAAAATTGAGCTGCGCGCCACCTAAGCGCGTGGCGAACTTAGCGCTCCACTGCGAGCCGGGCGGGAACTACAGAGACCACCATGCTACCAGCCTAGCAAACACTGCCTTGCTGTTCGGTTACCAGCGGTCGCCTTACTGACGAACTTTGCGTGACATCACACATTCGTTCACGTTCGTCAATATAACTCTCCATGTCTACATAACGTAAGAAAACACTCCTTATTTAGTCCAGTAGATGCGAGTTTAGGTAAAAATGCTATGAAACATTTCTTGCGTCGCACACACGTAGCGGTGGGCAGGTCTTCAGCTAGTGTGGTATGGAAAATTTCGAGCGAGGCCTGTCAAACATGGGCACGTAGAAGTATTGCGTTGTAAATGAGATATCCAATAGATCAAAGTATAAATGGTGATTATTTCTTTGCATAGGAATAGAAATTGCAACTGTGTCTAGCAATTTATTTTAGCAACATGTAATTCAATTTCATATACAACATGGTGAACATTCTGGGCAGGTGCGGTGCTTTAACAAATGCAAAATTACACATATAGGTATTAATTTTCCTGTTTGCCACAAATCTTTAATGTCTGAAAATTTTGCATTTTAGATAATCTCACTGCAACCTAAAACAAAGTGAAATACTGGTTTGAATTTGATTGCTAAACATTCCTCTTAAGTGTACTTTTTGTCAATGTGTGTAGATGTTTTAACAGTCAAGGAGACAATCCTGGATAGAACATTAGAGGCTACTGGTGCAATGTATGACCGCCAGAGAGTAGCAGCACACTATTGGTCTTACCATTTTACGTCACCAAAAATCAATTCAACTAGGGTTCCAAACAAATTTTCTGCTGTACTTCAGACATGCCACATGTAAAAGTTGGGAAAATGTAATCTCATATTCAAATGGCTTTCAACAATTACACTGAATTGTGAGGTACATGTCTTTGCACACTTTCTCTTGTAAGTTTAACACTTAATAGAGTAGAATACATCAAGAAATGTCACAATGAGATTCCAGCTTGAGACCAAGTGCCATCAAAGCTGCTTAGTCATTCTAAGATGTGGAACTTAAAGCAACATCATCTTAATAATAGTCACCCACCACAGCTGACACAGATGGATAAAGGTGCGTATGTAATTAACATTTTATTAAATGCAGAATGTTAAAGATGACAAATGTTATATAATATTTACATTTTATTTTCTGTATCCAATACTTTTTATGTAATCACATGTTAGTATGTACAAGGGTGAATAGCATAATTGTGTTCACGCATTCATGTATACACATAAACACACTAAAGTACCTGTTCACCTACCGATAGATTTTAGTTCCAACTCGGACATGAGTGTATACAAGTCTTAGCTCAAATATTTTTCCATTGATAATTCAGCAAAATCAAATAAAAATCATGTTAAGAGATATTAATGAATGATAATAAAACTACTTACAAATACATTAGGTACCATTAAATATATAAGCCTTCATGTTATAATGCAGTGCACAAAAATGTCACACTATTTATTACATACCTACTTTAGTACGCAAATATGTTCTAGCACTTTTAGAAAAAGCAGCCAAGTATACCAGTGTGCCCTTGAAGTCATTCATAATAATTCCTGAAAGAAAAAAAACAATATCACAAGATGTACAAACTAAAAATAACCAAAATGTTTGTTTTTTGTAATCTTGGAAACAGGTCATTAATCACATGAAAGAAGAGACAGTGAAATGTGCACAACAATTAAATGATAAATTTAGTTAAATGCCTTAAAAAGAATTTGTGTTAGGTAAAAGTAATAAAAGAAGGATATTAATGAAAAACCAGATAAATCAAATTGGACATATACTATCTGATCCCCAATAAATTGTTGCTAAAATTTGCTAAAGAATTTTCTACAAGTTACAACCAGTTAGCTGCACTGTGTTCAGTAGCTGCTGAGCTTATCACTTATATGCCCCTGTATCTGAGAAGTAGGGGAAATCAACAAGTTGAAATAACTCATGCCCATAGGTTCAACAACATACCTAATTTTGCTATCAAAGGCTGAACTTTCACCTTAGTGCCTCTTTTACAGTATATATATTTCATACTTGTTTTGATCCAGGCAAACTTCCTTCTTTATGGAAAACCATTAAATTTACACGTATTCACAAAAACGGTAATATGCAAAATTTCTGGAACTAAAGGACCATATCTCCGTACATAGTTTTTCAAAAATGTTAGATAACTTTTTATTCAAAAACAAATTATTTACTTTTCAGTATGACTTGTATAAAACAATACAACTAAGACTAATTTATTTGATTACCAATGGACCAATATACTAAGATGTAGTCTGCAGATGAGAGAATGATGCAGAATATTTGGAACTTTCCAAATACTTCAATACAGGTAATTATTCTATTTTAATGGCCAAGTTAAACTCGTAAGTGTAGTGTCTGAGATCACTATCTTATACTTTTGTTCATTCGCCCTTGATACCTTCAGTACCTACAGTAACTCACATTTACCTAAATCCTTTTATGCCGAAGTTGGTATAGATTTGAAATACATTTTTTGCAAACATACACAAAATTATGAATTAATTGTATACAGTTTTCTTATGTTGCCTCAGTTTGTGTATGAAACTAGTGCCCAGCGGATGACAGGAAGAAGCTGCAGAACTGTTATAAATCCCCGATAAACAAAACTTACAGTATAGGGCATGTGCTGGGGATGTTGTTTGTGCCCTTAGCTGAAGGGGGCATTCTACGAAGCATCTGTGCCTTTACCACGAATTTAGACAGAGTTAACGGGATATCACAGCTCTCGATGCACTTTACTAAGACACAAAGCCAGGTAAGGCCCCTTGGCTGGTGAATTCAAGGTCAGCTTATGTCTCATACACCGATACCTAAAATAGTTCAACTGTTATTTGTACTGTACAACTCAATGTGGACATACAATTGAAGAACTCTGATAAACTTGATACAACGTCCAGTATTCCAAAGGAAACTTTATCTCCAGTACTACTGATCATTTTCATGGTTGATATAACAAATAGGGTCAATCCACCCCAATTTTATATGCAAATGGTTTTAACATTAGTGATTGACATTCTTGGAATATAAGAGTGATGTAAGAATAATCAGATCAATCTTAACTTTATCAAAACAAGAGTTATTACCTTCTCGACACTGGCAAATCAATCGTGCCGTGGGAGGGGGGATTAAGAGGGCATGAGCCCCATCCCTTGAAGGTTGGCTTTATATTACATTAAATAAAATGAAATACAAATCAATTGTTAACAGTACCGTGTTAATACATATCCTTGGTATAGTAATAGGAAATTCCCAGAAAATATTTAGATAGCATACCCACTACATATTGCCATTTATATGTAGCATAAAAATGTAATACTTACTGGTAAGCATGAGGTGTGATAGAACTGCACAGTGCTGTACATATCAAGTAGCTCCCTCGGTTTCTGTATTTGCCACTGCTTTTCTCCAGGAGAAATAGACATCTTTTGCAACTACCCCATTGTATACTATACAAACAACCTACCGCAGACACAGTGAAATGGGCCGGTTACTCAGGAACCATAAAATATAGCCTACAATGTGTATATTTATATGGACCTTTCTTTTAACATGTACTGCCTACACCCTGGTGACTTCCCACATAAACTGACACATCATGTATGTGTGTATACACACATGTATACACAAACAAAAAACTGCATTTACATTTGCCCACATTTCATCCCGGCCAGCTGCACCTACTGGAAGAGAAATCACATTTTACTTGCCTGGTGATTGTATTTTATGGTGTGTGCAATCCAGCGTACCAACTACATGAAGTAAATGTGCTATGTTGTATATTTTTTGCTGCAATTCCATCGCTCCTCTTTCCCCTCCTGGAAACTCTATGAAATGCTGCCTCAAGAATGCAATTGTCCTGGTCAGCTTGTTTATTATGACAAAAGATGATTACAGGCTCACAACATCGAAGATGCTGATGGCTCGGTACCAAACGCATAAAACATCAAGGTCAGGAGAAGTTGGGTAATAGAGGTTATTGCTCGTTTTCTGTAAAAAAAAAAAAAAAAAAAAAATGTTATTACAACCATACGTGTACAACTTCCAAATTATTATTTACTAAGTGCATATTTGTATAATGTATAAAAATACTGAAATAAAAATGAACACACAAATTAACTTTCCTTTCACACGAGCAGAAAAAATTTTTTTCTTTTGATAAATCAATGTTTAACAAAAGCAAACTAACATATCAGAGGACTTATTTGCGAACGTAAACAAAGGTATATAAAAAATTATTGCTATTATACAGAGCTATGTTTCCTAATGTTCTAATATCATCAGAAGGATTCATTAAAAGGTGATTTTTAACTGACATGTTGTTAATGGTGTATTTTTGTTTTGCATGTGTTACTGTATAGGCGTTATGTGGTTCTAACACAAAAATTGATGCTGTGTAAAGGTTAACCACCACTGTTGACGTGTGCCATGCTAAGGAAGTTGTATAATGGCAACGTGTCATAAACAAAACCATATCATCAACTAGCATTACCTGTGATAGTTATCATTTGAATTTATAGGCATATTCATTCTGGATACCAGCCTGCATGGTTAGCAGAGAGAGAGAGAGAGAGAGAGAGAGAGAGAGAGAGAGAGAGAGAGAGAGAGAGAGAGAGAGAGAGTAGTGTTGCTTTATGTACTAGAGACTTGTGTTTAACTTTACCTTGTGAAGGCTTATGAATTGCGAATGGAGTGAGCAAGATAGAATGTTTAGCAGGTTTTAAGTCAGCCGTATGCTGGAAGTTACCTGGACAAATAACAATTTGCATATCTCAAAGTTTTTTACGACACACAAATATATACGCACCACTACCTGCTCATCAGCAAGTAAATACGCCAGTAAAAGAAGCGTGTGCTAGTTTATACAGGAAAACTAAAATATTGCATGATCAGAAATGAAGCTCCCGATACCTGATTTCACACCAGAAGTGTGCCAATCTGCTTCCCGAAGCACAAGCGACAGCGAGCACGAAGGGTCGCACCGATTTAACTGTTTGCTACTTTGTTGGGACATTTCTATGAAATAGGTAAAAATTTACTAAGCTGATAAATGGGTGCGGGCGTTCTGCTCTCGCTATTGATTTCTCTTGCTGCGGGAAGCAAGGTGTTGGGTCTGATATTTTTGCATGAATTTACTTGTAGGGAATTCTTTGTTCTACTTGTTAACCCTAATTCTGTCTTATAGTATTTGATTATTATAGTTTTTCTCATTTTAAAAATAATTTTACCCTACGATTTCCCTGGACTTCATAGCTCTCTCTTCTATTGCAAATCTTGGAATGTGGCTGTTACCTTTATAACAATGTGACCAATTTGTTATGAATTAGTGTGCATCGTAGTGTCAAAACGAGCCTTTTGTTAAAAATAATTTTTGTTTCTATAGATAATCCCCTATATTATAAAATAACCTTACATTTAAATTTATTTGCAATTGATTAGTTCTGCATTGACAGCTGAACAAAAAATTAGGGCTATTTTAACTTCATTATTCACACACTTAAGATTTATTCATTTGGAAATAAACAGAAATATGTAGAAATTTCACATTAATTATGTCTCGCGGAGTAATATTGTACATGTAAATACAGTTTAGCACAATGGGTGTTAGCAATTGTGTAGAATCGATAGGTCTGCAGTCTTCATTCAACTTTTATACTTTGAAGGGCAACTATGATTTTTCTTTCTTTTACTGGACATAAACAGGAAAGTGACGTTGAAAAATAAATCGCTTAACCTTTGAAAGCATACCTTAGCCTACAGTACCGGCTAGACATCGAAGAATAATTGTAGACCTTTATGAAAATCGTAAACTACATTTATCTGTTGACCTGTTTTCAAAACAGTATCTTTGGTTAGACAGACGAGACCTTTTTTAAAACATTCGTCACCATATACATTAAAATAAAGCCAGAAGTCTGGTTTTAAAGTTTATGGCTTCCGTTCTTTTCTCATGTCGCAGGAAAATATGTCGTTAACATCATCATTCATGTCAATCCATTTATCCTCTGTGCTTATCAAACTCTAGCATAAAATAAATCTTAAAAAATCAAGATGGCGATTTCGGTGGCAGTAACCGTCTGTAAAACCAGCTTACGAGAACCGAGAGTGCCTATTAGTTTAACAGAAACTTTGACGTGAACTTCAGTGATAACGAAGAGTTGTAAAAGATGTTTACGACCACTCAACCGTTAAAGTGACTGTTAAGGGTTAACGGAAACTGCAACGAGAAGTTTTAAAAGTGGCTCTATACGTCGCAGTAAATCGTCTCATTATTTGTTGTTACGTAGTGATTTTTAAATTTGTTGAGTTATTGTGTTTACGAAATGGATGATTTTAACATTTATTTATAATAAGCGCGTGAAAGGTTTTATTTTAAATAAGGACTGACTGACATCCAAATTGTATTTTTAAATTTACGTTTTAAAAGTTTTGGTCTTCAAATAAAATAGTTCAGACCGAACGAAGGAATCACTAATTATTTTTCAGCATTTCATCACATTTGATTCAAGAAATTGTTTACATTTAAAACATAAACATTTCATGAATGCGCACAAAAGAATTAGGAATCTTCTTCTTATTCTATCAACTTAGGAGACAACTTGAGACAAAAGTTCAGTTGGGACAGTGCCATGATGTCAGAGGGCCACATGCACCAATCAGAGTAGCCTATCTTTTTCGTAAGACACAGGTTGGGATAGTGCAATTGTAGACAGGCAGTGACACGCTAAAGGAAATTTAATAGACTCTGGAGAGAGTAAAGGTGTGCTTTATTACGTCGAATTCTAAATTTATGAAACAGTATATTTATGATGAAAGACTGAAATATACATATGAATTTATTGATTTTAAGTAAAAGTGATTAGCACATTTTGTAATTTTTGTATATTTAGACTATTTGAACTATAAATGAGATGCAATTTCTATTATATGGTATCCAGTAAGTAGGAGAGTAAAATTAATAAATTAGATATTTTTCAAGTGTAACAGAAATAGCTCAAACAATCACGATATTTTATCGGCTATGTGGTACATAGCAACCTACACAAGAAAAATAAAAAAATACATTTAAGTTGCAAATTACAGACATAATCTTTATGACATATATACTTAATTTTATGTTTATAAAATTTTTAATATTCCATAAATAATATTGTCAAATGATGCACGTGTGTTTATTAAAACAAATATGGGTAACCGCCTCTTCAAATCCTAGCCCTTGCTTTTCTTGTTAATCACAATGATCACGAAAGTGAAGATGACCGAAACTCAGAACTCGAATTTTATTATTGGCTAAGCGGATTGAGGGGCACGGAAGAGATGGGATTTAACTTAATACTTTGCCGGTGTCTGTGATACTATCTGCGTACGTGTCACTGTAGAAATGCAGATCTGTAAAGCCCCTGTTACACTCTCAGATTTTCGTCTCCAACTATATTTGACAATAAAATTTGAAGACAAAATATGACCATAAAATTATCCCTTCTAACAAATTTTATCAAATAATCTTGAATGTGTTTGAAAATGTGTCACACTATAAAAATTTTTTATTGGGAGAATCAAATTTTAAATATTTTTTAAAATTATTTCCACAGTAAGATATTGCGTTTGTTTTTCTATACGGTCCAGATTGCTTCTACATAAATTAATTATCTTAATAACTTACTTCTTTTCCAGCAATTTTTCATTATAGCTTAAGTTTCTTGACGTCCATTTTTGTCGTGAACGATTCTGATGGGTTGAGACCGTCAAACATCGAATAAATTTTAGAACTGGTCGAATTTTCGAATCTTTGATGGAAACTGATTTTATCCAACATTTTCAGACAAATATGGCAGCGTTTATGATGTTTCAATGACGTCATAACTGTCCAACTTTATTTGGCAAAACTTAATGGCAGCAGTTTGGTGGAAAATTTCGACAGTGTGACAGGGGCTTAAATGAGAAAAATGTGACTGGTTGTGCATGTTAGCTGTGCAGCAGACACTTCAGTGTTCCAACATTGGACTGCTCTTCTGCCGACAGCACTGTCAACAACAATGTGCACAGGATGTGAGGTTAGAACCCTGTTGATGCAAATATGTGCTGTAAGGATGATTGTGTACTTCCTATCTAACCTAGTTTTAATGTAACCACATTATATCAATTTTAGTCAAAATAATAGGTGTGTCAAGCCTTTATCATTAGGGTGTGCCACAAATAGAATTGCAGATGGCTACTTATAAAGTGGGAATACGGGGTCCTCACCCCCAGGACATTTTTATTTTAAGTTTAAACTAGTAGTAGTAATGTGGGATTCGTGCTAAAATAGGACATTAAATGAAGACCACATTTGGCGATCAGCTCCTGAAATACCTTTTTCGGAAAACTCAACAGTGAAAAAATTAATTTTCATACATTATAAATTTACAAATAATCAGTTTACATTACAAATACAGGAACATTTTTTAGGTGATTTGGGTATGCCTGGGCACACCCAGCACACACCACGGGTCCAACTATGGATATTATAAAAATAGGTAGGGAAAATATGGTTGAGAGCCAACAGGAACTAAGACAGGATTAGGATTTAGCCGACCGCGATATTGTTACGACACCCATCAGCTATTTTTTTTCTTTTTGCCCTCAAAATCTCTCTTTTCCCCTCAAAATCTACTAAATTTTCCTAAAAAAAAGTCCCATTTTCCCTTAAAATTACCCCTTTTCCCCTAAACAATTCCCTAAAAAATTCCTCTCTTTCCCTTCAAAAATGGTAGAAGTCCCTGAGGATAAGCGGCCCATGTGACTGTGGGTCAGACCAAGTGAAACAAATGGCCATTGACCTTGACCATTCGCAATTGATTTACAAAATAAAAAATAAAAATAAAATTTGATTTGATTCAAATACCCAAAAATGTATTATTAAAATTATAAAAAAATATTTAAAAAATTAATTCCTAAGGCTCCCTCCTTACCCCCTGACAAAAACAATTAGTCGGCAAGACTCCACCCCCTCGTCCATACCCAGTCAGCAAGTATATTACATTACTGACCACCACCATATTAGATGCAGACGACCTTGCCCTCGACTCCATGACCTTGAATGACAAAAAACAAAAATGTGAGGGAAAATGCTTAAAACTCAGCAAGCATATGATGTTATAGATTACTACCACCACATTGGATGCAGGTGACCTTGACTTTGGCCCCATGACCTTGAATATCCTTTAACCCAAAAAAATCCCACAAAATATAAAAAAAACTAAAAATCAAAAAATCTATAAAAATGTATAATAACGTATTATTTAAAATAATCAAAATTTTATTATTAAAAGTTATTATAAAACTTATTTTAAAAAACTTAGATTTTCGGATGTCCCTGCAGCACCCCATCCAGCAGACGACTGTAGCCAATTGATATTAGCTGTTTAGTCAATTGACTTCCATCCCCTTACTGCCACTCCCCTCAACAATGCTCATTCTACCGTATGCCTTTATATTTGTTTTTAGTTTATCATTTGTTTATATGTTATGGGAGCCGGCCATATTTGATTTTCTGTTCGTATTTTGTTTATATATGTTACAGGAGACTGCTGTGTTGGAAGGCATAACTTGTTTATATATGTTATGTCGGCCGTGTGCAGCCATGTCGGTCGGTGCAATCTGCCATCTTGGTAGGTGTCTGCCATCTTGGTAGGTGCAGTCTTCCATATTGTTTTTATTGTAAGTTTTTTTGAGTCTCTATTCATTTCCGTTCGACCACCATATTAGATTTCATATGTTTTCATCACCTGTGAACCACCACGCAAAGGCCATAATTTTTTATCTTGTTAAAGTATAGGTTGCTCTCTTGACACCCTCCATATTGGCTTATATTTTTTAAAACATAGATAGTACCAATTAGGCTGCCTGCTAATGGCATGTACCAAATGGTGACATTGACACTCATGCACAGTATGTTAACTACTATAATTAATGTTTTATTTGTTTTGTTCTTAAATGCAAGCATTTTTATTTAAAAGATTTTTTTAAGGCAGAAGGGTTTTTGTAAAATAAATTAAAGGTAGCATATTTAATAGATATTTTTTACTTACAAAATTTGGCATAAAAATTTTTTGCAATGATTTTTATGAAGGCAAGAAGAGGACATCACATTATTTTGTAAGAGGTTGGCAGGGACTTTTTCTCAGCTGGAGATGATTTACCAAATTGAGTTTCTAGCCTGAACCCTTCATCATTATTTCTTTTTCCTCGCAACATACATTTCGTTAGTTATCATATACACTCTTTTCGATGTAATATACATTACGGAGTGTTACATCATGGTCATTGAAAGCCATGCTCCAATGTTCTTCCTGGTTTGGTTTTGGTTTCGTGTAGATATATTCCAGCCATATATTACATTTTAGAGGCACTTGTCTTTCAATCTCTTCTATAAGTTGGTTTGTTAAATTTTGTTTCATACTTGACAGGAACAAGCAAACATCTTTCGATGATGCTGTCAGATTCTAAGCAATGTAAACTTTCAGAATGCCCCTGAAAGTAGATTGCTTCAGTAAGCATCTATTGGCATTAGGTTTACCTATAACATGGACAGGTTTTCGAGTATGAGGTTTGTACTGTTTGGCATGGTTGTTATACAACTTGTTACATAGTTTTCTCTTATGGTTATGTATTTCAAGTCGCACGTTGTCTGGAATGCCTTTTACTTCATAACATGTGAACTTACAACAATACCTGTGACAGCCAAGAGTCAAATAAGGCCATTCTGTTATCTTTGTGTTTTTACCACTCTTCTGATGCCTATGCACATGACAGCTTTTACTAAAGATCTTTCCACAGTAGTGAAATGATCAAGCTGATATCGACAACATATTGTCCATACCATTCACATGCACATCCTCACTTACCGATGGTAGTGTTATTGCATCATCACTTACTATACAAGGTAATGATGACATGTTCAATCATCATTGCAAACAGCAGTACTTGTAAGTACATTGAAGTTTTGTTCTGCTGGTGGAGGAACAAGTCCTGAACATATTTTGGAATGTCTGTATAGAGTGTCAGTTTGAGCAAACAGACAAAGGCACTTCTCACAATTATATGTCATGTGGACTGTGTTCATCTTACATATATGCTTTCATGTTGTCTAACATTGCTGCTATACACAAAGGCTTAATTGCAGTACATACATCGAAGTCTTGATACTGGTGGCTTGGGTCGCGTTGCTGATGAAGCTGCTGTAGGTGGCCCACCCAAAGAGGCCGATAGAACTGTCGACATCATGCCTGAAGTCGCCGATGACTTTATGCTGTAGGTGAGCCATCTACAAGTGGCTATGCAAGTGCATAGCAAGACTGTTCACCTGTGGTCAGTTGGTGCATTGGCTCAGACTGGCTATGTGTCCTTCAGCAGAGAGCCAATCCCAATTATATAGTCCATGAATTCCTACACATCATACTCCCCAGTATACAGTTTCACATTGGTGGGGAGGCTGGTGGTCTTGGTGGCCAGTATGATATTGATATCCACCTTGATATACATACCATTGCTGTATAACACATGATGTTGGTACCTTTAGCGGTACAATGCAGATGTGTTTGGCATGCATGTCCAGACTGGCACCAGCATTGCTTCGAAATCAACATACACTAATATAAGCACCTTATTGTATTAATGTAAATTATGGAAATTGAACACAGGAGGCTTGCTTTCTTCTCTGGTGCCAGCATGTCAGCATATATGGGGACATGGACATTACAATACCTCCTGTGCTCAGCCAGTATCTCAGTACCCATCAGCCCTGTTACTCACAGCTGTTCATCATGGTATGCTTGTAGATATTGCTTGCAAATCATGACAGCATATCCATTACAAGTCACCTGTGAGTGAACCAGGCAGGATAAATCAGCTATGAACAGTAATATTAGTTGCCATCTTTTGTCTCCATTAAGATGATATCGATGTGGGTAGTCCGTTATTTCTTCGATGCTCATAATGGGATAATATCATTTTCTTCCTCATATGCATAGATATTGATGCTGGCCCCTGGATTATTCCTTTCAAATATGGGCATTTGACAGAGGGAGGGGGAACTCTAGTTCAGTGAAATTAAACCATGTGTCCAGGGTATGGTATCACTGATTGATGTGGGCAGGACTCTCCCCTCTACATAGCTGGTTAGGACCACCCATTTAAAGCACTGCTGGTTCTGGTTCTGTGGATTAATAATGTCATATCTGGCTACAATATGCACAGGTAAGGCAATGTAGGAGACTTGTAGCAGGTCGAGTTTACTGACTCGCAGCTGGAGTCTTTTCATGGTGGTGAAGATCCAGCCATGCCCCTTTCCATGTACTCCTCCTGGCATATCTTTGCAATGGCAGCCATCACAACATCTTCTATGTTGGCTATATTAAAGCGAGAAAGATTCTTTGTTTTGAAGGAATGCTGGTCTGTCTCTTCTTCTTGTGGCCCAGGCTTACTATATGTGTACTCCAGGAAAGTGTTAAATTTCATGTGCCCTGGTCCGCAATCTCCTGCTGCAGTTGACCAATGATATTGGGCTTGATACACTCAAGGTAGATGCAAATGTCGATGGCAAGGCTCAACATATTTTCAGCAATATAGGTCCACATCATGCCCCTAAACATATTCTCTTCTTCCACAAAGTCATTTTTCTTGCTTTTGCCAGTGCTGGTGATGACAATACCCCCTTAGCAAAGGCAGCCCTATGCAATAGTCTTGCAGGCTGGAACAAAAGCCATGGCCTAAGGTGTGGTGGATGGTTCTGGCTGGGGGCTAGTTGGCACAGCCATATGTGAGTGTTTTACTGGTGGTGATGGGGCAGATCTGGTATATTTCACACTGTGATCACAAGTTTATATGTATGTATAAACTGTCTTCCACAGTTTCTGCACTTCAGTGACTTGGTGTTATAATTGGCCCAACAGATATGCTTGTACCATCTGGGATTGCTGGTGTGACTGAAACTCTCATTGCAGAACTTGCAATGGGTTGAATCAGCCAGGCTGATCGGTCCTGTGCATGACATACAATGGCTGGCAAGCTTGTCAATGTGGGCAAATGTCTTCCTGCACCAATCACACAGTGGCTGCTGTGCCCCCTGAATGGATTGAGGTCACAGTTGTGCTCATGGCACAGTCAATTGGGGTGATTGTTAAATATGCAATCACTAAATACACATTGGAGTGCTGGTCATATCAGAGCTGTGATAGGTGAATGGGGTGGCTTTGATGGAATGAATTAAGATGGTGATTGCTGGTCAGATGTGTGAAGAAACAAAAGTAAATAATGATACAGAAGATGCCATGTCCAAATACATCATGAAAATAAAATTATGCTCTGATTATCTTCTTGACTGGTTTTGTCTGGGCAGTTGATCTTGTGAAACACTGCTCAACACCTAATGAAGGCCAGGAGGAATCCCTGTGGAACAATGTATAGGCCTAAGCATGCAGCAGGTATAACAAGGGATGGTAAAACCTAACATATTCTGTAAGCTTGCTCGAATAGGTTATCTCAGCACACCCCTGTTGTCTTACACATTTCACCATCACTCCTTCCCCACTTCACCTTGGTACAGTGAGAGGTATGGTGATTGTAGGCAAACCCTTAAGGATGAATGGAATGGTAAACACTACAGTGTCTAGCATCTGTGATAAACTAGAGGAAATTAAGGTAACATCAGAATTTAAAATAGGAAGGTGGTACAAAATTAGTATTGTTGAATAGAGCTTATAAAACTGAACACATTTTGTATGGAAAGTTTTATTGTATGATTCACCATTTTGAAAATATCGAAATATTCTTTGTCTGGAACACTCTGGGTATCCCAGTATTAAGATACAATTTATTTTTCTTGAAAATGGTGCATCCAAGCTTTTCTGGGTAAAATGCTTTGTATGCAAACTGTTAAGGACAAATTGATTGGTAAATACTACAGTGCCTAGAATCTACAGTAAACTAGAAAAGAAATGAAGGTAACTTCAGAATTTCAATTGGGAAGATGGTAAAAATCTAGTATCACTGTTTGGGCTCTGAAAACTGAACATTTGTTGTCGGAAAAGTCTTTTGGTTTATGCTTCCAATTCAATGATATCAAAAATAAACCTGGTGCTGAAGATATGATGTACATAACAATATCATTGTAATGTTGCAGGCCTAGTAAGGAACCAAACTTTTGCTTACACCTAAAGTTTGAAATAAATAAAATGTGTGCAATTTGACAGTACAAAAATTAATTAGAAATGTTTTCTTTAGAAATTATTACAAAATAACATATTTGCTTGTGTTCTGTTCACTGTAGTAGGGGTTCGAAATGCTTTCCGCCCTGTTATAAACACATTTGTGCCATTCATCGTGCACTTTGTGTACCCTGAAGCATCTCTGCAGATGGCAGCGACCGGCATTCTACTCTAATTAGGTTTTTCATTTCATCTCTCGATATAGGACACTGTTTATACAAAGTGTCTCTAATGCATCCAAAACTAATCAAGGGGTGTTAAGTCTGGTGACCATGGTGGCCATCTCACTGGCTCCCCTCTTCCAATCATTCTACCAAACCATTCTAATTTAAAGTATGCCTGGCCACCAAGAAAAAATTGGCTGGTAATCCATCTTGTTGCAGCCACATTAACAACCATGCTGCTAGTGGAACTTCTTCTAGCATCCCAATCATTGCATGTACAGAAAATCAGAGTATTGCTCACCATTGAAGTGTTTATAACAAAAATAAGGTCCGATGATGTGATCAAGGATGAGTCCACACCAGACATTTAGGTCCCAAATGTGCTGATTGATATGCTGACGTAACCAATGAGGTTCTTCTGCTGACCAATAGTGGGAGTTGTGAATATTTACATCCGCATTATATTTGAAAGTGGCCTCTTCTGTCCACAGTATGATAGTCAGGAAGTTCAGATATTGATTTTAAAACCAGTTGCAGAAGGATATTCTTGTCTGGAACTCATCTTTGCTTAATGCCTAATGGATATGAATGTGTTAGGGATGTAAACCACCATTTTGTAGGATTCTCAATATGGTACTTCTACTCACCCCAAAATCCCATGCTGTTCTTCGAGTAG
Organism: Dryococelus australis; assembly: GCA_029891345.1. NCBI lineage: Eukaryota > Metazoa > Arthropoda > Insecta > Phasmatodea > Phasmatidae > Dryococelus > Dryococelus australis. The sequence goes on from CM057009.1 coordinate 149,674,842, forward strand.
AAAGATGTGGTTTTAGATTTATTGCAGTAAGAGTATCCATGCTTGTATCGTCTAACACATCTTCTGACTTGATTGTTATCATTGCATGTCGGTTCCACCTGGCCAATATTGCAAACTGTGCTTCAAATCTCTTGATACCTCACTGTAAAATGGGCTCTGCTTATTGGTAATTCTGGTGACATTCGCTGAGCACTCTAATCATGTCGATTTATACTTTGTTTGAATACAACATTACCTCACAAATAACAAAATAAAAATGAAAACCATGCTAGGAACCTTTCACAGTGCACGCACTGCGAAAATGCCTCTTATTCAACATGACAAATGGCATAAACAGAGGGGAAATGCAAGTATTGCTATCTAGTGTGAACAGTTCCTGCTTGCCTCATTCGGGTTGGCATGAAATGGCACAATGCAAAATAGGATGTGCCAGACTGTGAATATGTCTATATTTTCACGATGGCAAAATATGCCATAAAACTTTCCAGAGAAAATATGTTCACGTTCGCGAGTTGTATTCAACTATTCAATAATACTATTTTTGTACGACCTTAACATTTCAAATTCTGAACTTACCCTCGTTTCCTGTAGTTTACAGCAGATTCTAGACACTGTAGAGTTCATCATTAAATTCGTCCATAAGGGTTTGCCCACAAAGCATTTTAACCAAATAAAGTCTGGATGCACTAGTTTTGAGCAAAAGGGCTGGTACTATATGTTGCCAAACACAACATATTTCGATATTTTCAAAATGTCGAAAGGTGTACAGTTTCATAAGCTCTATTCAACTATACTAATTTTGTACCACCTTCCCATTTGAAATTCTAAGGTTACCTTCGTTTCCTCTAATTTAGTGCAGTTTCTAGATACTTCAGGTTTACCATTCAATCCGTCCTTAAGGATTTGCCTACAAAGCATTTTACTCCAAAAACTTGGATGCACCATTTTATGAAAAAGGGGTGGTACGGTAGGTGTGGGACATTTGGTATATGTAACTGTTAGCCACTGACATTAAGCGCCTCGAGTATAGGGGGAGGGACAGTACAATAAAACATAACTTAGAGTGACAGCTTGCTCACATAGGTTACTCCTATGGTCTCCACATTCCATCATTGTTTAATCCATACTTCACTTCAGTACAGCATGTAGTGTCTGCCCCTGTCCCAATTGAATCAGTCGGGAGAAAAAACCCAGTCCTTTGGTGCACTCACACATTTTGCCAAACTCTGCAAGTGACTGGGAAACTAATTGGTATTAATAATAGTTAAATATATTGTAGCTGTAGACGTTAACACCCATGTGTGTTTAGCGAGTAGTTTGAAATGGTGGGGATTAAAGTAAAGCAGGTGCCTGCAGTAGTATAATAAAATACATTGGGAATAATAATATGTAATTGTAGCTCTAAACATTCACGCCTGAGTGCTGAGAGGTACATATACACAGTGCATGTTTATTATTTATGTGAGAATATTAAATTTAAATGGTGTCTTAAAATGTAACTAGGGCACAAAACATAACAGCGCCCACTTTACCACAAATAGCCTTAATGTACACACCTGCAGTACAGTGTGCAGTATGCTGACTAGGGCATGCCTCAGTTCTGAATAACATAGCTTTGAAAGAAGAGGCTTCTCAGTGCGAGTAACAGGCTGGGTGAACAATGTATGCATGTAATGCAGGCCCTGGTACATGAATAACAACCTGTGTGTATAAAGGTAGTTGGACTGGATTGGGGGCTGCCTTGTAGTGTTTGTTTCCTGTCTTTGCTGAAACACATCTACTCAACTAGCATGTGGACTGGTTCCCAGAGCCATGCGAGCACAGCCACTGTTTTTCATTTTGGACTTACTTGAATGTGCCCCTTCAGTGATCATCATAATTAAGGTAGCTATAGTAATCAGTGTAAGAGGGATGACAGCACTCTCAACTCACAACAGAGTAAGCTACTTAAGCCACTGACATAAGAAATGCAGTGCATATATGCCTCACTGCCTCGAAGTTAGTTCTAAATTATATTAATATATATCCCATATGATAGGGCTTAAAAAAGTGCTCATGTTACCATGAATATCCTATAGAGATATTGCTACAAACACCACAGAGTCGAATGAGATATATACTGTTCATCATAAAGTAAGCCATTTATGTAATAAACTTAGTGTGTATATTCCACAAGACAATACATTTAATTTACTTGTCACCCAAATTAGAGGCAGATTTCAAAAAAGTGCTAATTTCCACATGAATATCCTACCATTTTGGTTCCACCACCACTAGCAAAATTTGAGCTAGGCCATTCATGGTATCGTAAGTACATTTAAGCCATATTTTATTATTGTCCCATGGTTAAGAAACACAGTGTGTATATTCTATGGCATTCGAATGTTATGGTCAAACAAGTGCTATTCACAAAAGTGAGGTTATGTCGTGTCCCCCTCTCTCCTCCCTGGTGAGTATGTGTAACCCGTCCACCCTCCTTCTCCCACTGCTGTGCTTTGATTGGCTGTGCCCCTCCCCCAACTCCTCCTTTTCTCTACTTTCCCTATTAGGTCTGCTGTGATTGGCTGTTGGTTGTAGGCAGATCTACACATATGGGTTGTTGTCGGCTTACCCCTTCTTTCCCCTCCTTCCTCTCCAATGTGTGCTGTCATTAAACAGTTGGTTATTGCTGCTGCCTGACTGTCAAGCCTCGACTGCGCAGCTGGTTTGCTACAAACTATCTGCTGCTCTACAACATCTACAAACAATATGCTGCAAGGCCAATCATAATGAATCAACGGCAAAAAGCAGTTGTACTGTGCCATCATAAAAGTTCCAGCTCAGTCTTCAACTCGTGCTTCATCATTATCATATTTATCAACATGAAGAGAAACAGAAGTTTAAAGTGATTACGACAATAATACAGTTTGCGTGTTTTCCCTAATATGACAAAAATACACTACAAGAGAGTGTGTGTAAATATATGTATAATAGTGTATACATATTTTTTGGAATAACATGAAGAAACTAACTAATTTGTATATAGTTTAAATATTTTTCATGCCCAAAGACTTTTTAAAGAAGATTGTAAATATTAAGTTTTAAATAGTGCTTGTGGTGTTTGTGTGGTAAATGGATGTAAATATTGGTGAGTAGTAAAATGAGAAATAATGAAACTGAATATTGTTATAACTTTAAACCTATCAGTGTTCTAACCTTTCAAAAGTGTGGGGAAAACAGCTTCGTTAAATATTATGCTACATGCAATCTAATTTTTATAAAATATTTTGGTGTGACACACTAGGGCTTAACACACAATTTTCAATTACTCATCTACCTAGTGTTTTACATAAAAAAAATACAAATTACTATTGAAATGATTTTTTTTAATAAGACACAATTTTCCTGCTTGACACAAGTGTTAAAAAAAATATTTGGGTATGACTCAACAGGGATTAAGACATAATTTTCAATCACTCATCTACCGAGTGTTTTTACATAAAAAAAATCATTGAAATGAATTTTTTCTATGTTATAAAGTGTGGATATGATATACCAAATTACTGAATAAAGAATATGAGGAACACAATATTTTAAAAGAGGTTACAAATAAAATTATAAGACACTTAAATGCAACTGAACAGTAAGATAACTAGAAACACATTTGAATTGTAATTTTTAATTTTTCTTTGTAAATTAAATTATTTTTAATAATTTGAAACTAATGAAAAAACAAGACAAACAGCTTTTAAAACATAAGTGACAATAAGGTTTGTTGATGGTAGAATAAATGAAATTAAAATAATGGTTTAAAATGAATAGATTATTATTGAAATTGTTAGTTTGGTTTGCGTGATGTGTTGGAGCAACCAAGTGAGCCGGCGGTGTGTTGGCAGTGGAGATGAGCACTGGGAGCAAGGTTGGTACATGGTATAGTCACATAGTGGCCAGAAAAGCTGATGTCTGGTGCGAGATGGTGAAAGAGTAATTGGCTGAAAATGCTGCAGCCAGCAGAGTAAGAAATCTCCATGCATGCTTCGCAGTCCAGCTACCTACTGATGACATGTGTTGACTTTTGCCGTGCATGCAGGCCTTACCTTGCTATATCACACCTAGTACATTATATTATTACATGTAATATTTAAATGTTGCATTGCAATACAAAGAACAGTCTTTAACAAGTATATTTCCTTACACAAGGTAGGAAATAGTATTAGATGTAATATTAACTTTTCCTATATAAAACTTGTTGTAAAACACGAAGGAAGTCTTTAGGTAATAAGACGTAGAGTTATAGTAAATAATACTTTACTGAACATTCGTGTTATACATTTAATAAAATATTTGAAATAGTAGTTTCAGCAGGTGTTGGGACCATTGGAAGTTGGAGTTCTGGTGGCGGTTGGGTTGCCTTTGATGGTTGTGCTGTTGGTGACAGTTCGGCTGTTGGTAGAGGTATAAGCTAATGATATACACAATCTGAGTTCAGTCTGCAATGACGTGTTCTAGGGTGCAGAAATGCAATTAGGGTCTCAGTACTAGTGAAATTACACCATTGGTATGCATACTTGTGTAATTAGTCACAGTACTTTTTCAATTGAATATTGCAATTATTCTTTCAGTATACTTAGTTGTGTAATTAGTGACTCTTATTTATAATTGCAATTGCTTTAATTTTTTAATAAATGTCTCAATACTTATAGATAGTAATTATTGTGCAATATATAATTGTGATTGTTATCGGTACTTGTTCAATTCCTAATTATTATGTACTTAGCAATTGCTCTGTACTTCAATATTGTAACTGTTATTATTCATTTCATTATTATTCAAATGCTGGATTAGCAATGATCACTATTCAAATGCTCTAATTTCACAATTCGCCACCCAACCTTCTCTCGACAGACACTGAAGAATCAACATCTATGCTGCTCGCAACCCCTTCAGAGCTCATCATGGACTATGGACTAGACACCGAAGAAGCAACACCTCTGCTACTCCCGACACCCTCACCCCATTCCATCGGCAGAGATTTCATTGCTCGCTAGACACCAAAAAGGCAAATCTACTCTCCCAAAATGTCAGTTTTGCTTCTTTTTTCTTGAACACCCAACTGGTCAATCACTGCACACCTCGTTGGGGAAAGGAGGGGTGAGCAGACAGCACCCCATCTGCAGAAAGGGGTAGCTGTGCCCACAACCAACATCCAATCACAGCATACCTCGTAAGGGAAGTAGGGAAAAGGCTTGTTTGGGAGGAGGGGCACAGCCAATCACAGTAAACCAGTGGGAGGAGGTGAAATGGGTTACATATAAACACCAGGGAGGGGGATGGGGGACACAATATAACCTCACTTTTGTGAAATAGCACTTGTGCCACTCTTGAAATTTTTGATCCAGTAATCTGCCATTAAAACTTCTTATTCCAGTCGTAAGACCACCATCTTTGACACAATATCCTTGTAGCCAGTATGTTTTTTTTGCACTTCATGCTCTATCATTTCATACTGTTTTTATGATCTGTCATTCCAGTCGGTCGATGGCCATGTTCCCCTAAAAATTTCCCATTTTTCCAAAATTTTTTGGTATAAGTGCTTGCTCCTCAATGTGGATGACTGATTCCTCATTGTGGCTGATTTCAACCAATTCGGAGTGATTTTGGGCAGCTCCCTATTGCTTCTAGCTCACCACCGATCAGGCTTGTTTTTACTTCTAGCCCACCACTTATCAGGCTCCTAACTAGCACGAAGAGCATCGACCACCCCCTTCCCACTCCCCAATAAAAAATCACATAAATCTAAAAAAATACATATTTAATAAAAATATATTTTATAATTAAAAAGTTTTAAGTCATTATTATTGGGTGTTATGTATCACTGGACTCGTCTTTTTTAAGGTGCATACGATCATGATGTCATATAGATTATGTAACCCAATGCCAGGACACACATTTTGGATTTAAGAGTTATGCCCCTTACCTCCCCTGCAGCATTTCAAAACTTATTATAATCACCCCATCTTACTAACACCCCTCACCCGCCCCTCAATGACTATACAATATTGCCAGTATGTATATTTATTTACGAGTTTAAAGATATTATTTTTCCACATACAAGAAGGTATATAAAATATTATTGTAAAGTACGTTCCAGACAGGACTTTGTAAAAAACAATCGAATTTTAAAACTTTGCTTTTTAAAAATCAATTCAATCTATATTTTTATTACTGTATTAAATATGTTATTACTGTTGTACGAAAAACAGAATGTAATTGAAAAGTAAGCCATCTAGCCTTGTATACACGCACATGTCATAACAGGCATGCGAGGCAGATGCATGTCATAAGATTCGCATGCAGCATGCGATCGATGTCAATAGGACACCGCAGGGAAAGAGGAGCCAATGACCTTGATCACACATGTGAGATTTGTATCACCTCGCGAAAATAACTGGATGCGGGGAAGGGAATGACCGAACAGCATATAAGGCCAAGTTTATGAAGTTTGCCATCATTCTACGTCCTGCTACCAGCGCATCGTTATTAGCACTCTGCGTCCTGCTACCAGCAACATATAAGCATTCTGCGATTTCTGGATATACGCACCACCTTTTCTCTACAGTACAGAGAGAGTAAGTACCTACTGTATTTTTTTAAATAATGCGAGCAGAGAGGAGCTCGCATCAGTGCCTACTGCGGCCGATTGCAGCTTATCACGAAGGCAAGGCGAGTGTAGTATGCTGACTCTATGTGCTGAGTGCGTGTAATGATAACAGCCAGCACACCGTGGTCCAACTCGGCCTTGGCCGGCTTAAATACTCGCCGCCACTAAGCATCATGCATTATGTATTAAAATGTATTTGTTCTTGCGTATCTTTAAAAACTAATGAAATTTAATTTATTCACATGCTGAAGGAAACAGAAGTCACTTAGTAATGAGCAATAGGAATTTATTTTTTCGGTGAATAAAAATTCGCCAACAACAATATGTATTATATCACATTATCTAGCTAAAATTTCCATAATCGAAATGCTTATGTGATATACTGCCAAATGTCCTTAAGGGTCATCTACTATCAAAAATGTCCTTTTTCTGTTTCTTGCACCACCGATCACATGTATCAGTAGGGTTCTTTACAAATACCGTAGACAGAATGGTAACTGACTTTTTGAAGTAACACTTCATCACGCAAATCTTCCCATCATCTCTTGAAAACTGTCCCATGGCACCTCTCTCGCACTTACTCATGACTTTGTCGCTAGTGAAATCTCACCTGGGGAATCTGTTTTTCATTTAAGTGCCCGTGCCATAAATGTGTTTTGAATGCAAATAATTAAGAAGGTGTTCGGTAGTAATGTACCGATCAAAATACACACGTGTTCCAGGTGGCACAGTTTCACACAACTTCACAACTGCTGACTTAGCAACAAAAAATTCACTACTGCTGTCATCCATAAACAGTGTATTCTTACCCTGATAGACAACAAAATCTGAAACAGTTCCTTCTAGTCCAGCAATTACAATGTTTTTCAAACCTATGGGATTGGGTTTTCTCACAACACACTGCTTCATTGAAGTATGACCAGTAAAATCTATAATTTGTTCATCAATGGACAAATGACAAGGTCTTGACAATATCAAGCAACCTCTGCACACCTCATTCAGAAATATGTCGTAGTTTCCAAAGCTTGTCGGTTGATTTTGAATGAGTACACACATTGTCATCAATAACAACTTTGAAACTGGAACGGATTGCAAAATATTTCTCTCTGGTGAAATTATCTGCAATAATCGGCTCTGGTGGTCTCAGCTCCAATACATTTTTATTCATGGGAACCCAAGATTAGGACTTAGGAGAATAACTCCAAAGAACTTTCTAAGATCATACGTTTTCAAGTTCAATCTTTCTCCTTTAGATGCAACAGATCTTGTATTAGTGCAATTTGCAATGCATAAGTACAGTGAATCACATATGTACTGCTTCAAATACTGTCCAGGAATCCAGTTACCCGTTGAGCCTATAAATAAAGGATCGCTATCATTTCTTATGACATAAATAAGGACAAAGTTATCACTTCTACTCCAGTTATGAGAAGGTAGCTTTCTAGGTGCATTCATTGAAGGTCTGGAACAGGAAGTTTGTTTACTGTTATCATTTTTACTGTGGGCTTTTACAGATGAGCTGCGACCATTGGCTTCTGAATGAACACTAACAGGCTGAGGACTTGTGCTGAGTGATGCTGAACTGATATCGGTGTTGGAAGATGCTTCTCCTACATTTTAATCATTTTCATTTTCAGAAGAATGTTCACCTAACTGGCGTTGCTTCCACACACTTCTTTCAGGCACAGCATCTTCAACTTCGCATTCGTCAGATTCAGATAACTTGTCATCTTCAATCATTTGCAGAATTTGCTCTGCTATCCACATCTTTTTCTTTCCTAAAAAGTGAACGAATTATACACCGAGAATAGACAATATTTTTAGAATTATTACATCAATTTACAATACAAAAAATGATAAGCTCCCTTGAAATGATAAAATGAAAATAAAGATAAAAAAGTTTAAAATATTTCATTATTTTGAAAGACTTCAAAGAAAAAAAGAATGCTACAACAAGGTCTGCCTGGATTTTGAACAATTTACGTGTGAAAATAGACCAAAGGTATTCAACCAAGCAGTTAACAAGAAAAAATAATTCAGGTCACATGTACTCGACTGAGTACTTTCACATTTAGAGGTTATGTTTGTGTTAGTTACAACATTGAGTACTCAATTGAGTACCGAGCAGATTTGATGTCAAGTAAATTTTCACTGCACAAAGACATCTGGTACTCAATCGATTACCATATTAAATTACCTTTTACAAGAAAATATGCAATTTTTCGATATAACTAACTGTGTAAATAGGTTCCCAAAGTAATGTAGTTACATGGTCTACATCAGTTATTTTCCTAATTCTTTGTTACAAAGTAAAAAACAGTTTAATTACCGACAATACGCTTACATCCGGCTATCTTGATTTCATGTAAAACAACTTACCAAGATTACCAACATAGAGTTCTGAAATTTCCTAGGCATAAAATGTAAACTCTCTAAGAAGCATTTCAATACAGAAATACGGTGAAATATGTGAATATTGCCAAACAAAAAAAAATTTAAGAAAGTACTCAATTGAGTACCATTAACCTATCTGGGTCTCAGAAGGTTGATGAACGTTCTCGCGTATGGTGAAGGAAAAAATAATGCCTAATAAAAAGTTATTTACACATAACTCGCGGCCCTGTGCGCCCGATGATAGCATCACAGGCTATGTACTGGATGTGGATGTGCAGTACTCCACAGCTTTGCATGAGCACACAAAGACCTGCCATTTCTGTCTTCGAACGAGTGCCCTCCAGACTCGAAACACGCAAAGCGTATGACCACTCTGGAAGATAAAAAGAATTATATTATACATTACCGAAATTTGAAGCAAGCACTGGAACATGCACTGCAAGTCTCTAAAATACACAGTTCAATGCAATTTGAACAGGAAGCATGGATCAAACCATATATTTCTTTAAGTACTGAAAAACGATAGGTCACAAACATCAGTTTTGAATAATATTCCTATAAATAATGAACAATGCTACATTTAGAAAATTAATGTAAAACAAAAGGCAGAGACAATGCATAGAACTGGTATGCACAGAACAAAGAGCAAGGAAACTAAACGCTAAACCACATTTAATGTGCTGCACAATATTTATAAAAAATGTATCACTTGTGAAGATAGAGATAGAAAAGCAAACAATAGTATTTAACAAACCAATATATGCAGGCTATGCTGTACTAGACCTCTCCAAGACCCTGATGTAAGATTATATTATGATGTAATGAAGAAAAAGTATGGAGACGTCCTTGAACTGGCCTACACGAACACTGACAGCTTCATATCACAGCATAGCTGCAGACCCCAAATTCATGTCAGAGTTTAACACCAGTGAATACCGCTATACTGGTCCTCTGTTTTAGGCGAGTGGCTTTCATTACCAGCGCCGCAACCCCACCTACGTAGTATGGTCACGCAGCACTAGAGAAAATTTAAAAAAAATGGAAATTTACTTATTCGAATAACTGTATATGTCTAAAAGTGCTAGAAAACGTATTACATATTCCCTGGTGCCAATGTCTGGGGAACCATGCACATGGTCATGCCATATGGATGGTAAAGGGGGAGGGAGATGCTGGAATGAAAGAGGTCGACTACGCCCCTTACAAGAGATGGATGTGAGTACTGCTCCCTGGTGATTGTGGTGGACTCACTCCAAATAGAGAAGAGATATCTACCTTGAAGAACACGAAATGCAAAACATATATACAAATATTATGTAATTTTAAAAACTATTATGTTAAATAATTTTTTTTTAAATTGTATTTGGTTAAATGTTTTATATCTAATAGATACCTTTTCATTACATTAAAAAATATTACATTATAAAAATTGAAGTAATTTAAAAAATTAGAAAAAGGATTATTTTATACAATTAGGAATTAATTTAATAAAACATAAATTAATTATATAGAAAATTCATTTTGCCATTAATAAATCACTTAAGAGGAAAATAAATAAATTACATTGTATAGAAATAGGTAAGGAAAAAATAAGTAAAACACTCAAATACATGTTAATACTCTATTTGTGTAGTACACAGTCAACACACAACACATTTATCATTTTAAAAAAGAGTTCATATAGTTTTCTAATTTTAGAAAATTGTTACAGGCACACCTTCAACGACTGCCCAAAAATTACATGTAAAACAATGCTATTACTGTGCCAAGTCCTTCAGTAAAAGTGATGCTATGAGCACTCTACTATTAACACACAGATATACATGCAGAATATTTATTAAATTATTTAAGTATAAAAAAGCATACAAAACATTAATTGTGTCGACATATACAAATTTTGGAGACAGTTGGGGAACAAATGTAATTTCTGTACATATGGACAGGGGACAAACAAAAGGATTGATGGAAGAATCGATTGAAGGACTGTGATTGATCGAATAATTTTTGTGCGAATTGATGTGTGAATTGGTGTGTGGAATTGTGTGGACTGGTGAGGATTGGTGAGGAGGATTGGTGTCGTTTGATGAGGATTGTGGTTCTGATTGAGATTGTGGTACTGATCGGGATTATGGTGCTGATTGGTGCTGATTGGAATTGTTGTGCTAATTACTGTGCTGATTGAGAAATATTGATGAAAAGATAGTGAAAGATTGATGATAATATTAAGATTGTGGTGGTGATGGTGGTGGAGTCATTTTCGAAGTCTACAGGTGGTGGGCTAGAAGCAATAGCAAGCCTCCCAAAATCACTCCGAATTTTCTGTAATAAGCCACAACAAAATATCAGTCAGGCACATTGAAGAGCAAGCACTTATTTTCTCACAAATTTTAGAAGTTTTGAGGGGAAAATGGCCATCGACCAACCAGAATGAAAGAGCATGAGAAAACAACATGGAATGATGGAGCATGAATTGCAAAATTCATAAAGGCTACAAATATGTTGGGTCCAAGATGGCGGAATCCAAGATGGTAGTCGTGTGACCGGAATGACAGAGCAGGAATAGCACCTTGCAACTCTCCCGGATTCCCTTGCACTGAAATTCAAGAAGGCGGGCCAGAGCCTCGCGCCTCATCCCGATCCTGTATTGTCCCACAGTCGGCTGTACCATACTACTCTAGTGAGTTGGCTATTGCTTCAGGCTGATCTGTTGGGTTATATTTCAAACCTGTAGGCGTTAAAATGGGAGTAGAGGTTTGATTTCAGATTTTTTCTGCAGAGAATTCTTTTAATTCGCTAGAAGTTATGAATATTATCGGAATGTTCTGTAATAAAAGTCTCCCATTTAAGTATTCCTAAATTTCTACCTTGTTTTTAAGTTATTTTTTAAGTTAATTATATTTTGATTTTAAAATATCAGTTCTGTTATTTTGATTTATTAGTCTAGCGTGTCTTTTTTTCAGATAGTAACATATCTATCTCCGGAATATTTTGCTGGAAAAATTGGTGTATATTGAGGAAAGTAGTGCTTTTCTTTAATTGGGTTTTAATAGTATTTTGAAATAGTTTTAAAACTGGGTTATATGTCATTTTTATTTTTAATTTCTAAATTCGTTTATGTCAAATATTTTGTCTAAATCTGCTTTAAAATTATCCCACTTTGTTTGCGGAAATTTGCTGAGTATTTTATCTGGGTGTTTAGTAAGTTTGTACTTTTTTACAGAAAACCAGCAAATGGTGGTAGTCTAATTAGTCCAAGGGATGTAGTTCTAGTATTCGATTGGGGATATCTGTCAACAGAAGATCTAATACAGGAGGTTGAAATGTATTTTGATGCGGGAAGTGAGTGGGCCAGTCCTGGACGCGGCTTAGATAATTATTTGTTCGAGAGTAGCAAAGTAGTATTCCTCCTTTTTTATTATTTACCCTACTGTGACATTCAGTGTGTTTTGAATTTAAATCTCCTACAATGAGATACGGGTAAGGTTGACTGATTAGTTTATCTAGGTCTGTTCTTAAAAAGTATTTAACTGTGGAGAAGTATGCTGAGGTGTGAAGTGGCTATGATTTGTATTAATGTATATAGAGGTTGATTCTATATGTTCGCAATCAGGGCTACAGTTTACATTATTTTGTAATTTATTGTGTACTAAAAGTAGGGTACCTCTTCCCCTTGTTGTATGGTCTGTCCTATAAGTAATGTAATTTTTAACAGAAAATCGCGTTCGTGGGGTCAATACAGTCTTGTATTAGAGCTATTTCTATGTCGCACGTCTCCGGTAATCTTTCGAGTTCGTAGAGCTGGTTGAACAATACGTTAGTATTCCAGTAAAGGATAGAGAAGCTACCGGGGTCTTGCTGAGGGGCGTGATCCATGTAGTGGCCGACCTGGAACTTGATCAGTGCCACCAGCAGAGGCATGGATTTTTGCTTTGGGTCAGGGTGATTGTTCGCAACCATCATGTATGGACAGATGTGGTCCATGATGGCCTTGAAGTTCGCCACTCGCAGGAATTTAAGGATGTCATTTAAGTCCCGCAGGTATGACCCCAAGTCAGTCCTGGTTGCGGGGGAGGGGGGGTTTAGGGTCTGTGGAGAGCATGAGGAGGGAGCGGGGTGAGGTGCCTGAAACTGTGTCTTGGGCGCAACATGTGTTTGAGCTGGTATTGTCATAGTTTTGTTTGGAACTCTGATGACCTGTGCATAGGTGCGAGTTTGTGGTAGGTTTCTGGCATCAAGGATTTTAGTGTATTATGGTACATCATGAGCTAGGGGAGAGGCAACAGCTGTCATGATGCGTGTTTGAATCCTGGAAGTTTGTTTGCGCTCGGCTGTTGCCTGCCGATGCTGAAATATTCCAAAAACCTTGACATATTGTTTTGAAGTTATCAGATGGAGTCCCCCGCAATTGCAGCACTATGGGTTAGGATTTGTTCTAAAGCCACCAAGGTTGTGTGGTCCGGCGCGGTTAGAGCATATTGGGTGTAAACAGCAGAAATTGCGTGTGCAAACTAGGGCGTTGCAGCTGTGGTACTGGGCTACATCGGACAGCTGTTTCCTATATGGTCTCGGATGGACGACGGTCATGTTCAGCCGGTTGATGGATAGGAGAGGTGGAATTGTATCACTTTTTGCAGCTGTCATGAAGAAAAGGTTTGGTTTTTTAAGCCAGGTGTCTGTTGGGTCAATTTGGTTTGTTTTGCGGGACTGAAACTGGTACATGTCCAGGTCAGTGTTGCCGCGCATTTCCAGTTCTTCCTTAATGGTAGTGGAGTCGGTGTCGCCGAGCAGCTCGAACATCATTATGGTGAAATATGGGATGTTAAGTGATTTCTACAGTGTTTTGGTCGCGCAGTAATTTTGCTTACTGGACGCACTGATGTGCAGGCTGTTACGCACAAGTGGCATCTTGAAACCTGATACACGTATGCCATGGAGCTTGGGCAAAATCTGATTGTAATATTTGGTTTCCCGAATGACCCATCTGAAAGATGGCGGTTTTTTTTGTAAATGAGTGCGGCTGGGATTGAGTTTTTGTGTGTCTGAATGGCCGGGGTTTAGCTTTGAGCTTTGCTGCTCTGGCAGGATTGAAAACCGGTTTGAAACCGGTAATTGCGATACAACAGCCTCTTGTTGAGGTCTGCGAGCGCGTTTCAGATTGCTGGACTCAACCAGTGTTTCCTTCTCCAATTGCGCATTCAGTTGGGCTTCCTGCCATTTCGCCGAGCGGCTTTCCACTTGGGCAGTCGTGTCAGTCGTCTTCATGGCATCGAATCCATTCTCACTTTCTGAATGTTCAGAGGGGAGGGAGGTGTCTCCATGGTGTTCAGTTCCTGGCTTTCTGCTGTGTTCAATTCTCGGTTAATGTGTCCTAAAGAAACTGCGCCAGTCGGGACATTAGTGGGGAAGGTTACATTGCGGTTTGTGCTCTGCTGGAGGCCACCCCCTATGGCCAGGGTTGCATTCTCTTCCAGGATCTGGACGAGTTGGTTGATGAACAATATTGGAGTGCTCAACTTTAATAATAAGTGTACACGTGTGACTAGTACGCTGTGAAGCTCCTCGCTGCTGTACCCACGGGGATTCTCTAGAGATGACCTCTTAGGTGGAATCTAAGAGGCCGACAAGAGAGCTTCGTATCCCCGAGCTAAACACCTAACCGCAGAACGTCGCTAAGAGGCAAATCGCACACTCAACGACGATCAGCGGTGAAGTGCTCTGCTGTGCTGTGAATAGGAGGAGGGCAAGCCGTGCAACGACTAAAATTAACTGCCCTGATCATTAACAAATTATGATGTACGAGAGGAGGGGAAATCAAGGTAGGGAGAGCAGGGAAGAAAAGGGGAGGGAATCCGAGCCGAGTATGGAACATACCACCACATAGAGTTCAAACCGACGAAGACGACTGGCACGACAAGCGCTAGCGTCGCAACGTCATAACTGTCCAACTTTATTTGGCCATACTTATTGGAAGGAGTTTTACGGAAAATTTGAGTGTGTGACAGGGGCTTAAGAAAACTGGGAATCTCCCAACACTTCCGTGTCCATGAATCCGTGTAGACGATAGCAATCGAGTAATTGGTTTGTCGATATGCTTTTTCGTGATCATTGTGGTATACATAGCAACAAGTGCTTCAAATTGCCGTGGCGATTATCATTTTTGTTCTATTAAATACGTGCATGTGGTTTGGCAGTACTATTTACACATTGTTAAACACTGTAAAATATAAAAAATGAAATTTTTATGTTAAGAAACCTTTATTTATTTTTGATTTCTTATGTTGCAAGACTGTGTACGTTTCTTCGTATTGTAAAATGTTTAAATTCATTCCAAGTCTTCTGCTTGTTCCACTTGCGTTTCCAGACAGTTTTCTTATGTATATGTGCTTTGTAGAACGGACCTTTGTGATAGTCCTCACTGCTACCGCAACTGATCAAACTCAATACAAACCTCGAATTTGAAACCAAATAATAAACTTATTTTGTGCAATACAGAAAGCATAACATTTTTTCATCAAATTTCAATGTATTTTCTAACTTCATTAACTTCGCAAAGGCCCAATATTCCAGCAGTTTTGAATACCATCGTTTGTCATAATTTAATATTATTAGAACGCTACACACATGCACGAGCGCATAGTCGAAATTGAATACGTCTAACGAATACTAATGCAATCTCAAGCAAGAAATATTTTTGGTGAAACAAATACAAGGATTCTTTCAAGGGTACATCTTTACAAAGTTTGATTAAAATTAATGACAATGTCATACGTAACTTACCTTAAGATTTGTAAAACTTGTCGCTTGTTGAATTGGTTAAGGTAACGCGCAATCATGTTTTAAATTACACCATCAAAATATAGTAGAATAATTACACGTTCACTGCAAAAAAAAAAGCACAAAAGTATTTGATGTTGAATTAATGTATTTTGACAGAAAAACCAATATTGTTTACGCCAACAAAGTATCGCACAACAGACGATGTTTGGTACTGGCGACAAGAGGTTACTCTCAAGAGCACATGTTGGGTAAAAAAACACTTTTCCCCTGTATGCCCGAGCAATCAAGTTCCCTGTGGGCGACGATCAGGGACGTATGTGCTCAGCGCACAGACCCAGTATACCAGCGTAGATGACATTTCCTCCTGGAAGGGGAACAAGAGGAGGGTATTAGCTGGTTCTTGCCAACTGCCAAGTATCGTTTTTCCCCAGCATGATTCGTGTTACGATGTGTGAATTACGACAGCATTTTGCAGCCTGCTCAAAGCGGTTTTCACACCACCCGAAGAGGTGCATTGACTCTTAGAGGTTTCCATCCATTTGAGTACGTTACGTTGGAACAGGTTGCGCTTGTAACCAGAGATCCGCCAAATTCGCTTTGTTATGTGCCCGTCAAAATTGAATTCATTCCGAGCTGAAAATGTAGTTTTCAATACTTATGCCGTGTTTCAATTGGCACTTATTGTTAACAAAATTGTCACGTGACCCCGTCTTGTCTACAGAATATATAACGTATTTTTGTCAATTGCGTTTTGCGTTTTATCGACTTCGAAGCTAACAAATTAACAAATCCCCGCCATATTAGTTTTGCTTGTTTAAAATCTGTAAATGCACATACCGTTCAAATTATTGGAATATACAAAAGTAGTGTACTCACAATAGTTGTTCCATAAAGGAAGCTGCTGAAATATCCTTGAAATACGCATTTCCTCATGACAGAATTTTTGTCAAGTAAAAATTTTACGTTATATTTTGATTTGGTTAGTTACGAATTTTATACGGCTCTCTGAAATCTTTCTGAAAATTTACTTTTTATTGTAAGCCTTCGTGGACTTTCAATTTCTAGATAACGGTAATGTGAAAATAATATTAGCATGACATGCTAGACAGTCGAATGCCGCGGTGTTTCGACTACCCTTACAAAAGGGTAAATACAAATTACGAAAAACGAAACTTGAAACGACCTAGAATACGACCTTTCTCTGGGCATGGCAATGTCAAATAGTTTTGCTCTAGGCGATAGTCTATACCCGCAGAACCAACCAAAGCGTCTCTGCGTGAGCGAAGTGTCGCGGCAAATTTCAAGTATGCATTTTGTGACACAGTGATACCCAGGACGAGCCAAATACAGGACGTTAGGTAATTCGATTATACAGATTACACGACACGAACATGTGATCAAAATTGAGTAGAAACTACTCTTTGGTAAAAATGCGTAAGACCCTTCGTTTACGAGTAAAGTGGCACGAAAAGTCCAAAACTATTGTAGCAAACATGTGGTATTCCAATTAGATAAAGGCGAGGTGATGTGGCAATACTGCAACTAATGTTTCGGTTGTAAGGCATACGGCAAGGGAACGAGCAAAGCTCAGTGGTGCCATAGAGGCCTTTTTTTTTAGTGCCTAGCCAAGTGTACAACCTATCTATATTCTTGCATAACCACACTGGCTCAAGGCCCTCAACAAAGTACCAGGACCGACTATATTAATTCTTCTAAATTACTACCACCAGTTGCTTCATTAGTATCATGCTTTATTACATAAACAAAACTAATCTCAATTACAAATTACACAGAGACAATAAACTCTACACTTCTTGACTCCTACCTTTAGTTATAATTCAGATCTCAACTATCTTACTTATAATGACTTTAGTTATTACTTTAAATTCCTACCTCTTAGTCTATGTCTATTAATTCTTCTCTGATTCAATAATTACTTGAGATGACATTAATCGCTCTACCTGACTCGTATCGCACCCTGCTCACCCTTGCACTCTACTCAAGATCACCTACCACTGACAGCCTCGAATCGTCGGAGATCCTCCGTCGGCTCGTTTAGTGGAGATGTGGTGAAGAAGGACGGCTTGCCCAAGCCTGGTCTCGACCCAGCTCCTGGATCACATATAAGTAGAAAACATTTCTCTGTCCGGAGACCTTATTACACACGTACAGTACCGCCCTAATGGTACATGAATCTAAAATATAATGTAATACAGAAACAAGAAATTCAAAATACGTCACAACTGACTTTTCATGCCATTAACATACATCTGACTGGATATAAACATCAGTATTGTGAGCGGTGTTAAATTGAATAAACAGCCTTGGCCGGCTGGCTTATATTGACACAAGTGGACACTGCAATTAGAATACACTGTTGTTGCAACGTTAAACGGCCATTTCTAGGATGTGATGCTATCAGTCGTCGCTGGCCTGCGACGTCATCAATTATGGCAACCTGCCGAGGTGGACCATGATGAACATACTTAATCTGAAATGTTTTTCGGCCAAGTAATAACATACAAATTTGTGCGTGATGCGAAGTAACAAGATACACAGGCATATTGAAAACATGATAACTTCATATTATACATTATTTACATTTGACTGCATTGCGTCCACATGATATGGTAGACACAGTATTATACTACTGGACGTCACATGTATTCCTACAATTTAAAAACATCGAACGTGCTAGAGCACAATTGAGTTACATGTGAGATTGATATGACTGATAACCAGTTTTGTAACCCATGTCCAACTTTCACAGTCATTACGAACCGCTTGTAGCAATTGAGAAAATTTTAACATTTTTAACATAAATCGCCAATAACAACAACATTATGCAGCTACTCGATACGTAAATGTAGGTGTCTTGTTCAAGAAAGTAAAACACTGGATTAGGTGCCCACTGGCGTCGTAATATAGTGGCCTCAAATTGAGTGATATTGGGTAAAGTAGCGTGTTTGATTTGCCAATGCTCGTCAAGAGCGGTGGTAACATTATGGTAATGGACCCTATTCGTCATGGACAATTGTTCTAGTGTAAAAGAAGTAAGTCTCTTTTAGCCAGCGAATGGGTACTACAGTAATAGCGGCCGTCTCGGACAGTGCCCGCACGTCACAAATGTGCATAGTCTCAATAAATGTAGTCTCTCCCACTTGTACCTAACACCCACATAGCAAGAATAGCTCTAAATTCCCTACATGGTTGTTAGATATTACCTGACTGAGAGACGCATTAATACACAAGCTTTCCAAACCTGTTGGAGGATTGGCAGAATTTGTGTCAAGGCTGTATATTTGTCTGTAGAGCACGTGTATTTACATCTGGTCAAAAGGTTTTCACAATCATCTAACATTATGTTTGCTCTACTGCACTCGTGAGTTGCACAGTGTACTGACTCCTTGGGAATATAAAAGACGTCGAACTTATGTTCTGGCGAGTCTTGAAGTTCCTTAACCCCTTGAAAAATGTTCATTTATCGCTTTTAAATTGGACGGTGTCTCAATGCAACATGATTCGTTCTTATAGAGACATGGGACATTGAATACCTTGTAAATTTTCCATTCCCCAACTGCCTTACATAATGGGACTTGTACTTTGATGAGTTCCTGATTTTGTGAGAATGAACATTCAACGAGTGCATGCATGCAATATTTATTTACGTTACTTGTCGGTATGCTGAGCCGTAAGTTTAATTTACGCAAACTCGTTTCCAGTCTTTGCAAATCTGAAATCAAATGTTTCTTAGAGACTGCGTGTAACTGTAATTTATTGTCTTGGCAATATTGTATGTAAGTAGCAACTTGCTGTTCCGTAACGAAATTATTTATAAGGTGCAAAAGAACTGTACGGAAAAAAAGATTTTGAGTTGATAGCCGGTATACTCTCCACAGCTGGATTATATTCTCTAATTAAGGTTGATAATGAATTGGCCATCTGTACCAATTTGTTCACTTTTTCTTCCACTTGCATTTTGATTTGATCTATAGCTTTAACTATGATATTCAACTCGGTGTTAGAAGTTACTACAAGTTGAGTGAGCTCATTCAGCTCGGTAATTATTTGTTCGTCATTGGCTATAAGAGCATGTAAGTGTTTATTGGTGAGTATATTAAAAAACCAGTTACCTACGTCCCCCAGTAATTGAATGCCGCGACGTCCGCGAGTGTGTGATGCAACTTCGCTTAAATACTCTGTTAAAACTCCCTTCTGTACTGTTACATCATATTTGAAAATCTGCCCGGCATGAAGACAATCGCTAGAAGAAGGATTTCTGCATTCCCCATGTAACCATGTGTCCAAGAATTTGGGTGTAGTTGGAGCTTGTATGGTGAGTGAATAGTATAACGGAATGGTTTTCTCATATATAATTTACACATCTGCTGGAATCCAATAGATGCCAGCATGGGTATGAAACCCCGTGGACACAGAAGTGACTGAGATGATAGAACGTAGCACAGAGATGACAACAGCGGCACCTGTCTTGCCTACTATTGGGAACTGGGCTACATGACGCCCCTGATCGCGCATTACGCTTGTGGCATTGCGCTGGGAGTTACGTAGTTCACCACTCTGTGCCGCAGTGTGGCACGGCGACATTTCGCCGTACTGGTCGACAGGTAGCGCCCCCATCACGTCCCGTGCGTCTCGCGTCCACTGGGTATGCGGACGGTGGCTCGCTTCATTGGTGAACGTCAGTCGACCCCTGGCAGTGCTGCGGGCTGGCTGCGGGCGGTGTTACGCTGTTCGCTCTCTACAGAAACACGCACTCACACACACACGGAAGCCTCGAATTGCCGGAACTCTTTCGTTGGCTTGTGTAGTGGATATGTGTTGAAGAAGGACGGTTTGCCTAGGCCTGGTTTCGACCCAGCTCCTGGATCACCTCGGCACTGACTCCACCCGACGCTGCTCCAGCATCGGCAAACTCGCTGATCGGGGATCGCTCCAACCTCGCTGAACGACCAACCTCCAACACGCACCAGGTTACCAATCTCTCGAAGGGGGGGAGGGGGGTCGGCCATATTAACGTACGTGGCCTGCCGGTCAGCTCATCGCCAGCGCCTATCCCGCTGTCCCTTGGTCACTCACTCTCCTGCGGAGCGTCGCCCTCGACCTCGGCCAGGCGTCAACCTCGTGGGAGCTCTCCTTTCACTTGTGCCCACAACACCATAGAGTGCACCTGCAGTGAGTACTGGGACATGGCAAAGGCCATGGGTGCATCCGGCGGATAAGCTCCGTGCATGCTGCATGCATCCAACATGCGGAAAAGTTTATTGCTTTAGGCAGAGCAAACTTCGAAAACACTTGTTATAACGTTTCGACGTTTGGTATGCTGATGCTGTATACTGTGCTTAATGTGAAATAATGTCATTTTATCTACTTTAAAGTTGTTTTTCTCGTAAACTAAGGGTCTTACGTTGTTTTACCAAAGAGTATTTTCCCCTTTGTTTTGATCACAGATTTGTGTGGTGCAGTCCGTATCCGCGAATTACCTAATATCTCGTATAATATTATCAAATACTATCATATAATAAAAATATGTACAAACGCATACGTGCTTAAAAGGAGGATTTAGACGCCATAATGTGCTAATCTATTTTGCATTAGCTTCTGTTTATAATTGATCGTAGAAAATGCAGATCTTTTAAAATATTATTTGACTACCTGTTACTATTATTGCTACTTAGAATTTTCTTAGAACGCAATAAAAAAATCACGCCCATTATTTTCTAACTCAAAAAGAATGCCTTCCTTTAACTACATTTAGATAATCCACAGGGCTGACAAAAAAGAAAAACCGAATTATTTACTGGTAACTGTACGATTACTTATAACTCCGCCCTTCCCCCCTTTTTTTCCGTAAGTATAACATGTCATAAAAATTTGCAAGAGTAGTAGGGTTATGGGAAGTCTGTCACAGTGTATTTTAAATGGGAGCTGTGTGGTTGTGGCTGTGGCTGGTGGTCTTCAGTTCGACTCAGACGAGCTCGGCATCCTTCGGCTCGACTCAGGGGGTGCTCGGGAGCTGTCGACTTAGGATTGTCGAATGTACCCGATGGTGCTCAGCAGTTACGCCCACTTATTCTTCAAGTTAATCTTGGTTTCTCCTAGCCATATTGGTTTTATAGGCATCATAAATCTGTATTTATTATCCTATTTAAAAAATGTTTTTAAATACAAATTATTTACTTATTTTCAAATTGAGCTGAAATTATACATAGAGTATTGCAAAAATGTGCAAAAGTCTTTCAATCAATTACTACATTACAGTCCCATCTCTTGAAGACTGGTTAATACACGATGCCAGAATCTGCAAATTACTCATTAACTCGACAGTTTTGTAGACACGAGTATGGTACTCATAAAATTTCTAAATGTATTATATATGACTAAATCAAGCCCATCATACTAATAGGGACCACATGCACTAATATGTTACATGCATGGTATGGATCAACATCTACCAACACTTATATAGGCTTAATTGGCGTTAATTTAAATGCCAATAATGCCAGCCCCTAGAGACTTGGAGCGTACGTGTGTGATAAACAGTCTTAATTTTCGTGCTGTCCTTGACCATCAAACTATCAATCGTCTAATCATACCGTCGATAAATAATTCAATCCATTAATCTTTTGCAATCTTTCCATCAATATTTTGCAATCTTTCCATCAATCTTTCAACCTTCTCATCAATCTTTCAACCTTCTCATCAATCTTTAGTCTTCCCATCAATCTTTCGCAATATTTCCATCAAACTTTCTCAATATTTCCATCAATCAGCACTGCAATAATTCCATCAATCAGCATCGCAATCGGAACTACAATCAACACCGCAATTTGGAAGAGTATTTGTTAAACAATTTTTTTTATTATCATAACATCAATAATATCTCCCATACTAGGCATGAATTTTTACTCGCAAAGTAGACGAGATTGTCCGACCCATCTGTGCTCCCTGTATGATAATGCTGTTGTCATAAAAAATTGGAATGAAGTTCGCAATTTAAGAAGTATTAAGTGTTATATATATAATCTGACTCGTCTTGTCAAGTCGCATACAAACATGATGTCATACCACCATTCTGTCTCATTTTTAATGCTCTATCATTCCATGTTGTCTATCACTATCTCTGTCTTATTCTCTTGTCCCTCTCATTCAATCTCTTTCTCACTTTTTTCTCTCATTCCATCACTTTCTCTCTTTTTTTCTCTTTCTCTCTTTCATTTATCGCTTATCTCTCTCATTCAATCTTTTCTCTATTTCCTTTCTCTTTATCTTCTATTTTGTGTCTCTCATTCCATATCTTTCTTTATTTTGTTTCTGTTTCTCTCATTCCATCTCTTTCTCTCTTGTCTAAATTATTCCATAGGTTTTCTTGGAATTCTCCT
The DNA here is from genome assembly GCA_029891345.1 of Dryococelus australis. Lineage (NCBI taxonomy): Eukaryota > Metazoa > Arthropoda > Insecta > Phasmatodea > Phasmatidae > Dryococelus > Dryococelus australis. The sequence goes on from CM057009.1 coordinate 149,698,053, forward strand.
ATTTTTTTGTTTATTCATTCTCTCTATTTCTCTCTTGTGTCTCACATTCGCTTTCTCTCTTTCCTTTCTCTCTTGTCTCTCACATTTGTTCAACGAATTACTCACACTTGTTGATTAGTCGCATTTGCTCCACTCGACTATCTACATAGTTCCTTAATCGCCTGCTTGAGTGTGCGAATCACCAGTGTGTATATTTATTTACGAATTTAAAGATATAATTTTCCATACCCGAGAAGGTATATAAAAATTTATTGTAAACTACATTCCAGGCAGGACTTCGTAAAAAGATTCGAATATTCTAATACTTTACTTTTTGAAATCAATATTTTTTAAATATTTTACTTTATTCGATCTATTTTATACTGTTGTACGAAAATTAAGTCAAGTAGCCTTCTAATCGCGCATGCTCAGACAGGTACGCCAGGGCAGATGCGCCAGCTGTGGCATGCGCGTGCAGTGACGTAGGTAAGCAACTCGTAGGGAAAAGAAGGGAGGCCAATGACCGCGAGGCACTCGGCTGGCCGGCCTTGTCAATCATACATCTATGAAGCAATACATTTATAAATAAGAATAATTTTAATGTATTTTATTTATCATTTGAAAACTGCTGAAAAAACCCTTGAAAATACATTAAAATGTATTTTTAATGCATTTTAATGTAAAAATTGGTTTAAAAATTTAAATGATGTAAATTTGACACTTTCACATGACAACACTTTCACATGGCTCAGGACCTTTTGTTTTACAATTCGGGCAATGTAGCCACTTAGACACCGAACTTACTACAAGAAGCAAAGCTTAATAGTGGTATACAGAGTTTGAAGCGAAATAGGCGAATTTCCTCGTACAATTACAGAAATATTTTTAATGTTTGGTTATATTTTTTCAATCAATGCATAAATGGTTACAAAGATACTATATTTTAGAGTTTTTTTTTGTTTATTTAAAGATAAGCAATGCACTGTATTAAAATGGTTTCGTTATTTTCAGTCGGAGTCTGAATCATATGTGCCTATGCTCGCATCTAATTATTTTTATATAATCTTTTTTAATAATTATGTAGCAAAGCAACTCGGGTTCATAATCATGTGAATTTGTACATGCATATGCGAATATAATTTACGAACTCTTAGGAGGCAGGCTCATGAAATTTTATTTTGCAAGCACCATTTCTGACACTGGGTATTTTTATTTATTTAAGCCCTATATAAACATATAAATTAGATTAAAATAATATATTGCTTTTATAATGATATTTGTTATGACAGACGGTTACAACACTATATAAGTTTAATAAGAAATAAAAAAAAATTATTATTTGATTTTAATTTTTTTTTTTTTAGTTGTATTTGAATTGTATGTAGAGTAGTAAAGTAAAAAGCTATTTCAAATTCATTTCACTTCTTCTCTACTCAAGACAAAATACAGCACGATGGTAATTATTTATTATCTTGACGATGTTTGTAGGCATAAATATCCTCAGATTTTATGCAATGTGTGAATATGTGACAAACTCAAGCACCATCATATTCTCTATATCTCAGGGGAAGTAGGCAGGGTACAACACCAGCGAGAAATTAAAGACTCTTTTATTTATACTATATATATTTACATATTTCAGACTAAAATCATAAAACAGAAAGTTTAAAATTTTTCCACACCATTCACATAGTTCCTTACACCAGCATGCTCACATTTCATGTAGTGAATGCAATTTGCTTATACACAGCTCAAGACATTCTATACTAGCAAACATCCAACCAGAACCCTAGGCCAGATATTCTTCGTTACAAAGTTTCACGACTGCCACTATTAAACTAAGCTTCCGAACTGAAACATGGCTGCTTATATAGGTACCATACCAGCCCATGTAAGATGTTATATCTTCTCTACCGACCAACACCAGACTTACATAGGCTAGCAATAAGTTTTTCATTTTAAATTTAACATTTTAAGTATAATTGTGTATGTATGTATATAATATATAAACTTACATATAATATTATTTTGCTATCACAGGCTTATTTTTGCGATTTTTTATTTATTATTCAGATTTCACTTATGTAATTTTTAAGTATTTTGTTTACATGTATGAGCTTAGTTACTCACACTAACCTTACCAAAAAATGTATTTACAGTTCATACTTTCTACTCTACCGGTCTACACCAGTCAAATATATACTAGTCACTATACCACCATACCATCCATTATATAATCCAAGTCATACAAGACCACCCAACACCCCTTCTCCTATAACCAATTAAATAATTCAATTCAACTGCACAACTCAATACACCAAGCCCAATATCCATCATAACTCGAACAACAACACAGCTGAGGCCAGCGCATAACCTAAAAACCTATTCTACTCGTTCTACTAAAAAAACACCACTTATAGCTATCAATCATGCCACCCACTACAACTATAGCTTGCGTTAACCATTCGTCTACACAGTACATACAAAGCAAACATACAGACCATACCAAGGACATAATCAACTTCTTCTCATACCGTCCGCCATGCTGGTTTATACCAGTCCAAATACCCTAACCACTCATACCAAACACTAACTTAAGCATGCCTTAGCATTACATGCATACAAACTGTACACACCATTCGACATACACCAACAATCACAAGACAGATATTCTGGAAAACACATCACACAGCATACCATCCATGATAACCCAAGAGTACCAAGTAAATTTTATAGTCCAGACCACCGCTTGGCCCTAAGTGCGATGCGAAGTGCTGTGTCTGCTGTGCTAAGTGCGGTGCCTGCATTGCGAAGTTCGGTGCCGGAGGTGCTATGTGTGGTGCTAACCCCTAAAACCTCAGTCATTGAAACAACACAAGCCTTACCAAAATGTTCCTACCACCCATAACTTCTGCTCTACCAACCGTCATCAGACTAAATATGCTCATACCATCCACTACAATTCAAGCATACCTCAACCCACCCACAAAAATATACAAAAAATCATAACTCCAACATGTCTGTCATAGCATTATTGCCATAATACGACAGTCAAATATAATACAATGTGTTAAATAAACCACCTAATTATACCTACCATCACCAGACTAAATATACTCACCACTCATCCTGTCCACTAGAATTCAAGTATCCACAACCCACACCCAAAAATATACTATAATTATATTTCCAAAATGTCTGCCATAGCATCAGAAACCAGCGAAATATCATACCAGACATTAATATAAATCATACTATCGACCATCCATACCATTAAAATGATCACCACCACAACTCAGACATAAGAAACAAAATATGAGTAACTCTGCAGTCCAGGATCACTGGGTATTATACCAACCAAAACACTGTATATGCCACATACTTACTCATTTCATTCCACCCCTACACCATTCATGAACACCACCAACTAAAAAACTTACTAGGTGACAACACTCCAGCATACCAGACATTAATATAAGTCACTCTATCAACCTACAAACCAGTTAATTATACTAGTCATCCATACTAATATGTGCTCCATCAAAACCTACCAGGTAACATACCTCCTACATACTCAGGTAACATACCTCCTACATACTTAACAACCATATTGATAACCCATTGATACTGAGTACTGAAGCAGATGTAATAACTTTCCCCATGACATAAGCTTGCCTCAGCCATTCAATGTCGAAAGCCATACAACCCAGCATACCAGCATACCAGATACCAGCATACTATAACTATACCATATATGAATATATCAACGAACCACCACAGCAGAGAGTCATACCAACCAAACAGCACAAACCATATAATTCGCTCTAACCCAAGCATTCCTCAGTCATGCTATTAACAATACAGACAATGTCACCCAACATACATCTGACTTACTTATCAATCAAAACAGACTACTATATTGAATGTCATTTAAGCTCATCTAAATTCACCAGTTACACATATAAGTACTCCATTAAGAAGCTGAGCCAATCAAAATATTCCAGTTATAATCTCCCAACCATGCTGCCGTAAGATCACATCTTATATCAACCAATCATACCAGTTAAGCATTCTGCCTCTCTTATACTAACGAAATGTGCCATCGAAATATTACACTTTTACAAAACTAATTACAAAATTAAACCATTCTCCCTACAGCATCGAAGCTATGCATTTGTCACACTGCCAATATAACCAAACATGAATCAGGTCATACCAATCAACATAATAGCTATACTAACTATACAAGAAACTAACTGTACAACAAAATTAAACCGATAAGTTATACCATCAAGATGTGCTACCTATAAAAACCAACCAATACAGGCAGCCTATACCAGCAGACAATTCCACTAATACATTTCAGCTATTCCAAGAGACTATTCCGACCAAAAACATACTAGTCGGACATACTAACCAAACATATTAACAAAACAAGCTCCCTATAACCACCACACAGAGAGGCCATAGCGTACATACATTCAAAATACACATCTACCAATTATGAGCATACATACAATTCAAATTACTATTAGACTGACCAACATAATATTTGCTATTCACAAGGGTTATATAGATGCCCTTGCAGGCTGTTATATTAGGTAAAAGTGATCTGGTCGGGTGGTGGGGAACAAATAACTTGTCGATACGCACCTCACCTAGTGGCAATGTTGGAACTAGTCACACCCTCCCCTAGCCTACGCCTTCATCTCCTTTGCATGTTGGTCGGCTGTACTCGCGTTTACCATTCGAGAGCTCTAACCTCTAGAGAGATTTGTTAGAGAAGTACGTGCGGTCTCTCTAGTTTTTTAAACTATTGTGTATGATGAACTGGGTACATTCATTGGTTGACTGGTTTGGTCTTGCTTGTATGGCAAATCAGTATGGTAGTAGCGATGTCTAAAATGTGTGATTGGGACATTGTAGTGGTTTGGGTTGATGGTAGGCGGGAGTTTATTTTGATGGAATAGCTTTGTCTCTGGGTGTGATATACCTGTTTGACTGTAAAACAGGAGGGCAGGAGGAATGATGACATGTGTAATGATTATTATAGAAGGTCAAAATGTATGGCTTGAATATTATGTTGGTCAATCTGATAATAGTGATTTGTATGTATGCTCATTATTGGTAGAGGTACTTTTAGAATGTTTATACTGTATGGCCTCTCTGCATGGTTGTCATAGGTAGCTTGTTTAGGTAATATGTCTTGTTAGTATGTCTGCCTAGTTTGTTTTTGGTTGGTATGGTCACTTGAAATGACTGAAATGGATCGAATAACATTCTGGTATTGACTGCCGGTGTGTGCTGTGTGTATGGTATGGTTTTTTATAGCTAGTACATCTTGATGGTATAACCTATCGGTATGACTTGGTTGTACAGTTAGTTTCTTGTATGGTTAGTATAGCCATTATGTTGATTGGTATGACCTGATTAATGTCCGGTTGTTTTGGCAGTATGACAAAAGTGTGTCTTCGATGGTGTGGGGAGAATGGTGTAATTGTGTAATTGGTTTTGTAAGAACAAAATTGTTCGATTTGATGTATGGTTAGTATGAGAGCAGCAGAAGGCTTAATTGGTATGTTTGGTTAGTATGATTAGATGGTATGATATGGTATCTGGGAATTAAGACTTTATGGATATCACAGATAGTTAAATTATTTGTATTGATCTTATGATAGCATTGTTGGGAGATTATAATTTGAATATTTTTATTTGGCTTGGCTGATGGATGTCTTGTTTTTATGTGGAACTGGTAAAGTTAGATGCGCTGAAATGGTAGTCAATATAGTTAACTGTTTTGATTAATTAGTAAATCAGAGGTATAGTTGTTGATATGGTATTTATTGTCAATAGCATGACTGAGGTATGCTTGGTTTAGAGCAAATTATATGGTTTGGGCTGTATGTAACGGTTGGTATGACTATCTGCTGTGGTGGTCCATTTATATATTCAAATGGGATGGTATGTTGGTATACTGGCTTTTATGGCTTTCTACATTGCATAGCTTAGGCAAGTTAATGTCATGGAGAAAGTTATTATATCTGTTTTGGTACTAAATACCAGTAGGATATCGATATGGTTTTTTTTTTTATTATGTTAGATGTGTGTTACCTGGTAGGCTTTGTCGGATCATCTATTAGTATGGATGGATGTCATTATTAACTGGTTTGTTAGTTGATAGAGTGATTTATATTAATGTCTGGTATTCTGAAGTGTTGTCACCTAGTATATTTTGGTTGGTGATATTAATGGATGGTGTAGGGGTGACATGAAATGAATCATTATGTTGCATATACAATGTGATCTGTGTAGTATGACTAAATTATGCTGGGGTTATGGTTGGTATAGTACACAGTACTCCTGGACTAAAGGGTTATTCATATTTTGTTTGTTATATCAGTGGTGCATTGGTCATCATTTCAATGGTCTTGTTGTGTTCGCCTAGTCAGCCTAGTACCTTTCCTACTTGATAGCTGGGTATACTGAATTCTAAGGCTGGTGACTACACCAAGCCTGGCTGACACAAGGCGACCAACATGTCCCAGCTTTACTGCTGCAAGAGGTACTTACTCCTTACTGCCCTTCACAATTCTAAGATACCTCATTTTATGTCACTTTAGTAATCTGTAATTCCACTAGTATTGATTACGGGCGTTCTACTAATACTGTAATTATTAACACAACAAACAGTACGAACAACGATTTATTGAGATAATAATTCAATTCACAGTAAACTGAAATACAAACCATAATCAACTATTTATACTTTGGTGTCCTGCAATTATTTAACTTTTACTTTAATTCTCTTTTAATCGCGGAACATCCCTTGCGCTCTACCTTGCACCCTACTGGATGCACACCTACCACTGGCTCAGATCAGATCGACCGAAGCTCCTCCGGGTCCTCCTGATGCTATGTAGTGGAGATGAGGTGGTGCAAGGACATCTCCTGACGTGGAAGATAGCGGCCTGGTATAGAATCAGGACAAGCAGACCTGCGACCCAGTGACAAGCGGCGCCTTGCGTCGATGTAACCTCTGGATGCGACTTCTGATCGTCGCCGATATTGGACCTCAGAGAGAGTGGGGGCTGCGAGTGGTCTGCGGCTCTATTTATACGATGATCTCCTCTGACTTAGGTCGGCTGTTGCTGGGCTGGACCTCCACAACTCCCTTCTCCTGGAGTGTGGCTTGCACACGGCCTGCATTGGCGAGTGTGCACTTTACGTTGTCATTCAATCGGTAACCCAATTGTGGTCCCAACAGCCTGGATGGTTGACAAAGTGATTTCTATTAATGTCTGGTATGATATTTGTCTGGGTGTATGATGATATGATAGACATGTTAGAGTTACGATTTTTGGTATACTTTAGTGTGTGTTTTCTGAGGTTTGCTTGAATTCTAGTGAATGGTATGAGCGTTGAGTATATTTTTCTAGTGATGGTTGGTATAATCAGGTAGTTTATTAAATGGGTGTTATGATATTTGATTAGATACTTATGGTAATGATTCTATGACAGTCATGTTGGAGTTACAGTTTTTGGTATATTTTAGTGGGTGTGGGCTGAGGTATGCTTGAATTATAAGGGACAGTATGAGTGGTGACTATATTTAGTCTGGTGATGGTTGGTAGAGCAGATGATATGGGTGGTAGGAGCAATGTAACTATGGAGCTAGGTAATTTTAAGAGACATTCTAAAACATTCTTAATGTTATCAAGAAGCTTGTTTATGCTAAGTTTTCCTCCTCCTCCATGGAGTCATTTTGAGTCATTATAGGTCATTTATGGACGTATGTGTGTCGATTAGTCCTGTAATGCTAAGGCATGCTTGAGTTTAAAATATCTAGTATGGGTGATTATTTTATTTTGTCTGGTGTCAGCCAACATGGTGGATGGTATGGGATGAATTTGTTTCTGTAACTGGTATCGGCTGTATATTTTCTTTGTGTGGTCTGTGTGGATGAATGGTTTAGGTATGCTAGAGTCATAGTGGCTGGTATGGTTGGTAGGTATAAGTGGTGTTGGTTGGTAGAACAAGTATAATGGGTGTTAGGTTATTGGCTGGCCTCGTCTGTATAGTTGCTCCAGATATGATAGATATTCTGCTGAGTTTATTAGATGGTGCAGTTGAATTGAATTTTTTCTGTAGTTAAATTAGATGGTGTGTTGGGTTGTCTGGTATGACTTGGGATATGTAATGGATGGCATGGTGGTAAAGTGACTAGTATATATGTGACTGGTGTCTACTAGTAGAGCAGAAAGTAGAATGATGAGTAAATTTTTTGGTGATTTCAGTGTGAGTAACAAAGCTACTTGTAAACCAAATACTTAATAATTATATAAGTTAAATCTGAATAATAGATTAAAAATGCTGAAAAATAAATAGCAAAAAAGTATTATATGTAAGGTAATATCTATATACTTAAAATGTGAAACATAAAATGGCCTTATGTAAGACTGGCGTTGGTCAGTAGAGCAGATGGCATGCATGAATTATATAGGATGGTATGATACCTATATAAGCCGCCGGGTTCCAGTTAGGAAGCTTAATTTAATATTGGCAGTCGTGAAACTTTGTTGAGAAGAGTATGTGGCCAGGAGTTCTGGTTGGATGCTTTTAGCATAGACTGTATTGAGCTGTGTATATGTAGATTATATTCACTACATGAAATGTGAGCATGCTGGTGTAGTGACATTACGTGAATGGTGTGGAAAAATTTAAGGTTTCTGTTTTATTTTTGTAGTTTATGGAATTATACATATGATATAAATAAAAGATATCCTTAATTTCTTGCTGGTGTTGCACCCTGCCTACTTCCCCGGATATATAGAGAATATGATGGTACTTGGTTTAGTCACATATACATAGTTATAGCTATGCCTATCAATAATAGTTGAGATAATAAATAATTAACGTCATGTGGTATTTTGTCTTGAAGAGAGAAAACCTGGAATGAAGTTGAGAACTTTTTGGCTGTACTATTCTACATACAATTTCAGTACAACTTACAAAAAAATTAATAAATTTTAAAATCGAATAACAAACACAGTTTCTTTATTTCTTATTAAATCTACATTGTAGGGTAACCAGTCTGTTATAAACAGATCTCATTAAAAAAGTAAGACAATTTTTAGCTAATTACTATTGTTATATAGGGCTTGAACACATAACAATTCCTGGGATTAGAAATGATGCTTGCTAACTAAAAATTTCACTAGCCTGCCTCTTAAGATTTTGCAAAATATATTCGCATATGCAGGCACAGATTCACATGCTTATGAGTCCGACTTGCTTTGCTACATAATTATTTAAAACGGATATATGAATAATAATTAGATACAAGCATAAACACATATGATTCCGACTCCGACTGAAAATAATGAAATAATTTTAATACAGTACATCGTTTGCTTTTAAAAAAGCAAAATAACCACTCTAAAAATAGCATTCTTGAGCCATATATGCATGGATTAAAATAATACAACAAAACATTAAATTTATTTATGTAATTGTACGAGGGCATTAGGGCATACGCCACTTTCGCTTAGAAGTTAATAAACTACTATTAAGCATTGCTTCTTGTTGTGGGTTCGGTGGCTAAGTGGATAGCTTGCCGACTTGTAACCAAAAATCCTGGGTTAAAATTCTGTCCAGGCGTGAGAATTTTTTCTTTCATCAAATGTTACCAGCTATCGTCTAGAAGTGTGATATATTTCCATTATGAAATTTTTTTTTTACCCATTTTCACTTTAAAATTGCACTTAAAATACATTTTATTGTATTTTTCAAAGAATTTTTGTCAGTAATTTTTAAATGATAAATAAAATAAACAAGTATTTATACTTAATTGTAAATGTTTCACTTCATAGATGACTGATTGACAAGGCCGGCCAGCCAAGTGCCTCGCGGTCATTGGCCTCCCTTCCTTTCAACATGTGGTGTTTACCTACATTACTGCATACACATGTCCTAGCTGTTCGTCTATCCTGGCGGACCTGTCTGAACATGCGTGCTTACAAGGGTAGGCGAATTAATATCTTAACAACAGTAAAAAAACTAATTGAATAAATATAAATAAATAAAATAAAATGATATTCAAAAAATTAATTATTGAAATTTGAATCGATTTTACAAAGTCTTTCCTGGAATGTACTTTGCAATAAATTTTTGTATACCTTCTCGTGTATGAAAAATTACATATTTTAATTTGTAAATAAATATACACACTGGTGATTCATGCACTCTGCCATGCAATGAAGGAACTATGTAAATGGTAGAATGGATCAAATGCGACTAATCAAACAAATGTGAGAGGCAGTAGAGAAAGAGAGCGAACGAATAAACAAACAAATCGGAGAACTCCGAGAAAACCTATGGAATGATAGAGATAAGGGAGAAAGAGATTGAATGAGAGAGTGCGAGAGAAACGAAAAAGAGAATGATTGAATGAGCGAGACATGATGGAAGGAGAGAAAGAGAAAGATTGAATGAGCGAGACATGATAGAAGGAGAGAAAGAGAAAGAAAAGAGGGAAAGAGATGGAATGAGAGAGACTAGAGAGAAACGAAAGAGAGAAAGAAAAGGAAAGAGAGAAAGAGAAAGGAAAGAGAGAAAGAGAAAGGAAAAAGAGGAAGAGAAATGAAAGAGAGGAAGAGATTGAATGAGAAAAAAGAGAAAGAGAGAAAGTTATAGAATGAGAGACAAGAGAGAATGAGTTTGAATGAGAGATACAAGAGAGAAAGTGAGAAAGAGAGAGACCACACAGAATGATGGATCATGTAAAAAGAGACAGACATGTTCGTATGCACCTTGAAAATACGAGTCTGATTATATATAGCACTTATAACGAGCCCCACAAATCACCTGAATTGGTTTGTTTATTAATAAATGGGGTTCGCTACCGGGTATTCTATGGCATGGTTTTTTTTTAAGGGAACAAAGGGAAATTTTAAAATGGAAACTGGAAATTGTTAGTGAAAAAAGAAAAAAATTTCAGTGAATATGAGCGATTTTTAGGGAAAAACAAGCAGTTTTGCGGGAAAAACAGGAAAATCCAACATGGTGGCCGAGCCACAGAGCCGCTCCCTGATCCCTGTGCCACCAAAGGAACATTTCTCTACTTATACCCACCAATACCATACCCATATCTCTTTCTTCAATAATCTCTACATGGGCACTCTCCTACTCCTCACACTCCTAATTTCAAAAATGCAACTCAACAAACAATTCAGGATGTAAATATCCCATTTTACCCCACTTTATTGATCCCAACCAAGATAAATCCAAACCAGTCACTTCTGCACAAATGGCTAGCAGATATTGTATAAAGGTATTTAAATTTTTTACTCAATCACACCACAATAGTGACCTAGCAAACAAATAGACGCAAATGCCACATATGAAAATATCAGATAGCAGAGCACAAAAATAGAGCAAAATTCATTTTGCTAAAAGGAAATATTAACCAGAATACAACACTTACAGAAAAGAACAAACAAAAGATAACAGTCAAGGGAAAAACACAAACAAAAAAATACTAAGGAGAACAGGTACTCAAATTATAAGACTCAGAATAGGGTACAGCAAAACAACAGCGAGGGTATACCACAGCAATTAGAACGAAAAGAAAAGGATAAAAATCACTCACAAAGTAGAGTACAAATAAAATTTCGGCCACAAAAGAATCCGCGAATACACGCATATTATGTTTTTAAGCAGGGAAACAATTTTAAAAAGTCCACTGATCCCCAATGCCAACATTACTTGGCTAACAAACATCCCCCAAAGGTTTAAGAGTTTTCAAACAAAACACACTGCCAAAAAACCAGACTGCACACACAACATAGGTAAAAATACACCTAACAAAACATACAAGAAATACACATAACATAATGAAAAATCAAGTTTGAAAGAATCCAACCAAAGAAAACAAAATAGAAAGTCTAAGTAACAAAAGAAAATACTGGTAGAAATCATGAAAATCACAGAGGACATTGTCATCATTCCAAAAATTAATATACATACAACAGACAGCACCCTTTTAACGTCACTTGACCCAGGATGTTCAAAAAAATGCATAGCCACCACTGTGATAGGAAACAACCAATCAAAAACAATTACACAACATCTTAAAATAGTAGCAGCAACATACACCATTACCAAAAACACTACATAAATCTGAAATTCAAAATTGAAGGACACACACCCACACAAGCTTATGATTATTGAGAAACTCTAGGCCGATGTGGTAATAGGGTGCGATTTCATTAATAAACACCATTTAATACCAGATTTATATGCAAAGGTAACAACCCTAAAATACTCTCATAACAGTTCAATTCTTTGATCTAGATGAAGAATATAGAATTTTCTTTTCAAATACTATACAGACAATGCAAAATATAGAACCTGAGGATCGCCATCTCCCATTTCAAGATATACATCCAGCTTTACACCCAGATGAAACACAAAACATTAAAACTTTATTAGAGAAACATAAAGACAGATACGCTTCAAAATCACGGAATTGACAGAAATGAAACAATATAAAATTTGAATTGATTTAACCACAGAACATCCCATCCATTGCAAACCATGTATAACATCCCCTAAGGTGAGAAGCCATAAAACAACAAATCCACTACATGTTAGATGGAAAGATATTACAAATATCAACAAGAACTTATACAGCTCCATGTTTAGTTGTACTGAAAAAAGAAGGAATGATACACATTGTTACAGATTTCAGACACCTTAATAATTTCATAGCAGGTCAAAATTTCCCATTGCCAAGGACTGAAGATATTTTACAAATACTACAAAATACTAAGTACATTACTAGTTTAGACATTGTTCAGGATTATATGCAACACCCATTTAACTGGAATACAGGTAGAATCTGGCATTAGCTATAGAACAAATAGGGTTATTTCAATACCATAGACTGCCAACAGGTTTAAAAAGGAGCTCAAAATTGTTCCAGAAATTTATAGATACAATATTAGGTGACCTCAGATGGCAGTCTGTAGTATGTTTGTTACACTGATGACTTTTGTAATATGTAATGATTTTTAAGAATACGTAATAAATTAATAAAAACTACTTAAACATATGAGAGAATTCGGAGTAAAACTGAATAAAAAAATGTACATTTTCATACCAAGAAATAAATATATATATGGTCACATGCTAACACCAAAAATATTAATACCAGATCCAGATGAAATCAAGGTATTAATAGATACACCACCAGTAAATTCAAAGCAATTAAGATAATTTTTGGGCCTCACATCATATAAAAAATGTATTAGTAATGATTCTCAATTTTTTCAAACCCTAACACAGTTAACGAAAAAATATACAAAATTTGATTGGGATATACAGCAACAATCGGCCTTTTTACAACTAAATAAACCATAAACTCAACCCCTATACTAATACATATAATAAATGATAGAAAAACATGATTAGTATGTTATGCATCAAAACCAGCCATTAGAGAAACATTATTACAAGAAGACTTACAAGGGCAAAGATTTGTTATCGCTTATGCATAAAAATCACCAGCACTAAATGAAAGAAACTGGTCAACCACAGAAAGAGAACTCAATATAGTTAAATAATTCTGTACTTATTTTTAACAGTATATATATGGTCGCACATTTAATGTTGAAACTGACCATGCATCACTTAATTATTTGACATCAGTGGCATAACATAATGATAGTATTCAAAAATTTTCAATGACCCTCAGTGACTTAATTCGATATGAGAATTCTTAAAGGTACACACAATGTTAATGCAGACTACTTATCACGGGTACTGAACACAGAAACACAAAAGATGCACCAGAAAAAATAAACAGAACATAGTACACATTGAAATATGGCACCTGGCATTGTCATCCTGGATGTAACACGGTCCATTCCGTAAAAACGCCACAATGTTGGGAACATTTCATTATCCAAAATGTTACAATAGGCCTCTGTGTTCATGCTACCATGGACAATTACCAGCGGTCCTACGCCGAAGGCCGTGAAACACAATTCAGCTAACGTACTGAATTACCTATCTTCGTGGGTGCCCAATTACTTTTTGGTTGATAGTGTACATTTGAATCACTATCCATTGTAATATTTTATAACACAGAGGAAATGGACGAAATTAAGAGCACAATAATAAAACACATTACGCAAAATTGGAAAGACTATAGCGATACTCTTAATGTTCAGGACAATGCTGCATTAAATAAAATTAAAAGTAAGTTCCTAAACGAACCACTTACCCTTCCAGTTAAATCCAAAATACAAGCAGCATCAACAAATTATGAAATTAAAATGAATATAGTGTCAGAAGAAAATCCACAATCCAAACCACTTAAGTGTGACAGGCTCATTGCTAGTGACTTATTGCACATGAATAAAATAAATAATTAATTACTCTTTACACCTATAATCACAAATGTAACAGAGATTACTGAACCTGATAATCAGTCATTTATATTTGAATTACAATACCTTCCCTCTAATACATCCCGCTTTCAAAGGCGAATATGACAAAGATACATTTATTTCAAAATTAAAACTATCTCTTACACAACCCAATAGTGTATCACCAGCTATTCGCTGCATATCTCGTAGATATGTCATAACAGCAAATGGGGAAATATTTTAAAAAGTACACACACCAACAGGGTAACATCACCTAACAGTGGTACCAGAACATTATGTCCCAGAAATTATTATCGCCAATCATTACGAATTAATAAGGGGTACAAACTTTGGGGTACATAAAACTATTGATAAGATGAAGTAAGCATATATCTTTGGGAGACCATTCAGAAAAATGTAAAGGAATATATTAAAACATGTGAAATGTGGCAATGTGCTAAAAGAGCACACAGTAAACCCGAGCACGAATTGCAAACCATTCCCCCTCCTATATTTTCAATGTAGTTGATAGATGGGAAAGGCCCTTTCTAAATGACAAAAGGCGGTGACAAGTATATATTAGATATGACAGAACATGCTACACAATATGTAATGGCCACACCAATACAAGTCATAGATGCCCAAGTCTGCATGTAGTTTATTAAAACCATTATTCTTAGATTTGGCTGTCCAAAATTTTTATCATCAGGCCGAGTTATATCATTTCAAAATGAAGCAATTCTATAACTATTGGCAGAGTTATAAGTAAATAAATTATTTACTACTGCTTATAACCTTTAACCTAACGCCCTAACAGAATCAATAAATAAAGTAATTGGACAACAGTTAACTGGGCCTGCTGAATCAAATCCGCAATTAAAACAGAAAAAATACTGTATTTCAATAAACACTTTAAAACCAATAGTTATAAAGAGAATAAGTAGGTGTGGTTAAAATGTCATCCACGAAGGAAAGGACTCTCATTCAAATTTAAGGGACCATATCGAATTTTACATCTTCTCTCCAAACAAATTACTCCTAGAAATGAGTAGACGAGGTAAGAAACATACCCACACGGTAAATATGCTGTTATGATGTAGACTTTACAGTCAACTCCATGCATGATGGGGTTAGGGCATAGGTGAATGTAAGTTAAATTAGATGGGATGGTAGAGCTTTTATTGTTACTGAGGCGGTTTATTTTAGGATATGAGACAAATATAACCACAAGGCACTTACAATGAAATTATACTGTATTGTTAAATACTCTGGGGAGCACAATTTACTGATATTATATTATATTAATTTAAATTACATTAATTTGCTAACTTACGCCACTGTTCAGATGAACTAGATTGAACAGTCCCCACCTTAAACAAGTTTCCCGGAGGCTGTTGTGGTAGAGCAGCTAGCTACAACCGAACACTCTCATCACATTTACTGCATTCCACATGTGTTACCAGTAACAAATAGTATATCTTGCTTTAATAAAATGTTATTTTCACAACCACCATGTAATATGGAATCATGTCGATTTCAACGTTATAAAGACTCATTCATCAAAATCACGGAAATCTTGCCACAACATTTTCAATAAGCAATGTACCATTATCAATATATAAAGATTGCCTAAATGGTACAATTACAAAATTACAGTATGATTATATAGGAACAATCGAACTGCATCTTTCATGTCATTGCGAATTACGAACAGAGCATAATGTAATTACACAGCAGACATATTTGCGAAACACGTGCACCTAACATATCGCAAGTGAATAATGGCATTCCATTTAGAGGGCTGATTAACAATTATTTTAAGCTGGAACAACTTCAACTAAACACTGTTATACACGTGTCCAACATTACACACTTATTGCACACAGATTGGCATCTGCACTCAAACTTGGTTTACATAAATTCTGACTTAAAACATAATTAAAATTTATTACCAGAGTTTACAATTATGTGTTTACGCCAATGATAACACTTCCGTGTTGCTCTTACTTCATAGCAACCATTATTGCACTTTTGACAGGCATCTGCATATTTATTTATTTCCGAATATGTCAGATGACACATATTTTATGACAAATGCACCACACACACACACACACACACACACACACACAACAGTAGTAACACACAACTAAATTCTGGGATGTACACCCTTCCCAAACTAAAAATATCCAAGTACCAAACCACCTCTAATGACCTCGCTTTCGACGAGATGTTAAGCCCAATTATCTACCTGTCAAAATACCAAACCTGCCAAATGTATATTCTTTCTTATTAGCAATGTACAACGCAACAAGGCATGACGGCAGCAGATACACAAAATTCAGACGAGGATTAAAGCCACATTTAGGAGAAACAGACATTTTACCACAACTTATAATGCATATTGTTATCCACGACCAGTCATGTATGTACGAACCGCGTGGCAGGGCTGAACTCAACTTAACTCGCGCGTGTGACTCTCAGGCTGCAACCTCAACATGATCCAGGAAGTCAGACGCAGCAATATCTCAGACACTTGTGGGTGGTGAGATACACAAGGCAGCCAACCACATAAAAATATACCGTCGCCTCACTAAGGTTTGCATAGGATTTCTTAACGTTATCAAAAATTTACAGTATAATAGAATTATTGCAGTAATTACACGTACAAAAGAGATCTCAATACAAATTTTAATATAATTACTGTAAGTAGGTGCAAATCCACGTGCCATACCCAATACCGATCCAAAAATCTAATCCTCTCAGTTAAACGAGTATGCTAGCAAAAATGTAACAAATTAAATAATAATATGATCGAATATATCTAAAAATGCAATACAATTAAAATAATAGGCTCATTTAACTATCATCCCTCGCATTATCCTATGATGCATCATTTGCATTATATCCTACATGGTGCACCATTATCACAGTCAATTGCGTAATTTTAATAAGAGTAATAAATTACACCTACAGGATCTTAATTGCAATACAAGGACTGGTCCACAAAAAAAATGTAAACTGTATCACAATAAGTAGAGCTAAGGACAAGTACAATGTTGTACACTATTATGTAAAATAGAAAAGTATTTTATCTCTTATTTGTTCATATGAATCATACTTCTACATGTCAATGCCACTATAAGCATAACAATTCAATATAATGTGTAAATAACTATTCTACTAAATAGAGTAATGATTTTAACAAGTCAAGTTGGGAATTATAACATATATAGTATGTAATGTATAATATTGCAATATGTTACGTACTCAGAATTCCAGTAATCGGTACATCACAAGAAAGGTATAGAATCCTCACTAATTCATTAATTATAGAAAGTGGTCGAAGTGCATGGACACTAAGACTATTTAACAGAAGATTATTATAGTGTGAAGGATGAAATAACACTAATTATTCAGTAACACAGGATAAACAACAAAGTAAATACGTGCAGGGCTGAACAGTCCAAGGAAACTGCTATAGTGGCTATCGGCCTCACCACAGATCTATTTCTAAAACATAAAATATGTAATTTATGTAATTTAATAAGGATGGAAATAAATATGTTAGTATGAAATATGTAACTTGCACCTATGTAATTCAATACAGATGAATATACACATGTTAGTATGTAGTTTGTAATTCGTACAATATAAGATTTAATATCATACACGTAGTAATTTATATATTTCTAGGACTTATCTACAAGCATTTATTTTGTTCATTCACAGACAAAAGGTCGGATTTCAAACTGCACCACCCATGGGTGCAAATGTACAAAATAGAAATAACATACACTTGACACACAATTCCTAAATTCCGATATTAAATTTGTTGAACAGATCTGATCACAAAAATTGTAATATCACATTATCCAATGAAATCATAATCTTCATTACAGTAGGTGAGTAATTAAGAATCTGTAATTAAATTATTGATTTAAAAAACACTATACTACTATGACTTCACAATGCAAAATATTAATGACTAGAATTCAGAAATTCAGCACTGTCTTTATAAAATGTAATCAATCAAAATTTGGAGTACCAAAACATTTGTAATTGCTTTTAATACAGCGAAAGCTTGCATTGGTAATGACCGTGATTTGTTTGGGCTGGCCTTCGACAAGTATTTTTCACACTGAGACAATTCAACGTGTCTCGCCACTTAATACACATTAAATCGACTCGCCTACCATGTTCCAAACTCAGCATTAAAAAGGGCTAGAAAGCCCTTTATGTAAATTCAAATTCAGTAATACACTCACAAACTACCTTTCAAAAGACCCTCAGGCCAGTAGGGCTATGATAATTAATTATTTCATGCGTCAACATCGCGCAAACTGCAAGACTTTAAATTGACCTTAACACCAGTGCCTGAATAGCACGTACGAACAGCTCACAAAGTGGCTTTAAAAATGAAAGTATGATCTTTAAGAACACTTTAGTTAGATTTAAATCAAAGACTTAACATGATATGTGCGCTGCAGTCAAAAGACCCATTAAAGAGCACAAGCAAAAAAAAACAACACATTAAAACTATATAAAAGCGATAATTCCGTACGGTGGCACTCCAGAATAATTAGCTAAAAACATTGTGAAAATAATAACGAGTCCAAACAAAGCACCGCACTGTAAGACTTTACATACACGATTAAAATAATCATATATACCTAAGTTCTTTCCACCCGCGAGTCTGGACAGCTAAGTCTAGAAGCACAAAACTGCAGTGGGCCAACCAAATGGGTCAGTAGCAAGCAACCTTAAAGGAATATTCATAAAAAAGCTTCAAAAATAATTACCAAGCAAATAAGAGTATATATCAAACTAACGTACTGAAACATCAAACAAATTATTTACCATTAATGCCACACAAACCTCCAACTTCTCTAGCTGTATGAACTAAATACATCCAAGCCTCTAAAACACAAATTGCGACCCAAAATGATTTTAAAAACTGCCTTCCAGACTCACCACCTATTGTTCCGTCTTGAGAGAACATTTCCTAAAAATTGTAACATTACTACCACTTATTGCTCTTAAGGGCCGGCTCGATCGACAGGAACAGTATGCGAGAGATAGGGATGTAAATGCAAAATTGTAGGTCGCATTACACAGTCAGTTTACATGATTAGACATTAAATCAAAAACTATGACACACGTTTTGAAAACGATGAACGCACTGCAAGACGAAGACAATATTTTCATTACTGAAAGTGCATTATATCGCAAGTTTAAATATTACATCTACTGTACATTACAGGATATGCAGTTTAATGGTTTAAAAATCTTGTAGCGAATTCCGCTATTATGAAACAATGATAGAAGTCACTGGTGGTGTAGCTGCATTTCTTATAGGAAGGACGTAACACATCAGGATGTAAACGAAATATTCGCGAAGTAATGAGTGACGTGTTGGACGGCGTGTGCGTTACAAGAGGGGAGTGGGGAAGTAGGGAGGGCTGGCGTAGTTGCCACGTGTGTCACAGTGCCGATCGCGCTGCATTGAGCAATAATGATCTGTAGGAAAGTCCAAATTGTCAAAAGGTGTAAGGAGGTTTCATATTCAAGGCAGAATTATTCCGTATGGATTTTTTGTCACTAAGCGACAAATAGTTTAATGAGTTTGATAACATCTGACATTGCATACAGCATTTAGTTTTTGACAAACGTCCACATTAATGTTTGAGTCTGGAAGGACTAAAAGGTGTCCGGCAGCCGGAGGGAGGGCAGATCTCAGTAAGCAATTGAAAGAGCTTGAAAGTAAAACAAATTATATAGATTTCGAGGTTCCTGCAAAAAAATATCTTCCACATGTTTTACTCATTTCAAACAAGTTATGGATAAAAATATGCATAAAAATAATAATACCAGATGTACGCGCGAGATTGTCCGCAATAAGTTAACCACACAGCTAAACACCGACACCCGTAGCCAAGCAAGTGGAAACGGCTATATATCAAACGAGTAGTAGGGACATGGCGATTGACGCACAAGGGGATCGGAGATCGGATTCAGATTCGGCCGAACGCCATAACGTTATGTCACCCATCCACCATCTTTTACCCAAGACTCTTGTCCTTGACCTTGACCTCAGTGATCTCTAATGCCAAAAATCTCAAATATTCCGAAAAAATTCTTCCATGGAGCCACGACCTATATCATCGCTACCTGGTTGTCGCTAGTGCCGATTCTGTGATTGAGTTATCACATATTGCCAAAATGATCGTCGGTATGTAAGAACTACCTGTACGAAGTGACCTTTTAGCGTGATGAAGCATTACGACATTGGCCCCATGCAGTTTGTGCAAGGCGATAGATTGAAAAAAACATACTGAGATCTGCAAGGAGTCGTCTACTGGGAGTCAGGAAGTGCTGCCGTCAATACCTCTTGCTGTATTTATGGGTACCGATTCGACAGGTGATTAATATGAGACAGTTAATGTTAAAGATGGAATTAGTGCAGTAAGCATGGTGGGGACCTGCCATGGAGCTGCATTGTTCATTACATAGTCTAAGTTATGCATCGACCAATGGTGAAACATGGTGGGAGCCAGCTGTAGGTCTAAGACCTTTTATTGCAAAATTCAAATAAAGTTTACCCAGGGGGCGATGTATATACTTCTTAAAGCAAGATTATTAAATAAAATGTTCATCTTTCAGCCTTTGGCGGTAGGACTATATAGATTTATTTTTAAATAGGGGGAATTTATTGTACTCGTGACCCCCATGCTCGCACCACAATCAGCAGCACAAACGCAATCAGCACCACAATCAGCAACACAATCGCAATCAGCATCACATGCACCAAAAATAGCACTGCAAGCACCACAATGAGCACCACATGAATCAAAAATAGCACTGCAAGCACCACAATCAGCACCGCATGCACTACAATCAGGGATCATTATAGGTCGTTAGTTGTCAATGGGTCGTTAGGTGTCAATGGGTCGTTAGGTGTCATTAATGGATTGCTAGGTTTCATTAAAGGGTCATTATGGGCCATGGGTCATCGGGTCATAGGTCATTGGGCTATGGGTCATTGGTCCATGGGGGTAATGGGTCACATGTCAAGGATTTTTCGGGAATTCGTTGGAATTTTTCGGATATTTTTTCTCGAATATTTGTTTCCAAGGTCATTATAGGTAATGGGGTCAAGATTAAGGTTACCTGCGTTCAATATCGTGGTAGTATTCCGTAACCTGATATGCTTGTTGACTTGTATGCATTTTTCTAGAGTTTTTGTTTTCAAAGTTTTTGAAGTTAATGGGGTCAAAGTCACCTGCACCCAATATAGGGGTAGTAGTCAGTAATATAATATGCTTGCTGACATTTATGTATTTTTACCAAGTTTTGGTTTTCAAGATCATTCAAGGTCATGGAGTAAAGGTCAAGGTCACCTGCATCAAATATGACAGTAGTAGTCAGCAAATAATATGCTTGCTGACTTTTATAAGCATTTTCTCGAGTTTTGGTTCCATAGTCAAGGTCATGATTACCTACGTCCAATATGGCGGTAGTAGTCTGTTATGTTATATGCTTACTGACATGTATTTTACTCTTGCTTTTGTTTTCAAGGTCATTCAGAGTCATTCAAGTAATACAGTCATTCAAAGTCATTCAAAGTCATTCGAAGTCGTCAAGGTGGTCAAGATCACTGGCTTACAATTTGGTGGTTGTGGATATGAGGCCTTACAGTAAAAATGCAAGCATATTTTGGTGCATTGCTGCAGGTTACTATAGAAAATCGGGACAGAATTGCAGTGCAAACGGTTGCATAAAGAGAAAGTGAAATATGGTATGATAAAAGACAAGGTCGTTTAACATAAAGTAATTTTGGAGTGGTTTGAAGGCCAGAATTATCCACACTTTGTTGTAATTTGGCTAAGCGACTTCTGTACAAACCTAATATTTTAACACCAGCTATGTCTGCAGTATGGCATCCGTAATGTATACATCGCTATTTAGCGCTTTGAGGTAGAAACATGTTTGAATGTCGACAGATATGGCATATTTGTGGATTTGGAACACGGTTATCTGGGGGTAGGCCAGATTATTAAGTTAGAGAGGAAAGTGCACTGGTCGAGGCGAAATTCGTTCCTTCTGCTAAGCCACTGGGCCCAATGGCGACTGCTAGACAAGAAAAAAAAGAACTTCTCTTTGGAGAGGATGTCCGACAATATCTTAAAACGTAAGAAGACGCACCACTACTTTTATCAAGTGCAAGGAGCACGGAACATACATAACTGGGCGCCAAATCTGCTATTTTGTGGTGATGACAGACAAACAGGAATGTCTTCGTACCGAAAAATATCAGGGGGTGAAACATTTTGGAGGCTAAAAATGACTCCGAAACGTGAACGATTTTATATGCATTGCATGTAACCAGAAATCGTTGACCCTATTGTCCCAGTACGACATACTATTCGACAATCTGCATTTATAACTGCAGCACAGAAATCGGCCATTCTTAAAAAAAAAAAGAACAAAAAACGTAATGCGTTCTACATAGGGAGTGCGCATCATAAAGAAACATGTTTTCACTTAGTTTTCTCCGTATATTTTGACGTCCTACTTCCGTAAATTGTGAGATTGTATGAACAGTGCAACATAATTATTGTCATTATAACAATAGTGTTTGGGTTTGTGCACTTTAATCAGTTAATTGGAATTACTAAAGATATTTGCTCTTAAACGATTGTCTAGGCTTATATTACCACTGGCTGAAGTTGGGTATATTTAGTGTGGTATTTAAATTATGTAAAACTAATGCCTTTCCCCCTTCTGACAGTTATCTGTACTATTCCAACTGCTTGTTTTTTAAACGACTGCCATATTTGATTCACACTATTTACCGCTTAAACTGTTCGCGTATTTTACGCTTATTCCGCTTGAAAGAGACATGTGTTTGCAACGTCTGACTTTCTGTACCAAATAGACTTCATGTATGGTGTTCGCTGTTATGTATTTGTTCACATTTGTTGTTTTAATTACATAACTATTAAATGGGTTACATATATATTTTTGCTACCATAGCATTTCAACGACATTTGTATATTTAAAATGTGTTTATAGTTATTTACTGCAAATGGTTACGATCGTATTCACACAACTGGTCTAAACGCATTTATTGTAAATTCGTACGGCAGCCATGTTTGAACATGTTTGCAAACTGAACTAGTTTCAGTGGTTACACCTCAATAACTGAATGCAAACAGAGGGAAATCCTAATATCGAAAACACGCTTCCATATTTATTTGTAATTGCTGCCACCACTATTAATGTTCAGTATTTTATTAATTTTAACATAACTAGTCCTATTTTTACTGTAATAATATAGAGAATACTGTTTTTGACCTGGATTATTATTTATTTAAACGAATGCATAAATTCCTTCCAATTTCAGTAATTTTAATAATACTATCTATTTACTTCATAGCAACCAATTAGAGCACACACAATCCAGAAGAAAAGTCACTTCGATGTACTTACACAACCGGTTTACTTTGAACAAGAAGTGATTGCGATCGAAACCAGTTCAGAGCCAGTGTAACCGCATGCAGTGCTGAACATGTTTAAAGAGTATACCGTGTGATCTGTATACCGTGTGATCGCGGCCTTAAATTACTTTGACATTGAATTTATGTGTTTTTTTTTTAAACAATTATATTAATTTGACTAAATATTGCTCTTTGTCAATTTTGGAAATTTGTTTCGGGTGACTTTACGCGGCAACCACGACGGTTACTATACAGTGGCAAATGGTACTGCAATGTAGACGCAAAGTAAACATTAATAGAAAATCAACTTTGACTAGATCGCATATAAGAAAACCGTTTACTGGTTTATCGATTTTAATTTACGTACTCTACCTCTTATGTTTGTCATGATACGCCACGTCGCTTACGTGTAATTTGTATTTATTTATAGTAAAAACCTACATTATGAGTGCTATTTTACACTTGCTTCGTTTATCGACATTAACTAGTTTCTTTGTTCTTGTCTTTCACGTGTCATGGATTCACTGCCCGCGGTCTGTTTTTGAAACTCAAGCTTACATCACCTTACAGCGTTTTCTGCTTACGTCAGTTGAATGTGGTGATTATCCGATACAATATTGATTAAATTCTTCCCAAGACAATCCACTATTTGCAGTAGTACTTGACTGTTACCTATTATATATCACATGCTTCTCTGCTCCAGAGGATATACAGTAGCTTATTACATTTATGCATTCAAAGTAACGTGCACATTTCGTGGCTTGCGAACACGTCCATGAAAACATGTGCGTGCTTTCGTAGTAAAGTGTTGGAGACACATCTGGCCCTAAGAGATAGAGAGACGCAGACAGAAGAGCAATTTGGCTGCAAAAAGCAGTAGAAACACATTGTTTTTTTTTTTTAGTAAACTACCGAAATCAAATATTACATTTTTGTGTGACCATTCATATTGTGAATCTGTGTTAATGTAACATTTTCCTTTATTGTTTAGGCGAACTTTGTTATTTTTTTTACATTTCGCTATAAAAAAAGACGTCTGGCATAGTAACCTATCATCTTAGTGACACTGTGCTGCGGTAACCAAAGAAAGTATGTTTATTGATTTAATTAATCAAAAGAACATAAGTAAACTTCATTGCTGATAATATGGTAGACTATAGGATATAGTGTATAGTAGGCTTATACATGTGTTGATTATAGGTGCATTTGGTTGCAATTGATTCGTCGGAATGTTCGATATGGTCAAAAAACAGATACGAACGTTACTTAACTGTTCTGAATAATCCGAGTAACATTTTAAAATTTCCTGGAGTTAAATACAAAACTATATAGATACGTTCGTTTGCAAAAGATCAACATTTTTTGTAAATAGTCATGTGTGTAGCATCAAAACGTCGCGATACTAAAACATTTCATGCTGACCATCGTGAAAAATATTGGATCGAGAAACATTTGTTTTACAGATATTAAATTTTTTGACCATAAACCCCTATGAACGTGCATCAATATTATAATCTATACGAATCCCCATTATTGTAGGGCTAGTGGTTAAAGTTCCATGAATTATTGTAAAATTCGAGTTGAGTGGTTAGTTGCGTCAGTTCTTCCTGATAACGCGCTGCTCCGCGAGTCGTTTCAACGTACAGCATGGTGGTCGCTGGGCGGTTGGGGACATACTTGTTCTCCGCAGGTGCTGACGACTTGGCAAACATGGTACAGTTTTCCGCGAGAATGGCGGGGCGCCAAACGTCCGAGCCTGCATAGCCTCCTTCCTTTCCCCTTCCCCCGCCGTGCTTTACACAGCAGCACCATCTAGGCGGCGGTTTCAACAAGCTACGCGCCTAGAGACTCCCGTTAAATAAACTTAATTTATGAAACGGCATTACTTTTTAGGCCGCACATCAGAATCATTGGCGACGACTCGTGTCAAATATTCCCGCAGGTGAATGTCCCATCTGGCGAGCTGGTTACAAGCAAGGTACGCAGGTGGAAGATCGGTATAGCAATCGGCTTACAAATTTAAAATTTAAGTGCGTGGCTGGAGTAGGAAAGTGGTGGAGGAAGCCAAGGAACAAGGAGTGGAAGCCGAGTTGGCCATAGAACATAACTCTGGGCGCTGCCAACTGTAGCGACGGAGGCGGCAATGGCCAGTATGGAGGGCAGCACTACTGCAAAACTATTGTGCAATAACTGTGTCTCATCAGCCATTATCCTACACCCACCCCCCTTTACATACTCATCCACGTCTCGCATGAGAGCGACCAGGAAGTGAGCCGACATTGATGGCAGCAATTATACGGCCAGCCATCCTCCCCCTCCCCTCCAATATCCTGTGTTCATCTACCCAAAACACGCCTGCATTACAGCTAACGTTACATTTTGCCGCTATTGTGGCCCAACCATCCTCATACAGCCCAACACATTAATTATTACAGACCAACTATCAACACTATATCCCTGTTACACTTCCTCACTACTGCTATCAACCCAATCCAACCTTATTCCTCCTCCAAATATTTCACACCTTTCTCTGCATTATGCCGTTTTCTACTGCATCCCTCCAGTGATGGGGGCATCTCTTTTCGTCACTTTGGGAAAGATGTTACGCATGGCCCTGTTGTGCACTACCTGTCCAAAAAAGCTGGGATGTAGTCAACAGACAAGTTTGTAAACCATCAGAGCAAAACATCGGGCCGAATTGTAATTCATCAACTACCGGATAAATGCACAAAGAGCGACATAAAATGTCGGTCCTGCTAACTTAAGGACATTCAAATGTAATTAAAATAGACTCCGAGCAGATTCCACCTCTGGTGCAAAACAGGGGCCAATGAGATCGAATTATGTCAACAAACATACATGGTGGAGTGAGAAGAGTGCACTGTGCTACGACAGCTTTCAGTGACACAGTCGGCATCTGTCATCAGGCTGAGCAGCTGAGGGTACTATCGCAGCATCGGCGGCTGGCACATCTAGTCCAGGGTACGAGACCTGGGGACTTCCTCTCTACCATGCATCTTTTTTACTTATAACTGAGCATTCCCTATAATCGTTCTATTCCTTTTAACCACTTACCATGTAGATTGAGTGGTTTGTTTAAGAGCTGAGTGGTTCAGTAAATTCCATAGTAACTCCTTAATTAATTAGACTTCTTATTAGCTTCTCCTGCTGCACAATCCCATCCCACAGAAACCTAATAGTTTATGAGCACACTAAGTTCATAACTGACACACCCCTCCAACACATTTGCTGCAACAAGTGGTGCGAAGAAGGCAGAAGATGCCTAGAGTACAGACAACCTATTTTCCAAAGAACCGAATGTTCTTATTGATAGAATCAGATATTTGATTGGCCTTCAGAAATGCAGGTATCTCAAACACATTAACAATATATATTTAACCATTAGTAAACTGAAGGATCGGGGATATATCGCATGATGCAATGAACTGCATTCTTATGAAATTTCAATTCCAAAATTACAATAAATTGGTACATATTATTACTTACATGCCGAATTTTAGAAAATAGTATGAATAGTTTTCGATATATAACATAAAAGCTTTATTTTGCATGTGATGCCACATCCAAAATGGTGGACCATCAACATTCACCTCTGAAATTAATGCTTACAACTTGCCCTGTCTACATACAAAATTTGGTTAAAATCAGTTGAATGGTTTCCGAGATATGACATATCCCCTTAAATTTTTTAATGGGCGTCATTTCGAAAGTACATTTCTGGCGTGGTCCATAACTATAAAAGTCAGGTGTCTTTAATTAATACTATACGTGTAGCTAGTTTGGTGAAATTCGATTCAAGCATTCAAAAATTGTAGCTGATACACACACGCGCACGCGCGCGCACACACACACACACACACACACACACTTCCAAACATGTAAGTTTCGAGCGTATATGTTGCACCACTCAGGGTGGCAATTGTACAAAGGAAAATGTACACTAAATCCAATTCACAATTAAATACACCATTTATTTAACAATTCTACAACCTTTCTTATTATTAAAGATAACTAAAATTTCACAAACTCCAGCGAGTTCCAAATGACAACTTGTGTCACCGCAGATTATACGAGTACCAAATGATTACATTAAGTTTTGACTAACCTAATTACAAAACCATGATCTTTAAAGAGGCTATAAATTAATATCGCGCACACTCGCAATAAAATACAACCCACCTGATAAAGTGCAATTAATTTACAATTCTGTTAAAATATTTGGGCTATTCAAGTACCAATAACTTTGGCTAGATCAGATTGATATTCAATATGCATTCTTACGTATGAACACTGTTCACCGTGTTAACCTCTAGTGACGCATTAAGTCTGCTCGCCAGTCCTATCGCGTTTTCTCATTTGGGATAAAAATGGAAAATAGACCCTTTCAGGGGTATCTAAGAGAGTTACACTCTCACTAATAATTATCTTGAGACCCTCGGGTCAAAAAAGGGCTGAGACTATACTTTAAACACTGTGCTCAAAAGCGCCCAAGAGTGTCAAACTTTCAATTGGCCTTAAAATCAGCGCCCAGAAAAGAAGACGCAAGACCTCACTTGCTAACATTAAAATGTGAAAATAGGCCAGACTGAACTCTCAAAATACAATATAATTAATTCAAAACATGTTTAACTCCACGGGGTAAACTGCGCTGTAATCAAACTTCACCAAAGCGCAAGTAATACAAATTAATTTTAAAAAATCTTCAAGATAAGCTTACTCTGTGCGACGCCACCCCAAAATAATTAACTTAATATAATTTCAAAACTAATGAGGGGCCAGTCGTAGCGCCGAACAGTAAAACCTTTGAACATACACATATGGTGAATATTGTATACCAAGCTCTTCCCTAAGCGAGCCTGGACAGCGGACAGGTTAGCGAACAATACTCCAATGGGCCAACCAAATGGAGCGGTGACAGGCAATAACATCAAGCCATTACAAAACCAACTCCTTTCAAACATCAAAATAATCAGAATAGCTAATCTACTCAAATTTAGAACTAGCGAGCCTAAACATCCAATAAACCATTTACCGCTAAGGCCACTCGGCCCTCAACGACTCTATCTATACTGGATGAAGAACATCAAATTACAGCCCAGATACAATAATAAGAAGCACCTTCCAAACTCACCACCTGAAGTTCCGTCCCGGGAGCACAATCTTTAAGTAATTTACACATGACCACTAAAATAGTACCCAATAATTTGCACACATGGCTCAAGGAACAGCCTTATATAATAAAAAAGCGCATAGTTAAAGTCGGTGATGGCTCATGTCATCCATCTCAACAGACGAATGTAGCATCAGACGACCCACGCGAACTGAAGAGCGGCGAAGCGCACAGGTGGAAGGTCGGTATTAGAATCTGACTATGTAATCTTAAGCGTGCAAAAGTACGTGGCCTTGGATTTAACCGTACAGCTATACAACCATTTAATTCCTAATACAATAAATGTCGAAACAACAAAAACGTGAGTATTCACGGCAGAAAATCATCAAAAACTCGTCAAATCTATGATTCGAAGGTTCATTAAACTCGCAGAAAAGTCAAACGGCACAAGCACATAGTGACGCCAAGATCCCGACGCCGAGGTTAGAAAATACGAACCATACACGACCGCGGATACTACACTACTGAGGTCGGCATTAGAAACAACCTCAAATTAAAAGTTAGCTGCATGGCTGGAGTAGGAAAGTGGTGGGGGAAATCAAGTAGCAAGGAATGGAAGCCGAGCTGGCTGGCCATAGAACAAGAGCGCGAGCTCTACCAACTGCAGCGGTGTCGTCGGAGGCAAAATCAGTAAATAGCGCAGCACTGGTACAACGTAGTGTCGTACAGTTACCATACTACATTACTATACAAATGCGGAAGTGTTTTGCACGACTTCTATGTGGATTTGATAATGAAAGTACCCATTTGGCTGTTTCATACACCTGTTCCGGAGTGCCACCGCGTTTACACAAGGAAATACTTCGCCATAACAGTTTTCGTAACATACCAAAACTATTTCCCAACTATTTCTTAGAGTATTGCATTGGAGGTCAGTGATAGAATTAATTATTAATTTGCACATAAACTATTTCAAACCATTGCCGTACGTCGCAGAAAACTCACGCTACGGCGAAAACTTAATAGGCAATTCCCATATTTCAGGCGTACTACGCAATTCGCAATAATCCCGGGTGTCGTCAAGGGAAATTTAGTTAAGAGTTCTAGCATTAAAGGAAATAAAAAGCTGGGTAGTATATTTCCAGCATATTAAAGGTACAGCCATTCTTGTTTGAAAGGCTTTCTCAAAAATCAGGATTAAGAAATGATTTCATCGTAATCTGTATTATATACTTCATTATCGCTCTAGTTTGTGATCAAACTATGAATTACAGCTCATTTAGGAGAACACGTTTCGAACAAAAGCAACTGGACTTTTAATAAAATAAAAAATAATTGATAATAATGTACCACTTGAGTCGCTAAAGACCATAGTAGAATTTCCGTAGGAGTAAGTGGGGTTATTGAAGGTTGCGTAGTGCCCCTGTATCATTAAAATGGCCCCTCAAGCGCAAAAATTATAATAATAACAAATGATAGGGAGGCGGTGTTGAATGCTGTAAAATAATACTAGTAGCATGTAAATAATCCCACAAGCGGATTCTAGTGAGATTTCACAAGAAATAATTGATTAAATAAAAAACTACTTCAGACATACATATTTGCAGAGCCATTGTAGCCAAGGAAAGCACAGAGGATGTCATTAAAGACACACATGAGATGAATCTAAGACTAGATTGTGTGAACAGACATTAAAAATCTATATATCGCGCCCGGAGAAAATACATATTTAAATATTGAGCATTCTTTTGGTTGTGAGGTATATAATTCACGTTAAAAAGTAAGTATTTAAATATCGGTATTCGTCGCGATCAGTTGTACGCAGTATCTATATTGGCACATATTTTTAATTACAGTTTAGAAACGGTAACCTATCCTGTCAAATTGAAACATGTGGTTATTTTACCTATTCTCAAAATGGCCAACAAATATGTCAGCAATTATAGGCCTATTTCTTCATTATGTAGTTTCTCCAAAAATTTTTAACAAATTATACATACCTTACTTATTTTCATATCAAGGGTATTATCAAACCCTTCTCGACGTGGTTTTATCTTAGGAAAATCTACTACACAAAATTTTTGTTTGAATTTGTAACTCAATCTATAGTACGATAATTAAACGTAAACAAGAACACACAATTTACTTTGATCTGAGCAAGGCTTTTGATACTTGTATTCATACATTAATCTTATCCATGATGGAAATAATTGGTCTGACTGCAAAATATTCAAACTGGATAGGGAGTTATTTAAGAAATAGGAAGTTTTCAGTAAGAATTAACAATAAAAACTCCATAGCATATGATGCTCCTTCAGGCGAACCACAAGGTGGAACATTGTCCCCACTTTCATTTAATATTTTAATAAACGATATCTGTGAAATTTTCCAAAATTCTCATGTTTTTATACATTCTGATGATTTAAAATTATATCGAATTATAAACTCAATAATTGATTGAATACTGCTACAGAATGATGTAAATTCGGTTGTTAATTGGTATAGAAAGAATGGTATAAAATTGAATGAAAGTAATACTCAAATTATCACATATTCGCGTAAGACACACAATATAAATTTTAAATACTATGTTAATAACACAGTTATTCAAAGAAAACAGTGTATAGATGATTTACGTATATTACTTAAGTCAAAATTATACTTAAATCTATTAACTATTGCAAAATGATCTCTAGGTCTTATAAAATATTTAACTCTGTCTTCTTCTAATTATGATTCATTACTATGTCTGTATTACACCTTAGTTAGGTCTTAATTCGAATATTGTTCAGATGTCTGGAATTCAATCACAATTACAGATGCAAACAGAATTGAGAAAATTCAACTAAGATTATTTCGATTAATTTTTAGTAAATATAGTTTCAAAGGTAACAATAAATTTGACCATGAATTGTTATTTTAAAAATTTAACATTAATACACTCTGTTATATAAATTAATTAATCGATAATATGTTCCTGATTAACTGTATTACTGGCAATGTAAATAGTTCAGAAGTATTACATAGTGTTAGTCTGAAAGTCCCACTATATAATCAAAGATCTCCCTTTTTGTTTATAACTACTCATAGGACCCTTTATTTAATTAAACGAGTTATATATAATGTAGATAAGTGTTTAGTTAATGATCCTTTTATTAATACCAAGATTTCTTAAAAATAATTTCTACCCAAAATGTATAAAAGGTAGGTTTATAATTTTACATTAATGTTGATTAATGCTTTTTATTAACCTTGGTATTCTATATAGATGTAACTCAAAACTGTACTATAATCTGTTGACAGAGATAATATTCAATTTTGACTTTTAATAAGTTTTACAATTTTGCACTGTTTTACTATGATTTTTTTATATCAGTAGTAGGTACTGTTGTAGTAGTTTTGTCTATGATTTTGTATGATTGTGCTCGTATTGCATGTATGTTGTGTACAGTATATGGTGGTGGTTCTTTTATTATTATTTATTATATTAATCTTATGAGTTTGTCTGTATTTTGTCACTTGTTATGTCATCTTTGTGCTGTTTTATGTATAGGTGTACTTCAGCCAAGGCCTACAGCCGTTCAGGAGAACTATAGCTATGTTAATAAATGAAAATGAAATCAAATGAAAAAAAGTTTACTTTTAAAATGTAAAATGTTAGTCGCGAGGTGCGGGCGCACAAGATCAGAGCATATTGTTGGAAAGGCGATAGTGTTGTGGGAAGGGAAGATTAACTATAGTTTGGATAGGAAGGACCTCGCAAAAGTTCTTGCAGCTGGTATCGCTTCCCGCTAGAGACGGCGCTGAGAATACGTTAAGGTTCACGTGCAGGACTCAGAACAAATAGTAAACACTCAGCTTCATTCGGCGTGGCAGGGTCAAACAGGAGATCGAGTTCTGTCAGTGGCGTGAGCCAATGAACAAGTGACCTCTTCTCGAGTATGTAGAGGTTGAGTCCTTTAAAAGAAGCCCCGTGGGACATGTGTGTAACGGAGTGAAGGAATGAGGAAATACAGTTCAGTGTGGCAACAAAATACCTAAGTAGGTGCTTGGAAGTGGCCGCCATTGACCTCGAGGCAGGTGTGCAGACGACACCAAAATTTGTGAAAGGCACGGGCGAGGACATGCTGCGGGATGACATCGATAGCTGTGATGGGGCCTCTTTTAAAGGACTCACCCCGTACAAGACTGTGGTGTCTAACTTAGTGCAATTTTAAAACACGAAATGGCAGCGACCCTAGTAGTAAGTAGAGGTCCCCGAACTTCCGAAAATTATTGCTATGGCTCTTTAGACTTCGGGAACCTTTACTCGTGTGTTCACTTCACGATTGGACCACAGTTGCTTGTCGACTATATGAACGACTATTTAGCCAGTAATAAGAAGTAAGATATGTCGTGACCGTATCATGAGCAAACAAGCCGAATAAAATAACGTGTCTCCATGGTATCAGCCAATGAGTAGACAGCTGTGGTCCGAACACTTAACTAATTAAAAGTTTAGGCAGCTGCCAAAATAATACTTTGAATTGGCGTGCCTCTAGTATTAACTAAAAAATCAAAGAAGTAAAGAAGGAATTTAGCTGCTCGGTAAACACGAAACTAATACGTGAATATCTGTTGAACAGTCAGGTACTCTGACTGAAGGCGACGTACTGCGGGAAACAAGCCATAAGAATCACCAACAACCAACTCAAGAGCCCAAATTATTTCCCTACAGGACGACGAAAGCCAAGGTTATGCGGGCCCTGGTAAGTAGCTCAGTAATTTTTTTTTGTTCAGTGTTTTCAGCGTCCCCGAACTGTGACGAGACTTTGAAAGAAGAAGACTAGCCTTGTAGCAAATCACAAGTGGCCCGATGTTACTACACTGCCATATGCGAAGTTGGCAATAAGGTCGCCACCAGCTCGAATGCATCCTGCACCATTGCTGGATCATAAGTGGCAACATTTACTGGCAATACTGTGTCCATACTTGGCCTACTGGTGAAGAATACTAATCGCACATGTGTAAGTCATGTGCTTTCCATCAATATTCCACTTCACATACATTAATTTGCTTACAGAAATCTATGCACGTGAGCAGAAAGATTTGGTAGGATCGGGCACAAGGGTACAGGGGCTTGGAGTACCTGAGCTGTTCCAACTGTCACTCCGGTCGACCGTCTAATATCTTGAATACATTTTACTTTGACCTTGATATTTAACGTTGACCTCAGTGACTTTCGATCTTGAAATCAGAAAAAAAAAAAAATCATTCCAAAAATTCCAAAGATATAGTAAAATTTCAAAAAGATTACAAAATATTTATAAAAAATTTCATTAAAAATTATTGTTATGTAAAAAAATATAAAAAATTTGTAACTATTTGAAAAAAATGATTAAAATAATAAAAAACTATTTAAAAATTCTAGTTCCCAACTGCGATTTTCCCTAACAATAATCCTTTTACCATTAAAAATGTCTCATTTTATGCTTAAAAATTTCCCTTTTTTCCTTAAAAAATTCCAAAAAACCACAACAAATTCATAAAAGTCAACAAGCATATTATATTACTGACTACCATCGCCATATTTGGTGCAGGTAACCTTGATTTTAACCCCATTACCTTGAATTACCTTTACAAGAAAAACTCGAGAAAAAAATTCTTAAAAGTTAGCAAGCATATTATGTTACTGGCTACTACCATCATATTGGGTGCACGTGACCTTGACCTTAACCATATGACCTTGAATGACACGGGAAACAATAACCCGATATAAATTTGTAAAAGTCAGTAACCATATTACATTACTGACTACTACCATATTGGGTGCAGGTAACCTTGATCTTGACCCCATGACCTTCAATGACAAAAATCTAGAAAAAATTCCTAAAAGTCAGCAAGCATATTATGTTACTGAATACTACCACCATATTCGGTGCAGGTGACCTTGACCCAATGTCTTTGAATGACCTTGAAAACACTAAAGATCATAAAAGTCAATAAGCATATTACATTACTGTCTACTACTGCCATATTGGGTGCAGTTTACCTTGACCCAATGGCACTGAATGACCTTGAAAACAAAAACTTGAAAACAAATTCATAAAAGTTAGCAAGCATAGTACAATACTGATTCTTAACCCACTATTTGGGTGCATGTGACCTTTACCCTGACCCTATAACCATGAATGACCTTGAGAAAAAACTCGAGGAAAATTTCATACAAGCCGTAAATATTATTAAATTACTTACTAATACCACCATATTGAATGCAGGTGACATTGACCTTGATATCATGAGCTTTAATGACCTTGAAAATCAAAACTCGAGCAAAAAGTCATAAAAGTAAGCAAGTATATTACATTACCTACAACCACCACCAAATTGGGTGCAGGTAACATTGACCTTGACCCCATGACCTTGAATGACCTTGAAAATCAAAACTCTAAAAAAAATTCATAGAAGTCAGCAAGCATTTTACGATACTGACTACTACCACTATATTTGGTGCAGATAACCTTGACCTTGACCACATGATCTTAAATTATGCTGAAAACATAAACTCGAGAAAACGTCACAAGAGACCTGCTTGCAGCAAACCTGTTACCATGGTACTGATGAGAAATGTACTTCACCTTAATAAGTTTTTCATGCCTATATAAACTGTCGGTATGGTTGGACTGCTTGTCGCATCTGTCACACAAATATGACGTGCGACAGAGACTCTTGACACAGTTAAAGCACTCATGTAACTGTATATTGTGGGCGAAAGTATATGTCTTATCACAAAAGTGACAGTGATGACGTCATAGTTGTTCAGGAAAAAACTTGGGCAGACCTGTTGGAGATGTAGGTGCTGGAGGTAAAGAAGCAGGTGATACCGGAAATGGTGTTCTATGTACCTCAGCCGAAGAGGTCGATGGCTCCATTGAAGATTTCGTAGACATAACAGCTGTAGAAGTTGTTGTTTCTGTAGAATCTGTAGTGATCGTGATGCACTGGTGGCAGTATATGCTGGTAGTGATGGAGGCGACACAGCTGAACAATTCAATGCCACCATACCAATATGAAAAAATTGTATTGCACGGGTGGAAGTAAATGCTGCTAGTGATGTAGCCATTAGAGCTGAGGCAGTTGACGGCGAGAAACCATTAGCTCTGGAGTGTTCAAAGACATCAGAGTTGCAGAATAAGACTTAGATGCGTAACTGCGGAAGCTAGCCGAGATTATGTATCTTTCACAGCAGCCATTGACAAACTAAGCCTCTCAGCTGGCCTTCCTACTGCTTATAATATACGAGTATGCAAACCTTATGCCATCATATTGACTTTGAGCCAATTGTATTACACCATTAATGCATTGTTGGGACACCGACGACACAATCACAGAGTTGCCACATGGTTGCAGCTGACCAATCATATAAAGGCATTGAGACACCACACAGGCAATAGGCAGGTTTAGATGCTAGTTCCTTGTACACATTGCTGTGCAGTTATATCTTCCACAATTTCTTCCAGGCAAGTTCTTCACTCAGCTTTGTATCATGGCCACTATTAAAGCAGGCAACTGACTCCTGCCAGACCGACTTCTCACAAGACTGACCCACAATGGCCTATAATGAACCATGATTCAATGACAAACGACCCATAAATGACCCATTTTTCTATGCAAATGACCCATAAATGACCTCTTATGATGGCTAATGACCCATTAATGAATCAGCACTAGTGTAAACCAGTTAGTGATAATGCAGGTCGCGGCTCTATGGTCGTCGAGGTCAAAGGAAGGCCTTCATATTCACAAATCGTCTTCGCTGTATGGGAGCACTCTGAGAAAACACAAATACTCATTTGCCCCAGAAGAAAACATGCAGGTACAAAATGTATTCTATATCTAATTATGTACAGTATGGTCCTATCTTATATAAATTATTTAAATATCATTTTAGGAGTATGTATAAATATATATAAATATAAATCTTGAAAATTTGTTTTAAAAAAATTATTTATTTTTCTATGATATATGTCTTATATAGCTTATACACATATATATGATATAATTATATATAATAGTTCCATATAGTGGTTATAGCCAGTAATGTAATATAATTACTTAATTTTATCGAATTTTGGTTTTCAAGGTTATGAGGTCAAGGTCAAGATCACCTGCACCCAATATAATGATAGTAGTTAGTA
Organism: Dryococelus australis; assembly: GCA_029891345.1. Lineage (NCBI taxonomy): Eukaryota > Metazoa > Arthropoda > Insecta > Phasmatodea > Phasmatidae > Dryococelus > Dryococelus australis. The sequence goes on from CM057009.1 coordinate 149,735,269, forward strand.
ACATAAGATGCTTGCTGACTTTAATAAATGTTTTCTCAATTTTTGTTTTCAAGGTCATGGAGTCAAGGTCGCATGCAACACATATGGTGGTAGTAGTCAGTAGTGTAATCTTTTAATTTGACTTTCATGAACTTTTTGGTTTTTTTTAAAATTATTTTTCAGGGAACAGGAAGAATTTTAAAGGAAAATTGTTTTCGGTGGACTGGAATTTAAAAATAATTTAAAAATAAATTTTAAATAATGTTTGAAATTTTTTTTTAATATTTTTGGAATACTTTGGGACTATTTTTTTTTTTTTGGATTTTTTAAGTTTTTTTATTATTTTTTTTCGGACTTCATGTAAAAGATAACCGGGACAAAGGTCAAAGGTCAAGGTCACATGGATCCAAGATGGCAAACGGGCGACCGGAATTACATCAGGAGCAGCTCCGCCGATACACCTCCGTGGCCTTGCACCCGAACTTACCAAATCATTCTTCTCATGTGTGTACCAACAGTGACCCATCAGTGTTTCATTTCACAGCTATCCGATGGCACGATTGCACCAGGAATGGTGCATTAGTGCTCAATTTCATAGCCTTTAGCTGGCCTACATAAGGTGTGCCATCATTGGCTAGAAAGTGGAGCAGTTATGTGTTGCCGTTGCTGCAACACAGCTAGTGTATCATTTCTGAACCATGATGCTTTTAACCATCAGAATTCGATCAGTGTACCATAGGTGATATGAAACTGTCATGTTTCCAGCAGAGAACCATTACATGGCCGGTTGTGAAAGCCCTTCAGTTTTCTGCACTAACAGTCATCCTGCAGTGCCAGCAGTGGAGTGGAGAGATATGCAAGGGCGAGGTAAACTGGAGATCGCCAGGAAAACCCAACGACCAGCGGTATCGTCCCTCACATTTCCCACATGCGAAAATCCGTGAGCAACTCCGCCGGGAATCGAGTCCGGTTCGCCTGGGTCGTAGGCGAGTAGTCTTGCCACTACATCACCGACGCCCCAATGCCAGCAGTAAAACCACAGTTGGCCGACTGTGTCTTGCTACACGGGTAGACATTAAGGAGTGGTAAAGAAATCTGCCAGCGTCTGTATTATCCCTTTCAGAACCGATTTAATTTATAATTTCAGGTGTTGCAAGTAATATTATTTTAACGTATGCTGTACTTTAACGTGTCACAGAATTTGTTTCGTAATCACAACCAACGAACAGCATGGTTTGTGTTTAGCCATAGTAACCAGAGACATCCATAACCCGGAAAAGAAGCATGGTTTACGAGTCGGTTACCTACAGGAAATACCAATGTATATTAGACAATTCAGTGTAGAGCACTGGCCGAAAAAGCTTCTTGTTCGTCAGAGAAAAACCTGTAAATACGAGTTCAGGATAGCCGTATCAGGAACCGCACGCAAGTTCTCCCTAATGCGAGGTCAGTTGTATACCACTGCATCCACCACGCTCGGTGTAATAATAAGAGACGGTTGCCGCAATCGTTTCAAATTTTAATTCTGTGTGCAGTGTCTATTAAACCGTTGGCGTTTCGCGATAGTCGTTTGCACTATATGTTGTTGAACAGTTTGTTCAAAAGTTTTACTAATATTATCCTTTCAGTATTACATTTTACTGGGTAAAATTAAACCACTCTAGCGAAAACATTATTTAATAGAAATTCGCATACTGGAAACATAGGTAACGAATCAAATTTGTAAAGATTGTACCTAAATTCAAAATAATTTGTCGCTAGGTATGCAGTAGTAATAAATACAAATGTTAGGAAATGCACGATTCCTTTAAATAAAATTGCTTAAATAATTTATTTGGTAGTGAGTTGGTTTGTTACGACATACCGAAAGTACCGACGTTTCAAAATGTAATTTAGTTATCTCAGAACAAAACAGAACATGATCAATAACAATTAGTGTTTGAATAATTTAAATCGTAAAGGAATGTTTGTTCCATCAAGTATACAAATGGCTTCATCACTTTTTTTCTTCATACTGGAAATCACTCTTTAGGGGAAATGAATGATATTTTATTAATACAAGTTAGTCTTCAGTGTCGGGAAAACATTGAAATTTTGTTTTATTGTGGGTATGGATTTAATAGACAACTTTTATGCGAAAGACATCTGCCTCAAATTTAATGTCACCTTAGTATAGCCAGTTCAGAGTCAATGGAATCTGGGATCACACCACTGGAGCCAGCAGGCCTCCATGTTGTTACGTCGCAGTCCGCCATCTTGGAAGCCAGTAAACGTTGGTCATTTACATTTGACCCTTGACACCAGACCCATGACCTTTGACCTTTAACCCAAAAAACCCCCAAAAATCCAAAAATATTCGAAAAATTACAATAATAATATTAAATAAATACTAAAATATGTAATTATACATTGTTAAAATTTATTAAAATTATTTAAATATTATTTCAAATTATTTTAAAATAATTAAAAATTCTAGTCCACCAATGATCAATTTTCCCTGACAATTTCCCTAAAAATTTCCCTTTTTTCCTTTGAATTTTGCCTTTTTTCCCCTAATCTAACCAAATTCCCGAAAAATTTAAAATAACCGATATAAAAATTTATTTAAAAATACTTACATTTCCGGAGGTCCCCCAGCACCACTAATTTCTCACTTTCGTTCAACTCCCAGCAGACGACTGACTCCCTCACCACCACTTCCCCCACCATTACTCATTCAATCATATGCCACCATGCTGGATTTTTGTTTGTCATTTGTTTCGAAAGCAGCCATCTTGGTAGACGACCACCATCTTGGTAGGTGACTGCCATATTGGTAAGCGTCCGCCATCTTGGTGGGTACAGTCCGCCATGTTGGTTTTTTCGTTCGTCATTGATTTCATAATTTGTCTCTAACCTTCGTTCGACCTGCCATAGTGGATTTCATAGGTTTTAATCACCTAGGTTGCAATAGTGTATTAATCCACCCGCACAGAGGCAGCCATATATGTTTAGGATTTTTTAAAATATAGGAGACACTGTCGGAGCCCTCCATATTGGTTTGTGTTTTTCAACACACATAGGTAATCTCGATTATGCCGCTTGATATTGGTCTGTACCGAATGGTAACATTGACCATTCCTGAAAAGTACTTAAATTGTAATATTTAATATTTTTCTTTTATTTGTCAACATAAGTATTTTCATTTAGAATAATTTTATATAAAGCGGAGGTTTTTATAAAGTAAATAAAACATAGCAAATATTTTACAGACAATTTATTGTACACTAAATAAAACATACCGATTTATTAATCTTTTTCAGGGTTCACTACTCGATGTCCATCTCTTCGACCCAAGAGTAGAATCAGCCAGGGAATCCCCACCACTTTTCATACACTCTTCCATTACGTTGTTTCAGCACATTCTCGAACTTTGAAGCTGGCGAGATGCTTGAAGCCGAATAAACAGTTATATTGTGTGGACAGTTGTATTCTCAGCTGCATTCACCACAGTATTTTTATTTTCTTGTCTCGTCAATTGTAGGCATCAAGCTGGTCGTGAAGTATCAAGCAGAATGCGTACGTTTTGGCAGGAATATTTCCATGTGTATTGAATTCGATCCCGCAGTCGATCACGTTGAAGGTAATATGCTCGTCTTTTTTATCCACATCGATCACCATGAGCAGAGCCAATTTCTTGAAAGTAACAGGGCTCAATCTCGGGACTGTGGTGAACCCATAATATGCCCTTTGTAATTGAGTTTACATTCGATATGCCAGCAGGTACCTTCCATTTTCAAAGTTTATGTTCACTTAAAGGTGTGGGTAGTTTCGATATACAAAAATATTGTCAAATTTTCTATTAGACACGTGTCGAAATGCGAACGGCTTACTATTACATTGTGCTGCCTTCCGATGCTGTACCTCGGTTTCTCAGAAGAAAAGCTGGACTTCGCCATCCAGTTGATGAGCTGGCTTGCTGGCAATCCAGGGTAGGTCTCCAGACTCCATGACATGAAAGCCACATCGATGTTTTCACAATCATCCCCATTCTGCAACATTTGTATGCATTATGCAGTGCTCAACTGCACATGAGGCAGCATCAATTCGATAGACTATAGTTTCAGTTCCACTGCCTCCAGGTATTCTCCCGTACCCACGATGGTATCCACATGTGTATTGTCTAGGAGCAGCACCAGTTCCTGCTTCGAATTGATGATAATTCGTTTGTAGTCTTCAGAAAATCCCAATAGCATGGAGAGCGGAACGCATACTTCGAACCTGCCTTCGGCGTAAATGGGAACACTATAGTCATCTTCGATTCCCCAGCCTGGCATCTTGGCTGCAGACAGCTCATTCGGCATGAGCGAAAGGTAATTTTTGTTCGTTGAGGTTATGCCCACATCTCGCGACTGGTCTACCTCGACACCATTGAGAAAGTAAGCGATGCGATCGATCAGGTGAAGAATTCCATTGCTCGTTATTTATGCGGATGTTGGATTGGACCTATCTTCTTTTATTTGAGTGTCCTTGATTCGTAGAAATGGCTGGCAAGGAAGAGCGCAGATATCTTGGTGTTGGACCGCTATCCGAACTTCTGATGGTAGTGTGTATGGACCGATCAGGAAAGGGTGATATGCATGAAGTTCCACATTCGTTATGCTGTATTCGAAAATGGCTGGCTCTTCGTAGTTTAGGAAATATTCCATTGCGATCGACCTCGTAGCCGAGACTGCAGAGAATAATCTCGCTAGTATGTGTTAATGCCTTGGAGACCTATGACATACTGATTGTAGGTTTTGCACTACACTTATTTTATAGCTACTGGTCGGTGCAAATCTTATCCCCATCTTCTCAAATACAGGCATAGGTTAATTACTTCGTTTGGAAAATTCACCAACTCTCCGCACTGGTCGATGACCATCACGACCACCTCGTGTGATCTCTTCGTGACGACCGCAATAAAAATGATGCATTGTGGGGCCACGAAAAGTTTAAAACCTGGAGGGATCATAGGCGAAAATTCGTATTACTCTGCTTGCCATTGAGGTACGTGCCGCTCACCAAATTGCAGGATACTCATATCACATTGACTGGCAAGATGTTTACGGGCTGCGACAACACATATGTTTTTCCAGCTTTCTTAGATGCGTGGCTCGAACTCCAGCATCGGTCCGATAGTATCATGTTTCGTAAAGTCGTTATTCGCTGCATATGATAACACTCTTCAGAGTGTTGGGATTTCCACATAGTTCGGATTCTGTGTCAGGGGACAGCGAATCTTCAATGTACATTGAAATGTAGTATATTTCATAAGAGCCAATGCGTAGCAACATCTAATGGGAAACATTGCCACTTTTTACAAGGTATAGCTTGCAGTTTTTTCATCGATGTTCGGTATTGCATCGTAGGCTTGAAAATCGACAAGGTCTATGTTCCATTCCCCCTCCAGATTGAGTGGCGGAAAATGAACCGCACGCAGCTCGGAGCTACGACCAGTCAAAGTAAATGTTGTGACAACACTAAAAAATTGTAACACTCAAAAGTTCATAATAGTATGTATATTTTTTCATAACGTCGAACAAGAAATTCAGCTGTTCCAAAATATAATATGTACAGTCATACACATTAAAATATATTCATTTGCCAGCGCTCCTTTAGAAAATTTATTATGTTAAATAGTACTGTGTGCCACAGAAAGTTCAGTGGTCCAATAAAATTTGCAAGACAAGCTTACATACAAAGGGCCAATTACAACACCACAGTATCAATCATAAATTATTACATGGTTAATGAACCTATACAATAGGCGAAACATAGCATTCATGATAAAAATTTAAAGGTGTTTAAACAACAAATATAATATTGTCAAATCTGTTGACATCAAAATCATTTTACCCCAAACACCTTTCACAGACAGGTAGACTCGAACATAGTTTTATTTTACTCCAAAATTTAACGTGAGCCAAACAAATATAATGATTCACTAACTTTCATTAATAAAGTGAAATTACGTGACTGAAAAACTGACAAAACACTCGGCATAGCTCGTACTTCAAAAGAATGGGGCAGCATGGCATTTAAAATGTTAACATTCTGACCACTATAAAATTGTGTATAAAATATATTCACATAATTTATATATATATCGCATCCACGGCGATTAACCCTTTAAAAGATACGCTATTAATTTACAAACTTTAGCCCTCAAAAATTGAATATTTGTCAAAGCCATTTTGATTTCTACTTTAGTATTTCTTTCCTTCCATACGTTCAATTATTAATGGCTTTCAACTTGTCACACAATATTATGGAAACTGAGAACAGTCACGAATACCTTTAGTAGGAATATCACACAAGTTAAATAACTTTCCTGCCCTATAATGCATTGCTCAACTTTCAAAATACAAAAACAAACTTTATTAAAATCTATGCTGCCTCTCAACAATTGCAGTAACTGACGTTTCCATTCAATTGATGCTGAGTAAAAATCCACCTTGAAAGGCTCGCAAAATTTACTTCTCGTGTCATGACAGAAATACAATTAAAATTAGGATAAAACTATTAAAAACCATAACCAGTTGAAGTGCGATTCCACTGAAGCAATCAAATTGTTCAACTGTAAAATATTTATTTCGCCATGGCAGAAAAGGCAGAATGCATGGGTCGGCCGAGCGCGGGCATTCACTCAAGTAGGACAAACAAATGGGACAAATGCTGATCTATATCTATACACCTGAATCACAATATATTTGTAAATAATTATAGCCAAAGTATGTAATTTTAACGTGTACCAAAGAAATTTAGAAAAGAAGAAAGCTGCGACTTGTCCCGCATCACTAACGACATATTAGAAAGACAAAATTTAAAATTCATCATACTTTATTGCCCTGAACAATATTCAACACAATCTGGAACCCCGCCACGACTTACCGTTTGCAGCGTCGTATCAACCTGACGAAAGCCTTAAAGTAGTTTGCAGATAAATACGTCCCAAAAGACTGTTGACCAATAAGATGCCATACTTACGAATCCTGGTGTCGATGAAAATTTGTCAAAGTCCTGACCGTCACAAACTCAATGTACATTGTGTCGCTGCTGCCAGTTGAATAGGAAGATGCAAATTTGTGCAACGACCTAAATAACATTAAATTATGTTGTGATGCAAAAGGCAACGGGTGTTTAAGGTAGGGGTATGGGTGGAAAAGGAGAGGGGATACCAGCCTCCACCGAGGTCGGCGACGAAGGCGCTGCAGTACAAACAGTAGTTAAAGAAAGCTAAGACTACAGTGGTGCTTCCCCGTCTCAGTGATATCTACATGAATGACAGTTTCCTCACGCTATATAATCATTTTATACAATTACTTGTACACGCTAACCAGGAAGTAAAGGCACAAATGTCCACAGTTCCACATGTTAGGCAGCTGCTTAAATTCGTAATTGTACGTTAGTTTGATATATTTCAAATATTCGTCAGTTCGGGTGGAAGATGCAATTTCCCAAAACTGTCATAATAGCCAGTGTGTTTACCCTTTTTATGTACACTACGCAGTGTATACCGGGCCAGGCTGTCGTGTCCAGATTAACTATGGCACATTCGCGTCTCTTGGGTTTAGCAGGCAAATCATCCCTCATAAACAGTACTCTAAAACTAGGTCTTTTCATTTTGTACACAAAAAGTTCCAAATCCAGATTCGTGAGCGCTCGTTTCGGTAGAGATATCATTATTTCCTCTTCCTGCTGCGTCACTTTTGCACACTTCGCCTACTACTGGGTATGGTCTTAGGTAGAGGCCTTGCCCGTGTTTTTTACCCATGACGATAGCTTCCATATTTGAATTGTGCCTTTGTGCCTCAGACAACTGCTTCCGTTCGTTTGATGCTGCCTGACGGCTCGGACGATACCGCTCGTGGCTCCAATTAAGCCTCTGAGGACCCCAAATGCATGCAAAAGCAATGGAAAAACCGCCGTTAGATGTTTTCTTAGCCTTGCATGCTTTTCTTCCTTTCGTCACTGCTTTTCGTTTCACTTGCGCCTTTCACATGCTCTCTGTACCTGTTCCTATTTTAACCTGCACCTTTCTCTTGCTCTTATCACCTATGTTCATCTTCACTTTGACCTTCATCACACTGGAAATTCCCCATGCTGCTATTTTTTCTCCGAGTCTGGTGTCTGATGATTTTATTATTTCGTTGGCCTTCTGTGCAAGTATCTTGTCAATCTGGTGTCTGGATTGCAGATCCTTGTGCTGAGAATAGGCGATGTCGTGCTGCTTGCACACCTCATCCAGGGCATTTATGCCCATCTCATTGCATGGCAGTCTTTTAGCTAGCTAGGTTCCCGGCCCGCAGAACCTGTATCCTGGAATGTGCAGCTCGAATGATAGATTGCTGATCAGTGTATCAACGACCCCACTTCCACCTACGACCTTACCTCTTCGAGACATCGTGGTGAACTGAGAGAGAAAATTATAAATACTAACATTTTATACATTTTCTTTTCAGTATCATTCTATACTTGGAAAAGTACAGACGTATCGCATATTCAAATATGACATTTCAGTGCGAATTCTGCCAGACGCAGTTTTCTCTGAGCGGTAATTTGAAGAGAAATTACATTACCCAGAAAACGTGCTTAATATCATCATGAGACATGTTTAAGCTACTTCCTCTTTCTCCTCAACCTCCTCCCCCTCGTCGTCCCCCTACTCCAATGTATGATATAAACCAAGCAGAAGAAAACACTATACAGATCACCGAGCGAGGTGACGAAGTGGTAAAGCACTGGACTCGCATTCGTGAGGTCCCGGGTTCGATTCCTGGTCCGCCATCCTGATTTCTGTATTCCATGGTTTCCCGAAATCACTCCAGGCGAATGCTGGGATGGGTCCCAAACACAGGCCATGGCCGATTACTTCCCGAATCTCTCTTCCCTCTGCGACTTGCACCATCTTTAATGACCTCGCTATCGACGAGACTTTAAGCCCACTTACCTTACTATACAGATCGTGAAGCACGATGCTATGCTACCAATATGCGTTCATGCTGAAGAGGAAGATATCTCTCACGAATCGCGACATGGAAGACTATTCCTGAATACAGTGAGTTGAATCATCGCAGGACCATCAAATTGAGGGAAAACGTTCGTCCTACTGAGCCTGCTCTATGAATATTATTTTCTTTGGTTAGAGAACATGTACATTTATTCGAAAACACTCCAGCAATCGAAATACTGAAAATTGGCACATGTACTGCAGGCTGTGGAATTTATGGGTTATTTCCCATGCAGCGATAATGAAGCAGTCGTACCTCCGAGCGAACACTGCGAAACTCGATATTTGTCTTCGATGACAGTGCCTGCGAAAAACAAACTTGTATCCGAGAATACTTTAGCGTGGGATGGCATGCGAATGTAGACTGCATGTACCTCGGCCAGACTTATTCGCGCATACCCAAACAGATGCTCTGGGATAATGCAAACATGTTGGTGCTGTTTAGCATGGACTACACACATTTTCGTGGCATGTTTACGACAATGAGGTCAATATGGACATTGCACTATCAGATTTAAAGATTCTGTGTGCATCGCTCTGGAAAGACAAATGTGGACATTTTTTGGTGTGGGTTCGATCAGTTCATTGTCGGCTGTCGAGAATGACTTATAGCATATCGAAATTCGGGCAAAGTAGCCTCAAGATGCATCTTCACAAAGACGGCGATGCAGGTTGTCTCGTACAAGGAAACAATAGAACTTGTGATGCTGGTAGAAGAATAATTCCAAACAATGGCGAACCCGAACGATTCCAGCGTGCTGCTACAAAACTTTTCGCTATCGAAACTGTCAATGACATCATCTTGGAACTGCACAGTACGTTGGCCGAACAAAACACATTCTTTGGCAATGTCTGTCCGAGCTCGGGGCGAAGATGGAGCATGTGAAGAAAAGGATCGCCCGCGATATGGTGGCCATGAACGAGCACCTTATGAGTGTTCAAAGTAAAATTATTGACATATTGTATGTAGCATCTGGGCGAAATGAAGAGAATCTGAAAAAACCTGGAAGGATATATGGCACATGCATTCACTTACTCGATTTCGCACCTCGTCACGAAAACAGATATTCAGAATTACTCTAGAGACATATTGGGTGTTTGAAGTGAATGCCTAGGAAAGATCGAAAGTATTTTGGCAAAGACTCAAGCCTAAATCCATAAAAGAGAGCAACAGTAAACATTTTTATTCAGTACGATGTCGGATATTGCCATCGAACTACAATGAGCGATTCAGTCTGTCCATTAAAAGTATTTGCTCACCAAGATAACCAAAATCCCATGCCACGATATAAATGAAGAAATGTTTAAGACCGTTACTCGTCATTTCGATGTAATCAGGGAGAGTGGTGGTCCACCCATAGCTACGAAGACCGAAATCGATGATACGGCCAAGCCTACGAAGAAACGGAAACGTGATGATGTACAGTCAGATCGGGATGATGAGTTGGGTGCAGATTCGCCACACAAGAAAAAAGTGTGGAAGGAAACCCGGAAATCGAATGCTCTGGCTCGTCGGTATATACAACCATACATATTTCGTAATAATGACATACGGTGTATACAGGCATAATGATAAATGGTTCCTCGGTGCTGATGAAATACAGTTTCTACCAGGTGAGCATCCGAGTTGGAGATTATAAGACACATGGAAGCCCCAGGCTATACAAACTTCTATTACGCACGGAGCTAAGGTAGTTTACAGAATGCGACCTTCGAATACAAGACTTTGCTCAAACTCATGCATGCACTTTACCAAGATAACGACCCCAATACCAGTGTTTATAAGGACATAGATCACGACAAAATCGACATTCTCGAGGACCTGTTCAGCAGCCTAGCACTGAAAAGCGGCGAAGGTCTGAAGAATATAGATGGCCATAAGAACACTGACTACATATTCTTGGACGACCCAAATGAACTGGTGGATATGCTGTAGCTACTGGTCGCTTTGCAAAAGGTTGGAAACTGCCCGCACATGAACAAGATTATGTAGGCCATCGAAGAACTTAAGGAGGGAGGCTAACTACGATGAGTCGATAGGGTATCGCCAGCTTCAAGGTTCGAGAAGCTGCTGAAACAACATAATGGAAGGGTGTATGTCAAGTGGTGAGGTTTCCCTGCCCATTTCAGTTCCTGGGTCGCTGAGGTGGACATCGAGCAGTGAACACTGAAGATGAATAGACCTGTATATTTTATTTTTTGTACAATAAAGTGTGTAAAAACTTATCTGTGTTTCATTGTTTTATAAATACCCTCAACTTTACATGAAGAATTATTTTTAGTAAAATACTTATGTTACAAATAAAACAAAAAAAATCAAATATTACAATTTAAGTAATTTGTAGGAATGGTCAATGGTACCATTTGGTACAGGTTGATAGCAGGCAGCATAATCGAGATTACATATGTGTGTTGAAATATAGAAACCAATATGGAGGGTGCCGACAGTATCCCATATATTAAAAAAACAAGTATGGGTGCCTCCTTGTGTGTGAATCAATACACTAGCACAACCTAGGTGATGAAAACATATGAAATCCGATATGACAGTCGAACGAATGTGAGAGACAAATCTGAAACCAATGACAAACGAAAAAAACAACATGGCAGACTATACCTACAAAGATGGTGGTGCCTATCAAGATTGTAGTTACCAAACAATATGGTGGTTGCCTACCAAGATGGCAACATTCGATATAATTGACGAACGAGAAATCCAGCATTGCTGCATACAATAGAATGAGTATACATGGGGGTGTTGGGGTGAGGGACTCAGTCGTCTGCTGGCAGTCGAATGAATGTGAGTAATTAGTGGTGCTGGGGGACCTCCATAAGGTAAGATTTTTAAAATAAATTTTTACATAGGTTTTAATAAATTTTTCTGAATTTTTTTTTAGAAATTTTTAAGGGAAAATGCAAGTTTTAATGGGAAAAAGGGAAGTTTTATGATCAAAAGGGAAGGGGTTAGCAAAAATAGCTGCTGGGGACTAGGATTTTTCAATTATTTTTTAATGATTTTTAATAATTTGTTAATAATTTTAATACATTTTAATAGTTTTTAATAATAAATGTTTCATACATTTTTTGGAAATTTTGGATTTTTTTGTAATTTTTGGGGGTTGTGGGATCAAAGGTCATGGGTCAGGGGTCAAGTGTCAAACGTCAATTACCAATGGTTACTGGCTACCAATATGGCAGACGGCGATGTCACAACATGGGTCCGGCCAGCTCCAGTGCTCCGATCCCAGATCACATTGGCTCTCAACCGGCTCTACCCTACTACTGGCCTTATCTGCATTAAATTTTACTGCTTGTTCAGAAAATATATGTGCGAGTTCCTTGATAAAGTGTAAAGACCAAACACATGGCGACATTTTCTGTTAATGTTAATGTGAACATCCTTATTGTTAATCTCTTTTTAAACTTGTAGTTATGATAATGTGTCACATAATTCAAAACTTTAAAATGGCAGCAGTGCATATAGCTTCCTCGAAATAGTTATCAGGGCCTTTCTACAACTGCATTATCCTAAGCTGTATGCCAACATAAGGATATACTGATTGGAACACGTGACCCTCTGATGTCATGGCGCTATCCGAATTAAGGTTTGGCCTAAGACAAGCATTTTCCAACTTTTAACTTTTAATCCAAGCTGTTTCCTAAGATGATAGAAACATTTTTCCGTTTTTTTTTTTTTATTTTTACACAGAAATACCAAAACATAATACATGCATAGAAAACCGACATCAAACTAGGATATACTTCATAATTTACTTCGATAGCTATGCAACTAGGATTAAATAATTTTGTAATGCATTTATTAACTTGAATGTAAATGTAAATCACATTAAGCAAAATAATTGCCCACAACTTACTTTTCTTTCAAAAATACACTAATCTGAATGTTACACAATATGTATAAGATTTAAATTATATTGAGCACTATATAAAGATGAGGTAAATTTAAAAACTTGATAAGGAAATAAACTTAACAAAAAATTGTGTTCAGTATGCTATATATATATATGACAAGTTAGCAGTGTGGGATAGCTCGTGGATAGACCCTAATCCATTTTTAGTGTGCCATTTTGTAGGATATGCACACAATGGGATCACGATTTTGAAGTTACAAGACTACTTCACTTCCGATAGGGCGAACCGGCTTCCATTCCCAGCGGGATCGATCCCAAGTTTTCGCATGTGCGAAATGTAGCAGGCATTGCTGTTGGTTGGCGGGATATTTCTAGGTGTTCCTTTACCACAGCATTCCATTGCATCTCCATCTTCACTTCGCTTTACCAGCATCAATAGATGAAGACCAAAGCTGCCAAGAGCAGCCCAAATCTCTCACTGACACTCCATAGTATCCTTACAAATAAACAAACTCATCTTCATTTCACTTCACCGGCATGGGCGCTGAAGACCACAGATCTCAAGAGCCACCAGAATCTATCACCATTTCAACCCACATGGCACTTCCCACTGAACAACATCTTCTTCGCCTCACCTCACTAGCATCGGGTGCTGAATACCTCGACTGTCAAGAGCAACCCAATTATCTCACCTACACAACCCATACTACACTTCAAAATAAACAACCTTGTTTTCAACTCATTTAACCATCATCGAGCCCTGCAAGACATCAGCTTCCAAGACATCCCCCCCCCCCCCCAACCTTCTCACCGACACAACCCACGACCCTTCTAAATGAACAACCTCGGATTAATTTCACTTCACTAGTATCAGGTGCTAAAAGATCTCAGCTGCTAAGAGTCACACAAATATCTTACCATCACAACTCAAACAAGCCTTCCAACTGAACAACTCGTCTTCACCTCACTTCACTAGCATCGGGTGCTGAATACCTCGACTGTTAAGAGCAACCCAAATCTCTCACCATTGCAGCCCATACTACCCAGCGAACTGAACAACCTCGGCATCACCCTACTTTACAAGTATCAAAGGCTGAAGACGTCATCTGCCAAGAGCCAGCCAAATCTCTCACCAGCATCACCCATGTGGCCCTTTAAACTGAACTACTCTGTTTTCACCCCACTTGTGTAGTTTGCTTTCATAGTTGTATTATTTTTTTCTGTAACTGAAATTTTCAACATAGCATTGGGGAAAGGTATGATAGTAGACAGGAATACATTTTTCTTTCTCCCAATCAAGTTAAATGTTCTCCTTTAGGGAGTATGTGGGAGTCATAGTGGTGTAAGTGGTGCAGTTGCTAGGGTACTAGCTATGAGAGGTATGGTAGGAGTGTGGTATTTTTGGTGAAGGTTTTGTAGTTCCGGTGGAAGAAACAGTGCAATGTGATAATTCAAAAGCTTAAATCCATTAACAACCCTACTTAGCAATCAGTAACTGCTGTTCTTGTTTACAGGTCTGCCGCAAAACCCTTCACCACATGCCTCCAGAACTCTGCTACAAAACAATGAACACCAGTGTAACAACTCCGAAAACTGTGGGGTATTAATAAGCTGCATGCAGATGAATATATTCTTATATATTTAGTGATGATTATGGAATATTTCAGCACATGGGAATGTGAAGAAAATAAGGAATAATAAAGATATGCTCAATTAAAATGTTATGTGTTATTTGTTTATCCTTTTTTAAAAATGTACAACAGAACATTCCTTTCCTTTCCCTTAGACTTACAACACAACTTCAAATGTATGTATTGGTATGAGATTTAAAAAAATCTTTATTACTGCATAAACAATTACTTAGTAAGCAATTTTGCAACTAGGCAATTTTATTCGACGACTATACAAATTTGTGTCCAGATACAAGCAAATTTATCATTATTATTTGACGACGCACTCTACTTCATCCTTCTATCTAAACTTTAGTCGGTGTCATTCGTTTATTGGCTTCTGCAAATTTCCTGTCGATTGGGTTTTTACGTTGTCTCTGACGGTTTTTCCCAGTCTCTTCTTACTTATAGTCTTAACTATAGGCACACTCAGGGAGGTAGTCATGGCTGTCCAATCCCTCTCTGCCGCAATGCATTTCTCCTTGCATGAGTTCCTGTCCTTGTAGGTGTAAGGGGTTAGCCCTGAGACGCAATAAGATCTCTCCCTACCCACCGGGCTTCCACTTAACACTTAGTTATACGGTAGTTAGAAAAATCAATACTACACGATACCTGCAGCCGTACTTGGTTCTTGTACAAGCTTCTACAGGACCTGGTGCACGAGCCGGTATACCAGCCGCCATATGAGCCGCCATGGAAGATTCCAATAACACGACAGCAGTTCTCGTAATAGCATTTGTCACCCTCAGTGAGTGCGCAGTGTATGGTTTGTAGTAAATATGGACCCCATTCGTAGAACTGCTACCAGTTAGTAACTTGTGTGATTGGGCTTTCTTGTTGATACATGTTTCCGATTTGTTCAAGGCCGCCCGGGCAGTGACAATCCAATTGTAACCCAAAGATACGAGCGGAAGAGTTTTCTTGATAATAATATGGAGATGTTGGAATCAATTTTTTAGTACCACATAAAAACTATAATTTTTAATTTCAGCAGAGAGAGGCGAAGTTGTGAAGTCTGTCACTGTTGCAACAGGAGCCCCAAAAGTGGGAAAAAATTTTATCAGTTTGCCTATCTCCTATGATTTCGTACTACATAATGGAAAAAGAAAAGTTACTTGATTGAAATTATTAACAATGGCTAAAATTTTAAGTGAAAGTTGACTTAGGATGGCGCAGCAACCCAAGTAAATCCAGGTATATATGTTCCAATAGAAAACCTGCTTAGCACTGTCCAGGAACCCTTACATTTCCAGGTTTTCCCCTCCCAGTAACCTTCACAACTCTGTAACCAGCACTCTTTTTTGCATACTATTATAAGGGAAATGTTCCTTCTGCGGATTCCGAAGTAGGAGCCAGACGTTTGCCGCCATGTTGGAAATTTTTCCTTACAAAATTTTCCCCTTACCCCCTTAAAGTTGACCAAATTTCCCAAATTTTTTTCTTTATTCACTGAAAATTTTCTTTTTTTTCCCTAAGAATTTTTCATTTTTCTCAGAGCAGGAGAGGAGTATACGTGACTCTGGAGAGGAGGATTTGTGACTCCGAGCCAGGAAAGCCAAAAAAAATCCAAATTATTCAAAAAAAGATCCAAAAATTCCAAAAAATTTGTATTAATATTATTTAAAAATTAATAACAATCATTAAAAAATTATCAAACATTTAATCAAACATCTCAATCCATCAGCAGCTATTTTCTCGTACAATTTACTTTTATCCACAAAAATTTCCCTTTCTCTCCTAAAACGTCTCTTTTTCCCTAACAAATTCCGAAAAATCGTATAAAAATGTATAAAAGTCAACGAGAATATAATGCTACTAACTACGACCACCATATTGGGTGTAAGTGATCTTGACTCCATGATCTTTAATGACCATGAAAACCAAAACTCGTGAAAAAATTCATAAAAGTCAGCAAGCATATTACATTACTGAATATTACCGGCATATTAGATGCAGGTGATCTCGACCTTGACACCACGACCTTGAATGACCTCGAAAGAAACTCTGGAAAAAATAATACAGGTCAGCCAGCATATTATGTTACTGGCTGTTACTGATGTAGGATTACCTTGAAAACAAAAACTTAAGAAACTATTCATAAAATACAGCAAGCATATTATGTTACTGACTACTACCCCCATACTGGGTGCAGGTAACCTTGACATTGACTGCATGAACTTGACCGACCTTGAAAACTAAAACTCGAGAAAAATGCATAAAATTCAGCATTTTTATGTTAATGTTACTGCATATTGGATGCAGGTGAACTTGACCCCATGACCTTCAATGACCTTGAAAACAATAACTCGAATTTTTTATGAAAGTCAGAAAGCATATTACATTACTGACTATTACTACCATATTAAATGCAGATTACGTCGACCTTGACACCACGACCTTGAATGTCCTTGAAAAAAACTTTGAAAAAATTATAAAATTCAGCAAGCATATTATATGCTGGTTACTACTACCATACCGGGTTCAGGTAACCTTGACCTTGACCCCATGACCTTTACCGACCTTTAAATCCAAAACTCGAGAAAAATGCATAAAGTTCAGAAATAATATTCGTTACTGACTATTACAGTCATACTGCATGAAGATAACCTTGGCATTAACACCATGACCTTGAATGACCTTGAAAACAAAAACTCGAGGAAAATTCACAAAAATCAGGAAGCATATTATGACTGACTATTACTGCCATATTGGATGCAGAGAATCTCGACCCTGACACCATTACCTTTAATGACCTTGAAACAAACACTCGAGAAAAATTCTTCAAAGTCCACAAGCATATTATGTTACTTACTACTACAACCATATTGGATGAAGGTGACCTTGTCCATAGCCCTATGTATTTAAATAACCTTGAAAATGAAAATGCGAGAAAAATGCATAAAAGTCACCAAGCATATTATGTTACTGACTACTGCCACCATATTGGGTGCAGGTAACCTTGACCACGACTCTGTGACCTTGACCTTCCTTGAAAACTAGAGAAAAATGCATAAAATTGAGCAAGCATATTCGTTACTGACTATTAACACCATATTGGGACAGGTGTCCTTGGACTTAACCCCATGACTTTGAAGGACCTTCTAAAAGACTCAAGAAAAATCAATAACAATCAGCAAATATATTACGTTACTGACTACTATCACTATCTTGATTATTTTTGTCTGTCATATGTTTAACATAGTTGGAGTTTGTCTCTCACATTTGTTTGATTGCCATCTTGTATTTCATGTGTTTTCATAACCTAAGAGGCATTAGTGTATTAAATCAGCACCAGGAAGCAGCTATATATATATATAGGTACATATTGCACTGTCGGCGCCCCCTACCCCCATTTATGATTCTAATTTCACCACATAGGCAGTGTTAATTTCTCGATTTGATCACCAAGAGAAGTGGCGACACTTATTTTATAGACACAAAAACCGGCAATTTTCCATCCTATTTTTCAAAAATAGGTCTCCAATCAGCGGTTAATCTACGTGCATGATACGGGACTTTGACTTCATGCATAATTTATTAAATACATATTTTTATAAAAAATTTAAGTTTTGCATTTTAAAATTTTCTTTTATTTATTTTTATAATTGTAATAGTGGTGCAATTGGTACTTTAAACAATAACATTTAATTAAATGTATATTATTTCTGTGTCTTTTAAATTTATATCTATTCTGACAAATTGGGTAAACGTGAAATAAAATACAATTTTTTTCACAGGCTTTTTAATTCAATTAGTTTAATACAGTCGCTCATTTCCTCGAGAAATATTTCAATAGTCTTCGATATAGAATACATATAATATATAATTACATATCATATATAATTACTAATTATATATAGTTATATTTGTATATTGCATTATGTATTTATTATATGCATGCATCTCAATATATGGATTATTTGTTGTAAGTTACAGTCTTGTATGCATCTCGCTGTTCACACTTGTGCTGTCCTTGTGCGAAAATATCGTGACATTTATTATACTAACTCATTGTGAAGGGCGTGTTATGTAGGTAAGTACACTTTTGAGGACATTTACCAAAGTCACAAGAGACCTGCTTGCCGCAAACCTGGCGTTGATATACTCATGAGAAATGTACTTCAACTTTACAGGTCTTTACATGTCTAAGTAAACTATCGCTAAGGCTGGACTGCTTTCCGCACCTTTCACACAAGTATGACATGCGACTGTGATTCTTGGCACAATGGAAACTTTCATGGCACCGTACACCATAGCCAAAAGCAAATGTCTTATCACAAAAGTGACACTGATAACAATGTACTGGTTCAGGCCAAGAATTGGATGGATCTGTTGGATTTTTAGGTGCTGGAGCTAAAGAAGCAGGCAACGTTGGTAATGAAGTACCTCAGCCGAAAAGTACGATGGCTCCATGTAAAATTTCGTAGGAGTAACAGCTGAAGAAGTGGACTCTACTCTAGCATCTATAGATGATCGTGCTGTACTGGCGGCAGTAGATGCTGGTAGTACTGTTGATGTCACAGCTGAAGAAGTCAATTGCCCTGGTAAAACAGGAGACATCTCAGTGGAAGACGAAATCAATGGCGAGAAACAATTGGCGGGCAATATCCACTCCACTTCCACGTAAATCTCCATGGATTACCTGGTGTAGAATCTAGCCGAGACGGTGTATCTTTCACGGAACTAATCTCAAACTAAGCCTCTCAGCTGACCCCCAACTTCTTACAATATACACATATCCAAGCCCTATGACGTTATATTGACATTGACAATTTGTATTACACCATTAAGATATTTTTCGGACACCGACCAACCAATCACCCTGTTGCTACATGATTGCATCTGACCAACCACATGAAGGTACTGTGGCATCACATGCGGGAGTCAGTCTGTAGGATGAGGAGGAGACATTATGAGTCATTTAGGAGTCATTTCGGGGTCAGTCTGTAGGAGGAGGAGTCATTTTGGAGTCAGTATGCAAATTGGAATATTTCGGGCTCTTATTGTTGGTGTGCGTATGTGTATGTCAGGGTGTAGGAACTTGTATGTAGGTGTGTATGTGTGTCTAGGTGCGTGTATATGCATGTAGGTGCATGTGTGCATAGGTATGTGTATGTAGGGGGGTGGGTAGGTGCATGGTACTAGGAAAGAGATTATAAAGTTGTGCGCATCTTACCTTACTCTCCCGCTGGGTCTCTGACGTCACTTGGGGTGTTCACTCTTGACAGCACGTGGGATACGTTTTTAAAACTGCAGTGGTTTAGTATATAAATAGTACCGATTAATTTTACTGTATTATTATTGCGCGTTTTGAGTAACAGTGTAGATGCGCATCTTTGCGGGATTCTACTTGTGGTACTATGTCGCTTTTTGTGTAGTAAAATCAGTAATCAGAATAAAAATATGAAAATGGGTGTATCTCTGCCGAAGAGTGATAGTCCATGAGAAAAACAGTAACAGATTACATAGAATATACATACTATGCTCTCATGATTATTACCTATTTTTATATAGGCCCAAACTGAGCACTTGATCACAAATTTTACCTCTCTTGTAACACGAATGTTTAGAAGAATGCTTTTACAAGAGTATAAAAGAGAAATGATTGGATTATTCTCTAATGCAAATAGAAAGAAGACGCAGTGCCAAATATGGAGCTTGTTAAAAGTATAAGGTATTTCAGAAATATCTTATATACAAAATAAGAAAGCATGGAAGATCTTGATCAAAGAAATTTTATTGGATGAAAACAGAAAAGAATAGGACAAGCAGCAGTATCTGTAGTATTTATTATTCGTTGTTTTTTCTTGGAATTATCCCCAAATAGTGACCGAATTAAAAAAAATCCATTTAAGTGTTTGAACAACACAAAACATGTTTAAATATGTGCGTTATTTATTGTAAATATTTTCTGATGACCTGTGTCGAGAATCTCAGAAGAGTATCACTTTTGAATTGACAAGAAATATTTCTGATAAGGTTGTTTGTTCGTTTGAAAAACTTCTACTATGCACTTTTTATGATTAATAAATTATTCTGTCGATAAAATCTTTACTGTAATCTTGTAGTTTTGCAATGCTTTTAAATGCTCACATAAACGTCACTCTGAATCTGAATCAGTGAAAATTTCACTGTTTCAATCAGTCGACCACACCTGATTGATTCAACAGTCACTTCAGTGAATTTAACTGATGGATCAGTGAAAAATGCCACATTTCCTTCACTTATTGATTCAGTGACATTTTTTCATTGTTTTACGGTGATTTATTTTTGACTGGCGTGTAAGAACGACCTTCTAACAACGTTTAAAATTGGCCGTTATACGTGTACAAAGTGAAATAGCAACGAATAAACTAATTAAAACAATACAAAATACTTTCTAAAATGTGTTTCGTCTTTCAAAACACCATTTTACGAGGTAATATGAGCATCCAGCTTTTCATTCCGTTAATACGTCTTTCATTTATTTTTCATGTAATCATCACAGCGCTCTATTTGAAGGCTTAAACTGCATATAATGTGGTGAAGAGAGTGCATGCACGATTCGTTTTAAAAATCCTAACGGTGCCAATTAAACCAAAAAGGAAAAGTTTGAGCATACAATTTCAAACTTCATGATTTTGCTTAAAATTTTAAGACGTACATTTTCCTCTTGATTTTCAACCAGCCTTCGTATAGCACAGGTGTTAAGGATGTGTGAGTTCAATCCTAGCCACCTCAGAAAGAAAGTTTTTTTTTTTTACATTAATGACGGGAAATTGCCCAATATAAATATTAAACTATCGTAAATATGTTTACTTTACGTAATAATTTGGCTAAATTCAATAAAAACAATATTTTATATGCCACTTCAGTCGGTCGTCACTTATTCAACCAGTTAAATTGTTTAAGTTCACTAATTCAAACATTAAAATAATTTTCACTCAAACAATAAGTGGTTTTTCACTGATTCTAAGTAGAGCCATTTTTACTGATTCAAGTAGTAGAATTTCACTGCGAATCAGTGGTTACCCCCCTGATTCGAATTATGAGTGTTATAATACAATTTATTTCAAAGTTGCGCAGGTATTTAAACTCGTTAAAGGCTTCGGTGGATGATACAGTCGATTAATATCTATTTCTAGTCTGGCTTGTAGTAATGATTTTAATACCTCTGAATGTTTATCCTGCCTAGAGCTGTGTTACATCTAATCCGTTGTCTTCATGATGCTGATTTGCATGTTAAGCAAGAAAACCACAATTTTCACTACTGTTTTGTTAAATCTCTGGGAGAAATATTGTATAATTATTCCAGTAAGCATAAAGGATACACTTCTTACACTTCGTTGAAATAGTTCGGAAAATAAACTATAACTAGGGCCACCTATTTTTCGCGAAAAGATTTAAGTGGAGGCTAGACTTCAATATCCAATGTTCACACACGTCGTCTTCATTTTATTATTGGCCGCTTGTCTTTTTGTGTGAAGCTCGTCTGTCATACGAGCGAGCCTATCAAAATTAAGTTTCTCCGAAACTGGTCGTAGGTGATTCGCGGGCAGATAGATAAGACACGTAACAATTCAAATGATTCAATCACAAAAATGATTCTGAACTGAAGTGATTTGGAACGCAACATGGC
This sequence comes from Dryococelus australis, assembly GCA_029891345.1. Classification (NCBI taxonomy): domain Eukaryota; kingdom Metazoa; phylum Arthropoda; class Insecta; order Phasmatodea; family Phasmatidae; genus Dryococelus; species Dryococelus australis. Next base: position 149,757,439 of record CM057009.1, read on the forward strand.
CTGAAATCTTTTCGCGAAAAACAGGTGTCCCTAACCATAACACTGTTAATATTGCTTGTTCGTGGCTATTTTATACATTTTAATTTAAAGGAATGTTATTAAATTTACTTTACAGTTCCTACATGATAGATTATAATTTCGAAATTGTTTATGAACATTGAAAAAGCAAACAAGGAACATGGCAATGTTTTAGTACTCTCTAATGTAGGACTATATGTAGATATACAATACTTGTCTTTTTCCTAATGTAAGATTTACTTTATTGCGATTATACGAATAAGGAAAAACTGTCACCGCCCTGATATGCAGTAAAATAAATCACTTCACTTAAATTAATTATTTTAATTGTAATGCAGGAAATGGGAACAAAAGAACTCGATTATCCGTTGAATATGTCCTCTCTCATGAATGTATACAATATGCCTCTTATATTTAAAGTCTGTCCTGCTGTATCTCAGCAATGACACGTATTCGTAAAAAATTTCCGGAAGTAGAAACGACTGATGAAAATTAGAATTGCGTTTTACAATACATAAGCTATTCGTGACGAATGGAAAATCAACTGGAAATAATCTTCCATTAACGCCACATTTCAACTGAACACTGCATTACCGTAATATGAAAACAAATGTTACATATTGTTCGACCATCAAGAAAGATTACTTGGGGAATTTGGAAACAAATTACAAAGAATAGAAATAGGAATAGACCTGAGAAAACCTGCCCTCTAGATGCCAATACTGGCTCACAAAAATAAATATAATTTCTAAATACTTAAGAAAGAGTACATACAACACTTACATACAGTTCATTCATCACATCATCTAAGAACAATTTAAAGTGTTTGGTACATTAGGACGATTAAACTAAATCAAGACATAGTAAAATGTTTATTTATATATGTTAGGAAAAAGGGCCACCGAAATAGACATACGTTGCCAATTGAAATTAAGTGTGGACTAAGAAATTACATTTTAGATTAGCATTCTTCTGCAATGTTTTCTGTTAAAAATTAGAATATGGACCTATGATATTCCCACAGAGTGTAGGTAATAGTGTCTGCAGGAGTAATAGTTTGTTACTTTATGAAGAATAATTTGTTGCTACTTAAAATTCTAGGTCACCTGCATGTAGTACTTCAGACCATTTCAAATGTGTGATGCAGAATCGTTAATCAAGCAAAATAAATTGTGATTATTTTTCATTATTTTCGGATGAAGTGCATCACATAAATGTAGATTGGCGAATATAATATGAATTCTCGTATAGTATACGACAAAACCTGAAAATCTGGTTTGATTTGAATGATTAGTGTAGCCACACTGGCAAGCGAAGCCGAACTCGCAAAGGCGAACGGACAGGGCGACCAGGTCTTCGTCAGACGCGCTGGCTGCCTGGTGACGTCATGCACAGTATCCGACGAAACTGGTCGGCCGCTTGCCTTCCCCCTGGGGTAGGCGTGTGAGTAGGTGCGTGACTGTGTGTAAGTGTGAGTGTGTAGGTGTAAGTTTAATTGTGTGTGTAGATGTATGTGTGGCTAGGTGCATGAATGTGTGTATTTATGTTTAGGTGCATGTGTATTTGTGTGTGTATGTTGTGTGTGTTTTGTTTTACTGCATCCGTAAAAATTTTTTTCAATACATAGCTGTACAACAAAGATATTGGACAAGTCAAATTACAGTACACAAAGTTTATACTCTCGACATAGTAAACACACACGCCCACGCACACACACACACACGCCCACACACACACACACACACACACACACACACACACACATATATATATATATATATATATATATATATATATATATATATATATATATATATATATATATATATATATATATATATATATATATATATATATATATTTATATTTAAGACTTCACGTACACGCATCACAATTTTACCTCATAATTTGGACATCCCTCCTCCAACATGCTGTAGGGCATAGTCGTTTTGCTGAAACAGAAGAAAAAGGAAACGAGAAAAACTGGAACATGAAATGCATACAAAGTTATGTTATGCAATAATTTCTTAATTTTTGTAGATTAGATATTCATCTACTCTATAAAATGTTAGTTTAGAAATAAATTCTTTCAGCTGTTTTTTAAAGAGTTTTGGTTAGAGAAGCTAATTTCTTGAAGGTGTTGTGGTAACTTATTGAAAAGTTGGCTACCAAGGTAGGATGGCCCTTTATGGAGAAGTTTTAAGTTAAGTGAAGCCACGTGTAAGTGTTTTTTTAGTCTAGTGTCGTGCTTATGAAAGGACTCATTTTTCTGAAATAAATGGCTGATTTTGGACATGAATATAAGTACTGAAAACATGTACTCACATGCAAATGTTAAGATCTCTGAGCTATTGAAAAGAGGTCTACATGAGTCTGACTTTCTTTTGCCATTGATTATTCTTACAGATCTCTTTTGCATGTGAAACACTTTTTGCTGTCAGTGAAATTACCCCAAAAAGTTATACCATAACACATGATGGAATGAAAATATGGAAAATGTACCATTTTTGCTGTATTTTGGTTCAAGACCTCTGCAACATTCTGTAGGGCGAAATATGCTGAGCTTAGTTTTGGTAAAATATACGCAATGTGAGATATCCAGTTAAGTAAATTGTCTACTTTTATGCCGAGAAACTTAATCACTGGAGTGGTATTAATTTTGTCTCTGTTACTGCTAACATATGTATCAATGTTTTTTTCTGTTCTTTGTGAGTAAATTCATAAGATATGTTTTATCTAGGTTGAGATTTAATTTGTTTGCAGTAAACCATGCATTTAGTTCTGTAAATGCTGTGTCCGTTTTTTGTTGAAGATCATTTACTAAGTCTCCAGAGACTAAGATGCTAGTGTCATCTGCAAATAAAATTGGAGTAGTTTCAGGGGTTAAGACACATGGAAGGTCATTTATATAAACTAGGAAGTGTAGAGGGCCTAATATTGATCCGTGTGGGACCCCATGCTTGATTTTTCCTGGTTCAGAGTAGAATGAAGTAGTTTTCCCTTTGATCCGCATTTGTTGTCTGTTTGAAAGGTATGAGCTTATTAGTTTATTTGGTGTACCTGAGACTCCATAAAACTTTATTTTTCTATAAGTATGTTGTGATTTACACAGTCAAATGCTTTAGTGAGGTCACAAAATATTCCATTAGATGGCATCTTTTTATGAAGTGCATTAAGAATTTTTATTGTTAGTTTGAAAATTGCATCATTTGTTGACGTGGTTTTCCTTAAAGCCAAATTGGAAATTTGATAAGACTTTGTGATTCTCAAAATGTTGCAGCAACCTCTTCTAAATTAGTTTTTCAATTAATTTTGAAAAGGATGTAAGAAGTGAGATGGGTCTATAATTGTTTACTTCGGTCTTGTCTCCTTTCTTGAACAATGATGTTACCATAGCCCATTTGAATATATCTGAAAACAATCCTGTATTGAAGATGTCATTACAAATATGGCTTAATGGAACACTGAATTCAAAAGCACATTGCTTTAATAACCTACAGCTAATGCCATCATAGCCTCTAGATAATTTTGGTTGTAAAGAATTGATTGTTTTCTCCACTTCTTTTGGAGTTGTGTTTGTAAAATATATAGCAGGGTATTCTGTACCCTGTATTGTAGGAATATGGTTTATATCTTGTTTAATGCTTTTTTTAATCGACATTTAAATAGTATGAATTAAATGATTCTGCAACTAATTTAGGGTCTGAAGATATGCAGTCATTTTCTTTTAGGTTTACAACTGGACATTACTCTGTTGTTTTTCCTGTTGTGTTGTTTCCTGTGTGTGGTCAGTCTTGTGATAGGTCAGTCTGGCAGGAGTCACGGATTGATTCCCGCACATGATGTCTCAGTGCCTTCACGCGATTGGTCAGCTACAATCACGCGGTGTGCCGTTTCTCCGACACACTTAATAAGGTTTTGTAAATTGCTGTCAATTTTAAGTAAGGTATTTTTGTGGCAAAGCGCCGCTTATTAGTTCGCCCTCCTCAATTATGATTTATTACTTAACTATTGGTTTGAGATACTGAAAGCAAGATATAAGGAATTCGTAATTTAGATTGTTTACTTTTTTTAACTTCCATTTCTTTCATATAAAAGTTACCAAGTGAAACGAACATTTTTGTGACTATATTAAATTCTTTACATATTAATTAGTACCAGTGTTTGCCTCAAGAGTTCTCTATAATTTGTGTTTCAGACATAACTATGGGCGAGTACAAGTGAGGCCTCCCATTCCAAAACTCGCTAACTTCCCTTTTTTTGTGAAATGCAGTTACCATCTGCATTCGGTATATCTTCAACAAGGTTGACTAATAAAGTAAAAATACTGTCCCATAAGTTGCCATTACCTGTTGAAATAGTGGTTCGAAATTCGGTCATCATTATTTAGAACTCGCTAACTCCATCGCCGATATCGTTCTAAAACCTGCTATATTAATGTAATGCATTGCAGTCATGTGATGTGATCTTCTACGGTGTGTCTTGCTAAGTGAGTTACTGTTGTCGTGCTCAATATTTTGTGTTGCTCTTGATGTTACTGACATGATTAAAACAATATATTACAAAAAATTAATAGCGACAGAACTTTAATACCATCCCGTGAAGGGGAAGGACAAAAAGAACTAAATGAAAATGTATGTATGAGTTTTGCTACCCTGAGTGGGCTGAAGATGAACGTTGTGTTTTTCAAAAACCTTTTCAATCACATTGAAGATTCGACACTAAGTGACGTTTGTGATGGCGAAGATGGTATGTATTGTGAACACACTGATGTTACTCAAGATCAGGACTTACGACTCTAAGGTGATTGTTTTTCTCCATTCAATGCTTCCCCTTTTTTCAGGAATTGAAGTACGAATAAGTGTTTTTATGTTGCAGACCAATTGGTGCGAACATTCTATAATATCATTTCATGTGTTTTATCGTAGATTAAATGCTGTATTACACATTGATTAAATTTTGTAATTTTCATAACTATTTCCTTTTCATACTGATCATTCTTTTGGCAAATGGTTTACAATTTGTTTGCAATTGGGGAGCAATGGCGATTCACTTTACTTGAGTGGTCATTCCTAAACTGCCCTTCTCTGCATACTGTCATTCCATAATTTTCTTTCTCCATTCAGTCATTCCAAAACTCGTTAACTCAATAACTCTTTTTCACTTTTCACACCATTCCTTATATGTATTTATGTAAGAGTAGTACAGACTCACCAGCAATGCCATCGCAACAGACCCGAGAGATTTGTACTGCTGGTAAATGTCATAGTACCTTGAAAACAGTATTTTTGTGTTTCCTGAATATTTTCCTCAAGTGGAGTTAGCGAGTTTTGGTATAGGAGGCCACAAGTATGGAAATTTATGTATTTTTTGTGATGTAATAACTGGCATAAATTCTAAAATGTTATTGGAAAATCTTGTAAAGTGAAGCATAAAGAAAAAAAATTGGTTTTATAAAGTAACATCATAAATCGCAGTGTGTGTGTATGTGTGACTTAGTCATGAGTTTGTTACATATATGTTGTGCTCTTTAGAGTGTCTTCCACTGTACTCTTTGGTGCTGAGCTAACCTTTTTCTTTTCTTCACGACAAACATGTAGACGACATCTCAACTTTTTATAACTCTCAAGTAATCAATTTTTGTTGTGGGCATGCAATTGACTTGTACCGCCTTTCCACGAGCCGGCCGTGAATATGGCCATTGAAATCATTAGCCTAATGTGGATGTAAACTACTTGAATGTTGTTCGCCGGGCGTCTCCAGCACTCCAATCCAGGAATGATACATGTTTAATTTTTTTGCCCTCAAAATATTTAATATGTGGAATGACACTCTAAAATTCACAAAAAAATAATTTCAGTTTAAAAGAAAGAATCAGGTCGAAATGTTTTTTGTTCAAAAGGAAATTGTTAAGTAGTATTTAATTATGAAAGCAATAAAAATCACGTAATTTGCCCGGCAGGTATTTTTAATGAAAGCATAAGTTGTACACGAAAAGTTAGGGTCCCTCTTTTCGTAAAAAAATTGTAAAACTAAATTAAAATAACAGTTTGGTAGATACATTCTGAAATTATACTTATAGATAGAAATTAAATTATTTAAAGAACATTTTTTTAACTTTTAACATGAATGAGATTATTAGAAATACTGAGAAAATAATTGTTATCTATCTGTCGACTGTTGCAGTCTATTTAGAGCAAGTAAAGTGCTTGCTAACATTAAAATGGTATGTTTTTGTCTCCACCTTGCTCTTATTTAAATTGGAAAAGTGGTAATACTTGTCCTAGAGTTTACTATAAAAAGGACATTCAATAAGTTAATTAAACGAAAAAGTTTTTGAAGATAAAGAACACATGTTCTGAGCACATGCATTGTGCGTCACTTTAATACTATTTGTAAAGAAGTAGGCGAACTTAATCTTACGGAGCTCGGCCATATGTTGTTGCTTTGTTCTATTTTATGGGATTGCATATGGCAAATTCAGGAAACCACAGCCAACTTCCTTTGTGGCCTATTTGGGAGCGATATTAGTGTTTTCTTTTAATTTTAACCGTACTTTCAGGTAAGCAGGTTTTCCAGACCTGGTTTCCGCCCCAAAATGGTGACGCATTGGAAACTCGGTGATTGGCTAGTCGTTGTCCGAACAATATATTATTGTGCAATACTTATGGTTTAAAGTCAATATGACGTAATAGAGTTTGCATACGCTTATATTATAAGCAATGGGGGGTCAGCTGAGAGGCTTAGTTTGACAGCAGCTGTCGTAAAATATACATAATTCGGATAACTTCTGCGCCAAGTAATCCATAGCCAGTTACGTGGAAGTGGAGTGGATATTACCTGCCAATGGTTTCTCGCCATCAATTTTTTCTTCGAGTGAGATGTCTCCTATTTTACCAGCGCAATAGACTTCTTCAACTATGACACCTACATTACTAACAGCATCTACAGCCACCAGTGCAGCACGATCATCTACAGATGCTACAGTACCAACGAATTCTTCAGCTGTTACGCCTACGAAATCTTCCATGGAGCCATCGAACGTTTTTGTTGAGGTACCTAGAACACCATTGTCGACGTTACCTGCTTTTTAGCTCCAGTACTTACATCTCTGACAGGTCCGTCCAATTCTTGGCCTGAACCACTACGTCGTCATCAGTGTCATCTTTGTGATGATGCATTTGCTTTCGGCTATGGTGTACGGCGCCATGAAAGCTTGCTTGTGCTACTTCCATACTAAATCCAATATGGTATTCGAACGAAGACAAGAGACAACTTCCGGTAATGTATAAACAAATGACAAATGAATAAAAAACCAAATGGCGGCATACGATATAATGAGTGGTGTTGACAGGAGTGGGGGTGAGGTAGTCAGTCGTCTGCTGGGTGGAGTATAAAAGGGGGGGACCTCCGGTAAATGTAAGTTTTATTAAATTTTTAATAATTTAATACATGTTTTATACATTTTTTGGAATTTTTTATTTTATTTTTTAAAATGTTTTTTGGGGGGGGGGTGTTTAAAGTTCAAGATCATTCAAGGCCATAGGGCCAAGGTCACCTGCATCCAATATGGTGGTAGTAGTGAGTAATGCCATATGCTTACTGAATGTTATGGTATTGTTTTCAAGGGAATTCAAGGTCATGGGGTTAAGGATGAGGTCACTTGAGTCCAATATGGTGGTAGCAGTCTGTAATCTAATATGCTCTCTGAATTTTGTGCGTTTTTTCTCGAGTTTATGTTTTCATGGTCATTCAATGTAACGATTCCCAAATTCAAGGACACCTGTATTTAACATAGTAGTATTCTGTAACATAATATGCTTGTTGACTTTTACCTATTTTTATCGAGTTTTTTTCAAGGTCATTCAATGTCATGAGGTCAAGGTCTAGGTAGTCTGCATCTAATATGGCGGCAGTAGTCTGTAACATAATTTACTTGCTGACATTTATGTATTTTTCTCGAGTTTTTTTTTCAGTCATTCAAGTTCTTGGGGTCATGGTCAATGTCACCTGCATCTAATATGATGGTAGTAATCTGTAACATAATATGCTTGCTGACTTTTATACATTTTTCTGGCGTGTTCGTTTTCAAGATCATGGGGTCAATGTCAAGGAAACTAGCCTTCAATATGGCGGTGGTACTCTATACCATAATATTCTTGTTGACTGATATGATTTTTTGGCGACTTTTATATATTTTGTAGGGAAAACGGACATTTTTAAGAAAATAGGGGGATTTTTAAGGGAAAAAAGGGAATTTGTAAGGAAAAAAGAGAAATTTTGAAGGGGAAAGGGAAATTGTATGGGTAAAAGGGCAATTCTTAGGGAAAATGGGAAATTGTTAGGATAAATGGTTGTCGGATATAATGTTTAGTAATAATTTATTTGGAATAATTTTTTTTAATTTGCTGGCTCAAAAGTTAAGGTCATGTGTCATAGTCATGGATACTGCTCTTGTGACCCCAGGGTCACTCATCCTGGTCACCTGGGTCACAAAAATTGGTCACCTGCTTGACCCAGGTTCACAGATCCACCTCTCCTGCTCTGGGAAAAACTGGATTTCTTAGGGGAAGAAGGAAATTTTTAGGGGAAAAATTTAAAATTTTTGGGAAAAGGGGAAATTTTTAGGGAAATTTAGAAGATTTTGGTGGGAAAAGAGAAATTTTGAGGGCAAAAAGGGAAAAAAGGGAAATTCCAAAAGGGCGGCGCGCCGGTGCCTGGCTCCTGTGCCCCACGTTCTTATGCCTCAACCGGAATTTCGCTACTACTTACGTTTCATTAATAAAATGTGTATTGTGTAATTTATTGAAAGTTATTGTATAAAACAGATTAGAGTAAAAATTATGTGTTATGCTTGTCCAGATTATGACTTAAGGATCTCGATTTTCGGTTCTTAAAAAAAAAAACTATTCCTTATTATAGCCGTTTGAAAACTATTATTACATAACCTAAAGCTCCCGTCTATCTGAAGGTGTTTTGGCCATCGAGGCAGAGAAGCACGAGTACGATAAGGTCGATTCTGCCAAATGTATCAAGTGCCCCATCACCACTAACCGCAACTTTCTGAACTGGCGTGCAGTGTTCTCATTGTGCTACGCGTACTTACGGGTTTTTTCAGAGGCGGTGCTTTCAATTTATTGGTGGAAAGTCTATGCAACGCTCAGAGCAGGGTAATTGAGAATTTTTGTACTAATCTGACGCATATAATTTGAGATACAGTGCTTCAAAAAAGCCGTTTAAAGCTATGTTTGAGTGCTCCGAAATGTGCTACTAATGTGCGCGACAGCTTAAAAACATTCAAGAAAGCTCGTCGCCTGCAACGAGCGTTCTTTTAGTAGATCATCACATTCGACGCACGTTTAATAATTTCGTGGAAAACGTGTATAACAAACACTGCAGCGTAGTTCAAGCACCAGATATGCAGGAGACTTAGGGCCTGTCAGCCAAATCAAGATTTCAGCCATTTGAGAACAATGCTAGAGCAGGACTTATAATAAACAGTTATTTACAATTCTGAAAATATTTCTTTCAAAGTTTTACTTTTTTAAATATGTTTTCGGAAATATTGCGGCTTATATGTTTAATATCAAACTGAATGTCAGTTTTCTGTGAGAATTTAGAATTACAGATAAAAGTTCAATGCCATTGTATTTAAAAGGTGGCAACCATTCTACTCCAATGACAGATAACGATTAAGTGGGAAATTTGGTAACAAATATCAGTTCAAAGAGCTTGGTATTTTTTCTAATCGTACTTTGGATTCCTGTCTCGTAATACTACATACTACCCAAGTAATACTGTTATAAAACTAGTTTGTAAAATTGTCAAAGATTTGCCCAAAAAAAAGTATAGTATTAGCTACAAAATATTTCCCAGAAAAATGTTTTAGTTATTTCGGAAGTTCCATTTGGTTACATTTACTAAATGTTTCTCAGTGTCCGCTTTAGCAAAAACAATTCACGACTGAAGTATAAAAAAAATCGTTTCGCTAATAATTTTTCATCGCGTACACTGGAAACAAATGAGTTTTTTATTTAGCTAGGTTAAGGTACGGAATATAAAAATAATGCAAACTACATTTTATCTCCACAGGCATGGGCTTCATCAGGAATGGCCAGGGCTTTGGTAAGGGGGGGGGGGTGTTTGGGTAATTTCCCTTGTTTAAATTGGGGGTTTCTATAAAATGTAAGTGATAAAATACAAAAAAAAAAGTATTATGTTTTGAACGTTCGAAATCAATCTCGTAACTAAGCGAAATAACATTCTTATCACATGTAAAATGCTCATTTGGGATGTAAATAAAAAATACATGTCCCTGCTGGGTGGAGTAACTGAGGTCTTACTTTCTTTTTCATGATATTAAATTTATAGATTTTGTGATTTTACATGTAATATTAAATTGTATTTTGTTAAAGACAGCCTAATTTATTCATGTGACACATCACCGATAGTAGAATGGTCATGTATGTTCTGGCCCAAGGGGACAGGGGATTAGAGCCGTAGCCGACCACCTGCCATGTTATAACTTTACCCGGCCGCCAAATTGTATCCAGGTGACCTTGATTTGACCACCTACCGTGACCTTGACCCCATGTCCATGACCTTGAAAAACCCTGAACAAAAAGTCTAAAATTTGCAAAGGAAATAAAAAAACTTAAAAAACTGGAAATTAAAAAGAAATCCCTTAAATTAAAAAATTCTAATAAAATCCAAAAATAAAAAAATAAAAAAATCAAATGTTTAAAACAATTACAAAGTTTATGAGAAATATGTAAAAACATACACATAAGAGATCCAGGGTTCCATGGCGGGTGAAGCTAATAATCTCCTGGCACGACCAAACGTCGGCACAATTTTTATTGGCCCTTTATTAATCTCCCTTCCAGCCCCCTTCCTCGCCAAACACCATTTACTGTTCCATAATTTTGAGTATTGTCTAATAGAGCATACTGGTAACTCATATTTCGGGCATCAGCCATCAGAGATAATTTATTGTCGGCTAGAGTGTTATCGTCCTGTACCGTATGACGATGAGGTCTATACCCAGAAAGTATTTAAATAAAACGACGACCAGGTCCATACCCACAAAGTACTTAAATTAATTGTTGTGTTATTTCCAACAGGAATTTTTTAATTTTTTAATAAAATGCCGGTAGCATTTTTTCGTCAATACATAAATAGAAAAATGAAATGCTACATTTTTTTAAAAACTAATTTCATTCAGTAATGTACAACATGAGGAAATGTAATTTCAAAAATGCATATACCCAGGTATATTAATTGCAGTCTTCAGTGTTCACCACTCTATGTCTCCATCAGCGACCCAGGATTTGAAGGGGCAGGCCAGGTAACCCCACCACTTGACATATCATGAGGATTAATACTTTAGATCGAACCATAGCCCTCTCCTTCGACACACTCGCATAAATTTGATCTAAAACAGACCCTCGCAATCGATTGAAAACATCACTGAATTAGGGGTCGCGGGGGCTGAGCGGTTAGCCTGCTCGCCTCCCACAAAGGCGAACCGGTTTCAATCCCCGGCCGAGTCACCGGATTTTCGCACGTGGGAATCGTGGCGGATGATGCCGTTGGTCAACGGGTTTTCTCGGGGATCTCTCGTTTCCCCTGCCCTTTCATTCCGGCGCCGCTACATACTCACCTCGATCACCCCCATCGGCTCTCAAGACATAGCTGTTAAGAGCCGTCCAAATCTCTTCACTCACTCACCACTGAATTAATAAGTATTTCAGAGAAGCAGAAGGGACTCTATAAAGTATTAAACTTTTACTAGAGTATTTTTGGAATTTCTTGGAAATTTTCCTTGTGTTGTGTTTAAGGCAGATCACGAGCACAGAGTCAAGTTCGCGGGTCAGGTGCGAGTTCATCCAGATACAATATGGCGGTAGAGTAACATTACAGCATGGTGGGTGGTCGGCTGAGGCTCTGGCTTCCGTCCACTTGCGCCAGAATCACTCTCGTGATTCGCTTATCTCGCAATTATAACTTGAAGTATTAAAAGAGCGTAAACATATTTAAAAACTCGATGCCATTTAAAGGCCTCTGACAAGGCCAGATACTCAAATACTCTGTGAAGAACCTTGATCTAAACATGAAAATCGCACTTTAAAAACCCTTCTAAAATTCCGATAGGTTACTGACTGTGGTGATATATTAATTAATTGTGGATAAGACTTCAACTTCAGATCTAGAAAAGAAAATATTTTTTCTCTAAATTAATTCCTAATAATAGGGGCCATCTGTTTTCGCGAAAATATTCCACGAGTAGTTGTACTGCAAAACACATTAGTTCAGAACCAATTTCGTGGTTGGAGAATGTCAATTCTCACGAGTCTTACGTGTCTGCCAGCCATTCACAGACAACTGTCGGGGGAACTGAAGTCTGATTGGCTCAGTAGAATAGAAGATTTATTCTCACAATCAAACCAGGCTGGAAATTTATAAGTGTGCATATACGGAGTTGAAGTATAGCATGTGCGTATATATTTTCGCGAAAAACACGTGGACCTACATATAATACACGTTAAACTCAAAAACCAACACTAAAAAAGTAGTCGGTATTTGGGGAAGTTGGGACAATGTATTTTTAATGGGACAAAGTGGGATCAGTGAGTGGATTGGTGGATCGACCTTCAATGACATTGACCTAAAATGTTCAGTTTTCCCCTCAAAAATCGCTAATATTTCAGTGAGAATCGCATAATTTAACCCAAAAAAAGCATGCTTTTTTCCCTAAAAATTTGCCATTTATCCCTAACAAAGCACAAAGCTTACCGCGAGATGCATTTTTGCAAAAACGACCCAATTCAGGTGATCTGCGATGCTCGTTATTAATCCTAGATTAAACAATTCGGTATCTGAGAAATCGATAAAATAAAATAATTTAAATAATAATTTTTTTTTAATTTCAATACATTTTTATAATTTAAAAATTTAAAGGCATAAGAATCAAGGGTTATATATCACCAGACTCGTCTTTTCAAGGCGCATACGATTGTGATGTCATGCCACCAGTCCGTCTCGCTTTTTCATGCTCTATCACTCCATGATTTTCCTCGCTTATAATATCTCTTTCTCTCTTTGATTTCTTTTTCACTCTTCCGCTCTTTCTTTCTCTTTCTCTCTTTTCCTCTTGTTTCCCAATTACTCAAAGTTCGCTTTTTCTCTTTCCTTCTCTCTATCTATCTTACAGTCCATCTCTTTCTCTCACGTATATCTATCATTACATAGATTTTCTCCGAGTCCTCGAATTTTTGGTTCTTTCATTCTCTCTCTTTCATTTCGGCTTCTCTTTCTTTCTTCATCTCTTTCTCTCTGTATCTCACCTTCGTTTGACGCCACCGTCTATGAAATTTCTTCAGCGCATGCTAGAGTGCGCGAATCGTCAGTGTGTATATTTATTAACGAATTCAAATTTTAATTATTTAAAAATCTATTTAATCGATATCTTGTTTTTAATATGTATTTTTTAATATTTAATTTATTTGATTTGTATTTACTGTATTACGAAAATCAAGTTGCCTAGCCTTGTAACGATGCAAGCACGTACCGACAGGCCCGCGAGGTAGGCGCGCCTGTTGTGGCATGCGAAGTGTGCTGGTGACTGTAGGTAGGCACCGCGCGGGGAAAGGAAGGGAGGCCAATAACAGCGGCCGTTCGCCCTGAAGTGCGGCCTTGTCAATCAGATGTCTATGAATCGATGCATTTATAAGTAAGTAGAATGATTTAAAATTTTATTTTATTTATCATTCGAAAAATTGCCAAAAAAATCTTTTAATAAAATAAAGTAAAATGTATCTAAAATACATTTTCAATATTAAATTGGTTTAAGAGATTTAAATTATTTAAATTCCATACTTTGTCATGGCAGTTTCTAGCATTTAAGCAGAATTCTCAACTAGGTGCAGCTTTCGAACACGATACATCTTGGTTAGGAGTTGAGTATGCTAGCCACTCAGCCACCATGCTCACGCTAAAGTAAGGGCATAAATATTGTATGCAAGTTGTTAAACTAAGAGGCTGCAATTCACTTGTACAGTTACAGCAATTTTTAATTTAAGGATTTTGCTATATATTATTTCAATAAGTTTATATGTGGATTATAAATACTAATTTCTAAAATTGTATTTTTTTTTAATTATTTATTTAAAGGCAAGCGATGTACTGAAATATAACGTCTCGTTATATCATTTCAGTCAGGGTCTCAATCTGAGGTGCCTATGCTAACATTGATTGATTTTATATATTATTTAAAAATGATATGTAGCAAAAGTTGGGCTGGAAGCAATCAAATATGTATAGTCACAAGTGAATATAATTTGCGAACTCTTAAGAAGTCTCTTGAAATTCAGGTTTGCAAGCAGCATTTCTAACCCAAGCAATTTATTTGTTTAAGCTCTCTATAACCATTGAAATTAAATTAAAATAACATTTGCTTCATAGTGGTATTTTTTTAACAAGATCTGTTTGTATCATGCTGGTTACAATACAGGTTAAAAGAAGAAAAAATCAATTATTTTTAGCCTAAGATTGTCCACATAGACCTACTGGCTCTGTACGAAGGTCCTGATGTTGGAGAGTCTGTTCGGGACGAACAGACTTAAGGAGGGGGCTATGTTAAATCCTACAGCTGGCGGCGAGTAGGCTGCCCGGTGCGGTGGGTGTAACCCACCTTGGCCTTCCCTCTTCCTGGAACGATGCACTCGCGGCCGGTTTCCTGGCTTCTGGGTAGCCCGCGTAAACTGACAGTGGCAAGACATGCTGGCATAACAGACCTCCTCTCGCCCGCAGTAAATTCCGATGACTGTAGCGACGATGCAAGAGTATTCTGGTGAGACTCTCAGGCGCCACAGTCCTCCTAGGCGCAGCACGCGATTTGGAGAAGATTCTGGGTGACGGCCTACGACATTATATATACTGCCGCGATCCAGCAGCCAGCAGTCTTTGATGGAGGCCATCTGGCAATGTGCGAGCGAAGATAATTGAGAGACGACGGCGGTGAAAACGAGTGTTCTTGGTGTAAATGGACGCGAGGGCGTGGAACCGACGAGTGAATCCAACTGTGCATGAGGGTGCTCGGAGGATCTAGAAAATTGCGGACTGGCGGAACATGGACTGAACTGAGATGGGACTGAATGGACATGTGATGCGGATTTAATTGTAAATATTGGGTCTGTCAAATATGGACATAATATTATTTTTAATAACAGAATCATTTGATAAACTGTCTATTAGGACTAATTTTTAAATTATCTAATTTCGTAGATTTCTTTGAGGTAATTATAAATTTAATTAATTGAATCATTAATTATTAACAGTAAGTGATATCAATTTGTGAGATTTTGAGTTCGGAGAATTAGGCTGTAGTTATTGTAAATAAAATTAGGAAATTATAATTAACCCTTTTATTTGATTAAGACCTCCATCCCTTATCAAACTTGGTTTAGCCCACTTAATTTCTCGCGATAGAAATGACAACAATAAATTAGACATTTCTGTAGCTGTACGAGGGAATAGCGGTCTTTTCATTGAATCCTATATACAACATTTCAGCAACTGCTTTGGTCTGAGCATTGGGGCTGAGTGGCTTATGTGATTGACACCTATCTAAAAGGTTCTGGGTTCGAATCCTGTACCTACATGGGAATTTTTTTTGTAATTGTTAGCAGCTGTCAAAGTAAAGTGTGAAATTCACATCAATTAAATTAAAAAAACCGATGTTACATTAAAAACGTATTTTTAATACATTTTAGTGTATTTTTTAAGATTTTTCGGAATTTTTCCAAACGATAAATAAAATAGATTTTCTAATAATTCTACTTACTTATAAATGCATCGATTCAAAGATATCTGTTTGACAAGGCCGCACAGCAGCAAGAGCGCCGCGTTCAATGGCCTCCCTTCCTTTCCCCGCGCGGTGACTACCTACAGTCACCAGCACACTTCGCATGTCACAACATGCACGCCTGCCTCACGGGCCTGTCGGTGCGTGCTTGCATCGTTACAAGGTTAGGTAGCTTAATTTTCGTAAAACAGTAAAAACCAACTGAATAAATCAATATAAATATATATAGATCTTAAAAAAAATTCCGATTGAATTTATTTTAAAATATTAAAATTCTAATAGTTTCTACAAGGTCCTGCCTAGCATGTATCTTCAATAATTTTTATATATTCCTTTTCACGTATGAAAAAGTACATCTTTAAAGTCGTAAATAAATATACACTCTGACGATTCGCGCACTCCAGCAAGCGATGCGGGAACTTTGTAGATGGTGGTGTCGAATGAACGTGAGAGACAAGAGATAAATAGATGGAGACAGAAAGACAAGACAGAATAAAAGAGATAGAATGAGAGAACAAAAAATGGGAAGACTCAGAGAAAACAGTAATGAATGAGATAGAGACACGAGAGAAAGAAATGAAATGTGAGAGTGAGAGAGAAAGGAAAGAGCGAAATCGAATGTGAGTGATGGGAAACACGACAGAAAGAGAGATAAAGAGAGAAAAAGAAAGAAAGAGTGGGAAATATAAAGAGATATCAAAGAGAGAAAGAGGCGGAATGAGAGAGACAAGGGAGAAATAAACAGAAAGAGATGGAATGAGAGAGAGAAAACATGGAATGATAGAGCATGAAAAAATGAGACAACGATGTTATCCCATCACGATCGCTTGCGCCTTGAAAAGACGATTCCGGTAATATACAGCATAACAGTTAGTACATATGCTTTAAATGTATTAAATATAAAAATACGTTTAAATAAAAATAAAAAACTTCAATCGTTTTATTTTATCGATTTCTCATATACCGAATTGTTTGGTCTAGAATAAATATCGCACTTCGCAAATCACCTTAATTGGCTCGTTTTTGCAAAAATGCGTCTCGCGAGAAGCTCGGCTCTTTCTTAAGGAAAAACTGGGAAATTTTTAATGTCAGTGTCATTCCTCCTTGATCCACCGATCCACTCCCCGGTCCCATTTTGTCCCATTTTGTCCCATTTTGTCCCATTTAAAATGCATTGTCCTAACTGCCCCATATGCCTACTACTATAAACATAAAATATCTCCCGATGAAATCCCATTTTAAAAACTCAAAACAGGTTTATTAATTATTTGACAAATCCGCGGAAAGTTTTGTAAAACGGCATCACGTTAAAGAGAAAATTCGGTTGCTGAAATAGCATATGGCAGTAAATCCACGATAATTTCTAGAAACGTTTATCGAATAATATTATGTCAATAAACTGAAATATTTTGATTGACCTACATCACGGTTTAAAATGAACAAATAAGATTTTTTTTTCGTCTTTATTGGATATTTGTGAAACAAAACAATAAACACAAACTTCTGCATTGCAGGCCGTACGCAATTCAATCTATATAATGTCGAATAATATGCATTATTCATTATTATTTTATCGAGAACGTGTCAAAAAAATTAATTATTTTCCTTCAGTGTCAGCATTATAATTCGGATGTGACTAATATTATTGTGCAAGGTAAGAAAAATGATGTGTTGAAAGAAAGATAAAAGACAGTTCTCTAGATCGTGGTTCAAACTAGTGGTGAATCTGACTCAAGCTGAACTTAGTTTTGAGTTTCGATTGCAGTGAAAAATACAGAATATTAATGAATTATAACTTCTTTCCAGTGACAGCAAATTATTTGCAGCTGAAATAAGTAACAGTGCAGAGTTTAATACTCAGCCCGTAGTATTATCAGCCCGGTTTTCTTCCCCAAAATTTCTAATGTATCTAAACATAAGCAGTCACTCACCAAGCTCTTAATGTGGGAATATTTCCCTTTCTTAACAAGATGAATATACTACTTACTAACTACGAAGAACATACAAGTTCAGGGATAAGTAAATTTCAGACATATTTTCACTGGTTTATTTGTTGCACCACATAACATAATTGGCAAGCTCCACGTACAAATGTGTAAAACATTTTTGTTAATAAAAATTAACTAAACTCTCTCTATTATCTATAATATAAAGTTTATAATCATAGGCAGACAAAAAAACTTACAAAAATTTTAAATGGCAACAGTTTAGATAAAAATGAAATATGGTAACTTACCAGTAATGTCAAAATTCACAGTGTATGCATATTATATTTTTTGTGGTTATATAAACCACTAACTCTTGCATGTTGCCTTTATTATAAGTAATAAATTTAGGTTGAGTCTATGAACAGATGACCAAAACTTACAAAGGTAGAAATGTACGAATATTTAAATATACATGAATCATAAGAACTTATTAATGCCTAACTTTATAGTTTATAAAAATTATATATTTGTGATTAAATAACTTTCCAATGTTTATATGTTTTCCTTATTGTTTGAAAAAGGCACAGGTTAATGATATGGAAGACAAACGAAACTTAAGATTGTCTTCAAAAGAAAGCATGTTTATTGATTAGTAATATTGAATTTCGAAGTGTTAGTCTTTAAATATTTTATATTTATGATTAAACTACCTCCTAAATCTCACATATTGCCATTGTTGAAAATAATACATGTAGTTTTATATTATGGGCAGATAACAGAAACTTACCAAATCTGGAAAGGACAATTTTGATAAAACTATCTGTGGTAACTTATAAATAATATGGCACTTCAGAGTGTAAATGAAATGTGTGTTTTTAATTAAATTAACATCTAACTGTTACATGGGGCCCTTATGGTTTGCAGTAGGTAAAGGTTAAAAATATTGGCATATAACCGGACTTAACAGACATTTTCAGATTGTAACAACCTGTGATAGCTATCGGTATTCTCGAACTGCACAATGTATATGCATTTTATCGTTGTGATTAAATAAACTCTTAACGCCTACATGTAACCTGTCACAAATAAAAATTGCGGGCAGCTAACTGAAACATACAAATTTTGAGTAGAACAACAATTAAAATGAAAATTAACTAAGATAATATATAATTGAAATTAAATCTCAGAGAATTTATGTATTTTATCTTCAAGATTAAATAATCTTCTAATTATTGTATGCGGCCCTTACTGTTTTCAAAAAGTATAGATTAATGTTAGTGAAAGACAACTGAAACCTAGTACGATTTTTGGAAAGAAATAAGTTATGATATCTTATCAAAACATTTTTAAGATCATATAGTATACATGTTTTATCTTTGTGTCCAGCAAAACCAATTTCCATAGAATCCACCATGCAAAACTAATAATAAAGCTTCAGCTTGCACTTTGCAGTAAAAATACGTAGATGATCAATGTCCTGGATCATATTTAGTGTCGTGGCGCCAGTGGCCACCTACAAGTCGACAATCTGGCAACGCAGGCGCCCTGCTCTCTTCTCTTCAGCAGTGCACCCTTCGCAGCTACTGCACGGGTCTTGCTCCGCGGGTAATATCTTCTGAGCGGTCATGCTACGTGTCTGGACTCGGTACACGCGGATCTTAGACTGGGTAGCTCGGACCACCTTCACGCGGCCCTGCCCTTCGTTCTCCAATCCTTCATTCTCTTGGCCACACTTCGACTGGTACTTCTGGCCTGACGTCCCTGAGCTAGCCTCATCCTTGCTGGGACCCGCTATCTCCTTGCCTTTTTGGCCTCCTCCTTCGCCCTTGGGATTCCTGTAACAGAACCACGCATTTTTCGCCAACAAGGACAGCGCACTTAAACAGTCTTTTACATCTACGCATGACTCCACTGAACTTGAGTGAGTGAAGAGTGAAGAGATTTGGGGAGTTCTTAACAGCGAAGTGATTGAAGTGAATATGGAGTGGGGCGAAATGAAGGGGCAGAGGAAGCGGGATATCCCCGAGAAAACTCGCTGACTAATGGGATCATCCGGCACGATTCCCCCTTGCGAAAATCCGGTGACCTGACCAGGGATTGAACCCGGTTCGCCTTGGTGAGAGGCGAGCGTGCTAATTGCCCAGCCACCTTGGCCCCCACATAACTCGAGGCAGGACATCGAAGCTACTGCATTCGGAGAGTAGAAGAAAAATCGAGGTGTGGGTGTAACGGGGACACAATACGCGTGTTTCACCTGAATACGTCTGCATTACCTGGTATTATTGCACTTGAAATGTGGGAATGAAAATAAAATATAAATATTGATGCCTGTCTGTTATAGCTGAAATCGACAGACCAAGACGAAATACTTCGTCTGCCACCGGAGACAGCGCACTATTACTTCGAAGTCACGAGGTATACTACTTGCAAATTTTCGCCCATGTCCGAAAATTGCCGCCAATCGTCGCGGGCTCCCACCCGCGACTCGCTCATGCCTGGTGCCGAATCAAGGCCATGCTCGCCTCGTAGTCAGTGTGTTTACTGTAACATTTCAATGCGGAATGAACCTGGAGTGGACTGAAGAATCCAGATTTAAATGTTAGTATAAACACATCCGGATTGGACTGAAGTAGGAGTGGAGTGTGATAATCCAGTCCAGTTGTCGAGGTGGACAGGAATGTACACTATCTACCAAAAAGTAATTGGGCACCCGTGAAGATAGGTAATTCAGTACGTCAGTTGACTTGTGTTTGACGGCCTTCGGCGTAGGACCGCTGGTGTTTGTCAGTGGTAGCATGAACACAGAGGCCTATTGTAATATTCTGGATAGTAATATGCTCCCAACATCGTGGCGAGTTTACGGATGATAATGCCAGGTGCCATGTTTCAAGGGCTACTATGCAGTGGTACGCCGACAACAATGTTCGCCGATTGGACTGGCCCGCTCAGAATCCCGACCTCAACCCTATAGAACATCTTATGGACGAATTGGATCGCCGGGTGAGGGCTCGTCAGGTACGGCCAAAATCCATTGCTCAACTCATGGAATAGTTGCAAGATGAATGGCGACGAATTCCTGTGGATGTCCTGGAAACACTCGTAGAGAGCATGCCGGACAGGGTGGCTGCTGTTATAGCCGCAAGAGGTGGCCCTACGAGATTCTAACGGGGTGACAACCACCGAGCAAACATTGTGGACAGGTGGCCAACTACTTTTTGGTATATAGTGTAGAATCCGGATTGAAAAAATTACTTGAAGCACTCATCGGACTGAAATTAAAACATAGAAGAAATGGCCGCCATATTAACTCGTTAGTTTGGTTATGTAAGCGTTTAGAATCATTCTGAGACTACCAAAATAAATGTTTTTTTGGAAGTGAAGCAAAACATAAATGGCTATGAAGGAACTGAGAAATATTTCGATGGTGAAATATGTGGAATTATTATGTTATATTATGATGGGAAAATATTTTTGATCTTTACTGAACTTTCGTAATTCATTTGATTCATAGTTCTGCCAGTCGAAAATAGAGTGCTTTAATCCCGTTTTAATCTGCATTCTGTCTTGTTTACACTTTAGTCCACGTTCGAAACTTTACCTTAACTGCTTACTATCAATACAATATCAGTCCGAGTTCGCTACGAGTTGATTCCAATCCGAGTTCGGTCCAGTCCGAAATTTTATTCTAAAATAATTAATATACTTTGATCGAAAGAGTTTACATTTATTTCAATCATGTTATTTGTCACAAAATTATACTGACGGTATTTATCACCCTGCAAACGTTCGTTCTGGAACCCCATGTGTCGGTCTGATTTTAAAGACGCATTCACATCAAAAGAGGGACGAGCCTGAACAGATAATGAGTAAATGAATTCAAATGGTGCGGACGAATTTCAGTTATGTTAATTGTGATCGTGAGCAGCTTCACCCTACATACACTTTTTGGAGCTCATAGAGCAATGTTTTAATAAAATGGTTTTTAGTAAGTGTGAAGCCCTGCTTCAAGTCTGACACGCGTGTCAATTAGCAAACTCAAGCAATTTTATGTGAGTACTCCTATACTGCCAAAGACTGTCCTGCCTGAAGGATTTATTTTTCGTCCCGCCAGCTGGTGAAATATGTGATGCCTACAATTTTCTGGAGTACGATTAAATGCTGATATTATGGTGTTAGTGGGTTTACCGAACTGCACGATGTTAATGAACTTGGTTAGCAAGACTGCTTGGTTATTTGCCACGTCTGTATTTGGTAGCCCAGATTAATAAATTGCTATTTTGTTTGAAGAGGGGTTAATGTTTGAAGAGGCAATATTTTTGCTGCAGAAAAAGGTACTTCGTTTTTTTCACCCCCCCCCCCCCCCCCCCCCCCCGCAAACCAAATCCACGGAGAGGTGCACGTCTGATCGCTTACAAGCGCTGAGCTGCTATACTGAAGAGAGGCGCACGGCGCTCCTAGCGCGGCCGAGCGCTGTGAGGTGGCTTCTACTGGCAACGAGTTCAGCCTCGCACTCTCTGGCACCTTCCATACCTCTCTCCGCTATTTCCGCCGCCTCCTTAACCTCGCTGAGCCACGTTTTCGCGTATAAATGTTCGTCCCCAGCCCGAACAAGTGTGCAGTATTCCTCTTCGAGTTGCGCGGGCTGGCCGACGATAGATCATGTCTACACCACTTCGTACTTTGGGGATTCAGCATGCTAGACGCGTTTTCACGTAATATGAGTACTACACAAGTTAAGTATTGCAATAAATGTATTGTATTTGTTGTTATGCCGAGGATAGAGTTTCCTTTTTGGCAGTGTTTTTTTTTTTTTTTTTTTTTTTGTAGGGAATTGTTTCTTCACTGTTTTGCTTGTGTGAATTTTCAGTATTGTATTTTACGGGAATGTTTGGAAAAGAGGTGGATTCTTCCTGTTTTATTGGCGTGCTGTAGGAATGGTCTCCTGGACTACGATTTGCCAAAATAATTGTACTGCCAAGGAGTTTAGTGGATATTTTATGGCATGCCTGTATACTCATGGTTAAATGTAATGAGGGTTTTTGCTCCTTCCCAGTGGTATTCTTGAAATTAGTATTCCATGTTGTACTTTTTAGTGAACCATCAGACGTACTTTTACTTTTAAAGTTGTAATGGTGCTTGCTTTACTCAGGGAGTCATTTTACATTTTTTAATGGGATTTCACAAGTGTTTATTCACGTTGGGTGATTTCTCAGAATATATTAATATGGTTGTTTTTCTGTTTGTTCCAGTGCATGTGTGTTTTCTCCTTCCCCGAGTTCACCGATTGGTAGCAACCAACAGAAATTTATAGATGCAATCTATATTTTTCAAATCAAGTTGCAAAGTTGTTGTTCTTGGTGATAATATATAGATGGGCTTCAATATATTTGTATTGATTTTGGAATTTTTGTGTCCATGCTTTCTTGATTTTTTTTATGGTGTACGTCCTTCTCCTTGCCTCCCTTTAGTCCTGCTACGCCCTAAATGGGTGTAACAAGTGCCTTCTGAATACATATTAACTATTATTTAATGTCATTTATTACTGTTTGCTATTGCATTTTACATAATATAATTTGTAAACATTTTACATCATTGGAGAACTACGTAGAAAAAACAGACGATTTTGGAATAACTTTCCCCGTGCATGGGAAAACATATAACATGGCCACAAACACAGACGTCCAATACACTAAAACAATAAAGTAGTATTATAAATGAATGAAAATTGGTGTACTAACATAAAAAAAATTATTCCCTTCAAGAATATTTGGAAAGTACCTCATGCCAAATAATTAAATTTACAAACAACTTACAGCGACCATACTACAGAAGACCTCGGCCCTCTATTTAGAAAACCTTAAAATTGGAAAACCACATGGAGAATATTTTATTACATGCAAAATTGTTTTATTCGTTACCGAAATTTCTGAACTTAATGAGTTGGAGAGAGACAATCAGATAGCTGAAGAAAGCAAAATTACATTCACAATAAGTAAGAAGGGGAACATGAAATGTTCTCGTAACTGCTGAGACATAAGCACTCTTAATTCAAGATAAATGTTTTTATCAGTATCATTAAAATAAGTATTTAAAATCCAATTTTATTAATGTGGGCAAATACCTGGACTGTTAGACCATCGAAAATGAAAATTGTCTTATTTCATAAATGCATATTTTAAAGTGTTGGTACTCTTCATCTGGCAATGTTGTGAAAAAAAAATAGCACACACTCAAGCTACACTAAATATTTTCCTCCCTAGAACCATAACTCTGTTTCGAAACGAAATGTAAGCCAATATCCAACTTAACGGTCCGAACATGTGAATTTAAAAAGTTTGTGGGCAATCTGTAAGTCAGTGTTGCAAGCATGCACAGAAAATAAAAGTTTGTCTACTTCACACTGGCATGGAAGTACAAATAAAACTACACCTAGCTCGTGGATAATTAAGCATTACCAAAAAGTAATGGAACATATAATATATTATAATATAATTAATAGAATGTTACAACAGAAACATAAATAAGCAGAACTGATTATTACGGCAAATTTTTATTTATTATGGATTGAAACAACTTCTACACGACCAAGTATATACTTTATCTTCTTTATCAACATCATAACTCATAGGCAAAATATTACGATATATCTTCCTAGGATAATACCTAGCGACACCATCGTTATCATTGTGAAATATTGCTGTAACGGCCATACCACTTTTAGCATTCTTCTTGTCAGGCTGTGACATGCTTCGTCGGCAGAATCGTGTCTCTAGGAATTATTCTAGGTAGGTGTATCGTAATATTTTGCCTTGAGCTGCGATGTTGATAAAGAAGATAAAGTTTAGGTTGGTAAAGTGTTAGCTGCTGAAGAGAGTTACATTCTGCTTTCATATTTGTTTCGTTTCGGTCTACAAGGCATTACTGCAAAGACTGGTAGTGAACATCTGAAATTTTGTTTTTTTTTTCAGGAAAGCGTATAACGCCAAGGATCCCAAGGAAATCAATTATTTATATAACATCGATGCTCGTGATATTATTTGTTGAAAGACTTTTCCTGTTCTTGAAGTTGTTGTCAATCAGACGGTTGTAATTAGTACTTTTGGTAATGCTGTGTTGTATTCTCGTAAGAAGATTAAGTTCGAGATCGGTGATTAAATCTGGTTGTATCGAAAGTTAGTTGGTAATACTGGTAACATGCATATACTTGGTCATGTAGAAGGGGCTTTAAATCAATAATAAATATTATTTTGCCGTAATATCCGGTTATGTATTTTTTATTTTCGTTATTTTTTAACCTCTTAACCTCTTAACTATTCATGTACGTTATAAGTAATGTGATGTTACGATAGAGGTAAATATTATGTCATGTTTGGTATTTTTTTGTTGGTATAAAGAGATATTGTTGATATAAATAAAATACCTGGTTCATTTAGAAACCTGTCAATCGCCTTGCTCCATATACGCAAAAAAAATTTGATTAATTGATACCACCGCTCGCCAAACATGCCGAAAGATTTGGCAGGCACCGCTGTCCACACACGTGCAAGACAGCCCATCGGCTGTATTTATACCGGCGCTGAATCTTTCTCTGGGGGTGGGAGAGAACGGATGTCTGGGCCGCAACACTACCCCCTCCTTAATTATTTTCATCCCGCCCAAATTCAGTATCCTTGGGATCTTCGTATAATGGCAGTCGGTATATATGAACCTTAACCTTTACTGAAGAACCACCAAAGACCACACGGATTATATTCCTTATTATTCAAAATGGGTACTCCCAAAATTTCTGGAGTTTAACACATTTTTTCCACCAATCTACACCAGTTGTCCTTCCTCAGAAATTTCAGAAGACCTAAAGCCGTACAGCATCTTCATTATGTCACCATTGAGGGAAATCACGTTAGTCGCCCATTCTTCGACAAATATACCTGGTATTTGCTAGAATACCTGCATAAGCAGGCCACTAGGTACATCGAGCTCTCTTCTAAACAGAGCCCTAGAAGGTGTTACCCTGGTTGTTTCATGGACTGTTGAACGATTCGCCAGTCGAAATAAAGCAAACATTAAGTCCCATATTTATTACTTATCTGTCACGAAACTCTAAAGCTACTGCTCTAGTTTAATATCAAGTCTTTCGACATCCCCATACGACCGAGAGTGCAGCCCTGTAGTCCGTGTCTCCTACATCCCCAAAATATTCACCACCTCTTGAAACAGTGTCAACTCGAATTCGTCCCTATCCCGAATGGAATTCTTTCGATACTCCATGCCTCGAAAAGATGCTTCCGGAGGATCCCAGCTAGAGTGTGAGCGTCTTGGTTTTAAATAGGGGTGGATTCAGGCCACTTAGTGAAGTAAAATTGGGAAACCAGAAGGATATATAGATTCCCCATTCAGTCAATGGCAAAGGACCTGAAAAATATATTGCCATCCTCACACTGTATCTCTGAACGTGGCCTAATCATTCAGTTCTTGATAATTTCTTAGCTGTACGTATATCGCGCATGCAACACAACCTCTCAAAACCTCCTGACAGTAAAATTATTAGAATCTCTGTTGAACTTTGTTGATAATCTTATCTATGCCAAAGTGTTTTCTAGTTGTCCTCAAAACCAGATCGATCCGACATAGCAGTACACTCTAAAAAAAAAATTTGTAATTTTTACTGAGAAATTCTTTGTAATTTTACAAATGCTTTTAACAGTACAAAGATTTTTCTTGTAAAACTACTCGTTTGTAAAATTACAAGGTCCGTATTTGTTATAGATCTTAGGAAATGTTTCTACTATACTGAGCCGTATCCACGAGCTTCAGCAAAATGGCGGACACTCAACAACGTAAAATAGTATAAAGCTGTTTGCGCAAAAACTATGGGTGCAAAAAGAAATGTATTGCAAGTTTGAATTACGTAAAACACTTAAAACCACTCAAATAATCATAATAAACGACAAATTCAGTAAAACGTGACCATATTATTCATTATTTATTAGTGTTTCCCAGCTAAACATAACTCTTAAATCTACTCTTAATACCCCGTTGTTAAGAGGCGTCCATATATCTTAACTCAACAACTGAAATCATAAAAAAATATAAATATACCTGTTCTTATTACCTGTATAACTTAAATATTATTTGGCATGTACTTGTACTTATGTTTACAGTAAAAAATAATAATTTGTATAGTAAGTTAATTTGGTCTTGTGGATAAATGTGCGGGTTCTAACTATGTGCTGGCGGGGTGTAATTATTTTTTATTATATTTTGAATTTTTATTTTTTTTTTTTTAGTTGTTCTCAATTACTAATTCATTACTTTAATTTTAAGAAGAAAGAAAAGTAATTTTATTTACACATCTCAATCATGTCAGTTGTAATACAAGGCTACAATTTTTAATATTACACAGAAATATTTTGCAGATTTTACAAGAAAACTCTGTGTAGTTTTACAAAAGATTTTCTTAGGAATTGGGTTTCTAAGGATTTTTCTTGTAAAAGTACAAAAACATTTCAGAGTATACACGTGATTTTTTATATTACACCTTCAAACCTAGTTTTATATATATATATATATATAATTCCTAAAATAGCTCTTTCACAGACGTTTCTATTCTTCAAGACAATGTCTTCAGAGCATATCCTCCAACATTACTCGTTTGTGGTAAACACTGACACATTTATCCTGAAATATCATAGATGAACCATAAAATATAGAGTATTACCTTCAAGTTAAATTTGATACAAGATCAGTAAAAATTGTTTTATGGAATGCAGTTTAATATTATCTTAGATCACTGTAGATATTAAAATTGGATCAACAGTGAACTTTATTTATACAAGTGGGTACCAGACGACCCGATTCATTATTCAAAGATTTATTGAGTGGACAAGGCAATCTTAGAGCTTCTGGAAGGTGTTGGTCTCCACCAGGTGCGAGATATTATTCACATGCACATCATATGTCCCTTGCCCACACCCCAAAGTATGTCATCCAAGATGTGTTTGAATGGACTTGGTCCTTGCGAAGTTACGGGTCATGCAGGCCGCCGACTGGTGACAGGCCACTGGGTTTTAAGGGGAGAATAAATGGCAGTGCTTCAACAATATGTCTATGGTGCTAACGGTTTCACAGTATCATTGTATCAATCCGTTTTATTAAGTTATTAGGTTTAATGTTCATTCGCACATGTATTGAGAGAATACTAAGTGGCAGAAATAGGTAATTCCAATGTGCTCAATTAACAGAAAATCCACAACGACCTTGTGTGCAAATTAATTAACGTTAGCAAACTTATCGACTGTCAAAACAAATTCAACATCAAATATCTCGTTTTAACTGCAAACTACGTACTTAACAACAGTGAACTGTGGCAACCCAAATATGAATTATTGGTACATGCTAATATCGCAATTCTGTAAGGTTTAAAACAGTTCTAAACAAATTCTGCAATATTATGACCGCACTCCTCGTATTGCTTATTATCGCCACACATATGGGAGTCAATTCTGTAGCGCAGAATTGGGCGCTACTTCTTTACCGAATATAATAATTATAATGGTTGGTACTTCTAAATTAATAATAGTATTTACCACTTAAAATATATGGTATTATGGATAGTTATCCATATTTCACTTGCCTCGCCTATGAGAATCTTTTAGATGATGAGCAAGAGTCAAAATTATCTCAAATTACTAAAGACAATAAAATCTGGGTATTATACAAAAATATACTAAAATTACTGTAAAGTTCAAGCAACACTTGAGCTTGTTTATTATGGAGAGTATGAAACAAAAGAAATGTTAATTAACACAACATCTATACTCCTTGGCTTGTTAGCTTTCTACAAGTGTCAATATAAATTTAAATATTTATATCTATTCAGCACAAGAACTTAAAACATAGTATCATTACAAGAAAATGATAGATGGGTTTATTATAAGGAAGTTAGTCAACCAAGTAAGCATTAGTAAAGTAAGGTGGGAATCCAACAAAATGTATGAGTCAAATTTGTTTAAAACACATTAACATTTAGCCTTTGAGAAAAGTGAAAGTTCGTATATGAAACAGTAGACGCTGGAGTTAGCTGTTGTAGCGGAATCAGGTAGTTCGCAACTAAATCTGAGGCTCTCTTTAGAGTCGAACCTGGTGCTCCACGTCTCCTAGCAGACTGCAATCACATATCGGCAATAGACACTCCTACATCCTTCCGTCAGTCAAAGTCATCTAGTTGACTCCCGAATTTAACCCCTGAAGCGGCGTATAACTGCGCTGACAAGGGCTCCGAAGTTGAAACTGTATCCTGCGACGAATCTTCTTCAGAATTAGACAACGACGAATGTCTATACGTTCTTCGAAAAACCAATGGCGAGGCCCTCGTTTCCTTTGGAATTCGTTGCTGACATCTCGGCCTCTGATGACTTACAAATACGAAAATAATTCTGGCTTTTGCGTATTTCCGTAGTTCAATCTTGATTACATTTACTGACAAACATAAAACATTTTTGCATTAATCGCCAACATCAAATTAACATCAATCGAGAAACACATAACATTGGAGACATGTTTTCTTCAGCTGTCCATATATTACTTTCCTTTCGAACATTCCTAAAACGTTCCAAAATATTACCAAAAAACAGTTGTCTTTGTCAACCATCAATATTTATGTTTTAAAAGAGAAAGCATTTAGTAAAACAAAATATATTTCCTAGATAAGTACTTGATCAAATATAACAAATTTATATCTAAGGGATCTGTTTAACATTTACACACCTATTTTACCTTTTTAACTAGATCAAATTTTACACATATGTACAACTTGTAATATTCAAATTGCGTTAATATTATTCATCAAGTTAGGAAGAAAAACCAGATGTTACAAACTACAGGATTATTTCAATAATTTTGGTGCTTGAAATGTCCAAACAATTCATTTGCTGTACTAAATAAATTTGGTGTGAAGATGTCCTTGATTAGAAATAAAATTAGGCAACAACTCTACCTTACTGTTATTTTCCAAATCAGTAAATACCCAAGGTACCTTCTGGATTTAGATGTAGACTCTTTAAGTATATTTTAAGTATCGAACATTTCTACATTTTTAAATGATCACTATCAGAGAAAACTTTCTCAGCATGACATTTAATAATTGTTTTTATTTTAATGAATACTTGAAGTTAATATGTATTACAGATACTAGAGTAAATACGTTTTTATCGCCTTATCACGAGTACACTGACATAAAACTTAAATAGTGTTGAATAACCAGGTAGTACATACATTTTAGCCAGCATCTCCAAAGTTTCTGGCGTCAGACGATCCAGATCTATTGAACATTTAATTGACATGATGATCACAGGTAAGTAGCTTTCTGGAGCTAAAATCACATAATATTTTTATATTAGTGATTTCTTCTTTACAACCACATGGCAGGGACAATTTGAGTACAAATGACACAGTAAAAGTATAACTGCCTAAATTAATTTCAAGAGTTAAAAAATATAACATTTACACATTCTGTCTAAGACTAAACAACTGAACATGTGTAAGGCGAGTTTTATAACTATATGATTGCTGGAGTATAAGTGATTCAACAGATTTTTTTTCAAAGTGAAGTGATGGTATAAGGATGTATCGTTTGTCCCCGGCAAACCTAGCATTTATAGTAGGTGATTTTATCACTAAATGACTTGATGGACAATCATCGCACAGAGAGTGATCTGAATTCAGTTGTGTGTCGACCGCAATGTAGAACGAATGTTACCTGGCTTTAAAAGCGCTCCTATTTCAAAATACGCACATTATGAGGGTAAAATGCCACAAGGAACTGGTGAAAACTGTAAGGGAAATCACTGTTTTATACGGAACTGTTGTCGTGAGGTGGACAGCAGAATTTTCAGCAAGAACACGAAGAAACCAGTTACTATAAAAAAATAAGACAACTTGTGACTGTGTAGAAACTAGTGCCATGCGCAGTAATTGAATACCTCATTAAAACCGAGAGACAATGGACGCATTTTGAGTTACAGGCAGAAACTAATGTTGAGGAACGAACCATCCATAGGATTTTACAGGATGAACTTCACCTGCGTAAAGTTGCATCGAAGTGTGTGCCAAATGCACTCGAAGTTCGATAGTGGGATTAGTAGGATTGTCTTCGTTCGAACACAAGAGGACAGGGGACAGGAGTGAAGGAGCCACCTGGCCACCATGTTGTGATGTCACCCGTCCGCCATCTTGGAAGTCAGTGACTATCGATATTTCACCCTTGACCCATAAGTTTTGACCCGAAAATATTAATTATAAACTTTTTAATCCCAAAAATTTATTTTAAAATTTAAAAAAAATTAAATTATTCAAAAATTATAAAATATTATTATCAAAAATTATTAGAAATTGTGTTTAAACATTAATTTTTTTAATGTATATACATTTGAGGGGCAACCATCTTGGTAGGAGTCACAGCCACCATCTGTGTAGGAGAGTTAGACCACCATATTGGTAGGCGACATGGCACCATTTTGGTAGGTGCATTCTGTCGCCATGTTGGTAGGCTCTTACATGTGTTCATCCGCCATATTGGTAAGCATCACTACCGCCATATTGGTAGGCATTATGGCTGTTTGCCACCTTTGTTCGACTACCATATTGGTAAGCTCTCACGACCGTCATGTCGACTACCATATTGGTAGTCGTTACTACCACTGTCCGCCATATTGGTTTGTTCGTTCATCATTTGTTTATACATTACTGAAGGCAACCATATTGTATTTTTCGTTCGTCATTTGTTTTGAAGGCTGCCATGTTGGTTTTATCACTCATGGTGTGTTTTGGAGTTTATCTCTCACCTTCCACAGCTAATTACCTAAGTTCGTTCGACCTACCAGCAGATGACTCTCGCCAATTGCTATTGGCTGTTTAGTAGGTGGGAATCCATCCTCGCCAATGCTTCTAATCGGCTAATTGCTGACCTTCATTCGACCCCATCCACTCCCACCAATTTTTCTCATTGGCTAATTGCTCACCGTCGTTTGTCCCCTTTAATATATTTATTTTTTCTAATTTCTGGGGTGTCTTTGGAAACCTTCGTTCGACCAATAAGATGCAGTCGCCCAAACGCTACCCTTATTTTTCATTGACTAATTACCCCACCAATATTTCTCACTGGATAATTACCAAGGTGGCAACCTCACTGATTGGCTGATTTCTCGTGAATGTTTGGAAAACTGTGTTTTCAACTAATCAGTGTTGTTCGCTCAAACTCTACCCTTCTTTCTCATTGACTATTCTTTCTCATTTACTAATATCCCTGCCAATGTTTCTCGTTGTCTAATTACCCACGTGACAACCTCCCTTTTTGGCTGATTTCTCATGTGTTTTCGAAAACCTTTGTTTTCACCAATCGGCAAACTACTATTTTAATCTCAAGAGCAGGGACTATTTCATTATCCCGTACATTTTCTCTTTATAAGACTCAGCCCGAGACCCTCTCGGGAAATTGGTAATTTTTTCCTCGCTCTTAGCGATGTACGCCTGTTTTCCGAGGGGTGATAATAACCTTTCGGCCATCTTGGCATTTGGAAGGGTGCACTCGCTTAGTGCTTTGGACAAACATGACGAGTTGCCATACTTGCCGAAATAATTTCTCCTGGTCTATGCACCTTACGAAATTTCGGCCGTATTCAAGACTGCAGGCCTATCTACAATTGGAAGAAGACATACGGGACTGCCTTGTGTGCAAGGAGTGTCTCGAGGGCTGCGCCACCTCGGTTTCCGACACGCCACATCGCAGGGGCTGGTGCAAGGCCCGCCGAGCTGCCCTCGCGATGCCCGCCCCCATGGAAGACGATGTCCAAGTTTTCTACTCGTGAGCTGTGCCCGTAGAAGACACCATCACGACGACAGCGTCCATTGAAGACACCCTTCTCGTAGAAGACGACGTGCAAGTTTTCTACATGCGAACAGTACCTGCAGAAGATGCCCTCCCCGTAGAAGGCGTTGAGCTAGTTACCTACTGGCAAGCACTACGCGGCGACGAGGAATCCAAACCAGAACACAGGCGCACGATCGATAAAGTGTTAAATTACTTAGAAAAAAATTGGAAATCTAGTGTGCGTGTGGGAGAACTTGAAATTTTTTTTATTAAAGTGTTTTGCAGCATCCAAGGTTTTCGCTCGCTGGACTCGCACACCATCAAGCAGATCCCCATCTCGTAATGTGTCAAAGTTGAGGAAACTAAAGTTAATACTTTTTTTACCACTATGACCATGGAAGCACCTCAGCTGCACCACGCAACAAAATTACCGCCTACAGATGTACGGAATGCTCGGACTAAGGTGGGATGAGGGAAATATTCCGTACGAGGACATCCCCAAGGTATTGGACTCTGCCGTAATTCCCTATTATCCCATGTACGCGAATCGTCAATAGTCGGCGATTCGCAATGCGGTTCTTGCCGGAACGAGTGTTGTGGATCTCCACGGACATTGCCGATGCCCATCGTTTAGACAACTGGCCGATGCGTGTAACGAAAGACTTCCCAAGTGAAAAAATCAAAGATATTACTGTGCTTCGTGCAATGGTCAGGCCCTAAGATGCTGGAGTAATAATAATCCCTGGTCCATTTAAACAAAATACTATGAGGAACCTGTGAAAAAATATTACGTGAAAGACTGAAACACGTGAAAAAAAATTGCGTGTAATACCCTCAAAAACTCAGAGAAAAAGAAACACCTGTTAAAAAAAGTAGTCCTTGTATTAGTAATAATAATATTGTGTTTAAATAAAATGTGTTTGAAAAAATTCTCGAGTCATGTCCAGCTCACATCACAGTTGTAAAAAAAAAAAAATTTCTACCAGTTATGTTGTTATATTTTTAAAAATGTTTTACATAAGTTTTGAGATATTTTTAAAAAAATCTTGTTTCATTTAAAAGACATACTAAGTTTTGTTACATTTTAAAGTAAAAGAGAGAAACACTAGCTGTCACACACACGGTATATATATAATGTATATATATATATATATATATATATATATATATATATATATATATATATATATATATATATATAATGTACGAAAGTAATCGAATTTTTTAAAATTAAGGAAGCATGAAGCTCAAGGTGGCAGAGAATGACGCTTCTAGACGTGTAGTGGCAAAACCGGCCGGAGGAATTTGCAGTGCACGCAATTTTCGCAAGGCATCTGGTCGGAAATTCAGCATCCTTTCTACAGTGAGTGCCAAGAGCTGTGTTCCAGCCTACAGCTTCCCGCCAGCAACTAAGGCTTGGAACATTTCACACTTGAAACATAACTTCTACGCATGTGGGAATCGTGCCGGACAATTCCGTTGGTCAGCTGGTTTTCTCGGAGATCTCTAGTTTCACCCACCCTTTCATTCCAACGCTGCTCCATACTCACCTCAATCACCCTCTTCGGTTCTCAATAACTCGATTTTAAGAGCCGTCCAAATCTACACACTCACTCGTAACTTCTAGAATACATATTTAGTATTCCAACAGATAGCGACCACATATTCATTCATTATGTAGAAAAAAAATTCTAATGCACCAGGGAACTTTAGTCCAGTCAATAATATATACACAAGGGGGCACACTGGCAGGAGGTCAAGGTTCGACATCTGGTACCCATATTTTCCTCAGACACAACACACTGGGAGGGCAAACAGGCAAGGAAAAATTAATGTCGCAATATTGAGTTATTAAAAAATTATACACGTCTCCCTACAGAAACAGATATAACATTCATGAAGGTCAAGGTTCTGCACCCAGTACCCACGTTTTCCTACTGTTAAGACACAACATACTGATGAGAAAAATATGTCACAATTATGATGAAAATATCTCTGTTACTATACTAAGTTATGAAAAAAATGTTACATGCTACTATACTAGTGGGACTACAGACGATGTAAAATAATACACGTTACAGTACCGATTTATAAAAAATTATACTGGTGGGGAAATACTGATCAGAGAAAATTATACACGTTAAAATACTGATTAAAAATAAGACACGGTACAGTCAGTAACAATGAGTGAAACTTAAACATGTAACAATACTGGCAGGGACAGACTATTGAGAAAAAATTTACGGTACTGACGTAAATAATATCTCCGTTACTATACCGAATTACGAAAAAAGGCAGAACAATATATGAACGGGACATAATCTTGAGAGAATATTATACCGCTGTCACCATACCGATGAGAAAAATATAAACACCCGTCACACACATTCCAAACCCATTAAAGCCAGCGCACAGGTAAAATACAATGTATATAAATATCTCCACCACCCATTCATGAACTACCAAGGCACTCCCTACATACGTGCGTACATGGCAAAAGTCAGTTTGCCGAATTTAAAAAAAGTAAATATTTTTCCCTTCAAAAAGTATTCAGTGTTTGTCATGATGGAAACCCATGGACAAGGTGTACTTTACTTTAATAACAAAAAAATGTATGTTCTGTCCATGACACAATACGTTTAACACCTGAGAGTTTAAGTAAAACTGATATAAAAATATATGGTTGGGAAATGCATGTACATCCCAGGTTAAGAATATATATATATCAGTTCCACATACATTTCTTCGTTTTTATTGTACTTTTTTATTAAAAATAATTTTTGTGACCTATAAGTATTGGCCCTACTCTCTTAAAGTACACATGAAATATTGTTAGGAAAAGTTCCCACTGTGAGATGAAAGGCCACTTCCAGAGGATGATGGCAAGCCTCTCGTTTTAAAATTTAGGAATTACAATTATGAAACTAAACGGCTGATCGTCACCTAGGCTTAACTCAAGGCTATTCTGAAACCGATCCAAACCTGCGAACCGGACCCTAGCCGCGCCTACACATACGCGTGTACCAGAAACACGAGGCTACCGTTTTTGTAAATATGTGATAGTCGATAATGATGTAATACCTGTAGCACTAACATCCATGCTGAGACGGGACCCCATTATATACATACGGAAAGATACAGAAAATAAATTTATGGAAGCAATTGTAGAAGTAGTAGGGAAATAACGGTTCAAAAACAAGGTATTGGGAATTCGGAGCACCGGAGCTGGACGGTCGTCATGTTGTAATGTCACCATCCGCCATCTTTCTTCATTTATTCCCTCAAAATTACCCTTTTCCACAAAATTGACTAAGTTTCCCTAAAAATGTCCCGTTTTCCTAACAATTTCCCTAAAAAGTTCTATTTTTCCCAGAGCAGGTGACAAGGATCAGTGTTTCCAAGCCAGACAGGAGACTGGAATCAGTGACCCTCGGTCAGACAGGTGACCAGGATTAGCGACCCAGGTGGCATTTGGTCAGGGCAAGCAGTACTAAGGACCATTGACCCTTGGATGGTGACCTTTGACCACAAAATCCCAAAAATCCAAAGAAATTCAAAAAATTTTAAAATCTCCAAAAAGAAACCAAAAAAATTATTAAAACAAAATTACATTTCCTTACGTTCCCCTCTGAACACCCACTCCCTTCAAAATAGTTGGCAGGCCTCCACCCTCATCGCCCATACCCATTCAGTCATCTTGCTGCTGTCAGCAATAGTAGAAACCATATTCGATTCAGATGACCTTGACCCCATGACCTTGAAAACCAAAACTCGATAAATACATAAAAGTCAACAAGCATATCATGGTACAGACTACTCCTGCAATATTAGGAGCAAGTGACCTTGAACACATGACCTTGAATGGCCTTAAAACTAAAATAGGAAAAATACATAAGTCAACAAACATATTGCATTAGATACTACTACCATCATTTTGGATGCAGGTAACCTTGACCTTGACCAAATGACCTTGAATGACCTTGGAAAAATATCGATAAAATAAGTAAAAGTCAGCAAGTATATTATATTACTGACCACTACCACCATATTGGATGCAGGTTACCTTGACCTTGTCCCGCGACCTTGAATAAAATTGAAAACAAAACCCCAGAAAAAGGTCATAAAAGTCAGCAAGCATACTACATTACAGACTACTACAGCCATATTTGATGCAAATTACCTTGACCTTGACCCCATGGCTGTGAATGACATTGAATACAAAAATCGAGAACAAATACATGAAATCAACAAGCATATTACACTACAAACTACTACTGTCATATTGGATACAGGTGATCTCGCCCTTGACTGCATGACCATAACTGAAGAAATCTAAAAAATAAGAATATATGCATCTCAATACATGTAACATTGTTGAAGGTTAGAGTCTTTCATGCATCTCACTATTCACACTCGTGTTGTCCTTGTGCAGAAATATTGTGGCATTCATTACACCAACACACTGTGCAGGATAGGTTATGTAAGAAACTACACTCTTGAGGACATGTACCGAAGTTACAAGAGACCTATTTGCAGCAAACCTAACACTGATGAGAAATGCAATTCACGATTGCAGGTTTTTTGCATGTCTAAGTAATCTATCGGTACAACTTAACTGCTTACCACACCTGTCACACAAATATGACATACAAAGGGGAGACTTGCACAATAAGAGCACATTATGGTAGCGAAAGTAAATACATCATTACAAAAGTGATACTTATGACGACATAGTGGTTCAGGCAAAGATTCTGGCAGGCCTGTTAGAGATTTAGGTGCTGGTCCTAAAGAAGCAGGTTTTACCGGCAACGATGTTCTAGGTACCACTACCGAAGAAGTCGGTGACACTGCCATAGCTACTCTTAGCTCTGGAGTTCCTGAAGGAATCACAAATTCAGAATATGACTTAGATACGAAGGTGCAGAGGCTAGTCGAGACGATACACATTTCCCGGGAGCTTCTGTCAGACTAAGCCTCTCAGCTGACCACTTTACTGCTTATAATATACGAGTATGTAAACTCTACAATGTTGTATTGACTTTGAACCAATCGTATTTCACCATTGATACATTGTGCGGACAACGACCAGCCAATCACCGAATTGCTATGTGATTGTATCTGGCCAATCATGTGGTGATGGAGTCATTTTGGAGTCATTATGTGTGATTTGCAGTAATTTGGGTTCGTTAGGGGTCATTTGGAGTCAAGATGGTGGTGGTAGAGTAATTTTGAATCATGTAGGGATCATTTTGGGGTCATTAGGGGTCATCAGGGGTAATTTTTAGTAGTTTAGGGGCCAATGTGGTGCTGTAGTCATTTTGGTGTCATTTTGGGGTCATCTAGGACTCATTTAGGTGTCAAGGTGGTGGTGGTATGGTGGTGGTGGAGTCATTTTGGGGTCATTTGGAGTCAATCGGCAGTTTTCAGTCGGCAAATAGGAATATTTTGGACTCTGTGTGTGTCGCATGTTAAAATAAATCCCACATATTTTTAAACAATACTATATAGTCCTACCTCCAAAAACTGAAAGGTGAACTTTTTATTTAATAACATAGCTTTAAAGATTTATACACATCTAGGTTCCTCGGTATATTTAATCACTTCCTGGGTAAACTGTATTTAAACTTAGGAATAAAAGTGACTTGAAATACAGCAGACATTCACCACCCTTCTCCATTGGTCGATGCACAACTTGGACTTTATACTGAACAATGCTGTGCAGCAGCAGACCACCACCATGCTTTCCAATTGGTCGTCGAGCGAAAACGACCGCCCTCTCATGCCGACGAACATTTTGAACATAGGTGGAAACTCGATCGCAGAATCGGCACTGGTGACAAACAATTACCGATGATGAAGTTTGCAGCTCCATGGTCGTCGATGTCAAAGGCAGACCTTCGTATTCACAATTCATCTTCGAGGTATGAGAAAATCCAAATATTCGTTCGCCCCAGAAGAAGACACGCAGGTACTCTCTATTATAGTATATGTAAGATAGTAATATACATAGATATGTAAAGAATACATAAATATGTTATAATATACATACTTATATATAAAAATATACATATATAAGATAATATAGATAATTATGTATAGAATACAGTTAGTGCCTTCGTGTTTCCTTCTGGGGCGAACGAGTATTTGGGATTTCTCAGAGTGCTCCCATACTACGTAGATGAATTGCAAATACGAAGGCTTACCTTTGACCTCGACGACCATGGAGCTGCGACCTACACAATCGCTAACTGATTGTCGTCAGTGCCGATTCTTGGATTGAGTATTCACCTATGATCAAAATGTTCGTCGGCACAAGAGGACGGTCTGTACGAAGAGTTCTTATCGCGCAACGACCAATTGGGAAGCATGGTGATGGTCTGCCGTTGTGCAGCATTGTTCAGTACAAAGTCCAAGTTGTGCATCTACAAATGGCAAAGCATGGTGAAATCCTGCTGTGTTTCAAGGCCCTTATTGCAAAGTGTAAATACAGATTACCCAGGAAGTGATTTAATATACCGAGGGACACACACACACACACACACACATATATATATATATATATATATATATATATATATATATATATATATATATATATATATATATATATATATATATATATATATAGCTATATTATTTATTAACATTTTTATATTTCAGCTTTTGTAGGTAGGACTATATAGTTTATTTAAGGGGGATTTTATTTTAACTTATGACCCACACACAGCACAAAGAGTCCGAGATATTCCTATTTGCAAACTCATACCTGTCGACTGATTCCAAAATGACACCAAAATTACTCCACCACTACCGTACCACCAACACCTTGTCCCCTAATGACCCCAAAATGACCCCTAATGACCCCAAAATTACACCTATTGGCCCCAAAATTACCCAAAAATTACTTTAAAATTACTCCACCGCCACCGCACGTGATTGCCCAGCGGCAATCACGTGGTAACTCTGTGACTGTCTTGTCGGTATCTGCACAGTGTATTAATGGTGCAATACAATTGGTTCAAAGTCAATATAACACCATAGGGCTTGCATACTCGTATATTATAAGCAGTAGGGAGGTCAGCTGAGAGGCTTAGTTAGACAGTAGCTGCTGTGAAATATAGATCGTCTCGACTAGCACCTGCACCTTCGCATCTAAGTATTATTCTGCATCTGCGATGACTTCGGGCTCTCCAAAGCTAATTGCAGTACTGGTAGTGTCGCTGACACCTTCGGTAGGGGTACCTAGAACAGTATTGTTGGCATTAACTGCTTCTTTAGGTCCAGCACCTACATCTCTAACAGGCCTGCCAGAATCTTTGCCTGAACTACTAGGTCATCATTAGTGTCACTTTTGTGATAAGGTATTTACTTTCGACCATAATGTACTGCAACATGAGTGCTTTAATTGTGTCATATGTTATATGTGTGTGACAGGTGCGGTAAGCAGTTCAGTCGTACCGATAGATTACTTAGACAAACATAATACCTGTAATGGTGAAGTGCATTTCTCATCAGTATCAGGTTTGCTGCAAGCAGGTCTTTTGTGACTACGGTACATGTCCTCAAAAGTTCAGTTACCTACATAGCATGTACTACTGCACAGTGTGTTAGTGAAATAAATATCAATATATTTTTGCACAAGGACAACACAAGTGTGAATAGTGAGATGCATAAAAGACTATAACATTCAACAATGTTGCATGTATATATACAAATGGATTCTTTTTTAATTTTTTATTTTATAGTTTAAGTGTTGGGGTCAAGGTCAATATCACTTGCATAAAATATGGTGGTAGTAGTATGTAATGTAATATGCTTGTTGAATTTTATGTATTTTTCTCGAGTTTTGGTTTTCTAGGTCATCCACAGTCATGGGGTCGAGATCAAGGTCATCTGCATCTACTATGTTGGTAGTATGTAATGTAATATACTTGCCAACTTTTATGTATATTTCACAAGTTTTGGTTTTCAAGGTTATAGGGTCAAGATCATATGCATATACTATGGTGGATTACTGCTGGCTCAGAAAACTTATGGGTAAACACAACTAGTCCTGCTATGGTTAACTTCTGGCACCAAGACACTTGGCATGCCATTTATGGCCCACTGATGGAATATTGATGGAAATGAAACTAATGGATGAGAGTATGTGACCTATTAATGGCCCATAAATGGCTTACCAACTGTATTCCAGCAATGGCCACGCATAATATATACTTATTGCCTTCTATAGGCCATTTGATGGCTGTGAAGTGGTACATTGATGGATCATTGCTGATGCAATTTGCTTATTATGGGAACTTTTATAGCTCCCACTTTTCGCAAATAGCTTCTTCAAACGACACACACACGCGCGCGCGTGTGTGTGTATATATATGCGTGTGTGTGTGTTTGTGTGTATGCAAATGTGTGTGTGTGCAAAGGTGTGTCTAGTATAATTTTAGATTATTTGTAAATATATATAATGCTGGATATATATATATATATAGCAAAATGCTGCAAATACAGTGACTGGTATTGAATAATTTTACATATGTAATGTTTTCCATGTATGACTGCATATAATTAAAATGAGAAGTAAAAAAATCAATAAATTACCACCTTTAAAAAATTAACATTGAATGGCTTTTGTTGTTTCACATCATTAAAATATTCATAACTGGCGACTGCATTTCAAAACAGATGACTAGCATCCAGGTGACATACATACTGCGAAAGATTACATTAAATGCAAGTTTTTGGGTTAATATCGCGATTCATGTAGTAAGATTTCTCTAAACGACAGTATTTTTTTTATCTGCATCTTTTTAAAAACTGAATTGTTCGCATGGTAAATTTTAAGCCGTTTTAATAACTGGTGTAATTTATATTATATTAGTGTTTGTTAATAATTCAAGTCCGAATATATTCTAAATTAGTTCATGTAAATGCAAGAATACACTGTGTAGTAATGGTTAGCAAGCTGGGCTATCCTGGCAAGATGTGTAGGTTCACGCCCCCTCTCCTGCAATGGTAATCATACGATTTCAATGTCATATAATTTGTTTAATAGTGAAGTAAAGGAAATTAAGACAAAGAAAAATTTATACTGATGGTAAAAATTATTATTTTTAAGAGATACAGTTACACATATGATGAAAGCATATCTAGCCATCTGTATCCCATTTGATGGCTGTGAAATGGTACATTGATGGGCCATTGATGTTGTAAGCATATGGGTCATGCTAGGGCTCTTTGTGTTCACCACACCTGGGCCAGTTATGGGCAGGGTATGGCTAGTTAATGCCACTTCAGGACCAGCAATGGTGCCGGGTGCATGCCAGCTGTTGGCCAACTGTTCGCCGGCTTGTCATCTGACTGTAAACCATCAATGTGCCATATGCGGTTTGCTACATTGGTCGCATGCGTTGGCAGCATTGCATCTGCCGTTGTACGTCATTATTTCTTGCTGATTTCTGTCGCGAAGTCACCGCAAGTATCTGGAGTTGTAACGGAGAAATTACTTTCTGAACAAGTTTACACATTCACTTCACTTCATTTCTAAATTAAATTTATACATTTCAAAACTTTATTGATTATACATTTTGTTTTCGCGGAAATACAATGTTGTCATCGCACGCTTTCGTCCCGACGCATGTATTTGTGTCATCTTCCCTGCGTCGCGTTTGACGGCTTGGTATATATATATATATATATAATATAACGTTTTAGAACAATCGCACATTCCCGCCAATTTGTTTCTAATTTGAATGTGTGCAATTCAAAATTCTATATAGTTTCGGTTCTCAAGTCCTCGCTGTTAAGAGCCTCCCAAATCTTTTCACTCACTCTATATACTTATTATTATTTGACCCTCACTGTTGGGTAAACACGGAACATAACTGTCCGACATTTTGGTTGTTTAGTATGCGTAAAGACTGTGACTACTTGCGAGCTTCCAGTGTATCGTGTACATGTCTGACGTTTTCTTTACTTTTCTGTCTGTCTTCTGTGTGTTGTTTCGCCACTCCGCTAGCACAGTGAAAATTCTGGTGCTCTAAAAATGAACGTTTATGGTTTGTATGCGAACAAATAAACCACGTCGAATTGCGTTAAGCCAGTCATAAAGTAAACGAAACGCTACAGTATTTTGGAAAGTATGTTGGCATGCCTCGAGTGCTATGCGCAAGTCTTCCGGAGGGTATTGTGCAACGCGCGTTATCGAGTATTATCGAGTGTCACTGAATGATGGCCGCAGACATACGAGTCACTGTGGGCAGGATCGGAACCCGCCGGATCACGTTTACGAATTTGCTGTCCCGCTGCGAGGCCGATAGAGGTAACTTGATCTGCGAGAGGCCGATAAGGGGCAACTGGAATCGCCAGTTGCCTAATCGCAAGGCGACAGGCGGAATCCCGCGACGTACTTTGGTTGTAAAACAGGGCGTTTCTGCCTAACTTTCCGTCAACGTTTCTCTAACGTCCCGTGCCCACGGCATCTCCTGGAAGTTCACGTGCACTGATGCTAAGTTCTGCGCTGCACTGGGGCAACGCCCGATTACATGTAACATCTTTCACGACACATTGGCAGCGCCAAGGAACAATCAGTCATTGTTTGAACTATGCTACACACGGTCATAAACGAATTCGAAAAACTACGTGATGACCTGATCGTCCTGGAATCCGAACAATTTGGCTAGCATTTGCTCCGCCAAAAAGCAGATTCTTACGAGAGTACACTAATCTCACGCTATCTTAAACGTGAAACTACTTACATTTATGGGAAGTATAATATCTAAATCGCTGTTCGCAAACTAAACGGAACACATATCGTAATAATTAACGTAACAAAAAATTTACCGTCGTACGACATTCAAGACGTTCGCAACATGCGAACAACACGGAAGGTAATCCAAAAATAATTCCAACACAAATTACAATAAAAACAACACGAAAGAAACTTACATTTAAAAAATGGACTTACGTGTAAAGCAGAAAATATTTTCTTCGGCGTCGACCAGGAAGCGATTTACAGGTGCTTTATTCAAAGACTTGCCATAGACAAGTAGATGAAGTCAACTAATGCGCGCAGGCCTGCCAGCTTCGGATAAACAGAAGTCTTGATGGAAGTAACCACCGATTAAGTTAAACACTAGGTTAACTGGGAAACCAGTACTGCGGACTGGTTTAGGCTTGTGAAGTACAAGTACCGCAGAACTTAATGATGCACTAGTGACTGAAAAAATTTGTATGAAGGAAATATATGTTACACCAATTTAATAAATAGTTATATACAAAACATTAAACACTAAGATCACCGTACTCATTACGTGTTCGTGTAATGCATCAACAAATTAATACTTCAAAGATTTCCATATTATCTCTTAAGGTACTCTGAAACTATACCAACATACACACAAAGTACAGCCGATAAGTGTTTTTTACCAATATAATTATTACGTAAATGCTTGCCTTAATAAATAAAATCCAGTTATTGGTACTTGAGCATTAGGCTAATTCGCTTTTATCTTCATTCTTGAACTTGTAATGACTCCCCTGTAATTGTTTTTTACGTACGGAAACATAAGAAAAATCCATGATATCTTCCTAGTTTGTCAATAGTCAACATTATGCATTTTCATCTGTTATTGTTTATCTTTCCCAAAATGTAGCCATTAACTAGTTCGCACTTGCAAATAAGCGAACCTAACTTGGGCATACCACAGCGCTGGTTCCGCTAACGTAAATTTGAAACAGTTTTCTGGTTTGAATCCATGGTAATTATGGCTGTGCCAATTTTGTACAAAAATTTATGCATTGGCTTACGTAGTAGTGAAATGTAGTTTGACTTACAAGGGAATGGGGCACAGGAGCGCAGGAGACAACCAGATTCCATGTTGTTACGTCACCATCCATCATCCGTGGAAGCCAGTGCCTCGTGACCATTGACTCATGACCCTTGACCCTTGATACCTGACCATGACCTTTGACATTTGAACCCAAAAAC
This sequence comes from Dryococelus australis, assembly GCA_029891345.1. Classification (NCBI taxonomy): domain Eukaryota; kingdom Metazoa; phylum Arthropoda; class Insecta; order Phasmatodea; family Phasmatidae; genus Dryococelus; species Dryococelus australis. Next base: position 149,802,102 of record CM057009.1, read on the forward strand.
CAAAAAAAATTATTTAAAATTTTATAAATAAAATTTATTATAAAAAGTTTTATTAGAAAATAATTTTAAAAATTAAGAAAAAAACTGAAATCAATTTCTGGAAGTTGTTATCTTGATAAGCGACTTGACCAAGTAATAGCTTTGGACCCAGCCATCTTGGTATGCTGTCACATTATTAAAAAAATCATAGTAGTAAGGCAGTGTATGTTCTTGCACAGGAGCCTAGGTGCGCTGCTCGCCGGGTCTGGCCGCCATGTTGGATTCCCGACTTCCCGCTCTGTCATTCCGGTTATACGACCGCAATTTTGGATCCAGGTGACCTTTAACTTTTTAATCTTGACCTTTGACATCAAAAATGTAAAAAAATATACAAATAATTCACAAAAATTCCAAAAAAAATCCCTTCATTTATTATTAAAAATATTATAAAATTATAAATATTCCCTAAAGATACAAAAAAACTAAAATTCCAAAAAATCACAAAAATTGCTAAAAAATTTTAAAATCTAAAAACCGTAAGAACATATTGTTTTAAACTCACGCACATCTCACCACCCTAAACATCAATACACTACCATTACTAACCCACTTTCTAATTCAACAAAACCAAGAAAAATCACAAAAAGAAATTTTAAAATCTGAAAACTCTTAGAATATATCATGTTAACTTCAGACTCGCACCAGCGCTCTAAACATCGACCCCCTACCCATATCAACCTACCTTTTAAATATACAAAAAAAAAAGAAAAATAACAAATATTGAGAAAAAATACTAAAAACCATAACTCCAGCTTGTTTGTCATGGCATCGTAACCATCAGACGACATCCAAATATCGTGCCACCCATCAAACAAACCATCTGATTATACCAACCTACCATAACAATAAAAGTGCTGTCAACCACACCTCAGACATACGGAACAAAATAAAAACAAAAGAAACACAAAAATAAATTAAAAATAAATCTTAAAAAATATAAAAGCATATCACATTAACTTCTCACTCATCCCAGATCCCTAAACTCAATCCTCTTCATTCCTCCTCAAACCTCACCAATCCTCATCAATTATCACCAATCACCAATCATCACCAATGATCACCAATACTCCTCACAAATCCTCCTTAATTCTCACCAATCCTCCCCAATCCTCACCAATCCCCCTCAATCCTCGCCAATCCTCCTCAATCCTCACCAATCCTCAACGCTCATCAATCCTCACTGATCATTTTAAATCCTCCCCAATACTCATCAATCCTCTTCAATCCCACCCTCAATCCTCACCAATAATCAGCAATCCTCACCAATCCTCGCCAATTCTCCTAGATTCTCACCAATCCTCTCAATTATAGCCAATCCTCCTCAATTATAACCAATTCTTCTCAATCCTAACCAATCCTCCTCAATACTCGCCAATTTTCCTCAATCCTCACCAATTCTCATTAATGCTCCTAAATCATCACTAATCCTTCTCAATATTCACCAATCCTTCTCAATACTCACCAATTCTCCTCAATCCTTACCAATCTTTCTCAATACTCCTTACCATTCCTTCTTGATCCTCACCAGTCCTTCTCGATCCTCAACAATCCTCATACATCCTCCTCACCAATCCTCGCCCATCCTCCTCAAACCTTCTCACCAATCCTCCTAATTGTCACCAATACACACCCTAATCCACACCTATCCACACCAATTCACCTCCACGTCCAGATCCACCTCCAGACACCAATCCTTCTCCACATCCACATCCACCCACCCCTGCCTTTGACCTTGGTGGTCACGGAGCCGCGACTGGTATCATTGCTAACTAAAGTCCTACAAGAATGGTTGAGTCCTACATAAGAGGTAAAATTTAGAAATTCTGACATAGGCTAGAATGAACTTCACTAAGTTAAAAAATATTCCAATTCCTACACAATATGAAAATATATTACAAGTACTACACAAGGTGGAACAAAGGTAACTGAATAAGTAAATTTCTCAAAGTCTTGCACGAGGGTGGAACAAAGATGACTAAATGCATTTGTCCAATTCCTACACAAGGTACTTAAAGAAGTTCTTACATGACAGTTAGGTTATGTTATGTTAGCTTAGGTGAAGTTGAGTTAAGTTTATACTGAAGTGGGGTATGGTTAAGTGAAGTGGATGTCGAGTAAAGATGAGAAATTAGTGGCTAAATGGAAAATATTTAGTATTTTATACAAGGTGGAAAAAAATATATATGTAATTCCTACACAGTGTTAACAATTTTCTAAGATCAACACAACATGAAACATTTTCTTAGTCATATGTACATTGAAGTTTTTTTCTAAAACTTTACACATGGTGCAAGATAATAAAATTCCTACACCAGCAGAAAAATTTACAAATTCTACACGAGTGGAAAAAATCATACAGAGTCGAGCAAGTGGAGCTGGTGGAGCAAGTGGAGCAGGTGAATGTGGAGGTGGACATGGAGGTGGATGTGGAGGTGGATGTGGATGTGGAGGTGGATGTGGATGTGGAGGTAGAGGTGGATGTGGAGGTGGAAGTGAATGTGGATGTGGAGATGGATGTGGATATGGAGGTGGAGGTGGATGTGGAGGTGGATGTGGATGTGGAGTTGGAGGTGTATGTGGAGTTGGAGGTGGATGTGGATGTGGAGTTGGAGGTGGATGTGGATGTGGAGGTGGTGGATGTGGAGGTGGAGGTGGTGGATGTGGATGTGGAGTTGGATTGGATGTGGAGGTGGTGGATGTGGATGTGGAGTTGATTGGTGTGTGGATTTGGATGTGGATTGGTGAGTGAAGTGGTGTGGATTGATGAGGATTGAGGAGGATTGGTGAGGATTAAGAAGAATTGGTGAGAATTGAGAAGGATTGCTGAGAGTTGGTTAGAAGTATTGATATGAATTGGTGGTGAGGATTGGTGAGGAGATCGGTGAGGATTGGTAGGACTGAGGAGCATTGGGGGAGGAGGGTTAAGGGGTATCGGTAGAAGATTTGTGGAGGATTGGGGAGGAGGATTAGAAGATGATTGAGAAGGATTGCTGGGGATTGAGTATTGTGTTTAGGGAGCAGGGATGAGTGTGAATTTAATGTGATATGTTCTTTAAATTGTTTAGATTTATTTTTTATTTTTTGTGATTTTTTGTTTTTATTTTCTTTCGTATGTCTGAGGTGTGGCAGTCATCACTTTCATTACTTTGGATGGTTGATACAATCAGGTGGTTTGTTTGATGAGTGGTATATTTGGCTGGTGTCTAATAGTAATGATGCGATGACAGACATGCTGGAGTTATGATTTTTTATATTTTTTTCTTAATTTGGGGTGCTGGTATGAGTGTGAGTTTAATGTGGTATGTTCTTAAAGATTTCGATTTTCGCAATTTCTGCATTTTTGTATTTTTTTGGGAATTTAGGCAAATCATCATTTTTTTGTAATTTTATGAGTTATTATAATTCTTATAAATTTTAATAATGTATTTTGGGATTTTTTTGGAATTTTTTGTGAGTTTTTTATTTTTTGTATGTTTTGCATATTCAAGGTCAAAGGTAAAGTTCAAAGGTCAAAGGTCACCTGGATCCAAAATGGCGGTCGTGTGACCAGTATGACAGAGTGGGGAGCCAGGAATCAGGCATGGTGGCCAGCTGAAGAGCAGTGCTCCTAGGCTCCTGTGCTAAAATATACACTGCCTTACAACTAATTATAAAATTATTTTATTATTAAAAATTATTTAAAAATCGCTTGAAAAATTTATAACAAAATGTATTACTAAGAACTTATTAGAAAATCGTGTTTAAAATGTAAACAATCTTATATGCGTTCTGGAGGTCGCCATCTTTGTAAGCGACTCGACCAAGTAGTATCATTCGACGCTGCCATCTTGTAATAATCTCACTTTATTTCACATTAAAAAAAAAATTTTAATCGTTTTAAATATTTATAGAACAGGCTTGGTTAGTTTCAAAAAACTTACATTTCTGGGTGCCCCCCCCCCCCCCCCGCATACGTCCAGCATATGACTGACTCTCTCACCACCACTCCTCTTACCAGTACTCATTCCACCATCTTGATTTTTTCGTTCATCGTTTGTTTATATGTTACTGGAGACCATCATGTTGGTAAGCATAATTTGTTTATATGTTAGTGGAGTATGCCATCTTGGTCGGCTCTTGGTTCCTATGATTCCCACATGGTGGCAGCCATATTGGTAGGCGTCAATTAGTCCTGTACGCTTAACTTATTAATCATCTCCATTCTATGTATATTAGTAAGTGTCAGCCACCATATTGGTGTCATTTGTTTTGAATACATATATCTTGGTAGGGGCATTCGACGCCATATTGGTAAGCGTATTTTGTTTCGAAGTTTCTTAAAAGTTTTATATATATAATTGTTAAAAATGTTATTAAAAATATTAAATAATTTAATTGAAAATAATTTTAAAATTAATTTTAAAAATGTAACTTTCCAGAGGTCACCCTTCTCACATACCTATTACTTTATCTTGGTAGGTGCAACCGATGACCATCTTCGTAGGCGACTACCGTCGTGGTAGATGTCACCCATCTGCCATATTGTATGATGACTACCTCGACCTTGACCCCATGACCTTTAATAATCTTGAAAATAAAACTTGACAAAAAACGTAAACGTCAACAAACATAATACATTACAGACTACTATCGCCATATTGGATGCTAGCTAACTTGGCCTTGAGTCCATGAACTTGAAAAACTCGAGAAAAATACATAAAAATCAGCAGTATAATACATTACACATTACAACCATCATATTGGATGCAGACTACCTCGACTACCCCATGACCTTGAAAACAAAAACTCGAGAAAAAATACATAAAAATCAGCCAGCATAATAAGTTACAGACTACGCCTTATTCGATACAGATGAGTCTAATAATGACCTAATTACATTGAATGACCTTGAAAACAGAAACTCGAAAAGAGTCACAAGAGACCTGATTTCAGTTAACTTGGTACCAAGGTGCTGAACAAAAAATACACTTAATTTTTACAGTTCTTCGCATGTCTACAGCTGAAATGCTTACCGCGCCTGTAACACATACATGACATACCACAGGGATTCGCGGCACAATTATAGCTCCCATGTCAATGTACATTATAGTCGAAGTATATGCCTTATACAAAAGTGACACTGACGACGACAAAGTGGTTCATGCAAAGACTCGGGCAGGCTTGTGGCAGATGTAGGTGCTGGAGCTAAAGAAACAGGTAACGCCAGCAATGATTTTCTAGGTACTACTGCAGAAGAAGGGGATGACATTGCTGTAGCTACCATTATCTCTAGAGTGCCCAAGACATCGCTGATGCAGAATAAGACTTAGAGGTGAAGCTGCAGAAGCTAGCCGAGACGATTTATCTATCACACCAGTCGCCATGCACATTAGGACTTGAAATTATGTATAAACATGTTTTGCAATATCCTAGGTTTTCGCTCACTGGACTCTTACAACCGTCAATCATATTACCATTTTGTACAGCGACGACGAGGAAACCAACGTGTTAAACACTTTTACTGGTATGTCCATGGAATCACCTCGACCTCACCACGCAGTAGGCATACCGCATACAGAAACATGAACTTAGGTGGGACGGCGGAAAGATGCCATACGGGGACATTTGCAAAGTGTTGGTGGAAGCTATAATTCCCTGATGAACTTTGTACGTTAATCGCCAAACGTCGGCGATCTGCAGTACATGCCCCGCCAGAACGATCATCGTGGTCCTCTACAGACATCACCGATGCCCGCCGTTCAGACAGTTGGACGAGACATACGCCACAAGGTTATATGAGTGCAAAGTAGAAAATATTTCTGCACGTCGTGCAATGCCCAAGCACTAAAGCTCCGAACTTATGATAATCCGTGTTACACGTAAACAAAAGACTACGAGGAACAAACACTGAGTGTGTGTAATAAACAACAAATTCTCGGGAAAGAAGCTTTGTATAATGCAGATCAATATTACTTGCGTGTAAATAAATAAATATGTTTAAAATATTATGTAACTCGAGTCACATCCTCCTATTGGTAATTTAAAATATTTTATGTCCGATTTTTTAAAAACACTTTTAGTAAGATACCAGCTTTGACGTAGATTAATTATGTTATATCAATTTAAAATAAAACACTGTTGTTAAGGTACCATCTTTTAAAAACTTAGCTGGTTAAAATAATTTAGTATACAAATTTTTATTTTTTTAAAGTGTTATATAAATATTTAAAAAAAACACTGTTGTAAAGGCATACTTAGCGTAGTTAGAGTTTTAAAGTTAAAGAGACATTCTAGCCACCACAAACATAAATTTAGTGCAGAAACATAATTTATGGAGACCCTACACCACTATTATTCAAAGCAGAGCAAAACACTAAAAATATTAAGGAGCATCCAAAAGCTTATGATCACACTAAACCACAAATTGAAAAAACTAAAAACCATAACACTTCCAAGTTAATACATTTATACTAGTTTCGAAAATATTGCTGGTTCATTTCACATTTCCTTATAAACCTTCCTCGATATACACTCATAAAAAACTGTCTAGAAAGACCCGAGGTGCTTCTCCACTATTAACACTACTATATAAATATATTAAGCAAAACTCCTCAAACAGGAGTAGTAAGTAGGTGTATAAATAAATGGCTAGATATTATACTTTAAAAGTTTAAACAGATTCAGAAAAATAATTTTAAAAATATAATACTGACCCTGCGCCCTTTCGGCTTCTCTGCCTCATAATTATATTCTTCCAAGACATACACGAACGCATAAAACTGCCGCTAGAAAACTTTTGCAAATCAAAATATGAAACGCTGAAGGCGTACATTTGACAAACTATACTGACCATGTGTGGACAATCGCCTTAAAGATTTGGCACAACACAATTCTAGTTGCGCGGGTCAGTAACAACAGCCTTCGATTCAAGGTCAAGTTCATTACGTTTGGTAGAGGCACCTCGCAAAATGTAGTTTATACTTTTCAACTATATAATAAATACTATTCATTTCTAATTTTTTCCATTACCATGCTCGCTCACAAGTGAGACCCAGTATTACAAATCAGTTCTGCTTCAGAATAATCAACATAAAACCAATTATTTACCTTTTGACACAACTTATTTAAAAAGGGTTTCCTACACCCGGCTTGATGCTTCAGAAAAATAAATAGAGCCATTCTCGGACGGGGCAGCATTCATGATCTACAAGAGGTCCGCCAAGACTAATATAATATGTTAAAAGATTTTAAAAATTTCACTAATATGCATACTGGCCAGCCTGCAGCTTTCGCTAGCCCAATCAAAGTGACCGGCCATAAGAATTATAAACTCTGATAATATTAAAATATTATACGTAAACCTATAGTTGTGGTGCCTGAGCCTAATCAGAATCAAGGCGTGTAGAACAAATGGGACGACCAAAAACGAGATCTACCAGGGTGCTACAAGTCACAAGTATGCATATAAAAAAACTGAAACTACCTTAAGGAAGCCAAAACCCAAAATTCAAATGTGCTGGCCGAAACAAACTCTACCAATATCGCCGCAGCCCACCAAAATTACTTTGTCACTGACACGAACTAATGCAAAACTACTGTTCTGTTATTCAAAATGGCTTGTGCCACATCTCGCCTAGATCTGGTCTCACCTCCATACATAATATTTGAACTATTTAAACATAGTCATGATTTGGCAGTTACAAAATTATGGGTCAACAATATTGATATTGTAAAAATTCTAAAGATCGTACATTTAATCACTCGGACGATTATTTATGTTGGAATCACAGTAGCAGCTAACACCAGCAGTATCGATGAAGCGAAGGAAGGCTGCAGAAAGGTGTTAGGTATATCATCGGAACAACCGACGTCTCGGAGCACCAGTTTACGAATAACAGAGGAACGGGCTAAGGGGAAAGGAGGAGAGTAGAAGGGGTGGGGCAGGGAAAAGGAGAGGGAATACCGACCACACCGAGAACACACCAGGCGCCACGCTCGTAGGTGGCAAAACAAAGTACTTTCTGCGGCGGGCGATTCAAAGGCCGGCGCAACCCTCCACAGAAATTTTGGTAATCGCAAACTCAAAGTTACATCGAATAGTTCCTCTCTGGCACTCTACACACACACTCAGACAAAATCGCAAGTCCACCACAGACATCGAAGTAAAGAAACAGTAGAAGATAGATGAAAGTGTAAAAATAAGCATAGTGTCAGCAGCAAGTACAGTACATCCATAGGTTAACACATAACAGTGACACTGAAACAAATCATCTTCGTCTCTTGTAGATACTCAATTCGACGAAACAGCAATCATCCCCAGGGATGATATTGGTGGATAACAACCAATTAGGGCTCTTCCTGAGAGGCAGCAACGAGAGGGGCACGACTCAGCCACTTCTGCCCAGACCCGCTAATGCAGGAAGACGAATCATCGAGTCCTCGGCGATCACAGGAGACTCAACAGTCGCTCGGGTCAGCTTGGGTGCAATACCGGGGAAAAAAATAAAATTGGGTTACTTAGAATAGGGGTACGACGTTATAAACAAAAAGGAAGGGAATTGGGAAAGGATATGAAGTGCTAACTTTAAAACCAAAACAAACAATGACAAATACCAAATGAAAGGATAAGAAACATCCATCTAATGTCTAGAGACATAAGGTTTAATGTGCATGACATGAGATTTATGGTAAATGTGGCCAGATTTTAAAGAAACATGTTGTACAGTGTTGGGACCCAAACACTTATGGACCCTGTAGGGACCCACAAATTTCGGGATAAATTTACTGCCAATGTCATTACAGAGATCATCTAAACTGAAATTCCTGCACAGAACCATGTCTCCGATAGAGAATTTTGCGGGAGACCGAGATTGAAAGTGAGTACTGAAAGCCTTTTTGGCCTCGCCCAAATGAACAAAAACCTCTCCAAACAACTTATCCCACTGAACATCAGTGAGGGGAATATGAAACGGTGGAAGACTCCAAAGATTTAGGAGGGGTGACAAAGAAGTCTACCAAGGAAAGGAAAGAAAGTGGGACCCTAGTGGAACTGTGAAGAACGCTATTGTACCCTACATTCACAAAATTCAATTCCTGGTCCCATAATGAATGATCCCGGTTGTGAAAGATCGTTAAACATGCATTGAGGTTCTTGTTCAACCTTTTGACCTAGTTGCCTTTGGGAAATAAGGGCTTGATGTGAACTGTTTCGCTGCCCATTTAAAACACATGTGTTTGAACACTGACGATGTAAAATATCTCGCATTATTCGTAATGATTTCTGCGGGAGCGCTGAAGATTTTCCAAACTTGATCATTAAGGGCCTTAACTATTGTTGTAACTCTCATATTTCTCAGAAGGAGAAGGATGACGAACTTGGTAAAAGTATCCATAAGAATCAATATGCATCTATGACCCCTCTTGGAGCGCACAAGTGGACAAAATATATCAAGATGGACAACTTGCCATGGGGCCTCAGGAATCTGCACCGCAGCCTGCCTGACATTAGCTTGTTGAGCTTGCTTGCATCTCTGGAAGGCATCACACGATCGCACAAAGTCACTGGCCTGTTTCTTGAGGCCAGGCCAAGTGAAGTAATTCGAAATCCTATGAAAAAACTTGCTGGCCCCCTGGTGTCCTCCCAACATGGAATCGTGAAAATAGCACCATGGGATGCAAATACACAGGAACTACCACGTTGTGGGCACGGCCATTTTTCCTGATAAAATACAACACACCTTTTATTAGGACATATGGAAGGTTTACGCCCAATCCCAAATCCCTATTCACCTCTGAACAAAATGAATAATTAGACTGAGCTGCACAAAGAAACCAGGAAACCCTTGGATCATACCAACTGATGCCGAAGAATGCTCCTCCGACTGCATCTCGAACTCATCAGGTTCATACATTTGAGAAAGAGCATCTGAAACTAGGGTTTTGGACTCTCGAACGTGATGCTCCCAGAATCTAACACAAAACAACCGCAAAAACCCACCTTCCTAATTTCCCTAGTTGTTGAGGGTGTTTGAGCACCCAGCTCAATGGCTGGGTGTCCGTGTAGAGATCACATTCTTCGTACTCTATATATGATGCGAACTTCTCCAACCTGAAGATGCACATTAACGTCTCTTTTTCATATATACCTAGATTACGTTAGGCCTGTGTAATACTACGACTGGCGAAAGCAACCAGTGCTAAGCCGATATCATGTGACTGACTCAGCACTGCACCTAACACCAGAAAGGAGGCGTCGACTTGCACAATGAATCTTTTGGTGAAGTCTGGTAAGTAAAGTGCAGGTGATGATGACAAGATCTTATTTAAGGTGGCGAAAGAGTCCTCCTGCTCGGCTTCCCGAATAAATTTTACTCCCTTCTCCTTCAACTTGTTCAAGGGAGCTGCAAGTTCTGAGTAGGAATCAATAAATCTCGCATAATATCCCATTATGCCCAAGAATTTCTGCATCCCTTTAAGAATTTTTGGATGCGGGAAACCCAAAATGGGTGCCACATGATTGGGGTCAATGATAAGGCTACCCTCACAAAACAGATATCCAAGAAAACGAACCTTGTTGGACCCAAGTGTGACCATCTCCGGGTTCACGGTGAGACCAACTTCTCTCATTATGATAAAGACCAGCCTAAGGTGTTTCAAATGCGAATCCAAGTCGTCGCTATAAACAATAATGTCGTCGATGAAGTTGATTACAAATTTGTATTTGAACTCCGACAACATGTAATCGAGCACTCAGGAGAGGGCCTGACTCCCGAAATTCGAACCCATTGGGATCCTGGTGAATTCATACTGACTCCAGGGAGTCGAGAAAGCAGTGTACTTACAAGAGGACGGATCTAACAGGCACTAATGGAAACTGTTGTTGAGCTCGAGGACTGAAAAATCCAGGCTATGCCTAGGTGTTGTAGGGTGCAATCGATCGTTGGAAGAGGAATTGGGTCTTCGTGTAATTTTTGGTTAACTAAGGCGTGGTTCACCACCAACTGGTACTTGTCTCTATCGCATTTATGCACCAAAAATCCGGGTGAGTGGTAATCAGATTTAGATGGAACAATCACTCCTGACTCTAACAGTTTGTCGATAATTTCGTGAAAGGCCTTTAGTTTCGGTGGAGTACACTTAAAGTGGCGATCTCGAACAGGTATTTTATCAGTAAGGGAAAACATATGGGAGTACGTCGCATCTACCTATCCTGGGTGTAATAATATCTCGAAACTCACTTATGAGATCCTTTAGTCTACACTGGTAACTAGCCTCCTCCAAATCATTTACCTCAAAACCAAACCTAGAGGCGGATTCTTACTCAACCCTAAATCCCGCACGAATATTTGTGGCAAACCCAAAGGAAAGAAACTAAGAATCGAAATCAACCACTGCCCTGGTCTTCCTGAGAAAGTAAAGACCAATTATAAGAATTTGGTTGAGCCGAGAATATAACCAAAACTGGAAGTCCCAGGCGAATCTTCCAATCTTGAGATGGAGAGTAACCACCTGGTTAGACCACAACACATCTCCATTAGCCACACAAACACACAATTCTGGGACAACACTAATACGACCCTTGGAGACAATTTTCAAATCTAACAAACGCTCAAGATATCGAACACTTGTGACGATATGTGTCGCAGAAGTGTCAATTAGGACCAAAAAATTTCGTCCTCCACAGGAAACGGTAACCGAACACTTAAATATTCGGAGCGGAAGTTTACGACTAGTACTGGTGGCCCCATGCTCTCCTCCAGTCACACGCCGTTTCCCAAGTGCTGACAAAAATGATGCACATGCCCGGTCTGTTTGCATCGGAAACAACGATGCTCAGCTAAACTGAGTCTATCAGCATTACAATTTGCCACAAGGTAACCAAAGCATGCGCAGTTCACACAATGTATAGGTGACCTTGTCTGCCGATGCTCCTCAGATCGTGGTGGGCCCACCATAGCGCCTGCCGATGCATCGGGGTGGTGCGCTAAACCTGGCATCAAACTAACAACTCTAGCCATGGTAGACGAAGAAATATGGCTTTGCATCTCTATCGCGAAAGAGCGTGATTCTGCGAAACTCTTAGGAGAAGTCAAGAGTGCGCAATTGGCCTTAACAAATGATGACAAATTATCAACGATCACACCAGTAAGTTCGGACTCCGACAGACATATGCATAAAGCCTCATGAAAATTCTGTATATAATGAATGAAATCGCCCAAAGGCTCATCAACCCTTTGAGCTCTGTATACCAACGCGATGCGGTTTAAAACCTACAAAAGTCCCACCTAAAAGAGTGTTCAGCTCCTCTTGTAACAACTCCATGATAAAACCGTCGACTTGACTGTAAGAGATCTGAGTACGTCCATTTCCAGACATAAATTCATACTACAACTTTGCTAACACCAACTAGAAAATTCAGTATTAACACGGGGTCCAGAGAAGTTAAAGGAGAAATCTTATCCAGGGATTTGTGTACATGTTAGGTAACAGAAATAGAAGCCTCACATCCACTCACCGCAACAGTCTGTCTGGAGAGTGGCTGCATCACCTCACACCACTGGGTGTACAGGCTTCGCAGGGCGGCACTCCATAATTCAGCGACTGTAAGGCTCTACTCCACCTCCACACTGGAGTCCCACAGGAATTCTAGTAGCTCATCGCATTTCAGGCTGTACACGAAGCCAACCAGCAGGCTCATGGTCGATAGCATGAAACAGAAAGATAAAAAATAAGTGAAATAAAGGCACTAGATACAACTTACAAGTGAGCCAAATAATAATGACCTTTCCAATGTGTAATGTGCCAGCAAAGTTTTAGCAGAAGTACACAGAGTTTAATTGTGGTGACACTACACCACAATTATTCAAAGCAGAGCAAAACACTAAAAATATTAAGGCTCGTCCAAAAGCTTATTATCACACTAAACCACAAATTTAAATAACTAAAAACCATAACACTTCCAAGTTAATACAATTATACTCATTTCGAAAATATTTCTGGTTCATTTGACATTTCCTTATAAGCCTTCCTCGATATACACTCATAAAAAACTGTATAAAATGACTCGAGGTGCCTCACCACTATTAACACAACTATATGATATATATTAAGCAAAATTCTTCAAACAGGAGTAGCAAGGAAAAAAAAGTGTATAAATAAAAGGCTAGATATTAAAAACAACTAGTTAAATACGCATAATTTGTAATAACAACCTAGCCTTTAAAAGTTTAACCAAAGTCACAAAAATAATTTTAAAAGTATAATACCGACCCTGCGCCCTTTCGGCTTCTCTGCCTCATATTTATATTCTCCCAAAACTTACACGAACGCATAAAACTGTAGTTCGAAAACTTTTGCAAATCAAAGTATGAAATGCCGAAGGCGCACATTTGACAAATTAATCTGACCATGTGTGGACAATCGGCTTAAAGATTTGGCACAACACAGTTCTAGTTGTGCGGGTCATAAACAACAGCCTTCGATTCATGGTCAAGTTCACTACATTTGGTAGAGTCACCTCGCAAAATGTATTTTATACTTTTCAATTGAGTAATCATTACTGTTCATTTCTAATTTTTTTCCATTACCATGCTCGCTCACAAGCGAGACCCAATATTACAAACATGTTCTGTTTCAGAATAATCAACATCAAATCAAATTATTTACCTTTTGCCACAACTTATTTAAAAAGGGTTTTCCCACACCTGGCTTCAGAACAATAATTAAAGCAATTCTCGGACAGGGCAGCATTCATGTCCTACAAGAGGCCCGCCAAGACTAAAACAATAAGCTGAAATATTTTAAAAATTTCTCTAAAATGCATACTGGCCAGCCTGCAGCATTAGCTAGCCCAATCAAAGTAACCAGTCATAAGAATTATAAACTCTGACAATATTGAAAAATTATACGTGAATCTAGAGTTGGGGTGCCCAAGCCTGATCAGAATCAAGGCGGGTAAAACAAATGGGGCGACCAAAAACGAGATCTACCAGGGTGCTACAAGTCACAGGTATGCATCTAAAAGGAAACGAAACCACCTTAAGGAAGCCAAAACGCAAAATTAAAACGTGCTGGCCGAAACAAACTCTACCAATATCGCCGCAGCCCACCAAAATTACTGTGTCACTGACACGAACTAATGCAAAACCACTGCCGTGTTAATCAAAATGGCTTGTGCCACAACTCACCTGGATCTGGCCGCACCTCTATACATAATATTTGAACCATTTAAACATAGTCAATATTTTTCAATTTACGAAATTACGAACCAACCATATTGATATTTAAAAAATATTAAATATCGCAAAATTAATCACATGGGCGATTATTTATGTTGGAATCACAGTTGCAGCTAACACTAACAATGTCGACGAAGCAAAGGAAGGCTGCCGAAAGGTGTTACGTATATCGTCGGTACGACCGACGTCTTGGAGCACCAGTTTACGAGTAACATAGGAACACGCTAAGGGAAAAGGAGGAGAGTAGAAGGGGAGGGGCAGGAATAAGGAGAGGGTATACCGAGCACACCGAGAAAACGAAAGGCGCTGTGCTCGTAGGTTGCGAAACAAAGCATTTTCTGCGGCAGGCGATTCAAAGGCCGGTGCAAATTGAATTTAAACACTAAGAAAGTGTGTAACTCAATGCAGACCGCTGCAAAAGTCTCTCTTATACTTAGACAACCGGAGGTATTTGCATCGCAAGCAAGTTTCGCAGAACCCCTGACCAGAACTTACCTTGTACCATGTGCCAGCTGGTACACACTGAGAACTGAGTTCCAGAGAAAGCTACATAGGCTTGAATATTTCACATATTAAAGATAACTTTTAGAATACATAGTGTTCCAACAGAGGGCGACTACATATTAAATTATCATGTGAAATTTTAATAGGCCGACGAACTGTAGTCCATTCTAGAATAAGTAAGGACACACTAACAGGAGGACCAGGTTCGACACCTGGTACTGACGTGTGCCACGTGCTCCCATCCCTAAGAACAGGTGTCCGGCCATGACCTGCAATGTCACTGCACCAAGGCATTGCACTCTTCTGACTGATGGAGCATGCGCCTGGTCGCAGGAGCGATCAGGGTCAGTGTAAAGCAAGTGGAAGGGCACACCGGTGCAGCGCATTCGGTGGTTGCCGTGACGACCAAAGACGCTGCGAACTAGGTTACATAATAACTGAACTTATAGTTCAGTGCCTATGTCAGCCATTATTTGTTATGCTTAATAAAGGATTTATTAATTGTTTTGGTTCTCATGTTTAATAGTGCATTGATAACCTGTAATCATTTTTCTCATAACGCATCCAGTGTTTTGTCCATTCCATGGATAAGCCGCGGCGAGTCCGCACATCAGGTGGGAAGGTCAGTAAGCAAGTAGTGTCAGACGGAGGTGGATTGCATGTCGTGAGCTCCGGCATTTTCCTGCACGTGACAGGCGGTCTTCAAATTTTGATATGGACATTCTCTGCAATAGACTGTAATATAATTATGGAACCTTATTTTCAATTTCAGCACCCTGGTAACAAACCTCCTCTTCCCATAGGATTAACTTTGCCTTGGGAAGCTAAAGTTTTTCCATAATTCACTGTATGTCGTAAATCTCTCTTTTTCAGTTTCACCATAGTGGCCGGTTATAGCCACCCAGTGTTCATGTAAGTGCTCTCCTAGAGGGAGATGTAAATTCATTGAAATAAATGTGTTTGTGAACTGTTCGGCAAACCATTTATTTTCGATCGCTCTATACGTGTCAGGGCACAGGCCCTCATAATACGCGCTCAATAAAGTTTTACGTAAACCATTTCTTTTGCAAGTGTCACTAAGAATTGTTCTGTACCTTATGGGTGTGTGGTTGGTCCTGACAATCCACATACACAAGTGTAAAAGTCTAGTCATTTTCCCGCCAAGATCAACAATGGTACATAGCGGACCCACCGACGACAGTTTAACAAACAACCTTTATCTGGAGCAGTAATCAACGGGGCAGAGGTCACCAGCATCATCGGCGAGGAGATTGGGTCCGGGTGGACAGCCTGCAACCCCGAGGTTAAGAGAGTCAGCAATCACATTGACGTCGCTTCGATGGCATCTGGTGCCAACCGGGTATAATCACATCCTATACCTCACCTTCACTACCCACAAAAACGATTCTTACCCCTTTTCCAACGTCCCACAGGTACCAAATTGGCTGGCCCAAGTGGGGCTATTATTCATTGCACCACCTCTGACCACGTCAAATTGGCGCCTCTCTGTGTGGCCAAATCTCCCACCAAAGGTTGTTCCAAAAATTACCTAAATTTTCCCAGGAAGTTTTCCTGAACAGTAATTTTCCCACCTTTTTCCTTTCGGAAATGGCGTGAGGATGACAGGAAGGCACTAGCAGTGGAAATGGCAGCATCGGGATGCCGAGGTACAACACATAGACACCTTGGGAGCGTGTCAACAAATTAGAAATAGATGCCATGCCGTAAGCCATGCCACGACGCTTGAAGGAGAAGAAAAGGAAAGCAAGGAGAAGCGACGGAGTGGAGGCTACCCCTCCCTGTCCCCCTACGCGCTCAGCCACCAACAGCCAGCTGACCCTCGTGCATGCTGCACGTCAGCTCAGCATTGGGTCGATAACCTCTGCCCCCATACGAGCAGGCCAGCCATGATGCGAGAGGGGAGGGCGATCTCTCATCCCCAACCCTGCACAACAGCATAGCTACACCCATGTCTCCCGCAGACGTGGCTTTGTTTACCAACAAAGCATGGCTGGTAGGATGACTGACAGCGTGCCGGTGCTGTGGTGTTCTGAATGTTTGCACCTTATTTGCTTGTTATGCCATGCAACATCAGCACATGTTAGGCAGGGTGTGAAGCGAACACATAACGTAACCACAGACACCTCACATAACTAGGTGTTGGGCTTGTTAGGACAGAGGTATAATAATGTGGCAGCAGAGAAAGGGAGGAGAGCAGCGCGAAGCCGAGGTGCCATATGCTCCCACCATGCACGGGGCTAATGTAAACAAACTCCCTCTATCCGAACCTACATCAACACCCGCACTGCACGCATTCCAACCACCCATACAATTTATGCAACCACTATCGCACATGTTTTCCATGCCTGTTTACCCAACAATCATGCCAACCTACCCGCAAGATTTAACAAATTTCCTACTCATCAATCCATATGTGTCCAATTGCACAAGGACAATAATTCCACAAACAGCAGGGCCAGAAAATGCGACACTAAGTGGAACCGTGGAGTCCAACCTACATCAACATCTGCCAGGACCGATCACTGCGAAAACATCGTCAAAATTTCAGACTCTGCCCATGTTCACCGGGACACCGATGAAAGATCCGGGAGCATTTTTGGAGGCTTGTGTATCCCGCTTCACAAGGTAATGGGTAAGCAGAGATGAATGGCCAGCTGTGTCGGAGCATAACTCCATGGAGAGGCGCATACATGATGGACATCTCTCACTCACTACGAACTTTAGTGGGAGGAGTTTCGGAGCTCGTTCCAGTGCAGATTTCGAGGGGTCGTCACCTCTGTATATGTACGGCCTCTAATCCAGTAGCTGTCAACAGTATTCACCCATTATGAATTACGTGAACTAAAATATAGTTTTATTTCCTAAATGCTAGTCCACCATGCGGAATTATACCACAATAGGAATTCCCTCAGAGATACACACATACTGCTCCCATTCTCTCCCCTTCAACCTCATGGAGACATAATTAAAGCCTTCACAAGTGCGAAAAAATTAGAGTACATTGCAGCCAGTGCATTATGGAGACAACAGAGATTTAGAGTTATGTTAATCTCTTTTGAATGCAAGAAAATTACTTCGATGAACACATTTTTTGTAAATAAATTCTGGCGCGAACTCTGGCGTTTTTAATTTTTTCGTAAAAAATATTTAATGTGAAATTCTTTATTAATACTCATAAAAACAAAGGTACTTTGTGATAACATAAAACTAATAAATAAGAAAAAATTTGCTACATTCTCCGCTTGCTCATATGTTAAACATACACATGCGAAACCAAATTAAAATAAGAGGAAACAAGTCACAAATAACATAAATTTAAAAAATTGGCCAGTAATGAAATTAAGATTATTCACTTTTTTCCCAATCAGTGATACATATTTATATCTCCGAATCGACGCAATATTCAGAGGCGAAAAAAATACTAGTACTTTAAGCTGTATTCATCCGGAAACTACATAGGAAATTTCTATGTTTACACAGCAAGGACCTAACCGTAAAAACATTAAAGTCCAGTGCGCTAATATAATTTTTTATAAAATTACTCAGTACACATCATATTACCAGAGCTTAATACCGATTCTAAAATAGTCTTCAGTTTATTATGAACCTCCAGAGATATACACATTTGACAATGTTTCAGTCCAGACATGGCAGTGTAACATATTGATGTTCGGCGAGCTGGACCATGGGGGGAATGAGGTTTGGTGGATAGGAAATGCTCCTTGCCAGTGTAAAGGGCGCGAACCCGCAGTGCGAGCACGAAGTTATACTTGCTTGAGACTCCTCCTCCTGGGTCATGATTGCCGACGACCATTGTACTGCCCCCATGTCCACGTCTTGATGGATGTTATCAGTTGAAAGTACTTTTCCGCCAGCAGTAAACTAAACTCCAAATCGTCGCGTCTAGTCAGCGATGTCGACCCCCTCTGATATGCCAGCTCACTCCCATAAGGTTATTTAGTTACCCAACGCCTTTATTAAAGTCTTGTGGCCAATGCAAAGTTACGAGAAAAGATTAAGTAACTGATAGGCGGTTAATCATAATAAAACATTGGTATCTCACCAGTACGTATTTATTAAAAGTTCTTCCCCATCGGGGCAGTGAAGTTTATGTACCGCTGTTTTAGCCAGGCGGGCTCTTACACATATGAAATGGCTGTAGGGCCTATGAACTTAAGTTGCATAGTATACCTCTGCCTTGTAAATGACTAACCGTGAGTGAGAGACTGTGCACTCCGGCGAGCAACAAACAAAAGGTTCCGGTAGACTAATGTTAATTAAGCTGAATTACATTATGATTATTAAACAATAATGAAGTTCCCGGAGCACCATGGCGCGATGATACCCTCACAAGATCTAAGATGCTATTACTCATGTTTAGCACGGAGGTCTCTCACTGGCCGACGCTCCGCCCAAACATCACGTGACATAATTTTACATAAAGTGACATAAAATGAATGGAACGAAATTGGCTCTACAATGCCGATGAGATGTACATATCAATAAACTCTTAACAATAAAAGGTAAAAGCACATATTAAAAATATAAAAATAAATATACATTTTCGACCAGACCACATTGCCATTGCAACCTAACTTCAACATTGACACATACAAATAAACAATAATATATTTATAGGGTCTGTCCCCTGTCAAGTTTATTATGTCTATATGATTTGTGTTTGTGGTAAAACATGTGAGTATATATTAATTTTCATAAAATGCTTCAAAAATACTTTTACGATTTTATAGTGGTTATTTGCCACGTGGTCATGTGCACCGGTCCACTTTGATTCGTCGTTTTGGAACGTGGTAGGGAAGTCCAGTATTTCAATTCTGCCAGCACTGGTAGAGCACAGTTTAAAATATTAAAGAATGATTTGTAATGCATTAATAGTTATGTTAATAATTATCATAAATATTGTAGAGGCGTCTACGTGTCTCAATAGCCTCGTCTGTAGCCGTTCAAGTAAATTCACAAAATGGTCCCTCTAATGGACTAGCTGTTAACAACATAATAATTACATAAATAGAGGACTGCAGTCAAATACACTAAAACAATATTAATAAAATATAAAGAGACCCTTTGTCTTGTACTTACATGCCATGGGTAACATGCTAAAATAAAACACTCATGTAACATATGGCACTAAATACACATTGACCTTCAAAATGTAAATACTAAAAGTAAATAAAAGCACATGGCACTCACCCTGATGTATGGATACTGACATTCGTACAAGTACGTACCTGGTTGCATGGTAACCTAACTTCATATATTAGTGCACACTGATGCACGATATGGAACATTGACTCTTGTGACATTGTAGGATGATGAGGTACACATACAAAAATAAACACACACTGCACACTCCCTAACATCTGACGTAACCCTAATTACACCTTCTAAATGCCATTGCACTTTACACATAACATGCACATGGCACTTTTTCTTCATCTCAGGTGATCCACTGTGATATTGTGTTGCATTATTGACATCTCTGCTAGCACGACATGGTGAATGGCCCGAGACCTAGGCGCTGTCGACTTCAATATAGATACACGAACGATAAATTTTCGAAATGTTAGAAGCGTGAGCTAAATAACTTATCAGTGTTAAATTTGGCGACTAATTTTGTGCAACCCCATCATACCCAGAAATATTTCTGATGCTTGCTGACATACTTGCAGTCTATCAGTCCCTCGTGATGACATGAAGAGACAAAATCTCGTATTATGCAAGTACATAAGCAATAGATATGCAAAAAAAATAAAATTACCCTGTTTACACATATAAGGTTTATTACCTCAGCAAAATTACAAAATCAAGAAGAATTGCCAGAGTGATATTTCAGGTCAGAAGGCCTACCGCAATCTGCCGAATTATGAATATTTGGGCTCATCATTTTTATGCTACTCCCGTCATAAACAGCACTCCAGGCCTATTTTGCAACCTTGACCTCTTCCACGATAACGCAATATAGAGGTACAGCAGCGACACAGCTGCTAGAGCTCCTCGTTCACATCATGAGTACGCACACTGCAGCCTTTTTTTTTTGTACACACTTTTTCGCACAAAAAGAATTACCTCAACACCATGAGATGAGACAGGGTTGATTACCCAAAGTGACGCTCCCAGATTTTCGCCCTTTCATTCCTCAAGAATATTCCTCATTTTAAAAATAATCCTCAGAAACATTCCTCATTCCTAAAACTAATTCCTCAAAATCGAGACATTAACTTCAGGCAGGTAGGCAGGCTTTAGAAACTAGGTCCTTGATCATTACAATTCAGTTATATCTTCAATAGTTTCTTCCATACAAGTTCTTCGCTCACCTATAAATCATGGTCACACTTAAAGCAGACAACTGACTCTTGTTGTCAGAGCGACCCCTCATAAAACTGAACCATTGACCCAATGTCCCATTGACACTCATGATCCCAAAAAGACCCCAAAATGCCCACAAATGACCCCTGATTATGGTGCTGATTGTGGTGCATACTGTGCTAATTGCGGTGTGTGCAGTGCTGATTGTGGTGTTTGAAGTGCAGATTGCGGTGTGTACAGTGCTGATTGCTGTGCATGTGGTGCAGATTGCTGTGTGTACTATGTTTATTTCTGTGCGTGCGGTGATGATTGCAGAGCATGCAGTGCTGATTGCAATGCGTGTGGTGCTGATTGTGGTGTGTGCGGTGCTGATTGTAGTTGCTGAGAGCCAGTGCTACAAGTTTTAGAATGTCTCTTCAAAATAGCACTCCGTGTAAGCTGCATCTGGAAGAAATCGCACTGAAATGACATTCTTGAAGTTTTCATCCTGCAGGTCGTTATATTAAGTCGACGCACACAGGGCAGAGCTGTAAATGTTATACCCAAGAAGCGACAAAGTAGATGCATCATTGGTAATTTATGTCCATACTGTTCCAAGTCTAGAATGATACTGAAACTAAAAAATTGTATAAAAGGAACATATTCATACTTGGTGAAAATTCGATCGCAGAATCGGTGCTGGCGGCAACCGGTTAGCGATGATACAGGTCGCGGCTCCATGATAGTCGAGTTCAAAGGTAGGCCTTCATATTCGCAATTCATTTTCGTGGTATGGGAGCACTCTGAGAAAAACCCAAATACTCGTTTGCCCTAGAAGATCACATGCAGGTATAAAATTTAGTCTATACATAATTAAGTATATTCATATCTTATATATATATATATATATATATATATATATATATATAATATATATATATATATATATATATAAATTCTATACATAATTAGTTAAATTCCTGTCTTATATATACATATATATTCTATACATATTTATGTATATTGCTATATTATAATATATATAATATTCTATACATAAACTAAACTAGTAAACTAAATTTTTTATCAATATTTTAAACAATTAATATAATATTTAATAATGTGAGAGTATACCAATATGGCTTTGTAGTATACTTCTATTTGGTCGAGTCTACCAATATGGGACCCTTCAGAAATGCATTTAAGGGGCCTTATTCATAGTCGTTTTTAGTCCCGATTAGGAAAGATTATCCTCCGACAAAAATTTCTCGTATTCGGAGAACATTTTTATTGTTAGTCCGAGGATCATCTTGCTTTAGTACGTCCTAACTTTAAGTCCGGACTGAGGGTAGGATTAACGAAGTATTAAGATCAGAAAGAAACATGGCCAATGTAAAATACGACAGTTTCGTTAATATTACATGCAAGTGAAAAATAGATAAAGTTTACGAAACATAAAAATTACATTTAAGGCCAATTCTGTCAATCTGTTTGCAAAAATATGCCGACCTAACCAATGAAATATTCCGTGAATAATAATTCGAATAAAATATACCTTATATGCTTAATAATACATCCGTTTTTAGCTACTGCAATGCCTTTCTATTTTTGTGTCAATCAAATACCTTCTCTGAAAACAGGTTCTTAGGAGACATGATAATAATACACTAAAAGATAATTTTAATAAACATCTAATGTTAGCTTTATATATGTATGTGTATAAATAAAAGTATGCATCTATAGGTAACTAAAATGCATTAGTAGCTCACCGGTAACATTGTGTGCTGATGTGCAGAATATTGCACGTTCGAATCTCTTCTGCGAGATAGAATTTGAACCAGTTCATAATGTATTTTTGTTATGTATTTAACATTACAATACACATTTAACATCATTATAAAGACAGTATTAACGTAATAAAACTAAGCCACATTATGTTACCAGTGCATAGGGTTGTGCTATAAAAAATTTAACAAATCAATATGGAATAATAAGATATTAGTATATTAATTATGTCGTAAATTCTGCAGTATTGTCATTTATTTTACAGTCATAAAACAAGGGTAAAACAAATAAAGTGACGTTAATATAATGAATAATTTCCTTTGTTTATATGAGCAGGCATAACAGCACACTACCGAGAGCATCTCTTTTGAATGGAAATAATCAAAAACAAGTCTGTTTCTAACTACCCTATAACTAAGTGTTAAGGGAAAGCCCGGTGGGTAGGGAGGGAATTTATTGTATCTCAGGGCTAGACCCCTTACGCCTACAAGGATAGGAATTCGTGCAAGGAGACATGCATCAAGGCAGAGAGATTGGGCAGCCATGTCCTGCGATTGGGGCCATGACTACCTCCCTAAGTGTACTTATAGCTAAGATAATACTAGAAGAATCTGGGGAAAACCGGAATAGGCACAAAAAAAGCCCAGTCGACAAGATAGAATTCAAAATATTCATGCATTAATCAGAAATGCTATGGAAGACATAGTTGTGTGTGTGTGTGTAACATGCTCGTGTTAGTATGGATGAAGAAGCTAGTAGAGATGGGTGGGAACTATATTTCCATTCACCTTGGCAATTGGAGGGAGACACTAGCTTGTATTGATAGGTGCTTGCACACCTCTCTAGTGGGGGAAATGGTGCAATTGGGTGGCTTCCCCCCGATTCCCCAGTAGAACCTGAAAATTAATTAGAATAATGTGAGTTGCTAGTAAGCGTCGGCGTCAGAGACAGCTGAGCCAACGCTTACTGATTTTTAGATATCCGTGAAGAGATGGTACAGCCTGTAAAAAGAAAGGGGTTAAGTTATTAATCTAATTTCAAATTAATCTAAGTTTAATAGTAACATGTGTCCTCCGGGATATGTGTTAAATCCAATGCTGTGCTTCCTCGTCTCCTCCAATCTCAAATCACCTCTCTGTAGATATAGGCTGTAAATGAGCATATTTCGGTCATATGCTGCGAGTGTACGGCGCTTTGGATAAGGGAGGGTTGAAAACCATTTAATGGACCAAGGTATTTTATATACACTTTTTCTATTCCCGAGATGCTGCGTAAAATATATTTTTATTTACAAAACGTTTATTTCATTTTCAATTCACTACACATGTTAATAGAACATATTATTTTTCTTGTTACGTATATTAAAATTATTGTAAATTACTATTAGATTTGAAAATAAATAACATTTTTTTTTTCTAAATAAGTTTTACTGTACTTAGCACTATCTAGAGACGAAAGTCTGCAATGCACATGCACAGTAAAAATGACAACAGAATATGTCCATGATCCTTCGCCTAAAGTTCCTCCTACTCTGATCGGGGTTTATGAATACTGTATAGTTAGTCCACCCTTAGTCTGGACTAACCACAGACCAACTCCGAGGAAGCTCATCTCTGGATCATCCTTGGACGAAGCTCTGAGTATGAATAAGGCCCGAGGATGTTTAACATTGTTCATTTACTCTATTTTTAATAATCATTTTTATAGGTTTTTCGACCGATTTTTCAACCATTTTTTCATAATAATTTTTTAAAATCATTTTTAATAAGTGAGAGAATACAAAGATGGCAGGGTCGACTACTACTACTTGGTTATGTCTCTTACAAAGATGGAAACCTCCAGTAATGAATTTATTATATTAAAATTGTTTTAAATGATTTTGTAATAAATTTAATAAAATTTTTTTAAAAATAAATTCAAGCAACTTTGAAATTATTATTTATAATACAATTTTTTATAAGTTTAAATTCAGTGAGAGCATACCAAGGTGGTGGGGGTGAAAACTACTACTTGTTGGAGTTGTTATCCATGATGGCGGCCACAGTGGGAAGTTTTTTAAACAATTTTTTTTAATTTTTTTTAATAAATTTTAATAGTAATAAATTTTTTTTAAAATTTTGTTAATATTTTTAATTAAAAATTTTATTGGATTCTTCATTATTTTTAATATCATTTCCATTTCATAATAAATTTTTTATAAATTATTTAATGATTTTTTTAAATTCTTTAAACAATTTTTAGTAGAGTGAGAGCATACCAATTTCGAAGGTTCGAATGCTGCTACGTGGTCGAGGCATTTACCAAGATGGTGAAATTCGGAACATTATATTTTTTTGTAATTTTTTTCGGATTTTTCTGAGTTTTTTGGGGTTTTGTGTTTGAAGAATAAAGGTCATGGGTCAGAGGCAAGGGTAAAGGGTCGTGCGTGAATAGTCATGGAGTACTGGCTTCCAAGATGGATGGTGATGTAACAACATGGCGGCCAGATGGCTCCTGCACTCTTGTGCCTCATGCCCTTGCAACTGAACATACATTTCCTTACTACTGACTTAGATACCATTACTCTTTTAGTGAATGATGACTCAGCAACACGTTAAAACATATAATATCACACTCAATAATTTCGTGGACTGATTGGTGCCTCTAGTGTATGCTGTCACACACCATAGCTACATTCAATAAGTTTGAGGTCTAACTGTCGCCTCGAGTTTAAGCAGCCACACATCTCAGCGACGTTCGATATGTTCGTGGACTGACTGGGACCCCTAGTGAAGGCAGCCACTCATCACAGCGGCATTCAATAATTTCGTGAACTGACTGGTGCCTCGAACATAGACAGGTGCAAATGACAGCGATGTTCAATAAGTTCGTGGACTCACAGACACTCCAAGTGTAGGCAGCCGCAAATCTCAGCTATAGTCAATAAGCTCATATATTGATGGGTACCTCGAGTTTAAGCAGCCACGCATTACAGCGAAGTTCAATAAGTTCGTGAACTGACTGTTGCCTCTACTGTAGGCAGATAAAAATCACATCGATGTTCAATAGTTCGTGAACTCACAGATACTTCGAATGTAGTTAGCCACACATCACAGCTACATTCAATAGATTGTGGACTCACAGATACCCCAAGCGTAGGCAGCCACACATCACTGTGAAGTTCAATAATTTCGTGGACTTACTGGTTCCACGAGTGTAGGCAGCCACGAATCACAGTTGCATTCAATAAGCTCGTGGACTGATGGGTGCCTCGAATGTATGCAGCCACTTATCACAACGAAGTTCAAAAAGTTCGTAAACTGACTGGTGCCTCGACTGTAGGCAGATAAAAATCACATCGATGTTCAATAGTTCGTGCACTCACAGATACTTCGAATGTAGTTAGCCACACATCACAGCTACATTCAATAAGATCTTGGACTGACTGGTGCCCCTAGTAAAGGTAACACTCATCACAGCGATATTCAATAAGTTCGTGGAATCACAGATACTCCGATAGTAGGCAGCAACACATCACAGCGACGTTCAAAAAGTTCGTGAACTGACTATGGCAATGTCCACCAATATCCTGCTGCCACTAGCTGCATAGCAGGGATCAATATGCTGCACTAGACGAATGGCCTTCAGTAGGAGGGGTGTATGATGTGTGCTGTGTTCCTTCTCCCTTAGTTAATTTGTCTCGCTACAGCAGAGCAACTACAACATGAACTCTAGTGGGGACAACTCGCCTTAGCGTGGTGGTCACCCTCTCCCTTGCTGCAATGCTACTGATGTGCACAAGAGTGCAACCTTCCTTCGGGGCACTCCAGGGTCTGCTGGAGTCAGGTAACCATATAGCTTTCATGATCTCAAGAGAATACTTTTGAGGGTGTGTTGATTAGGGTCGACCAATACCAACGAGATATGTATGTCCCCAGTAAAAATACCACTGGAGTAATGAATGCAGCGAACGTGGTCACAGTGGTTACAGTGCTCCAGAAACCCCTTGTCTGCCCCCCTTCCCACCTTTATTTCATGTTTATGTCCCCGGACATGTGTTGTGCATGAAGTGTGAATCTGCTAATGCTGAATAAAAATATGGGAATTATAAATGCAATGTGTGGTTTTTACGATGTGCGATTCATAATAAATGGGCATTGTTAACAGCTCAAACTAGCATGGAAACCCATACCCTTCCCAGGGTGAGAAGGGACTCGTCCACTGCGAGCCATCGTCTGATATCCAATATTATACAAAAATGAAGGTGCAAGTGATTTTTTAATAATTGTATTCAAAAGTTCCAATTCTGAACAACCTATCCAAACACGGAATGGACTGGGAAAGACAGTACCAATGCCAAACCAAATTACATTGCTTAAGTGATTTTGTACGAATAAATTTTCTTTCTGTGTGTAATTTGCTTACACAAATTAATGACCAAGGGTAACAATACATTCTAGTTCAATGTAATTTATTGTGTTTGTGTGTTGGCATGTCCCACGTGGTGTCCCCTCAAGATCGTTCGTCACATCGCCAGCCGCAGTGTACAACAGTTCCCCATCACCCCCTTGACGGCAGTGCAATGTTAGTGTGAAAAGTGTCCGACATGTGTACATGTATGGTTCCGTTTATTTTATTTTTCCATTGCCTTTTCTATTTTATTTCAGTGTATATTTTATTATTGTGTGAAGTAATTTATCATCATTATGATATTTCTGTTCAGTTTTTATTTTTGTGAAGTGTTTTATCATTGTCATTTAGGGCTACAAAAGTCTAAGTACAACCGCAGGCCACAGCTGTACATAAACACGTAAGTCGTAAAGTGCATGATGCAATACCTATGGGGAAAATAATTGCACTTTTCAGTTTTATGAATAAATTAAATATTTATTCAGTGTTGTCATGTGTCCGAATTAAACCTCACAATTTTCCCAGTAATTTAACATAACACGCATAGCGAACATTGAACAGAGAGCAACACACACTCAAAACAAAACTGCCACAACATTTAGGTTATGAGTTACATCAAAAATGTAAGTGTAAAGTGTTAATGTTTTATATATTTTTCTTGATTTCAGATTTCAAATAAAGATTAAGAGTCTCATTTTGTTCCATATTCGCTTCAGTGTCACATATGTTAATTTCATTTCGTTATTTCAGTGTTTGTTAGATTAAAGTGTTTTTTTTTTTCATGTTTCACGCGGGAACACCGTGCGAGGCTGCCGGCTCTCGCGCAAATCAATTTCAGTAGCGTATTAGTACTCGTGTGGCATGGACATCCGTGCACGGCTTCTCCTGGCCTGCATCATCTTGATCAATCATTTAATTTTCAATAGTCATATTTTAGAGTACCGGACCATTTAATCCATTTATTTTCAGCACAGGGAGACAAACCGATCCACAGCCCAGTCAGTTTGTAAATAGCTGGGTGTAATATTAAAACATAATCATCATATAGTCTTTCGAAACTTTTTGCCGGATAAAAGCACTCAGAGATTCAGAGGAGATTTCTGGATTAGTGCCTCCTCGGAGAGTAATCAAAAAAATAAAATATTTTCATTTTTGAAATGAGGGCATATTTGTTTTCTTTGGCTGCTACACAGCCGCATAACCTTTTTCATGATTTTTACAAGGCATAGAAGTGGCCTGAAACAATCTCTTATGGGAGTGAGTAAAGCATTGAGAGGGGTTATACACCTCTCACTAGACATTTCAGGTTTATAGATCAATATCATCAAAGGATGCTAGATCATCAGAGGGGGCCTTTAGGGTCATCGACCACACGTCCTGCATCACTCATGCTATCTGGGCTGGTGCAATTGGGAAAGTATCAACAAATAATTTCCAACCCTGCCACCTTCTGATGACCTATCCCAAAACCCAACCACGTGCCAGTTTGCACCCTTCCATATGCTTACACATGCCCGGCAATATTTCCATAATTTTCCCACACCTTATGGTGTGTCCCAAAAAACCTGCCCTACTTGTGTCGCATGTCGCACTCAAGTCACCTACAATTTCGTCCTACAACATATGCATCTTAACTCAATGCCACTCCCCGCATCCAGTGTATTTCCATGTTCTTGAGACTACTTAAAGTGAAATTCCAAGTCTTTGTATTTTTTCAAGTTTTCTAGGCTTTTGTGATCATGTGTGTTTGTGCTCACATTTATAGGATCTGCTGAACCTGTTGTTCACCTATGTTGTTGCTACTGGCAACACTTTTCCACATCATTTTCTACCATGCTATAGTTTTTCCCGACAACTGTGGGGCCAGAATATATCAATGCAGCAACATGGAAGTTCTGGTGCCACAAACCACCGTTTTTCCTGGGCAACAGGCAGAATGTGCCATTTTGGGCATCAGCCAACCATCCACCATCTTGGGGAAGACCAGCATCTCGTGTGCCACCTGCCCCCCCCCCTAATTGTGTCAGTGAGACCCACCCTCCCACTCCATGCCACCTGGGTGACAGCCACGAGCCACATTGACATGTTGCCCGACGAAAACAACAACAGCAGATGGCGTGATGACATCTTCACACCAACCGCATCGTGCAAATCACCATGGCTATTTGGACTCGCTGGTAGTGAATTGTAACCTCTCATCAAGTGTGTGAAAGACTTGATGTTATCGATTTAGGCTGGATTATCGAGGAGAATAGGTTATGTGGACTGGGCAAGAAAATACTACCGCCGGTTTCCAGGTTGGCGCCAGTGTTTTCAGGGGAGAGCGCTAGTAAAGATGAGGTCGTGTGGCCGACGGACTTAAGTAGCCCCCTCGATGACCGACATCGAAACTTGTAGAGATTGCAGAAAGTTCATCCTTGAGATATCCAAGTCCCTGTGCTAGTGAGCGTATGCTCGTGCTCACTCCCAGGGCATGTTACAGGCCGCCTTAAGCCTGAAAGAAAATACGAGTTACCTTTGAAACGGCCATGAAGTGGCCAGTGAATAAATAATAATACATCAGTTCACTTCATATAGTTATTTATTCCAAATCACCTACCGAAGGAGCATATACAACATTTCCAGTTTTAGCTGTGAGTATGCTACAGCAGAGAAGGCAGCAAAGTGCCTACATGAAAATTAGAGGTATTTAAGTCCTGGCCATATATAACTGGACTGGGCTGTGAGACGGCTCACTCTCCAGGCAAAAGAAAGAGAATTAGGTTCCTGAGAGTTACATTACTATTTAAAACTACATGATTCGAACAAAGTTATGAAGTGCCCGAGGAGGAAACTGACGCACGACCATCTGGCTTGGTACTCTAGAAGCGACTTCTTACATGGCAACGAACTACCTGCTCCCTGGCTACAAATCCTGCCACAGTATCACATGGTAAAATATTACAATGGACACAATATTTATAAGAAACAAACTGGAGGAACATGGCGCTAGATGAGAGACGTGTTCCTGACCTCCACATACCCCTTGTCTCCATTTGTTCCATCGAAGATGCATCAACCACACAGCAACACTCGACCGATCGACATTAGGTCACGGTCTCGATCAGTGCAGATCGAAGAAAACTGCATTAACTTTTCTTGCCACCCTGTAACTCGTGTCCTCGGGTCATAATATGTATTATTCACCACAAGAGGTAACTCTTGTGATGAATGTATATGTGATATAATCAAATGTGTCCCGTGAATCCATGGCCATTATACGCAACAGCCATTGGAGGGAACACTGGGGTAAGCACCGCTTATTCCCACGACTTTCTGGTGTGCACGATGTCGACAGGCCCCATGGCCGAATCCGGAGTGCGACCTGGCTCCATGTGGTTTCAAAAGATGGAGAATCAAATTCCCACAGGAAGTATAAAGTAGCGAGCAGTTCCCTAGCAGCATGAATTAATAGGAACATTTTTAAGCATAATTCATGGTGATTACACCATAACTCATTAGGGAAACTGCCTGCTCCAGCATAGAGAGTCGATAATTGTCCATAGAAAACAGGGTGTAACTCCGCCATTAGCTACGAAATCTTTGTGTCGTCACATCCATACACATTCCTGAAATAAATTACATATCGACACAAGCCGATTCTAAAATGTTAATTATAAGAGTGTACATGTAATAATCTATGAAGAATCTGCCACCAGAGGCATCATTTCATTTAATATTATGCTTCAAGTGCAGTTACATTCTCATGACGTCACATTCTTAGCCATATTTGGGCCTCCGGTGATTACGAGGATGTTACAAATGTGTTTTAATTTAACAATCTTAATTATGTACAATGTCAATTTCACTTATTATGTTATTCATTAAGTTCAGTTTTTTTCATGTTTTCATTTTGACACTGGATTCGCCGGACGTGCGGCGAAACCGACGTCATGTCGTTAGTAAGACTTCAGCACTCCAGACAACCGGCAGGGCAGACAGTAAGCTCCGTGTACCCTCCTTGGCAATTCAATATATGCTGAATTTATCTTCATATCCATAGCTAACATAATTCAAGAACCTTTTAGTACTTTTATTTAGCTGATGGGAGGTCTCCCTGCATCTTGACGTAACATACCAGGACTTCACGCAAAGGATGTATTTCACATAATTACAATCAAAGGCCCATGCCTCAGTTTTCAGCAATAGTGACAACCGGCAGGTCCAGAGTGCTGGGTCCACTCCACTAAGGTACGCATTAACAAGTGCAGTAACATTTCGTTGTACCTTTGTGGTAATAAAACAGTCATACCATAATTAGACATGTTTTATTGCATTTAACTCTCCCGTGTTCATTGGGTACTGCACCCAAATAGCAGCCTTCAAATTTACAGGTGTATTTCAGTGTGTTTTGCATTTATGGGGCATGCCTCCCTTAAGCAGTGTAACTTCAGTGGTAATATAGGCGTGCGAAGTGGCCGACAGCTTCGCCCACAGGCAATATTTTACCTTTACATAATATAACAGACCAATTAACTCAGCTCTCCTTCATATTGACAGCATATCCAGAGTCACCGTAGGCCATCGTCCGTACGACCCCATCAACAATCGTTCTCTATGCCGAACGTGGTGCCGGGCACATCATCAGTTCTTGTTCCCCACCTGCTCTCAGGCGTGACATGAACACACCACCAGCACCTCTGGAGATGCAGTGTGTCAAGTGGCTTTCCCAACTCGGGCGAATATAACATCAGTCTATACCAGCAAGCCACATTCCTACGTCAAGTGGTTTGCCCAGCACGGGCGAATCAAACAACAGTAGAACATCGGAGTGCAGGAGACCATCAACAACACGTCGGTAGTCTG
Source organism: Dryococelus australis (assembly GCA_029891345.1). NCBI lineage: Eukaryota > Metazoa > Arthropoda > Insecta > Phasmatodea > Phasmatidae > Dryococelus > Dryococelus australis. The sequence goes on from CM057009.1 coordinate 149,834,207, forward strand.
CTCAAAGCAACATGTGGACAACAGGCTACGCGACAAAGGTAGCAGTGCGACAGTGTTTTTACAACGAACAGCTACAGTCATTGGTGAGTAACCTGAGACCTTCAGACACCTCTCTATAACAACTCAATTAAGAAAGTACAGTCTACACTAAAGTCAGCATCGATAAAATCAAGGTTTCATGTATTTATTTGTCAACTAATAGTACAAATATTAATTGGTCAAGTTGTCAGATGTGTTTAACTGTAGAGTGCAAATGTGTTACGTCAACAGATGTACATTGAATATAGTGGGAAACAATGCATGTCAACCCACGTCTGTTGAGGGCCTGCTTCTGTCAATCTGGGTAGTTTACTTGCAATGTCATCCGACATTTTAACTTATGTAAAAATACACTGGTTAGATGCGACAGCACATAAAGCAAAATACACAACCATAAGCCAAAATATATGCAAGTCGAACACACCCACTTGACACTGCAAGTGTAAATTATATGTAAAAGTGTATCTGTATACAACACAGCATGTCAAATGTGCATAAATAGGTGCGAGAGTGTTTTGTAAACAAACTTATGAGGCGTTATCAACATGTACAGTAATTGGCAACAATTATCACAACAAGTAAAGACTGTATTTTCAAGCAATACCTGTCAGCAATTAAGAAACAAAAGCAATCAAAATTTATATTAATTATTTCAGTAATAAAATTTTAAACTTTTTCAAAATAAACAATAAACTTGTTATCTGTTTTCCCTTGGACAGTGACGAACTTAAAGTGCAACGGTCAATTAAATCTTTTTTTAAAACTTTTCTGAGCATTATCAAAAATAATCTAAGAATTTTAAAGATTTTTCACTGACTTTCAAAAGACAACAGAAGAGCATTTATGCAAAACTTTTGAAACCTATTGTGCGACAATCGTAAGTCAAGAGCCTGCAATTAATTCCCAAGAAACCTTTGTAAGTAATTTTCCGTTTCAAAGCAAAATGGAAAACTGGGAAAACACAAGCGTCACGCACACAGCTGGAACACGTATTCTCAGCAGGAAAAGATTCGCCACGAGAAACAGTTAAGATCCCCCTCCCCCCGCGAGGAGCGACCGAGGGCCAGCTGCGTAACAGTACAATGTTTGACCTTTAAACCTGCGCTCCACCACACACGGCGATACGAGATTCTGTCCGGCAGCGTTTGAATTGGTGTACAAGTGCAGGACAAGTGAGACCATTATGTTTGATGCATGTACAACCCACAATCAGTACAAACCCCTATGCAGAAATAATATGTCCGTGTAAGGAAACACAGAATTCGAAAATTCGCAAAGAAAGAATATCGGCAGCAAACAGAGCCCGAGTGGGCGAAACGTGGAGTTGTACCTCAGGTGGCACACAAGTAATTTTGTATGCCGACTGTGGCAAAGTACAGCCTACTCTAAATTAGCAAGGTTTGCCAAGTCAATTTGTTTGTAAATGTCAACAACCACACTTAATCGATTTCAATTCCACAATAAATGTAATTATGCATTGGCAGGATGGCAGGTGTGCGAAACAAATTACATGTGCAGGAAGGGGAAATGGAACCGTAATTTGTGTACAGTGTGAACATAGTTTTCATCCTGAATGTTTGAGCCGTCCTGAAAAGGCCACCACGGATCATCAAGATCGTACTCTCTGTGAAACGTAGGAACGCCTTCTTTTCCGAACTGACAAAATTTCCAAAACAGTCAAAATAGAAAATTTAGAAGCACATGAGCATTTTCAACATGAAATTTGCAGGCAAGGGTTACAAGAAACTGTGATGTGTGAGGCTTGCAGGCGTAAAATGCACTAGCAATTTTTGACCATATAAGACATGGCAAATCAAGACATCGGGAGATTCTGCTGCGCACAATGCGCATTTCCATCGTCGCTGTCAGAAATCAAGTCAGTAGTATGGAGCGAAATTGTCTAGCGCACATCACTGTGCACGGGAACATTTGGAATGGGCAAGTGTGTACCAAAGCCCACTGGCACATTCAATGCCCATACCAAGAAGAGCAGAAGAATCGCAGAAGGAGACGTGACAACCCATGCGTGTCATGTTCCCGCAGCAAAACAATCGTGAAAATCCGGAATTATTAACAGCAATCACAAGAGCCATAGAAGCCGATACAACTCCAGCCCGATTTCAACGATTACCAACGTTTTCAGACCTACCAAGTGAGGAAAGGCAGGCTTTTCTAAACGACTGCACAACGTGTTTAGAGAGATACAGTATGTGCCAACAAGGGTGGCCTAATTATATAAGGACACAATTCGTCGGCGACATGCGTAATTGGTGGAAAACGATCAGTCATTACGGTATTGAGTGGGTAGAATTTCGTAACAGCTTTCAAAGTCGATTTGCCAATACCTACTCCCCACTCATTGTAAGCACAGAGCAAGGCTGTTCTAGAAGTACAAAAAGTGGGTCCCTGACCGCATTTTCAACAAGGAAGATAGACGAATCAAAAACTTTCATACCCACATGAGTATGCGTGAGATCCTAGAGGTAGTTGCTTCAAATGTAAGAGCGGAAAACAGGCTAGCAATGGACCAAGCCAACCAAGAACAAAATGCTGCGAAAATAGAGGGTGAGGGGTACCATTCTAGTCGAAGAAAAGACGCTGAGCAGAGGGAGCGGACAGAGGAATAATCGGCAGTGAACAAGGTAGTAGGATAAGGTGCATTCCGGACATGAGAACATACCCCGAACCCAGGATGGCAGCACGGACATCAGCAACTACGGGCGTGGTAGGCGGCCCATGTGCCAATATTGCAAGGGAAAAGACAGAATGCATTGGCACAGTCAGTGCCCAAAACGTAACCAACCACAGAACAATAACAAACCACAGACGGGGAACGGACATTTGGGGTAGGAGAGCCAGATGCTCACTACCCCAGGACAAAGGACCTCCTCAGTACAAAGCCTCCTCAACAAGTAGGGCAGGCAGGAATCGGAAGTTAGCAACCATGCATACAGCAGATCAGTAAAGTACAAAACCGAATGATTATAATTGCAGTAGATTAAAATAAGCAACCATGCCATGCATTAATAGATACAGCTGCAAGTCATAATTTAGTGCATGTCGGATTCGTGAACATAAGCGATATTACACCGAGTACACTGGTACTACAACTCGCAACAAAGCAGAATGTGGGGAAATCAATGGGAGAGACATTGATTGCCATCCGAATTAGAGATGTGGACACCATCACCACAGCCCTCGTGCCTGCAGACCTATGGGAGGATGCAATCTCGGGTATCCCCTGGCTTAACGAACAAAAGACCATTGTTAAGCCTGCCACCCATAGGATCCATTTTGCCTGTAGGAAAGGCGAACAGTGTACAACGACGAATCCCGACCCACTGGTAACAAACCCAGAGTGCAACTAGACGAACTCGATCATGAGGTCCCTCCAGAATACAGGGAGATGGAGCAATGTATACTGGAAGACAATGCGAAGTATTTGCGGCAGGGGACCCACTCCATCGAACAACCATAGCCGAGCATTGTATTCCACTGGAACATGACCAGCCGATCTACTCTGGACACAGAAGGTACTATCCGCATCAATGCACCATCATCAAAGAACAGATTGAAAAAATGCTATCTAAGGATGTGAATGAACCAACTTGCAGCCACTACAACAGCGTAATCACCTTGCAACACATGAAGAATGGACTTGGAGCTTCAGTGTTCATTTCAGAGCAATCAACAAATCACACTAAGCACCCCGGACCAATACACAAGTGTCAAGGATGGATTGCAAACCTTGGGCAAGGCTAAGGTCATGACATAATTGGACCTGCACAGCAAGTACTGGCAGCTGCCAATAAAACTTGCAGACCATCACAAAATGGCGTTCACAGCCCCAGATGGGAGAAGGTTCCACTTCTGTATAATGATCTTCAGCTTGAAGTGTGCACCGGCAACTTTTCAATTAATGATGATCCAGGTGCTTTATAGGTACATTGGATATTTTGCTGTCGCGTACCTGGATGACGTGGTCATCTGGTCCGAATCCTTGGATGACCATATCCATCACCTGTCACTAGTTTTGGAGCGACTAGCCATCAATAAGTTGCCATTTGCGAACTACAAGTGTCATATGGGCGATCCATGCATACAGTTTTTTGGACATATGGTTGATGAACATGGAAGCCGGTCAGCAGAAGATAATTTGGCCCTCATTTCCCGACTGCGAGGTGCCGCTCACGAGGAAACAACTGAGGAAATTCTTCGGGTTAGTGAGCTGGCTGTGGGAAAACATACAGGATTTTACAACCATAACCACACTACTCACTGGCATGTTGTCACCCAACATAAAGTATGTGTGGACAGCGAAACATTAAGCAAGTTTTCAAAACATCAAGAGCCGTTTCAGGGAGTGCAAGACATTGGCTCGATGCGACCCAAGTCACCATTTATGTCTTCAGACAGACACAAGTGAGAAGGGCTTAGGAGCAGTTCTCTATCAGAATGGAGATAACCAAGAGAAGTGCATCATTGAATAAAGTAGTGCAAAGTTCGGGCAACTGAGGGTAGGTAAGACATGAACAAGCGAGAGTGTCTGGCCATAGTGTGGGCCGTGAAACGGTACACGGCATACCTTGAGTACCAACAGTTCACACTATGAACCGACAACCGCTGCTTACTCTGGCTTCACACCATGAAAGAGGCCAGGAGTAAATTAGCACACTGGGCACTCCTCCAAGCGTACGATTTCGTGGTGGAGCACGTACTGGGAGCAGAGAATCTGTTACCAGATGAGCTCTCACGCGCACCAGGCGAAACGGTACTGGTGGACCAAGAGGAGTGAAACGATCTTCTTTCCCCTACTGCAACCAACCACCCAACAATTGGCGAGGGCCATGTGAGCTGTGTTGTCATCGTTGCTCCCAAGGAAGCTGAACTCGAGATCGACGACATGCAGGACAACATTTTCACAGCACAACTGCAGTGTACAGACACACAACATCGTACCACCTCCATCATGCAGGATGAACTGGAGTGGTGGCAAATGAATGACATGTGCATCGAGACACGACCTTGTCGCTCTGAAGCAACCTGGAAGCTGTACATGCCCAAAAGTGCATGAGCACAGGTGCTACACCATGCACATGATGCACAAATTGCAGGCTTCCCTAGCGCATCGCAAACCACAAGAAATGAGCAGAACCATTTCTACTGGTCCAGGATAACCAGAGATTTCCGGCAATATATGAGGGGTTGAGTTAAGAGAAAACTCTGCAAGAGTGGAATAGCAAATGTAGTAACACAACAACAACCACGGAAACCACAGGAGCCATTAGAGTCCATCTCGCTGGAGCTGATGGGGCCATATCTGCGCACCCCTAACGGCAAGAGGTTTATTCTTATGGTCAGTGACTTGTTCTCAATGTGGATGGAAGTATACCTAGTTTCAAGTGCATGAGCTCACATAATAGTCTGTGTACTGCACCCTCTTAACTGACAATCGTACCCAATTTATGGGGAAGTATTGGAGAGAATTGTATACCAGGTGGGTAGTCCAGCATCATACAATGATCGTGTACCACTCACGGGCTAAAGGCTAACCCAACTGTGAGGAGGAATCAGGACCTCAAGACTCATTTGCGCCTGCAGGTAGAATCAAACCACGTAAGTTGGGCTGAACATCTGCCTGTGGCCTTGTTCACAATCAGACGGAGGTTGAACCTAGCCACTCGTCAATCAGCAGCTGCCATTCTGCAGGGTATGGAGCTGCCCCTCCCTGGAGAATTCAGAATTCGGCAGGCAAACTGCGATACAAAAGAAAGTGCAGCAGGCAGGTGACAGCACTGGGAGCAAGACCTGGAAAATCCAAGCATTCACCAGGAGAGGTACATAGGACAATGGGTACCAGCAACAATCCGCCCACCAAAGAGACTCAGGCCTGCACAACATGTTTACGTCTACTAGCACAGGCTGAACAGCACAAAGCACATCTTTTATGCAGGGTTTGCCCCTAAATGGAGCCGACTACATGTTGTTGTAAAAGCTCTGGGGTATCAAATTACCTCATCAAGGTCAGCAGCAGGTGCAAGGTGGCCATACACCTCGACGACCTTCAGCTAGCCATGCAGGGACCCAGCGCAGAAACTCCTGAGCAAGAGGAAGGGCCCTATGGCCAAGGTCAAGTAGCAGAAATGTCGAAATGCGAAGTGGGGGCAAGCAAATGCACAGGTTGGAGTGCTCTTGGGCACCTTTTTCCCACTGCCACACCCGATAATCATATGCCCATAAAGTTGGCAGGGGAATAAGAGGAACAAGAGAAAGAGGTCACACCATCTCAAACCCATAACTTCATCATCGCAGGCTCTGAAAACCAAAGTGAGCCAGACCAGAGTGTCGCGACACCCAGTGTAGAGACACTGTCTTTGTGTGTCGTCGCAGAAATGGAGTCAGAGGAGGCAACTGAGGTCCCAATCAGCCCACAGGGAAGCTGCCCACCAGACTTCGCAATGACGCCAACAAAGACTACAAACCAGCTGACCTTGCATTGGAGGACCTCATCAAGAGTGCAGGGGAAGGTTCAACAGAAGGAGCATCAAGTCCAGCAAGGAGCAGCACACCTATCCCCTCGCCAGAAGAAGGAGCATCGCAAGGTCCGAAAGAGCAGCGACAGCATCAGCAGCAGCGACGACGAGTCGACGGAAGAGCAAGTCTCAACCCCTCCCCTCAGCAGCAAGCTTAAGTATCAACTTCAGCCGATGTGTACCACTTTCTATGGGAACAACCCCATTCGGGAGGACGGGCACCGGTACTTCACCATCAGCAGGGTAATGCCCTGGAGCAACGACAGGCTGTGCAGCACAGCATCATCACAGGCCTTACAATCTGAGGCCTCGCAACCAGCTGCGACCACCGACATCTTGTTCTGCCTAGAGGCGTGGCAGCCCCTTGGGGGTCTGTGAGGACCAAAGGGCCCCCAGAGAGGGGGGCGTTTGATATGTTCCTGACTTCCACGTATCCCTTGTGCCTGTTTGTTCCATCACAACCGCATCCACCACACAGCAACACTCTCCCGATCAACATTAGTTCGTGGTCTCGATCAGTGCAGATCGACAAGAACGGCATTACACTTTTCTTGCCATCCTGTATCTCGTGGCCGAGGGTCATAATATTTATCATTCACCACAAGAGGTAACTCTCGTGATGAATTTATATGAGACCGAAACGAGTGTGTCCCGTGAAGCCATGGCCATTAGACGCAACAGCAACTGGAGGAACACTGGGGTAAGCGGCACCGCCTATTCCCACGACTTTCTGAAGTCCGCGATGTCTACGGGCCCCATGGCAAAATCCAGAGTTCAATGTGGCTCCGAGTGATTTCAAAAGACGGTAATCAAATTCCCGCTGTAAGTGTGAAGTGGCAAGCGATTCCCTAGCAGCATTATTTAATAGGGACATTTTAAAGCATAATTCATGGTTATTACACCATAACTCACTCGGAAAACTGCCAGCTCCAGCATAGAGAGTTGATTAAATTCCATAGCAACCAGGGTGTATCGTCACATCCATACACATTCCTGAAATTAATTACATAACGACACATGCCAATTCTAAAATGTTAATTATAAGAGAGTACATGTAATCATCTATCGAGTATCAGCCGTGTGAGGTATCATTTCATTCAATATCATCCTTCAAGAGTGGTGACATTCTCGTGACGTCACATTCTTAGCCATATCTGGGGCTCTGGAGTTCATGAGTATGTCACCAATGTGTTTAGGTTTATAAATCATAATTATATACACCATCAATTTCACTTTCATGTTTTTCATTACGTTCAGTTTTTCTCATGTTTTCCTTTTTGGCGCAGGATTTTGCCATTCGTGCAGCGAAACCGACGCCATGTCGTTAGACTTCAGCACTCGAGACAACCAGCAAGACAGACGGTAAGATCCGCGTACCCAACTTGGCAATTCAGTATAGGCTGCATTTATCTTCATATCCATAGCTAACATAATTCAAAAACTTTTTAGTGCTTTTATTTAGCTAAGGGGATGTCCCCCTGCATCATGATGTAACATGCCAAGACTTCATGCACAAGATGTGTTTCATGTAATTACAATTTAAGGCCCATGCCTGAGTTTCCAGCAATAGCGACCACTGACAGGTTCAGATTGCTGGGTCTGCTTAACTAAGGTATGCATTAACAAGTGAAGTAACATTCCATTGTACCTTTACGGTAATAAATCAGTCATACCATAATTAGACGTGTTTTATTGCACTTAACTCTCCTGAGTTCATCGGGTACTGCGCATAATAGCAGCCATCAAATTTACAAGTGTATTTCTGTGTGTTTTGCATTTATGGGGCCTGCCTCCCTTAAGCAGGATAACTTCAGGGGTAATATAGGCGTATAGGCGTATAGTAATATTTATTTTACCTTTACATAATATAACGGAAAAATTCACTCACCTTTCCTTCATATTGACAGCGTATCCAGAGTCGTCATAGGCCGTCGGCTGTATGACCCCCATCAACAATCGTTCTCTATACCGAATGTGGCGCCGGACACATCATCAGTTCCTGTTCCCCACCTGCTCTCAGGTGGGACACGAACATCCCACCAGCACCTCTGGAGGTGAAAAAGTCATAATAATAGGGCACATAAAACATTACGGCATATAGCTCACTTGATTATTAAATTAAACATAATGAAAATGTAAACATAAACTTACAGTTTTAGGTGCTCCAACCTTAAATTCTTGAGTTAATGTTCTCCCATGCATGGCTTTGCTCATGCTGGGATTTATTTGCATTCATGTACACAACCATTACTTAATTTATACAATATAATTAAAACATTCTTCATCACAAATATGAAATAAAAGGAACAGTTATTGTTTTTAGGCCGCTCTTCGGCAATTGGTTATTATGTTAAGTCACTGGTGTCCATAGTTCACAAACCACATAACACACAACTGGTTTTTACCAGTATTTGTACTGCCCTTGATACTGTTCAATTGAGAAAATAAAAAATTAAAGAAATGCAAGTTGGCGCACACAACAAAACAACTCTGAAAATAATTAGGTAAATATTGCACGTGCGTAGTGTCCTAGCAGGTGGCTGCATGGATTTTTTACCTCTATGCCAACTGCACATGTCAATATACTTGTTACAAATAAATTACACTGCAAACATAAAACACTATAAAAACCTCAAACAATAATTAATAACACTAATGATTACCACACTGGCAATATATCAATTTACAAAACACTACACATGTTCCGCAGATGTCACACTGATGCACTTGTTATGGCATGTTCCAGACCACGTAGTCACATGAAAACAAACAATAATATTTACCTTTTGCGGGAAGGAAAAATTACGTGAATACACTCTAACACTTTATGAAAACTGAAAAGAACAATAAAAATAAAACCAAACATTATAGGGCCACGAAAGAAACATAAACAAAACCCTAAGTACGTATACTACAGTACACCTATTCAATGCATACTCATTCGAACACATGGAACACTGTCTGTACTCACGTGCTCTCGTATGGCAATGAGCTGACTTGTCGGGTTCTTCCAGACATGGTGAACGGTCAAAAGGTCAGAATTGTGGCACACATCAACGGCCCCCCGCCCCTCTGGAGACTGTTCACTTGTCGCTCCCACGGTCTGCTCAGCAACAACATGTGCGCTGCGGGCAAAGCTTGCACTGCATCTGCAGATGGTAGTGGCTGCCCTGTTGTTTACTTTTTAGCAGGTGGTGCTGTGGCTTCCACATGGCCGGCCGTGTTGTTACAGCTGCTGTGGGTGTATCCAAACACCCGCAGGATGTGCACGCGGCACACCGGGTGATGCAAGCTTGCTTCGAGCTGCGGGGAGGGGAAGACATCGCCTTATCCCCTGACTCGTTGCTGCTGCTCTCACTGTCAGTGTTGTCATTCCGCTGTGGGCTGCGCAGATTACGCATTCGGGCATCCCCGAAAACGAACTTGGTCGTTCTCAGCGTCTGCAAATGGTGGTGTCTCCTTGGCATCACGACACTGCCGGTAGAGTCCCTTACCTGCCAATGGTCATCAGTCACAGGTGACCTTTGTGGTGCGTCTCGCAGAACGGGAGGGGAGACATACATTGACAGTTCCTCTTGTCTCTCCATGTGGTTTCCTGTTGTTTCCCTTGCTGAATCCTCTATGGGCATCTCAGCACCATGCATCGCAGTTGCAGGTACTTCCGAGATTTCCGCAAGTGCTTTGTTCTAAGACTTGGGCATGACATTGTGTAGTAATCCTTTACTGATGTCCGCCCCCACATAAGCTAGTATTATCTCGGAGCTGGGCTTCTCTATGCCGGCGTCAGTAAGCCTTATTGCATTCCAGTGAAATATTGCTGAACGACAACTGCTCAGGCGAGTATTGTAACAGCTCTCTCCCTGCTTCATGACTTCATGTTACTCTAACTCCATGTTACAATGCAGAATGCAATGGATAATGACGTCATGCAAGCTGGCTGTTGCGGGTTCATCAGCGCGATCCCTTGTGGGTGCTGGGCGTCGGGTGTCCCAGCAGGAGACATGCTTGGCAGAGTGCTGTCAGGATGTCGATAAATGCTATGGTGATGATGTACGTGCTGTTACTTGGGTAAGCAGCGAAACTTGTGCACTGTGCGGTTAACCTGGGTGTGACAAATGATGAGGTTTGGAGAAGGGGTGTGGAATTCCCCTCCCTTGCACGGGGGAGAACTGTACTGTTGAAGCGTGGTCGCGGAGGAAGGAAGAGAGGGTGATGACTCGCCGCCCCTCTCCTGCCACATGGCCGATCTATGAGCTGGGCCCACCGTATACACATACACATCGCTGATGACATGCGCGCTGTCAAATCCATGATAACAGGCGTGCGTGATACGAAATGAGTGTGACAAAATAAGAATGTGAAATGTCCATTTTGGTTTTCATATCACAATGTTTATTTCCTGATAGGCCCTGCTGGCCTGATATCGCACTTAATCTTGACACTCAGCATGTTTGTGTGGGTTGCGTGAGAGGTGAGTAATGTATACATATCAAACAAGGCACATTTACTTCACAATATTTGGGTGCAATGTGGCATACTAACACACTCAACTGCCGGCATGAATACTGTTTATTGCCGCATAGTGAATGTTTATCCTTCCGCCATCATGGTGGCATCGGCGCACACTCTATGCGCAAAATGCATACTGGCCCTACTGGCCTGTTGCTGTCACTTTGTGGTGTGAACATGATCTTGCACATTGTGGTTATGCATGTGTTGGATGGCAGGTTGATGGAAGTGTTCTGACAAGTGGGCACTTGGTTATTGTTTATTTCACATCTTTACACGGGAAATGGTTGTACACGTTCACAGTCACTCACCTGTTCCATGGTGCCACTGTATTCCCTACTGTCTGGGAAATTCTCCTTGGCTGGTTATGGCATCCCTTGTGCCAGTGTTATCTTGTTACTGGGAAGTATCTGAAGGTATGGGGTGGACATGAGGTTTGCATCGGTGTCCCGCAGCACGTTGCAGTACTTTGAAATGCGGCTGGAGTTCGCCCGATGTTTCTCTGCATTGCGCGCAGATGCGGTGCATCCTTGGTTAGCGGTATTGATTTTTCCAGCAGTCCATGTGACACTGTATTTACAAACACTGAAGTGGGCATGGCAGAGAGCACTGTTGACTCTACTCGAGGCAGTTGCAGTTGACTGTTCGATTATGGAAGAAAACAAGATTATTAGTCTCCACTTGATTTGACACTTAGACGTTTTCCGTGTTCAGACACCTGATAATAACACTCATTTTCCTTATGCCAGCTCGGTAGCAGTGCGAAACGAATCGCCGCAGATGGTGTGGATTTCGCAATGACTAGGCGTTGCTGCATATAGTGTGTTCGTCATAGTAATCCGGTGCCTTCCAGTCGTCTGTGATTGCACACTCTTTGTGATAACGATACAAACACAGTAGGAAGAAAATTACGAGTGTTCATGTTTTCTGGCATGTGTCTTTTGGGCATTGATTGTGCAGGGCTAATTGCAGCCATGCATGAGCAGGTGTAGTGGTCTTTGATGAAACATTCCAGGCGGGAATGCCACTGTCATGTTCACTCACATGTTCCAATTTACCATACTGTTGGCCTGATGAAGTCTATAGGCTGAAATGAAAACACATGTTGACGTTGATGACCAATGCAGATGCATGGAACAGGTGGCATGGAAAGCCCATGTTATCTGCTGGGCCATGTGTTGTGGATTGAGGGGTGGCGGCAGGTGACGCACTTCCCCTCCTCGGTCACATGTCCAAGATGGTGGTTGACTGATGTCACATCCACATGCTCGCGAGGAAGATGCATAGCACGATGGCCGACTCCACACACACTAGCTCCAATGGTGATTTGGGGCCAAATTCCCTTCTTGTCATTGTTGAATGTCTTTTCTCATCTGTCCCTCGTAGATCTGGCATGGTAGTTTCAAGGAAAATAGCCAGTAGCGATACTGGGGGACCATTGCAGTCAAAGGAGAGAGACTTTTGTGGGCACATGTGATTATACATGGCACACAAACGTAATTTCGAGATGGAATTATCTGGATAAATAATGGGTAGATTGGTTACAAGGATGAATAGTACTAGGATACACTTGGTAATGTTGCAGGTGACTTGTGTACCAGCAGTAACACAAGTAGATTACATAAAAACACATGCCATAAGGTTCGGGAAAATTTCAGGATTTTAGCGGACAGGAGACCCACACATGTGGGTATTTTCAGAATAGCCACAAAAGTTGGGAAGGCCATTTGATGTAGGAAAAATGGCTTTTCATAAATAAGCCCCACGCTGGGCACCATTTTATATTAGAGACATAGGCTGTACCATCGAGGATAATAGGTTATGTGAACGGGTAAGAAAATACTAGTGACGTTCCGGGTGGGTGCCAGTGTTCTAAGTGGAGAGCATGGTTAAAGATGAGATCGTGTGGCCGACGGCCTTGTGGTCCCCTCGATGTACGGTGTCGTAACTTGTAGAGATAGCAGAAAGTACATCCTTGAGATATCCAAGTCCCTGGGCTAGTGAGGGTTATCTGAGCTACCTCCATATGCTTGTGCTCACTCCTGGGGCTGTTATAGGTTGCCTTGCACCTTAAAGAAAATACAAGTTACCTTTGAAACGGCCATGAATATTTCTGGTGAAATAAATTCTAATCCGCCAGTTCACGTGATATACTTATTTATTCCAAATCACCTTCCGAAGAAGCACATACATGCTTTGCCCCATTTTAGCAGGGTGCATGCTACAGCAGAAAAGGCGGGAAAGTGCCTAAATGAAAATTAGAGGTATTTAAGTCCCGGCCATGTACAAATGGACCAGGCTGTGAGAAGGCTCACTCCACAGGCTAAAGAAAGAGAATTAGGTTCCTGAGAGTTACATTACTATTTAAAACTACATGATTCGAACAAAGTGATGAAGTGCCCGGGGATGATACCGATGCATTATCGTCTCACGTGGTACTCGAGAAGCGATTAACTAACATGACAATTGGCTGCCTGTTCCCTGGCTTCAACGCCTGCCTCTGTGTCGCTTGATAATAAATTACAATCAATACAATATTTAATTAAATGAAGTGGATGATCATGGCTCTAGATGAGAATTGGGCATATAAAACATTACACTATAAAGCTCACTTGATAAGTCAAAGAAATAAAATAAAATAAAAATGTAAACATAAACTTACCATTTAAGATGCTCTAACCTCACATTCGTGAGTTACGGTTCTCCCATGCATGGCTCTGCTCATGGCGGGATTTCTTTGCATTCATGTACACAACACTTATTTATTTTATACAACATAATTAAAACACTCTTCATTACAAATTTGAAATAAAATAAACAGTTATTATTTTAGGCCGCTTTTCTGCATGTGGTTGTTACATTAAGTCACTGGTGTCCATTGTTCATAAACAACGAAACACAATACTGGCATTTGCCAGTATTTGTACTGTCCTTGATGCTGTTCAATTAATAAAATAATTAATTTAAGAAATTTAAGCTGTTGCAAACAACAAAAAAAAACTCTGAAAATAATTAAGTAAATATTGAATGTGCATAGTGTCCTAACATATGGCTGCATGAATTGTTTACCTCAGTGCCAGCTGCACATGTCAATATACTTGTTACAAATAAATTACACTGCAAACATATAACACGAGAAAACCCTCAAATAATAATAAATAACACAAATGCTGGATCTCATGGGCGATATATCAATTTACAAAACAGTGCACTTATTCCTAAGATGTCGCACTGTTGCACTTGGTGCGGCATGTACCAGAACACGTGGTCACATGAAAATACACAATAATATTTACCTTTCATGGGCAGAAGAATTACGTGAATATATTCTAACACTTTATGGATATTGTAAAGAACAATAAAAATAAAACAAAACACAATACTGCCATGAAAGAAACAAACAAAACCCTATGTGCATATACTACAGCATGCCTATTCGATGCAAACTCAAACGTGCACACGGAATACTGGCTGTACTCATTTGCTCCTGTGTGGCGATGAGATGACTTGGCAGGTTCTTCCAGACATGGTGAATTGTCTAGGGGTCAAAAATGTGGCACACATCATGCTTGTGCCCCGCTTCGACACCATATCCTTCCTAATTGGACTTTTTACGAGGCAACACCTGCATATGTCACGATGCTTCCACAACTCGCCAATTGTGGGAAGAAATTGAGACTGTGAACACTGAAGTCTGTGAAGAAGCATGGGGATGCACCATCGCAGGCACAATAGATGGTGTGTGTGCATGGTGCATGAGACCTTGAAGGTCTGGGGCTTTCTCAACCCTATTCGTATGCCCGTACTCTGTGCATGCGCTGGTTCCCAAATCAACAACGGGCACTTGCCTATGCATTTTAGACAAACCTTGCGAAAATGTGCAAACTTCAGTTGGTGCGATGGAGTAGGAGCAGCAAAACTTGCATGCGCTCGGTGCCGCCGAGTATATCACGAGAAGTGTGTGTCATCCCATGAACAAGTTAAACTGTGAAAATCATTATTCATTAACTGTACCCACTGCTACACAGATATTCCACCAACAATAACATCATCCAGGAATGGAAGTCATCAACTGTGTTTCCTACGGTGAAGGAGCACAACAGCAAAGCATGCCACAATGGATACACTGACATGCTCACAGGGACGTCAACAATGCCTCCGCTACCACCCTCCCCGCTTCAAACAGCTGCTAAAGACTGCCATGGTTCCGACATGCAGCACCACAGCTGCACATATTGCACCATGTGCTACAGCAGGGCGTACTAATGTCAGTTCACATATAACAACTCCTAGCACCAGAGAGGTACAAATTACACAAAAAAAATTATACAAAACAATTCCAAATTCTGTTGTTTATGTTTCAAAGTTATTGGATACTGACATATATATATTCAGGTGCTCATGATTACAATCATATAAATGTCTGCACGAGCCAAAATATAAGAATAAAATAGTTTAAAACACACAGTGCCACAATTGTTTCCTTTGATTTGCAGTTCAATGTCCAATGCCACGTAATTTTAAAAATTATCTTAAATCATTTGACCATTCGAAAATATTTGACTAGAAAAATAATGACTAGAAGTCACACTCAAAACTAGATTTATCCGTATAATGTTCTACTGAACACAATTAATAGACATTCATTAAGAAAGTTTTCAGCACCTAGCAAATGAGGGGTGCGAACATACCAGCAAAATTAAAATACCAAGTATTTGTTATCAAAATTCTCTGTAACAGAACCAAACTTAGTTATAATCATTAACCAGCACAGCTGGTACACGAATTTGATGTATGTTAATAAAGCAGAGTTGATCAATATAAATTGTGTGAAATAATCGGAAATTAAATGAATAACAACGATCCACAATAGTCTCAAATTTGTGGCATAGTAAAACACCTTTGACAAACCTCAGCTTTGTGTTTTTCTTAATTGACTCAACATTTCATTGTACATAGACAACTAGTTCATTCATATATTTCTTGTATTAGCACAGTAGCTAAAATCATAAATTAATATGATTAAAATTATGGCCCATCATTTCGACACTCGAATAGCAAAACTCCTCAAGTAAAACAACTCAAAATAATTAACATTTAGCTATGTGAGCCCTTAAAAATATGACATGAATTAAAAACCTATGCAATAACTTGCAACACAATACGTGAAAATGTGGAATGACGGCATGAGCCTGTCAAGGCACTCCACAGAAAAATATAATTATAATTGTATTAAAAACATCTCTAAAAATGATAAATCAGCAGAATGGCAGCTGACATTTTAACAGTTAACAGCACTCCATAGCACTCAGATGTAAAAATAATTTGAGAACACACATTTAAAAATCAGATTTACGGTAAGCCGTGGATGCGCTTGACCAAACAAACTAGCTCGGCTGAGGCAAAGCCAAATGGAGGTGGTAGTGGACAAACTCCTCCAAGCAAAACCATGCAGTAAATCTACATTCGCTGCTACGACAATGTTAGTCAAAGATTTTCAAACATGTTACTAAAAATATTTAAAGAATATATTTAACACTGGACACCCTCAAAAGTTATCACTACTAAACAAAATGCACAACACCAACTACAAACCTAACTGCCCCTGAGTTAAACTGACACATTTCCACCACTCACCAGAAATCTTCGTCTCACCAGCGCACATTAAAATTAAATAATTATAAATCACTGATATTACATTATACAGCCGACAAATAAAGATGATGAAATGTGATGTGCCACGAAAAATTCAAATTATATCTGCACTCATGGTGAAGTTAGTCGTTGTTAAGAGCGATGAGATGGCATTGGGGCGATAATTTTAAGTGGAATAGACAATAGTAAATTATATGGCCCCTTGAATTTCAAATGTGTAATGCAATCAAAAGAGTGAATAAAGGATAGAGGAATGAAAGGAGGAAGGGGGGAGGCCAAGTGTTCATAGAGAAAAGTACGAAGTGCTAATGTCTGGTGGTCATTATCAAACGTAAGGCAATGGTGTCGTCACAACATTGCAAAACCGTCCTCTGAACATCCCGCATATTATGAAATCACCCTGTCTTAAATACACTCCAGGTGCCCCTGATGCTCAATACAAGCACATAAAAGTACAGTTCTGACAATTTTGAAGAGTAGATGAGTCTTGAAGAGAAGAGAACAGGTAGAATCCCAAGATCGAGGAAAGTCTAAACATCGCACAGCTGGTAACAAACAAACCATTACAACAATCTTCGTCACTTGAAAAACAATTGTTGCAAGAGACCATCCTCAGGGATGAAATCGGCAGGCTGCCAGGACGACCCCAGTGCCAATAGTAAGACATCTTCATGAGTGCTCAGGGGGGGGGGGTTGAATGGCGAAGCATACCACTCCTTCTTCACCACCATACAGAATGTTGACCACGCCACGGGCGAAGTATAAGGCCGCCTCTTCAAAACATCTTGGGTTGAACATAGGTAAAACCAAAATTGGGGAATCAGAAAGGGAAAAATTAACCAAGATAAAAGGAAGGAACAAGGCAAAGGAACAAATGTGTACACAATTGCAATTAATGAATTAGCATAAACACAACACAATAATAAATAGACAACAGTGTAGGGTTACTTCCTAGGGGTATACATTTTGAGTCGGCACATGTGTGCCTTGCAAAACGATTTGCCGAAGAGGGTGATATTAAATTAATAGTTTTCGGTCCCAGGAAGTTGTGGAAACATAAGGGACCCACGAATTTAGGAAAAAGTTTACTGGATACATTATTGCAAATATCCATGAGGGCGAAGCTTCTACAAATCATAAAGTTGCCCATTTTTAAATGTGAAGGGGTTGTAGACTTATTTAAAAATTTGTTTATCAAATTGTTGGCAACGCCCAACCACTTGTGGACCTCGCCAAGCAGTTGGTCCCAGACAGAGTCGTCCAAGGAGTGGGAAAGGAAAAATATGCAAGAAATTTAACAAAAGATGGCTCAAAGAGTGACCAAGGGAAGGAAGTGATGGAAGGGCCCCAGTAGATCTATGCAATGCACTATTAAACCCTACATTTATGATATCCAAATCCTTGTCCCATAATGAGTGATCATGATTATAGAAAATAGTGAGACAAGCTTTAAGATCTTTATTAAATCTCTCCACCTGGTTTCCCTTTGGGTAATACGGACTATAGATAAAATGTTTGATAGCCCATCTGAAGCACATGTCCCTGAAAACCATGCATGGGAAGTACTTGGCGTTATTGGTAAATATCTCTACTGCAGCACTAAAACACTTCAACCCTTGCTCACATAATGCCTTGAAAATAGTTGGAAACAGAATCGGCAACAGTCGGCAACAGAATTATAAATTTGGAGAATGTATCCAGCAATATCGACACACAAATATTGCCCTTTTTAGAGCGAATAAGCAGACCAAAAACATCTAAATGAGCAGTATCCCAAGGGGCATCGGAAAGTTGCACTACGCTGTGACCAACATTAGACTGTCGAGCCTGTTTACACTTTTGGCAGGCATCGCATGAGCAAACAAACTCAGCCACCTCATTCTTGAGCAATGGCCAGGCAAAAAAAAAGTACAAATTTATTTAAAGATCTTACCAATAACCTGGTGTCCTCCGAAAATGGAATCGTGGAAATACGATAATGCCATTGGCCTCAGGAACAAGGGAACTACATTCTTACGTGCCTGTCCATTCTTGCTGGTAAAATACAACATGTCTTCTCCACAATATAAGGCAGTACCATGCCTGAATTCGAATCACTGATTACCTTGGAACAGAATGCATCATCACTCTGTGCCTGTCGTAGTTTAACAAAATACTCAGGGAAGCCCTCTATAAAGTCAACGGACACAACTGGTGTCTCGTCAAATTCAGTCTCGCTGTCGTTGGAATAAAACATACATGATAGCGCATTGGCCACCTGATTATCGGAGCCGCAGACATAATGAACTTTAAAATGAAACCTGAAAAAATGCTAGACACATCGGCCAATCTTCCCTGACTGCTGGGGATGAGTCAAGACCCAACTGAGAGTCTGATTATCATTAAACAAAGTACAGTCATATTCTATAAACAACACAAACTTTTCCAGATTGAATATACAGGCTAAGGTTTCTTTCTCATAAATACCCCGGTTGCATTCAGTCTATTAAATACTGTGGCTGGCAGACGAAACTGTGTAGCTAGACTGCATTCAGTCTGTTGAATCAGGGCCATGTCTAGAGCCAGAGAGGAAGCATGACTTGAATGACAAACTGCTAGGAAAAGTCGAGAAGATGAAGGGCAGGTGGCGAGGACGACTTTTATTAAAGGTGGTAAATGCAGAAGCCTGCTCTGAGCCCCACTGAAATGCTACCCCCTTTTTCTTAAAACCATCGAGGGGTGCAGGTATTTCCGAATAATGGTAAATGAAATGGGTGTAATAGCCCATTAGGTAGAAAAATTTCTGAACATCCTTTAGTGTCTTGGGATGCAGGAAACCCAAATTGGGAGCCATGCATCAATGTCAATGAGCACATCTGTTTACAAAACAGGTATCCTAAAAACTTAACTTTACGGGACACTAGCATGACCTTATCTGGTTCACGGTAAGCTCTACCTCTCACATCTTAGTAAAAACCTGCCACAAATGGGTCAGATGAGAATCCATACCATTCCTATAAATTATAATGTAATCTATGTGGTTGAAGACTAATTTAAATTTTCCTCTGAAAGACCTTGATCAAGAACACGGGACAGAGCTTGACTTCTAAAATTGTAACCCGTAGGTTTTTGCATGAACTCGTACTGACTTCATGGCATACTGAAAGCTGTATATTTCCTTCATATAGGGTATAACAAGTACTGGTGAAAACTGTCATTTAAATCGAGGACAGAAAACACTCGGGCATTACCTAGATGTTGAAGGGCGAAGTCAATTGTTGGCAAGGGGAAAGAGTCCTTATGAATTTATGATTTACAACAAGGCTGTATTTGTCATCATCCCTTTTCCTTACTGAAAATTCAGGAGAGCAGTAATCAGACTTTGAAGGAGCTATGACACTGGCTGCTAACAATTTGTGATTGATTTCCTGAAAGGCTTGCATTCAAAATCATCAGTTAAAGATAACAACTTTTACAGGAGCATGTCACACTTCCCGATCTGGGGCGAAATTATGTCAATTAATTCTTCACTAAGACATGCTAGCTTAGACTTAAATTCGACTTCGTCCAGTTCACCTTGGGCCAAAGATCTAAAAATGGTGGGAGTTTCCTCTATGTGCAAATCAATAAGTACATTGGCTGCAAAACTGAAAGAAAGGTAACCTAAAATTAAATCCTGGGAAAGGTGTGGAAAAAAACCCTGAATGGATAGGTCCAAGAATACCTACCGATATTAAAATGTAGCTCTAGGACAACATCAGATTTAACAATGTCGCCATTCGCAATGCATTAAATCTTCTCTGGGACAACACTGATACACCCTTTAAATAACATTTTGCTGCCAAGGAGGTGGTTAAGAAATGCCTCGTTCATAACACAGTGAATGGCACTGGTGTCGATGAGAGCCAGAAAATTTTCTCACAACAGGTAACTGTAACCATACATTTTTGGATAGAATGCGTGAATTTAACACCCCCACGAGTGGTAAGCCCACGCTACCCACCAGTCATGAGCCGTTTCCCGGCCCTTTACAAGTGCGGCAGAGATGCCCTGGCTGGCTGCAATGTAAGCAACAGCATACTGAAAAACTTTGTTTTTCTTGTTCACACAAGGCCGTTACGTGCCCGACACGAATACAGTTAGCACAGTGCATAAGGGGGCCATGCTATTCGACACCTTGAAGCAGCACTACATAGCCGGCGACACCTCCAGTAATCTCACTCTGAGCATGCGGTGGCAGCGGGAATATAATCCAGTATTGCATGAAACTAGTAAGGTGGTACTGAACCTATGCGGCAAGCTGCCGCAACTCGGTTATATTCCGCGACACATACACCATCATGCATTACACCCTGAAATGGGGCATAAAATTATCCGCAATTATATTTACTAACTCAAATTCCTTTACTTGCAAGACACAAGGCTTCATGATATGCGAAAATTGAATCCATGAAATCACATATTGGTTCATCAGACCTTTGGAATAGATACACAAAATCCTCTTGACACAAATCGAAAAAAGCCTATGCAAAACACGTTGTTTAAATCCTAGAAAATTACCCACTTGCAGTGAGGTCAGCTCCTGATGTAATAGTTGGAGAATAATGCCCTCGGACCTTCACTGAAATTGCCTTCAGCAATTGGTCTTCGGAGCAAAGGCTCAAACCAATGACATTGGACACTGGAATTATAAAACTGAAGTATGGGAGCAAGGTAACTAAGAGATGGAATAACAACTTATTTGGAGAAAGGGTAGGTTATTGACTCACTGCCTGGCTCAACTGTGTGGCAATTGCTGCATAGCCGGAATCTCCTGATCTCGCAGATGTTTCACCGCAAGACATCTCAACTGGACAATGGTGCAGGATTCGTCATATTACACCCCCAGGTCCTGTAGACTCCCTGTCAACTCCTCGCGTGTCAATAAGTACACAACACTCAGATGACTCATGTTGGATGTTGACATCATAAAACAAGAACAAAATTACTAACATTAGTATACAAGTAGGGTAAGCAAATAAATTTGCACCAAAGGGGGAGAAAATCACACAATAAATTCATACAAAACACTTCCAATTTTAGTTGCTTATTTTTCTAAGTGATCATATTTTGACGTCTATAAATATTCAGGTACTGATAATAAAAATTACATAAATGTTTGCATGAGCCAAAAAGTAAGAATAAAGCCATTAAAAAAACTTGGGGTTTGAGTAAATATAAGGACCTAATAATTGCACCGGCGCAACACAATGAAAATAAAACTCTGCTGCACTAGCAGCTATAACTACAGGTGCAATTAAATACACCGAACACAAGTGGGTGGGGTTCTTTTCGCCACACAATTTCACTCCCACTACCGGAACTACAGTGGCCACTGAAATAATTTGATACAAGGTCTTCACAGCCACATGGATACACAAGTTGCAATGGTTTTTACTTGCACTACTGTGTGTGGCAGTGAATAATATTTTCATCGCACCAAAGAGTTGTTGATATTTTTAGTAGTTATAACCTAAAGGATACCTGACGGTGGTTTTGTGTATAGTGCGACGTTTGTACGTGGAGAGAAGCTTTTTTCACTAATTGATGAAGAAGTGTAATGATCGGTGATTAATCACATATGCTTGAGATGTATTTAATTTTATTTACATTAAAGAAGATGCTTGATATTGTATATTATAAGCATTAATACGATTTGTAACTGTGTTCGACGAATAACCGACCTAATTTTGTGTTTACTTACTTCTTTTTTTGTTTAGAATAAATGCTATTCTTCATGGTATTTTTTCAGTTCATTACAAATTACTATATTCACGTGTACCACGCTTACCGCCTCTTCTCAACCTATTCGCCGCATCGCTAAACTAAAACACATTGGTGAGATACTCGTGAATGCCGGAGCCCCAGATATGGCTAAGAATGTGACATCGTGAGAATGTCACCACACTTGAAGGGTGATATTAAATGAAATGGTGTTTCATATCGCTGATTCTCGATGGATGATTAAAGGTACACTCTTATAATTAACATTTTAGAATCGGTGTGTGTCGTTATGTAAATTATTTCAGGAATGTGTATGGATGTGACAACACACGGATTTCGTGACTAAGGGCGGAGCTACACCTTGTTTACTATGGAATGTTATCGACTCTCTATACTAAAGCGGGTGGTTTCCCTAGAGAGTTATTGTGTAATAACCACGAATTATGCTTAAAAATCTTCATATTAAGTAATGCTGCAAGGGAACCACTCGTCACTTCACACTTCTTATGGGAAATTGATTCATTATCTTCTGAAACCACTCGGAGCTACCTCGCACTCCGGATACAGCCACGGGGCCCGTCGACATCGTGCATATCGGAAAGTCGTGGGAATAAACGGTGCTGCTTACCCCAGTGTTCCCTCCAATGACTATTATGTCTAATGGTCTTGACTTCATAGGACACACTCGTTTAGGTCACATATCCATTCATCATGAGAGTTACCTCTTGTGATGAATCTTAAATATTACGACCCTCAGCCACGAGTTATAGGGTGGCAAGAAAAGTGTAATGCTGTTCTTGTTGAACTTCACTGATAGAGACCGCGACCTAATGTCGATTGGTCGGGTGTTGCTGTGTGGTGGATGCGTCTTCGATGGAACAAATGGGGACAAAGGATACGTGAACGTCAGGAACACGTCAAACTCCCCCCCCCCTCACTGGTTAGCATTTGGTCCTCGCAGACCACCAAGGGACTGCCATGCTGCTAGGCGCAACAGGATGTCGGTGGTCGCAGCTGGTTGTGGGGCCTCAGATTGTAAGGCCCATGATGCTGCTGTGATGCGCTGCCTGCCGTTGCTCCAGGGCGATGACCCTGCTGATGGTGAAATACCGGTGCCTGTCCTCGCTGAATGGGGTGGTTCCCATCGCAAGTGGTACACGTCGGCCGATGATGATGCTGGCGCTTGCTAATGAGAGGAGGGGTTGCGACTCGCTCTTCCGTCGACTCGTCGTCGCTGCTGCTGATGCTGTCACTGCTCTTTCGGACCTTGCGATGCTCCTTCTTCTGGCGAGGGGAAAGGTATGCTGTTCCTTGCTGTAATTGATGCTCCTTCTGTTGAATCTTCCCCTGCACTCTTGATGCGGTCCTCCAATGCAAGGCCAGCCGATATTGTAGTCTACGTTGGCATCATCGCGAAGTCTGGTGGGCAGCTTCCCTGCGGGCTGATCGGGACCGCAGTTGCCCCCAATTACTCAATTTATCCGACGAAATACAAAGATAGTGTATCTACACTGGTTGTCGTTACAATCTGGTCTGGCTCACTTTGGTTTGCAGAGCCTGCGATGTTGTAGTTATGGGTTTGAGATGGTGTGACTTCTTTCTCTTGTTCCTCTTATTCCCCTGTCAACTTTATGGGCATATAAGTAAAGGGCGTGGCAGTGGGAAAAAGGTGCCGAAGAGCACTCCCAACTGTGCATGAGCTTGCCTCCGTTTCGCCATTGGGTGTTTCTGTTACCTGCTATTTGCCATTTGACCCTTCCTCTTGCACATCAGTTTCTGCACTGGGTCCTCGCACTGCTAGGCGAAGGTCATCGGGGTGTACGGCCACCTTGCTCCTGCTGCTAACATTGATGAGGTTAAATTGTATACCCCTGCACTTTTACAACAACATGTGGTCCACTCCACTTAGGTGCAAACTCTGCCCAGAAGTTGTGCTTTGCGCTGCTCAGCCTGTTCTCGCAGATGTAAACATGTTGTCCGGGCCTGAGCCTCTATGGTGGGTGGGTTGATGCTGGTACCCATTGTCCTATGAATCTCTCCTGGTGAATACATGCGTTTTCCAGGTCTTGTTTTCAGGACTGTCGCCTGCCTGCTGCGCTTTCTGTTTTGTTGCTGTTTGCCTGTCGAATTCTGAATTCTCCAGGGAGGGGCAGCTCCCTTCCCTGCAGAATGGGGGCTGGTGATTGACCTGTGGCTTGGTTCACCCTCCATCTGATTGTGAACACGGCCGTGGGCAGCTGTTCAGTCCAACTTGCGAGGTTTGTTATTACCTGCAGGCACAGCTGAGTCTTGAGGTATTGATTCCTCCTCTCAGTTGGGTTTGGTCCATAGGTGGTATACGGCCATTGTATGATGCTGGACTACCCACCTGGTAAACAATTCTCTCTAATACTTCCCCGAAAATTGTGTACCATTGTCGCTTAAAAGGTGTGTGGGTAGCCTCATTGGGGGTAGAATGTGGTCTCCAGTACACGGGCTATGTTGTGTGCCCGTGCCGTGAAACTGGGTATGCTTCCATCACCTTGAGAACCAGTCACTCACCACAAGAATGAACCTCTTTCCATTAGGGGTGCATGGTTATGGCCAAATCAGGTCCAGCAAGATGGACTTGAACGGCTCCTGTGGCATCTGTGTCTGTTGTTGTGTTACTCCATCTGCTCCCCTACTCTTGCAGTGGTTACACTTGATGCAACCTGTCACATATTGCTGGACGTCTCTAGTAATGCCAGGCCAGTGAAAATGGTTCTGCACATTTCTTGTGGATTGTGATGTGCTAGGGTGGCCTGCAGCATCATGTGCATGATGTAGCACTTGTGCTCATGCACTTTTGGGCACATACAGCATCCAGGTTGCTTCAGGGCGACAAGGTCGTGTCTCTATGCGCAAGCCGTTCATTTGCCACCACTCCTGTTCCCCCTGCATGATGGAGGTTATACGACATTGGGTGTTTGTACACTGCAGTTATGCTGTTAAAACGCTGTCCTGCAAGTCGTCGATCTCGAGTTCAGCTTCTTCGGCAGCCTCGATGATGGCACAGCTCACGTGGCCCTCGCCAGTTGTTGGGTGGTTGGCTGTGGTAGCGGGAAACAGGTCGTGTCACTCCTCTTGGTAAACTGCTACCATTTCGCCTGGCATGTGTGAGAACTCGTCTGGTAACTGATTCTCAGCTCCCGGTATGTGCTCCACCTCGAAATCGTACACTTGAAGGAGGAGTGCCCAGCATGCTAATTTACTCCTGGCCTCCTTCATGGTGTGAAGCCAGAGTAAGCAGAAGTTGAAGGTTCATAGTGTGAACCATTGGCACTCTAGGTATGCCATGTACCATTTCATGGCCCACACTATGGCCAGACACTCTCACTCTTTCAAATTGTACCTACCCTCAGTTGCCCGAATTTTGCTATACTGTATTCAATGATGTGCTTCTCTTGGTTATCCCCAATCGTATAGAGACTTGCTCCCAAGCCCTTCTCACTTGTGTCTGTCTGAAGATATAAATTGTGACTTGGGTCGCACCGAGCCAATATCTTGCACTCCCTGAACTTGCTCTTGGTCTCTAGAAAACTTGCGTCATGTTTCGCTGTCCACACATACTTTATGTTGGGTGACAACATGTCAGTAAGTGGTGCGGCTATGGTTGCAAAATCATGTATGTTTTCCCGCAGACAGTTCACTAACCCGAAGAAATTCCTCAGTTGTTTTCTCATGTATGGCGCATCGTAGTTGTTAATGAGGGCCAAATTATTTTCTGTTGACCGAATTCTGTGTTCATCGACCATGTGACCAAAAAACTGTATGCATGGGTCGCCAATGTGACACATGCGGTTTGCAAACGGCAACTTATTGATGTCTAGTCTCCCCAAAACTAGTGACAAGTGTTGGATATTGTCATCCCAGGATTCGGACCTGATGACCACGTTAACCAGGTACGTGATGGCAAAATCTCCAATGTACCCATCGAGCACCTAGATTATCATTATTTGGAAAGTTGCCGGTGCACACTTCAAGCTGAAGATCATTGTACAGAAGTGGAACCTTCTACCATCTGGGACTGTGAATGCCATTTTGTGATGGTCTGCAAGTTTTATTGGCACCTGCAAGTACTTGCTGTGCAGGTCTAATGATGTTGTGACCTTAGCCTTGCCCAAGTTATGCAATGCATCCTTGACACTTATGTAGTGCGGGGTGCTCAGTGTGATTTGGTTGATTACTCTAAAATCCACACAGAAGCACAACATCCCGTCCTTCTTGGGTGCCAAGGTGATTGTGCTGTTGTAATGGCTGCAAGTGGGTTCAATCACACCCTCAGCTAGCATTTCTTCAATCTGCTATTTGATGATGGCACATT
This sequence comes from Dryococelus australis, assembly GCA_029891345.1. NCBI lineage: Eukaryota > Metazoa > Arthropoda > Insecta > Phasmatodea > Phasmatidae > Dryococelus > Dryococelus australis. The sequence continues at coordinate 149,861,030 of CM057009.1, forward strand.
GATGTGGTTGGTAACTTCTGGGTCCAGAGTAGATGGGCTAGTGATGTTCCAGTGGAGTACAATGCTCGGCTATGGTTGTTCGACGGAGTGGGTCTCCTGCCGCAAATAATTCACGTCTTTCATCCAGTATACATTGCAACATATCCCTGTATTCCGGAGGGACCACATAATCGAGTTCATCTAAATGCACTCTGGACTCGTTACCAGTGGGTAGGGATTCGTTCTCGTACACTGTTCGCACTTCCTTCAGGCCGAAATGGATCCTATGGGCGGCTGGCTCAACAGTAGCATGTTTGTTCACAGAGCCAGGGGATACCCATGATGGCATCCTCCCGTAGGTCCGCAGACACGAGGGCTGTGGTGATGGTGTCCACATCTCTAATTCGGACCGGTAATCAGTGTCTCCCTTATTGATATCCCCACATTCTGCTTTGTTACGAAGTGTAGTACCTGTGTACTCAGTGTAATATCGCTTGTGTCCACATATCCGACGCACACTAAATTATGACTTGCAGCTGTATCTATTAATGCATGACATGGTTGCTTATTTAAATGTACTGCAATTCTAATAAGTCGTTTTTGAACTTCACTGATCTGCTGTATACTTGGTTGCTGACTATCGATTCCTGCCTGCCCTACTTGTTGAGGAGGCTTTGTACCGCATGGGCTCTTTGCCCTGGGGTAGTGAGCATCCTGCTCGCCTACCCCAATGGTCCGTTTCCTGTCGGTGGTTTGTTGTTGTTCTGTGGTTGGTTGCGTTTTGGGCACTGACTGTGCCAATTGCATTCTGTCTTCTCCATTGCAATATTGGCATGTAAATTGTGGGTCACGTGGGCCTCCTACCATGCCCATGGTTGCTGATGTCCGTACTGCCATCCTGGGTAAGTTCTTGTCCGGAACGCTCCTGATCCTACTACCTTGTTCACTGCCAGTTGCTCCTCTGTCCGCTCCCCCTGCTCAGAGTCTTTTCTTTGGCGAGAATGGTACCCCTCAACCTCTCTTTTCGCGGCGTTTTGTTCTCGGCTGGCTTGGTCCAGCAATGGCGCAGAGTGCATGAAGTCATCTGTGCTACTGTGAATTGGCGGTGCCATTGCTAGCCTCTTATCCGCTCTTACAGTTGATGCAACTACTACTAGGATCTCACGCTCGCTCATGTGTGGATGAAAGTTTGTGATTCGACCTATCTTCCTTGTTACAAACGCGGTCAGGGATTTTTGTACTTTTGTACTTCTAGCACAGCCCTGCTCTATGCTTGCAATGAGGAGTAGTATTGGCAAATCGACTTTGAAAGCTGATAGGAAGTTATACCCATTCAATACCGTTATTACTGATCGTATTCCACCAATTACTCACCTCGCCTATCAAGTGTGTCATGTTGGCACATCCTGTATCTCTCTAAATGCATTGTGCAGTGGTTTAGCAAAGCCTGCCGGTCCTCACTTGGTACGCCTGAAAACATTGGTAATCGTTGAAATCGGGTCGAGTTGTACTGGCTTCTATGGCTCTTGTGAATGCTGTAAATAATTCCGGACTATCACGATCGTGTTGCTGCGGGTACGTGACATGCATGGGTTGTGACTTCTGCTTCTGCGATTCATCTGCTCTTCTTGTTAGGGGTGTTGAATGTGCCAGTGGGCTTTGGTACACGCTGGTCCATTCCGTATGTTCCTGCTCACAGTGATGTGCGCTATACAATTCCGCCACTAGTACTGACTTGACTTCTGACTGCGGCGATGGAAAAATGCATTGTCCAAAGTGGAATTTCCCAGCTGCTTGATTTGCCATGTCTTGCCTGGTCAGACATTGCGAGTGCGTTTAGCATCCGTACGCCTCACTCCTCATGATTTCTTGTGACCCTTGCCTGCAAATTTCCTGTCCACAATTCCCATGTGCTTTTAAATGTTCTATTTTGACTGTTTTGGAAATTTTGTCAGTCCGGAAAAGAATGCGTTCTCACGTTTCACAGAGAATACGGCCTTGTTGATCCACGGTGGCATTTTCAGGGCGGCTCATTCATTCCGGGTGAAAACTACAAGCAAACTGTACACAAATTACAGGTCCATTTTCCCTTCCTGCGCACGTAATTTGTTTCGCACACCTGTCATCCTGCCAATGCGTAATTACATTTATTGTGGAATTGAAATCGATTAAGTGTGGTTGTTGACATTGACAAACAAATTGGCATAACAAATCTTGCTCATTTCGCATGGGTTGTATTTTGCCACAGTCGACACACCAAATTGCTGGTGTAGCACCTGAGTTACAACTACACATTTCGCCCACTCGGGCTCTGTTTGCCGCCATTATTGTTTCTTTGCGAATTTTCTAATTCCGTGTTTCCCTGCACAGACATATCTTTTCTTCATAGGGGTTTGTACTGATTGTGGGTTGTACATGCATCAAACATAATGGTCTCGCTTGTCCTGCGCTTGTACACCAATTCAAATGCTGCTGGACAGTATCTCGTATCGCAGTGTGCTGTAGAGCGCGGACTTCAAGGTCAAAAATTAACCCTGTAGATATTATTCATTATAACAAAACATTGCACTGTGTGGATGATGTGGAGATGAAAGACACGTGAATGAATATTAAAGAAAATTACAAAAGCACATTTCGAAAACACTGAGGGCTTTAGGGCTGCGAAGGCAGGTGTCTTTATTAATTGTGACCCTTTGCGTAATCTTACCTTGCCCTTTAATTGCACAAATTAATAAAACATATATTTAACAAGGTCTACTTTCAGAGTCCCGAACCACAAGCAATGTGGTCTCGCTCACTCTGCTCGGCATCTACATCGTTCCTTGCCATGCTGCACTGCAATTGCGCTCATAGAGCACACAAACACACTGCGTTACGGAACCTGATGCAGTGGGCAAACGGGCTATGGGGAAGGGGTCAATGTGGGCACACGTCAAACGACCCTTCCCCTACATGAGATTGTTTGCACCCGCACATGTCACTGATGACAGACATACCTCCTCGTGTCTGCCTATAGAGGACATAGCACGTAGGGGCTTTGTGCCATCCCGCTTTGTTCTGGAACCACCGGCTGCTGCTGTCGTTCTTCATGTTATCGCCATCGCCGTGGTGCTTCCACTGCTCAGGCACGTGCGGCATGCCGCAGGTGTCCGGCACCAGCGTGCTGAGTGGCATGATCCTCCGTCATTGCTACCACTGCTGCTGCTCTCTTGCACAACCCCTCGCCGCTGCCAGTACTAACTTGGACTAGCGACTACTTGACAAGGGGGAGGGGGGTTAGAGTCACCCTCGGGTGGTTCCCCAGCTAGTGTGGTACAGTTGCGTGTTCTATCATACTGTTCTCCTCAACGATCGGCGTCCCATTTACGGGCGTCACGTCGTCTCCTGATGAACACCCTCCAGAGGTGTCACCGTTGGTTGAAATTGTGGATCTCTTCGGGTTGCGCTGGTAGCCACTGCACTGTCGATCTCCGAGGATCCGACCGTCTGCGCGCCCTGACTGGCGCCAATGCAACGACATCGGCGACATGGTTTTATCTGGTGGGATAACTCCTGTGGGAGGTGCTACACCACTCTCACCCTGTCCCCCTTGTTCCGCAGGCTCAGCAGGTATCGCACCGTCGTGGGTGATTCTGTCACCGGCCTTGTAGTCGTCACAGGCGTCTCCGGGTGACAGGTGTATAGCGTCTCAGTGGTACTTGGTCATCCTTCTTCCTGCGCAGACCAATTAGGTGGTTGGCCCTAGCCCTTTCTCCTCACTTGCGTGCTATGTACATGTTACACTGCCTCCTGCTTACTTACTTGTTTCATACATACTACGAGAACTCCTTTGCTTGCTGGCTTTGTATGTACATTACCTCCTCTACTTGCTTGTGTTTTACACTACCTCTTCTGCTTGCTTCTGTACACGATCATCTCCTCACTTACTTGATTTGGTGATGGTGATGTGAATAACGACTCGTTGTCTGGAACACTTGTGGTCTGGCTGTCTTGCCGTGCTGTACGTCACGACTGCATGGTTCACGGGCGAAAGGGGGGCTAGACACCCACTGATTATCTCAATGCACATTAAATGGAATTGTGTGTGGAGGGGAGTTATGAGCCCACCGATTAACTCCGCATGCACGATGTTGACAATGATGTCACTTTCAGAGGGGGGATTGACGACCCACCGATTAACTCTGCTTGCATGACGATGAAGTGTGGGATGAGTATGACATACAAAACTGCTGACAGGACGAGCCAGGTGCACAATGTTGCCAAAACAAATGACATGATGAATAATAAAATGTTGACATGAACTACTTTCTGACTTGTGGTGCTATATACATCCCGATGTAGTTATATACTATTCTGCTCCAATCTTACTTGTGTGCTATATGTGATGAACTCCCTTCTTACTTGCATTGATGAATTTGAAATGACCTCCCTTTACTCTTGCACAATGAAAAATGTGATGAACTGCCTTCATACTTGCGATGCTATATGTGTGAGTTTGCGCGATGTTTACACTTAGGCACGTAGTGGTTAACTATGAGAAACTCTATTGCTTATGAAATCAAAACGAAAATTTAAAAAATTGTGATTACTGTTCTTCTATTTCCTATGCAGTTCTTGCTCTGCTGGCCAGTTAGGAGTTGTGTTGATTCCGTAGCTGGGCACGGGAAATGAAGTGAGTAGTGTAGGTGCCAGAGAAGATGTGGTATAGATTCTTGGTATTTGCAGTGGAAATATTGGTGTTGGTTGGTAGGCAGAAAATTGTGGTAGTTAATGTGTCATAAGTGGAAGTGGTAGAGGTAACAGAGGTAGTATTGGCAATGGTTGCGAGCACTGGCCATGTGGTGCCGGATGATTGACATCTGTCATGGGGGCCCTCCCCACAGGTGATGTGTGGTTGCTGACATCCTCTACCTTGCAATGTACTTCCTCGGCTTGCACTCCCTTTTCGTCTGCCCCTTCACGCTTGATGTGACATATCGTGTTTACCATGGTGATGCAATCTCCATCCGTTTGCATTGCTTGCATATTGCTTCCCGTGCTGTCTTCTGCTTGGCACACAGAATCGCCGGGCTGGTTGCCCGTGAGTAAGTTAGTTGAAATGTTAGTGATCACTGTCGCTTTCAACTGTCCAATGCACTTGTAAAAGAACCACAATCTGGTTGCATTGAGTAACTACGTGGGACTCATTCATTCTTGGTGCATGTTCGTATATCACTGTGCATATGTGCTTGCTGTGGTTCCCGATCCTGTGTATAACAATCTCCCGCACAAATGTAACTGGGGTGAATTTTGAATTTCTTTGATACTGTCCTAATGTTCTGCCACTTGCTCTTCTCCACAGTTGCTCGCGATGTGGTTCTACACCGGACTGGTCTTTCGATAGCACTTGCAAAATTGGGTCCCCATTTTGTATCCATCTACCACATCCAGTAGTTATTAACGCAGACACTGCAGACGCAGTGGTGCCAGCGCACCGTACTTCATCACGCCAGCCATGGTGTTTTGAGAACACTACCATGTGAGCATGGAAGCATGAGTATGGAAGTACGGTACGCAGTTGCATGGCATGGAAGTATCGCAGGAACGTGGCAGTCCTGCACGGCGCGGGCAGGGGTATAAAGATGGTGGGATCTCAGCTGTTCCACATGGTGTGATGGAGAGCTTAGAATTAGGAGAGCCCAAATGTTTCTCCCTCTTCTCGTTCCTCCTTCTCCCTCCTTGCAGCGCAGCATGATGCGGGCGGAGGGGTGGGTTGGTGTGCTCGACTCGCCCTGTCTTTTGTCCTGCTGCTGTAATGTCATGTGACTGTCCCAAGATGGTGGCTCCTTGCCACTTTCTCGACACTATCCCCTTGTGCTGAAGTAATGGTGGCACCAAGCTGTTTTGATGCACTTTCGTCGCTGGCCATGTGCGTCCTCCCTGGTGTCATTAGGGGTGTCTAGAAGGCCTCCTCGATGCTGCTAAATGTTCTGCAGGTCCCTTGTTGACCACGTTTTTCACTTGTGTTACAAGCCAAGGAAAATGGAAGAAAATTTTGGGGAAAAATTGGAAACCATTTGGAAAAATTTGTAAAAATTGTTATGGAGTGGGGAAATAGTAGGAAAAATTGCTGAGATTTTAAGAACAGGATTTGCACCAAAGTTGAGCACATATTTGATTTTAGTCAAGGTTTTTGGAACGGCAGTAAAGATCTGCCACACATTCGGGCAAGCTATTTGACGTTTGTCTAATATGCAGGAGACTGGCAACAAGTACCAATATGTTGGTCATTAAGGATATGGTTAGGTGAGGAGTAGTAAATACAATTTTGGAATCTCAGTGGAGATAATTACCCAGGGCGTCAGATATTGTCGGGTTGACAATATTATGAAGTCGGAGAGCAGTTCAAGACTCGTTCCTCAGGATCATTCGGCCGATGACCACTGCAAATCCTCCAAGTGCAGTTGTTGTCTCCTCATTAAATAAAATTAAAATTGATTGAATAACTCCCTTACTTGAGGCACTGTGGGATATCTGGGCTCCCCACATGCCCACATAAAGCACTGTTACATGTTATACCGACTCGTGACCATTTCAAACATACTTGCACAGTAAATTACAATTGAGAAAATTTTTTGTTTAAAAACACATGAGGCTAGGACAATGTTACTGCTGAATAAAAGAGATAAGTTCACTGTAGACTTGTTTTAATTGATACTGTGCATACAAATCAATGTGCCATAAAATTAATGATTCACTCGGTCGTGTCTAACTAACTTCGCTTGGGTGCTCCCCAGCCCTCAATTACTCTAGACCGCACCTAGATGAATAATCTCACCATGGTGTATGAAAGCACAATCCTCACAAGGGAAGATAGTCGACAGCCACTAGAATAGATTGACGATTTTCCTCTGACTATAGGACACAGTGAATTACAAAATGAAACCCTGATGATACATTCAAATGTGTGATTATTCGGCATCAGTAATACAAACTCGTCGGGGCTCGCCCTCCAGCACGTGGGTAGTGTGGTAATGATTTATACACAGAGCCGTCTAGGACCGGAATAATTGCACCATTCACTAATTACAAAATTAAATACACGCTTGAATGATACAAGAAACAAGACGGGACATGAGATGAGTATTCACAATAAACACACACATGAGAGAATCAAATTTAGATGGCGTGGATGCCGCTGGATGAAGTTCGTAACGGACCATATAGTGCAGGTGAAATTGCAATATTTCTTCGTGGAGACAGCAAAGGGCAAACAAAATATTATTCTTGTTGAGAAAATTATTCTCTTTACTATTTAAGTGTGTATAGCCTTGTAACATGCCTGATGGCGGTAAAATAAAACATTAACATGACAGCGTGGTCAAGTAAAAAAAGCATCAATTTACGTGAAAATACACGGAGCCCTGACAAAATTAAAAAAAAACATAGAACCCTGAATAAAATATTGCACTTACGAGATTGCATAAATAAACTCTCAAAACGTAATTATGATGTATATGAATACTTGATGTTTGTCAGCCACGTGGTTATACGTAATTTTACCGTAAAATATTCAAACATGAAAAGTTCCCTCAAATACATACATAGAAACAAAGTCCTTAAAATTGCACGGAGCAGTAATGCAGAAAGTACAATAAAACATCATAAACATAGGCGGATGGCGCCTGATTCAGGTTGCGTGGGTCGCGTGACCTCTCCGACATCTTTCTCCTCCTTCTCCTTGATTAAGTTAAAAATGCCACAAGGGCGAAATAGATTATTAAAGCAGAGGCATAATGCTGGGGAAATGTCTGGCAAACGTATGCAGTAAAGGTTGACTGGTAAACTAAATTGTCTATTGAAAGCTATATCAGTGAACAAAAGGTTGTAGTGCGTGGGTGACAGTGTCTTACTTCGCCCACTTTCCTCGACAGAATGTCCAGAGACAAGCATCGCACGGACCTACCACGGCCGCCTACGGGGTTCACATAAGCGGAAGTGCTATGCACGCCGAGTAAAATATTTTATTAGTGAAATTAAAGTAAATAATATTTTACATTTTTATAATCTTCTTATGAATTTTCTCATATTATTTCAGTGTCTCTTTATGATGGTGTTCCTGCCGGAATATAAGTGTTCTTAATCTCGGTCCCTCGGGCATAACTAAACAATTTTAAAATAACAAACACTTTAAAACATTTTAAGACAAATCAAACCATGCAAATGCAAATATACAGCAAGTTTTACACTGAAAAAAACATTTATGTGACAGTTAAAAAATATTGGCCTCTTTGCGCACATGCGGGACACATTACATGTGCATAGTGAGCACTGCCATGAGCTCTAGTGACGCTGCCTGTTAGCCGCCATCAATGTCAAACAAAATTTAAGCAGTAAAACCCTTGCAATTACCCTGGACCTGTGATGAGTATCGCTCCTAGACTCATTATGCACAGTCACTTCTGGAAATTTTGTTAATTTCATTCAAACTACATGAGGATGGGATGGCAGTTATTTGTATCCTATATTGTCTCTACATAATAGTGAGGCTTTTTAGATGATAATTTTGATGCAATTAAGGGAAATTGAGAAAATGGAATGAATTTAAAATAGGGGGAAATTTATACTCTATGAGCATTACATGGGCCAAAGGAAAAGCAATTTAGTGGTGAGGGTAATAGTGTGGAAGTGTAATAGTGTATTATTGCCCGTTGCATAGAAGTAATAGTGGAAGTGTAAAATAGGGTTCTTTTGTACTGATATTAAATTATTGTTGTCTTGATTCTGACGTAGGTTACTTCTAACTTAAAGTTTAAAAACTTTGGGTAATTTCAACCTCATTTTAAATTTTTACACCAAAATTTTACACAGTTTCTGTATTTTAACTCCCAAATTTTGCAACAGTTTTGTTTGATTTAAACACCAAATTTAACCAGTTTTATTTGCCATTTCTTGGGGTTACTAGTTGGTACTAAACATGAAAATTCCATATAATATCCCTTGATATTCTCTTGGTGGTACGTAAACACTTTGTGTTTAAATGTCATAAAATTAATTTGTATGTTTTTTGAAATAGTAAGATACTTAAAATGAACGTTAAATGTTTAAATGTGCAGAATTGGAAGGTATCTTACAAGATTTTATGGTTCTATTTTAGTTCAATTAAGATTTCAAAGTTATATTTTTGTCAATTCTGTAAAGAGTTAGCAAACATGCACACTTATACACACACAACTTCTAATATGTAGCATTTCAATAAATATGCTATCAAGAGTAAGCATTTTATGTAAATTAAAATTTTGTGGTACACAAATTTTGAAATTTCTAGACTGTGCATTTCCTTTCGTCAATGTCATGCAGAAATGTTTTATATAGTCCATTCATGGTTTCTTCTGACTTTTTTAATAAAACCTTTGAAAAAATCTCCCCATGTATGAAATGCTTGGTTGTTTCCTAAATATGTCGTTTACACAAGTGTTTTATACTTGTGTTCATGAAAGTTACATTTTTTTCTGTTAAATTGAAATGTTATTCATATTTTATCTATAAATTGTAATACTTCATTTATAAATAATTTGAATAAAAACAGTGAAAAAAAAAGTGTGTTTGTAGCTCCTAGTAAGAAATAGTTCTTATGCAAAATACTGTTACAACAGAGTGCGCACTAATCCGGTGTGTTGTCCCTCTGGTGTAATCTTCCAGACTGAGTTAAGCTTAGATTGCACGAGGTGGAGGAATATTATGTAAGTGTAACTTTAGCAGGGCTTCAGAAAAGGCCGAAGATACCTTGAATCAACTATATATATATATATATATATATATATATATATATATATATATATATATATATATATATATATATATATATATATATATAATTTGTATAAATAAATAATTAGTTTACTAATGAAATTGAGTATTTCTTCCCAATTTTTTAGGTGTTATGCTGTGTATTATCATGCATTTTGGAAATAAGAAAATTTCAGTTTTTTGTACACTTGCGCATAAAAACCAAAGTGTTATACAAACATAGAAAATGTACGTCAGCCATCAGTTCTTATAATAAACTAGGATAAAAAATAATTGTTCGGTTTTATTACTATTGACCATATTATCTTGTCTCTATTGACTCTTGGCTGCATGATAATCAGGCAAGAGAGAAAATAAGCAAGTTTTTGTTAATGGTGCTTGTTGACGATCTACTCAGTCTCATCTACGAAGGCCAATTTTTGATATTTCAGGTTAATTAGCATCAGTGTTGTTGTTTAAATAGCATATCATTCTGCCTCGTTTATAATGACACATGAAAGAGTATGTTCCATAATTAATTCAGTTACTGTAGGTGGATACAATCAATGAATACCGTAAATTAAAAACTTGAAGTTTTATATGTACATCTGTTAAAAAAAACTGTGAAATTATTGCAAAATCAGAAACTACCACATCCAAAGTGTGCAATTGCAGAAAACTTTCTGCTATAAAACTTAAATAAGGCTCCAAAGTAAAAAAAAATGTGTACCCCAAGTTAGTTTTATCTTCAGTTTTGTGCAGCTATAGCAAATCAAATTGACTCCGTCGGGTGAGAAACTAGATAATGACACTAACACTTACTGGTAACATGGGCTCCAGCAGTGCTTCCCTATCACTGCACTATTGAAACTCAGAGTTCTCAGGGATGCTGTGAGTTCTCTGTGTCCATCTCACTCGTAAATAATTACAAACACGTAGGCAATATTAAACTTTTACTATACATCACTTTGAAATAAACATTTAATATATATGTGGCTAGGACACTCTCACTGCTGAATAAAAGAGGTAAGTTCGCTGTAGACTTATTTTTATTGTTACTATGCATACACATCAATGTGCCAATGAAATGATCATTATCTCGGTCATGACTAGCCAATTCCGGTTGGGTGCTCCCCTGTCCGCAATTAATCTAGCGCACGCCTAAATGGATGATCTCACCGAGGTGCATGAAAGCACAACCTTCACAAGGGAAGAGGGCCGACAGCTGCTAGGGTGGACTGACAGTTTTTCCCTGAAGACAGGACACTGTGAATTACAAATAAAACCAGTGATGAAAACATTAACACGTCTGATTACTCGGCATCACTAACACAAACTCGTTGGGGCTTGCCCTCCAGCACATGGGTAGTGTAGTGACGGCCTATACACAGAGCCGGCTAGGACGGGAGTAATTACACCATACACAAATTACAAAATGGCATAAACCCTCAAACGATACATAAACTAAATGGGACATGAGATGATTATTCACAATAAACACACAAATGTGTGAAAACAAGTTTAGATGGCGCGGTTGCCACTGGACAGGCCTGGCCCTAGGGCGGGCTGGGCGGGGCCGTCACCCCAGGTGCCAAGATGAAGGGGGCTACAAAATCAGAGTTTAAAAAATTTATGTTTTCCTGCATTGCAGTGTAAATTTGGCATTCACCTGTACTGTTGATAATGTTGACAGTCTAAGACTGGTATAAAAAGGGCACAAAATGTAGAAGAGTTTACATATGTCATGTCGTTGTAAGTACTGAGTTGCACTCTGTGATAAATTGGACTAATTGATGAGCTACGGAATATATGCAGGATTAATGCATAGTACGCTCTGTGCCTTGTAGTTCACTAAGTGATTTAGTTACTGTTTGGAAACTGGCAACATTCTCATTGAGTGTGCTTTGTTTTAAGAGTTTATCTGCAATCTGGGAATTAGTTGGTGATTAACCATATTTACATATGGATATTGTGACCTCAGACGATATAATTTTGCGATTGTTAACATTACCCATAAGTTGGATTCCATTACTTGTTATCTACTGCAGTGTGTAAGAGAAACTAATGGTTCTCTTTTTTGTGTACGTACATAAGTTTTTTTTATAGCCTACGATATTCACGATAAAGTGAGCACCTTTTGAGACCATGCTTAGATATTACTTTCATCCAATTTTTTCTGCAACTTTTTAATATAAAATTGATGTCCAGGGTGTAACTTACAGTGTTATAAACACAATATTTACATTCCACTGCTCTCAAAAGTTAACTTCTGAGGCCACCATAAAGAATATTTATTTGTTATGTTTATGAGTATGATATACCCTGTCACATGATGAGATTATCACTGCGCCCACTAATTATATTAATAGTGATTTAAAAAATAATCTTACTGAAATATTTGTATTGTTGTGGGCTCTTTACAAGAGAAACCAATATCAATCATTACAAATTACAATTATCCCAGTGAATAATATTTTTACAACACATAGGCCTACAATCACGTTAAAAAGGTTTTTTTTTGTATAGTCATATAAGTTTAAAAATTCTCAAATATTAACAAAAATAATAAAAAAATTGTAATTTTTTGCTGAATGCTCTTATAAAAGCATTGTAAAATCATTTAAATGTATCTTAACACAAACTACATTAGTGCTTTATATTCTTTGTACATAGCATTGTAACTTATTTACCTATTATGATTATAAAATTAATTGTATTTATTTCTGTGCAAGATATGCAAAAGGTATGAAGGAATTTGGACAGAAGAAATTACCTGAGTCTGAAAAAAGAGAACGGAAATCTTAGACAGTTGTTAAAATAAAACAAGATGCGCACAGCATTGATAGATTCTTGTTACCTGTTACAACATAAGCTCCCCCTACAAGTTCTTCAACATATCGTGACAATGCCAACAACAAAAACTTTCATAAAGAAGATCAAGGCGTCAACATCACTGAAAACATGTACAGAATTTCCCCCTCAGCAGAACCATTCGCCCAAGAAGAGGTGGAGCTTTTGGAATCTATGCAAAACAAAACAAATTTAGAGAAGAAAGCTGGCTTCAGAAGAAAGCGAAAACTAATCAGATAATTTTACCTATTTGTTCGATCCATTGTTATGGCCTAAAGTTTGGCAGCCTTCAGTTATAGACATGTTAATTTTAACCGGGCCTAAGAAACTAAAGACACTGGGTTTCCTTGAGATGCAAACAAGCGGCATTTTTCTATAAAATAAACAATTACGAAGCTAACTAATGGGGAACAGTTGTAAAGGCGATAGCATGTGTATCATAATTGTTCGGACTGTGCATTTTTATTTTGTTGCAAAATATTCACTAGGGACTGTAGCTCAAAATTAGGAACAACTGATTTTTGGACTGGAAGCACGTAGTTTATCACTCGAAAGAACATTAAGTTACCTACTCATTAAAACGTGCACTGCATTTGAGTTGAGCGTGAATCCAGATACTGAGGTAATTGATATTGATTCAAAACATCAATAACTTATAAATAATTAAGTTCACCACTGAATATGAGTGCTCGAATGTCTTTTGTCTATTACTGTGTTCTTGGCCCAGCATAAATTGGCTTTCAGGGGATCCTCTAACAAGCTTTTTACAAAAAATAATTGAAAATTTCTTGGTATAGTAAAACTGTTGGGAAATTTTGATGATGTTAAGAGTAAACACCTAAAGCATGTTTCAGACAAGTCATGAAATCACCTTTATTGAGGGAAAACTGTACAAAATTGACATTTTAGGCGAAGCAGTACTCGAAAACATACACAAACTGGCTTAAAAGTCCGAATATTATTCCATAATTTCTGACTACACGACAGATATCGTAATTGTTGACGGACAATGGTACACAATTTGTAGTGCGAAAGTGGAGATATTACTGTACCAGGTGGGGAACAGAACACCGTACTACCCCAGCATACCATCCAAGGGCTAACCCAACCGAGATACATAACCAATATGTCAAAATCCAATTACATGTCCGGTTAGGCGAAGATCACACTAGGTGGACCGAAGTGATCGCGGAGGTAATGTTTTGTCTAAGAAATAGAGTAAATGCTGTAACCGGGAGGACACCACCCGAGATGGTACAGGGTTTCGAACTCTGTGCCCCCCGAGCACCCCGCGAAAACCTGCCCTGACCACTGGAAAAAAAATTTGAAAACCAGGTGCAAATACATGAGGAAACCAGGGCGAATCAAATCAATTACTGTAATTTGTGGGTGCCGGAGAGCAAGAAGCAGCCACCCGAACTTGTACCTGGAATGTATGTGTATGTAAGAGAAAAACTACTATCGGCCGGGGAAAAAAGTACTGTGCTTGACTGACACCTAGATGGACAGGGCCAGTGAGAGTGGTGGAAAATATGGGAAATTCCAAGTATCTAGTGAAGTTGGGACCAAGACTTGTCACGAAACTGCACCATGACAACCTCAACGTGCTCTGAGAATTTTATCAAAGATTTCACAGGAAAATGTCAACACGTACTCTGAGGAAAACAACAGTTAACACGGGAACACCCAGCCAAAGTAATGAACTGTCATTTAAGGGTTTTACACCGACAGAACACTCAACACCTAGTACTGAGGAAGTAGGAGCGAGTAGTGGCAAAACATCATTTCTGGGTTTTTGTGGTAATGCCTGTAATTACACAACAAATCAGGGTGAATTTAAAGGGTTTCCAAGTGTACACGAATAAAGTGGTGACAGTGAACATGTAAATATCAACACAACCAATGCCAGTGAAATAATTTTTAAGGGATTTACCCAGGGCACAGCTGAATTTGGTTGTAACCAAAGTGTAAACGAAAAATTTGATACCAGAAGTGAAGGCGAGACGCCTTTCAGAGGTTTTCCAGTTCCAGCAGGGGAGAGCCTAGTAAGGCAAAGAGCATTTGAAAGGGTTTGGGAGAATAATAGGGCAGTGAGTGTGACGTCAAGTGTCAACAAATCGCAACACAGCACTCGCAGGAGGCGAGGCGAGTCACCACCACGTACCCACAATGTTGTTCCTGCCTACACCCCCACCCCCTGCAAACACCGCAAAAACAAAAGACCTCCTAGGCCATGTTTTCTTTGCCCTCAACCGGCAGCCAGCCGGGCGGAGACCGTCACAACAATGTTTCGTTGCTCGCACCGTCTTGGCCTTCGAGGGAGAGGTCGTTTGACGCCGGCTAACAGCCAGCGGCGCTAGAGCTCATGTCGGCGCTCACCACACATGTGTCATGTGTGCAAAGAGACCCATTTTTTAACTTTTACATAAATATTATTTTGCAGTGTAAAATGTGTCTTGTATTTTTATTTTTCCCAGTTTGAAATGTCTTTAAATGTTTTAAAGTGTTTGTTACTATTTTGAAAATGTTTGGTTATGAAATTCAAACTCCCCGTGGCACCGAGATTAAGAACACTTATATTTCAATGTGAACACCACCATAAAGAGACACTAAATTCATATGAAGAATTCATTCGAAATTTATAGACATGTAAAACAATACTTAATTTAATTTGTGCCATTTTATTTTCAATAATAAAATATTTTACTCGGCGTGCATAGCACTTCCGCTTATGTGAACCCCGTAGGTAGCCTTTGTAGACCCGTGCGACGCTTGCCTCTGGACAGTCTGTAGAGGAGAGCTGACGAGGTAAGACACTGTCACATATGCACTACAACCTTTTGTTCACTGATGTCGATTTCAAAAGCACTTTTAGTATACTGGTTAACCTTTGCTTGCGTACGTTTTGCCAGACGTTTCCCCAGCATTATGCTTCTGTTTAACTAATTTATTTCGCCCTTGTGATATTATCAACTTAATCGAGAAGGAGAAATATGTCCGAGAGGTCACGCGACCCACGGAACTTGAACCAGGCGCCATCCACCTATGCTAAAGGCATTTCAGTGTAATTTCTGTATATTTTCTGCTTGCAATTTTAAGGGCTTTGTTTTCATATATGTATTTGAGGGTATTTTCCATGTTTGATGATTTTACTGCAACATCATTTATAACCACATGGCTAATTGACAGCAAGTATAAATCTATGCTATCATTGAATTTTGGGATCTTATTTATGTAATATCACGTGTGCAATATTTTTATTCAGAGTTCTATGTTAAAATTTGCTAGGGTTCCGTCTAATTTTCACGTAAATTGATGCTTTTGTGTTTCACCATGCTGACCCTTTAATGTTTGCTTTTTCCACTATCAGGCATGATACACGCCTGTAACCACTTCAATCGTAAAGAACATAGTTTTTCCTACCAGAATTATATTTTGTTTGAAAATTAATTTGCTGTTTTCAAGAACAAATATTGTTATTTCACCTGCACCACATGGTCCGCTACGAACTTTATCCAGCGGGCACCCGTGCCATATAAACTTGTTTTCAGACGTGTGTGTTTATTGTGACTACTCATCTCGTTGCCCCATCATCTTCCAAGGGTACTGATGTAATTTGTGTAATTTTGTAATTTGTGTATGGTTATATTACTTCCGTCCTAGCCGGCTCTGTGTACAGGTCGTCACCACACTACCCACATGCTGGCGGGCGAGCCCAGACGAGTTTGCATTAGTAATGCCAAGAAATCACATGTTTTAATGTTTTCATCATCTAATTCACCGTGTCCTGCCTTCAGGGAAAACCGCTAGTCCACCCTAGCAGCTGTCGGCCCTCTTTCCTTGTGAAGATTGTGTTTTCATACACCACGGTGAGATCACCCATCTAAGCATGTGCTAGATTAATTGCGGGCTGGGGAGCATCCAAGTAGAATTGCCTAGTCGTGACTGAGAGTGTCATAATTTCATTACCACGGTAATCTGTATGATCAATAATAATAAAATCAAATATACAGTGAACCCACCTCTTTTATTCTGTTGTGACAGAGTCCTAGCCACATGTATTTTATTAAGTGCTTATTTTCAAAGTGATGTTTAGTTAAAGTTTAGTATTGCATTTGCGATAGTAAGTATACACGGATGAGACCATGGGGGTGAAACACTAAT
Source organism: Dryococelus australis (assembly GCA_029891345.1). Classification (NCBI taxonomy): domain Eukaryota; kingdom Metazoa; phylum Arthropoda; class Insecta; order Phasmatodea; family Phasmatidae; genus Dryococelus; species Dryococelus australis. Next base: position 149,877,791 of record CM057009.1, read on the forward strand.
GGGCCGAACATGCAAGACTTTGTGTTGTCATGAGTGATAACTTGGAGCACTAGTGTCGAAGACAGACACATTGTTTGGTTGTTCCCAACATCTATGGTTCCGTTTTTTTTGTTTCATTTTTTTTAATAAGAGGAAATAAGCTAAACTTCAGAGCAAGTAATATTAATACTCCAATGTACGTCGGTGGGATGTGCATCGAATTCAAAGGATGTTAAATGTTTTCTTTTCCCAATTAATTCAAAAGAGGTAAGATAATTCAATTGTATGATATGCATTTACCGAAAAGAAAAAAAATGTTGCAGAATTCAAGCATTTACAAATTTAATCAATTTGTTAGTTATGTGTAGCCTGTTTTATTTTTCTTTCTACTAGCTTCGAGATTAATAAACTATTCTCAAACCACTGGGTCTATGGAAAAAATTGAAGATTAAAGTTTCTGTGTTTTAGATCCTTCAAAGAAATCATTTTCAATTTCCAAAACCAACTGAAATAATGTAGAAATATTTGCTCCTCCTACACATACAGTTTTACTTTAGACAAGTCTTACGACATTGGTAATGTCCACGTCCCTTGCAACATCTTTCCTGCAGACACTAAACGGAATAGTCTTGCGCTGTTTGGCTACTTCTCTAGCCTGCACACATTTAAGGTACTCGCAATGGCTCTTTCATCGCCCTACCAATATGATGGGCGGTCCAAACCAAAATTAAGTCAAATTTTCAATCTGTCAAAATTTAAAGGTCTGACCGCTCTCATGTCTGAAAAGAGAGTCCCTCTGCTCGTTAAGTCAGCTCCCCTCCTTTAATAAGATGAAAGAACGCATCATTTTTCTGATAAGAGAAACTTATCTTCAAAATGTAAAAAATTAATAATTTTGTAGGCCTACAAATTGACATTATACAAGGTACTAGCTTTAGTGGAGAGAAACTCTAGGAACAGACAGTAAGTACCTACATAGTCTAAATGAAATATTTAACAAACTCAAAATGGATTGGCAAGTTATTGTGATTTGTTAATTTCATTTTTTTAGGTTATTTAATTATTATTATTTCTTATTTGTGGGCACAAGAAATGGGCTAATGTTACCCAAAATCCCTAAGTACCTGGATATTGACATAATGATGTCCTCGTGTCTTTGTGGGCATCATTTTGAATGGAATCAGTTTCGAGACAACAGCAACACAACTTTAATTTTTGGTGCAATTCTTATAACACAAGTAAGTTCTGGATAACAGTAAGGAGGGCCACTTCTAGCTGGAAATGACAATGTTGCATCAGCGCATCTGGTGCACTCTACACCAAATAAAAACTAAGTTGCAATAAAAACTTCAGGATACTTCAAGAAGTGACACGTTGTAAATTGAAACTCAAGATGATGCATTGCAAAGTATTGACAGTTATTTGGCAGCAACAGAAGAAACACCATACTCAAAGTTTCTGCTTCTTTTGGCAGAAAGAAGAAAACCTTTCTGAATGAGACAAACTGTTAATGTTTCAAATACCTGACACCTAGGAAACAACTTTAATTTCACAAATGTCAGCAGAAAGAAAGAACATTGAAACTTTTCAGAAGAAAGTACAAGAACAAGAGAATTTCCTTGGAACAGCTGTAATCTGTGTACAGTGATCATGTCAAACTTGTTGAATCTCTTTCAAATCAATTTCATTGACAACAGCTCAGTTCCTTCCTTCTCAAGTGAGGTTTTCAAATGTTAAGTTACAGAGCAGACGGATGAAAGTGGAAAAACTGTTAGCTTTGGTCGAAAGGGTTGAAAAGTAACTGGAAACAAGTTTCTTAAACTAGAATGGGGTGCCAACTGCAATATCAGTGATGATGCTAGAATTTATCCAGGATAGTAGCTTTTCCAAAAAAACCAAAGTCCGAAACACTTTCTGAAAAATGGTATAGGCCTATATCGTGTTTTCTACTACTTATATATTACAGAGTACTATCATCTGTTGAATATCAAGAAGGTAAGCTATGAAAAATTCGACAGATTTAAATGACAGTCTTACAATGCTTGTTTACCGTGGTTTATAGCTGTATATCATTAGTGTGTAGACAAAATAAATTTCGTTTCCAGAGGTGCTATCGCATTAAATATGATTCAGCTAGCCGAAAGTAGTATATTTGATATAAATTTAATGTGTTTTATTGCATAACATCCCCACCTTCATCGCCTTCCTCACTATTATGTTCCATGGTATACCCTATGAAATACGTGAAGCTCAAAATATCCCTATGAAGTGTGATTAGTAACTTAATCAACAAACGCATATACCATTTACATATATCATTTTCCCGGTTTTCGGAAAAGCCCCTGTTCTGAATAAAGATGTTCTTACATCATGTAAAAAGGTTATTCTGAATGTTGTAGTGACAGTTTGTGATATGACAAGTACCAATGCCAGTGCACTAAAAATTGTTGGTCTTAATTTTTAATTTGAAAATTATGACCATTTTTGACCCCCTACATACGCTGAACACTGTTTTCCCAACATGCTGCTTAAACATAACATTCATGTTCAGTAACCATGGGTGGCCAAATAGTGATTGGGACAGCACAGTGGTATCATATCTTAGGTGCTTATGGGATTGACAGTAAGCAGACCTTCCATCTGTTACACATGTTTGACGCTGACTAACAGCCAGTAGTGCTAGAGCCCATGACGACGCTCACCATGCACGTGTTACATGTCCCGCATGTGTGCAAAGAGGCTAATGATTTTGAACTTTCACAAAATATTATTTTTCAGTGTAAAATGTGTTTTATATATGTCTTTTCAGAGTCCAATGTGTCTTTAAATGTGTCTAAGTATTTGTTGCTATTTTTAAATTGTTTGGTTATGAAATTCAAAGTGCCCGTGGCACCAATATTATGAACACTGATATTCCTGCATGAACGCCGTCATAAAGAGACAATTAATATGAAAATTCATAAGCAAATTATAAAAATGTAAAACAATATTAATTTAATTTGTGCCATTTTATTTTCAATAATAAAATTTTTTACTCCCCATGCATTTTACTTCCACTTATGTGAACCCCGCAGGCAGCCATGGTAGGTCCGTGTGAAGCTTGCCTCTGGACAGTTTGTCGTGGAGAGCTGGTGAGATAAGACACTGTCACATATGCACTTAAACTTTTGTTCGCTGATTTAGGTTTCCATAGTCAATTTTGTTTAACGGTCAACCTTTGCTTGCATATGTTTTTGCCAGACAATTTCCCCAACATTATGCTTCTGCTTTATTAATTTACTGCGCCTTTTGACATATTTGACTTAATCGAGGAGAAGGAATTAAAAGATGTCGGAGAGGTCACGCGACCCGCACAATTTGAATCAGGTGACATCTGCCTATGTTTATGGGGTCATGTTGTAACTTCTGCATTATTGCTATGCACAATTTTAAGAGCTTTGTTTTTATGTACTTATTTAAGGGTTTATTTCATGTTTGAATATTTTACGGCATCATCACATAGAACCATGTGGCAGACGACTCCAAGTCTGTGTGTAAACCATCATTGTGATTGAGAGCTTATTTATGTAACATCGTTGTGCAATATTTATTCAGATTTCTAGGTCGAATTTTCGTCAGTGTTCCATGTAATTTCATGTAAATTGATGCTTTTTTACTTCACCATGCGGTCATGTTAATGTTTGATTATACCGCCAGCAGGCATGTTACAAACCTGTAACCGCTTCAATCATAAAGAGAATAATTTTCTCAGCAAGAATAATATTTTGTCTTAATATAATTTTCCGTTTTCACGAAGAATATTGCAATTCCACCTGCACCACGTGGTCCGCTACAAACTTCATCCAGCAGCATCCATGCCATCTAAACTTGTTTTCACACACTTTTGTGTGTTTATTGTAAATACTCATCTCGTATCCCATCTCGCTTCATGTATCTTTTGAGGGTTTATGTAATTTTGTAATTAGTGTACGGTGCAATTAATCCTGTCCTCGCCAGCTCTGTGTATATACCGTCACCACACTACCCATGTGCTGGAGGGTGAGCTCCGACAAGTTTGTGTTAGTGATGCAAAGTAATCACACATGTAAATATGTATCAGCAAGGGTTTTATTTGTAATTCACAGTGTCCTGTCTTCAGGGAAACATTGTGAGTCCACCCTAGCGGCTGTTGAATCTCCTCCTGTGTGAAGGCTGTCCATCTAGGCGTACGCTAGAGTAATGGCGCGCTGCAGAGCACCCAAGTGAAATTGGCTTGTAATGAATGAGATAATCAGAATTTCATTGGAACGTTGAGGTGTATGCATAGTAACCATAAAAACAAGTCTACAGTACAAATACCTATTTTATTCAGTAGTGACAGTGACCTAGCAGCATATATTTTCTTAAGTGTTTATTTCAAGTGTTGTTTAGTAAAGGTTTAGTATTGCCCACGTGTTTGTAAATATACACAGTTGAGATGGACACACAGAACCCACAGCATCCCTGAGAACCCTGAGTCTCGATAGTGCGGTGATTGGGAATCACTGCTGTCGCCCATATTACCAGTAAGTAATTGTGTCATCATTCGTCTCTTGTCTGCCTGACTGCGACAATTGGCGTTCCCAAGTGGGGCCAAGTGTGTATCATCCACGTCACATCATCCACGAGAAAATGGTGGATACCACGCCTGATCAACCGCGAGAAGCCATCAAGACACCCGCGTTGGCACTGCGACACTCATCAGCACGAATTATTTGAATATGCCGATCGAACGATGTGTGCATTATGCATTGTGGAAGGGTGAGTGAAGTCAACTTCTTCAGTGAAAATCTATGGGATCAGCCGTTATGTCAATGCACATCTGACACTGTTTCCATGCCGTCAGAACCATGCTTTTGCACATGCACCAGATGTGATGTGCCGGGAAAGAATGGGCACACTACTAGCAGTGCAAATGGGACCCACATTTGTGATGCATAGGACATCATGAATATATAACCTTCCATGATGGTGTCATAAACTGTGTTGAGTACCGTAAGACGAATTGTGCTGAGATCACACAACCGACGACACCAGCGGTAAAGCCCATGCCGCCAGTAGTCGTTATGTACACACCACAGGGTTTGACGGGACCTGACAGAAACACTCTCTTACCAACTTTCGCGGGACACGGCTCAGAAGACCCGGGTACATTCCTTGCAGTGTGTGAAGAAAAATTACATAGGCATTGCATGCATAGAGATGATTGAACTGAGGTAACTTTAAACAGATTAAGGGGAACTGCCGCCAGTTGGTGGAACTTGGTCAGGGACTATCGAGTCATGTATGAAGAGTTCTATGAGCGACTGCTAGGTCGATTCGACACCAATGGAGATGCTACCCAGGCAATAGCGCTACTGTATCACGAGCAGCAGTGAGAATGCTTGGGAATCGAGGACTTCATCCACCGCAAGTTAGGCTTTTATAAGCATTTACACCCGGGACAGGCAACTCGCGGAGTGTTAGAAATAATCGTGGCATCGTCAAAACATGACATTTTGCCATTGTTGCATGGAGCCAGCCAGGAGAGCGCAGAACTGTTTACGCAGGAGGTACATGCCTACTAACAAGATAAGCAGGCGCAACAAAGAGAACAAGTCCTGGACCGACTCTGTGAACCCCCGCCACCTGTACCCCCGTGCAGGTTATTGATGTCACGCGACCTTCGCCCCCCCCCCCATCCGGCAAATCACACAGTCGCCACTGAGCAGGAAAACCCGGCCGTTATGCATGCAACAGGGTTGCAAGTAACTGACAGTACCGTAAAAGCACTGAGTGTGTGTATAGAACTGGAAGGGGAAAATGTCATAGCTGTTCTTGACACTGCCGCTAGTCAAAATTTTGTGCGCGAGGGTTTCATACAAGCGATAACAACTAGGATACCACCTAGATGTCTGCAATTCGCTACCACACACCAACAGGGAGAAGCGAAAAGTGTTATGCACATCACGGTAGGAATCAGAGAGCTGGGTACCAAGTGAGATGTTTACATTGTGCCAGACTTATGCGAAGAAGTGATTTTGGGACTGTCATGGCTTGCTGACAATCAGGCCATGATAGAACGGCACCTGAACGTCTACATGTGGGGACACGTCAGCGATGGACTGATTACGCTGTGGGAGCAACAATAACAACTGCTGGGCCACTTGCTGACTTCGAGCACTAGGTGCCCGCCACACATCAGGAACGTCTGTACATGTGCTGGACCAGTATGCCAGTGTGTTCCTCACTGAGGGGAAGCTGCAGCGCCTTCGACACTATGGAGCATGCGATTGTCACAACACATGAGGACCTGGTGCACTCCAAGCCACGAGACACAGGTATTTTCTTTCACAGCATTATCAAACAGCAGGTATGTGAAATGATCAATGTTAATGTTATTGAACCTACACGATGTCTATAATTCAGGAACTACCCTTGCTCGAAAGAAAGACGGCGAACGGCGATTCTGTATCGATTTTCGCCCTCTCAATAAGGTTAGAGCAAACATGCCGCCACCAGTAATAATCATGAAAGACACTGTCAACATTAGGACCTGATTCAGTATTCACATCATTTGATTTAAAGTCGGGATATTGGCAAGTGCCTTTCCGCCCACAGAACAGAAAGAAAACCGCCCTTACTACCCAAATGGACGTAGATTTTAGTTTGTAGCCATACCATTTGGTTTAAAGTGTGCCCCTGCAACGTTTAAAAATTTAATGGTTAATGAATTGGATGGATTTATTGGAGACTTGGCGATGTCATACTTAGATGGTGTACATTTTTGGTCTAACAGCTGGGAAGAGCACTTGCGCCATTTGAGCCTTGTGTTTGAACGGCTCGAACGTAATAAAGTAATGTGCAAAGTGGAAAAGTGTAAGTTTGGGAATGAGTAGAATGGAGTTTCTAGGATATTGTGTAAAATTTTCTTTTATCAGTGCATCATTAACTGCTTTGTTGTGTGAGAAACGTGAATTTGTCTGGACACCTCAAGCCGATCAAGCATTTAGACATTAAAATTGCATTTCAGAATTGTAATCTACTGTCTAGATTCAACCCAGAGTTACCCATTGTCATACAAACAGATGAGAGTCAAGAAGGCATTGGGGCTATGTTGTGTCAGGAGGGAACACACGAAGAAAAACACATAACCAGTTAGCACAGTGCGAAGTTTGGGGTCACAGAACGTAAATATCACGTTAAGGAACAGGAATGTTTGGCCATCGTACATGCATTGCGGAAGTTCAGGCCGTACTTGCTAGGAAGGCAGTTTACACTCAAAACTAACCACCAATGTCTTGAATGTTTAGAGGGGATGCATAACAGGAAATGCAAACCTACCCGCTGGGCGCTGTTACTGCAGGAGTAAGATTTCAAGGTAGAACACATGGCGGGAAAAACGAATGAGTTCGTGGACATCTTGTCCAGGAATCCTTGTCCGAATCTAACTGTAACTGACGATGCGGAGTGGGAAGAGGCGCTACCACCTTAGCGTGCAATACCAACTGCAGAAACACAAACCCTCGATGTACAAAACATTGTTGCCACACCACCCAGCGAACTTGTTTCCCTGAATGTACGTGATGTGTCAGGAGAGGTACACACTGTGCAAGAAAATTCCCCAGGTGTTGTGCAACGCCGACAACACTGTGCCACACATTACACAGAACACTGGAGGGTAGTGGACAGAGAGATACAAACCAAACCACCTGCTAACTGTGCGCAATGGTGGATGTATCTGCCGACAGAGAAACAGGAACTTGTATTAACGTATGCACACAACAGTTTGTAGCATGGACACCCGGGATCCCAGCAAACACAAAGAAACATGGAGAAATTTTTCCACTTTCCAGGGATTCAGGAAGATGTCAGGAAACATGTACAGAGCTGTATCGCATGTAACACCTATAAGCCATGGAGAACGGACAGCGATGCTCCACAACAGCCAAGGCTGCCAACCGAGTCATTCAAAAGAGTAGCTATTGACATTATGGGCTCGTACCCATGTACCAACATTGGGAAAAGATTTCTTGTTGCACAGATTTGTTTACCCATTGGGCCAAGGCTTATCTCATCAGCAATTATCGTGCACATTCGGTCGCACAGGTAATGCATAACGAGCTTTTCCGAGGTGGGGACACCCCGAGTATTTGTTGACAGGCAATGGGACACAATTTGTAGGGCGAAGGTGAAGAGAGTAATGTACGAGGTGGGGATCATAACACCGCACCAACCCAGCATACCATCCCAGGGCTAGCCGAACCAAGAGACGTAACCAAGATGTAAAAATCCAATTACATGTCCGGGTAGGCGAAGATCACACTAGGTGGGCTGAATTGATCCCAGAGGTAATGTTTTGCCTACGGAATAGAGTGACTGCAGCAATTGGAAAACACCGGCCAAGATGGTACACAGTCGCGAACTCTGTGCCCCCGGAGCACCCAGCGAAAGCCCACCCTGACCACCTGAACAAATCGTCGAACACCAGGTGCAAATTCATGAGGAAGCCAGAGCGAACCAGATCAGTTATTGTAATGTGTGGGTACCGGAGAGCAAGAGGCTGCCACCCGAACTTGTACCCAGGATGTACGTGTATGTAAGAGAAAACCCGTTATTGGCTGGGGCGAAAAAGTAGTGAGCTGGACCGTCACTTAGATGGACAGGGCCAGTGAGAGTGGTGGAAAAGATGGAAAATACCACGTATCTAATGAAGTTGGGACCAAGACGTGTTGTGAAATGGCACCATGACGACCTGCATATAGACCAACAACCTGTAGGAAAGAGAAGCAAGGAGATGACGTTATGCCCAGTACCGCAGCATGTTCGGAGAATTTTACCAGAGAGTACACAGGGTAATGTCAACACGTACACTGAGGAAAACAACAACATTAACACGGGAACACCCAGCTAATGTAATGTACTGTCATTTAAAGTTTTTGCACCAACAGAACATTCAACACCTAGTAGTTAGGAGGTGGAAATAAGTAGTACCGTGACACCATTTCTGGTTTTTTCTGTGAAGGCCTGTAACAACGCAACAAATCAGAGTGAATTTAAGGGGTTTACAATTGTACACGAAAAAAGTGGTAACATAAGTGCACACGTAAATGTCAACACAACCAATGCCAGTGAGTTGAGTTTTAAGGGGTTTCCCCAATGCACAAGTGAATCTGGTTGTAACAGAAGTGTAAATATCAATTTTGAAACCACATGTGAAGGTAAGAAGCATTTCAGAGGCTTTCCAGTTCCCACAGGGGAGAGCCTAGTAGGCCAGGTTTGAAAGGGTCTGGGGAAACTAGTAGGACAGTGAGTGTGATGTCAAGTGTCAACAAATCGCAACACAGTACTCGCAAGAGGTGAGGCGAGTCACTACCATGTACTCACATTATAGTTCCTGCCTACATCCCCACCCCCTTCAATCGCAGAAGAAACCGACGATCTCTGAGGCCACGTTTTCTTTGCCCTCAATTGGCAACCAACTGGATAGAGCCCGCCAGACCAATCTTGCATTGTTCACGCCGTCTGGGCCTTCGAGGGAGGGGTCGTTTGACGCCGACTAACAGCCAACAGCGCTAGAGCCACGACAGCGCTCACCACGCACGTGTCACATGCCCTGCACGTGTGCAAAGAGGCCAATAATTTCGAACTTTAACATAAATGTTATTTTGCAGTGTAAAATGTGTTTTATATTTTCTTTGCAGAATTTAATGTGTTTTTAAAATGTTTGGACATAAAATTCAAAGTGCCCACAGCACCGAGATCAAGTACACTGATATTCCGGCATCATCGCCATCATAAAGATACATTTAATTAAAATGAAAATTCATAAGAAAATTATAAAAATGTAAAATAATATTTTATTTAATTTTGTGTACATATATTTTTAGTAGTAAAATATTTTACTCGGCGTGCATAGCACTTCCGCTCATGTGAACACACAAGGCGGCCATGGCGAGGTAAGACACTGTCACATACACACTACAACTTTTGTTCACTGATTTAGGTTTCCATAGTCAATTTAGTTTACCGGTCAACCTTTGCTTGCATACATTTTTTCCAGACATATTCCCCAACATTATTCTTCTGCTTTATTTATTTTATGCACCCTTGTGGCATTTTTAACTTAATCGAGGAGAAGGACTTGAAAAATGTCGGAGAGGTCACGTGACCCAGGCAATTTGAATCAGGCAACATGTGTCTATGTACATGGTGTTTCATTGTAACTTCTGTATTATTGCTATGTGCAATTTTAAGCGTTTTGGTTGTATGTATGTATTTGAGGGTATTTTCCATGTTTGAATATTTTACTGCAACATCGCGTATAACTATGTTGCTAACTGATGCCAAGTATTTGTATACGTCATCATTGCTTTTTGATAACTTATTTATGTAACATCATATGTGCAATATTTATTCAGGGTACTAAGTTAAATTTTTGCAAGGGTTTCCATGTAATTTCACGTAAATTAATGCTTTATGCACTTGACCATGAAGTCATGTTAATGTTTGATTTTACCGCCAGCAGGCATGTTACCATCCGGTAACCACTTCAATCATAAAGAGAATAATTTTCTCAGCAAGAATAATATTTTGTTTGAATTTCATTTTCTGTTTCTATGAAGAAATACTGCAATTCCACCTACACCACGTGGTCCGCTACGAACTTCATCCAGCAGCATCTGCGCCATCTAAACTTGTTTCCAACCATGTGTGTGTGTTTATTGTGAATACTCATCTCGTATCACATCTTGCTTCATGTATCTTTTGAGGGTTTGTGTAATTTTGTAATTAGTGTATGGTGCAATTAGTCCCATCCTAGCCGACTCTGTGTATAGGCCGTCACCACATTACCCACGTGCTGGAGGGCGAGCTTCGACGAGTTTGCGTCAGTGATACAGAGTAATCACACGTGTAAATTTGTATCATCAAGGGTTTCATTTGTAATTCACAGTGTCGTCCTGTCTTCAGTAAAAGCCATCAGTTCACCCTAGCATCTGTTGACCCTCCTCCCTTTTGAAGACTGTGCTTTCACGCATCTTGGCGAGATCATCCATCAGGGCATGCACTCGTTTAATTGCAGGCTGGGGAGCACCCAAGTGGAATTGGCTTGTCATGACCAAGATAATCATAATTTCATTGGCATGTTGATGTGTTTGCACAGTAGCAATAAAAAAATATACAGTGAATTTGCCTCCTCTATTCAGTAGTGAGCATGTTCTAGCCACATATATTTTATAAAGTGTTTATTTCAAGTGATGTTTAGTAAAAGTTTAGTATTGCCTACGTGTTTGTAAGTATGCATGGGTGAGACAGGCACACAGAACCCACAGCATCCCTGAGAACCCTGAGTCTCAATAGTGTGGTGATTGGGAAGCACCACTAGTGCCCATACAACCAGTAAGTATTTGTGTTATCGTTCATCTCGTGTCTCACCCGACGGCATCACCACACATGAAAATATGAATTAAGCTCTAATTTAAGGCTCTTGTCCACCTCAACAAATCAACTGCATTTCAGTGTGTTTGAAATACTTGTTTTTCCATGGAACTATTAAATGTGTGTCCAGTGTGCTGATGTACTAAAAGAACTCTCACGTCAGACGAGTGTTGTTGGGTGCTTTCAAGGTGTCGCACACATTATAAAAACCATTTAAGAGTAGGCCTACTCCAAAATAGCTTAAAAAAAAAAAACTGCTTTTTCGGAGTGCAGTATCTCAAAATATACGCATCAGATACATATTCAAGAGCCCTGTATTGAACCTTCCTAGTGACATTCCGCCAATAAAATAATGGGGTCATTGCAGAAAGTCCCAAACGTACACGCAGCGCAGCTAGAACACTGCACGCCAGTTGAGAGCCTTGGGCTTCATAGTGATGGACCACTTGATGCGCATGACAGTATCGCACTTATCGCTCTGGTGCTTCGCAGCTTTAAACGCAGAAAAAAGAACCTGGTAGGCTGGGGCCTTATTTATGTCGTTAATTAAACAAGATTCAGATGTATTTTTTAATTTTTCGGCTTTATGTTAGCAAGCATAATGAAAATGGTTGGTAAAAATTATAATGCCTGTTCTGATCACATCAGGTGATAGGTAGAGTATGTATTATTATCTGTATGTTTCACATTTACCTTGTTTGTATTCAATGTAAAACACCAACATAAAAAGATTCACAATTTTTAGAAAAAAAATTTCATTACAAACACATTTTCAACTATTTGTATATACCTACTGATTTGTGGCATGCATTGTAGTGTATGTAGGTTGCTTTTATCAAAAGTATTGAGCTCTATTTGTGTGAAACAATGCACTAATATATTAAGCGTAATAAAAGGTAATCTGCTAACATATGTGGAAAAACTATTCATTGTGTATTTACTTTTGCTTCTACCTCCCCTTCTTAAGAGTGCATATTGTACTAAGCTACCTTCTGTGAATTTGTTTGTGTGCATACGTGTATCTCTGTAAATAAACGTTCTGTTGATACTACTTTTTTTGCAAGAAATGTTAAGAACTCAGTTATCTTTGCTGTATGCATTCACTAATATCATTGAAGTGTATACAATGAGAGAAAAGATTGTGAAAACTGTAATGAATAACATTTTTACAGTTGTTGTGCGCAGTTTTATTAAGAGGTGAAAAAGTATGACCATGCATCTGTAGTTAAATCAATGGACTTTAATCGCATGTAATAAGTACCATTGTTATCTTACATGTATATTTTGCATAGTACAGTGCACACCTTGCAACAAGGCGTTGGGTGCTCCCTTACTTTTTGGCTTTGAATGCACAAGTATAAAATCATCTTAAAGTCAGTGTTTTGTAGCAGTGGATTTATCATCTTAAATTTAAGGACCTGAAAGGAAACATCTTATTTGCACTATGTTTCAAGATTCCTTAATTGAAATGCTTTAACTCAGCTGGGAAATTGTTTTGTTTAAGCTTTGTGAGACAAATCTAGTTCTGCTATTATAGCTGTGGTAAGTATGTGACAATAATTTAAAAGTAAGTTCTACAGTCTTAAGGCTCGTCTACAATGCATTCGTTGTTCATGACAGTCATGTAAGTCGCAGCGGTAATCAGTGTTATATAGAAACTGTTTACATAATGTCTTGTTTGTAACACTTCCTAAGAACCAATCACAAAACCACCAAGGAAAATGTTGCATGGAAAAATCCAAATTAATGGAAAAAATTATAACTGTCATTTATTATTAAATATACAACCAGTAGGTATTTAAACAACTGTTTTCATTGACACATGTATAAGAGTCAATGTATGTTAAGTCTGTTGTTATAAATAATAGGCAAACTATCGTGGTTGAATTGGTAGCAATCTGCAAACTTTGTGGTTTAGCGCTCGTTAATCTGCCATATGTAAATGTCAGGATGTGGGTATCACAATTTGGTAACGCATTTATTTGTTGCTTTTCTCGTATTTATTTTCGTACAATTCAATATTTTGATACGTTGTATGGCTTTTTGGCAGGGCAGATTGTATATTTTAGTAGTGTGCATTTTCACACCAGCTTGTGGATGCAAATGTATGTGGTAAATGCTTGTGACCAGCTTGTTATTCAATTAGAGCACAAAAATTCTCCTTCTGTTCACTACAAAATTTACTCATTGCGATATTTTTATTTTGTAGCATTAAATTTGGTGGAAGGATTTTAATTGAATAAACGCTACCATTATAATAATAAATTGATTGCAACAAGCAACAATCACGCTCCTAAAGTTACAGTTTGGCAATACAGTGTATTTTATGGCTATATTCTGTTTGTACATTGTTTCCAATTACAATTTATTATATCCTATAAACACATTTCATTGTGCATAAATCTATTATGCCATAAAACATAATCTATTTGTTTCACGAATAAAGCAAGACTATCCTATGTATTTTAATGCATTTTTGTAAACGAGTAAATAATTTTATGTGTTTTGCTGTTGTCCCTCATCTAAAATTTGGTCAATCATGGTTAGTCACAGCAGTTGCATTCACAGGACTTGAATTTTATCCATGTTGTATGATTGGCTCTCTATGAGACTGCGAACAACCCTGCGACTCCTGTTACTACCTACGACGAATCCTGTTACAATCTACGACGACTCCTGTTACAACGCTCTACGAATCCTGTTACGATCTACGACTTCTGTTACAACCTATGACGACGTCTTGCTACTGCCATTGTATACCAGACTTTACAGTGCTGCTTTTGAATTAAATTGACATAGGCCTATAGCAAATTATATTCACATGGTGTGTGTAATTTGTAATAAATGGTCATTACTACAAAAAGGAGAAATATAATCTTGATGTTTTCATTAACAGTTATTAATTTCCATTTTGATTGAAAAATTACAGTAAATGCATACTTCGTTAAAAATGGATGTAACTGATGTTACACCACCATATGTTACTTGAAAGTTTATTACCATGCTAACTTGAAAGTGTCCAATCATAACCTAGGAAATTGCAATTACATTGAATAATACACTTTTCTGAATTTGCATTTATGTGGACAAAAGGGTAATACTAATATACGTGCATATGTATGTATATATATATATATATATATATATATATATATATATATATATATATATATATATATATATATATATATATATATATATATATATAGTTTGTCAGTTTTCATGTTCGATTAAGTTTTCACTAAAATACTATTTAGTTTTTTTTTCCTTGCCTTGTACACAAGAATTTTGAGTCATTCAAAATAATAACAAAAACAAGGCGATTTTCCAGCCATGCGAGTTTTTTTTCGTTAGTTCTATGAAAGAACACTTCGAGCACTAAAGTCGCGGCTTTTTTTTCCGTTAATTCCAAGAATGTAAACTTGGAGAGTTAGCATAGAACACACAGCACGAAATAAAGCCTTGAGTCATGACCGAGAGTATCATCGTTTCATTGGCACGGTGATCTGTACGAGCAATAATAATAACAGCAAGTCTACAGTGAACCTACCTCTTTAATTCAGTAGTGACAGTGTCCTAGCAGCATTTATTATATTAACTTCTTATGTTCAAAGTGATGTTTAGTAAAAGTTTAGTACTGCCTACATGTTTGTAACTGGTGAGATCGACACACAGAACCCACAGCATCCCTGAGAACCCTGAGTCTCAATAGTGCGGTGATTGGGAAATACCGATGGAGTCCATATTACCAGTACGTATTTGTGTCATCGTTCGTCTCATGTCTCACCCGACGGTGTCAAATTATTCTAAATATCAGGTGTAATTCTAAAGGGAAAACATTGTGACCATAGTGAACTTGCAGAATTGTCATTAAATTGCTATATTTTTATATACAATTTATATACAGGTTTTAAGTGCATTATCAGATGCCGTAACAAATAAAATTTTATCTGAAACTGCCAGAAATTGACTTGATTTCTTCACTTTATCATCTGGAACATTACCAATTCAAGTGTGGCTGGCAGACTCCTGTGGAAAAGTGCTTCATAAAGATATGGTGTCATAGCAATAAAATTTGTCTCAATTTTGTTTTTAACCTATATAGCAGCTTCTGCCTAAGTAGTCAAATCATACAGTATATAAGACATATTGTGAAGATTGAGTTTGGTTGTAGCTCAATATAGTGTAAACCTGTTGTAACATTGCAGAAGGAACCACAAAAATTTACTGATTCCTGCAAGGGAAAAATGTTACCACACAAACACATTAACAACTTGTGTAAAAATGAATCTGGAAACAAGTAAAGGTAACAACATAAATCTGAAGACGTTAAGAGAGGGAATATAACACACAACAGGGTTAGGTCAGATGGGCCACCACAAGATATGCAATAAAAGGATTACTTGATGCACTTGATTAAAAAATAATGTTTAATGTGGTAGGTGCACTAAATGATTTTTTTCCAACTGAATTCAGTTCTTCCTCATAGTCATGGATGTAGCTAATGTGCACTTTATTCTAGTGTGATTAACCGAGGTGAAAAATGAAATGAACAAAACTTTATTTATATTGATTTAGATTAGTCTAATATATAATCGCACAAATACTATATATTTATTTTTAATTTAGCGAAAAGTTTCAGTAAGAACCCAAACCTGTTACATTAAGAAATGTGTGTGTCAGAACCACAAAAAAATAGGGGATGGGGGTGCTTGTTGAGCGAGTGGCCCTGGTTTGCAAAATCACTTAGGTTGACTCCGACTGATTGTATTGCAAAGTCTATTTACAGTGAAACATGGTTAATACAAACCTGAAGTAACTTAAATAATCTTTGTAGTAATAATATGGTATCAAACAAAATGAACATAGATATTTCCAACACCTTTTCTCAGCCATACCGTTCCCTCCCCCTCCTACACTAACCTGAAAATTAATGTACATTGTAACAATGAGTTAAATTAAGTATGTGAATTTGAAAGGTGCATAATTTGTGTACCACTGAATATTGTTGCAATTTAACTCAATGTACAGTGGACTGTTGTTAAGACACAATGTTTCCAAAGAATACTCTGTCTTCTACACTATAACAAAATATAAAACAGTCTGCTAAAAATTTTAAACTTCAGTTTTGTTTAAGAGTCAGTAGGGGCTATGTAGTACTATACACGTGTTGTAGTTATTCACATACTTTATTATAATTTCAATACATCAATTTATCCTACATTTACAGGTACTCCCCTCACCATCTTACATTCCACACAGTCCTACATGTCCAGTGTCACCAACCTATACATGCAATCATCCTTCTAAGTCAGTCACTACAAGTCCTGCAACACCTTCCCTTTTTTACATTTTTTCGATGAAACACTGTGGTAGCCTGCTCACTCTACCACTGCGAGTTATTTTAATAGCTGGCACTTCCAGGGTTTCTCGTTCCTCTTCTTCATCGCCATCTGTTTCTTTGACTGGAAACCCTCGAAAACTCTCTTCCTCTCCACCTGAAGTTGACAGTCGTCTAATGCTCGTCGACCTGTCGGTTTGGTTTGCAGTTGCATCTGGCCAACTCATCCATTTGCTGGAACTGGTAGCTGTCTGACTTGGTGATCTTATGTGGCGCTCACAAATATGCTATGTTGTTCGCCTTATAATACATCCATCTTCTGTCATGACCCAGAATGATCTAGGGTGTCGTGTTTCTGGAGTATCTTCCCCCAGGTTCATGGATCTCATTTCCCTGTGCTGATGAGCACCTTGTGTCCTGGTTGGAAGTGGTCCATTGACTTTTTGGCTGTTTTGTTATACCAGGTTTCTCTTTTTAGCTGGTTGCCTCTGACCTTTGCTAACACATTCTTCTGCACCCTAAGTTGTAAGTTGTATGTGGTGCTAGGAAACCCTGATCTAAGTATTCTGCTCATAAGCAGCTGATCTGGTGATGCTTTCAGCAACACTATGGGCGTATTCCTGTAACCCCGTAACAGATTTCTCCAATCCTTGGATTCCGCTATAGCTTTTCTCAATATCAATTTTGCGATGCTCACTGCCTTTTCTGCTCTTCCGTTGCTTTGGGGGTATCTGGGGCTTAATGTCACCAGTTTGCTATGTACCTCGGTCACATATTGTCTGAACTGGAGAGAGTTAAATGGAACATTATCTGAATATATAATTTTAGGGTTACCATAAGTGCTGGTGGCAGTTTTAAATACCTGGATATGGGATTGAAATCATTTCCTGTCACTGTGAATAGTGATCCACAATTACTAGGTAGCTTTTGCCATATTGATCAAGTATGTCTGTTGAGATCTGTTCCCATGGGAGGATTGGAACAGATCTGCTACAAAGTGATTTCTTTTGCTTCGCCGGTTGCTGTGATTCACACACCCTACACATTTTAACATATGCTGTGATATGCTCGTTCATGGCTGGCCAAAACAGAGCCTGCCTGGCTTTCGCTTGACATTTGTCCCTCTCACAGTGTCCCTCATGCAGCAGCTGGAACATCTTACCTCTCAGTGCTACTGGAATGACTACTCGTACACAGCCCTTGTCCATGTCATTCATTAACCCGATGCCATCCTCTACAAACAGGTTGGATCTGTGTTTCCAGTACACTTTTGCTCTATCTGTCACTTAATATATATGTTTTTGCCACCCATTGCAGTAGTACTTGCTTACATCCTGCAGCACTGGGTCATCCTAGGTTGCAGTGATCAGTTCCTCTTTGGCTCTCTCACTGAAGGACAAGGACTGCAAGGAGTGGCCAACTTCTGTCATGCTGGGGTCTTCGGTTATGGGGTCTGTAAGATATGCCCTGGAAAGCATATCTGCCACATATATTTCCTTTCCTGGTCTATACTTCAGTAGAATGTCATATTAGTACTATTTCATATGTAATCGTTTTAGCTTAGTGGACCCTATTCTGTGTAGTTCTTTTTGCATCAGTGTCACAATAGGCTTATGATCAGTAATAACTGTAATAGGATATCCATACAATATATTGTGAAACTTTTGTAATGACCACTGTATTGCCAGCATCTCTTTTTCGACCTGTGCATAATTGGCTTCACTAGGTGTTAGACAGCGTGAAGCATAGGCGATTGGCTTGTCGTTTTGCATGAGGTAGCAAACTAACTCTGATTTTGAGGCATCAGTTTGAATAACAATGGGATACCCTGGGTTAAAGTTAACTAGTGTTGTTTCAGCTGCTATTTTACTCTTAATAGCTTCGAAAGCTTTTGTATGAACATCTAACCAATTCCACTCTGTTTTAGATTTTTGTAGGTCTCTGAGGGGTGCTGCAACTTTTGCAAAATCTGGCACATATTACCTGATGTAGGTGAACATCCCCATAACTCTTAATAACTCCTGTCTATCTTTAGAAGTCTCAAGTAGCACTCTAAATCAAACAGGGTCAGCTTGTTTGCCCTCTGCTGAATAAATTTGATGTACACATTTGACACTGGTTTGTTTGTATTGCAGTTTATGTTCGTTAAATTTAACAATGTCGTCACAGGCCTGCTTGATAACAACTTTAACTGCCTCGTCATGTTCACGTTCTGTGTCCCCAAATGGCACAATATCATCAAACCAAACAATTACAGTGTGGAGCTTACCAAAAATTGCCTCATTCTGCTCTGGGAAGCTTACAGGAGTGATACGCACACCAAATGGAAGCCATAAGAATCTGTAGACACCATAAGGCGTTGCAAAGCAACATTTCAGGCTTGATTGTTCCTCCAACTCGAAGTGGTAGAACCCGTCCTTTATATCAAACACTGTTTAGTAATGCTTCCCACACAGCTTGTCACTGATGTCACTAAGGGTTGGGATTGGGTAAGGTTTCCTTTTCACCACTGTGTTAAGATCAACATGATCGAGGCACAACCACAGCTGACCATTTGGCTTTTAGACTACTACAAGGTTACTGATAATACACTCTGGTGTTACCTAACTAACTTTTGTAATCACTTCTTTTTGTTCCAGGAGATCCAGTACTGCCTTTAATCGCTCATTTATCACTCTTGGTTTGCACATGGCTGATCCTGATTATTTGCTCTGAGTTGGGATCTGTGACTATTGTATACTGACAAGGATATTTTCCTAATCCCTGAAAAATGTCTTTTTACTGCACTACAAACTATTCTTTGGTGTTGCGAACATTGTTTTCCCTAACACTGACTAAGTGCTCAATCAAACCTAGCTGCACTCGGGCTTCCATTCCTAGTAATGGGTCAGCAATGATTTTGATGACTAAGAATTCAAGACTAATAGTATGGTGTGCTGCACCTCCAGAGGTGCTGGTGGTGTGTTCGCGTCCCGCCTGAGAGCCGGTGGGGAACAGGAACTGATGATGTGCTCGGTGCCAAATTCAGTATAGAGAACGATTGTTGATGTGGGTCGTATGGCCGACGGCCTACAACGACTCTGGATACGCAGTCAATATGAAGGAGAGCTGAGTGAATTTGTCCATTGTATTACGTAAAGGTAAAATATTGCCTGTGGGCGAAGCTTTCGGCTACTTCGCACGCCAATATTACCACTGAAGTTTCCATGCTTAAGGGAGGCAGGCCCCGTAAATGTAAATACACTTAAATACACTTGCAAATTTGAAGGCTGCTCTTAGGGTGCAGTACCCGATGAACTCAGGAGAGTTAAATGCAATAAAACAAGTCTAATTATTGTATGACTGTTTTATTACTGTAAAGGTACAACGGAATGTTACTGCACTTGTTAATGCATACCATAGTTAAGCGAACCTGTCACTCTGTACCTGCTGGTGGTCGCTACTGCTGGAAACTAAGGTGTGGGCATTAGATTATAATTATGCAAAACGTGTCCCGTGCGTCAATTCCTGGTATGTTATGTCAGGATGCAGGAAGACCTCCCCTCGGCTAAATAGAAGTACTTAAATGTTCTTCAATTACGTTAACTATGGATATGAAGGAAAATGCAGCCTACATTGAATTTGCAGAGGGGGTTACGTGGAGCTTACTGTCTGACCTGCCAGTTGTCTCGAGTGCTGAGGCCTGACTAACGACATGGCGTCGGTTTGGTCGCACATCTGGCGAATCTGGTGCCAAAATGAAAACATGAAAAAAACTTAACATAATCAATAACATGATAAGTTAAATTGATATTGTACATAATTAAGATTGCTAAACCAAAACACATTCGTGACATACTCATGAACGCTAGAGCCCCAGATATGGCTAAGAATGTGATGTCACGAGAATGTCACTACACTTGAAGGGTGGTATTACATGAAATGATGCCTCAGGTTGCTGATTCTCGATAGATAATTACACATACACTCTTATAATTAACATTTTAGAATCGGCATGTGTCGTTATGTAATTAATTTCAGGTATGTGTATAGATGTGACGACACATGGATTTCGTAACTAAGGGCGGAGCTTCACCCTGTTCTCTATGGAATGTTATCGGCTCTCTATGCTGGGGAAGGCGGTTTCCCTAGTGAGTTATGGTGTAATCACAGTGAATTATGCTTAAAAATGCTCCTATTTATTAATGCTGCTAGAGAACAGCTCGCCACTTCACAAATCCTGTCGGAATTTAATTCCCCGTCTTTTGAAACCACTCAGAGCCACGTCGCACTCCGGTTTCGGCCACAGGACCTGCCGACATCCCGCACATCGGAAAGTCGTGGGAATAAGCAACACCGCTTACCCCAGTGTTCCTTCCAATGGTTGTTGCATCTTACGGTCATGGCTTCACAGGACACACTCGTTTAGATCACATATCCATTCATCACGAGTTACCTCTTGTGGTGAACGTTAAATATTATGACCCGTAGCCACGAGTTACAGGGTGGCGCGAAAAGTGCAATGCCATTCTTGTCGACCTGGACTGATCGAGACCGTGACCTAATGTCGATTGGTCGAATGTTGCTGTGTGGTTGATGTATCTGCGATGGAACAAATGGTCACAAGGGATATGCGGCCGTCAGGAACACATCAAATGCCCCCCTCTTTGTTGATCGTATCGTCCTCGCAGACCCTCAAGGGACTGCCATGATGTCAGGCGCAACATGATGTCGGTGGTCGCAGCCGTTTGTGGGGCCTCAGTATGCAAGGCCCACGATGATGCTGTGCTGCGCTACCTGCCGATGCTCCAGGGTGATGACCGTGCTTATGATTAAGTGCCGCTGCCTGTGCTCGCCGAATAGCGTTGTTCCCAACGCAAGTGGTGCATGCTGGCCGATGTTGATGCTGATGCTTGAAGCAACAGGAGGGGTTGAGACCCGTTCTTCCGTCGACTCATCGTCGCAGCTGCTGAAGCTGTTGCTGCTCTTTGGACCCCTCGATGCTCCTTCTGGCGAGGGGAAATGTATGCTGTCCCTTGCTGGAATTGATACGCCTTCTGTTGAACTTTCCCCTGCGCTCCTGATGCGGTACTACAATGCGAGGTCAGTCGGTATCGTACACTTTGTTGGCGTCGTGGCGAAGTCTGGTAGGCTGATCGGGCCCGCAGTTGCTTCACTGACTCGCTTTGTACAACGTCTTCCGAAGACAGTGTCCCTACACTGGGTGTAGTGTCATTCTGGTCTGGCTCACTTCGGTTTGCAGTGGCTACGATGTTGGTGTTATGTGTTTGAGATGGTGGGACCTCTTCCTTTTACTACTCTTCATCCCCAGCAAACCTTATAGGCATATGATTACCGGATGTGGCAGTGAGAAAAAGGTGCCAAAGAGCACTCCCATCTGTGCATGATCTAGCCTCTACTTCACCATGGGTCGTTTCTGCTACATGCTCTTTGCCATTGGGCCCTTCCTCTTACTAAGGAGTTCTTGTGCAGGGTCCTTGCACGTTTAGGCGAAGGTCGTCGTGGTGTATGGCCACCTTGCACCTGCTGCTGACCTTAATGAGGTAAGTTGTATAACCCAGCGCTTTTATAACAACATGTGGTCCGCACCACTTAGGGGCAAACCCTGCGCAAACGTCGCACTTTGCGCTGCTCAGCCTGTGCTCGCAGACATAAACATGTTGTCCGGGCCTGAGCCTCTTTGGTGGGTGGGTTGTTGCTGGTACCCATTGTCCTATGTACCTCTACTGGTGAATGCATGCGTTTTCCGAGTCTTGCTCCCGGCACTGTCGCCTACCTGCTGCGCTTTCTGTTGTGTCGCTGTTTGCCTGTCGAATTCTGAATTTTCCAGGGAGGGGTACCTCCCTTCCCTGCAGAATGGCAGCTGGTGATTGACGTGTGGCTAGGTTCACCCTCCATCTGATTGTGAACGATGCCATGGGCAGTTATTCAGTCCAACTTGTGTGGATTGTTCCTACTTGCAGGCACAACTGAATCTTGAGGTCTTGATTCCTCCTCTCAGTTGGGTTGGCCCATGGGTGGTACACAGCCTTTATATGATGCTGGATTACCCACCTGGTACACAATTCTCGCCAGTACTTTCCCGTAAATTGGGTACCCATGCCAGTTAAGAGGTTATGTGGGCAGCCCCAACAGGGGTAGAATTCAGTATCCAATACATGGGCAATATTGTGTGCCCGTGCACTGGAAACTGGGTATGCTGCTGTCCACCATGAGAACGAGTCACTCACCACAAGAATTATTCTCTTGCCATTAGGGGTGTGTGGATATGGCCTCATCTGGTACAGCGAGATGGGCTTGAATATCTCCTGTGGCTTCCGTGGTTGTTGTTGTGTTACACCATCAGCTCTCCTACTCTTACAGAGGTTACAATTGATGCAACCCCTTGTGTATTGCTGGATGTCCCTGGTAACGCCGGGCCAGTGGAAATGGTTTTGCACATTTCTTGTGGTTTGTGATGCACTAGGGTGGCTGCAAATGGTGCATCATGAGCATGATGTAGCACCTGTGCTCGTACACTTTTGGGCATGTACAGCTTCCAGGTTGCTTCAGGGCGAAGTGGTCGTGTCTCGATGCATGTGCCATTCATTTGCCTCCACTCCTGTTCACCCTGCATGATGGAGGTGAGAGGACATTGGGTGTCTGTACACTGTAGTTGTGCTGTTAAAACGCTCTCCTGCAAGTCGTCGATCTCGAGTTTGGCTTCCTCGGGACTCTCGATGACGGCACAGCTCATGTGGCACTCGCCAGTTGTTGGGTGGTTGGCTGTGGTAGGCGGAAGTATGTCGTCCCACTGTTGGTCCACCACTACCGTTTCGCCTGCCGCGTGCGAGAGCTTGTCTGGTAACTGATTCTCAGCTCCCTGTATGTGCTCCACATCGAAATCGTACACTTGGAGGAGTGCCCATCGTGCTAATTTACCCCTGGCCTCTTTCATAGTGTGAAGCCAGAGTAAGCAGAGGTTGTCTGTTCGTAGTGTGAACCGTTGATACTCTAGTTATGCCCTGTACTATTTCACGGCCCTCACCACGTTCACGTCGTACCTACCCTCAGTTGCACAGAACTTTGCACTACTTTATATAATGATGCACTTGACTTGGTTATCCCAAATCTGATAGAGAACTGCTCCCAAACCGTTCTCACTGTCATCTGCCTGAAAATATAAATAGCGACTTGGGTCGTGTCGATCCAATATCTTGCACTCCCCGAACTTTCTCTAGATCTCTTGATAACTTGCTTCATGTTTCGCTGTCCACACATACTTTATGTTGGGTGACAACATGCCAGTGAGAGGTCGCATGGTTGCAAAATCCTGTATGTTTTCCCACAGCCAGTTCATTAACCCGAAGAATTTCCTCAGTTTTTCCTCGTGTGTGGCGCTTCATAGTCGCTAGTGAGGGCCAAAGGCTCTTCTGTTGGCTGGCTTCTGTATACATCGACCATGTGCCCAAAAAACTGTATGCATGGGTCGCCAATGTGACACTTGTGTTTCGCAAATGGCAACTTATTTATGGCTAGTCTCTCCAAAACTAGTGACAGGTTTTGGATATGGTCATCTGAGGTTTCGGACCAGATGACCACATCATCCAGGTACACGATGGCAAAATCTCCAATGTACCATCGAGCACCTGGATAATCATCATTTGAAAAGTTGCGGGTGCACACTTCAAGTCGAAGATCATTGTACAGATGTGGAACCTCCTCCTATCTGGGGCTCTGAATGCCATTTTGTGATTGTCTGCAGATGTTATTGGCACCTGCCAGTATCCGCTGTACAGGTCCAATGATGTCATGGCCTTAGCCTTCCCCATGTATGCAATGCATCCTTGACACTTATGTAGGGGGGTGGGGCACTCAGTGTTATTTGGGTGATTGCTCTGAAATCCACACAGAAGCGCCACATCCTGTACTTATTGGTGCCAAGGTAATTGCACTATTGTAATGGCTGCGAGTGGGTTCAATCACACCCTCAGCTAGCATTACTTCAATCTGCTATTTGATGATGGCACATTGATGTGGTTGGTAACTTCTGGGTCCAGAGTAGATGGGCTAGTGATGTTCCAGTGGAGTACAGTGCTCGGCTACGGTTGTTCGACGGAGTGGGTCTTCTACTGCAAATACTTTGCACCGCCATCCAGTATGCGTTACTCCGCCTCCCTGTATTCCGGAGGGACCACATGATCGAGTTCGCCTATTTGCACTCTGGGCTTATTACCAGTGGGTCGGGATTCGTTGTCGTACTCCGTTCGCCTTTCCTTCAGCCCGAAATGGATCCTACGGGTAGCTGGATCAACAATGGCCTTTTGTTTGCTAAGCCAGGGGATACCCAAGATGGCATCCTCTCGTAGGTCCGCAGACACGAGGGCTGTGGTGAATGTGTACACATCTCTAATCGGATGGTAATCAGTGTCTCTCCCATTGAGTCCCTCACATTCTGTTTTGTTGTGAGGTGTAGTACCTGTTTACTTGGTGTAATGTCGCTTGTGTACACAAAACGGACGAGCACTAATTTATGGTTTGCCGCTGTATCTATTAATGAATGGGATGGTTGTTGATTTAAATGTACTGCAATTCTGATGATTGGGTGTTTTATTTTACTGATCTGCTGTATGCTTGGTTGCTTACTTCCGATTCCCGCCTGCCCTACTTGTTGAGGAGGCTTTGTTCCGTGGGGGCCCTTTGCTCTGGTGTAGTGAGCGTCTGGCTCGTCTACCCCAATGTTCCGTTTCCTGTCGGTGGTTTGTTGTTGTTCTTTGGTTGGTTGTGTTTTCGGCATTGACTGTGCCAATTCATTCTGCTTTCTCCCTTGCAATAATGGCATGCAAATGGCGGCTCATTTGTGCCTCCTACCATGCCTTAAGTTGTTGATGTCCGTTCTGCCATCCTGGGTTCTGGGTATGTTATTGCCCGGAACGCACCTGATCCTTCTACCTTGTTCGCTGCCGGTTGCTCCTCTGTCTGCTCCCTCTGTTCTGCGTCTTTTCTCCGGAGCGAATGGTACCCATCACCCTCTCTATTTGCGGCATTTTTTCCGTCGGCTGGCTTGGTTCAGTAATACGGCAGAGCGCATGAAGTCCTCTGTGCTACTGTGAATTAACGGTGCCATTGCTAGCCTGTTTTCTGCTCTTACAGTTGACGTAACTACCTCTAGGATCTATTGCTCACTCATGTGTGGATGAAAGTTTTTGATTTGCCCTATCTTCCTCGTTTAAAACACAATTAGAGATTCACTCACTTTTTGCACTTCTACCACTGCCCTGCTCTGTGCTTGCAATGATGTGTAGGTATTGGCAAATCAATTTTTAAATATGTTACGAAATTCTACTCACTCAATACGGTAACGACTGATATTTTTCCACCAATTACTCGCCTCGCCGACAAATTGTGTCCCTATACAATTTGGCCACTCTTGTTGGCACAACCTGTATCTCTCTAAACGCGTTGTGAAGTCATTTAGAAAAGCCTGACGGTCCTCACTTTGTAGTCCTGAAAATGTTGGTAATCGTTGAATTCGGGCTGGAGTTGTACCGGCTTCTATGGCTCTTGTGATTGCTGTAAATAATTCCGGATTATCACGATCGTTTTGCTGTGGTTACATGACACTCATGGGTTGTGACGTCTGCTTCTGTGGTTATTCTGTTCTTCTGCGTAGGGGCGTTGAATGTGCCAGTGGGCTTTGGTACCCACTGGCCCATTCCGAATTTTCCTGCGCACAGTGATGTGCGCTAGACAATTCCGCCCCTACTATTGACTTGACTCCTGACTGCGGCAATGGAAATGCGCATTGTCCACAGCAGAATCTCCTGGCTGCTTGATTTGCAGTGTCCTGCCCAGTCAGACATTGCCAGTGCGTTTAGCATCCGCGCGCCTCACACCTCACGGTTTCTTGTGACCCTTACATGCAAATTTCCTTTTGACACTTCTCATGTGCTTGTAAATGTTCTGTTTTGACTGCTTTGGAAATTTTGTCAGTTCGGAAAAGAATGCATTCGCACATTTCACGGAGCATACAGCCTTGTTGATTCGTGACGGCCTTTTCAGTCCGTCTCAAACATTCCGGATGAAAACTACATGCACACTGTACACAAATTACGGTTCTGTTCCCCCTTCCTGCACACATAATTTGTTTCGCACACCTGCCATCCTGCCAACATATAATTGCATTTAGTGTGGAAAATTGAAATCGATTAAGTGTGGTTGTTGACAGTGACAAACAAATTGGCTCGGAAAATCTTGCTCATTCTGAGTGGGTTGTACTTTGCCACAGTCGGCACACAAAATTGCTGGTGTACTACCTGGGGTACAACTCCACGTTTCGCCCACTCGGGCTCTTTTTGCCGCCATTATTCTTTCTTTGCGAATTTTCAAATTCTGTGTTTTCCTACACGGGCATATTATTTCTTCAAATGGGTTTGTGCTGATTGTGTGCTGCACACACGTCGTACATAACGGTTTTGCTTGTCCTGAGCTTGTACACCAATTCAAATGCTGCCGGACAGTATCTTGTATCGCCGCATGGTATGGAGCGCGGGCTTCAAGGTCAAACATTGTATTTTTACGTGGCTGGCCCTCCGTCGCTCTTGGTAGTGGGAGGGGGATATTTACCATTTGTCGGTGCGCCTCTTTTCCCGCTGAGAACATGTGTTCGAACAGCGTGCGTGACACGTGTGTGTTTTTCCAGTACACTGCTTGCTTTTAAATGGAAAATTACATGGAAAAGTTTCTTGAAAATTATTTGTAGGCTCTTGAATAATTCTTGTCCCACAACAGCTTTGAAAAGCTTTGCATAAATGCTATTGATAAATTGCTGAAAAATTTTTGTTGACTTTTGAAAGTCAGTGAAAAAGGTCAGAAAAGTTTTAAAAAATTGATTTAATTGAGCCTTGCACTTTAAGTTCGTTACTGTCCAAGGGAAAACAATGTAAAACTTTATTGTTCATTTTGAAAAAGTTTGAAAATTTTATTACTGAAAAATGCTGCAAAATTTTCCGAAAAAGTTCCAGAAATGATTAAATTAAATTTTGATTATTTTTGTTTATTAATTGCTGACTGATATTGCTTAAAGATGCCATCTTTACTTATCGTGATATATGTTGCCAATTACTGTAAATGTTGATAAAACCTCGTCAGTTTGTTTACAAAACACTCGCGCCTACTTATGCACATTTGCCGTGCTGTGTTGTATACAGGTACACTTTTACATAGAATTTACACTTGCAGTGTTGAGTGGGTGTGTTCGACTTGCATCTGTTTTGGCTTACAGTTGTGTATTTTGCATTATGCGTTGTCACGTCTAACCAGTGTAGGTTTACAAAAGTTAAAATGTCTGATGATCTAGCAAGTAAACAACCCAGATTAGTGGATATTTTTGACAGATGTAGGCCCTCGCTAGAAGTCATTTGACATGTATTATTTCCTGCTCGATTCAATGTATGTCTGTTGACGTAAAAAATATGCACTCTACAGTGTAAACAAATCTGACAACTTGACAAACGAATATTCGTACTATTAGTGTGACAAATAAATACACGAATCCTTGATTATATCGATGTTGATTGTAGTGTTGACTGTACTTTCTTAATTGTGTTCTTATATAGAGGTGTCTGAAGGTCTTAGGTTACTCACTAATGATTGTAGCTGTTAGTTGTGAAGCACTATCGCACTGTTACCTTTGTCGCATAGCCTTTTGTCCACATGTTGCGTTGAGCAAACTACATATGTGTTGTTGATGCTCTCCTGCACCTCGATGTTCCACTGATATTTTATTCGTTCCACGTTAGGCACAACTTGATGTGCTGCACCTCCAGAGGTACTGGTGGTATATTCATGTCCCGCCTAAGAGTAGGTGGGGAACAGGAACTTATGATGTACCCGGCGCCATGTTCGGTATAGAAAACGATTGTTGATGGGGGTCATACAGCCGACAGCCTATGGCGACTCTGGATATGTGGTCAATGTGAAGGAGAGCTGAGTGAATTTGTCCATTATATTATGTAAATGTAAAATAGTGCCTGTGGGTGAAGCAGTCGGGCACTTCGCACGCCAATATTACCACTGAAGTTACCCTGCTTAAGGGAGGCAGGCCCTGTAAATGCAAAACGCACAGAAATACACTTGTAAATTTGAAAACTGGTATTACGATGCAGTGTCCTATGAACTCAGGAGAGTTAAATGCAATAAAACACGTCTAATTATGGTATGACTGTTTTATTACCATAAAGATATAATGAAATGTTACTGCACTTGTAAATGTGTACCTTAGTTAAGCAGACCTGGTTCTCTGGACCTGCCGGTGGTCGCAACTGCTGGAAAATAAGGTGTGGGCCTTAGATTGTAATTATTTAAAATGCATCCTGCGTGTGAAGTCCTGGTATGTTACATCAGGATGCAGGAGACCTCCTCTTGGCTAAATAAAAGTACTTAAATTTTTTTTAATTACGTTAACTACGGATATGTAGAAAAATGCAGCCTATATTGAATTGCTGAGGAGGATATGTGGAGCGCCGTCTGCCCTGCTGGTTGTCTGGAGTGCTGAAGTCAGACTGACAACATGGCTTTGGTTTCGCCGTACATCCGGCCAATCTGGTGCGAAAATGAAAACATTAAAAAAACTGAACTTAATCAATAACATGATAAGTGAAATTTATTTTGTACATACTTAAGATTGCTAAACAAAAATACATTGGTTACATACTCGTGATTGCCAGAGCCCCAAATATACCTAAGAATGTGGCATCACGAGAATGTGACCACATTTCAAGGGTGATATTTAATGAAATGATACCTCAGGTGGTTGATTCTCGATAGATGATTACATGAACACTCTTAAAATTAACATTTTAGAATCGGTATGTGAAGTTATGTAATTAATTTCAGGAATGTATATGGATGTAACGACATGCGAATTTCATAACTAATGGCAGAGCTACATAGTCTTTTCTATGGAATGTTATCATTCTCTATGCTGGAGTAGGCGGTTTTCCTAGTTATTTATAGTGTAATCACTGTGAATTATTCTTAAAAATTCTCCTATTAATTAATGCTGCTAGGGAACTGTTTGCCACTGCACACTTCCTGCACGAATTTGTTTCCATGTCTTTTGAAACTACTCGGAGCCACATCGCACTCCGGTTTCGGTCAAGGGGCCCATCGACATAGCACACATTAGAAAGTCATGGGAATAAGTGGTGCCGCTTCCCCAGTGTCCCCTCCAATGGCTGTTGCTTCTAACGGTCATGGTTTCACGGGACATACTCGTTTAGGTTACATATCCATTTATCACGAGAGTTACCTCTTGTGGTGTATGTTAAATATTATGACCCACGGCTACCAGTTACAGGGCGGCAAGAAAAGTGTAATGTCATTCTTGTCGACCTGCACTGATCGAGACCAGGACATAATGTCAATTGGTCGAATGTTGCTGTGTGGTTGATGCATCTGTGATGGAACCAACGGGCACAAGGGATACATGGACGTAAGGAACATGACAAGTAGTTCCACCATGAGTGCATTTGAAAGTCACGTGACCCTCTGGGGTTAACTTAGTTCCTCCATATGCTACTACTGTTGCTCTAGTTCTTCTCATCTGAATGTCCTTGGTCACAATCTTGAGTGTCACCAATTGCAATATGTTCACCTCTGAGCCTGTGTCAAGTTTTAAAATGATTGTGTGACCATTGTTGAAACTGCTTCAGATGTAATACAATTTGATGCAATATATTTTGCATTAAATTACTCTAGTTCAAGAAAATGCACAATAAAAAAACCCGAATGCTCGTGTAAACTGTGACGTCAGTCAAGGTGTCCGAATGGTGGTAGAGATATTCCACACATTCGGGCAAGCCATTTCATGTTTGTCTAATGTGCAGGAGACTATCAACTAGTGTCAAGGTGTTTGTCAATAGGGATATTGGTTAAGTGAGGAGCTGTGACTATGGTTTTGGAATCTCGGTGGATATAATTACCCAGAGCACCAGATATTGTTGGGTTGACAATATCATGAAGTCGGAGAGCATCTGTTGACTCGTTCCTCAGGGTCGTTTGGCCGACGACCACGGCAAATCCTCCAAGTGCAGTTGTTTTCTACTTGTGAAAAAAAATTAACACTTATTTAATAATGCCCTTACTTGTTGCATTCTGGGATATCTTGGCTCCCCACACACCGAGACGAAGCACTGCGACTCGATACCATTTCAACCAGACTTGTACAGTAAGTTACACTTTGTGAAAATTGGCATGAGAAGGCCCGAACATTAAATGTCTTGCAGTGACTAGAATTAAACCACACCTGGTAACTCGTCACTGCTGCGATTTATTCAGTACATGATTACATTCCCATCGGGAAAAGCTTACATTGGGTGATGCTTACGAACCCGTCAGCTCGGGTAATACTTTGCAAAAGATATGTGGTCACATGAAATAATTTAAGTACAATTTAAGCCTACCCAGGCGATGCAAGCACTGGGTAGGTGGGAGAGGCGGTGGAGTCTCGGGCCGCTGTAATACGAAAAAGGTTCCGGAATGATAAAGTAACTATTGCTTTGAAAAGATTAGTTCAACGTGCTGATGGCTGCCCGAGCACGCCAAACACGAGCCTCGACATGATGCAGTACACCGCTCGCAAAGACTAACAACTACTAACTTTCTTTGCGTGGCATGCCAGCTGGCTTGGTGGGCTGGCACCCTGTGCTGCACTACTGCCTTGTACACAACATTTGCAAATCGGACACGTACCCTGCAAGTCTGTTGTTACAAATTGCTCCTAAAATTAACCCTCTAAGTACTACTCATTGTACCAAAACATTTCACTGTGTGGATGATGTGGAGATGAAAGACACATGAATGTAAATTACAGAAAATTACAACGAGACACTTTGAAAACACTGACGGTTTTAGGGCTGCGAAGGCAGGCATCTTTATTAAGTGCTTTGCGTGAACTTACCTTGCCATTTTATTTCACAATTATAATAACAGAAATTTCACAGGGTCTATTTACGGATTCCTGCACCACATGCTCTTAGTCATGCTCACTCTGCTCTGCACCTTCATCGTTCCTTGCCACACTGCACTGCACTTGCGCTCGCAGAGTGTGCACACACACACTGTGTTACACAACCTGGTGCGGCGAACAAATGGGTGTTTGCAGCGGCACTCATCACTGTTGACAGACACATCTCATTGTGTCTGCCCATCATGGATGCAACACATAGGGCTTCAGGCCAACCCCCTACATTCTGGATCTGCCTGCTGCTGCCATAGTTCCGCATGTTCTTGCCTTCGTGGTGGTGCACCCTTGCTCACACATGTCCGGCATGCCGAAGGTGGACAGTATTGGCGTGCTGAGAGACGAATCTCGTATGAACTGCATGTTCGTCCATCGTTGCTGCCACTGCAGCAGTCCTCGTGCCCATTCCATGTTGCTGCCGGTAGCTAGGCGGACTAGCGACTACTAGGGAGTGTGAGTCACCTTCGGGTGATACCCCAGCTGGTGTTGGCACAGTTTCATTTTCTGCCATGCTGTCCTCCTCGATGATCGGTATCCTGTTGACGGGCATTGCGTATTCTCCTTAGGGACCCTCTCCCAGAGATGTCACCATTGGTTGCAGTTACGGATCTCTTTGGGTTGCGCTGGTAGCCACTGCGCCATCGATCTCTGCGGAGCCGGCCATCAGATGCACCCTGACTGGCGCCACTACACCGGGCGACATCGTGCCTTGGGCACCCACTGCTGGTGGTTCTGGGGCAGGTACTGACCCGCCTTCTGTGCTTGTTTCCCCCCCTGGAGCTCGTACTCGACGGCTCCATTGTGAGCCTCCAGGTCTTGTGTGTCCTGTCTGTCATCCGGGCCGATGTCATCCTAACTCCTTGGGGATGTGGCCTTGTCCAGCATCGGCGACATGCTGGCATTTCACGGGGGCCCTCCTGGGGGAGGTGCTGCCTCACTCTCCTCCTCTCGCCTTGTTCTGAGGGCTCAGCAGGTGTTGCACCATCGTGGGTGAAATCGTCACCAGCTTTGTTGTCACTGTGGACATCTTGGGGTGACAGATGTCTATCGCATCTCGGTGATACTTACTCGTCCTTCCCACATGGACCAAGTAGGTGGTTGGCCCTAGCCATTTATCCTAGCTTGCTATTTACATGCTGATTATCCCACTCACTTGCATCTGTACATGTTACAATGCCTCCTGTTCACTTGCTTGTTTTCTGCACACTACGAACTCCTCCACTTGCTTTGTATATACAGTACCTCCTCTACTTGCTTGCATTGATAGTGATGTGGGTGATGACTCGCTGTCTGGAACACTTTTCGTCTGGCTTCACAACTGTGTGGATCACGGGTGAAGGGGGAAATTGTCACCCACAGATTATCTCTGCTCGCTCGCAAAATAGCATTGTGTTCAGAGACGAGTTATGAGCCCACCGATTAACTGTACGTGCACGATGGTGTCGATGATATCACTTGCAGAGGGGAGATTGACGACCCACCAATTAACTCTGCCTGTACGACGATGAAGTGCGGGATGAGTCGGACGTACAATGCTGACGACAGGACGTGTCAGGAGCACAATGTTGCCAAAACAAAAGACGTGATGGATGATGAAAACATGACATGAACACCCTCTTACTTGCATTGAAATGTATAACAAACTCCCTCCTTACTTGCATTGATGAAATGGAAATGACTACATTTCCTATTTGCAGTGATATATACAACGAACTCCTTACTTACAGTGATAAATACAGCGAACTCAATTATTACTTGCAGTGCTATAGCTAAATGGGCTAAATTCTTACTTCCGTGATATATAAAATGAGCTCCCAAAACACTTATATGATGAAACTGAAATGAACGTCCTTCTAAATGGCGGTGATATATGTGCACATTTGTGCAACGTTTACACTTACGCACGCAGATAAATACGGGAAACACTCTTCTTGCTTGTTAAAATAAAAACAAAATAAAAAAATTGCGATGACTGTTCTTTTGTTTCCTGTGCTGTTCTTGCTCTCCTGGACAACTAGAAGTTGTGTCGATTCCATAGCTGGACGTGGGAAAAGATATGAGTGCTGTAGGTGCCGGAAAAGACGTGGGAAATATGCTGGATATTTGTTGTGGAAATACTGGTGTTGGTAGGCAGAAAATTGTGGTAGGTAAGATGTTATAGGTTGGAGTGGTAAAGGTAACAGGGGTAGGGTAGGCAGTGGTTGTGAGCACTGGCTATGCAGTGCTGGATGATTGACAGCTGTCATGGATGGTTGTAGACATATTCGTCCTTACAGTGTACTTTCTTGGCTTGCGCTCCCTTTTTGACTGTTCCCTCACTCTCGATGTGACATACCATTTTTACAGTGGTGATGCGATCTCCATCCGTTTTCATTGCTTGCATATTGTTTCCCTTGCTGTCTTCTGTTTGGCACACTCACTGGGCTGGTTGTCTGTGAGTAAGTCGGTTGAAATGTTAGTGATCACAGTCAGTTTCAATTGTCCAATTCACTTGTTGCAAATCAACCGCAATCTGGTTGCGGTGTGTAACTCCTCCATGGGACTCATGTAATCTCAGTGCACATGCTTGTAGCACCATGCACACATGCTCTGTGTGGTTCCAATCCTGTGCATAACAATCTTCTGCACAAATGTAACTGGGGTAAATTTTGGATCTTGTCGATACTGTCACTTACCCTTCTGTGTGATTGCTGTTGATGCGTACAGGCAGGTATTTCGATCGCACTTGCAACATCGGGTCCTCATTTTGTATCCATCTACCATGTCCAGTGATTTTTGATGCAGACACAGTGGGTCCTGCGCACCATACTGTATCTGGCCAGCCATGGTGGTCTGACAACACTACAAAACAAGTGCGGAAGTGCTGTATGCAGAAGTGCAGTATGTAGAAGCATGGTACGTGGAAGAATCGCGGGAGCATGGCAGTCCTGCATGGGTGCATGCAGCGGTCAATGAATGGTGGACTCTCAGCTGTTCTGCTAGGCGTGCAGCAGAGAGCATGGTGGGAGGAGCGAGCAGATGTTCCTCCCTCTTCTTGTTTCTCCTTCCCCTCCTTGTGGCATGGCATGATGCGGGTGACAAGCCCTGTCTTTATCCTGCTGCTGTGACATCATTTCGCTGTCCCAAGTTAGTGGCTCCTCGTCACTTTCTCACCACTACCCCCTTGTGTTGAATTAAAGGTGGCACTAAGCTATTTTAGTGCACTTTCCTCACTGGCCATGTGCGTCTTACTTGGCGTTGTTGGGGGCATCTAGAAGGTGTCTCGATGCTACCAGATGTCGTGTTGGTTACCTGTTTGACAACATTTTCCCCTTGTTGTTGGTAAATACATGGAAATTGTGGGTAACTTGTAGGAAAAATTTGAAAACATTGTTTTGGTGTGGGAAAATTGTAGTACAAATTTCTCAATTTTAATGTGAGGGTTTGCACCAAAGTTGGCCAACATTTGACATTAGACAAGGTGTTGTAATGGCAGTAGAGATCCGCCACACGTTCGGGCAAGCCATTTGACGTTTGTCTAATGTGCAGGAGGCTGGCATCTAGTGCCAAGGAATTGGTCAATAAGGATGTTGGTTAGCTGAGGGTCTGTGACTATAGTTTTGGAATCTTGGTTTAGATAATTATCCAGGGCACCAGATATTATGGATGCTATTGTTTTATTTTAAACATTTTTATTCATGCTTCACACATATTGTATTCAGGATAGGGATGTTGTTCTTTGTTGTTTTGCAAAAGTTGACATATGGCATCAACATGGACATCATCATCCGTGTGGTCGATTTTACAAACATTTTTACGATCCCCGAAATTTACAGTCATTATAGGATATAAATTATCCTTTATCAAGTTAACATAGGCATGCCATCATAGAGTGTTCCTTCCAAGGATCATCTTCTTCCTAGCAGTGATAATATTTGCAACCACAATAAAAGCAAATAACCATATCATTGTCCCACATGTAAAAGAAACCAGCTTGGCTAAGTTGTTTCGGTCGATGTTTCATCGCCTTGGGACAAAACTCGTAGGTTGCCAACCACAATTCAAACAAATTATATTCGGAATACATCGAACCTATATATTCCATGATACCCATCTCTTTGCAACACACCATTCACAATCCCATAAAAACAGATTGCATGGATTGGATTGCCCATGTTTGTGAAAAGAATACTAGAAATTAACCATAATTATTTCCCTCCTTTCTCTATTCTGTACACCTTTATTCGGTGAGTTTCTTTATATATATATATATATAAACAATTCACAAAGTATGCACAAAGTATTCCATGAATTATTTGTTGAATTGTTGCCTGGGAAATAACAGAGTCTTTGATTTATTTAAAATTTCTTTTACATTTAAATACAAGCCATCATCTCTCAAGCTTAAACCATTCAATTCGATGGCAGAGATAAATGGATTATTACCGAGTCAGGAACCATTTGCACATTTATACCCATTTGGTACATTTCCTTATCGATTTTGGCCACAATTTCGTTCAAGGAGAGTTTCGAGAACTTGATTGCATCTTTAAATTCGAGCATACCATCGAGAGAAACAAATTTATCCATGAGTCCCAGATAGTGATGAATGTTTCCTTTGGCGTTGCTAAA
Source organism: Dryococelus australis (assembly GCA_029891345.1). Lineage (NCBI taxonomy): Eukaryota > Metazoa > Arthropoda > Insecta > Phasmatodea > Phasmatidae > Dryococelus > Dryococelus australis. The sequence continues at coordinate 149,914,162 of CM057009.1, forward strand.
AATGATGTAAATTAAATTTCTGTCGATTTAACTCTGTAATTTTAATGAGTAGAGAAACAGGAGCAATTCGTTGTGAAAATTATTTATGATTCCATTTGCCAACTTGAAGTTTTCTGGTTCACCTCGCAAAAGAAATTGCAACTTTTTTCTCTATCCATAATTGAAATAAACCAAAAGAAGAAAATCCACAATATCCACTGTTGGTTCAACCAAGTTGTAAATGTGGGGCACATCGAAATCAGTTTGTCGAATGCTTCACTATTCATCTCGTAATCAAACCATTTCAGGATGAATGTTGCAAAAAATTCGTATAATTTGTAGAACTCACTGGTGTTGGGTAAGCTTCGTTTATGCATGTTCATAATATGAGCTTCTGTAAATTTCAACCTCAGTTTACTAAAAGGAATGTAAATACTGTATATGGGAGACACATTGATTATTGCTTCCTTGACTGATACCACATCCGAAACCATGTACAATAATTCCGAATCTCTGTCGATGTCGGCATTCTGATTATTCAGGATCAACAGTGAGACATACAGTAAATCTGTCGTCGAAAAAGCCACTCGATCGATGACGATGATCGAGGTGGGATGTTTCACTGGATCTTGTTTGAGTAAAATAACTGCATCCTAACCCAGATTGTTGAATTTCTCCTTTTGTCCATTCACAATGTTGGTCAGGTCAAAGAGAACGATTCGAGAGATGTTCAGGTCGATACTTAGCGATGTCATCCACAGCCACATGTTAGGAACAGTGATCTGATTTGGTGGTAGATCGGCACATAAAATGATTTGTCTGCACTATCATTTTATTTGCAGTGACAGTAAAATTCTGACGCATCTGGCTGCTTCTACCTTGCGCATTGTCTTTATTCGATCCATTACAAAATGGAATATCGAAAAACTTTATAATCTCGACAAATGTTTGCTTGATGGAGCGAAAAATTTGCTCGTACAAAGCGTAAATAGCTTGTTCATCAACCATGCACGACTAACCACACTTGCACAATTCTAACAAGAGTAAAAATGTATATATTATCTCCCAGTTGGCAGACATTTGACTATACTGCCATGTATTTATCCGATATATTTAATCGTGGTACCATTTTCCAGGGGATTCTGGAAATTATGCAATCAGGGAATCAGACGAATCCAGAGGGGATTTTAATTTTTTTTCGAAATGTACTGATGATTCCCAATCATCTTGAACTGGATGACCAATTCTGCCATTTAGTCAGTTTCAGAATGTTTTTAAACTTGGAAATATATTCGTTCAATTGCATTTTCATGTTGGCAATAGCAAAACAGCATATATAATCGGAATTGTTTTTTTAATGGTTCCATGGTCCAGTGATTCGACCGATGGTAAATGTATGGAAATTTTGTTTGTACAATGTAAATACCTATATTGTTTTTCACATCTACTAAATCACGATTTTTTTAATTTTTCCTAAACCACCAACTGTTGAGGATACTACTAATTTGTTCTGTGCTAACGATTGGCCAGTTTTTGTTGCTCATTCCAGGGTAATGTCCTACACTCTGTACTTAATTTGATTGTGTGTGGGTTTCACCTGAGAAACATAGACTTATATACTCCATTAATTTTTTAAATCTTATTTTCTTATTGCACGTGTATTTCACCCAATAAAAAGACATATTTCATTTATTTGTTGGTTTTTTATTTTTCCTTTTTTTATCCATCATGTGAGACTCTCTCAAGACTCGAAAAAAGGATTCAAACAAAAAAGTGCAGCAAGTAAAAAAATTATGTGAGACAAAATTGAGGGTAATGGAGCAAAAATGTTGGCATAATCTTGAGGCAAACTTGAAAATTGCCTCAAATTAGCCTCAAGATTATCCCATAATTTTTCATTTTATTACAGCATAATCTTAAGGTAAAGTTGAGGCATTTTCAAGATTGCCTCAATAACTACATGAGACAAAATTGAAGTTGCCTCATCTTTCCTTTCTTATTCCCTCTGATTAGACTCATTCACTCACATAGTTTTGTGAATCGACCCATGATGCTAATGGATGGTGTTGAATAATAGCGTCTGGTATCAACATTATTGTCCTCTTCCTATCCCAGGGCATCGACCATGATGTAACATCTGAGGCGATAGCCAGTCATTTTATAGGTGACCTTGACGTATCTGCATCGAAAATCAGCTGGATCTTTATCAACAGAGTTATGTTTCCATAATGGCACAGCTCCAGTTTAAGAAATGGTTCCGAAAAGTCGACCAAGTGGGTAATTTTCCCACAAAATTTGTTTTCAAATGCGCAATAATCATGTAAATTGTATTTGGTGTTCATCATGTTGCCGAAGGTAAAGAAAGTCGTATAAAAATTCAAGTTGGTAACCACCTAATGCAGTTTATAGAGTTGTTTCAACATCTGTGACACTATAACATCCATTGGCGAATGCGAAAAACCACGGTGGTCTTTTCCAATGATTCTGATTGAATGTGTGATAAGAGGAATAAAAAAGTTATAATGTTTTGAGTCTTGATGGAATTCATTCACAATTTATCTTTTGGATTATTTGTTTCAAATGGACTGAGATGGGAGACGTTAAGTATTTGTTTATTTTATCCTACATTACAATGGTTGTGAATTATAATAAAAAAACTAGCAATTCTACTCTCAAAGGAAAAATCCAATAAAACCAACATGACTCGAGTAGTAGAAATTGATGATATATGTGAAGGACAAAGGTTTGAGAAATAAACTATAAACCATTAACTCTCAACTCTGTTGAAAATACTAAATACGAATAGTTGTGAAAATGATCACTTATTTGATGATATAACACCCACACAGTATTTGGCAGTGCAACTCACCAACAGACTACTCGAATCAGGCATAATAAGAATCTGACTTTGGGTATTTATAGTTTAGTTTTTTTTAGTTTTGTAGTAACAAAAAAATTCTCTTTTTTCATAAAGCCTTGGTGGTCTTTATAAGCAGAGAAAACTTTCGAGTGCTCTACATTTGAGTGCTGTACAATTGCCATATCTCACAAAGTGACTTTTGCTGACAGTGTTATCATCATGACTGTAGCAATATTGGCAAAAACAATGACATTGGTAATTATGTAACCTATAGTAATGATAGTAACAGCAATGTTATTGGTTGTTATCATGATGGTACCAAAAATGATGATGGCAGCAACATCAGGGATGGTTATAATGGGAATATTGGTAGTATCAACAATGATAATGATAGCTTGATGGAGATGACAATTGGAATTTGACATTTGTTGCAAAATTAGTTTATATTAAAAATAAACAAATGTACAATTATGTTAAATAAAAAATACTAAAGAAAAGGCATATTTTTATATTGTTTAGATTCACAAATTTTGTCAGAGTGTGTCGTCATCGACATCTCCCTCCCCCACACCTAATTTCAACAACCAATCTCATTGTAGCATTTCATTTCCCCTCTGTTCCCCTTCTTTCAGTTTGACTATATGGCAGAGAAATTTAGTAAAATGATGTCAGTCGACAGGGAGAGCTGGACAGAGAAACATCAACCTTCCTCCTCTCCAGAACAAGGGAGAAATGAGGTAAGAACAAAAAGGTAAGTTAATTAATACATATATCTTATAAAATATTAATATTTTATAAGGTATATTTACTATTATATTATTATAATTGCATTATTCCTTTTACTCTGGAGTAGAGGAAGATTGATGTTTTTCTGTCTAGTTCTTGCCATCGACTGAAGTCTTTTCCAGATTTCTCTGCCATATAGACTAACTTTGAAGATGGTAAGGGAGGGGAAATGAAATAGTGCACTCTGATTGGTTCTTGAAAGTGAATGTCGATCACAACACACTCTGGTAAAGTTGTGCAGAACTAAACAAGGTTAACACAACTTGTACAAAGTTACATTATTATTCACTTCACATTTACAAGACAAATTTTGAATACTAATTATTTGTATAAGGACCAGACACACAATTGCAAGTTTTCTCCAAACTAAAGAGACTTGTATAGCCTTTACATGCTCCCCCACTCCTTTCGAGATAAATGAAGTTGAATTCCCCCTACTCTTAATTTTAACACACAAACACTTTGCAGTTTTTCACTTCTCACCCTTCCCCCCCTTTCAATTTGTATATATGGAAGAGAAATCTGGAAAAAATATGTCAGTCGATGGGGAGAGCTGGGCAGAGAAACAATAACCTTCCTCCTATCCAGAACAGAAGAGAAATAAGGCAAGAACAAAAAGGTAAGTTAATTAATATATCTTAAAAATATTATTATTTTATAAGGTATATTTACTATTATACTAGCCTTATTCCTTTTGCTCTGGAGTGGAGGAAGGTTGATGTTTCTATGTCCAGCTCTTGCTGTCGACTGAGGTCTTTTTTCCAGATTTCTCTGCCATATAAGATAACTTTGAAGAGGGGAAGGGAGGGCGAATTAAATAGTGCCTCTGATTAGTTGTTGAAAGTATGAGGGGGAGGAATGTCGACCACAACACACTCTGGCAAATTCTTGCAGAACAAAAACAAGGGTAACAACTAGTCCAAAGTTACATTATTATTCACTTCACATTTAAAAGACAAATATTGAATACTATTTATTTGTATAAGGACCAGACACACACTTGCAAGTTTCTCCAAACTAAACAGACTTGTATAGACTTTACACTGGCCTCCCATCCTTGCGAGATAAATTACGTTGAATTTCCCCCACTCCTAATTTGAACAACCAATCACATTGCAGCATTTGCTTTCCCCTCCCTTCCCTTCTTACAATTTTGCCTATATGATGGGTAAATCTGAATAATGACATCAGTTAACACCAAAAGCTGGACAGAGAACCATCAATCTTCCTCCTCTCCAGAACAGAAGAGAAATAAGGTAAGAACAAAAAGGTAAGTTAATTTATATTTAAATAATATATCACATATTATACATATAAATAATAAATATATAAACAGTAGATTATATAAATGTATACATATATAAATAATATATTATATATACCATATATAATATTAATATTTTATAAGGTATACTTACTATTATGTTATACTTGTGTTTTCCTTTTGCTCTGGAGTAGAGAAAGGTTGATGTTTCTCTGTCCAGCTCTCACCATCGACTGCTGACTTTTTTCCAGATTTATCCACCATATAGGCAAACTTCGAAGAGGAACAAGGAGGGGAAATGAAATAGTGCACTCTAATTGGTAGTTGATTCTCTTTACTGCTTTATTCAACATCCAATCAGAATACAACATTTCATATCCCGATTTCAATTAAAGAAAATTCTCTCTGATTCCAAGAAAAATAAATTTGCCAGTGTGTGTCTGGTTAAAATTTGCCTTTTCTTTCAGATTTTGCTCCTATTTAGGCAAACTGAAATGTGTGGAAGAGAAGGGAAACTGGAACGGTGCAATCTGATTTATGTGGATGTGTCAATGGTTAGGTGTGAAAGTGTCGATAGCTGGATGTGAATGTGTCAATGGCTGGGTGTGAATGCATCGATGGCTGGGTGTGAATGTGTCGATGGCTGGTGTGAATGTGTCGATGGCTAGGTGTGAATGCATCAGATTGACTTTCCAATAGGTTGTCACTGTTTTTTATATAATTCGATGACAAAGTGTGATTGAGTCATCTACACTATGTGAATATTTTTTCAATTTCTCCCTTATATTAGTAACAAATAAAAAACTACAAATATTGCTCGATTTTTTTAACATTGTGATTTGCGACCGACTAATCAGCATATGAAATATTCTAGCCTTGTTTCATCTACTTAGATTATGTCACATTCGTTTGTTGACTTGGGTTATGATATCACATTCATTTGTCGACTTGGATTATGATGCCATATAAAGGTTGCAGTTGAGCAACCTTTGATTATGATGTTGCACTTGTTCATTAACTTAGGTTATGAAATCACACCTCTTTGATGCATTAACATGTCGTTAAATTACACTTATTTGTCGACTTATTATAACACCACACTCATTCATAAGATTAATCCTACAGCCATCGACTTATGATATGATGTCACATAATATAAAGTTTTTTTTTTAAGAATACTTTTTTTCAGCACATGTCTATATAATACGAAAGAAAGGCTAAACAGGAATGTTGGAAAGCAGAACAGGAACGATTACTTGCACTGAATGTGAAAACAAAGCAGAACAGGAACGTCAATGTGCTCAGGAACAAGAATGAACAATAGTCAACATTTTACACACTAACAACAGAATTTTGGTCGAAACTGTGGCTCCATTGAATATACCACATCACAAAGCTCTGTGTAAACTGAATTGTATCGATGTGTATTGTTTCGATAGCAAACAGGAAGCAAAATACACATTCAAATCGACCTTACAAATGACCACATTCAAAAACAAAAACAAAAAATCAAGTCGACAATTTGATAAATCGAATAATTACCAGTTGGTATTTCGTACAGGATCAAATCGACAGATACAAAACCAGAAAAAAAAACAAATAAAGATGGCCTTTTTTGTTGGAATTGAAGATGTACAACAATCGAAGCATAGGCATTTCAACAGTCAATGCTGTGGATTTGATGTTAGGGGCAATACATGTATGTTGTTGCATGTTTGTGAAGATGTTATTGGTATCACACACATAGGTTTATCAATTTCTTCGATGTTTGTATTCGCGACATTTCTACGAATCTTACTCATGATTTTGCAAAAAAAAAAAATAAGCATATGTTGTTCGTCTAAAACAAATTATAAAATTCAATTAATAGAAACATAAAAGCAAGCTAGAAATTTGTATATATAATAATAAGTTGTGTAACTAACGTTATTCAGTATGGATAAACTACTGATCCAAACATTACATTATAATGATCCGCTTATCTTTTGTGAGAAGATTAAACCAGTAGCAAGAGCTCCAAAATATTCAACTCTGTGATCAGCTGCTTGTGATTTATACTCCCTTTGTTTAGTCTATCCTGTTGGTCATTTTGGGTATATGATTCCTCATCCATCGACTGGAAAACATGGACTTCAACTTTATGCCGGAGTGTGCAATCCCAATTATTGCAGATAAGTACATATCTGTGTCAGTAACATTGTGCTGAATGAACTGACCATCAACAAAGGAGACTGCATCGCGCAAATAATAATTCTTCCATATACACATGTTATTTTTGAAAGTCGCGAGTTAGCCTTGGCTCTGAGCGAACATGGTGAAGGACGTTTTGGATCTACTGGACAGTAAGTCTCACTGTCGAGCTCTCATCTTGAAACCCATAGGAAAATGTTGGGTAGAAATGTATTTTTGTTTGATTATATAATTGTTAAACTTCCAGATGGTACCAATTATGATGTAATGGTATGCTTCAGACATACAGAGGATACCTATTATGATGCAATGGTATGTTTCAGACCAAGGTTCTCCATAGGAGTGGATGATACCGAAAACTGTATGAAAATTTTGAATATGAAAAATGTTTTGAAATTCTGGCACTATTATAATCAACTATACCCATTTGTTCAACAATCTATGTATGAAATGAAAAATGGAGCAGCAGTGGCTGCGCAAACACCCATTACAAAAAAATTTGATTATCCCAAGGAAAGCATTGTGGTTATTGAAGAAAAGAAGTTTATCGACTTTAGCAATTTGCATTTTTTTGGTTTGTTCATGGGGATACACAAGTAGGAAAATGGAATACCATCTGAAGAAACAACCAAAATGAAAAGTTTTTATTTCCAACTACAATTGAATTATTATTGTTTGCTACAATCAAAGAAGGTATTGCCAAAAAAATGAAACAAACCATATGAGAGATAGAAAACTACCTAAAAAAAGATAGAGAACAAGAATTGCCCAAACCATAAATAATGTTTCTGTGTCCAAATTCCAAAGGTTCGTTCCACATGCAGCTTCAAGATTGCTGCAATAACTGTCAAGAGTGAAGGAAAATACACTGCACCAACATGTAAATGGGAGAAAAAATTCCTACTGTTACTTATGGGTGTGATAATTGTTAACAGTTTTGAAATGCTTTGTAATAAAATTTAAAAAAATATTTTCAATTATCGTTTATTTTTAAAAGGTATGAAACTTGTCAAATGAAAAATGTTGGTCGAATAAACGATACAAAAAAACTAGCAGTGGTAAAAGAAGAAACACTTCTTAAAATAAAACTATAAAAACTAGAAATTGGTATATATAAAAGTTGAGTAATCAATATTCTTCAATATAACTATACAACCAATCCAAGCAGTGTCAAAATTCGGGATTTAGTTTTGGCTCCAAGCAAATGAGGTAAACAATGTTTTAGATCTACTGGATGGTAAATCTCACTGTCAAGCTCTCGACTTGCAAAACTATAAGAAAATGTCTGCTCTAGATGATTTTTGTTTGATTATATAACTGTTAAATTTCCAGAAGATACCAATTATGATGTAATGGTATGTTTCAGATAGTGATCGAAAACAAAAAATTTTCAGAAGCCATAAACCATACTTATGTGTCCAAATTCCAATGATTTGTTTCACATATATCTTCCAAAATTGCTTTAATGACCATCGAAAATGATAGAAAATACTCCACTGACATGTAAATAACTCCACAATTTCGAATGGTTTAGATTTATATGTGTTTACTGTATTTGAAATATTTTGTAATAAAATGAAAATATTTATATATTTGCAATTATTGAAATGGTTTAGATAAGTTTTTACAGCATTTAAAATGTTTTGTAATAAAATAAAAAAAGTATTTTTCAATTATTATTTATATTTTATTATTATAGGGTGCAATCCTGACATCAATATAAGGCTAATGTGATGTCTGCGTTAAACAACGTGAAGTTAATTTTGACAGTATCATTTTTATGTTGTTGAAACCTAAATGACATGTTGGTGGCTTAAAATGACATTAAAACGATGATGTCATAATCCAAGTCGACAAATTAGTCTAAAATCATAACCTAAATCGACGAACGAGGTTGATATCTGAGGTGGCACAAAGCCCACCTCGTTTGACATCATAAAAAAAGTCAATGAAGGAGTGGGACATCATAACCAAAGTCGACAAAAAAGTGTGATGTCATAACCACAGTCGAGAAACAAGCGTGATGTCATAACTAAAATGAGTGGAAGGGAGGGGGAATGGAATGGTGGGATCCTATTGTTTGTTGAATAAAGCTAGGGAGAGGGGTTATTGCAACACACACTGGTAAGTTTTTCCTCCAAAGCAATCAAACCTGTCCATAATTAAAATATGTTGCTTCCTCATTTTACATTATATTCTCCTCACCACCACATTCAACAACTAATCGAATTGTTCCACATTCAATATTCCTCCCCCACTCCAACATTCAACAACCAATCAGAGAACACAGTTTCATTTCCCCTTCCTTTCCCCTCCTTTTAAATTGCCTATATGGAGGAGAAATATGGAATATGATGTCAGCCATCAGCAAGAGATGGGCAGAGAAACATCAACCTACCTCCTTTCCCTTTCCCAGACAAGAGATAAGGAAAGAACAAAAAGGTAAGTTATTTAATAAATATAACTTATATATAAGGTATATTTACTATTATTATACTTGCCTTATTTCTTTTGCTTTGGAGTGGAGGGAGGTTTAGTTTCTCTGTCCATCTCTTGCCATCAACATACTTTTTTCAAGGTTTCTATACCATATAGGCAAACTTTAAGGAGGGGATGGGAGGGAATGATACTGTGTGCTCTGATTGGTTGTTGAAAGTTGGATTGGTGGGAATGTTGTAAATGCTTTGTTGCAGTTCGGGGAAAATTTTCAGGTGTGTGTCGTAATCACATCATTGCAGTTCTGAGAAAACCTACAAATGTGTTTTGTAATCACATAGGTGCAGTTTCTACAGTTCCAAGAGAACATACAAGTGTGAATTACATTCACTTTTGTGACATTCCAAGAAAAACTTGTAGGTGTTTGTTGTTATTGCTTTGGTGTTATTCTGAGAATACTTGCAGGTGTGTACTGCAATCAAGATTCCCCCACTCTATTTTTAAACAACCAATCAGTGTACACCATTCCCCCTCTTTCCAGTTTGCCTATATGGGTGCAAAATCTGAAAAAAAAAAAAAAAAGACATCAGTCGATGGCAAGAGAAAAACAAAGAAAAAATCAACCTTCCTCCACTCCAGACCAAAAGTAATAAGGTAAGTACAACAATTGTAAAATCTACTTTATATGTAACATGTAATATATATTACATGTTTTTTTTTTTAAATGGTATATTTAGTATTCTATATTATTATACTTACTCCCTGATCCTCTCATACTCCAGGAGTGGAGAAGTGATGTTTCCATGTTCAGCTCTTGCCACCAACTCATATTATTTTTTTCAGATTTCATATCCATATAGGTTAATTTCAGTAGTGTGTATGGAAGGGAGATTGTGGTGTGCTCTGGTTTATTGTTGGTTCCCCACACCTAATTTCAACAACCAATCACATTGCATCTTTTCACTTCCCCTCCCTTTGCTTCCGTTCAGTTTAGCCTATATGTGCTGAGATCTGGGGAAAGTAACGTCAGTTGACAGCGAAGGCTGGACAGAGAAACATCAACCACCCTCCTAGAGCAGGAGGAATAAAGAATAAATATAATAATTTTCCTTTAAAATATATAAATTGATATGGTATATATATTATTTATATACAATATATATAACATATAATATATATAATTTATTATATATAGTGTAAAGTATAAGTACTATTCTATATTATTATACATACTTCTTGTTCCTCTTCTACTGTAGGAGTAAGGGAGTGATGTTTCCTTGTGCAGCTATGCCCCCCCCTGATGTCTTTTTTCCTGATTTCACACCCATATAGGCCAAATTTAATATTGTGTATGGAATCATGATGGAGGTATCTCTGGTTGGTTGTTGATTCCCCCTCCTAAAATCAACAATCAATCACACTGCTGCATTTTACTTCCCCTCCCTTCACCTCGTTTCAGTATAGCCTATATGGCAGTAAGATTTGGAAAAAAGACATCAGTCAATGGTGAGAGCTGGACAGCGAAACATCAACCTTCCTACTAGAGCAGGAGGAAAAAGGAATAAGTATAAAATATACCTATATAACATAAATATTTGATAAGGTACAGTTATATACTTAATATATACTATATATCTTTATTAGTATACAAAAATTATATAACATTATATATAATTTATAATATATAACATGTTATATATAGTTTAAATATATAACATATAATACATAATTTATCAAATATATAATTTATTATATACATAATTTATTATGTATGCATGTAATATATAATACAATATTAATATTTTATAAGGTATATTTACTAAAATTATACTTGCCTTATTCCTTTTGCTCTGGAGTGGAGGAAGGTTGATGTTTCTCTGTCCATCTCTTGCCATCAACTGATGTATTTTTCCAGATTTCTTTTCCATATAGGCTAACTGGAAGTATGGGAAGGGAGGGAAAATGGTGTACTCTTATTGGTTGTTGAAAGTTGGAGAGAGAGAGGAGTGGGGGTGAAGGAATGTTTAATCATAGAGCACTCTGGTAAAGTCTTGTGGAACTAGAGAAACTTATCCATAGGTCCCTATACAGGTAATTAGTATTCAAAAATTTTCTTTCATATATAAGGGAATAATAAACGAGATTTTTGCAATCAAATTCCAAAAGTTTTTTCCTCATATAGCTGTCAAAATTGCCACAATGACCGTCGAAAGTGAAAAAATTTTTTTTCCATAAATGCAAATTCAGACAAGGAGTCCACTATTACATTTGAAAAAAAAGAAATGTTTTGCTAAATGTCACCTGCATTATGTTGTTTGTAAATTATCAAATAAAGAAACACATGTTAAAAATGGTTTTGGTGTCCATTCCCTATTTTTTTCAATTATTCACCTTCTTGGTACTCATGTTTGAGCTCTTCGTATTTGTTCATCAAACCAACAAGTTTCTCATCAAACACATTTTCCTTTGTGAGCCAAAATTTTATTCATGCCAAACCAAGGAGTCACTATATTAATTTGCCTGTTATGCATTGTATTTATAGCTTGATCTAAAGATCCCATGTACGATTGTTGGGAGAAGAGTGAGGATAATAAAATATAAATGGCTTCCCCTGAAACCTGGTAATGTATTTACAATTACCATTGTCTTTTGCATCCTTTTTTCTCCAGTTTGTCACCATTACCATTGACAAGCGAATCTATAAAATTAATCTGATAACTTGCAGCTACATAGTTTAATCGAAATGAGTTTGTATATATAATTTAGAAATTATACAATTTGTTTACCAAATTATTACAATTTTCAAGCACTTGTTGTGAAGTCTGTTACAAATCGACACTTATTTTTACATCATCTATATATTGTATAGTTTTATTAATTGTGTTGCATAAAATTATAAAACTAGTAGACTAACACTATTTTCGTATTCATAAAAGAAAAAGGGATTATTGTTTCCTTTAAACCTTTTATTTTCTTGTCCCTTGACACATAAGATATTGTGAAATCGAAAAGGAAACATTAGTTTTTTTTCAAGTGTTATTAGTATTGGTACATATTACAATTTTGAAAATATTGACCAATATTATTATAAGTAAATGACTAACATACAAACAAATTTATAGATTATCCCAAATTGCATGCAAATTCGATTTATTACTAATGAAAATGGCAACCATCGACAATGCAGCTTCATTTGTGTCCAATTATTTGCCAACTTTAAACACTCTTTAGTTTTTTGCAAGATGCTCCCAAGGATATGTAATGAGAAAATGATGTGGTGGGAACTTACAATGATTTGACTATGATAATTTCAATCATATACAATTTGCTAAAGGCCACAGCGACTAATTTGTGGGACAGTTTCTTAACCACTGATCCGAAAAACATTCTAAACAGCATCTGTAACAATTTTTCGACAATAACAAAAAAATATTTCGTGAGTAAAATGAAAGCATGTGTAAAATCTTATGTCATCGTCGAAGGGTATATAACAAGCTGATTTGTAATTGTGCCAAATTTGAACAACCATAATTTAATATTAAACATTGATATGGATGGGTCTGTGCAGTTATTGTGTATTTCTCTCACTTGCTTTGCTCTCATCCAACCAAAAATCTCCATTCACCATTCGCTGGACACAACTTCATCCCAAGACTATCTTCTAGAGCTGAATTGTAAAATCCAAACAGTCCAATGACATCCACGACGAGATACCATAAAATATCATTCCTATAATCTATTTAATCCGCAAGAATTTCGATCATCTATGTTGCAGCAGCAGTATTTTTAATGAAATTCCACCAGGGACAAATCGCTCAACAACATTCAAAATAACAGTGGCGACATTTGGACTAATAAAGTCAACCACATACACATGTTCCTGCTAACGCTAAGGTATTCGATTTTAAATACTGGATTCAATCTCCTCTATGTTGACTTTCCAGCCAACTCGCAAGATTTGTGTGTCCTGAAACTCTTTGTGAAATACAACACAGGCGATGCAAAGATAAATAACCAGCCCAATATTGGAATATCTGTGAAATTATGAAAATCGCACCCAAAGTCTTGAAATTGGGTAAAACCTCCTCCTCTCTCATCTCTACTTCCTGCGATAAAAAGGCTTGTAGTTTGCAATGACTGGAAATGAAAGAAAAATATGTCAATCAAGGAAATGCTGCTCCAAATTGAAACCCACGACCAGCATAAAGGGGTGTTTGTTTTTTTAAACAGTTTTTTTAATGTAATGTTTCAAACCAACCTGATATCTGCAATCGCGATAGGGCCGGTTCGGATGATGATGAAAATAACGACTACATTTCATCTCTTTCGGTGGGGAAACCCATGTTTGATGAAACCATACAACTGATGAATAATTTCAACATGTTTCACAGGTTCATGTGTCATTGGTACACAGACATCGTACATTCATTAGCAATTACCAACTCTTTGAGAAAATTGTGGAGTTCATGTCCGAATCAGGTAAATAAATGTATCACAATCAACAAAAATAAAAAACAAAAAAATTTAACAATAAGTATGACCTTTTCGTTGAACAAAGAACTGAATAAATTTGTCTATTTTGTAGATTATGATAAAATTATAGTTATCCATCGAAAATATGCCGATTTTATTATATCTCTAACGATACTAGGCTACATTCGGTCAGAGAAACATTTTGTGCAGGTGAAAATAATTCATCTACTCTTCAAAAAATACTGCCATGGTCTACCTGAAAATAATGTTCATCAACTGATAAAAATGTATTCTTTTACAATCATTGTATGATAAGAATGTTGATCAATTCGATTACATTGATTTTTTTCATGACTAACAAAAGAGGACATGAACGATGCATAAGGTCCTTCATATTTGATTTTTGGGTATTTACCAAAAACTCGAGCATGCTGCACTACTGTTCGCAACATGTTGATGAGCGAATTGAGACGTCTCGATCCCTCCTACCAAAAACCCTTTAAAATGTCCATGTTCACTTCAGCTTATCGGCAAGCTGTAAACTAAACCGCAACGATGTGCAGATCTTGTATTTAAGTTACGAAGTCCCATCACCATCGAAGGAAAAAAGAATAACTGTCTACAAATTGGCCAATGTCCAAATATCTTACTTTGAATTACGCAAAAAAAAATACAACTATGTGGAAAATGTGCTTACCAAGTTTCTAAATGACTCGAATGCTCCCTATTCATTGGAAGTGGAAGTGGTGCTTTTAATTGGATCTTATACAATATGGGTAGACGAAAAAACTAAATTTTGTCCCTGATGATGAGTAAAGTTAACGAACTGATTGAAAGTAAAAAATTAAATTAAAACAAAAACAACAATAATGTGTATTCCTTCATAGTTTACTCATACACTAAACGCATTTGTGAATCATCCATCACATTCTATTTACAAAAACTTGAATAGACTCTTTTTCACCCGATACGATAACCTCTGTTTGATTTACATTGCCTTGTACAAAAAAATAACAGGAGTGAGGCCTAATTGGGGAGTGTTTTTTCATGCTTGGCGAAATAATTTTTTTGTATGTGCAAGTGCGGTCGATCCAAGATTACCTCAAAATGTACTTGGGCATGGTAAAAAAATTTACACATTGAATTACATAAATAAACGAATTTTTAACGATACCGACCTTCAGCAAATTTTACTCAATCAACTCACATATAATTATATGATGACGTTCACTCGATTTGCATAGTTGACTTTCAAGGTTTAGAAATTATTCAAACATTTCACATAAAAGAGTTGACTATTTTCGACATTGAAACGAATTGCATACAACACTACATTTTTGGACCTCCATCTAAGCTAACTTGTTTCAGTGACGAGACCAAATTACCCATCCGAAATTCGATTTTATATGTGCATGGAATATGCTGGTATGAAGAGGGGGGGTACCTTACAAGTGTGCATTGAGTATAGTGCAAAAAATGCTGAGGAATTACAATCATATCTACATTTCAAGTGAGGAAAAATACAAAATTTTGCACAGTTCAATTCTACCTCCATACCTATTCACCAACTCGATTCAGGACCTCCAAAAAATATATATAAAATTTTCTAGAGGAGGTGAAGGATTCAGTTGACTCTGTACTTTTCTCATGATAATCAGCCACTGTGGACTTTGTGTGATGGAAAATGTGTGTATTTTTTAATATGTTTTATATAAAGAATATATGTTTGTAAAGTGGGTTTTTGTATGTTTTTTGTACATAAAGTCTAATCATGACCCTAAATAAAGGAAAAATAAACAAATACAGTGATACTATATTCGATTTTAAAAAATCCTACCTTAAATGATGATTCCTACTCCACTGAAATACATAATAAACTCTTTCATCGTACAAAAGATGGAAATATAATCAATAGTCATTACATATCAAAATGACAAAAAATTGTATATTTAATGCAAAAAACCACATGAAATGTACGTGATTTTAAAAGAGGTAATCAATCAACACTCTTTATTGATTTTGTCCTTTTTCTCTTACATAAAATTATAGACCAAGTGGTTCTCGACTAATGGGTTAAAAGCCCATTCATAATAAGTCTGTTAATTTTGGCAGTGACTCAATTTCTACACAATTTCCCAATTACAGAAACCTTGTTTCGACAAACACTGATAAACCATCGTGGAGGAGATTTCGAGTTAATTGACGACATTTAGATTAATTCGCCAATTGATGTGTTTATTGTTTATCACTTTACAAAATCCATTCTCGAAGTGTTTATACATGGTTGAAAGATTATTTACGAATCATTTGATGATGCTGAAAAATGGATATTATTAGACGAGATGATCAATCCTAATGATTATTTCGAAATTTCGAAAAATACTGCTATGATCAGGGAGGTCGAAGGTGACAAAATTAGATATGAGTTTCATGCAGAAAACGACTAAGTGTTGGATCTGCTCGATCCGAACATAGCAGTGATAGAAGCATTATGGCAATAATGGTAAAGATGATGGTGATTACGATAGCGAAAATTAATGCAAGTTACACAATGTAGGTGATGATTGGGAGAATTTTAACAAAGTCACAGTATCGGCCATTGTTCACTGTGAAGATCATGTCGATGAGAACGAGCTGCTCGAAATTAGCAAATTAAATGAACATGAAACCAAAGTTATTATTTCTGACAAACTGGTTATAGCATAGATTGATTTAAATTTCCACGAAAATGGAACAGTAATTGAACTTGTAAATACTGCTGCTAAATACCACAACTATACTGGTGGAATTGAATTCTTACATAACTGAGCCGAAACCACATTCTTGGAAATTGAAAAGCCAACAACTGCACCCGTCGAAATATATTTCAGTGAAAGCGAATCGGAGACATAAATCGAACAAGAGGAAATAGTAGCATGGCAATCATTTGAAGAAATTACTATAGATGAGCCTGTGTCGAAAGAATTGAGCGAAATGGATACCAATCTCAAGGAACCTAACAAATCGATGGGGGTGGAGACATATTCGGGTGACATTAAAACTAAAATTGAGCTTTTAGAAAAAGGCGAAAATAATAATAGTCGAAAAATACATAGGGATAGATTTCCACTATATTTAGTCTCTCTGACAGAAAACGACTTGTTTGACTCAGTAAAAAAAAAAAGCTTTAATAAAAAAATTTATTTTAATTTGTTGTGTTTGTAGCCCTTTCGAGGGCTACGATTCAATCACGTTGGATGATTCCCAAAAACTATGGCGATCGAATCTAGTGTTAAAAAAATGTCCAAATAACGGCATGTTTCACAATATGGTCGATTGTCTATCACTACCATTTTGCTGAATCGGTTTGTCAGATTTCCAAATTTTGTGTGATCTATCAAAGTTGAATTTCGATTGCACTCCACAAATAAAAGAAACACCTGCCGCATAAACAACAACAACAATAACCCAATAATCACCCACAACCTCTTCACATCGTGCAAGCATTGTTCCGTGTGATTCCAAACAGAGTATTGAAAAATGTCTATTCTTTGGAAATTGAATGAGCGTGTATCTCGGCTCACCCGCTCATGTGGAACATTGATGGAATCAGACTCTGTATGCCTGTAAGGATGGAATCGTCATGAGCGATCTGACAATGACCAGTTTTAAATTAAATTCTTGTTAATGCAGGGCCAATATGATATTGGGTGTTCTTGAATTTCAACCATACATACCGAGATGTTTCCTATCAACCCACATTAATGTCCTGACAAACTTTCATGAAATTCAAAATATCAGCAATAATAATAAAATCATAAGATGCATGTACTTATGTATTTTTATTATTATTATGGATAAGCACGGTCGTCTTAGTTTTAAATTATTTTTCCACAGAGATGCGATACTTTGTACCGGAAATTTACTAGACAAGCAAAAATGAATATCCTATTAAATTTCGAATATTATTTTCTATTGTACCTTCGTATCTCAATTAACAATCAATTTTGAAAAGCACACAATTACTTTTCCAAGTTTTAAATCGGCAATTTGAAGCTGAAATTTGTATGTGGGCAAATATAAATGATGTCAATGTCTGCACTATTCAATTCGCCAGCCGCGATCACAGAGATGGAGACCCGTTCGATGGCGAAGATCCAATATGCGCACATGCATTCCTACCTCCCTACAAAAGCATATGTTTTGACAAAGATAATAAATAGTCCTATATTTTTTTATCAACAAGTACTCATTCACAAATTAGGGCACGTATTGGGTTTGTACAACAATAAAAGAAAAGATAGTGTGATGTACGATCCGACAAAACAAAATAAATTTACCAGCTTTGATGAACAACGTTATTTCAATATATCCGTTTTTGAAAAAAAAAAGTGAAGTAAGATTATGTAAGTACATATATCGACTGTTTAAACAGTGCATGTTTCAGAATCACATCGAGTATTTGACAAAACCACTCGCAGAAAGAACCAACGATGTGGAAGTTATGAAGAGACAATTATTGACTCGAGCTGCAAAAGAGGCTGTCTTCGCCAATACCACCAAGGAAAGTACAGAAAATAAGTAACTGTTATAAACCAAATTTCTTGGTGTTGAAATTGATAGAACATAATTTTGATTTTCCGTATTATGTAATTTGCGTACTAAAAAGAGATTTGAAGAGGCAACTCAACTTGTTTCGAAAGAAACATCCCAACTGCAAGGAATTGCTGCATTTAGATTATAATTCACCATCTCGAAACATGTATGGACATGTCAAGAACGCATTGAGCCCATCCTTGATATATATGTTTGGTTGTAAAGAAAAAAGTTAATCGATTAATTTTTATTATTATCTTGCTGATTTTTTTCTGATTATTTGCTGAAATTGTTTTACGTGTATGTAGTAACCATTTCCAACTTCTTGACCCACTCTATGTTTTTTAAACTTGTTTAACTTTTTACTCAAACTAGTACTTCGTCTCCTCCATTGGGGACGAATGGGTGACGATGATCTTCTATGCAGAGAACTCTGAGACCTACTCCTGCTATGGCTATGTCCTCTTTGTCTCCTTTGTTTTGGCATCATCAAGTTTATATATATATAAGAACTTCATCATGCCAAAACAAAGGAGACGAGGATATATATGTGTCTGTGTTTTTGAAATTATTTATTTAGTAAGCGTTCGCGATAATATTACCCAAAATTCTAACTGCTAGCATGTACTTGTATTTATCATGGACATTTGATAAAAAAAATTCCTGGTTTTGTTTACACATTACACAATCAATTTAGTTCTTCTAAATAACGTTCAGAGCTTAGCGAATTCAGAATGTTTTCTTGAATTTCTTCCTAAACTCTGTTATTTTGGTGGGCATATAGGTTGAGTTTCAAATAGATTAAATATTTATCATATACACCCGGTTTCCTATTTTGAGCTTCGAGAAATAAATTATCTGCGAAAATCCTTTATTCCTTTTTTTCTGGATAACCGAGTTCGGTGATTAAAGTATTGGAAAATAAGTCGTGATTAAATGTCATCATGTCCATATTACCATTTGGCATAATTGACAAATCCTGCAAACCCCAATAAATACTCGAGCCTAGAGTAGATATGGGCCCGGCGGCAGAAGAAGACGAAGTCGTCATCTTATCCACAAAATTATTGCTGAGAATGCGATTTTTCTCCTATTCGTAGCCGATTTCGGGAACGTTTTCATTTTCGGCTGCCGCCAACACCTGATAATCATCACCATTCATTTTAGGCATTGTCATTTCGGGACATCTAGACATCTCATCGCTGTGGTAACTGTCAACATCGCTGAGCGAAATTCAACGACGCAATCGTCTACGTTCTTGATATTCCTCTCTGAGTTTTTCTTTGATTGATTTAACCATACGATTGTGTTTGAATGGTTGGCAAAAATGACTTTCAGAGTTTTCGATGGTTTTGGAATTGGGTGGTATTTGACGATCGATTAAAGGCAATGCCACCCTTTCTTCTTTTTCGAAACCCTCAGATGGTAAGCAAATACCCTCATCCTTTCTGGTTTCGTTATCAGCCAGGCAGCCATCATCGTCATCATCGTGATTCGATTCTTCGTCAATGCGAGTTTGTGGAACAGATTCGAATACATTTGTTGTCGAGACACGATTATGATGAGGGGATTGCGGGAGAGGTGCAGAGGTATCGGGAAAGGTGATCTTAGGTCCCAGTGTATGTGTTTGATTGGAATCCTGCAATTGCGATCATCTGGGTGATGATTGGGGTGGTGTTGGGTGTCTGGAATGAGATTGTGATGCAGATAGAAAATGTTTCAGAAATATTTGCGAAAATGTGACATATGGAAAAAGTATTTTGACATCATTTTAATATTTTTTTTCCACAGTATAAAACACCAATATAATGCCCTCGTCATTGTTTTAAAGTTTTAAACGAGTCGATAAACTCATATCGACCATAAAACAAATTGGCCACTTTGCAAATCACCATATTTAATATAATGGTACTAAAAGTGGGTAATTCCATGAATATTTGTGGAGGTAATTTATGTGGGTCGTTGTAACGAATTTTTAAATTACAATTATTAGATTCGTACAAAACTGTCCAATTTTATAATAATTGTAATCTGAATTTTTTTTCGAATGCCTAAAATCTGTAATGTATAACTGAGATGAATAATCATTCATTTTTATAGGGGTTATAACTTATTATGAAAAAAAATTAAGCCATTTCATTTAGTTATTTATTTTAGAAATATATATTTTATAATTACAGTGATTCATTTATGACAAAAAAAATATTTATTTACATATGTAAATACAAAAACAAATTTATTTACTCTATAATTATTCCTTTTTCACTCAAGAGTTGTTATACCGAGAATTAAATTTTCTGGTACAAGATAGTTCCAAGCAAAATCTTCATTTGCCAGAGAACATCTTTGTTGTTATGCAATTGGATTATGAAAACCACAGGTGCCACATTCGATGGGATATTTCAACGTAGCTTTTGCGTGTTTCTTGGCAGGCACTCCCAACTGCATCAGAAAGTGTATTTTTGAGCACCTCTCACAACGATGTGTCGTATTCAACATTAGTTTACAATTTTGCTAATTGTTTCAATGCTCATCATCTGATGATGTTCGCATGTGGACGATTCCAAGATATGCCATATATTTTCTGGTAGAGGTACAAATTTTGCCCAAAATCACCCAACATACTTGTACGTAGATGTGATATGGGAACTGGTCTTTGAACAAGAGCCATGTAAATACCCTTCTTCGTAGCACATCTAAATTCTAGGGGAATGTTTTCACCAGTATAAATGCAAAATTGAATGTCGATTACCATAGTTTTTTCCAGTTCCAAATCCAATTCATCCGTAGATGATATTTTTTAAATAATTTAATTGTGGATTTTCCTTCAAAGTTGTTGCTTGATTGAATTTTTCGAGAAATTCTGGCGATGACAAATCTTCTATGGTAGCTTCTTTCCAGAAGCTCATCTCGTCATAGTACTCGGCCCACTCCTGGGGGAATTGTGTTTGTTCAATGTCCATTTCGATACGAAATGGGTTTTTGTGTTTTCCTTATATATACACACACTTGTATATGCACAGAAAAAATATTTATTGCAACCTTCCATTGCCCTTTTCACGTCTTTAGTAGCTAGATTCCAAATCAACCGAACTATAAGTAGGGCACAAGCCCAAGACATTTTTTTTTTTAGAATGGCATTGGAAAATTTTTCCAAGTCCGTTTGAACCGCTCATGGGGCAAATTATTATTTTCTTCCTGGGCACTCTCATATTTTCTGTAAATATTTAGCCTGTTATGCATTTGCTACAATTTTAAACTAATCCAGGCTTCCTTCCAAATTGAACGAACTGTTTTGAGTTTGATGTTTTTCTTGTTAATTTCACAGGGTATCACATGCTCTTTCATGTACAAATTACGATTTTGTTCGAGATTGTTAGACATACTCTTTACCAAGTGTATGCATGGAACAGGTCTACATATATATAATATGTTTGACCCTCGTATATGTAGCATATCCAAACTCCAATGTAT
The DNA here is from genome assembly GCA_029891345.1 of Dryococelus australis. Classification (NCBI taxonomy): domain Eukaryota; kingdom Metazoa; phylum Arthropoda; class Insecta; order Phasmatodea; family Phasmatidae; genus Dryococelus; species Dryococelus australis. The sequence continues at coordinate 149,936,199 of CM057009.1, forward strand.
ATTTTTCCCTATGATATCTGCCAAATTTACCCTTCAAAGGCTGTATTTGATGCTCTTTACGTTCAGCTCCACATTCATTAAGCATCTTGTTGAAATTCTACCTCGTCGTTGGAAATAGTCAAGGTCACTTGGAAACTTCTTGCAGTCACTGCAACTGCACGAATGACTGCTCTGTGATTTCCGATGCCTATGTATATGAGAGTGTGAAAAAAATACAAGTTAATATAAGACAAAAAACACCATCCTTATCATGCATGTAATTATTCATTTATTTATTTCGCCATTTCTAAAACCCGAGTTTGCCAAAGAGCTTGTGACATCGCAAAAACAATTTTGGTTTTTTCAGCATTATCCACATTATGTAACACTGCGTTCTTATTGCAATGCATTGAAGATTCCGATGGAATGTTTTTATTGGCAATTGAATGTTTATTTCATTCATTGTAAAAAATAAAATGGATGGAAATTTTAAACATAATTAAAGATGAATACATCCAAACAATGTGCGAAAAAATATCTCTAAGGTGATACATGTTCTCAACCAGTGACCATACCCGAATATGGTGAAACTTTAATTACTCCCGAAATGCATAGGGGGATAGAGAATTTCGAAATCGGCTTTGATGGGGATATGGTTGCATTTAATGTTACCTGGTGAAAATAATCGCAATAGAAATGATAATTACGCCAATCGTTAACAGAGTTAACTCGAAAAATTTGATTTTTTATACTGTGTGTTCACGTGTTTCGATGGATACAAAAACAAAAAATCAATGCTTGAAATACTCGCATAAAATAACTTCCCGCTAGATTATATAATAATATTAATTCATTTGAACATCGAAGATGAGAAAAATATTTCACAGATATATAACACCACCGAGGTGATAGTTTTGCTATCGCTCGAGTATCTGTAGTTGAAATTACGCATATTGGGACAAGAGGAAAAACAAAAAAACACTTATTTTGGTAAACGAAACCACTTGGTGGTGGGTAATTGAAAGCAACAATGACGAGACTAGGCAATGGGGATGATAGCAGTGGTGAATTTGGTAAATTTAAGCAACATTCGAGACACAAGAAACTGGGCAAGTTTATCAAAATCTACAAAAGTGTTTTTTCAAACAGTTAATCATGTATATTTACATTTTATTTGTGAAAATTTCGTTTAAGGAAACATGCCTGGATTTTTTGCAATTATGGATCAAATCAACACGGTTTAAATGTGTAAAAAGTTATTTACAAATTTCAATCAGAAACTTTTGGTTACGATTACAAGGATTAATGTACAAAAAACCCTAGGGTTATTTTATTTTTGGCAGCATATTGCGAAAAGACTGTTTTCGAAAATAGAACATCAAGATGAATCGATGATGTGATTAATACTTGAAATGCGCAAACGAAAGGGTGAGAATTGGCGACAAATGAACCATTATAACAGAGAACATTTATCATCGCTCGGATTGTATTATTTTGGAAAAATTTTGTTTCTCAGCTGCTTAAAACGTGGCACTGTAATATGCATATATGATGAAAATTGTAATCGCTAATTTATTTGTAATAAAAAAATAAAAAACTTCTTTTTTCTTGGCACATTGTTTTTTTATTTCCTCCCTCACATGGAGCAAAAAAAAATTTAAGTATTTTTTACCAGCATAACACAGCAAATAATACGAATAATGAATTGTTTTTCTTCCAGTCAAACACAAGTCGATGTTGTCGGACGAGAGCAACGAATACTTGCGCAATAATATCGATAGTTTGTATTTTGCATTACTGGCAAGAGAATATGGCCCAAATTGTTTCCTATGTACCACTTCGATCAAGATTTTTGTCTCTTTCTTGTTTATAAGTATTTTGATTTACATCTTACTTCACGAACAAGATTATTGACTTGAGTAAAATGGACAAGGAGTGGGAACATATTGGGAAAATTATCAAAAGCATAGAGGAAATTGGACGAGTAACTGTCAATGCGAATCTGGATCGCATAATAATTCAACTCGTCTGCTGGTATCACACCAAATATGAGCGAAACAAAATCATCTCCATAGTCGGATCAAGTGAACTTTGTAAAATCACCCCACAGGAAATTTCGCCCTTTGGTTACGATCTTTTGTTAAAGTGTATATTTGCTCATTGTTCGGCAAAAAAAATGCGGTGCAGAGTACGACTGTGGACTGGTTGTGCAAAAAAAAGTTTGGCTTACCAATTTTGGACTTCGATGTCGTCAAGGAACACAATTTCGACTTGTACAAAGAGAACCTCGTTTGGCGCGATCGTGATTGAGTTTGTCGAGACTGTTACTGCAGCCATGTTCCCACTTTACACCAAGGGGTCCTGCATAATAATGCATCTCGTTGGCTGGTATGACACCAAATACAATAGAAACAAAATCATCTCCATTGTCGAATACAGTGAACTCTGTAAAATCACCCCACAGGAAATTTTGCCATTTGATTACGATCTTTTGTTAAAGTGTATGTTTACTCATTGGTCGGCAAAAAAAACAATGTGGAGCAGAGTACAACTGTGGGCTGGCTGCACACAAAAATTGTGACTTACCAACGCATAATCCGACAAGGAACACAATTTCGACTCGTACGAAGAGAACCTCGTTTGGCGCGATCATGTGACTGAGTTTGTCGAGAATGTTACTGCAGCCATGTTCTTATTTTACGTCAAGGGGTCTTGTCTGGTGATTCATTGGCCCGAAAAGGCAAACTTTCTCCTAATTCTAGCCATAGTGATGGAATTTGTTAGTGCAAATGTATTTTTTGCCATCTTTCTCACATCTACTCGCAATCGAACGAGGGGTTGGACAATCCAGCACAGTGTTCCTTGCCCACCATCCGAGACCACGTTCCCGAATGGCTGAGCACATATGATCATTTTAAAAACTAAGTCCCATCAATATATGGACTCTAAAGGATGAGCTCATGTCTTTTGTTCCCTTTTACGATCCCTTCAAGGAGGGCCAAGCCATCATAGTTTCCATAACTTCCAGTTCATCATGAGAAGTTTTTTCTTTAAAACTCGATCGGACCAATGAATAAGTCAGACGATACACGTTCATCGATCAGGCAATCAGGCAAATGAGAAATTACTAGAAATTGATTGTAGCAAATGACTGTCAGGTACAAAAAGGAAATGATGTAGGTGGTTATTGCGAGGAAGGTTGGATAAAGTCATCCATTGGATCGACCAAGTACAGGTTTTGATTTGAATATATCGCTGTTTATTTCGTCATGTGTGTTTGATGGAGAAATTATTCACGAAATTGAAAGTCTACGTGGAAGTGACGATGAGAGTGTAATTACAGAGATGTACTAATTGTATAGTGTCAGCACGATCGAAACAAGTTATCAGATTGAGACCAACCACTTTTCTTAAATTGGAAAAACATCTCATCCGAGTACACATTCGGAAGGGCCGAACATCAGGTTCCTTTTTACGATCGTGAATTTTACCCCTTTAGTAAAAATCATTTGTATGTGATGGATCATTTCGAGGAGGCAATACGACAACCGACATTGACTTTGATCATTGAAAGGAAAATTTCATGCATGCACTTATAGATGGTTTAATGCCTGAGGATTCTAACTTTTTTTTTATGTGTCTTACACTTTCTAGAAGTGTTATTGCAAAACAAATAATATCGAAATTAAAAACATAAATATCATTATTGAAGTTAATGAATGGTGGAACAAGAGGAATTTGGGTAAGCAAAAATGGAGAAGGCAAGATCAGCATAAACATAAATATTCCAAAAATGGTTCGAAACAAAGTAGAGATGAAGAATATGGCAATGTATGTGAACACAGCACAGATGAAAACTATCCTCCATGAAAACAGTTGTGTGGACCTGCATCATTGGATACATTTAAAGAAAATTATGACTGGTTCGTCTTTTTTTTAATCAGAGATGGTTAATCGTAGTTATATGACGAGTGTGCTGTCATTGCTCGTTCGCTACATCGACAGTAAAAACTTTATAAAGTTGATCAGATATGTGTTCAAGTTTTTAAACCCGAACTGGTATGCAAAGTTCATCTTGAGTGGTTGATGAACCCACAAAAATATAATCAATCACTTGTACACAGAATTCTACAAGACCGACGTTCTTTACTTATTGGTTTCGTCTTTATGTAAAGGACCTCTCAACTGAACAATCCTGTTCAATGTGTACAAATACGTCATCTTTGGCAAATCCAATGGCCGAGATGGTGGTAGTGATAATGGGGATTTGTCCTCGCATATAAAAAAGAAATGGTCATCAATGACAGCTTGTAAGGCGACTTATTTCTTCTTTTCTGATATTTTATTGATGAGGCAATGTGGCAACTTGGTATTGTTGTTTAGCAATGGAACATTTTTCGATTGTTTGCGAAAGCGAATTGTCCTTTAGTCTCAAAATACAAGAGTATGAGGCTGTTCAAGACCATCTAGTTTACCAAGTCTTTTGTGATGGGTATGCATTTAACCCAATACTAAATGTATGTGAAACAATTTCGCCTTACTTGACATGTCTAGTGGATATCAAGCACCATTACGACATTCCAAAACCGATTATCACCCTGGTCCATTTCCCTCATGTACAAGATCTGTGTTCCGACAGCTACCTTAAATTGCGACATTTCTTATTGTGGTTGCAATACAACTAGTTGATGGTGATGTTACCCTGCCCAATATTTTCAAACATAGTGGCTAAGCAGCATGCATTAATCGAAACTGATTTCAAACCCCTCGACTTCATCAATGAAAATTTAGTGATCACATTCAATGATTTGTCTCTAAACTACAAATGGCCTCCAACACTCGTAGAAAACTTAAAGCTCATTACCGGTACAATATTGGCATTAGCCTTCAAAAATTTTGTGTACTTGCTGTATATTTTAACTCAGAAATATGCGGTGAACCTGAAATAAGTTACTCCATTTATACATTCCATTTTCGGGCGACACATGCAGAAAATACTCGGTTTGCCAACTTTATTTTCGCCTTGAAAAACATTCTTCAGTTTTGTGATTTGTTAAAGAATATCACAAGAAACAAAAGTGGTGTTCGCGGTAGAGAAGGAGACTTGGATGATGAACATGATTGTGGTACAGAAATTGACGACGACGATGAAAGAATGACTACACTGTTCAATACTTTACAATCTATGAATTCTTTTTATGCAATGATCGAGAAGTTTTTGTGCATAAGGCAAAAACAACTCTTTGCCAAGGATAAGGCCAAACAAACTGAAAAAATAGTGGCTAGAGCTTCCTTACCAATAGATGCTGCATTGTCACAGCCAGATCGTCCTGAGTCCAGTTTTCAAATATCACCATTGAAAGTTCAATGTCTGCAATGGCTGATGGAAACGAGCTGCTCAATGAGGATAATTTCGAATTTGTGGTTCAAAACTTGAAGTTTGGAGATGAAGGGCAGGTCGAATCGTCCATCGCACTGACTGAGTTCGAGGATGGATTCAAATGTAATGTGTTCATCATCTTTTTGTGGTTGTTGCGTATGTGGTTTCGCAATCCCTATGCAGATTACATTTTTTTCGACATTTAAATGAAGATTGCTTCGAAATTTGTGATGATTTGTAACAACTTGTTATCGAACATGTTTGCCAACATGTGCAAATGAATCATGTAAAGGACCTTGCTAATTTAATGTGATCATTCTGCAAAAATTCATGAGTTTACCTTCCTGTTCATATTGAGCCAAAGATTGAGTGGCATAATCTCAAAGAACTTAACGATTGGTACAAATACTTGAACATCTACCCAAGAGAGCACCAAACCACATCCAAAGAGGACTTGTTACTTACCAAGTACTTGGATCATATGTATATTGGATTTGCATCCATGATTTTATATGGCGAATTCAACATGGATTTGATAGTCACTCTAATGAAGTTTATGGTACTTTATGGTTGAACTGGATATTCTTTAGAAACTACACAACACGGGTTAACCGGGCCATCTCGCATTGAATTCGGCCAAGAACCCACACACTGATCACGATCACTTACCAGTTGCCTTGAGTCACAACACATGTTGTGTATCAACAAGTTGGACTCATTCAATGTCAGCTACTTCAAAGTGTTTTGTAACATGGGATGTAAGCCCACTAAGTTCATGTACTCAAACAAGTCGGTCGACTTACCCATAACTGCTAAACCTATAATCACCAGACAGAAAATGCTTTTGGTCATGGATATGGCCATGATGGGTCAATTACTTCCCATCATGAAAAGTTTCCAATACTTCCAGTTCAATCCTAATAACCTGCTACTTTTTGATTGCTTGCTTGACAATGTGGAACTTGGTAATCACAGCAAAGCAACCCCTCTATTGTGCGGCATATTATTCACTCAATGCGAACCAGAATTTACACCAAGACAAGATATTTTGGGAATTCACCTTCCCAATAAGATGGTACTCATCAACTTGGTTTTTTAAACAAAACAAACAGGCCAGTTTCCATGACCAAGCCCTCGTATGTCGATGCAAAATATCCAGAATATGTGCTGAATTCACACAACACTTCGAAATTCTTTTCGATGGTTAAGGTACACATGGCTAATAAAAGTTGTCGTAAAGGCGACTAAAAGAATAAAGCAAATGAGGAACAAAAATAATAAAAGTTTGTTTACAAAACCAAATTTAATGATTTTTTACCTGGAAGTTTATGGCAAACTAGACATACATTTTGAAAAATGTAATAGAACCAACAATATTCTATTGTCTCTTCCAAAGATGCAATGCTTTTGTAAATAAAAAATAATAAAATAATTTTATTTCATAATATTCTAATTCCCCGTATATTCTTGCCAATGAGTGGCTAGTCATTAGCAGAACTCTGTTGGCACATCCACACATTAATTTGTTGGCCCAACACCAAACAATGTAAATAATGTATATGTTTTATCGTGTTTTTATTCAGGCTTTCATAATAAACATATTTTATATATTTCAAAACTCAAGTCAAAGATAGCCAAAGATCGATTCAAGCTTAATGTACTAATATAACTAGATTGTTGATACCAACACTCTTTGTAGAGGTGAATTAGCAATACCAACATCTGGTACAAGTACCATCATCTAAATGATGGTGGAGTATACAAAGCAATCTACTAAAGCTTAACATACTGAAATACCTAGACTTTTGTGGACACAAAAACCTTTGCAAAGTCGGATAACATTTCAAGTCTGGTACATGTACAATTGCAATGGTAAACAGGCATACAAAGCAAGAGCTTCTTCAGCAGCATCAAGCTTAACATACTTATATACCTAGATGTTTTTTGGACACAACGACCTTTGCAGTGTCAAATAACATTTCAAGTCTAGTACAAGTACCATCAAAATGGTAAATGGGTGTACAAAGCAATATGTTCTCCAGCAAGTATCTTTTTTTATATTTATAAATAAAGAGTTGGTTTTGTTATATATTTGTAGGTGATAAAAAAATAATGCAAATGTTTACATTACTTGGAGCATGAGTTAATATAAAGGAATATTTATTATTATACTTACCCCTTTCCTTCTGCCCCGAGAGAAAGAGTGATGTTTCCACATTCAGCTCTTGTCATTGACTGACGTCCTTTTTACAGATTCTGTCATCATATAAGCCAAACAGTAAGGAGCGGAGGTAAGGGGAAATGAAATACTGTACTCCGATTCGTTGTTGATGGTAGGAGAGGCAGGGGGAAGAAACATATCAAATCATCAGCTTGTATTATTATTTCACATGAAAGTGTGTGTTGTAACCACACTTGCTTACTTTCGAGAAAAATTGCAAGCATTAGTGTTATAATCACAGCTGTTTAATTTTGAGAGAAGTTGTTACTTAATTCCGAGAAAAGTGGTGAGTGAAGTTGAATTCCCCCACTCCTAATTTCAACAACAAATCACATTGCAGCATACATTTCCCCTCTATTCCCCTCATAAATATGTGATATAAGATATAATATATACAACGTAATTTTAAAACAGAGTATGTGGGACCTTGCAAACATGAAATATTTGTATTATTGAAGTATTGCCACACTTTAAAGTTATCCATGTATTTGCACCACAGTATGTCTGGACATTTATAATCAATATTGACCTCATGGGACCTTACAAACATAAATTATTTGTATTGTTGAAGTATTTTTACACATTAAAGTTATCTATGTATTTGCACCACAACATGTCTGGACATTTATAATCAATATTGACCACATGGGACCTTGTAAACATTAAATATTTGTATTATTGAAGTATTTTTACAGATTTAAGTTATCCACATATTTGCACCACAGTATGTCTGGACATTAATAAACAATATTGACCATGTGCGACCTTGCAAACATGAAATATTTGTATTATTGAAGTATTTTTTCACACATTAAAGTTAGCCAAATATTTGCACTACAGTATGTCTGAATGTTTATATTCAATATTGACCATGTTGGACCATTCAAACATTAAATATTTATATTATTGAAGTATTTTTACACATTAAAGTTACCCCATATTTGCACCACAGTATGTCTGGCAATTTATAATTAATGTTGACCACATGCGACCTTGCAAACATGAAATATTTGTATTATTGAAGTATTTTTAGACATTAAAATGGTCCAGGTATCTACACCAGAATACATTTGGATTTTTATAATTAATATTGACCATGTGGGACCTTTCAAACATGAAGTATTTGTATTATTGAAGTCCAAATGTACTGATGTCCAGACACATGGGTAATTTTCAATTTCAAATAATACTGTAAGAATACAAATGTTTCATGTTTGCAATGTCCCATATTGACCTCACTAATTATAAAAGCTCAAACTTACTGATAAACATGTGGGTAATTTTAAAGTATATAAATATTTTAGGTCCCATGGGGACAACTTTAATTATTGTTGTCCATTTGGGAGTTTAAATATTAAATTAATTTACTTTTATAAAATAAACTTAAAAATAGGTTTTGCTTGCTGCTACTTACCAACAACACAATGTGGTGCGTATAACCGAAAAGCTCAAATGACTGACCTGGTCTCATGAGGAGAGAGACAGGCTATGCCTTTGGGAGGCTTTCCTTCCAGTATCAGAGCCAGGAGCGATGATGTACCATTTCAGTAAATAAGTTTACTTATATTTAAAACATATTTTCTGCTATCTCTTGGTGAATATATGATGCTGCTTATATTCATATTGTAGCAAAGAACTATTTTATTACTCATCAATAATGTCGACATAGAAATAAGTGTCATCACTGCAGTTGTAATATAATTACTCCCTATGCAACTTTTTTCTACTTTATTATTATAATTCTGTGAAAAAATTAGGCTGGCCTAAATAACTATGGTTATAAAACCAGAAATGTAATTGATCTCGGAAAAAAAGAAGAAAACTGAACAAATATGTCTACAAACTTTTTAATATTACAAATAATCTGAACTCCATAAACTTACCAGTCAAACAATACACATGCATATTAATGTCGAAATTGCAATGTTCAGGAAAAAATCAGAACTTTTATTGTATAACACAGATAAACATAGTGGTCACATAATTACAACAAATATTGATACAAAAAGTTTATAGAGTTGATCATATATATAACTAAATGAAATGGTCTCTTGTATTTATAAATTTCCAATAATTTATAGATTAACTAACAAAAAAATTGGAATGTTTTTGTAAACAACAACAAACACATTAAAAAATTGTTGAAATAATATATACTATGTTTATAAGCAAAAAATTGCAATTTTAATTTATTTAATGTTTTTTACTTAAACACGCTGTACTATCTCTTGGTGAACAGTTAGTTGTAATAACGGTAACGTATTTATCTATTTTCTATTTTAAGAAGTATTTTCCTGTAAGCAAACTTTTTTTAACTTGAGTAGAATTAATTTATTTACTCATAATATAATATGTTGTATAAAAAATTTAATATTTTTTGAAGATATTTTAATAATCTCACAACACTGGTGACAAATGACAATAATTTAACTATGTGTCTGTCAAGGAATTAATAATAATTTGGCAAAATCTCAGGTCATGCCCACTTGTTAACATTATTTGGTACTGTGAATTACTTACATTAACCAGTGAGTTGAGAAATTTACACTTGTTTCTGACAATCACATGACATGCACATTTTCAGTTTTCAGCAAACACCAGGGTGGGGGGGATTTATTCTAAGTTATTTGTTTTGTTTCTTCTCGACAAAATTATTCGTTATTTCTATAATTTCATTATTTCTAGAATTTTCGTTTACTAATGAAAGAAGCTATTCTAAGCACATTCTAGTGTTTGTTTGACATCATTATATTCGCTATGAAACACGAAAGAAAAATGAAGCCCTTTTAGGCCTTCATTGCTGTACTTTATAATTAAAACTTGGCTGGTGTGTGAAACCAATTGCTTTTTGGGACTGAGTGCCTCCGTGTATTATACGAACATAAAAATATATTTCTAAAAACCATTTTTAAAGTACCACTTAAACTTTCTGTTTAATTTTTGTGAACTATCTAAGGAGCAGTGTAGGCTTGCTAATGTAAATATTATGTAAACGTGTTTATTCACATATATGAAAAACACAAAACTCTCTGGAACAGAGATAAACATGTGTAAATTGTGCAAATGCAAGGTATAAGGAATTTCGAGAATTACTTGCATTTACCATCGAGTATGGAGAACATTATGTAGACAAATAAACCATCAGTAGATGGATAAAGTCTTTATGGGATTCCTACATAAGGGAGTGGAAGAAGATAATATATTGCAAAGAAGAATGGTTGTGGTAATGAACAAATACTGTGGTACTTTAATCTGATGAAATTAATTCATTCTAATGAATGGAGACAGATGTAGTCGACCACGATGGGAGTGGATGATGAGGGGTGTGTGGTTGTGAACAACACATTGACGCCTTCAGGTGAGACATGAGACGAATAATGACACAAATACTTACTGTTGATTTAGGCGCCAATGGTGCTTTCCAATCACCACACTATTGAGACTCAGGGTTCTCAGGGATGTTGTGGGTTCTGTGTGTCCGTCTCACCCATGCGTACTTACAAACATGTAGGCAATACTAAACTTTTAATAAACATCACTGAAATAAACAATTGATAAAACATATGTGGCTAGGACACTGTCACTACTGAATAAAAGAATTGAGTTCACTGTAGACTTGTTTTTATTGATATTGTTCATACACATAAACATGCCAATGAAATGATTATCTCGTTCATGACTAGCCAGTTCAGCTTGGGTGTTCCCCAGCCCGTAATTAATCTAGTGCACGCCTAAATGGATGATCTCACCGAGGTGCATGAAAGCACACCCTTCACAAGGGGAGAGGGCCGACAGCCGCAAGGGTGGACTGACGGTTTTTTTCCTGAAGACAGGACACTGGAGAAATTGACAGTTTGCTGGGTACATGAATATTTCCTCAGCTTCGGACAGGGAAGAAAGTTACTGGCCCCCCAGGAACGCAAACTGTTATTGATACATTGTTGGGTTGGGTGCTAATGGCACATGTCCAGATTAACACAGATTTGCAGCCAGACGGTGAACTACAAATGGAAACCCTTAATACACATTAACACATGTGATTACGCTGCATCACTAACACAAACTTGTCGGGGCTCGCCCTCCAGCACGTGGTTAGTGTGGTGATGGCCTATACACAGAGCCAGCTAGGATGGGAATAATTGCACCATACACTAATTGCACAGACCCTTGAATGATACATGAAATAATATGGGACATGAGATGAATTTTCACAATAAAAACACACATATGTGAAAACAAGCTTAGGTGGCACGGATGCCGCTGGATGAAGTTCGTAGCAGACCACGTGGTGCAGGTGAAATTGCAATATTTATACGTGGAAACAGCAAACTAAATTCAGATAAAATATTATTTGTGTTGAGCAAGTGGTTCTCTTTATGATTGGCATTGTTACAGGCTTGCAACATGCCTGATGGTGGTGAAATCAAACATTAATCTGACTGTGTGGTGAAGTACAAAAAGCATCAATTTATGGAAACGTACATTGAGCACTGAATAAAACTGACATAGAACCCTGAAATAAATGATTGCACAATACAATGTTATATAAATAAGCTCTTAAAAAGTAATGATGGCGTATGCAAAGACTTGGTTTCGGTCGGCTACGTGGTTATACGCGATGTTGCCATAAAATATTTAAACACGAAAATTACCCTTAAATACATATATAAAAGTAAAACTCTTAAAATTGTGTGTAGCAATTATGCAGAAGTTACACAGAAATGCCATAAACATAGACAGATGGTGCCTGATTAGAAATGTGCGGGTCATGTGACCTCTCCAAAATCTTTCTCCTCCTTCTCCTCGATTAAGTTAGAAATGCTGCAAGAGCGTAAGAATTAGTAAAGCGGAAGAATAATGCTGGGGGAAAATGTCTGGCAAAAACATACAAAAGCAAAGATTAACCGGTAAACTGCATTGACTATGGAAAGTTAAATCAGTGAATAAAAGTTGTAGTGCATACGTGACAGTTTCTTACCTCGCCAGCTCTCCTCGACAGACTGTCCAGATACAAGCGTAGCACGGACATACCATGGTCGTCTACGGGGTTCACATAAGCCGAAGTGCTATGCACACCGAGTGAAATATTTTGATTGAAAATAAAATGGCACAAATTAAATTAGATATGGTTATACATTTCTATGCCTTTCTTATGAATTTCAATATTATTTTAATATCTCTTTGTGATGGTGTTCATGCCAGAATAGTAAGTGTTCTTAATCTCGGTGCTGCGGGCACTTTGAATTTTCATAACCGAACAATTAAAATTAGTACAAACACTTTAAAACATTTAAAGACATATTCAACACAGTAAAGACAATATAACACATTTGACCCTGAAATTAACATTTATAGGACAGTTCAAAATTATCGCTCTCTTTGTGCACATGCAGAACACTTGACACGTGAGTGCCGTCATGGGCTCTAGCGCCGTTGGCTGTTTGCCGGCGTCAACATCCATCAAACATGGAATGATGAATGACGTCATTTATTTTCCCATGTCTGTCAATGATGAGGTAGTGGAAAATGCCGTCAACACACCTGTCAACAGAGGGGTTGGTGACACTGCACTCAATACATAAATTAACAGCAAGGTTGGTGACACTGCAGTCAATACATCAATCAACGACGAGGTTGGTGACTATACAATAGACTCGTTCCTCAACAGCGAGGCTATGGACAATGTAGTCAGTGCATTCAACAGTGAGGTTGGGAACAATGCAGTTGACACAACCAACACACCCATCAATTACGGATCTGACACATCTCATAATGATACAATTAATATGAAGAGGTTTTGACATATCTGTTTGTAATGAAATTGAAAGAAAAAAAAACATAAAAATGGAACATTCACATAGGAGATACTCAAAATCAATTATCAACCATGTAGTAGATGTGGGTTAGTCTAAAGGTTGGTCAAGTCGAGCCAGATGTAGTGTTGTATTTTAAAAAATAACTTCATGTGTATATTATCTTTATAAAATCAAATAAAACAAATTCAAAAAAAGAGTTTTTATTTGTATTTTTTTTTCAATCTATTTTTACATCATGTATGAATCACTTGTTGTAGAAGATACATTCACTAAATTCTTTTGGAAATCTCCCATTTGCAATATCCAAATAAACTTTGTGTTCTGTTAGATAATATTCATAACTTTCAAGCAGTTTTTTTAAACAATTCATTGACTGTTTTTGTGTATGTGTTTATGGAAGTCCGAGGCATGGCTGCATTCAAAATTGCATGTATGACGTTTACATAATTGCATAGATATTTACCATTATGAATCTGATACATTTCGGGCCATGGCACATTGTTTATTTGTTGTCTCGGTGGTAGTTTGGAATACTTTTCCAAAGTCAGGTATCGATCTACCTGACAGTCTTCGGGATTGTACAAGAGCACCGTTTTCTTATGCCAATGTAGGAAGAACCGAGACCATCAATGTACCTTTGACGTTCAGATGAGTTTTTGAGCCTAACCTACTTTACATTTTCGTACAAATCTGTCAGATCTACCAAATAGAGGTAGTTGTAAATGGTAAACAATACACTTTCGAAATTGAGGAATTTTTCCATTTTATATCAGTTTGTTACTTTGGTCATATTCGCAAAAAGAAGGCAAGTGCAGCGACATAGTTGTAGATTCGTTTCACGAAACGCGATGCATTGCATTCGTAACCTTTATGAACAATAGAACAAAGTTTCAAACATCTTGGTTTGGATTACTCCAAAATACACTGTAGTCAATAAGTTTTGTCAAATACAAGAATTTTTTCTTCACTGGTGAAATAGATGCTAGTATCTCAGTGCCTTCGAGAACGATGCCCATTCCATTAATTCTGTTCATTTCCTCGTTTATGAGTTCGATAAACCTGTTACTGTCCAATTAATAAATTTTTGTATATTTATACCCATCGGTATCTGCATCAAAGACCATTTCACAATACTCTCACGGAATTTTGCAAACGATTGCAGAGTTTCGTCTCGTTGTACACAAATCAGTTTTTTATTTGCTTCCAGATTAGAGTAGATATCATATGCATCTTGGCGAATGAAATATACCAACTGCATGAGCTCCTCTTTCATCCAGTTGTTTATTGTTTCTTTGTGATCGCGTATTGCGTACAGTAGATACAGCATGGGTGTAACTCGACTTAAATGTATGAGAAGTTTGCGTGCAAACAACACCATGCCTATGGCTACTGGAATGCTGACAAACTTGAAAGATGGAGTGCCAAAAAGCCCATAGGTCGAGTTGACTGTAATTTTAAGCGGAAGTTGCTTTACAGAGTACATGTATTGAATCCTCTCTTCAGAGACTGTTTTTTTTCTGCATTTCAGATTTTAGAGATTTAATTTGTTTCTTTACAGGTTTCCTACGATCGAGTGAAAACTCTATAAAGTTTATGGTGAATGGAGTTTTGGCATGTGAGAGTAAACGAATCAGAATGGGAGTATCGCCAAACAAAGACTCTAGTTCAGTGATGGATAGTATCACTTTCCCGATAGGCTGGCCAGAATACATCAGGTTCATGTATTCCGAATAATTTTGATTTTCGTCTTCTGTCATGTACAGAGCAATTACATAATTCCTCAGCATTTAATCGAACGCATCGTCGTCGGATATCGGAGCATTTTCTAACACTAGATTCAATGCTTTGGCACAGCAACAACCGACGGTCGATCTGGAAAGTCGTTTGTTGACGATGTTGTTTGGGTAGAAACTATTGACATTGTATTGAATAACATTTCAAAAAAGACAGCGGTTTGCAAACACCACGACTCCAGGATATTCTTTCTTCGTGTACTTGAACTTTGATTTGGTGTAAACTGTTCTAACGTCCATTGTGGACGTTCTTTCAGCGAGTGACAAACATTTCAGATCGGGCATGGCCAGTAAAACGGAATCATTGCTCTGGTATACCGGTAACATACCAAAGGATAGTGCATGATACAGTAACGCATTCGCGATCCGGCGAGAAATTGCACTCATCGAACTGTCTTCGAGACCACAGTTATAATGATTACCCAATTGGTTGGTAAAAATTGTCAAATTAAACTTGTTGTAAAGTCCGACCACAGCCACTCTATACCTCTTGTTGAAAATTAAAGCCTGCTCCATGAGGTAGAAAATGACAGAGTCTGCATTTGTTTCACCTGTAAGTTTACGCCAAATGCTACCACCAATGTACTCAGTGTAGCGCACTTGGTGTTTGTGTATTGCGCATTCACTGCATCAAACGTTTCTTTGTTGTAGGTCTCAATGTGAAAAATATTTCTCATACACTTGTGACAAAAATCATCGTCTGTGATGGTGTCATCTAGAATATAATAAATTCGCATAAACACATATTACAAATCGATTTTCCTAAACTTTTAGCTCTGATAGTTTTTAGACAGGTTCCCCAGCGACAAATTCCCACTCACCAATGCATTTTTTTTTCAAGATTGTCAACATATCGGATATGATACCGTCACTGTGAAAACGAATGAGCGGAGCTGTGGCTAATTTTCGGAAGGTTACAAATGTTTTTATTTCGTATTGCATATTGAGAACCCGCAAGCGAGCCAATAGGAATGTTAAATTGTATTCGATAATGTTGTGGCCGACGAAATAATGTGGGTAATTTTGGTATCCCGTTAGCATTTTCAGCAAGTATCCCTGACTACCAAAAGAGAAAATTAGTAATGAGATCTTCTTTGTGTGAGAAACCTTGGATCCAAATGCATTTTTCGGGCAATCTTTCGTATTTTTTTCCGCATTTCCACGTCGAATTCATCAGACATGCCGCGACATTTTAGGTACGAAATTATACTCACTTCGACGTCTAGATACTCGCAATAGAGCACAAACATGAACAGTTTTTCTGGAGTGACACACCCCAGGGGTAAGCCTTCCAAATTATCCACATCAGTCTCGATGTCGAAGCTCACGTCAGGAATGTACTTATACAAATGACTGTAGACGTAAGGCGTGTCCAGGATCAGATGATTAGACTCGGTGACTGCGTACACACCATTTGCACAAAATATATTTTCCACCATGATATTACCGACTCCATGTTTCAGTCTGCGAAAATTTAGTTTTGCAAGTTGATTCAGTTTGACAAAACGAAATTGACTACCAACATCGGCTTTCGCTCACGTGCAATTACAAAAATGCTATTCATGAGTCATCACACGACTGCTTCCTAATTTACGATCCCAATCAAACCACGATGGAACACACATATCATTCGCCGGGAATGACAAAGAAGAAGAACAGCACTCCTCTATTCTCGAAATTGAAATTACACAATGTGTTTGTATATGAATGTAATCGCAACTCTATTCGAGGATCGGTCGAAGTCTCAATACCACCTAATGCCCTATCTTTAAACGAATACTTGACATCACCATTGAGATTTGTCCATTTAGTTGATAGCCTACTCCAATCGGGAGATTACATGTACAACCATTTTAAAGAGTACATTAGTGCAAAAAATTTAGCCGATGTATACTTTGTACCTAAAGTGGAAAACTTTGATACTCTTTTTTTCAACCCGACTTTTTTCACTCTCGCTGCAGAAGAATATGCTGCTAGCTGGAGAAGTGTATTCTTTCACTTGCTTGATATTTATGTGGGAAATATGAAAACTGAGTTAACAAATTCTGTAAAAACAAAAAACTGCTACGTCTTGCAGCATAAGACATTTAGTCAAACGACCAGCTCATAATATGGCATGATCAATCAAGAGTAATTGTGCACACACTTTACCGAATGCAAGGGACTTTCAGTGTGTTCATGTTACCATAAATTCAGATACAACAGGACAAAATATTCTCTTATCCAAGTTCACTAATCATGAATGCGATTTGCAATAGCATTTTACAAGCTCAGATAGAAAAGATTGGAGAAAATGATACGGCCGAAATATACAAGCATTCTTGTTATTTCGAACCTCATTTGATACCAGCTGTTTACAATGTGTTTGGCCATTCCAACGAAATGCACATTTTATTTTGCTCGCCAAATATTTTCTTAAATTCCGGTACGTTGAATGAGTTTTAATATTTTATTCTACTTCAAAAAGATATGATTCCTTAAGGTAATGTAAAAAAAATTATTTTTTTAAATAAATTTTATTTATTTAAAAAACAATAACATTATAAAAAAGATTACAAATATAATTATAAAAAAGATTACAAATATAATTATAGAAAAGATTACAAATATAATAAAATAAAAGATTGCATATATAAAACAACTTATTTTCTTAAAAAAACATAAAAAATAAATTAATATTCACCAGAAGGTACAAATTAACCATGGGAATTGGGATCCCTCGGGTTAGGATACATAATTTTAGTGTAGGATTTTAATTTAAAAAAGTTATTCATACTTTTGGAAATTATGAAGTTGAAAGACTCCTCCCACACTGCTATCACCACCATACATCCCCTACACAGTTTGAATTTACCTAAGAGCTGTGGTTGGGGTAGTGATAGGGACTGGGTGTGTGGGGGTTGGGGAAGGAACTGCTTCTGCTGCTGGGTCTGCGGCTGGACGGGGGACAGTCGCTGGAGCTGCTGCTGCCAGGTGAGAGGTTCCTGCTGCTGGGTGAGGGACAGCCACTGGAGCTGCTGCTGCCAGATGAGAGGTTCCTGCGGCTGGGCGAGGGACAGCCACTGTATTATTAATAGGAACCACTGTATTGTTAAAATATTCGCCCACTGGCTCCTCTCCCTGGCCCTCTCTCCCAGCATTGGCTGGTGGACATGCTGTGAAAAAGAAAAATGTTAGAATAGGTTTCACCTTAAAATCAAATAAAAAATAACACTCTAAAAATTACATATAATAACCTTAAGATTGTTTTTGCTTTGCTTCTAAAGAAAGCAAACCCTTAACTTTTTTGCACACAACTGTGTAATGTTGCATTGACAATGTTCAGTCTTTAATTTGCGGGATTTTTTAGCATCCTGTTTTCACTTTTTTTAAATTCATTCTACTTATCCTTAAACTCTCTATGATCTTTTATCAATTCCTTCTCCTTTTGATTCGGAATTTCCAACAGTTTCTCCAATTATTCTTTTGCCCCTGTATATTTTGCTATTAGTAAGTTAATTTCCGTTATCGTAGTACAATGCCTCAAAAACTTTTTATTAATTTCTAGAAAATTAGATTGCATTCCCTCAATAGCCCGTCTAACACTACTTTTTTCTTTGCCAACCTATCCATTTCTGCCAAACTTGACTAACGGTCACTACTACTGATAGTGTTAAATATCACACTGCTACTAAACAGTGTTATATCTGCTATCCTTAGCACACTAACACTAGACCAAAGTGTATGGTGTTTATATACACACCGAGTAAATTTGTTATTTCGTATTTCAGAGTAGTGGGGAGGTATTACTCTATAAGTGAGTTTTTTTTACTTCACGCACTCGTATATTCATGTTTCTTTTTTTTTCGCATCGGTGTAACTGATATGCACTCGCTCGCTCAAAGTCATGGCTAGTGTTTGTACATGGGCTGGTGAGGTAACTGGCATGCATTACTCAACTTGGCCTCATTATTATGCGAGAATTATCTCGGGGCAGAAATAATTTTTCTACGATGCAAAAAGGAGTTTCCCCTCACGTTTCCCCCAATACTCTACTGTCTAACTTTTATTTTGTCTCCTAGTGTCCTGGGTACGAGCCAGAGTTTGTTTTCCTCCTAGTGTCCTGGTTAGAGCCAGAGTATTTATGTTCTGCTAGCATCCTGGGTAGGAGCCAGAGCATTTTTTTTCCCTAGTGTCCTGGTAGGAGCCAGAGTATTTTTTCCTTAGTGTCCTGGGTAAGAGCAAGAGTATTTTTTTCTCCAAGTGTTCCAATCGAAGCCATAGTATATAAACAGTGAACTTTGCGACAAACAACATCAACCATCAGCCAATGGCCAACCAACCACGCATTGTATGTAGTGGTTGCCAGTGGCCGAGATGCCAATCTTTGAAGCCAATGATGTCACTGTCTACGCTGAAGAGGCCATCAACATCGGTGATGAAGAGGCCATCGAGGGGGCGAACACCTTCGATGTTGAAGAGGCAACGCCTTCAACTTTGAAGAATTTGGCATCTTCAACTTCGAATACATCATCGCCCTTGATGCCGAAGAAGCCAACTTCTTCAATGCCGAGGATGTCATGATCTTCGATGCCGAAGAGGCCATCCCCTTCGATGCCGAAGAGGTCATCCCCTTCGACGCCGAAGAGGACGCCTTTGACGCGGAAAAGGTCATACCCTTTGATGCTGAAAAGAACATCCCCTTCAACGCCGATTACGTCATCCCCTTCGACGTCAAGGATGCCGTCTCCTTCGATGCTAAGGATGTCATTTCCTTTAACATCAAGGATATCATCTACTTCTCAGAGGAGGATATTGAGGCCTGTTAAAAGAAGGAATCCACCTTCGGAACCATCGGCACCTTCGGCACCACCACCCTCTATTGGTGTGCATGTAATGGGAACCGCACATCTCGCACCAACTATGATGCTGCCCTGATTGTTTAAGCAGATACCATTACAGGTACCTTTGCCCCCTTTAGGGATTTAATTCTGTTTTAAGACTGTTTATTTTAATAATAGAACTGTTAATACAGTAACAATTACTAATAAAAATAAAAATTAATAATTATATTTTCAATAGTGTTTCATTTCTGTGTTCCATGATAAGATGTAATTTTTTACAGATAATATTAGTGATTATTATATAGTGGTGTTGTAGATTTTAATAATTGAAAAGTTTTTAAATTCACCCAAACATGAACATTTTGTAAAACCTCTAGAGATATATAATCAGTCTCCACCACCATTGCCACCTCCATCACTTCAGCTGTCTCCGACAACCGAATATAATTGTTTCGATTGTAATGCAAAATCTGTTGGCAAATTTAAATGGAAAGAGCTTTCGCAAAACTTGTACATAAATTTTGATTTTACCAGTGCGAAACACAACATGCTGTCTTTTACATTTGATGATATTTCGGTAAAGATATTCAATTTATACAGAAATGAATACGTTATATATTTTCCCCTAATAAACATCGTCGATGAGTCGAAATTGACTTGGAATTCTGCCTTTACTATAGCTGAAAATATTGCCAAACAACTCGCGATGGATGTGGCTCGAGACATGGCGATTCCTGTCTTCAAGAGCACCGTGTTTTTCGTAACGGAAAAACAAAACTATATGGATCCTTTGATGGATATTTTATGAGTGAATAACGTGTTTACACATTTCGACTATAAGAAATACGATAGCTTTGTGTGCCTACACTCGACTTTTGGCCAATTCAAAGAGTCAGTCGATGAGAATGTCATGTTACTTCAGTTTTGCGGTGGCGGCCCAGTCTTGCTGGAAACTGTAATCATAAAACCTTCGGCTCCCCCTTATGATGAACGTAATGAGAGTGGCGATGTGGAGGATGGTACCCTTATTTTATCCGATAATGATTCGGAGATTGGCATACAAGACAAAAAACAAAGAATACAATTATTTCTAAGAAGCAAAACCCTCTCAGAAAAATGTTTAATTTATAACTAAGGTGAAAGACAAATATATATGGATAAAATAAAAACGAACAGTGTCGAGAAACTCGTAAAGATGGTAGGCCACGGTCGAAAGAATGATATTTCGTCTTTTTTTTTGGAAATTGAAAATTACAAACAGGTGATGAAAAGACTGGATGATATGGACGAGTCTATAAATTTCGCATTAAACAAATTTAACTCTCACGAATTTGCGAAGAAATGTTCAATTAAAGACGATTTTGCAGATTTGGAAATTGATACCTTTCTAAATCAAGCCCAGCGAAATAAACAAACTTAGCACGAACTCGTCAAACTAAAAACAAAAATGGTAAACAAATCATTTCAACTGGAATTTCTTCAGAAATTGTACGAATGGGCTCAAATAGATGCAAGTATTAATCCCAAAGAGTTTTACACGAAATTACTAAACATTATTCACATAAACAATATACAGGTGGGTATTTCGTCAGAAGTTGTACTCTATAAGATTTTTGTGATGGTTACCTAGATGTCTACGAAAATTCCCAATATGCCAACTTATACACTGGCAGACATTATGCGATTCGCCAATGGCATTGCACTTAATGGTTGAAATAGTCCACAATTGTGGGGAAAAATGACAGTTATATAAGATAATACCTAACAACAAAAACCACTATATGATGTCGAACAATAATAACGAAATTCAGTCCGAGGTATTGATAAAGCATTTTGAAACTCAAGGTAAAATTTTACCCACTTGTAATATAGTACAAACTGAAATCAAACTGGGTAAATATGTGTTTTGGTTTCGAGGAAAAGAAATTGCTGAATTTTTAGAATATGGTGATTCTAGAAAGGCTATTCAAAATATGTACCAAAATATTATCAATTATGTTGGAACATTATATCCATAAATATATGTATTTTAGTAGTTTATTCCCCCCCCCCTCCAAAATGATATATACAATATATGTGTTAATTGGCAGCCTCATATCTTATTCATAAATGAACCAGGGTTGTACACTTTGTTGATGTGCACTAAAAAAAGAAGCTAAAACATTTACGAAATGGATTTACAAAGAGCTTTTATCATCGCTCTGGCTAAATTGTTGTTATAGCATACAACAGCACCAAAAATCTTCCTCAGAAACCACTGATAATTTTTCACAAATGTTGGCAGCTGTCAATCATAATGCAGATATGATAATTGTAAAAAGTAAGGTACTCACTCAGCATCTCATATTAGCAAATGAAAAATTAATTCAAGAATATGATGAAGCAGTTGAGCGAGAAAAGAAATTACCACGATGGCTACTATGCTTGCGGACATTGTTCAATATATGGTGGTGAAACCCAGTCAACCCCAACTTCAACATGCTCTGGTTGTGTGCCAGTGCCAATCTGATGGTGATGAATAATCCGATACAAATGAAAGCAAACGAAAAATAACATTTACTTTTTCATGTACTCAAAACCAATCTCTCAATCATGCGGTTAAAAAACTATATAAAAACAATCCAAAAATTCAGGAAATTATGTGCTCCAACTATGCACCAAACATCATCAACATGGTCAATTGTCTAAAAAACTAATTGAAATGATTTAACATTGAATGTATACCCAAATACAATTTAATCAAATTACTTAATTCTGATTACAAATACTTAGTAATTGAAAATTAAAAAATCTGGTAGAAAATGACAATAAGCTATCATTATGTAAGATTTAAAAAACATACATTGCATAAGGGGAGGATTGACTCACCTTCCAAATTGACCTAATTTTTTAGGGGGTGACCAGAAGTCCCCGCTTAAAAATTGCAGTTTATTTGGAAGGTGATTCAGTCCCCCCTTTTTTATTTGACTTGGTTTTATGGCATCACTTATATGATACATTATGCACTAAAGGGTTAAATTAATATGTAGACTTATTTTTCCCTGCCTTCCGCGATTACAAAAAAAATATTTTTTTGCAACGATTCCTACTTATACTCTTACAGACATTATGTGAATCGTCAACGGCATTGCAGTGAATGATTGAAACAGACCATCTAAACTCGTGTTTACAGACCACTGTATGAATATCGATCATAACGAACAAAAACAAGACATGTATTTGTATTGAAAAACATATATTGTTTACATAAATAGGTGATTCAGTCCCATTCCTTTGGTATAAATATTGTATGGGGGGGGGGGGGGGATTTTCTTCCACCCAAAAAGTTTTCGGTCTATTTGGAAGGTGATTCAGTCCCCTTTTTTGATATAAAAATTTACAAGAGAGGATTTCCGGTCTCCCAAAAAATGTTGTTCTATTTGGAAGGTGATGCGGTAACCTTTTGATATGAAGTGAACAAGAGGGGATTTCTGGTCCCCTAAAAAAAATCGGTCTATTTGGAATGTGATTCGGTACCCCAACAATGTACATGGTGACTGGAAGTTCCCACTTTAAAAATTCAGTTTATTTGGAAGGTGCTTCAGTCCAGGGGGGGGGGGGGGGTACCGTTCTCCACAAAAAAATTCAATTTATTTGGAAGGTGATTTACTTCCCCCTAAAAACACAAAAAAAAGTTAATTAAAAATAAAATGTAGACTCTTCCCCCCCTCCCAAACTACCCTTGGCCAACAACGGTTACAAAAAAAACATTATTTGCAATTATTTATATATCTTGAATGGCAATGTTTCGATCGAAACATTGTAGTGTACGGTGCGAATCAGAAACATCGAGAATTGGCTTAGGAACTACCTTATGGGATTCCGAATTATTATTGGTGTTGCATAAACTCGTACTATACACACGAGTTGGAGTATCATGTACAACACTGCAATGGATCTGAACTATTTGCGTATTGTAAACATCCTGCGATGATGCATCTTCGGCGTTTTAGCATTCCCTGCAACACCAAATGCGAAATATATTTGAAAACTGTCAAATGGGAAGAATTGCATTATTATAATTTTGATTGGCAAATTATCGAAACCATGTACATTAAAATTGACCGAAATAAAGAATTACCATGTGGTTATACATATATGAATTGCGCGACTCCTCGAGATTCGGAAAATTGTGCTGTAGTAATTTAAACCATGGAACGACACGAAAGAGAAGGGCACGTTTCATATTGTGATCAACTTAGGCACATTACACTATGTAAGGATGCAAATTGCCAACACGAATTAAAATAACAAAGTAAATTATCGAGTAATAAACATGAATTGATGAAAATTATAAAATATCACCAATTTAAATAAAAACAAATGGTGTATTTTTTTACCAAAATAAATTGCCACTTTGTTATGTGTGTTTTCCTAATTTATCCAATTCTCATTCAGTTTGTTTAGTTTTGGCGACTATCTAAAAGTATATCACTCGTCAAAAAAAATTAAACTTCTTATTACATACGTTTTGCTTTAGGTTGGCCTGTTATGATACTGAGCAACTTACTGTTAGACTTTAAATTATTTCGAAATTGATTTCATAAACTGTTCGTTTCCCTTTAATTGTTCTATAATAACCTCCACTATAGAGACGTACTCGCGAATTATTGTAAAAAACAGTCTTGCATAAACGAATAACTAGGTAAATGAACTTTGAGAATATGTTCAAACACTGATCTCATAAGATATATACACTCTGATGTTTTAATTTTTTTGCACGCATTGTTCGAAGACCAAAGACGAGGAAATAACCATACATGATCGCCAGCTTCTGGCACCTGTCATTTTTTCCCACAGAAAATGAACGGAAACATTCGTTGATTGAAATCTTCAAATGGTAGTTTTTCGTTGACGGCTTTGATTAGGAGTGGTAAATAATTTCTGTTTCTATCAAACAGATTGGTGCACAAGACATGTGTTTGGTCTGCTGTAATTGACTCTTTGGCCCAAGGTCCGAATAGTTTTCAGTAAACGCCATCGCAACATCGGTAAATGAATTTGTGTATGTTTAGCGTGGATGCTTCGCTGTCGTCGTGTCCGTGCAGAGGTGAAATGTAATGCTCAAAGACAGCGTCGGGTTTGAAGACTTTTTCAAAAACTTGAACAACAAATTGCACAAAACATCATCCGATCCAGGTGTATTCTGTGCTTCGGGACTAGCGAGTAAATCGTTTTGCTTTTGCACCTCTACGCGTGTATGTTCGGCAAGTGCGAATGCTAGGTAGAAACCCATCACTGTTATAAATAATACATGCAACAGCAAGCTTTCCTGATCAAATTTAGTCATGTAGAATCGGAAAATTAATTTGAACAGGAAAACAATCTTTGGTTGATTGGGTTTTTCACGAGTCTGAATACATCTCGAGTAAAGTCTTCCATAATTTTCGGTGATTTATTTGTCATGTAACTCGCAAAAATTTGATTTTGTTTGTTGATTATTGCAGAATATTCGCCCATCCATTTTGGAAGAATTTTAAACATGTTGTGAAAACAACTTTTCGTAGAATTGTTTACATCTTGAACTATGGATAAAATGGAATCGATTTGGAGTTTCGGGTTGAGTTTCAACAGAGCTTCGTAGTTGGTTAAACCATCGAGTAGAAACAAGTTTATTTTGACAATTTTTATAAACGATTTTACATCGTACATGAAAATGATATTGACGTTTGAAAGTTTATATTCTCGAATATCCACCAGTATAATGTATTTTTTACCTGCTGTGTATGAATCTACTGGTTCCTTCAAAGTGTAAAATTTATAAAAATCATTCAAGGCAAAGTCGATAGTACGAGCCATTTGGGTAGTTGTGTCCAATTACTCAATTCATCGTATATATACATCTCGCGTAATTAAATTTGTAATATTATTTTATAAACTCGCTGTTTAGTAAAAAAGTACGGCCTAGTGGAAAGTGGTCGTTTATTTGAAGAGTGTTTTAAGTTTTTCGAGAGATATTCAAACACGAATCTCATACGGAGACAGTCCCATTGCCATAGCAGAAAACATTATACTGGAAACACGAAGTGATCCCATCTGAATTATTTTTCTCGTGAATGTCGGGCCATCTCGCATCAAATGGTAGGGAATTGTGTGCCGTGCAAATCATTTCGAGGTCGGTGATTGTAGCATAATATGAAAATTGTAATGACTACATACCGACCGAATATTCCTCATTTAGCACAATTGAAAAATATTTCAACCATCCAGTGATATTTGTTTACTGTCGTCGACGACTTGTGATTTATTAGAGTAGTTTTAAAAAATTGGTACATTAACAACACGAAATTCTTTCTAAATTGCCTGTAGAGCACTAGTAATTGATCTTAGGAAAATAAATTGTATTTGGACTTGGCTGTATATTCTGCCAGCAAGGGTAAAAGCGAATCGTTGAAAACATTTTTGAAGTTTTGCAAACCGAGTAAAGGAGTGGCTTCCAAAAAATACACATTTCACATATTTGTAAAATTCCGCCTCGTCATAAATTTCCAATATAATTCGCACCAGTAAACCGCCCAAAGAATGGCCCACTATGAAGATTTATCAAGGAAATGAGTATTTCGACAAGTACTTTTCCATCGAAAGTTTTACTGAATATTCAGATGCAATAAATATTTACGCCAATCGTACGCAATTCCTATAATTTTAACTTTCGGAACATTTCGATATAATTGAGAAATGAATCTCGAATATACAGATTTTCCACACACGGAACATAGCACTTTGCTGAGTCGTAATGAATCGTCATTTAATAGTCGTTGAAAATCTTTATCCGATATTTAAATGAAAAGAAATCATTTGTTTGGAAAAATTGTAGTTTTAATTTTATTGTCTTCAACTAGCGAAGATCCGTATAATCCCGGCACTAGAAATATAATTTTACTAGACACTGTTTTACACAAATGCAAACAATCACGAGTAATATGTTATTCAAAAAATTATGTATAAATATTTACATGCACCTACTGATGAACTTATGAATGCATACTTACATGTAGTTGCCGTATCGTGATCTGCACAGAATACATTATCCTTTTTTTTATGCCTTCTAGATCGCTGACAAATATAATCAGTTCGTCGCACGTAACGGTGCAGAAAGTAATAATGTTGTTCTCACCACAATGAGAAGGAATAAAGTGGGCTAGTTAAAATGTCTGAACACGGAGCGGAGGTGGGCGTGGTGATGATGTGATATCACGCGTGACAAAGATGGAAGGAGGAAGTTAGAGATAGGTAATTGGGAAGAGGGGACAAGCATGCCTTTAGGTAAGGGATAAGGTTTAAAAAAAAAAGACAAGAGTGGGGAAAGAGGGATGGAGGTCACACTCCAAATATGGTAATGAAATAATCCAGGCTTGCTGATTGGGTGAGGAAATATTATTTAAAAAAGCAAGCATGGGGAGAGAGGGAAGGAGATCAATCTCCAAAGATGGTGATGAAAAAAACCAAGCATGTGTAGTTGATGGAAGGAGAAGAAGGAGAATGAACCCAGCGATCCAGACAGTTTCTAGTCTTTCTTAGTGTTACAAAAGACCACTGCAGAACTGCTTATGTAATTGTTCCGCATTGCGTATCGTAATGGGGAAACCATACAAACATTCAGTGTGTACTATAAAGTATCCATCCCAATTGTTTACTTTGCAGTCTAGTGCCATTTCGCATATCCGGGAAAGTTCCGTTAACCATATCCAAATTCGGGATATATTGTTCCGTATCACTTATCCAGCCATTTTTTTCACAAATTTTCTCTCGCAATTCGCAAGATGGTGTGCGCAGGATGTAAAATCACAATGTTGAACACAGGGAAGTTATTAATTCCTCGCCAGACATAAACATGTTTCTCACTGAGCACGACATTCTCAAATCGACGATACGGTGCGAAAAATGTGGGGAAGGCGAAGCGAAATTGGTGGAAAACAGGGGCTTGCCGACTGCGAATGGAGGACGGTACTAAATTCAACTTTAAAGTTTCATTGAGACAGGGCAGTTTCGTGGGAGATTCAAACTTGTCTCCAGGCAAGATAGTCGAGTTGTGTTTACTCTGGTGCCTGATCAAATACCGTCGACAGCAGCTTATAGTGAACGAACTTTCGTGTTCGGGAAAGACGGTCGTCGCCTGGTCGAGTTTCTGCCTCCAATTGTGCATAGACTGGGTTTTGATGTACAAGAAACGCATCGGCAGGCCGGGCAAAGTGGTCGAGATCGAGAGTCGAAATTGGGCAACCACAAGAACCGCAAAGGACGTAAAGTTCATGGCCAATGGGTTTTCGGGAGAGTGCAGCTGGACGACCCAACAAAATCCTTCCTGGTGCCGGTGGAAAAGAGGAATGCTGCGACCCTGACCAAACTCATTCGCGAGTGGATCGCTCCGGACACGACGATAATTTCAGACTGCTGGCGCAGTTACAGCAACTTGGACATTCACAGCTACTGTCACATGCAGGTGAATCACAGGAGGGAATTTGTGTGCAGCAAAAAAAAGTGGAATGGTAAACACTCGCAAACACCGTAAATATTAAGAGAGGCGAGACATTGTGGGTGTACACTTAAAACATTGAGAGAAATTGATGTTCTGTGTGATACAGTATTCCCTGCTTTGGCAGACGGAAATAATCTTGGGTCAGCAACTTGGCTGAGTACGTCTGGAAAAAGAATCATTTGTACGGAGAACTACTGACGCTTTACTGATTCACGCCGCCGACATGACCATTGTAATCGGTGCAGAGCATATGGCGGCGAAGGCTTTCCTAATTTCGACAGGTATCTGTTTGTTACGGTTGTTTTAATTTGCATGCACGAGCGAGATTGAATTGCAGTTGCAGATGGAGTTTAAAATAATGTTTGAATTGTATGTTATGTGTTTAAAATAATGTTTGAATTGTATGTTATGTGTTTTAATTTACAGGGGCGAGTGAGTCTGTGTAGCTGTTTGATGTAAATTACAGACGTGAGTGTGAATGACATACTGTTTAAATCAAGTTTAAATTAATGTTTAATTGAGTAGCTATTTTATTCAAGTTTATATTATTAATTTATTGAGTTGCTGTTTGACTTAATATACAGGTGCAGGTGAGACAGTGTAGCTGTTTATTTTGGTTAAAAAAAGTTTGAATGACTTGCTGTTTGTTTTGGTTTAAAAAAATTGAATGACATGCTGTTCGTTTCAGTTTAAAAAAAAAGGTTGAATGACTTGCTGTTTGTTTTGGTTTTAAAAAATGTTTGAGTGACATGTTGTTTGTGTAAACATTTATTCGCGATCTGGAAAAAAGCCTAAAATAGTCGAGTAGGTCGCGATGGGTTCGCCCCCCGACGACGGATGTACTTGCATCTGTTGCATCTGCAAAACTTAGATCTGCCAGTTTCAATTATTGAGGTAAATTGATTTTTTTTTTAAATTAAATTTATTCACAATCCCGAATAGCATAGAGCGTTTGTGTCTGTCATGGCCAGTTAGGCTGGTGGCAGATGCAATTGCATACATTGTTGCTTTCATTAACTTTGGACCTGTCAGTTTCGAGTGTTGAGGTAATTTGTAAAAAAAAAATGATTGCGTATATACAAAACATTAAAATCTATATGGTTAAATTTATAAAAATATTAGTTTTTAAATGTACACCATACCCTTTTAGTGATGGGGTACATGTGAATCTTTATATGATAAATGGTTAAAATAAAAATCTTAATTATTATTAAATATTCTCTTTAAAATAAATAAAATAATTATGTATCGTGAATTGTGTTTATTTAAACAGGGACGAGAAAAAATCTAAAATAATTAATTTTTTGGATACACGATAGGAAACTTTAAGTAATAGTTACTTTTGTCACCTGGATACACCACAGGAAACAAATGCGGTTTTTTACCCTATATTCGGTTTTTTGTTTGGATACACTATAGGAAATAATTGGGTGAAGGTCGAAATTTCTCCCCGACTCAGCTGGATACGCAATTCGAAACAAGTGGGTGTGGCACCAATTTCCCCCCTTCCTGCTTGGATACGCAATGTCATTCTTTTTGGTCATGCACGTTTTGTCATCTGGATATGCAAAAGGAAACTTTTGGTAAAAACCTGCTTTTTCAAGGTGTGCTGGATACGCAGTGGGAAAATTTGTTTTTATTTGGGCTTTTTTCGAGTCTGTTTTTTGTCCAGACTTTTTAACCATTGGATACGTAATACAATGGTTGTTGAGCAATTTAAATACACAATATGAAACAATCACCACGTGAACAAACATGAAATTACAGAGAACACTAATGAAGGCAGATACCCTTTAAAATACGTATGCCACTCCTAGTCTCGCAATATGTTGGAGTAATGTGTGAGCCATTAATTACATATTTTATCTTTTCAACCCAACTGGCACTCATTACATATCACTCCACCACATGAAGTAGCTGGCTGGTTTACCACACACTCGCACTCCTATACTAATCTGCCCCCACTTCACCTTGCTTGCCCTTCTTTACACCTGCACTGCATTGCACTGCTTTTAAACACTCGCCGGACACTGCATGCTTCTGCGCCCTGACTAGAGCCCGTGTCCTGTCAGTGAAGGTCCCTCCCTACAGCAGGCAAATGGTCTAGCGAGAATCTGTGGTAGGTGTCAAATGAATTCAACATTCGTAGGACAAGACTTGGTAGAACTAGAAAGACATATGCTATGTTGGCCTTTAAAAAGTGACAATTCACTACCTCAAGAAGCAAGGCAAATGAATCTGAAGATATTTCATAAAACTCTTCAGAAAAAATTGTTAAATAGCCGTCTGCATTCTTTAATTGAACTCAATACAGAGCCTCTCTGGAACGGTAACTATGGTTAAAAATATTATTTTTCACTAATATAATGTATTTTTATTATTTTTAAATATTGATGTGTGCCACATGCTCCTACCTCTAAGACAGTTGTCCGGCTGTAGCCTGCAAACCCACTGCAGCAGGGCTGCATGCTCTGCACAGTGTAGTTTGTGCACCCGATCACTGGAGTGATCAGACACAGTTAAAGTGCAAGGGTATGCCGGTGCAGAGCAGCCGGTGGTTGCCATGGGGATGCCACGGATGTGGGTGAAATAGGCCAACTATTTTGAACTAAACGAATATGAGGGCCTAATTAAAGACATTGTTGTTGTTTTAATTGAAATATTTGTCATGTGTGTGTTTTATTTGAGTGTTAATTGTTTACCATGCAAAAGTTATGTATCATTATTTATTTTCATCATTCACTCACTGGTTTTTTCATTATGTCCACAGGGGTTTTGTATTGCAGGATTGTTTTGTGTTCTTTGAAATGTTCATTTAATTCTTAGGCATTTTAGCAACCAACGGAGGTGGAGTGCATGTGTTGAACTCTGGCATTTTCCATGCATGCCAGGTGGCCTTCGTCATGTTTGTATCTGGATGTTAACTGCAATAAACTCCTGGAGTCTTTTCTTTTCATCTAGCTGCCCGGTAAGCCACCTCCACTCCCTGGTGGAATAGCATCGCCCCAAGAAGCTTCAGTTTTCATGTAAACATGAATTCTCGCAAGGCATTTTTACAGTGTCACAGTATGGCCAGTTCGAATGGCCAAGAGTGTTTTTTTTTAAGTTCCCTCGTAGAAGGGAATGTATTTTGAACATAATAAATACGTATGTGAACAGATGCTACGTCATCAATTGGCACCTTTCTGTGTAGCCAAATTCACCCGCCAAAAAGTATTTCCAAATATTCCAAAATTATCCAAAGTATAAATTGAAAAGTAAATTTTGTGCCTTTTGCCTACCTGCAATGGTGTGAGGAAGGCAGGTAGGCAGTAATGCCAAAGGCAGTGTTGGGCCCGCTTATAGGCTGCCACATAGACTCTAAGAAGGGTTGTCAACAATCAATGAGCATTGCCATGCCAGAAGCCATGCACGCCGCTTGGAGGTAGAGCAGAGGGAAATCATGAGGAGGAGAAATGACAGGGTAGAGACTACCTTTTCTCGTCCCCTCAG
Organism: Dryococelus australis; assembly: GCA_029891345.1. Lineage (NCBI taxonomy): Eukaryota > Metazoa > Arthropoda > Insecta > Phasmatodea > Phasmatidae > Dryococelus > Dryococelus australis. The sequence continues at coordinate 149,968,221 of CM057009.1, forward strand.
CAATCACCGTCACCGACCACCAGCTGAACCCCTCACATGTGCCGCACATCAGCTGGGCATCGGGTCATCAACCCTGCACGGGGTAAGCAGGCCAGCCACGTCATGAGAGGGAGAGGGCGTTCCGTCTTCCCCAACCCCCTGCTTCCATGCCAGTTCTGCCGCATCTACTGTACATGTGGTTTTGTTTACAAACAAAGCATGGATGGCAGGATGACTGACAGCTCATTAGAACTGTGGTGTCCAGAGTGTTTGCATCCTGTGATGCATCCTAGACAATTAGCAGGTGACAGTGAGACCTATTGCCAAAGCCATCATAACACCAGCCCTACAAACATCTGAGCTGGTAATGTCCACAAGAGGGAAAAGGTCAGTAGCAGTGAAGTGGTGCAGGACAGTCAACATTTTCAAAATTTTCCCACACGAGTAAAATCTGAAAGTGAACATTTCCCAAATTATGAACTTCCAAAACATTGTGATAACTTGCTATGCAATGGTCAGGGTACCAAGGTACTTCAGTGTATACAATGTGATGTAAGATCACCAAGAATGCATTGGTAGCACAGAACACTAATTTGTTTCAGGATTCACATTTCTTTGCTTGTCGTGATGCGCAATTTCAGCAATAAACAAGCAAGGCGTGAACCTAATGCAAAATGTAACTGCAGAAACCCCACGTGATCAGGTTTTGGACCTGTTAGGACATTGGGATAAGGATGCGGCAGTAAATCTAAACAGCAATCTTTCATAAGTGTTGTGGCACGGATGCTTACAATGAGACAGGTGGAGTGGCACAGAGCAGAGGAGGAAAATGGCAGCAAATTATGTGAGGAGAGCAGCACGGAGCACACGCCACACATGTGGAGAATGTAAACAAACCCCTGCCACCCGAACCTACCACAACACCCGCACCACACACATACCAGCTACCCACACAATTTCCCCCGCCACTACCGCAAATGTTTCCAACGCCCGTTTATCCATTAATTGTACCAAATTACCCGCCAACTTTTCCAAATTTACTGCTTGTTCATCCATAGATGACAGCAATCCCACACACAACAGAAAGCATGCTACAAATCAGAACCACATATACCAACCTACCTCAACACTCGCTAGGACCAACTACAGCAAAAACACCATCCAAGTTCCAAACATTACCCACGTCGCAGGCATGCCAATGGAAAATGTGGCATCATTGTTGGAAGACTGTGTATCCCGCCTTACCAGGTACAGGGTGAGCCACGATGAATGGACTAGCTGTGTTGGTGCATAACTCCAAAGAGATGCACACTCTTGGTGGGCATCTCTCAAACACTATGGCCTTCAGTGGGAGGAGTTTCGACGTGCATTCCAGTGCAGGTTCAGAGGGGTCTTTGCCACTGTATAGGCCCAGAGCAGTTTGACTCTGTAAGGTCAACAATTGGGTTAATCATTAACCACATTCATTAGACATAAATGTCAACTTGTTAAATCAGTTTCATCCAAATTTGCCAGAGCAGGAAGTACTGGAAGTAATTACTGAAACGGCTCGACCTGAATTCAGAGCAGCTTTAATATCTTTGTTAAACAGAACATTAGAATATTTAATGCATGCTGTAATAACTCTGGAGAAGAAGCATGAATCACCACGCTGTGATGCAAAGGTAGTAAGATGGTGAAACGAGTAGAGAGAGGACAGTTTCAACACATATCATTCTGGCAAATCACAAAATTTTTCACAGCATTCTCGTAGCAACAATAACGGACAGGTGCATGAAAAAATTATATAGTGGGCAACAGCATGAGAAATTTTATCACGGGCAAATGCATGGAAATATGTATAATCAGGATCAGAAGAGGAGTGGAGCCGTGGGGTCCGGTGGCCAGAAGCCACAGTACCGGAATACAACAGGTAATGGGAATAGCCAACAGCAAGGTTGGAATCTGGACTACACACACGACATCTGTGTAGGTACTACCCAACGCGACAATACCAATGGTATAATAAATTCCCGAACAACCTACATATGGGACAAATCAAAGAGTAGCAGAACATAAACATCAGTGAAACGAGTTGCAGGGATGATGGGGCCGGATGCATCTGACACTCTACCCACTAAAATTCGGACAACAGACTCAAAATCAACCCCACAGCAAGTATTAGTAGAGGAGATGAGCAGTAGTCATGCACTATTTATCCACATTTTAGTTTCTGTTATGTCTGTAGCCAGTTATGCCACACTATAAACGATACTGCAGCCTCACACAAGTTCACACGACCTCACTTTGTAGACGAGCAGGACGTGATGCCTACAGACCACATGATTTGGTTTGCCACGAACTAGCATTGTAGTACCACCGAAGGACAGGCAGTAGTAACGGTTCAAGTCAGTGACATTGAAACAAAAACAACTGTCATTGTTATGCCAGGAATACACGAGGATGCAATTTTGGGGATACCTTGGTTAACAGAACAACACACAATCATAGAGCCAGCCACAAGGAGAATACATTTTGGCGCGAAGGAAATATGCACTGTGTAAAACCTGGACTGCTGCCTGACAGGTAGCCTACCCAAGATCAAGCTAGGGGAATTTGACAACCAGGTCCTGCACGCAAACCTGGCTGCATTTCAGCATGTCCTTGACAAACACTGTGATGTATTTGAGTGAAACGATTCATTGAAGCACATAACCGTCGCTGAGCATGCAATACCATTGGTAGATGAAAAGCCGGTACATAACAGCTCGCGAGGCTATTTGCCACACCATACATGCATAATAAAACTGTAAATTCAGGAGATGCTTGACGATAGTGTGATCGAGCCAATGGATAGTCAGATTAATTCCCCGATCACATTAGCTACAAAGAAACATGGAACGTGGCGATTCTATGTATATTTCCGACCATTGAACCAAGTAACATGCAGTGCACTTCCCACATACATTAACATGAAAGACACATTGAGCACGTTAGGGCAGATGAAAGTTTGGACATCTTTGGATTTGAAAATAGGATATTGGCAGGTGATGGTGAAACTTGAAGACAATCCAAAAACGGCTTTCACAGCCCCAGATGGCAGCATTTTAAATTCTGTGTGATGCTATTTGTTTTTAAATGTGCACCCACAAACATTCGAGGCAATGATGGTACGTGTGCTGGATGGCATTATTGGAGAGTATATGCTGGCATAACTCGATGAGGTCAAACAGCACATGTTCCTCACATCTGGTCAAACAGCTGGGAGGAACACGTGCATCAATTTGCAGTAGTCCTGGAGAGACTCGCAATCAATGGCCTCACATGCTCGATTGAGAAACGCTATGTGGGTAAAACCAGCATTGATTTCTTAGGCCACATGATCGATCAGGAGGGAAACCGGCAAAATCCGGAACAATTAAGGCTCATTGGCAACTACCCGCAGCCAAAAATATGCTATGGAAGCAGCTATGGAAGTTTTTTGGAGTAATAAATTTGTTGCGAGAGCACATCCCACGGTTCGCAACAATCACTGCGGCCCTGACAGAGCAGCTATCGTCGTAGAAACGGTTTTAGTGGACAGGCGAGACAGAGAAATCATTCACATACATCAAGTGTGAATTCAGATCATGTCCGACACTAGCACGTTACGACACATGCAAGCCCTTGTACCTTCAAACTGATGCAAGCCAAGAGGGAATAGGTGCAGTATTGTACCAGGTTAGCGACAGTGCGAAGAAACATGTTATCGACTTTGCGAGCCCGAAACTGGGACAGGCTGAGAGGCGTTATGACGTCAATGAGAGGGAATGCATGGCAGTCATTTTGGCAGTCAAGAAATACCACTCATACCTCGAGTACCAGAGGTTCACACTACAGACCGACAACCAGTGCATTGTGAGGTTACATGGTATGTGGGAAGGAAGGAGTAAACTGACCTGATGGGCATTACACTTGCAGGCCTATGATTTTGTAGTGGAACATGTGCCTAGGAATGAAAATGATCTGGCATATGCATTGTCACACAATGCCAACAAAGGGGTAATTGCCCGGGATGAAGCAGGACAGGAGGACATTTTACCACCAAACTCGTGCAACCCAGTATCAGAGGTATACATACAACAAATTACCACCACCAACAATGATGGTCTGATTAGCGACTTGTACAGGGAAGTTGTGGGGGAGCAAAGTAATTGCCGATTCACGCAGCAAAAGATGAGACAATGTGAACAGCGAGAAGTAGAGGGATGGTGCCTCGTGGACAGCAGGTTGGAGACCTGTTTGGTTCAAAAGCCAGGGAAATGACGGGTGTATGTCTCCATGTGAGCAATATGTTCAAGTCTTCAAATATTCGCACAGTGGCAGTGTGGCTGGATACCCAGTCATTGAACAGAGAGTCAAGAACATAAGCAACCATTTTTTTGGTCAAGATTAAGCAGGGATGTGTGGAGATATGTATTGCAATGCAAAGAGTGTAACTTGTTCAAGACACGTCGTGCAGACGGGAGGCAGCAACAGCCGCCATGCATGCCTCGTAAGTCATTTGAGACTGTATGCTTGAACTTAATGGATACATACCCAGGAAAAGAGGGGGTAAACGATTCCTAGTCGTGGTGACTGAAAATTTTTCGCGCAGGATGGAGGCATACCCCACCAGCAGGGCAAGTGCAAGGAACGTAGTGAGAGTTCTAGAGGAACAGTTTTTCCCACGCTTGGGATTTCCACGTAACCTGTTTACAGATAAGGGTATGCAGTTAATGGGCCGTAAGTGGAGAGATCTATGTATTAAATGGGACGTGAATCACATCAAAATGGCTGTGTGTAATCCAAGGGCCAACTCGATGGAATGTAGGAATCAGGAAATCAAAGCTCAACTATGGTTACATGTAGGTGTACACCATGCCACCTGGACGGACCACATTCCCCCCATTCTATACACACTCAGGAGAAGAATAAAAGCGACAACTGGAAGGTCACCCACCGAAGTATTGTTAGGCCATGAGCTACACCTACCGGGGAAGGCTAAAAGTCTGCAACAAGAGGATAGCAGCGAGATGTCGAGCACTTTCACACAGCGACGACAACAGCATAGATACTTCCGCGAAGTGAGGCAACAGCAAGATCGTTATGCGTCAAGATGGTTGCCGGTCACAAACCGACCACTGCCGAAAGTGTACGTAGGACAGACGGTATATGTATGGCCGCACCCCCAGTCAATTACAAAGAAAGACTTTTGTGCAGGGTTAGCAGCACGATAGAGTGGGCCGCATCAGGTGCTACAAATGCATGGATCCACCGCATACACTGGCCTCATGGGATGAAGGAAAGTGAGGGTACATCTGGACGACATCCGGATAACCCCGGGTGCCGTCGACGACGAAGTCAGTCCCGGTGTGTCCCGACCCCACGATGGTGCATGCCATGCTGAGCTTGGATTAAGCCAGCAGAGACGTGAGGTGTGGCAGCACTTCAGGGTGGAGATCCCACAGAGGCCCCACCCGTGCACACCAATGAGATTTTACCACCAAAGGTGAGACAGCACAGAAAAACTGCCGACGAGCTCCAGGAGGAGAGGAGCATCGATGGGCACACCCGCCAACACCATGTAACAAATGCCAGCAGCCAGAGTTGCCTGGCAGGAAGGGGCAACCACTCGCATCTCATCGTGCGGCACAGCCAAGGAGTTGCAGTACCACCTGCAGTCATGCAGGTTGGTCTGCATCTGCAGCTGCTGCCAGTAACATCGGACGGACTACAAATGATCTCAAAAGGGGGGAGGGGCATTTACGTGTACCACGTGCTCCTACCCCTAAGGCCGTTTGTCTGGCAGTAGCCTTCAATGTCGCCACAGCACGGCTGCGTGCTCTGCACAGCATAGAGTGTGCACCCAGTCGCTGGAGTGATGAGGCACAGCGTAAGTGCAAAGGCATGCCGGTGCAGAGCAGCTGGTGGTTTCCATGGGAACGCCAAGGAGGTGGATGAAATTGGCCAACTATTTTGAACTGAAACAATATAAAGGCCTAATTAAAGACATTGTTTATTTTTTTAATTATAGGATTCGTCACATGTATAATTTATTTGAGTATCAATGGTTTACCATGCAAGAGTTATGTATCATTATTTATTTTCATCATTCGCACAGTGCTTTGTTCATTCCATCCACAAGGGTTTTGTATTGTAGGATTATTTTGTGTTCCTTTTATTGTTTATTTAATTCCTAAGCATTTTGCAAGGGCAGGTACTGCAAGGCATGACAGAAAGTAGTCCCGTTTCAGCCACTGGTAAGCTGGCACGAGCTAGCGCATTGAGCAGGAAATCAGTCAGCACATAGCAACCAACAAAGGTGGAGTGCGTGTGTTGAGCTCCGGCGTTTTCCTGCACATCCAGGCGGCCTTCATCATGTTTGTATTTGGATGTTAATATCATTGCTCCCGGGAGCTTCAGTTTTCATATAAACATTAATTGCTGCAAGGCATTTTTGCAATGACACCGTATATGGCCACTTCGAATAGCCAAGAGTGTTTTGTGTCAAGTGCCCTCATAGGTGGGAATGCATTTTTAGCGTAATAAATGTATATGTGATCTGATGCTATGTCATTTGTTTATGGTCGCATCATGTGTTGGGGACGGGCCTTCATAATACCTGCTCACTCACCCTATGTAAATCTTTAATTTGCAAGTGATCTGAGTTTTGTTTTCGCATTATGGGCATGTGGGAGGCCCTGACAGTCCATGTATGCACATGTAAGAGTTAGATGATTTTCCAGCCAAGATCAACAATGCTGCATATCCGACCAATGGGCTATCGTTTATCAAACATTACCTATCTGGAGCAGTAATCAAGAGGGTCGAGGTCAACACTTTAATGGCGAGAAGATTGGTCTGGGCGTACGGTTCGCAACCCCGAGGTTAAGAGATGCAGCATCAACAATTACGTCGCCTTGACGGCGTCTAGCACCACCAGGTATAATCATTAGTAGACCATACCATCACCCCCCTGAAAAGCTCCTCTAACCCTTTTCCAATGTCCCAACAGGTGTCAATATGGATACACATTAGTTTTTTGCCATATTCATTTTTTGCTATCTCTTTTTTTTCTGTTAAATGTTGACATTGTGTAAATGTGTTATATATGGGATACATTTTACATTTTAATGTTACAACTAATTAATTATGTTATTTTTTTAAATTTGTTGCACCTTGTGTCATTATTCTATTGTTTTAATGTGTTGTTAATGTAATTTACCTTGTATTTCAAAGACTTAAAATTCGTTTTTTTGACGCAGTCATTCTTGTTGTAACCGGTCAAAGACCAAGTAATAAATAATATAAATAAATAAAATTCCTCTAGTGCAATCACACCAATTTGGCTGCATTTTTCCAAGTAAAGTACAGCTCTGCAGGGGAGTTTTGTTTATTTTAGTGCATCCGTATGATCTTTTTTTCAATACATAGCTTTACAAAGATATTGGACAAGTCAAATTACAGTATACAAATGTAACATAGGAAACTCACACACACACACACACACACACACACACACACACATATATATATATATATATATATATATATATATATATATATATATATATATATATATATATATATATATGCCAGACTACACATACACGCATCACATATTTTCCTTAAAATTTGACCAATCCTCCTACAACATGTTGTGGGTCGTCGTCGTTTTGCTGAAACAAGAAAAGGGAAACGAGAAAAACCGGAACAAGAAATGCGTACAAAGATATGTTATGCAATATTATTTAAAAATGTTGTAGTTATTTTGTTTGTATATATTCATCTACACTATAACATGTAGAAAAAAATTCTTTCAGCGGGTTTTAAAAGTGTTTTTGGTTAGAAAAGCAAACTTCTTTAAGTTGTTGTTGTTGTAACTTATTGAATAGTTGGCTACCAAGGTAGGATGGCCCCATTCTATACAAGTTTTAAGTTAATTGAAGCCACGTGTAAGTGTTCTTTTTTATTATTCTCGTTTCATGCTTATGAAAGGGCTCGTTTTTCTGAAATAAATGACTGTTTGTGGACATGAATATAAGAACTGAAAACATGTCTTCACATGCAAATGTTAAAATTCTGAGCTCTTTAAAAGAGGTCTCCATGTGTCTGACTTTCTTTTGCCATTGATTATTTTTACAGCTCTCTTTTGCTTGTGAAACCCTTTTTTGCTATCAGTGGAATTACTCTAAAAAGTTATACCATAACACATCATGGAATGAAAATATGCATAATATGCCACTTTAGCTGTATTTTTGTTCAAGACCTCTGTAACACTCCGCAGGTCGAAACTTTCTAAAATTAGTTTAGGTAAAATATACGCAATGTGGGATTTCCAGTTAAGTAAACGGTCTCCACCTTCCTTTGTTAGAATGGCTTGTCATGATTTTTTTTTGGAACGAATACTGGTCTTAAAAAACCTTTCGATTATATAAAAGTATTTATTAATTTTGCTTTCAATTTATTCTGTATTGTAGGTAATTCCTTTTATTTCTCCTGAATTTGTACATCCTGTGGCTACTCTTACTTTACAGTGACGTCATATTTCTACGGGGTTTGCAAAGAATAGTGGAGGGAGGCCGCACCCTGACTGATAATAAATTGTAAACAGTTTTTAGAAAGAAGTATTTTATAGGAACAGTATTAGTTTCAGTTTTGTTTTATGAGTCCCTGACCGTGGACATAGTCAACGTCTCATATTAAAAGTATGTATTTGCATTTGTTTTGCTAGTTATTAGATGGAATGGCAAGTAAGCAATGTATTCTATATGAGAGTTTGTGATAAGGCGTAGATATAGGTTTGGTTTTCTATGTTACGGAATGCTTACATCAAGGCTTCAAGACACTGGTTATTTTGAGAGCTAAATTAGTTACTGGTGTTATGATTTGTTTACGTGGTTGGCTAATTGCGACGGTTGTAATGTACAATGCACGATAATTTTGGGCCGATATGTCGGTCAGTACGTTGAATTACGGTTATTGGCTACTTGCTAACGTGCCACATCGTGTATATATAGTGAATAATTCGAATATTTGTCTACCATTTAAGACAAAATTGTTTTTTTTTTTTGACGTTTTGAAGATACATTTACGACTACTATTTCGATGCGTGTCCATTTGTGCTAGTGTTGCCAACTGTTCAGAATAAAACTCACTGTCGCTGCTTTAGGTAGCAAGTTGTTTATTGTGCTTAAATGATGCAGCCGTAGCAGCTAACTTCGATGATGTTGGCTAAGTTTAAATAAAAGCTCTGTTTAGATTTAGTGCTTGTTTCATGTAAGTACACACTAGTTTTCTTGTACAACAAAACTAACTTAGCATTTTTTATATTATGTGACTAATATTAATCATGAAGAATGTTTGGTTATTTTTATGATAGTGGTCTGGTTTAAACTGAGCACTTACGCCTATAGTTGCAGTACAAGGGTAAACAGCAGTGATGCCCTAAACCTAAAAAGATTAGTAGCAAAATGTATGTTACCAAATATTGTGTGGTTTTTCTGGGACTTGAAACCATTCGTTATTATAGCAATGATAATTTTACTGTAGCAACCGTGCATGCCAATTTGCCCTTATTACACTGTGAAGTTTGTGGCATTTTTATTGGAGAGTGTGTAGGGCTTAATCCTTAAGAATAGAGGCTTTTTCGAAAATCGTAAAAATAATACCTGTATGGTAGATATGATTATTAGTAATCATAATTACTAGGATATTTGGAGTGTTTTCAAGTAGTTTTCTTTTTAAATAATTAAAATTTGATGGTAAGGAAGGTTACGGTATCAATATTGCTGTGTTTATTCTATAAAACAAGTATAATTTACATCAGATATATTTATATCGGGTCGCTGAATTGTTTTACATGTAAGAATACCGTTTGAAACAAATATTTAATGTGGAAAACGTAATTTACAGGGCATATTTATGTGGTCGTGCTGAGGTTATACTGGTAAACAACACATCAAACAGTGTCGGAAGAGTATGTAATTCTGGTAAATTACTCAAGGCTTCCCTTGTCTATATTCACGAGAGGAGTGTACTCCTAATGGATAGCTTAGAATGAAAGAAATGCATATAGTTTAACATATGCTATAGTTGCTTAGAATTTGTTTATACTCAATGTGCATCACCATTACACATTACTCTGTATTCGATGACCAATAGTTGAAGAGCAGTAGTGTTTGTGACGTCACAGCAAATTGTTGGAATTATCAGAACTAATGGCTGATTTTAACGGTAGTACGTGTTTCGAACAGTGCGTGAAAGTGAGTTTTTAATTTAATGCATTCAAGTAGACGTGTTAAATCAAATTTTTGTGTGAAAATACTAGTGTTTGTGTGGTAATATATACACAAAGTTATTTAAATTATAATGGTTCAGTAATGTGAGTATGTGGTGCAAGTTGTCGACTAGGTTACTGTACACATTGTGTTCTATATACAGCGTAGGCCCTAGTACTATATATTGGGTGAGTAACGTAATTACTTCGGTACTTATTAAGAATAGGGGCTTTTTCAAAAATAAAAATATGTGAAAGTGCTATATTTCCACTCTACTAACTACACAATACACAAATTTACTAGGGACGTCAACATTTGATCAATAGAAACCCTAAAAATGATAGTGGGGATGGCGTTGTAGATCAGGGAACTTATGGGGTATAACGAGCAAAATATGTGTACATAATATAATATTTATTCACAAATGTATGTTAAATCGAAAAAAGACTGTTCAAGCGTAGCCGAACATTATGCACTGAGCCAGAGTCCCAGTGCCAACAGGGAGTAAATCCCAAAACAGTGATTCAAGGCATGCCTGCAGTTTTTTTTTTGTGGTGATACGAAGTGTCGCACATCAGCGAAGCTTGGAATTTCCCCAGAAATGATTTCCATGTGGAGCCCATTTGCAGTAAGGAATAATGTGTGTGTTTTTTGCAATTTAACTTATTGTTTCATTTTTAATAGTATTGTAATATTGTTTCATGAAAACATATTTAACTGCAAAATGATTGAACTGAACATCACCTAAAATGATTATGTTCAGCTTACCAATACAATTTAGAAATATGATAGTGGGGTGGGCTATAAACTGGAGGGAAATTGTGGGGTAAAATTTTATCATGAAAATGTAAATATTTTTAGTTTTTTACCCTACAATTTCCCTGATCTTCATAGTCCTCACTATTGTTTTTGGGGTTTCTATTGGTGAAATGTTGATGCCCCTAGTAAATTTGTGTTGTGTAATTAGTATAGTAAAATTATACTTCCCTTTCTGAGATGTTTCTCTTGTTTTCAGAAAAGCCCCTATTAAGAATTACTGTGTTTAGGAGTACTGCACTCAAAACAGTAAGCAAACTGGATGCTGAAGAGACCAATTTATTTTACAGTTAAGGAAGTATTATATGGCTGCATGTGACTACACTATTCATAAATTTCCTCTAAAATGTGAATTCCTGACACGTGCAGAAGAATCTTGCATTCAGTTTATTTTCCTGGCATCATTTTGCAGGGTGAGGTATTTTGTAAACAAATTTTCAGCCCTTTTAACAGTAAAGGAAGGTCAAGATAGTAATGGTGATACAGATGTCTTGGAGTCATCATTTTGTTCCTTCCAAGTTGAAGACATCCCAGAGGAGATATCAAAGCAAGAAAGAATTGATACAAGATAGTCTTTGATCGAGTGATTGAGGGGTTCAGATTGCTGGTTAAAGTTTGATAGGTTGGCATGTGTAGTGCTGCGTATTTTGTCCATTCCACACAACAATGCTTAGTATATAAGAATTTTCAGCCAAGTAAAAAAAACTAAGGGCCGTATTAATAGTCGTTTCTCAGATCTCATCCTGAGATCATTTCACGTGATACAGTCTTGAGATGCATGCAAATTAATAGTCAGTTTTCGAGCCGTACTGAGCTGAAATTAGTTTAAAGTTTCTCTTCTCAACTGATATTAGATTGTGAGATACAGGTTTTTTTTTTATCTAGCCTCGCAAAGGGGCTATGGAAGCAGAAATTGAGGTCATTTTTTTTTGCTGTCGATGCGCGTTTGTCTGCAGCTACATTCAAGTGTTTCTTGTGTTTATATTTTCTCCTGTTTCTTGTGTGGAAACACATTTTAAAAATACTAAAAATTACACAGGGCTGAATAAACATTAACAATATTCTACTTGTAAAGTTCAAAGACAATAGAAAAGTAATGTGGGAACCGCGTATAAGCTATGCCGAAAAGCCGCAGTGAAAAGCTATAAACTCATTATTAAAAGTTTCAACACTGAAAGAACATATTTTGTTTATAGTTATACTGTTTGACATGTTTTAAAACAAGTAAGGTGGAATATCGCTGTATTTTCACGTAATAGTCTTCAAAGATGGTATTTATCTATTTGAAATATGAAATTGTTTTTTACAATAAACATATTTTAACATTTACCGCTAGCTAGCCCTAAGTGTTATAAGACATGTAAAACAATATTAAACAAACATTACTATCCGTTACTTCGGATACACAGCAGTAGAAATAGATTCATCATAAGCTACGCTTCCAACCAAAAACCAAACCAATATAATTTATTGCAATTATGCAGTGTAATATTTTTGAAATAAATGTAAAACGTATGCAACTATCATTATATTAATCGCAACAACATGTCCTGTGGTTTCACGCACATTATAATCCTTTACTTCAAATAGTATTCCTTGTGTATTTCAGTTATAATCATATAAATTATGTATGTATTTTCACGCACATTGCGATGTGAATCCTAGTTTCATAATCAAATATATCACATCTAAACAGTGCACAGATTTGAATCTCATTCTCAAGTGACTTATATTACGACTCTTGTCTATTTTCTTTTTTAAGATGCACTTATGTTGTTATTCTTTTAAAAATATAATGGTTACAACATTTACTCTAAACACATCTATTACTTTTTCGCTGGGGACAGTACACAGCATTTAAATTGCAAATTTATCACAAATGACACCCTGGTTTTATATTTATTTATTTTTTATTTGTCCTGTTGATCCCATATGGAGAAAAAGCATATAAAATAAATATCTTAATTTTCATATTTAAATGTACACATAGGACCATCTACAAACAAATACAGTGTACAAATTGTGTCTCAAGACATCTCTCGACTTCAATTAAGTGAAACGAGATGTATTTATTTTCCTGTCTTTTGATACTAGTTTTGGTAACTTGAGACATAGTCTCAAGACCCGACAATTAATTAGCTAAAATGAGTTTTAAGTGAAAGCACTATCAGGTGAGAGTACATCAAATCTAGTCTCAAAACGAATCTCAAGATTTATTTATTAAATAGGATCTGTTCTCAAGAAGTATCTCAAGAGCTGATACACGACTATTAATACGGACCGTAAAACTGGTTCAGGTCATGACTATCAGAACAGTCACTTGAGAAACTGTTAAAAGGGAAATCTACTCAAGAGGGTGTTAATTATGAACAGCATTTTAATGAAGAATTTTTGAAGAAAACAAAATCTTCAACGTACATTTTACAAAATTAAAAAAAAAAGAAGCAAAGAGAAGAAAATGAATTGTATAAAATATAAATATGTATAGGTAAGTGCTTAAAATGTAAGTTTGTTGAGTATTTTGTCCTGCTGATATTAATTGGGAAATTCGTAAACAAGCAATCTGAACATAAGGATATGAAATTAGAATGTCGATACTTTTCCTGTGACATTTATGGCTCAAACATACAGTGCATTGAAAAAAAAAATTTTAATTGTATTCATGGGCACGAATTCATTCAACCATCTGTTGTTGGGTTTTTTTTTTTTTTTTTTTTTTCCCCCTTATTGTACATGGTAGAGCGGATTATGCAGAATTTTAAAACCTCACGATTTTTCAAATGCCAGGGTTGGCAGGTATGCTCATCCTTTGGAAGGTGTGACATTGGTTTAATACAAATAAAATCTATTTGTGATACAAATTTTAAAATATACATACAACTATATGCACACAAGTACTTACATTAAATATAGCTCACTATTTATAATTTTTTTATAAAGAAGAATGAATTAAAATTATTTAGCGGTTTGAAGATGAAAAGAAAAGTAATTTGTCAAATGTTATGTGTGGAGATGAACGAGATAATAAAATAGGTGAAAAGAATTTCTACTTACTAATATCAGCATAAATATTACCACTGAAGTAATTTATGTATATCTGATTCAATTGAAATATTAGAACTTAAGAAACCTAGCATAAACATATGATATATGGATTTATTTATCAATCTTATGTTGTGCTATCGTCTGTATTCCACTGGTAATATTTCTGATTTGAATCTCTTAATTTTCACAGTATGTGCTTTAAAATCTTAATTTATTAAACAGAACAAATAACGTGGAATCACAATTTGTCTGGGTTGTTCTTAACCTATTTTGTGTATTATAACAATTATGATCATGATTGGGAGTATATTTACCCAGGTTAAACTTAACATGAACCAAACAAGTATAGTAAAACTTCCGGTAACTGACATTTCCCAATAACGCCCCTGGCTTTCAATTCCCCAGTACGATAATATAGGTTATAATGTACGTAATAACTCTGAAAAGCGGGCATTCTTGGTAAAGGACGTGGACATAAACAATTTGCGTGGTTTTGATTATGACACATGCTTAATAATGGACACTAACATCTCTATTGAGCACTATATAAAATAAAACTGCTGTTTGTTTACGTTAACGTACCTAAAAACGACAGCATTTTTTGGTTAGCAACCACAAAGCATACATTTTCACACACTCTTGTGAATGAAAACATTTTGTTGTGGCCAACTTGTTACCAATTCAACCACGAAGCTATGCAGTTTGGTTATGGTTTTGTTTAAATATATATCCATTGTCCAAAAGTAAGCAGTCACCAAATGATTGACAAAGAAAATTAAAAAACTTATTTCAACCTGTTTTAAGAGCGCATCTACAAAAGGTAAACAAAAACAGCGGCAGAGGAGGGATTTTAAAACAGACGTCAACAAGCTAAAATATAAATTAATATGACCAAAAACTAAATCGGAGTTTACAGTAAACTTATGCAGGTAAGTTAATATTATTAATCACAGATATTATTTTTGGGAAATACAAAGGTTTTTGTAACCTCTACTGTCGTTGGCTAAATTCACTGTACATTTATCGTGCCATCAACATTTCCCGGCATTTGCCGAGCTGTTTAGACGTTTATCTTTGTTTATTTATTATTAAGATATCCAGTTTACATCCCATTTCTTACATTGCACTGGCGCATAATCTGTGGTTCATAACCTTAAATGAATTTCTGTGTTTCAAATTGGCATATGAGACAAGGCAGTTGAAGCTTCACTTTTTGAATAAGGGGGAAGTAGACAGTTTGAAAATGATTTGCGATGTTGAGATTCGCTTGGAAAAACCAGTGCTGCCCCACAAAGCAAACCACAATTGATGACTTTTTTTAAATAGTGAAGAAGTCTTCTGAGAGTTTCATAAACACAAATAATTTTTTATATTTTTAAAATGTTTACTTTTCATAATGGACATGAAACACAGTGCTACACTTTCCGAAATTATTTTTTATAATTAAAATTCATTGCTGTAAATGATTTTTTTGTTAACCTATTTCCCAATAAAGGACACATCTCCTTTCCCGAAAGGTGTCCTGTATTGAGAAGTTTCACTGTATAAATATAAATGTGTATTATTGTGAGAATATTTTCTGTTAGAAACAAGGCTTTTACTTTTCCTTCTATCAGAATTTGTAAGTATGTATTTGTATGGTTTTCTTTTGTGTTAAGATATCTCTTTTGATACTATTTCAATTTCCTCATTCCTTAATAACAATTATGCTATTTAAAAATATGCAAAATAAGCACTCTTGAGGTAGTCCTTAGGAACTCCATACCTCAAGTGAGTTAGCAAAAATACAATGATTGACGATTTAGTAAAACCATAATTTATGTGTTCAGACCAGGTAAGTCCTTTATATAATATTATTCCTAAAAACTTAACACAGGTGTGTTGCTAAAGTTACTGCTTCAAGTTCCAAGCTAGTTATATATACCATGTATTCAATTGGTTCAACAGTGGACCTACATGATCAAAAACCATACTTTGATAAAGGGGGAAAAAAATCACCAGTCCCAAAGTACTCTTTTAAAGGCACAGATCACAGCACAGGCACAGAGAATACATGTGTTAGCTTGACACTCGCTACAATTACGCACAGCACACACACAGAAAAATAGCACGTGAGGTGCCCACAAAGTAGGGGTATACTCCATCATTTCTGTCCGTGTGTGCCATGCGTTGCCAATCGGAATGTCCATACCACAGCATTTGACTATGAAAACACTGCAAAAGTGGTGAATTTGACTAGTGCTGGAGAGTTTGGCACCATATAAACAGCAGTTTGTTTTTATTGAAATTATTAGTGTACAAGCAATTTGTGTTAAGGTGATTTATATAAATTATTATATTTCTACAAATCACAACATGAGCAACAAAATAAACTGAGCTGTCCACAATATTTTTTTATTCCAATGAATCCGACACATCCACACACAATTTACTGTGCATCATTTCCTTTAATTTTCAGATCTGTTTTGTGTAAACATCTGTTGTTTCTCTATGTGTGCTATTTTGACTGTAGTTTTCAAATATGTGCTGTACTTGTGTTCTGTGCTATTGCAAGTGCAAAGTCAATATTGTAGCCTGGCCTTAACAGGTATTAGTTTAAATTGTAACTTAGATGATATTCCAATGTTTATTTGATTACTTTTCTCTCCAGAGATTATTCAAAACTGAAACAATATTTTGACCATACCTTAACCAATTAGTTTTTTCCTAACTAGACTACCTTTATTTGGTTTTAATGCCTTGGAAAGAAAAACTTAATTACAAGCACAACATTTGGTTAAATCTGTGGATCAAATACATTGCCTTTCTTACTTTTTGGAACACCAATTTTAAATCCTGAATGCCATGATGTTCTTACTAATAAATCTTCTATGCAATCTTTAATATCAGTACATATAGGTGACTGTCTAAGCTAACCTATATATAAACACCCAGCTTGTGGTCTATACTGCAGTTATGTTAGATTCAGAGCAACACCTTCTGAACCAAACATTAATTGTTTATTCTGTACTTCTTGAAGCTCATTGGTGGTTTGTTTGTTTTAGTAACACACCTCATCTCATTGATTGAATTACTTGTTACTTTCTCAATCATAAGACCGCCCAAATTTGCTATTGACAGAGATGGTCTAAATTACATTTGATTGGGGCGGACATTGCTGAAAATTCTCTCTGTTGAAGAATTGCTGGGTTGGCATTCCAACCTGTTTTATTTTTGTAATTGCCAAGTTAATTTTGTTGGGATTCTGTTTATTTTATTTTGAAGGAAACAGTGATAGGGTGGGTACTTTATTTTTTCCTTTTTTGGTGAGAGAGCGATGTTTTGATGTACTTACGAGTGTTTGCCATGTTGAGTTCCATATTGTTTTGATGGAACAGTGGGAAATTTTGCACGTAATGAAATAACATTTAAATTATTGTAACTTCAAAAACTTTAACTTCAATGGAAAAAACAACACAGTACATACGTTGCTGTTCGTATTCGTACAGATGCAGCACTACACACACACTTTGACCGAAGTTAACCTTACACTCGTTGAATTTGCGATGTAGACAAAAACCAATATTATTCACGCACTATAACTGTGTTGAAAGTGTAGCTTTTTCAGGCCATGTGGATTTAAATAATTATAGTAACAGTTTACAAAACACTCAAATTTATTGTTTGTAAAATTGTAGTATTAAAGGGAACATTCCACTGCCATATTGGATTGTTAGGTTTTTATAGCTTCATAGTTGGCAACTTTACGATTTTTTCATATTTTGTCGGAATTTTGGTATTTTGTACAATTTTACGAGTTTCTTAAGAATTTCAATTTTTCCATTTCTTGTTTACTTTGTTTGATTGCAGTACTTCCAAGTATTACGGGTTTTCTTAGTTACGGGATTACTGAGGCTTGCTTGTTTACTACGGTTTCGGTATTCTCTGCGAACAGCGCGATAAATTCGGTATCGCAAGCAATAAAGATTGTGGAAATGGCAACACTTGAGCAAACTGGCACACACATAACGTTGCCAGCCCAGTTAACGCTGTTGTGCGAGTACCTTCTTATCATTGTGTTCATACGAGTATATTGTTGGTCTTGTCTGAATATTTTATCAGTAGTTTTTATTTGCTTTCTTTAAGCATAGTTGGTTGTAGGTACCATTGTAGTGCGTTGTCTTGAATGAAATTTAATATTAGTGAGCACATGTTTGCCGTTTCATAAAACTGCTCGTTCCGCCATTTTCATTAATCGCCACCCGCAATGAAGTAACACAAATATAATTTACGTAACTAAGTTTAAGTTGGTTGGTTTCAAGAAACGTGTGTAATGTTGATTTTACTGAATGATCCAGCAAATTGATTATTTAATGCTAGTGATGAACAAACATGATTTTAGTGAAGTAAACTTCCAAGGATTTCCACAGAAAAACATGTGTTCAAGAGGTAATGAATTTTACAATCAGTAATTTTGCGTGTTTTGTAAATAATGTACTTGAAAACCGTTACTTGGTTATTAAATGCTCGCGGCCTGAAAAAGTTGCACTTTCAACACTTTTGCAGTGTGTAAATCATATGTTTTTATTTACCTATATCATAAATTTGAGTGTAAGGTTAACTTCGGTCAAAATGTGTGTGTATTGCTGCATATGTACGAATACGAACAGCAACGTATTTATCGCGTTTTGTTTTTTCATTGAAGTTAAAATTTTCGAAGTTACAATAATTTGAATGGTATTTCCGTATAAGCAAAATTTTACATATATCTATCTAAACAAAATGCTACTCGAAATCCGGCACACTCCTAAGAACATAAAAAAAAATGCTGTCTCACGAAAGACGTTTAACTAAAGCCTCCCCCCTCATTGTTTGCTTTTTTCCCTCAAAATAAAATAAACAGAATTCCAATTAACTTGGCAATTACAAAAATAAAACAGGTTGGAATGCTAACTTAGTTATAATATCCTACATTTATTACTGAATGGAAGTTAGCTAAGGTCAGTCTTTCAGTGCATGCCATGACGGAAAACACCAGGAAAGAGGAAACAGCAAGTGTGCATTGGACTCAAACATTTGTTTACACACATATTTTTCTTCAGTGACAAAACAGCTGTGGTGGAAGGATACATTGTGGCCACACTACTTTTATATGGTGGAAGGATACATTGTGGCCACACTACTTTTATAGAACTGTCAAAATTTACTCCATTTACATGAAATAGACAATAGCTGTTTGTGCAAAAACTAGGGGTGGTGTTACGTGTAGTTGCATACGTAAGTGGAATGTATTGCAAGTTTGAATAATGTAAAACATTTAAAAAGAACTAATAATTACAATAAAACCACCATAATTTTAAAAACACTTTGCTGTAAGTTTCCTAGTGAGTGATAAGTAAGAAGGGATGGATGTGTCTTATTTATGTTTTTAAAATATTCTGGTGAGTATTATATTGTTGAAATCAGTTTTCTGGTTCACCCGTGTGCACATGTTTTGTGTGTATGCCTAATCAATTTTGTGAGTATAATTATATTTTGCAGAGAAATTTTGTTGCTCATGATTTACGCTTATTTTTGCATTTAGCTGTGATTACTGATGGGTGTGATTGGAAGGTTGCAGCTCTGTATTTATTTTGTAATTTAGTGTTAAAATGTTAAGTTAACGTGTAAGAAAGTAGGCCCGTGTGGAAGAAATTTTCTTTCAAGTACTGTGGGTTATTGGAAAAATGACGCAACCCGTTTACGTTAAATTTGACATTTTCAAAATGTTGTACTAATTGAGGATTTGAAAAGTTGGCAGGTGTGTAGCTTGGTTGCATTTTAAAAAAGAAAATTCAGAAAGTACCTCTGTACCCAACTAGATATTGACTTTGCAATGCAGTACTGACGAAACGAGGGAAAGATCGAGTTTGTAGTTCTGTCGTGTCAGTACTGCTGCATAAGGAGAATAGCTAGTTGGGTGTAGGTAGGGATACTTTTGAAATTTTGTGTTTAAAAACATAAACAAGCTATCAAAACCAAAAATCCAACATGGTGGTGGAAGGTTCAACCCCCTTAAGGCAGAAGATTGAGGAAAAATCCACTAGCAAAAGCAACTTATTCTGTTAATTTAAATTAATTGTTCAGGAAATTCGAATGAGTGTGCCCTTCTTTAGATGAAGGATTTTCAAAATTTCCATATTTTCTATCGGTAATTATCAAGAATGGGGGATTTTCCAAAACTGGCAAAATATCTGAAAATTGTTTATATGGGCATTACTAATCACACTTAATACGAATTTCATGAGGGAATCACCTTTTTTGCAGTATATGCCATTAAATGTGATAGAAGAGCTGGGAAGATTAGTGTATTTGTTGGATTAAAACATGTAAAATTTATGTCAAATATATTTCTATTTGTTAGCTGAACCGTGTTGTATGTGAGAATACATTGTGAAACCAAACCTTAATTCACAAAATGTGATTCACTGGGTATATTTATGCTGATGCACTAAGATATTACAGGGGTTAAACCACAGTTATCAATCAGTGTCAGAATATCATTTAACTGTGTTGAATTCTTCATAATTTTCGAGAGAGGTATTGTCCTACGCACCATATAAGTAGTAGAAAAATATACAAGGGCTGATTCAGAGGTCATGGCAACTACTGTTTATCTCATGAATATTACCCAACACAGGAAATGTACTATGTAAAGTTGAAAGTGTACAACATGTAAGTTTTAAAGGTGACACCACATAGGGTATAGATGCAGGAATATTCAGCAAGGGACAAAGACAAACATGGCTGCTTGAAATCACTGTTTGATACATTCTCATATAAACTGTATACACTCATGTGAACAGGTAGATATTGTACGTATATGACCTGTTTAACATTATTCAAAGTAGTCTTCGAGGTTGTCCACAGTTCGTTGCCAACGATGAAGCAGACATTGTTGCAGCATTTCGACAAGAGGTGGCCCACATTGACGGATCTCATGCAGCAGATGGTATTTAGCACTGCGACTATGTATCCTTCCGCCACAGCTGTTCTATCTATGAAGATAACAAATGCTGTGCTCAATGTAGGTTTCCATCTTATTTATTTTTGTTATGGCCAAGTTATACTGCTGGGGCTCTGTTTATTTTATTATGGGTGGATGGGGTTGGGAAAAACTTTGGCTTGTCTTTCATGAAATAGTATTGTTTTGCAACGTTTCTTATAAGACAGTATAATTTTGAATTGCATACATATTGTTTGAATGAGGCAGTAGAAAATTTTGTTTGTATAGAAGTAACAGTCAAATCATTATAACCTGTAAAGTTTTAACTTCACCAAAAGAAGAAAACGCGATATAAATTATATTGTTCATACCAATGCAAATAATAAACACTTTCCTTATGTATATATTTTTTTGGCAATGTTAACCCTACATTTGTTGGATTTTCCGTAGTATGAACATGTTATTTTTGCGGTACAAAACAGCATTGAAATCATGGTTTTCTAGGCCATGTCCATTTCAAACATTCTAATAACTGTTTTGAAATACATTATTTACAAAACACTTTGACATATTTCATAATTCCTATTTGCAACTCCTGAGCACACATTCTGTGGGTATCCTTGTCTGCCAAGGATACAAAATAATATGCAGAATCATTCAGTATGGTACCTACTACACTTCACAGGTTTTCCGAAACTAATAAAGTGTGGAACGAAAATACATGTTGGTGCTTAATAACGTATAACAGTACTGAACATGGCGGACTGAGCCATATATATGTCTACAATATTACATTTCATGCAAGAAAATTCACTACAAAGACAATATGCCGATAACACCAGTAAGGTACCGTACTCGCATCAGTGTGACTGAAAAAGATCACATGCACAATGGCATTCACAGAGCTGGAAACATTTCACCTATAGTAACTGTCCGTATGCTCTGCCATAATTGCTTTTGTTAAAAGCCCAAAAAAATAGTACATTACTTTAAAAACATAATTTAAACCAAAAATGTTGTGAAAGTTTTGAATTAGAACCTTCAGTTATAAAATTCTTCCATGATCATCAATATCACCAACATAACATACATCACGCAACAAATTGTCAGCTGATAGAATACTTTGCAAATGAGAGCATTTGCTGTTTACATAGTATGTAGGTTGGTCATACTGTCAAACTGTAGTTTACTTTATGAAATACAGTATAATTTTATGAATAATACACCTTTTGGTCAGGTGTTTCTCCGGAAAATATAGTTTTGGTCAGGAAAATTTATTCCTGAACTGTAATGCCACATTTAAGTCATCTCTATACTATACAGTAGTTGATTTTGACATGTTTTAAGCTAGTGCAGATGAGTTTTTATCAGGTTATGAATGGCAAAACCAACTATGAACATGTGGGAGGATCTTAAACTTTGTCTAATCCTTTCTTGTGGTAATGCCTCTGTTGAAGGTAGAATTGCAACAAATAAATCACTGTTTTGTGGAAAAACTACATGGAGAGTGAACCATTGCCCAAAAGACTCTCAGATGCAACTGAGCACTACAGTAGGATAATTTATATACCCGTGGTTGGGAAGATTATACTTTCTGTAGGGTCAGCAAGCAGTAATTACACATCTTGGTAACAAAATGTCAGCAGGGGAGTGATGCAAAGAAGGCAACACCAAAAAAATTGCAAATGAGATTGGAAGATTGAAGTAGGAATGAGGGAGAGAAAAGATAATGTGTGTTTTGAAGAAAAATTTAAGAAATACGTGCTCTAAAACCAACTAGGATAGCATAATTAAAATTAAGTAGATTTATTGTGCCTAAAAATTTTGTATGATGATCCAATTAGTGAATATTTTTATGTTACAATGCTCAAGATCTATTATAAACCAATGATCATTTTAAATTTGGTTCAAAAACTTGTAAGTTATTACCTGTTCAATTAATATTTTCACGTGACTATGCAGAAGTTGGCAGTATGTTGGAAACTGATAAAGCAACCATTCTTGGTGACTTCATTTGTACAATGTAATATATTTTTATTTTTCATTACAATTTTTAAAATTATTTCCTGTGCTCAAGTAAAGTTAATTAGGAATTTTTTCTCATTTTGGTTAGGATGAGTCAGTTTTCAGTGGGAACCTAATTGTGGTATACTACAAGGACATAAAAACTTAGAATGTTTTGTGTATTTATTAGTTTCCTAAACCATACAACTCAATCTGTGTATTGTTTTCACAACGCTTGCATTATAAAAGTCAGTGAACATATGAAGAAAATGACTTATTTTTCTGATAGCTGCGCAGGAAGTATTTCATAAACATATGTCATCACAAAACTGACTTCGACATAAACTTATATGTTGAATGGCTTTTTTTTTTTTTTTGCTACATCCTATGGCAAGAATGCTTGTGATGGAGTAGGTGGCACATTTAAACGAATAGTTTCCAAAGTTAGTGCAGCATGAGAATATGGAGCCAATAAAAACAATAGTGTCTATAGTTTCCTTGTCTGCTGACCATCTTCAGGAAGATCACAAGAAATTGGATGTGAAACTATGTAGTTGTGTTTATGATTCACAGCGGTGGTTATTTCAGCCCGCCAAGAAAATAATATTTTATACAATGTTTTCCTGTTGAATAAAATTGGGCCCAACTGAAAGAGGTGATAACGTAAATTCAAAATTAAATGAACTAAGTTTCCTTTTGTACAAACTAGTACCTAGTTTGTGAACAGAATCTCTTTTTCATTTATATAATATTTTATAATTCTTGTAATAATTTTTTATATATTCACAGTTGAATCATGTTATTATGACCACCTGCTAGAAATGCCATCTGCAGCATGTAGCCCATGACATATGGCCCGTGACGTGGGCTGACGAAGCCTGAATAATGCGACTGACAGGCTGGCTGTACACAGTGTGCTTTCTGGTGTCATGGGTAAGGGAAGCAATTTAACCAAGTTTCCAAAAGGGATGATCATCGACTTTCGGGCCAAGGGGGGCAGCATTTCGGAATCACTGATGTTGTGAACTGTTCACATGCCTCTGTGGTAAAGGTGTATCATGAGTGAACGATTGGCAGCATTGGGAATAACCGTCATGGAAACTACGGAGCTCCATGCTCCATTGATGTCCGAGGTGAATGTTTACTAAGACGGTGCGTGAAGGACAGGCTACAGGGGAACAGCTCACTGTCCAAATGAACCAAGGGGCATCCAGATATGTGTCTACTGCAACAGTTCAGCGAACTCTTCTGCGAATGGAGCTCAGGAGTAGACGGAGAGTGACTATTCCCATGTTAACACATGTGCATCGACAAAAACCACTCGAATTCGCTCGACAGTATGGCAACTGGACTGCTGCAGATTGGCAACGGGTAGCCTTCTCCGACAAGTCACTGTTTCAGCTGCATAGAACGGAAGGATGTCTGCATGTCTGTCCAGAAACGTTGGAGAACGGACACCCTGCATCCATTGCTGGATGAACACGAGGCTGTGGGAATAGTGTTATGGTCTGGAAATTTTGTCATTGTATTCTCTAAGTATCATCATCCGTGTGGAAGGCACTCTTGATTGATTTGGTTATGAATCCATCCTCTGCGATCATGTCCACCCGTACATGATGATTGTTTTTGCCCGGGAGGATGGGATGTTCCAGCACAATAACGTGGCCTTGCCACAGGACTAGGAATATCCACATTTGGCTTGAAGAGCACAATCAAGAGTACAAATATCTTCCCTGTTCCCCAAACAGCTGTAATCTCAATCCAATTGAACATATGTGGGACCACCTCAATGTGTTTACCATTTGTCTCCTCAGCCATGCACCCTTCAACAGTTGTGGGACACACTGCAGACAGCATGGCTCCAGGTACCCGTGGAATACATATCAGCACCTTTCTGAATCACTGCCAGCGCATCTACCTGCTGTCAGTGCTGTGAAGGGAGGTTGATCTGAATACTAGCAGGTGGTCATAATAATGTGATTTGACTGTGTGTGTGTGTATGTATATATATATATAGTCTTATTAAAACTTAACAAAGCTCTAGATACTCTACTACAAAAATAAAATGTGTTATGTGTTACTGCTCCGCTTAGCTTCCCTTGCCCCGTCCCTCTTGAGCCTACAAAGTGTGTCAAGGACATTACTGGTACTCTGAGGAGTGCACAGAATTTTACAAAGTGGTACTGCCACTCGTTCCCAGTAAGGCTATTGGGACTTGTGCACTCTCATCCTTGAGTGAATTGAATGTCTGAGGTTACCATTGCAAGAATGCTCTGGCCATCGCCCGAGCCTCTCTCAGCGAGACTCGGGGTGCAGCAAACCTGATTCAGGCCAGTCAGCATATTTAAGTCACAATTGGCCTCCGAGTCTACAGTCTAGAGTTTGGAGCATTGCACTGTCTTAAGTACCAGGTGTGCAAAGACAGCGAAGCTACAAGTGACAGTGACCAGTGAGAGTCAAGTCTGTGGACTGCGAGCATCAGTACACTGGAGGGTGATACTGACAGGGACTATTGAACTGGTTGCATCTTGTAACAATACATTATACTATATACTTTCTCAAGCCACTGTTTAAAATTCTAGTAACACTGTTGTACAGTAATTTTAATTGTACCGATTATTTATTATATATTTTAATATTGGAGTAACAAAATCCTGTCTGGTACAAATTTCATACATTCTTAGTAAAATACACATAATCCTTGGTGTAGTATTATGTGTAGTACTTTAATTTTGCAAACTTTTCCTTAACAAACACAAAGGAGAGTATATACATGCAGTACAAACTTGGTAATGGTAATATATTGTGTTTTATGAACAGTAATTTACAGGAAAGTCTCTTTTTACGAGAGAAAATTCTGATGGCTGGTTTCTGTATTAAAAAATTTCTCCAGCTTCAACTAAATTTCCCAAAAGAAAAAAATTAACACTTGTTATTCTCAGTGAGCGCATTATTTAATGTTAATCTCATTTCTAATTGGAGTCCTTATCATTGTCTCTGTATTGGTTACAGTAATTTAATTTACACTTATTATTTACACATGTTTAATCCAACTGTCTAGTGCCATTAAGCCAAATGTCTGTCACACATCCAGTTAAATAGTCCTGCCCATCTCACTCTCCACAGTACTAAGGCTCACAGTATGCAGACTTCTCGCTGGTCACTTCACTTTCATTGTACACCTGGTGCTTAAGACCACACAGTGTGCTCCAGACTTTGGAGGCCCACCATGCTTATATAGACCTGCTGGCCTGGTCCAGAATATTCCTCGTACCCTGAGTCATGCTGAGGGAGGGAAAGGGCGATGACCAAAACATTCCCTAATTAAATTGCAGTGACTACTTCCATGTTCCCCAGTTATATTAGGCAAGCATGCATTTACTTGACTTTGTAGATGGCCTGACAGCAGTCTGTAATAAAAATGTACAACAGAACAAATTACTGATAGATACGTTAATTGCAACCCATTATCCTCAGTGAGGGAACTAAAAAGTCCCAGCTAACAAACTTTTTCCAAAAGTTAATCATACCAGTGTGTCATTCATCCAAAGTGTGGTGATGAGAAAATAATATCATTCACTACTACACTGCTCATATTGATGTTTGGCATCCATAACCTGCCAGTGTCGAAGGAAGCTCAGGGCATCCATATAATATAAAAGTATCAGTCAACAAGGCACATAGTGGTTTAAGGATATAAAGAATACCAGACCTGTGCCATTCAGCATTAAGTGTGCTTGAGTTACTTGTCCACTTTTAACTTTGGCAGTAAACATGGTAACCCATAATGCAAAATTTTCATCTAAAACTTCTGTAGTAGGAAAGTCACAATCAAGAGGTTCCCTAAAATAAGACTGCAAACAATGCTTCCTCATCAGCCTTTTGTTATGGTAGTGGCACCTAACTAGACAGCAGACCTAAATCACTACCTTGTCAGCCTGTTATAAAAGTACCAGAGGTAAAGCTGGTGGGTGCTGAACTAAGATGTCGGCAGTTCTGGTGAATGTTGTGGAATACTGCATTTAAACCAATACAATGTTTATTCATGTGTCCTATATTGTTGTGCTAGGCATGTTGTAAGATGTGACTGGATAAAATAAACTTGAACTGGAATACAAAACAGAGGAGGGGACAGAAATAATAGCCACATACTTTTTCTTAAGTTTTGATATTTCAGCAGGACTAATAAGGATGCATTATATACTTTGAATGATTCAAACTGTTTGTAGCATGCCTTAAACGTGTAGTCATTAGTCTTTGGGAAACACACTTCCTCCCTGCATGCATTGCCTACTGCACGGATAATGTATTTGTGGACCGTGTGTGTGGCACTATCTGCATTATGGTGAGAAATGGCATTTATCATGTCATGTTTAATACTGCACTTCAAGCAGTAGAGGCTATTTACTGTAAAGTGAGCACTTTTGAAAGCCCTCTTATTTTAAAAAATAGTCAATAAAAATATTTTATTTGAGCCTTAGACATTAACTTCCGAGTGCGGTGGAATCTGCACACTGTTTTTATTACTTGCATGGCAATATTTATTTAAAAAGGTGGTTAAAGGTTAAATAAAAGGCTGACAGGAAAAAGTAACTAGGGCCCTAAAAGTGCTCATACGGTCAATAACCTATAGCTATTAGGAGTGTCTTTGCATTTTTGTAACAGTTTTAATATTATTTACAGCCCTCCAAATCACTGTCAGATAGTTGACTTACAGGATTAATTATCCCAGTTCACTTCTCCCTTTTTATAAGGGTCTTGATACTGCAATGAAATGTTTAGATCCTCTTAATGGGAATATAGGTCACATAGTTGAAAAATTACGAGAGAACACAAATACACACTTGCACTTCATCTTTTCACTCAACATCCGAACTTTGATTGTCCTTTTTTATTGGTACATACTGCAGTGTTTGTGGTAGCGCCCACCATAGGTATGTTTTCATCATGTACCATTACACTGTTATAACCTTAATATGTTATTAAGAATAACTGGGCTTGCCATAAATCTCTTCACATTCACACACAATTCTTGTTTGAATGTGACAGTGAAGTGTTACAACACAATTGTGTTTGAGGCAAAGGAGGATTGGAATAGGAGGGCAAACAGGGTTCCAGGGGTGTTTAGTAAGTTTAAGATGGAATGGGAGATAGAATAGGTAATTAGGGGTTTGAAGAGCAGTAAGGCAGGGGGACCAGATGGGATAAGAAATGCAGCACTAAAGTTTGGTGGCAGGGAGTTGGTGAAATATTTAGAGGTGCTATTTAAAAAGTCCTTAGGAGAGGGTAAGTTACCACAAGATTGGAAGGATGCTAAGATGGTACCTATACACAAGCAGGGAGAGGATAGGGGGAGGCCTGGCAGCTACAGACCGGTGAGTCTCCCATCAAGTACAGGAAAAGCAATGGAGAGGCTGGTAGTGCAGTATGTGGTTAGGGTTATGAACAATAGGAATTGGTTGGAGGAGTACCAGCATGTTTTCAGGAGGGGTTACTCATGTGAGACTCAGCTGGCTGGGTTATTAGAGGATCTGGTGCAGGTAGTTGATGAGGGGAAGCAGGTGGATGCCTGCTTCATAGATTTTGCGAAGGCATTCGATAAGGTGCCCCATGAAACATTGATGAGGAAAGTGGAGGCGCTGATACCAGACAGGAGGGTAGTGGAATGGATAGGGGACTTTCTCAGGGGGCGAAGGCAGAGGGTGAAAGTGGGGGAGGCAATATCGGAGGAAGAGGAGGTTACGTCAGGGGTACCACAGGGAAGTGTGCTGGGTCCTTTGTTATATTTACCATAATGATAAATGACATGGGTTTGGGGCTTAGAGGAAAAATCAGATTGTTTGCAGATGATTGTGTTGTATCTGCTGAGGTGGGAGAGGGGGGCGGAAATTTGCAGGCGGACATTGATAAGATATGGTTGTGAACCAGAAAAAATAAAATGAAGATAAATGTAAGAAAAACTAAGGTAGTGAGGTTCACAAGGAAGAAGATGATAAGCAGGGACATGTACAGATAGGAGGGACAAGATATAGAAGAAGCAGCAGAATATAAGTATCTAGGGATTGTACTGCAGGGAGACCTCAGGTGGAAAAAACAGGTAGAGAGGGTGGTAGCAAAGGGTAGAAGGGCTCTGGGTATGCTGGGAAGGGTGCTGAATGGAGTCAGTTGTGAGGTGAAGGAGAAGGCGTATGGCACAATGGTACAGCCAATGTTAGAATATGCTGCAGCAGTATAGGACCCGTATGTGGAGGTGGAGTTGCAAGAATTGGAAAAGGTGCAGAGAAAGGCAGCAAGATTGGTGAAGGGTAGGTGGAGAAGGCAAGGGCAGGATGATGAGGAAGAATGGAACTATAGGCCATCAGTGATGATGAAAGAAATGGGGTGGAGCTCATTGAAGGACAGGAGGAAAGTTGAATGGCTAGTCAGGATGTACAGGGGGGTGAATGAAGAGAGAGGATAGGGAGGGCTACACTGCAAGCTAAGTAAGGTGGTGTTTAGAGGAAGAGGAAACAACAATGAGAAGCTTCAGAGGGTGTGGAGGAGAACGGAGCGGGGTAGGCAGTCCATGCTTGTGAGGTCTGTGAGGGAGTGGAATGTGTTGAGGGAGTAATTGGTATCAGTGAGAGGGGTTGGTAACTTCAGGAGGGGAGTGGAAAAGGAGTTTGTTGGGTGAAGGAGAGGTGAGAGGGCTCGCCACTGGGTGGTAACTTAATTGTGAGTGTGTATGACCTTTTCTATTTATAATTGTGTTGTAAAGGGTTTTTTAATGTCCCCCGGTTTTATGCTTGAAAGCTTAGCAGGGGACGGCTTATAGACTAACTTATAATCTAACTTAAATTAACGCCCATGCCTTACCCGGGATTCAAACCCAAAGCCTCCCGCACCCCAGATCAGTGGCGCACCAGCCGACTGTGTCATGGGAGGTCAGCAACACAATTAGAGTATCAGCAATATAGGTTGTACTGAGTCCTCGCCTCATTTTCATTTTTGTGTGCCATGGTAGAACGGAGACTGCAGAAGTGTAATTTGTGACCAACAATTACTTGTAAGCTGACCGTGCACCCAGCACAGGAGACCTAGGAATGTTAAAACATCTATACAACAATTACTGGTGTCATGCCGCTACCAGCTGAAGGCCAATAGTAACAGAGGATGCGGTAGTTTATGTCTGTACGACGATAACTCCAGTAGATGTTAAAGGGAGGTAATAGCTGCCACCACCCCAATTTTGTGAGTACATTACAGGTTATTGGGGGACCTATCGCAGAGATGTAGAAGTGATTAATTGTTTTCAGTCACCAATGGCAACCGACGGCTTAAGGCCTTCTCCGGGAGGACTTGGAGTATCGCGGAGGATGTTAACCCGGAACGTAAAAGAGGTTATTAATGAGTCTAGACGTATGATCGATTTACATGGATACTGTTACTGACAAATTGTATATACGAGATAATAATAACTAATTTCCAATTTGGAAACTCACCTGTCTAATTACCCACCCGACTAGCTATTATATAAAGTGTAAATTATTAATGGTTTCCCATTTGGAAACCCGCCTAGCTTGTTCCCTCAATTCCCTATTTAAGACCTAAACATGTACATTTACACAGATATACTAATATTATTAAAGATACTTGATGAGGAGGGAGCACCATTTAATTGATGTGATTTACTACTCCTTGATGGGATGGGATGACTGTTCCCTTCTTATTCAATAGGATAAAACTATGTGACTTGCATTTACACCAAGTTATTCCTTTGTGGCCAAAGATGCTACAACAAAATCAGTCACTCAATGAACAGGGATATACCTGAAGGGAAGGTAAAGTCTTAGATCTGACCTACAGGAGAAGACCAGTTGCATTTTCGACAGTGGCCCTTAATTGTTACCTTATGGGAGCAGTGTTCGCAGTTTCCCCTGTTTTGGGGATTGGGACCAAATAGATGGTAAAACATGTGTGCCCTACTCTTACAAACTGGGCATGGTGTCCAGGAGATCATTCCCAAATATTCCTTCTGAGACTTTTTGTGCAGACTCGACTTCTCATCGTCAGTGATGCTTGGGAGATATTCAGTCACTACTTCTAGATCTTTCAGATAACCAAAAATAATTATCTTGCTTTAAATGTAAGGGAATAGACTATCTAATGTTGTAAGTTATGAACAAATAACCAACCAGAGTAATTACGATTAACTATTTGGTTTATTTTATCTTAATTATAAACAAAGGTAATTACGTAATAACATCTTTATGAGGAAAAGCAATTTAAATATCTTCTTTTAACCAATTTATCATGATATTAACCATTTATAATCTCACTCCCTGCCTTGGCTAGGATACTTGAGTAATTTGATTTTTACAAGAAATTGATTTGGCGGGTTGGAATACCATTGCCAAGAATGTATCCTGACCACTTATACCATGCTATATGATTGCTTGAGACATACCAATTAGACGAGATGCAGTGTCATTGGAGTAGATCATCAGCTTCTCTCTAAGTTAGGTTGCACCAAAAAAGTAGCAAAGCTACCGAGAATTACTTCTCCCATCTGAACCATAGTTCTTTCAAAGTAAGTGAAGCATGTTAAGATCACTCATTCAGTGTATGTTGGGTGCTTCCAAGAAGTGCGCTCCTAGAGCACGTGATGATCGCTCACCTCTATGGTCCAGAAAAGTGTCCCCTTTTTCATCCACCCGCTCGGCTAATATCTAACAGGCCACACCTCCCCAGTCTTCCCCCTCCGACACTATTTCCTCCACCCACACGTCCGCAGAGCGGCATGCGTCAATTAAGGGGCCACCTGGCATCGCGGTGAGACACAGGGGACAGCCAAGCTGCTTGCTCTCAAACTTGCCCGCTCATTGCATAAAAATATAATATTTATACAATGACAATACTAAATATATCTGGGCAGCATCGAGAAAATAATTACAACATTTCTAACTAATAGATCTCTAAATGGTTGACTGTTTTACCAAAATAATCTGAACAATGTTGAAAAATATTAAACCATTATTTTTTCACAGAATACCTGTTTAGTAATAAATGTATTTATGAGGATGAGTCTTAGCCCAACAATTCTCTACGTCATAATTGAAACAAACAGCAAATTACTAAGAGTTGAGTTTGGAGGCCATCTGACACTGGTAATGGAAGAAAGCAAAGATAATCATGAATGGAATGTACTTTAAATCAACCAGCAGCTTATGGTATGCTAGCTTCAGTACTATTATGATTCCTTTTCCTTACAGTGAATAACTTTATTACAGATGTGTTTAACATTGTTAGGCCAGACTTGTACTGAAGTTTAGAGCAGTGTTCAATGTCTTTTATGATGTGGTGCAAGAGTTAGGGAATTGATTTTAAAGGGAAGACAAACAACTATGCTTGCTTCTTGAGTTACAACAGTCACAGTTTCATTTGTAGTATATATCTGTTGGCCTTGCCTCAGTTCATAATACCATTTACAAAAAAATAAAATTGTTGGCTTAAATGAAGATGTATTTATGGGACTTTTGAAAATGGACGTGTATCTGGCATTTTTTCAGTGGTACATATTTTTGTCTGCCAGTTTCACATTAAAGGAAGGACAGGGGAAGTGTTTCCAAATTAAGACACATTTATCTTGCCAGCTCTGTTAGTAAGGCAACGGAGTGAATGGTTGATGTGTGCCTGGAGTTCAGACTTTTTTTATCTCTTATATAATTTTGCTAAAAGTACAATTGGCCACAATGTCTGGAAACTGCTGTGTGTAATGCTTTAAGACTTTTGTGCAGAGGCCTTGCTCTATTATTTGACCTGTAGCAAGCATACAACAATCTGGCTTTTTTTTTTTGTGACCTCCCCTGACCCATAAGTTTGGTAAAACCATTTTGTTCTGGACGCACAATAATTTTTTTCTGTAGAGCCTGTCCAAGAGATTGGTGTGCAGCGAGGTAATATCCTGAGTGTTACACTATGCATTGCTACCAATTTACCAATAATTTTTCATCATGCTAGTTCGTTGCACAATAAAAATTCAACTGATTTTGCCACAGCAGTGTGGCATTTGAATAACTGGCCGTGGGATTCATTTTTCTTCAGCTAAAAAACAGTCAATTTCTTCAAGGAGTCATATTTTCTTTCAAGGTGATTTTGCAAGGGATTGTTTTGCTGGTTTTACGTCTTTATGATGCCTTGTATAGTGAGAATATTTTGGAGATCTTATATAAAAAGCCTTTAAAATTTGTGTAAAATTAGTTTTCAATAAAAGTTCTGGGTATTTGTACCTAATTGGGAGGGGGGGTCGACAGAGAGATACTTGTACAAATATATGCTATGTCATTTAGACTGTAGTAACACAGTTTACCCCTTTTCGTGGGTTTCTGTCCGTAAAATGTTGGAGATGATACACTATATTTGGGTTCATGCTGCACAAACCCTGTTTGTGGAAGCTTTTAAATGTACACTTGCATCACAGGCATGACTATGAGCGTGATTCAAATGTATAGTAACAAGAGCTCTTACAAGTGTCATATTTTACTTCAAATTTCCCGCCAGGCTGCAGCAGATGATCACAGCTTTTCACAAAGCTATTAAATGGTGCATATGTTGGTCATATTCTCAAAGTGTCTGTTTAAAATGGCCATGCTCGTAGAAATGCATAGAGTTGTCAGGTTTTTGCATTTAATGGGCACTTCACCAGCTAAAATTTGTTAACGTGTTGAGGTGTATGGTGCTGCTGTCATGTCATGGAGACAGGTGTGGGTTTGGAGCACAGAGTTTTATTATCGCAAGATGAGCAACAATCTAGTGATCCAAGCACGTCCATCACAGATAGTCTTATTGATGATCGTCACATTAAAATTGGCGATATTGCTAAGAAACTCAACAGCTCAGTGAGCAGTGTGCACGGTAGATATAGTTCATGAGCAACTGGGTTACTGAAAGGTAAACGTGTTCACGCTGGGTACCACGGTAACTCACATGTCTCTCATGCATTTTATTCAGTTTTGTGAGGGAGAAGTGCCTTTCTGGCATTGTACTGTTACAGGGGATGAAATGTTGGTACATAATGTGGTACTGAAGATGAAGCAAGCATCCAGGTCATGGAAAACCATATTATTCCCCCTTTCAAGAAATTCAGAACAGTTGTGTGCTGCTGGTTGAATTTCTCATTAGTGGATTGGCAGTGAATATTTCCCAGTTGTCACACACCGGGGTAGTTAGTGGAAAACAACCTGGACTTGTCGCAACAGACGTCATGTCGTATTGCTGCTCGACAATGTCAGACTATGCTCAGCTATGAACACACGTGAATTGTTATGGTGCTTCCGACAGGAGGTACTGGACCTTACTCCTTACAGCCCTAACCTGGCACTCAATGGTTTTCATTTCTTTGGACCATTGAAGCCCCTGGGTGGTAGGAAATTCACACTCATAACGGAAGTTCAGCAAGCAGTCATGATGTGGCTTCACGGACTGGATACAGATTTATTTTATGTTGGCATTGATGCCTTGGTGTGCTGTTGGAACAAATGTTTGGGCAAATATGGTGACTATGTTGAAAAGTAGTGTGTGGATCAGTATGTCGGCCTGTGGAATAAAGTTAGTCCATGAGTGCTGTTGTTGCCATTTTGAATAACCTTTCTGTAATTCATTGTATGGTGTAAGGATGCATTTAGAGCTTTTTCCACACTTATATCACAATATCTTTAGGCATCTGCAGCAATGGAAAGAACTATGAGGTATTTACAGGCCATTTTGCACATGTGGATGTACAGTCGAAACTCGAACCATTGAACTGGCTTTAACCGAAAGTCTGTGTCCAAGCATTTTCTGTGGTCCCGACCAAATTCTTATGTTAATAATGCCAAAAAAAAATTCCGTTCTTGCCAAACTCAAATTTTAATTTAATCCGCATTGATCGTACAACAATTTGTGTAGCATTGCCAAGAATGACATGCTCCAATCATTAAACAACAAAATATTAACAAAAAAGTATAAGTAATATGTACTCGCCAAGGAATACGAAGTCTGAATACAGTACATTATGTAAACATGCACAAGTAATACTAATAGAAATCACAAATAAAATAAATTTTCAACACACGTTGTTTGACTTATATCTCCCTGCCCTGCATTTAGTCCTATTTATGTAATTTACCACTTCCGAAATAACATGTTGTTGAGTCGCAATGTCGCACTTAACTATTATTGTAATTTAAAAAAAGTAATAATTTTGTATTTAGAGAGCACGAAAAAAAAAAAAATTAAAACATGTGGGAATACAGTACATGCTGTGTATAAGAAATATGTACTGCAAAATTTTATTCGATTTTAAACAAACAATTGCAATGTTTGCAGTGGCAGCCATGTTGGTAATGATCAACACCAGCAATAACGGTTCCATATTTTTGAGATATTGATTCGCGATGGGCCTTTGCCAAAAACACTCGTAACTACAGTTTTCCACGTGAATATTTTTTAATGAAATTTACCAATGCATTATGTATAAAAATGTAACTAATAATATGACGGGAAAGTTAGAAAAAAGGCAACGCAAAATTAAGGAAACCCTATTCACTACACTTTATTAATAACAATATTCAAGTCATACATAACAAAATAATTTTGCTGCTGTACAAGAGAAAGCTAACTTCGTAGTTCGCACAGCTGCCGTGGCGCCAATAGTACACTTTATCTAGATGCCATTTTGTTGTAACATGTTGCATTTTTTTTTGCTTTCTCAAGTCACATTACCATCTGTGGAATAGTAATCGCGCAACATTTATTTTTAAACATTGCAATATAATACATGTTTTCTGTCTCATGTTTGTAGTGGAGAAATTAAGTTTGAATTTATTATATTTGTACGGAATCATAACTTAACAATATTTACTGGAAAACAAAAGCTCAGTGCATCATATACACGCCAAAATAGGTATTTCTTAGCAAGTGATTTCAAAAGAGGTGTTTAAATATTTTTATTAAATTTGAGTGTGTGTGTACCTTAATAATTTTCTTTAATGTTCCCTTGTGCAGTGTTTTATTTTAGTTAAACTTGACAAATACCTAACATAGGCTTATAAATATGTTCAACATAAAGTTTAATGAGAGTTTTTTTGTCTAATATGTCAAGCTCACATCTATAGAATTTTGAAATTTGATGGATAGAGTTTCCACAGTATTGTCTGTAGTAAGCAGTGTACCACCATATTTGACACACCAGACTTTGGTACACTTAATCGTGGCAGTGTTTGCCAAATCATCTGCACCTCTTTTTATCTAGGCATGTTGATTATAATTCCTTGTCATATGGTTTTTTCCCCCACAGATGAATCCTAGTAAGTTGGCTAATAAGTATGCCTTTATCGCTGGTGTGCGGAGTTACCTGTTTGGGCCACATTCATATACAATTTTAACTGACAACTTTTATGGGTTTTTTTATTTAGATTAGTGACTTCTATAACAGCTTAAGAGCTTACAAACAGTTGTAGTCAAAAATGTTGAGTGGTCTTCTTGTATGTAGTGGGTGCTGTGGACGTTCCTGGCAACTAGATAGCCAGTCAGTCATGTTTAAGGTTCACTGCATGCAACACAGTGAAATATGTAGTAGTGTATGATGCATTACATGCAGCATTGTGGAATGTCTAGTAGTGTATAATGTACTGAACATAGCACAGTGAAATGTTTAATAGTGTTTTATATACTACACACGCCATAGTGAAATATCTAGTAGTGTATGATGTACTGCTTGCAACATAGTGAAATGCAGGCCTGTTTTTAAGGCTTGTGCCATCCTGGGCTCAAAATAAGTTGGTGCCCCTCTACCTGGCCTAACTAACATACTATAACATAGTGCCAGTTTTGGTTTGGGAGGCATTATCCCCTTAGCTTCCCTTCGGAGTGCCTTCTATTATCCACCACCTAACCCCCTTTTATTTTGGACCGGAAACTGTAAAAACAATTATTATCAAGTGCATTGTTGTATCTCTGCAAAGAAATTTTAAAGTAAATATCTTTTTTACAGTATCATGGATCACCTTCTCACTTCATCACTGTTTTATGAAGTTCATAGCTACTATTTCTATCTAGTATAGTTTGTCAACTTACATATTTTTTAAATTGTTATTAGTTTATTTCACCTTAACAAATTTCATCAATAATGCCACTGAAATCTAGTGGAGTGGAGAGATTTGGGTATCTCTAACATCTAGGTCTTGAGAGTCGAACCACTGTTCTAATGTGATATCACTTTGTGTGGAAAGATGCATGAGATTATTGAGCTTTCCTTCGATGAGCAGCAATCTTTCTGCTGACGATCACTAATTACTAAGCCTGCCTCATGCACCCCACTAAAACATTAATTGAAATATGAAACTAATTAATAAACCAAGTTTTTTAAAACAGTGTTTGGAATGATATACTGCAAAGGAAAATTATTAAAAGCATGTAAATTTAGTCATATTGAATATTTAAAATTTGACCTCTCACATTTTTCACTCAATTGTTACATGTATGTTTTTCTATTCATTCAGAACTATATAGCCTTATCAGTTGACTTTAATTTGTTGATGCCTTTTAATTTGCCAGTACTACTAATGTAGTGAATCTTTTATCTTTTATATTCCATTTTCTAGTTTATGTGAAAGCCTGATTTTTCTAGCTAATGTGCTGTACCGTACAGAAGTCACCGATTTCCACGAATGTTCTGAACAAAACAAAATATAATTTTCCTTGAAACACTTATCCTTGAGGTTGCTGCCTAGAAATAAACCTTATTGACATTCAACTTGCTATGTAGGGATGTTTTAAGCATTTTTAGTGTGTTTAACAGTGCCAGTTATAGCAAGTTGAGAAACAGATTTTTTTTATCTTTTCTCTTTGCAATTTAACATGGCATGTCATATCCATTCTGTCTGTCCATGCTGCACGTAACTCTTTATTATATAACATTCATAGATTCGTCATAACGCTTACTAGTTTCACCTTAAATTAAAAAAAAATACAGTAGTTCAAAATAGTTTGCCTGATATATGCACCGTTAATTGGTCCACTTTTGGAAGCTCTACTTGTGCTGGATGCAGCAGCAAATGGAGCATGCAGTCTTCCATCTTTTGGCTTTTGTGTCCCTGTGTGCATTGTGCTGCACGCCTGAAATGTGTGGCAGAAGAGATGGCAATATCTTCCTTTAACCATCAAGCTTAGAATGGTGCAGTTTTGTCTGGTCATGTGTCACCAAAATTGGCAGGAAAATGTAATGCTTTTTATGTTTGAATGTGATGCACTTGAGGTACCTTATTTGCATTGGGTCCCAACCTGATTGTAATGCCTGATGTACTCCACTATGGTTTTTTTCTTTCTGATAGACATTGTTAAATGTTATGTGAAATAGCATAGTCTTATTTTTAGATGTGGCAGGGCAGGTATTATGATGTTTATCCATTTTCAATATTTTTAATGTATATTTTTGCTCATTTTATCAGGTTTTGACTCTTATTTTGTTTTGCCTACATTATGACAGTTTCATAGTGTTAGATTGCTTATCTTGCTTTAGTATGTCTTATTCGCTCTCAAGAGCTCAATGTTAAAAGTCACCCAAACATCTCCATGTTAGTGTCTCTCACCTTTGGTTACTTTTCCAACAGTATGTAGAGTTATTTTTATTTTGTTTTCTTTTATGGTTTAATTTTCATCTTACCTTTTATCATTGCATACATTCCAAACAAATTAACACGCTTTCGTGCACCATTGCATTTCAATTTATACTTGGAATGAATTTAATCTTTGGAAATCCAGTCTAGTTACCAATTTTCAGGCACTTTATTATTATTATTGTTATTATTATTATTATTATACCAGAACTTTTACACTGTAAAAATTTTAGAATGTAGTGTAACATGTTCATTAATCACAGGAAATTTTATGAGCATTTACCAAGTTTTGCTATCGCCACACTTGCTCTAGCAGCATAAATCCAGTTGCCATAGAGAGTGGGATCATGTCAGTCGTAATGAAAAGCTTCAATTATTAGGGCCATGTATGGTACCAATACAAAATCGAAATTTTTTTATTTTACTACCACTATGTTAATGAAAATTATGCAAGTGTAAAATTATCAAAATAGAAACCTCAATTGCAAGAGCTAGAAATTGGGAGATAATGTAACATGCTAGGAAAAGTATTCTGCATGTAACTATAGTGTCACTACTTTGCAGATTTCGGTGTGGTAGGGAAAGTACGAGCATCCACCTCTTTTTTCTGCCTGTGGCAGGGTTGCTCTGAATGCATAGCTGCTAACTTGTACCATTTTTTTTTCTATTTTGTCAGAATTATGGCAGTTTGTACGATTTTACGAATTATGTATATTTTCTTATGAATTTAATTTTTTTCCATTTTTTTATATACTTTGGTTGAATTGTATAAAGGGAAGTGACATTGTAATATTTGAGTATTTTTTAATAGAATGCTAGAAAATGAACATGCTGCTTTAATAGACCGGTACTAAAGAAATTATTTACTATGGTGGTGGCTGCACTGTGCTCTGCATTTATTCTCGGTTACTGTTTTTTTTTTCCATTCCGCCATGATCTTTCAGTATCTGACACGGTGATATGCAGCGTGTGTGCTAAAGTTCTCCTGTGATTTTTGGCAGTGTTAATGTTACTATATCTGTATTTTGATACAGTGTCAGTTGTTTGTGTTACAGCAGCTGTAGACTTTGCTTTTCATAAAATGGTGAGATGCCGTGCATAGAATATAACTTACAAGTAAGTGCTTCTGCATTCTGACTCTGTGTCCAAAGTTGCAGATTTTGTTGACAAAATTATTACGCGACACGATTTTTTAAAAAGTGGTGGCATATTTGGTACTTCTGTATTTCGTATTTTGCATCTCGCAAATGTTAGCAAAAATAGGAAAATACAGCACCTTATTGGTTTTTACCTTAAAAAAGCAAGTAAGTGTTTTGCTTTGTTTATGTATTTTGCAACAAAAATTTTTAAAGTTGTAATTGTATAATTTATTATTTTATTATTTATTAACGTATTGGCAGCATGCCAGTGATTGTTTAAAATGTTATGTCCATTTTAAGCATTAAATTTAGATAAAATATTTTTCATTGTTTATGTAAAAATGTGTTGGCGTGAGTACTAAACAAATGACTTTTGGCTGCGGTCGAATTGAAACTTACGAAATGACAATTTACAAAATAACAAGTTTGTCATTTCAGACACGGCCTTACTGGACAGTCTTTCCTTAGGCAGTGGGTTCATAAAAAAGTGAGAATTTTGTAAAGTGAATGGTGTGTGTGACTTAAATTGGGTTCATGAAAATCCAGGGAAGCATATGAACAATGAAGCTGCTGTAGTACAAGTCAAATCTAGCAAAATAAAATACTTCTTGTGTGTGCAGAATGGCAATTTAGTGCAATTAAGACAGAATGGTACTTTGCTGCATTCATTGTTGAGCTAATTACTATTAATATTGATTTTTTTAAAAAGGCCAAATCTGTTGATCATGTATTCTTACAAAGGGTGATTCCTCCTCATAACTTATTATGAATTGATCATTGGATGAAATAGGCCAATAAAAAATATTCTTGTTGAATGTACATTGGTGTTAACTAAAATGATCATATGGTTAGTTTTTGTTGCATAAAAAAAGGTGAGTGTGTTATTTTAAGTATACAAATTTCTACTAATTGAGGTTGGCAGCTATGTGAATGTATAATTGGCTAACAATAAGAAGTGTCATCTGATTCACTTTGAGAGACATCCTGTAATTTTCGACCAACCTGAAAAGAGGAGAGTTTACGTGGTTGGAAATATGTATTGAGAATATATCAAATAAATTACAACACCAAGCTATTCTTAGGTGACTTGCTAACCACATTCAGCCTGTGTGTTTTATTTGGTAGGTTGAAAAAATTGTGTAAAGGTGTATAAATTTTTGAGTAGCAATATTTTAAGAAAAATAGTAACGTTTTCGTTATTGTAATTTTACATCATTTTCCAGTCAAATTCAACTTTTTTTCGGGATGCTGCACTCCATCAAGCTGATTTAAGTGTCTTACCTACCTGGTGCTGGAACTGTGTTGCAGTGTCTTTAAAATAAATATTTTCCCTGGAAACTGTTGAACGTGCATCCAAAGTGCTGGTCTACAAAATAACACATCTTTCAGGCAAGGCCTGTTGAATACCTTCAAGGTGTCACATGTTACAAACACCATTTCCAAGCTCTCCAGCATAGTTAAAACATATTTGTCAAAGTCAAAGTGTTGCATCATTTCTAAATGTACTCATCAGTTACATTTACATAATATGTGCTGTACATTGAACCTTACCACAGACTTTCCACCAATGAAATGGTAGGGTCACAGCTTGAACGGCCCATAGACAGGCGCAGCATGACGAGAACACTGCATTCCAGTCCAAAGCCTTGCATGTAGTAACAATGTTGTACTTAATGCATGTGCCAACATAGTCAATACTGCTCCCACACTTCTAGACTTTAAA
Organism: Dryococelus australis; assembly: GCA_029891345.1. Classification (NCBI taxonomy): domain Eukaryota; kingdom Metazoa; phylum Arthropoda; class Insecta; order Phasmatodea; family Phasmatidae; genus Dryococelus; species Dryococelus australis. Next base: position 150,009,806 of record CM057009.1, read on the forward strand.
TGTGGAAAACAGCCCCAGGTTGGCAATCCCCTTAACATATGCAGCCAACATATGTAGCCCTCTCAATACAGGAAGTTGAATTTGAACTATTAATACCTCCCTACATTATGAATGTGATTCATTGACGATATCTGCATAAAAAAAGATTAGCAGGACATGTGAAACAATGGAATGACCTGCAGAGTAATTGGTGTTAGCAGGTTAGTTCTTGTCTGTATGTAGAGGTAGGGGAACTTGAGTACTGAGCGGAATTGGGCCACAGCGACAAGTTGTTGAACTGTAAACTGTAGTTGAGACATTATTCAGTGTTGAAAACTTTGTGCAGCCATATTTGTAAAATGTTACAGTATTGTGATAACATGGTACTAAGTTTGTTTAATGAAAACTCTTATTGATCAGGAGTTTGAGCTAGATCAATTTGATGAAGTGTATTGCAAAAGAATGCTGTTAGTGGTGGCTAATGGGGTGATCTTACTGAAAGTGTCGCATGATCAATGTGTTCAGGTAAATGTTTGTGTAATGTTATCAGGCATTAGATACAGTTGTAAAAAATGTTTGTGGATATGAATGTGTAAGAATTTTAATAGTTATGCACATTGTGAAAACACCTGCCACAATGGCAGGGTTGTGCATACACGATTCAGTAGCACTGCAAACGCTGTACTGGTGACACCGCATGAAAATACATATTTTTTCTTGCCGATGTGACCTTGAAATGTAATAGCTGTTTTCCCAAGAAGGCAGGAGAGATGTATGGTGAAGGTAGTCTCAACTTTCTACACTAGTTAATAAAGTTGTCAGTAACTTTCCATTGAATTCTTGCAGTGGTGTCTCTTGTCTGTTAGAGAATGTGTTATATATATATATATAATTGCTCTGTTTGGCTTTAATATCATACTCCTGTGGGCCTGTGGTGTTAACCCACCCCTATCCCCTCAACTACCAGATTCCAGCCAGCAGGCCAGGTAAGTCATGCACGTGAAAGGCACCAGTCCAGCACAGGATGACTCGGTGCAAGAAAGGGAAGTGTTATGTTGGTGTGTACAAACAATAACACTTTGGTAAAACTCTAGAGAGTTTGGGAAGCGAATACAGAAAAACTAATAAACAGCTACTGTATCCCAGATATTTTTCTTTATCTTTGTGAGCAGATATTTTGCAATTGTGTTGTTTAACTGTCAAGCTATTTCTTACACAGTAAATTTACATGTTTAAGTGCGGGAATGATTAGCACACTAAGTTTATGTATAATTCCATCTAAATATTTGTTCACAAAGTAGGCAGAAACTACTGTTATTTAAGATATTTTTTCTCTATTGGCTTCCATAAACCTGTAAATTTCAGTTACCGTGTTCTGTGTACTTATGTACCACAATTTCTCAACTGACAGGTCACACCTGGCAGCATTGAACACCTTGAAGGTCCGGGATTGTCTCCCCTTTTGAGAAATTTCTTAATGCTGAATTAGATCATCTCTGGGATGTATGTGTGGCATAATCGAAAAAGGATTAGTGTGGATATAAATATGGCCTATTGTCAAGCCAAGGGAGGTTTTTAACCTTAAAGTAAATCATTAGGTAATTGCCAATTTACAACTAGAAAAATAATACCCTATTGTCAAGCCAAGGGAGGTGTGTGGCATAATCGAAAAAGGATTAGTGTGGATATAAATATGGCCTATTGTCAAGCCAAGGGAGGTTTTTAACCTTAAAGTAAATCATTAGGTAATTGCCAATTTACAACTAGAAAAATAATACCCTATTGTCAAGCCAAGGGAGGTTTTTAACCTTAAAGTAAATCATTAGGTAATTGCCAATTTACAACTAGAAAAATAATACTTTTTCTTGCTACTTTGAACAGACAATTTACTATACCAGTTAACATATTTTATTAATACGTTTTATACATTTAAGCCTGTTACCACACTTGAGGTGATTTTTATGTCTTTACTGTGTTACAACAATCATTGCACCAAATAACCACATTTTGTTGGAGATACACAGTAAGCAAGTGTTGAAAATTAAAGTAGCATGACTGCAAGTGAATTCATTAATATGTAATGGCATGATGCACAAAGAAAAAATTTAATGATTTTTGTAGATGCTGTGTTTTGAATTAAATTATTTAACTCCAGTTGATAATGTGGTAGATCGATTAGGTAGTACTCGACTACACAGAATGATTGTGGAGTGATTGCATATAATAAATGGTGTTCTGAATATTAATTATAATTATGAGGAAGAAAGGGAATAATAATGAGGAAACCTCACATGATGTTTTGGAAAGGTAGAGTTTAGAATACATGTACAAAAAATTTTGTGGGTTTAGGTATCTGCTGGAATACAACAGTTGATGTGAAAGTCAGGCAGTACGTAAGTATGTACGGCATGGCGAACTAAAGCAAGCATAAGACATTTTGAATCCTTGCAATAACATTGGATGCTTTTCGTGTAACATCAATTCACACATTTTTTTAATTTTTTATTAATTGATTCCTTTCCTATAATTATGGTAGAAAACACTAGACATATACAGGCATAAGACGACTTAAAGAAATAGCACTTCATAAATTCACAAATCAGGAATTATATTAAAATTGTTTACCATTGAACAGAACTCGTATAATGGACTGTAGACAAAATAATCTAAAGAATATGACACAGGTACATAAATAAAACTTATTGTATTTCCTTCATTAAACTTTTTATGGGCGCAAAAGAATCGTTATGCTGCCCATAACATTTGTGAAAGAATATAACTGAAAATGATGAAAACCAGACAAACTCAAGATGTCAAATCAAACTATACTAACCAAAATAAATTATTTTAAATTCCTCCTTTGGACACAATGTCCTTTAATTACCAAGTTAATTAGGAAGTTTTCTATATCATTATTCAGTAAGGATTTCTGGAAGGTTTTGAAATCATTAAAACATTCTTAGTAGTTTAGTATTTCAGTTGATAATTCAACCGGTAGTAATTATGAATTTGCGATAATTGGAAAGTTCATTAATGTTATTTAATGATTGCATGTACAGGAGTATCGAATATGGTAGCTAGGGAATTATTCAGTAAATCATGATTTGATTATCAAGTACTTATGAGTACATATGAAATGTCAATAAAAATTTTGCCCTTCGAATAAAGACGATTGATCATTTACATTGTAATGGCTGTTGCACATTGCTGCACTAAATATGCGGACTTTAGCTGTTCATGACTTAGACTTATCCGGAACAAATGTGGAACTACCCCGGAAATATTAAGACAGTTAGCCTAGAACTTCAACACTGCAGATTTATTTACAAGTGTCGTGCAGCAATATTACATACAGACCATTTTTAAAACATAGTTATAATCAACTTAGGTTTTTTTAACGTACCCGAAGGTGCTCGGCAGTTACGCCCACCAATTCTTCGAGAATCTTTGTTTATGGTAGCCATATTGGTTTAATATACATAGGGTATGTCAAATTGAATATCCATATTTATTATCCTGTTTTAAAATTAATTTTTTTATTTAAAAATTACTTATTTATTTTTATATTGTGCGGAAATTAAACATAGGGTATTGCGGAAATATGCAGAAAGTCTCAACTACATTTCTAGTCCCTTCTCTTGAAGTCTTCATTATTACATAATGTCAGTATCTGTTGATTATTCACTTTCTCAATGGTTATATAGGAATAAAAGAAGTTTGCTATTCAGTTTTTTTAAATGTGTGTTTATGCGACTAAACCAAGTACCATCATATGAGTAACAACTCTCTGCACAAGTATGATATATCTATGGATCAACATCTACCAACACTTTTATAGACAGTTGTGTATGACCAATCCCAAGCATTCCTCATCAATCCTCAAAAATCCTGGAAAATCCACACTAATCCTCCTCTCCATTCCACAACAGTCCGTACCACCAATCCTTCGATTAATCCTCCGGTTTGCCTCCCAGCCATACATATAGAAATTACATTCATTCGCTATTTCCAAATTGGTACTTGTTGGCTGAGTTATTTTGTATGCATTTTTGTAGTTAGTCTTCATTAATATTTGGATGCATGTAATTACCTTAATATTCAAGTGCTAATATCACCACTTTAAAGTTGCGAGAGATGAAATGCTATGACACACCAAAATAAAGAAAAAAAACAATATTCCATAATAAAAGTTTATTCTTATTTTACTCATAATTTCAGAAGGAAGCAGTTCATTGCAGCATTCGATATATCCCAGATTCTTCAGTATCAAGTCTACCAACAAGTCTTCGTGGAATAGGTACCCAGTACATATTCTCGGTGTCTTCTGCCTTCTTTATAACGCTTGTTGCAGCAAATGTATTGGAGGAGTATGTCAGTGCATCTAGAAAAATGCTATCGTCGTCTTTAGCAATAACACTGTCATGTTCATTTTCATCAATACCCTCTTCATGGTCATCTTCATCTCCTGTTTTGCATTCTATATTAAATCTACTTTTGTTTTGTAGCAGGAGTTGTATACTGATCAGTATTTAGAGCAGTCGACCGTTTATTTTGATGTTCATCCATTGACTTCACACATAAGTCTTGCAAGTGTACATTCTGCACAAACCGAATATACTGCACTCATTCCGTCTTTAGCATTAACTGTTTTGTTATCGCCTGATGGATCAGTACCCACCGATTCATCATGAGATATTGGCGACATCACTTGTCGCCTTGCATAAACTGCACTGTACCAATGTTGTAATGCTTCATCATGCTAAAGGTCTTTTCATACATGTGATTACCTAATGTAGTCGAGCATTTTGACCAAAGGTAAAAACTCAATCGCAGAATCAACACTGGTGACAAGTTAGCGATGATGCAGGTCGCGGCTCAGTCGTCGTTGAAGTCAAAGGCAAGCCTTTGTGTTCACAATTCATCTTTGTGGTATGATGAGAGAGCATTTCGAAATGTATGTTCACCTCATGGTGTCAGAACGTCAACCAAAGTATCGTGTCAGCACTCTATATATACATTCTCCTAATCAGTTGTAAGATTTGGAGCATTGGCGCACAAAGGATTGGGGAAGCAGAGCCGGAGAAGCTTCCATGTTGGGCGTATTTGACCTTGACCTTTTACTAAAAAATCCCCAAAAAATTGATCTAAAATGATTACAAATTGTTTAAAAAAAAAAAAAAAAAAAAAAAAAAAAAAAAAAAAAAAAAAAAAGTATCCCCAGAAATAGCACATTTTCCCCTCAGAAATCTTAGAAGCTACCCAAATCCAATTTTCACCCAATTTAAATCATTTGAAGGGCTTCCTTAGGACTGACAGAACAGTGGTGACGTATTGGTTTCATGGGCATATCTTATGCCAAATCGATACAAAGATACAGGATCGGAGTCAGGCCTAACCATCAGCCATCTTGCATCCATATTTTATACAGATGACCCAGGACCTTTGACCCTAAAAATCCAAAAAAATATTAAAAATTATTATAAGTGTAATAAAAAATTCTTAAATTTACCAGAGGGCTCCCTAGCCCATACCGCCTCCTTGGTAGGTGACCACCATCTTGATAGACATCACCCATATGCCATATTGGAAGCCCCAGTGACCTCAACATCATGACCTTGAAAACATTAACTAGAGGAAATACGTAGAAGTCAGCAAGCATAATATATTAAATACTACTGCTACCATATTGAGTACAGACTACGTCCACCTTAATCCCATGACCTTGACACCATAGGGTGAGATACAAGACGAACGATGACACAAATACTTACTGATAATATGGGCGCCAGCGGTGCTTCCCAATCACCGCACTATTGAGACTCAGGGTTCTCAGGGATGCTGTGGGTTCTGTGTGTCCGTCTCACCCGTACATACTTATAAACGCGTAGGCAATACTAAATTTTTACTCAACATCACTTTGAAAATGAGCACTTGATAAAATACATGTGTCTAGGACACTGTTACTACTGAATAAAAGAGGTAAGTTTACTGTAGACTGGTTTTTGTTGTTACTATGCATACACATCAATGTGCCAATGATATTATGATTATCTCATTCATGACTAGCCAATTCCGCTTGGGTGCTCCCCAGCCCGCAATTAATCTAGCGTACGCCTAGATGGATGATATCACTGAGGTGCGTGAAAGCACAGCCTTCACAAGGGAAGAGGGCTGACAGCCACTAGGGTGGCGTGACGGTTTTTCCCTGAAGACAGGACATGGCGAATTCCAAATGAAACCATTGGTGATGCATATGAACACGTGTGACTACTCAGCATCACCAACACAAACTCGTAGTGGCTCGCCCTCCAGCACGGGGATATTGTGATGACGGCCTATTCACAGAGCCGGCTAGTACGGAAGTAATTGCACCGCACACAAATTACAAAATTACATAAACCCTCAAAAGATACATGAAACAAGATGAGTATTCACAATACACACACACATGAGTGAAAACAAGTTTAGATGGCGCGGATGCCGCTGGATGAAGTTCGTAGCGGGCCATGTGGTGCAGGTGGAATTGCTATATTTCTTTGTGAAAACGGTAAATTAAATTCAGACAAAATGTTATTCTGAGCGAGAAAATTATTCTCTTTACGATTTGAATGATTGCGGGCGTGTAGCATGCTTGATGGTGGTAAAATCATACATGAAAGTAACCTGCTTGGTCAAACACAAAAAGCGTCAATTTACGTGAAATTACACGGAACCCTGATAAAATTGAACATAGAACCCTGAATAAAATATTGCACTTATGATATTACATAAATAAGCTCTCAAATCATAATGATGGCATATACAAATACTTGATGTTTGTCAGCCACGTGGTTATACGTGATTTTACCGTAAAATATTCAAACATGAAAAGTATCCTCAAATACATACATGAAAACAAAACCCTTAAAATTGCACGTAGCAATAATGCAGAAATTACAATGTAATGCCATTAACATAGGTGGATGGCGCCTGATTCAAGTTGCGTGGGTCGTGCGACCTCCGACATCTTTCTCCTCCTCCTCGATTAAGTTAAAAATGCCACAAGGGCAAAATAAATTAGTAAAGTGGAAGCATAATGCTAGGAAAAATGTCTGGCAAAATGTGTGTGAGCAAAGGCTGACCTGTAAACTAAGACTATTGAAACCTACATCAGTGAACAAAAGTTGCAGTGCGTACGTGACAGTCTCTTGCCTCGACAGACTGCCCAGAGACAAGCGTCGCACGGACCTACCATAGCTGCCTATGGGTTTCACATAAGCGGAAGTGCTATGCACGCCAAGTAACATATTTTATATATTGAAAATAAAATTGGCACAAATAATTTAAATATTGTTTTACATCTTAGAATTTTCTTGTTAATTTGTCATATTATTTCAGTGTCTCTGTATGGCGACGTTCACACCGGAATATTAGTGTTCTTAAGGGCTCATAGGGAGGTGGGGCAGGAGGTAGAGCGGGACCTCAGGGGATTGCTGAGGAAAGTGCGGGAGAAGTTTCCTGGAGTTAGGGCAGTAGTCAGTGGCGTGCTGGTTAGGAAAGGCGTATCCTATAGGAAGGTAGTGGCTGCGAGTGAGGTATATGAGAGGGTGTGTAGGGATTTGGGGGCTACATTTATAGATAGTAGGAAATTTGTAGGCTGGGAAAGTGTAGGGAGGGACCAGGTTCACCTGACCGAACAGGGAAAGAGGATTCTAGGTGACCTAGGTAGAGAAGTAGCTGGCTGCATGGAGAGGGTCAAGGCAGAGCAGCAGTTGTTGAAATAGCAATCAGTTAGAAGCAAGGAAATGGAAGGGGAGAGAAATGGAGAGTATAGCATTGATGAGGCTGCAGGGGTGAAGATAGGAGGTAAACAATGTAGGATGGTAAAGCAGAGTACTAGTATAAAGATAATGGTGGTGAACTGTAGGAGTGTGTACAACAAGCTGGAGGGCTTCTGGGGAAAGGCTGAAGGATATGGGGCGGATATAGTGGTAGCTGTGGAGACTTGGTTGACTGAGGAAGTACTGGACATAGAGTGTAGGCAGGATGAGTTCACCATCTTCAGAAGAGACAGGGATGGGAGAGGAGGAGGAATAATGGTGTGTGTGTAAGGAAAGGGCTAAAAGGGGTGGTAGAATGGGTTAATGAGGATGTCGAGGTAATGGAAATTAAATTGAGTGGTAGTAGTAATAGGAGTATTACTTTGCTGGCAGCGTATAGACCACCAGGACAGGGATGGCAGGCAATTGAGATGATCAAGGAGAGGGTCTATAGACTAAAGGATAGGCAGTGGGTTGTTGTAGCAGGGGATTTGAATATGCCAGGGGTGAAATGGGTAGAGGGTGCAGAAGGAATGGGTAGCATAATGCAGAGAATGGCAGCACAGTTAGTCAACAGAGGATTAGTCCAGATAGTAGAAACACCTACGAGATGGAATGAGGAAGGTGTTGGGTCAGTGCTGGATGTGGTGTTGGTCAGATCTAGGAATGCTATAGTTGGTGCAATAGTATTGGATGGTATAAGCGACCATAATATTCCGGTTGTAGAAGTTGGGATTGGCAAGATGAGAGAAGTGCAAATGGCAGAAAGGTTGGTGTGGCAGTATGGGAGAGGAAACAAAAAGGGGGGCAGAAATCTTCCTGAGAGACAGGTTTAAAAAATGGTCTATGGAGGAGGGTGTGGAGGGAGTTTAGAGGATTAATGGAGATTATGTTGGCGAAATTTGTGCCAATGAAAAGGTTACGGACTGGGGGAGATCCCCCATATTATGGACAGGAGATTTTGAAAATGAAGTGCAGAAAATTACATGCCAAGTGGAGAAATGAAGGGATGATAAGATCTAAAGAATTGATGAAACAGATGGGTAAGGAGCTTTAAAGGAAGATCAAACAGACAAAGAATATATTTCTGGGGAACATGGTGGAAGAAGGAAAAGGCAAGGAATGGGGGAAATTGTTTAGGTATATTAGGCGGTTAAGGGGAGGAGAGGAAGGGAACCCTCTGCTAACAGGAAGGGATGGTAGGCATGCGACAAATGACCAAGAAAAATCAGATGCTGCAAGGACAGTACATGTCAGTGTTTGAGGCAAAGGAGGGTTGGAATAGGGGGACAAACAGGGTTGGGGGGGTGTATAGTGAGTTTAAGATGAGGGAGTGGGAGATAGAAAAGGTAATTAGGGGTTTGGAGAGCAGTAAGGCAGGGGGACCAGATGGGATAGGAAACACAGCACTAGAGTTTGGTGGCAAGGAGTTGGCAAAATATTTAGAAGTGCTGTTTAAAAAGTCCTTAGGAGAGGGTAAGTTACCACAAGATTGGAAGGATGCTATGGTGGTACCTATACACAAGCAGGGAGAGGATAGGGGGAGGCCTGGCAGCTACAGACCAGTGAGTCTCACATCAAGTACAGGAAAAGTAATGGAAAGGCTGGTGGTGCAGTATGTGGTGAGGGTAATGAACAATAGGAATTGGTTGGAGGAGTACCAGCATGGTTTCAGGAGGGGATACTCATGTGAGACTCGGCTGGCTGGGTTATTAGAGGATCTGGTGCAGGTAGTTGATGAGGGGAAGCAGGTAGATGCCTGCTTCATAGATTTTGCGAAGGCATTCGATAAGGTGCCCCATGAAACATTGATGAGGAAAGTGGAGGCGCTGATACCAGACAGGAGGGTAGTGGAATGGATAGGGGACTTTCTCAGGGGGCGAAGGCAGAGGGTGAAAGTGGGGGAGGCAGTATCGGAGGAAGAGGAGGTTACGTCAGGGGTACCACAGGGAAGTGTGCTGGGTCCTTTGTTATATTTACCATAATGGTAAATGACATGGGTTTGGGGCTTAGAGGAAAAATCAGATTGTTTGCAGATGATTGTGTTGTATCTGCTGAGGTGGGAGAGGGGGGCGGAAATTTGCAGGCGGACATTGATAAGATATGGTTGTGAACCAGAAAAAATAAAATGAAGATAAATGTAAGAAAAACTAAGGTAGTGAGGTTCACAAGGAAGAAGATGATAAGCAGGGACATGTACAGATAGGAGGGACAAGAGATAGAAGAAGCAGCAGAATATAAGTATCTAGGGATTGTACTGCAGGGAGACCTCAGGTGGAAAAAACAGGTAGAGAGGGTGGTAGCAAAGGGAAGAAGGGCTCTGGGTATGCTGGGAAGGGTGCTGAATGGAGTCAGTTGTGAGGTGAAGGAGAAGGCGTATGGCACAATGGTACAGCCAATGTTAGAATATGCTGCAGCAGTATAGGACCCGTATGTGGAGGTGGAGTTGCAAGAATTGGAAAAGGTGCAGAGAAAGGCAGCAAGATTGGTGAAGGGTAGGTGGAGAAGGCAAGGGCAGGATGATGAGGAAGAATGGAACTATAGGCCATCAGTGATGATGAAAGAAATGGGGTGGAGCTCATTGAAGGACAGGAGGAAAGTTGAATGGCTAGTCAGGATGTACAGGGGGGTGAATGAAGAGAGAGGATAGGGAGGGCTACACTGCAAGCTAAGTAAGGTGGTGTTTAGAGGAAGAGGAAACAACAATGAGAAGCTTCAGAGGGTGTGGAGGAGAACGGAGCGGGGTAGGCAGTCCATGCTTGTGAGGTCTGTGAGGGAGTGGAATGTGTTGAGGGAGTAATTGGTATCAGTGAGAGGGGTTGGTAACTTCAGGAGGGGAGTGGAAAAGGAGTTTGTTGGGTGAAGGAGAGGTGAGAGAGCTCGCCACCGAGACGTAGCCTAATTGCGAGTGTATGTATGTACAATTGATCTCAGTGCCGCGGGCATTTTGAATTTCATAACCAAACAATTTTAAAATAACAACAAACACTTGAAAAAGGTTTGAGGCATATTAAACCCTACGAATACAAAACACATTGTACACTGAAAAATAATATTTATGTGGGAGTTCATAATATTAACCTCTTTGCGCATGTGCAGGACACGTGATACGTGCATGATGAGTGCCGTGATGGGCTCTAGCGCCGCTGGCTGTTAGCCAGCGTCAAACTTGTAATTGTAAACACAAGCTATACAAAAAATACATAGAAGTCAACAAGCATATTACATTACAGACTACCACCACCATATTGGATGCAGACTACCTTGACCCCATTACCTTTAATGACCTTGAAAACAAAAACGTTTGAAAAAATATATAAAAATCAACATTAAGGACTATTAAAACCCTGTTAGATGCAGAGTGCCTTGACCTTGCCCCCATGACCTTGATCAACCTTGAAAAAAAAAACTTGAGAAAAAATCTATGCGAAGTTATGATGAGACGGTGCACCTTTCATGCTAGCTGCTGTCAAACTGAACCTCTAAGCATACCTCCCTACTGCTTATAATATAAGAGTATACAAGCCCTATGGCATCATAATGACTTTGAACAAATTGTACTGCACCCATAATACATTGTGCAGACACCAATATACCCAATCACCGAGCTCCCATGTGAATGAAGCTGACCAATCACATGCAGACATTGAAATATCACATAACGAGAGTCAGTCTGCAACTCCAAATTGACTCCTACATACATGGAGCAGGTGGAGTTAGTCGGTATATTGGTATATTTCGGACTGTGTGTGTGTTGATTCTGCGATCGAGTTTTCACATATGTTCAAAATGCTCATCTGCATTAGAGGGTGGTCTTTACGAAGAGTCTTTCTTCTCGCAACGACCGACGGGAAGCATAGTGGGAGCCTGGTGTAGTTCTAGGCACTTTTATTGCGAGGTGCAAATAAAGTTTACCCAGAAGTTTTGAAATATACAGAGAGACCTGGATATACACATTTTTTTAAAAGCGAGATTATTACATAAAATGTTTGACTTCTAGCTTTTGGAGGTGGGGCTATATAATTTTATTTTAAAATAGGGGGGAATTTATTTTAATTTGTGACGCATACACAGTCTGAATTATACCAGACTGACTCCTATGGACTGTCTCTACCTGCTCCACTTTTTCCACCTGCTCCACTTTTTCCACAGGTCATGGGTCATTAGGGTTCATATAGGGGTCATTTTGGAGTCGCACACTCCTGTAGGTGATATTTCAATGCCTGCATGTGATTGGTCAGCTGCATTCACATGACAACTCTGCGATTTGGTGGGTTGGTGTCTGCACAATGTAGTAATGGTGCAGTACGATTGGTTCAAAGTCAATATGATGCCATAGGGCTTGTATACTCCTATATTATAAGCAGTATGGAGGTATGCTTAGAGGTTTAGTTTGACACCAGCATGCATGAAAGGTGGATCGTCCTTGCTAGCTTCGCATAGATTTTTTTTCGTGTTTTGGTTCTCAGGGTAATGAGGTCAAGGTAGTCTGCTTCCAATATGGTGGCAGTAGTCTGTAATGTAGTACAGTTGACTTAAGTATTTTTCTTTATTTTAGTTTTCAAGGTCATGGTCTAGGTAGTTTGTATCCAATATGTAGTCTGTAATGTATTATGCTTGCAGATTTTTTATGTATTTTTCTCAATTTTTTGTTTTTGATGTGGAGGTCACTGGCTTCCAATATGGTGCATGAGCAATGTCTACCATGATTGTAGTTGCGTACCAAGATGGGGGGATGGGTAAGGCCTAGAGGTGACCTGTGGTAATTTTGAGTATTTAAAAATGCTTTTTAATAATTCATTTGTAGTAATTTTTAATACTAATTTTTTAGGTATTTTTTGTGAATTTTTTTAATTTATTTATTCTTATTTTTTACTTTTTTTAATGTCAGATGTCCTGTGTGTTGGGTAAAGGTCAAAAGTCATCTGCTTACACTATGGTTGGCTTATGGTTAAGCCTGACTCCAATCCTGTATTTCTTGTAGTTATTTGGCATAGGGTATGCCTATAAAATTAATATGGCTGTCACTGCTTTTTCAGTCATAAGGAAGCCCTTCTAATTACTTAAATTGGGCAAAAATTGAAATTGGGTAGCTTCTATGATTTTTTAGGGGATAATGAGCAAATGATGGGGATCCTTTTTGTAATAATGTTTTTTAGATTAATTTTTTTAATATTTAGGGCCAAAGGTCATGGGTAAAAGGTCAATAACTTCCAAGATGGTGACCAGGTGATGTAACAACATGGTGGCTGCTCCGGCTCTGCTTCCCCAATCCCTTGTGCATCAATGCTCCAAATTCTACTACTCCTATCACTAGGAAAAATCGCCAGGTTTTTTTCTAAGACCGAGAGAAAATTAATATTTTTTTACAATCTCAGGCGTTGAACTTACAGCCCTATGCATCAACTTAGTAAATTGTTTAAAACTTTTGTATCAGTTGTGCATGAATATTAAACTGTGAAAAATTAATGTACGAACATCGCTAAAAAAAGGCCTCAAAAATTCAGGTTGTTAATCAAATTGCGAACCACTTACCTTACCCTGATTGCTATATCTGATATCTAAAACTATAGTTTTGCCTATATTATAGGATTTTATAAACAGTCTGGAATTTTAAGTCCGAAAGTGTATTATTAATTCTTTCTATAGTTTCAGGTTTCAAACTCAGGCCACTACACCATATCTCACCTTTGGACATGGCTTATCCTTATATTAGATACGCATGGATACTAAAGAGTAAGAAATTAATCTGTGAATATTTCTAAAAAGGCTTCAAAAGCTCTGGTCATCAATCAATTTGCATTCCTATTATCTTGCTCTGATTCCTATAGCTGATAGCTAAAACTTACGTTTTGTCATTAATATAAAATTCTACAATAATCACCAAATACTTGGGAAAATTACCACATTTTGTTCTTAGTCCGATAGAAAATTAAATTTCAGGACTCGAACTTGGTTCCCTGTGGCGTGCCTAAACGATAGATGTTGCATTAATCTTTATATAATGTATGTATAAGCACATAAACAGACAGAAAATCACTTACTAAGTTCATTAAAAATCACCCAAAGCTCTGTCTTTTATTCAAACTGTGCATCCTTTAACACACTATATCATCTTTATTCTTCATCCAAAATTTGTCTAACAACCTACATTATAAGTTTCATACACCATGTATTTATAAGGGATTTATTCCATAATTTTTTACTAAAATGTCACTTAAGTAGTTCTTGCATGTAGCCTAGAAGGAAGTAGGTGAGTTTAGGGAAAAGGTGCTGGGTTGCGACCCATGTTTGAAATTTGATCTTGAGCATTTCCCAACTTAAATCTTGACTTTATTTTGCAAAAAATCATGGGATTTTTTAATAAATAATTAAATTAATTCATAATATAATAATTTTGCTTGTTTTTGTTTGTTAACATTGGTAGGGGGAAGGTATGACTGAAAGCTAATAATTAGACAACCGTATGAATGAACATGAGTAATTAGCCTATGAGAATCATCGGAGGGGGTGAAGGCCTGCTGGCTAGTTGTTCAAATGAAGGTGGATAATTAGCCAATGAGAAACTTTTTAGGTGGTGAGGGGAGTGGTAGGGGTCAGTCGTCTGCCAGGTGCCATGCCGGAGGGACCTACGGAAATGTACGTTTTTTAAAATATAATTTTAAACGTTTTTGTGATTATTTTTATTTTTTTGGGCCGGGGGGGGGGGGGGGGTGGGAGATTTTGAGATCAAAGGACACCGGGGTCATGGTCAAGCAGGGTGGCCGATTTCTGAGTAAACAGGGAAAACACAGGGAAATTGCTGACAAAGAAAAAGTCATACAGGTAGTTTACATGAAATTTAAGTTTTCACCAATCTATATTTTTAAGTCTAAATATATAAATTAGTAAATAAATACTGTTAATTATAATAAAATGCTTTAAAGGTACTTAAGCACCCAGTAGTTTTAACTTAATTTTGGACCAGCCTGTAGCTAGCAGCAAACACGTGATGGTTGTTATCGACTGCCTGGTATTCCGTTGACCTCGAGTGGCATATTCTTATTGGTTGTACATTTGTTTCCTTCAGCCAATCAGATCGTATTTTTCAGGCTGTTCCGGCTGTTCTAGCAGTCCCACCGGCCATGGCATCAGTGTCCAGCGCCATATTTGTCAACAAACCCTTGGAACTCCAGTATTTTACCGAGCATACATATAATCTTTGAGTGGTTTAGTTTTTGCTGATTTATGTACTCGTGTCTATTGTGCAATTATTTGTTCAAATATTGAGAGTATTTTCGACTTGTGATGTAAAGCATCTCTGCATTTTGAGGCCGAATTTGGTATATTTTGTGCGGCAATTATGCAAGTAATTACGGTACATATTTTAGTGGGTTGCAATAGTTTTTAAAACTGTTTTTCAACACAAATGAGTGGTCTATACATTACACTCTATAGATGTGCACGTAAACACACAAGTTTTTGGTCGGTAAATTTTGGTATACGGAGTTTGGAGCTCGAAGAAAGAATTTTTAATTTGTTGCGGGGAAATATTTTAAAATTGTTTTGTATGGGAATTTGGCGGGACCAAAAATTTACTTTATTGTAAAGAACATTCATTGTAGGAGAAACTACTGCATATTTGGTCATGGATTTTGTTTATTGAATGTTATTTAGATTTTGGATATGCTAGTGGGAGCGAATTTATTGGTGGTACAGTACACATTAATAATTAGTGTGTAACTTACTGTGAATAAGGACAGGTCGAAATTCAATCCAGCATGGCTACAATCGTTGCGTCTGGAATTTCAGCTTTGATTGCAAGAAGTTTACAAGGACCTGAAAACTGCTTGGTGTTAATGTCTGCATAAAGACATTTGCCTTAAGGAACATGGGCAAGAGGGCTGTCATCAGCAACGTCAGGATAAGTACATAAAATAAGAATTGCTGCAGTGAAGAGTACGGCCTGCATTTCTGCATCTTGCAAACCCATGGTAACATCATCCGTGGATGCCACGGCTTCATCTACATCTGCAGCAGCTGTGTCTACATCTGCGGCAGCTGCATCTACATCTGCAGCAGCTGTGTCTACATCTGCGGCAGCTGCATCTACCTCCAAACTAGGATTACTTCCCGACCGATGTCAGAGCAGCGGAGGTTATGTGGGTCATCCATGTTATCAGCACAAAAGGCAGCTTTAGGTCTCAAGAGGGTATCAGCAAAATCTCTTAGAAGATGTTCACAGACAGTCGCATAGCGTCAGAAATGCAACTTAGACGAAAATGGCATACCTTGCATGCTTTGGGCTCGCACCATGCTTCCACCACAAGCTCACTAATGACTTAAGATTTGTAATGCATATAATTGTGTGTTTCTAAGAGTCCTTAAACAGGATATCAAAGCTGCTGCAAACGGACTTGGCCATCCGCTTTTGGGATGAGAATAAAAATGAAGTGCCATTGAGGTTTTGGAATTCTTCTTTAATGGGGCATTTGTCTGCCTCCGACATGAGTGGCTTTAAAGAGGGCCTGGGAAATGAAGTAGAACAGGGAAAGGTGGTGCAGGTGTCTATGGATGGGCGAAATGTAAAGTGGGCCTTCCTTGAACTCCTAAAAAAAAAGTTATGAAGACTTGTGAAGAATATTCAGTTATAATAGACACGGAATTGTGCAGCCTACATGTAGTGCAAGGCATGTTCCTGGGAGCATTCCGGAACACAGGCTAAAAAATGGACAAGTTCCTGATGTCTATCTACAATGTTTTCAAAGATTCTCCTTCTCGGCGAGCTGAGTTTGTGACTGTAACAAAGTGCACAGATTTTCCTTTGGAATTTTGCAATTGTCATTGGCTTGAAAATGTTACCTGTGAAAGAGCTATCAAGATTCTACCTCGCCTGAAGACCTATTTCAAGAGCAAGAGTGCACAACTGCCAGACATGTCTCAGTGAAGAAGTCAGCAGAGATCCTTGAAGACACTCTCCTCCTCCCTAAATTACACTTCTTCTTGACGATCACTTCTTCATTTGAACCTTTCCTGAGCGAAATGTTAGTGGAAAATTTTCATGAGGAGTCTGGTAGCATTGAAAAGAGGATGCAATAGACGTGGATCAAGAAATGTTTCGTTATGCTCGTGGAGCCAGTGCTAAGCAAAAAGAAGCATTCGCAGATCAGAAGTGTTGAGAAACAGAATTGGAGAAGCTGAGCCGGTATGAGAGAGAAGAGAATAAGAGAGGAGTTGTGAATCAAGCAAAGTGAGTTGGAAGTGAAAATAGAAAAAAACCAAAAAAGTAAAAACCTAAATTACATTAAAAATTGAAGAGAAAAACTTGCAGTGTAAAAATGATTTTTAAAACAATTATTGCAGTTAACATTTATTTTATATTGATAAACGTACTCATGTGGCAGTCTTGTGTACCATGTTCTACCAAATTTAATGTAGGGAAAACAGTTTCAGGTGACCAGTGGTCACCTGGATCCAATATGGCCATTGGCCGACCGGAATGATAGAGCATGAACAGTTCCGATGCTCTGCTTGAGACACCATTGCGCCAGAGTAGTAATTTTCCTTCTACTTGTCTACATTCAAAAACCACCTAAGTGACACCTTAGTAAAACATGCTGGAATAAATCCTGTATAAGTACATGGCGTATTAAACCTGTAATGTTGGTTGTTAGATAGATTTTAGATGAATATTTAAAAATGATATTGTGAGATGAAGGATTCACAGTTCGAATATCAACCCGAGCTTTGGATCATTTTTAACGAACTTTATATGTGATTTTCGCTCTATTTACATACAGTTCGTCTACTGGAAGCCTGATATAAAAATTTATGCAATATATATTGTTAAGGCATCGCGTAGGGACCCATGTTCGAGTCCTGAAATTATTTAAAAAATATTAATTTTCTAATGGACTTAGGAATAATGTGTCAATTTTTCCCAGTTTTCGGTGAATATTATAGGAATTTATATTAAAGGTGAAACAGAACTTTTAGCTATTGGATAATGGAATCAGAGTGAGATAATAGGATTGCAAATTGATTGATGACCCGAGTTTTTTATTTGAAGCCTTCTTAGCAATGTTCGCACAGCAATTTATTATTGTTCAGTATTCATGCACACCAAAGGTGAGGTACGGTTTTAGGGACCTGGGTTTGAGGCCCGGAAAGTATAAACAGAATTACTAATTCACTTTCGGACTTAAAAAAAACTTCAGAGACTTTTTTTTTGGAACTGTTAATAAAGGAAAGAATGGTTTTAGCTATCGTATATGGGGATCAGGGTAAGATAAGTTGTTCACAATTCGATTAATGACCCAAGTGTTTGAAGCCATTTTAGCTATGTTCATACATTAATTATTCACAGTTTAATGTTAATGTACAACTGATAAAAAAGTTTTAAAGCAATTAACTTAATTGTTGCATGGCTTAGGGCTCTTGAGTTCAAAGCCTGAAATTTTAAAAAATATTAATTTTCTCTCAGCCTTAGAAAAAACTGGCCATTTTTCCTACTGATAGGAGAGTGTATATATAGAGCAGTGATGCACGCTGAAACCTTAGTTTGATCCGACACCATTAGGTTAACATTTATTTGGAAGCGCTCTTTCGTCATACCACGAAGATGAATTGCGAGTAAGAAGGCTTGCCTTTGACCTTAACTGTCATGGAGCCGCGATCTGCATCATCGCTATTTGGTTGTCGCCAGTGTTGATTCTGTGATCGAGTTTTAACCTTCAGTCAAAATGATTGGTGACATGAGAGAACCGCCTGTACGAAGAGTCATTTTTCCTTTTCGCACGTTGAAGCATTACGACATTGGTACCATGCATATTATGCAAGGCGATATATTGAAGGAATACATTGAAATTTGCAAGCGTTCGTCTACTGGAAGCCAGCAAGTTATGTCGCCAATACCCCATGCTGAATCGGTGGGTACTGATTTGTCAGGCGATGAGTATAGCAGATTGTTTGTGCAGAATGTACACATGCAAGACTTGTGTAAATCCATGAACTTCAAAATAAACTGGCGTTGACTCTAGATACTAATGAGCTACAAAAAATGCAAGTTTAATATAGAATACAAAACATGAGGTGAAGATGTTACCATGAAGACAGTATTCATGATAATGAACATGAAGACTGGTAGTGCTGAAGACGATGACTATTTTCTCGATGCAGTGACATACATACCCCTCTAACACATTTGCTGCAACACGCGACATAAAGAAGGCAGAAGACACCAAGAATACTGGCTACCTATTTCCCGAAGACCCGAATGAACTTGTTGATAGACTCAGATGTGTTTGATGTTCAAAAACATAGGGATGTCATGCACATTGAGATATCTTCAGTCATTAGGATACTCAAGAATCTGGGTATATCGCATGATGTGATGAACTGCTTTATTCTGAAATAATTGTAATGTGTAAAATATGAATAATCTTTTATTATGAAATAATTGTTTTATTTTTTTTTTGTCTCTCATATACTTTCATCTCTTACAACTAAAGTGGTGGTATTAACACTTGGCTATTAAAGTAATTATCCACATACAGAATAATAATGAAGACTTAAATACAAAAATTGCATGGATAGTGGATTGCATACACAGTCAACATTTTGGAAATAGTGAATGAGTGTAATTTCTATATGTATGGGTGGGAGGTAAACTGAAGGATTGATCGAAGGATTGGTGAGTAGAATTGGTGCAAACGATTGGTTAAGCTTGGTAAAGATTGGGGTTGGTCATAGACATCTATGACTATAAAAGTGTTGGTAGATGCTATTCCATAGATTATATTATGATACTTGTGCAGAGAGTAGTTACTCAAATGATGGTGCTTGGTTTAATAACGTATCCATGCATTAAAAAACTAAGTAGCCTACTTTTATTCCTACATAACCATCGAGATAATGAAATATTAACAGATACTGACGTAGTGTAATAATTGGACTACTAGAAAGGGGACTGGAAATGTAGTTGAGAGACTTTCTGCATATTTCCGCAATACTCTACGTATAATTTTAGCACAATATAAAAATAAATAAATAATTTTAAAATTAAAAATTGAATTTTTAAAATAGGAAAATAAATACGGATATTTGATTTGACATATCTTATGCATATTAAACCAATATGGCTACCAGAAACAAACATATGCTTATAGAATTAGTGGGCGTAACTGCCGAGCACCTTCAGGTACGTTCGACAAACCTTAATTTGACAGTTTCCGAGCACCCCCTGAGTCGAGCCGAAGATTGCCGAGCTCGTCCCGAGTCGAGCTGAAGACTGTCAGCTGCCCAGCCATACAGTTACCATTTAAAATACATTGGCCCAGACTTCTCCATACCCTACTACTAACTTAGCACTCAGCCATTTTATTTTACACAAGACTGGTGCAAACCGCATCCACAAGTTTACATATACAGAGGTAAGGTCGAAGATGATGAAACAAATGGACTTTACGACATCTTATTGTTTAAAATGGAAATTATTAAAGCATTATTACATTGTAAAAAATAAATGCAAAAGACTTATAAGCTCTATAAATAAATAAAATTTAACATTGTTTTTTCAAAATTCTACATTATTGAAGAAACCTTTGCAACGTTCTTAGTTCTTCTATTTGTGTTGAAAACCAGGACTTCAATTATTTTCATAAATCTACTTATCAAATTAATTTTAATATTGTTTACATATAATGTGGCTAATATATTTTTAATATGAAAAAAAATGCTTTCTTTATATTTTCATTGGCCGCCAATTCCTCTAACATTTCAAAAGAAAAATAATAAATACCATTCACTTCCAGGAATTTCTTTTACTTCGTTGACCTATACAGTGTGAAAATAAAATGTTGTAAAATTGAAGTTTATAATAAAAATAAGTAATTAAACACTTTTGTCACTAAGTCATTATAACAACTGCCATATATTTGGTAGACAGGCTGTTTATAATACTTAAGTAGCTCTGTTTCTACATGTTAAGTTAATAAGAGATTGTGGTTTTCTACATAAATCGGCAAATGGTAAACGAGAAGCCCAGGCAATTGAAACAGTGTTTAAAGACACTGTTAATTGAAACATGTTCTGCCCTTTCAAATGTATATGTTACAGCGATTAGCACGAGAGGAACATTAAATATACTTTCTGACAACTGACAGTTGTTAGTGAGGATGAATAAGAGCAAGAAATTTAATTTTAGTGCACTTCACTTCTGTTAGGTCTGCTCAGTTTTTATTTATATTAATATGTATCGTATACAACTGTATTTGTTGTAGTAATGAATGAACTGGAAACTAAATGGCTTGACATGCCACATTTGGTCCTGACCTAATTCTGACATAATTAGTGTGCATCTGAGCAAAGCAAGAAGCGAGCTGCCAATTTCAAATCATTGCCCAGCATGTTGGCAGTGCCAATGTATGTAAGAAACAACTTTTTCGGAGTACTGTGTTACTAGGAACATATGTTGCTGCTTAAATCATTGTGTATACAGTGTTTAGCTATGTAACCAATTTTCCAAGCAGAATACATTATTTTTACAAAACAAATTACTATTGTTATTTCAGACATTAAATTATCTATATAGAATCGTCGTCCTGACAGTAAGAATATCACATGTAGAAATGTAATCTGGCTTATTCGAGACAGTTTCTTAAATAATTATGGAAAATATTTTTCAAAATATTAAGTTTGTGTTAATTAATTTGCATCGGAAATAAAGTACATAACTTTAGTTGTTGTTCAACTGCAATTAAAAAGTGGATATTAAAATTTAAATGTTAAGGTAAGGTAAAGTGACAGAATATTGGAAAGGTTCGTGATATTGTATACCAGGATATCCAAAGTCACAAATCCTGCACTCTACCAGCGACAGTACTAAACAATTACTTAATGGTAGTCTTTGTACCTGCGAGAGTGCACGGGCGTAGTTGGCTGCGAGTCAGATGCCACAGTTGTTGGTGTACTTTGTTAAGTTCCAAAATTTTCAATAAGAATTTCGAACAGCATATTGCAGGCAGAAGGTGAGTTGTTAGAAATCACTTTTATAATGTATGCGAACCTAGATATGATGCAATTTAATGTGCAAGTGTTAGAAATGCAAATACAAGTTGGGTTTTGGCACAGTAGAGTTTACCATCCGAAGCTGTATGTTGCCAAATATCACATAGTGATGGATGCTCAATATTGGATATCTGATAATAAGGTACTAGTTTCACCGCAGAAAGGCGCTCTATGAAGAACAACTTTGTTATGCCACTAGTTATTAAAATTAATTTATTGTTACGCCACTAGTTATTAAAATTAATTTATAAATGCAGTGTAGTTTCGTAGTGTGAAATAAAAATAAATAATTATCTTGTATTAATACTTTTTGCCGTGTACAATGCATGGTCAAGTTTTTCAGTGTCTATTAACTGTCACAATAAAAAATGTTACTACCGCACAGGGATAAAAATATAATGGCCTATGTAGGTTTAAAGAAGTGGCAGTCATATTATTACCACTATCAATTTTACCTGAATTTCAGGTATTAACCGACCACATTAACTGATCCTACATAACATGCTTATTTTCATGATGGTAAAACCTATATTTGTAAAAAAAAAAAAAAAAAAAAAAATCACACAGGAACAGGAAGAGATTTTGCCTATCACATGGGATCCAGACTCAATGTAGTAAGCAATAGACATAGTGATAAATAAAGACATGGGTAACCTTAAGGCTGCCAAAGTCTTTAACATGCCGAGATCTACATTGGGAAATTATGTGAGCAGCAATATAAAAGCTACTGTCTCCTCTTTCGGGAAGGAAGAGTGCTTTAGGGGATGACCTTGAGGATCAGTTAGCTGCTTACTACAAAGAAATGGACAGGCGTTACCATGGGCTTAGAAGACAAGATGTTAGGGTACTTGCTTACCAACTTGCTATGAAATATAATTTGACCCATCCATTTACTGCCGAGAAAGGAATGGCTAGTAAAAAGTGGCTGAAAAACTTTCTCCATAGGCATCCAGAGCTAGCATTGAGAATACCTCAGGCTGTTTCATTAGCTAGAGTAATAAACTTTACAAGAGAGAATGTCATCAAATTTTTTCCCAACTTCTGATGACAACTTCAGCTGATAAACCATGTTCCTTCAAGAATCTACAATATTGACGAGACTGGTGTTACAGTGGTTCAGGGCACATATTCCAAAATTATCAGCATCAAGGGAAAGAAAGAAGTTGCTAAGTTGTCGTCTGCAGAGCAAGGATCCCCGATTACAGTTGTCACATGCATGAATGTGGTAGGTAATTTTGTGCCACCTATGCTTGTTTTCCCCCAAACCAATATGAAAGCAAAACTTCTTGATGGTACACCACCTGGTACTAACAGCTACCCATCTGGTTGGATACACCATCACATTTTCACCGACTGGTTGCGGCATTTTATTAAAGTTTTCAAGCTAACTGTTGACACTCCCGTCTGTTTGATTCTTGACTGTCATTCTCATACAAGAAATTAAGATGTAATAGCACTAGCAAGGCAGACTGGGGTGAAAATTATTTGCCTACCACCACTTTAGACACAAACTCCAACTTTTGGTTGTTGCTTTTAAAAAAATTTATTCTGCTGAAATTGAAAATTTGTTGGATGTCCATCCCTTCAGAGCTGTTTCTGTTTATCGAGTTGGATCTTTAATGGGATGAGCCTACATCAGAGCAGCTACCATGGAATCAGCTGTAAACTGGTTCAGAAGATGCAACATATCACCCTTTGACCCATTATGTTTAGAGAACAAGATTTCCTTCCTGAAAATGTTGAGAATGGCAGTACTGATGAACATTTAAGGCGTGAAAATGATATCAGGAAAAACGGCAAAATCCACTTGCCAGGTTATGAAAATATGCAAAAATGGGACAAAGGAACAAGAATAAACAAGCCATGATACACCTATAGATGAAGTTCGTGAAGGAATCGAAGCAAGTTGAGATGCACATGGAACTAAGACGGGAAAGGGTGCAGTTACTATCAGCCCGTTCAATTTACGTCCTTGTCCTAACTTACCAGGGTCTTCTAAAAGACTTCTTTGAAGGACTAGACATAGTCATCACCACCACCACCACCACCTCTCCATACAAGGCACAGCTAACGGTCTGTTAAGAAAATGCACAGTTAAGGAAAGGTATGCAGAATCCTTCAATTAAAGGCAAAAAGGAAGGTGTACAAAATGTTGAAATCTTGAAGGGAGCAACAAAATCTGCTTCTAGGAAGCTAGCATTGCCTAAGGCACATGACAAGGGAGGAGGTTCTAAGATAATGTTTACAGAATCGGAAGATTCAGATTCGGCGGATGACCCACCTCTTGTTTCATTGGATGACAGCGAGGATGTTCTAAGACAATGTTCACAGAATCTGAAGCTTCAGATTTGGTGGATGACCCACCTCTTGTTTCAACGGATGACAGCGACAGTGCAGACGAAGAATGCCTCAATTGTGAAGATCATTCTGGAGACAACTGGATTCTGAGTATTCGCTGCCTACGATGGGTACGCGAAACATGTGCTGTCATTGATTAAAAAACAGCTGGAAAACTTTTGTCTGTGAAAACTGCATTCCTTGATTTAGTTAGTTTTAGTCTCTAAAATGTCAATCTCTTCAGTACATCTTTTCAAATAATTTTTATACGAAGAACATGTTAACTGTAATTAGTTTTTGATGTATAAATACCAGCAAATACTTACAGATAAATATTAGGCTCCCTTTTTTCAGAACTTGTAATTCGCGTTGTTTTGGTTTTTATTTTATTTTTATTTTATTTTTTACTATTTCTGTAAATGATTTGATTAATTTAAACAGATACCAGCTTAAACTATGTTTAACCAAGCAAGCAGTGGACTAACATCTGGTTGTTAGTATGTTTTGCTTCTACAACTAAATGTAACTTTTGTAAAAGTATCCGATATTCAGTCACTTTATCCTACTTATGTAGTTGTTCTTGTACATGAAAATGAATAGTGCAGAACAATGTATTTCACGTAATGTGTCTTTCAGTGGAGCATTGCACTCTATTGTACAACATGCAGAACTCATTAAAAAATTAGTACACACACTACCATACTCTCAGAATGCTGCACTTGAAAGAAGCATGGATGTATTTTATAACACTGTAAAATATTTCGCTAGAATATACATGTTTTAATGTTTTAAAAAATTAATTTGTAAGAGCTATTTCAATTCTAGATGCTTTAAGCAGCACAGTTTACTCAAGAAATAATATCAGCAAAGGCGATTATTATAATTACTGTGGTTATATAAAAGAAAGTATCAGTACTGATGTTGAAAATATGTTTTAATAATTGACTATGTTCATTCATTTCAGTTCAAAAATTATAATTTTTGTTGCTGAAATGAAGTATAAAATCAATTTTTTTTTAATGTTTGCAAACATTATTACTAATTTTTTATGTATATAACCAGAGTGAATAAGGACCTTGTTGTTTTTCTTTTTTCTTTTACAAATTTTTTTCCCAGAAGTATTTAACATTGGAGATACATTAAACATTTTTATTAAAAAATACTCTTTATGTGATTTTGTAAAGAAATTAATTCTTTTAAAATATTTTCTGGGTTTCAGTATACCTATATATGAAAGAAATTCATGTGCAATGCAAATTATTATTTTTTTTTCAGTATTGCACTGAGAGAACAGCCAACAAAATATTTGTGTAGGGTCAAAAATATATTCAGTTGTCCCAACAAAATATTTTATTGTATACAAAATTTGAAAATCAACAAAATGAATTGTGTTCATCTAATCAAATACGTGTTTGCATAAACAAAATGTCTGTGTTGACCCAAAATAAATTAGGCTGTCAACAAAACATTTTGTAGAATCAACGGTATATATTTGTTTGGTCACTCATTTGATTGCCTTAGTTCAAAAATACAACTAGTGGTTTTTTTTTTATTGTATAGTAATATTGTTTGCTAGTGCATTTATTGATGCTGAATTATGTTATAAACAGTCTAATAAAGTTCAACAGGAAACTAAAGGTAAAACTGTAATTGAAATACTGATTTACCCTTGTCCAGTATTTCAAATGTATTTATTTAAAAACATTTTAACTTCAGCAGTAGGCATTTTACAGATTATTCACAGTTCTTCACAATTTTAGAATCAGACTTTTGAAAAATCACTCCATGTACGACGTGTTTGGTTGTTTCCTCAATACACCATCTATCACAAATGTTTTATTTGTGTGTTAGCATAAAAGTACGCTAATTTTGGTTAAATTAAATCTTTACCTATAATTTATATAGAACGTATAGTATTTCATTTATAATTAGTATGAATAAAACGGGAGAAAACAGGTTTTTTGGTAATGCCTAGTAAGGTATAGTTATCATGCAAAATATTATTACACTAAGTGCGTTCAGATTTGGTGCGTTGTCCCTTTGGTGCCATTTTTTTTTAGACTTGCTTAAGCTTTTCTTGCATGAGGCATGGGAATATCACTAGAAGTAGTAGATCTTCAGCAGGACATCAGGAAATTGGGAAGTAACCATGAATGGATTATGGCTGAGGTTGCAAAATAAAATCTTTGGTTGTGGCAACCAAATGAAAACAACAAAATAATTTGTTTTCAACAACAAAATATTTCATTTCCTCCTATACAAACAATTAATTTGTTTGTGCCAGACAGACTTTGTTTTATTCAGCAAAACTTTTTTGCAGTGTGATTTCTGCACATTATAGTCAGGTGCAGTGTTTCACTGGAAACGACTGTACTTCAAACTTAGTAGGCTTGTGTCTCATAGCTTATTGCAATGACTGCTCTGGACAGCACGCGGTGCGCTCTGGCCGATTGCTGCGTGTTCCAATTACCGGGACTTGCTCGGAGAGAAGTCTGACTTTTGTATTCTAATTGCGAGTTTCACTGAGAGCAATTTTTGCCGCTCCGTGTTTGGGGCTGGTGCAGCAGTAAGATCAATATTGTGGTGACCTCTAGTAATGAAAACAAGAACATTATTGCAATGTTGAAAATTCTTCAATATGTAACATTTTGGCAGCTGAATTACGTAATAGATAATATGAAACAAATATACTCTTGGTATATTAACGATGTTGTTTGTCATTAAAGTGGCTATGAATTTTGATTTTGTCCTGTGACTCGTGCATACATTTGCCGACAAGTTAAAAAAGAGAGATTGAAAATTTATCTATGGCATTTTGTAAATCTAAATTTAAATTCTTTCAACAACATCTAAGTTCAAGCGATTTTCTCCTGAAAATCGTATGTTGCAAATGTTTTGCACATTTATCATGGTGTGTTCCAGTTGTTAGTGCATAAATAATATACACTTTTTTCTGGCAATCACGTGACACATGCACCTTTTTCAATTTTCAGTATGCACGGAGTGCAGTCAATTGGAAAACACCATCAGTCTTCTGCAATTCTATCTTTCCCCTAATACATCCTGGGTAACACCAAAGGGATAAAACAAACATGCAGACAGTCAGTTTTGATATCTCGTAGCACTCAACACACACTTTCAGAACTAGCCAACAGTAGCCAAGTATAAATGTGGCTTTACATACATACACTAAATTTTTATTTGTACTTTTACAAGAAAATTCCAGTTGCCATGAAAAACCTTTATAGAAGTACACACAGTTTTCCTGTGAAATCTGCAAAACTGATATTTGTAATATACTGTAAACTGTAAATCAAAATTTGCTAAAGAAATTTTTTTTCCCTGAGGATGTGTCGCGTAATGATAATCTTTGTTGCCTGGTTGTGTTTAGCTGATCAGCATAATTCCTCAAGTCTAAGGATCTCGCTATTTTCTACCGAATTTTCTTCTGTAATTTTATATTACATAGTTACATGGACTACTAGTAAATGTTCTGGTAATGAGGGTTTTTTTTTCAAGAAAGGTAAACAAATTAATACCTACAGCCACCACTTTTTCATATTAAATAGATCCGAAGAGAAGAAAATTGTGAAAATGGTTCAACATGCCAATTTTAGGGCTTTGAAGCGACGAGTCCTGAAGATATAAGAAACGATACCAGTCAACACTCACAATTTAGGAGTGAGGCTCACTATTTTTGGATATCGCTCACGCCCGCATGAATTTACGTGAAATCCTCACGATTATTTGCAATTTCTTTCACTTGAAAGGTTTTTTGTGTGCGAGAGTCAATGGATCGACGATTAATCGCAGAGAGATCAATTTCAGCTTCACTCGTATGAAGAATTGATTCTTCTCGTCGTGGTTAGCATTGTTTGTGTAATGTCATCATCGTGGGGGAATCGATTCAAACAAGTGCCGTGTTTTGAGATTGGTCAGCTTCGACTTGTGTACTCTTTTGTTTTTGGCATTTGAAGGTTTCATACTATTGTTGTCCGTTATTATTTATGAAATGTTTCGCATGAGATTGCTGAAGTTAGGTTATGTTGTGATTTTTCTGTAGACTGTGTTTATAAGGCTTACGATATCTGAACAGACTACTAGTAAGAAACACTACAAAACAACATTTAACCAGGCCTGTTCAGAAGAGTTCTAGCATATTATCACTTCACGGAAAGGTAAAAGCTTTGCGTTATGTGCCACGTGCCGTTGTGATTTTTTGCTTGTGCATGCAGGCGAAACTGTGTGTAAGCATTCACAGAGTAAGAAACATCTTGATAATGTAAAGTGCGTAGGTTCCAACAAGGAACTGAGTTTTATATGTGATGCTGGTGATAATCGTGTTACTCATGCCAAACTTTTGTTTACATCATTTATTGTGGAACACAATTTGCCTTTGAGTTGTGCTGACCATATCGGTCAATTGTTCAGGAAAATGTTTCCAGACAGCAATATTGCAAAGAAGTACAGCTGTGCAAGAACCAAAACTACTGTTATTGTGGGTGAAATGGAATCTAAAACTCACGCATCGGCTATCCAAATTTTTAAAACATGCGCCTTTTTCAGTTTCTACGGATGGGAGCAATCAGGGTGGTAGGAAACTCTATCTGATAGTGGTTACCTTTCATAATCAAGAAAAATTCGAAATTGTTACCAGTTTACTGTCTGTGCCTGTTTTGGAAGGTGATTCAACTGGCTTAAATATTGGCAACCTTCTTCAGAACATAAAAGAAAATGGAATTCCTTATTCTACTTGTTTAGCCCTTGGTGCTGAATGCCCCTGTGATGGTAGGATGAAAAAGTGGAGTGGAGAAATTCCCAATTTAGTTGTAATTGGATGTCCATGTCACCTAGTAAATTTAGCGGCAGAAAAAGCTGCTGCTTTTCTTCCAGTGAAAGTGGATGAGATGTTGGTGGATATTGTTTATTATTTATAAAAATGTGAGAAGCGGAAAGAATGCGTAAAAGAGTTCCAAAAACTACAAAAAAAAACCATAAAACATGTATGCACATGCTGGTTGTCATTGGGCAAGTGTTTAGGTAGGTTGATTGAACAATGGCAGCCCTTGACAAGTTTTTTCATGGAAGAAACTAAGCCTGCACACACTAGCAAGAGAACTGGTTTCCTACACTTTCCCAAATATTGTAAGATACTCAGTCTGGCTTCCAGAATTCTTAATCTGATGTAGGTGTACATGAAACTGGTCATGATGTACATACAAATGATAATCCTACATCATCAAAGAAGCGACAGTTAGAATTAACTGTTAGTAATGTGAAGAAATAGGCAAAGGATGTGAAAAAGCTCAACTCAGATGAGAAAAATACAAATAAACCTTTCAGCAAATTGAAAAAGACAATTTATCCAGAAAAGAAATGATTTTTATGTTCCTGTTGTGTGATCTGAACAAAACATTCTGTTTGTTTCATCAGAATGTTATTCCTGTGTTTGAAAAAACAAACATTCTTTTGCAGTCTGCTGAACCTCATATTCATGTTCTAAAGTCAGTGTTGCTGGATTTATTCATGAATTTAATTTATAGGTTTGTCATTGCCTCACAGTTAAATCATTCTGTATTTTAGATGTTGACTACCGCAACAAATATAATCAGAAATCTGATATTGATTTGGTGATTGGCAGTGCAGCTCGCAGGTCGTTGGAAAAGCTCCATCGAAAACAGAAAGATGTTTTCTTTCCTCTGTCAGGAAATACTATACATCAGCTTGTGATTATATGTTTTACAAATTTCCCTTGAAAAGTGATGTGTTTTCACATGCTGAAGTGGTAGATATTAAGTTATTGCTGTTTCTTTTTCAAGTTTGAGGTTTTTGTGGAAAATTTTCCTTAATCTGGTGCAATGATAAAGAACTGGATTTATATTCAAAGATACACACTTGCAGCATAGTTTTGCTGTTTTGAAATGGAAGACATTACAGAACTGTCAAAACAGTCTTAGAATAGACTAAGTGGCCAATAAAGGGCCAGATGAAAAATATACGTGATACTTTGAAGTATGACAGACTTTCTTGAGCAATGCTTGCAATTCTTTCTATTCCACATAGCAATTCTGGGTGCAAAGAATATTTTCTCAAGTTAAGAAAAATAGGATGCAGTTCAGATCATCTATGAGACACAGTTTTAGAAAAGCGTATTAAACTGAAAAGTCTGCCCAGCATGGGCTATGTTATGAGCAAGAATTTGATTCAAATTTTTTGAAAAAGGCCAAATCAGCAACTTTTATTTCATTGCATAACTAAAAGTTGAATGGAATTGTTTGGTAACATGTAACTGACTGCAGTAAACAAATTCTGTTTCTTTCGTGTAGGTCTAGGGTGCAATAAAATTCTTGTTTATGTGCAACTAACCAGTTTTTGTGACAATATACAATATTTACAACTTTTATGAATGTGTGTGGTTATGTGGAAAAGTGTGTGTGTGAAGTAAGGTCCTATATGAACAAAAATTAAGATAGTCTGTGATGTGACGATGAAGTGTGTTCACCTGTATCTACTTTGACAAAATGACTGGTGGATTATTGATTAATCTACATAAATCTCTTGATGAGGGAACAGAAGCTATGCAATATACAGGTTAATAGTATAAATTTTTTTGTGGCTGGTTGTACATAAAATATACTTGATGTGTATTGGAACATTTGCATTTTCTGGGATGTATAAAATATACCAAAGCTAAAGAATAGGACTTAGAACAGGGGCGAAGCCAGGGGGAGGAGTATCGGTATATAACCCCCCCCCCCCCCCCCCCCCCCCCTTCCCAGGAAATATGAAAATAAATTTTAAGCTAAGAACTTAAAAAATATATTTTTTTTTACCAGCTGTATATATTTTTAGATCCAAAAATTACTTAATAGCACAATTTTGCACATAGAAATTCAATATTTCCCGGGTGTGGAGAACCCCCGGACCCCCGATTTATTAGGATAATACATGTATCTACCTCTAGAAACCCTCAAGATTTTTGAACACTCAAGGTTGGCAGGTAAGAGAAACATGCAAAGTGGCATCTATTGTTTTACATTGCATGTAATTGTATAGTACTTTTACAAATCAAATTTGCGAGAGAGATAGCTCCGTGAATGCATATGAATGCATAACTCCCGCCATCTTGGGAGGGCCCTTCGCTCACTGTTACGGCTCAGCTTTAGCTATTATGCAGAAATATTGTTTTTGTGTCATTTCAGTTCCATAGGTATTATTGAAAATGTTTGATTTTAGAAAATTTACAATTTACGTGTTAAATACGTTTGTATATAATATCCACTGTGTACTATGTACTGCTCGAAAAAAGGCAGGGACTTATGGATAGAATAGAAATAAGTTCCTTACTATTTACAACTAGGAGGTAACACACAATTAAAATTAGGCATAAAAATATTAAACAACTTGTAAAATGTAAATTTTCTGTAATCGTACGTTGTTAGTAATTACTCTGAATCTGAAATTATGATGCGGAAACAAATTTCTACAAAAGAGGAGAAGCCGAGCCGCAAGACCAGATGTGACATTGAGACATTAAATATGTATTAGGGATTCTCCTTAAGAATTCAGTTTGTCTAGGCTGTTATTTGGTGAACAGAGTTCATCAATTTTTCTGTGTGAGGTCTGCTTACAAAAAGCATTGGAGAATTGCTTCACATCTCAATAATGCAAACATCTTTATAATCCTGTCTGGAATTTTTTTTGTTCAAAGTGGCAGTAATATTTTAGGTATTACAGTGTGTCCACCCACTGGCAAAACAATGAAAAGTCAGGGAATTTTCACCTGGGTAAGGGAAAATTTAAATATTAGCTACTTTGCAAAAGTTGTTAGTTGTGTGAAAACAAACAATGTAATTATGGACATATGCATTTCAAAATTTCAGTTAAGTTTGTAAACTGGCAATAATTCATCTTTGGCAAGTGACATAGAGCCTACATATACAAAATAAAGTAATCGTGTGTTTGTAATGGGCACTCGTGTGAAGTCGGCAAGACCTTGTACCACGAGAAATGCTTGGTATGTTGGAATGTAATGACTTAACTGATAGCATATTTCCTCTGTTAGCCGCGGAAAAATGTGGCATTGGTAGGTTTCGGTCCTGAAAATAGGTAAAGGAAAATAGTAATATTATGCCTGAAAAGTCAGGGAATTCCAAAATGTAATTTCAGTGGATACTCTGTAACTAAAGCTTGATGCATGTTATTATTTTTCTTTCTATTACAAAACATGGCTACGTATGGATGACTGGCACTAATCGGAGCCGACTCGGCTGCCCTACACTAGGGGCAGACCTGTTGCTCCCACCAGCTTGAAGAATGGATAGTGGTGAGACGAGATGAGGGTGGAAATGCAGTGGAATGAAGATGGGGGAAGAAGTGGGATATCTCCAAGGAAACCCGGCTAACGGCCACCAGTTAGCAAGACTACTTTCGCTCGTGTTATCCTCTAGCATAGTAGAACATTCTTGTGACATAAATTCCGGTATCATCAGGGAACTTCGTACGTCGTCTGCACTTCATTGAGGACGCCAATTTCCGCTGTGGCTTCCCTGTATTAGGAGTTCAATAAAATCTCTGAATATGCTCATAAAGTATTTTCCTTGACATGATGTGCATAGCTCTGTATCTTTTTGATTGTACAGATTATTCCACTGTGTTCAATCATTTACCATTTTATTTTGTGTTTTAAATTGAAAAAAAAGTTAGTACTTTTTAATTAACTTATTTTTAACTTTTCTGTAATAAAATTATATAAATATTTATGAAGGAAATATATTTAAATGGGGTGTTGAATTATTTCTATAGATTGTAAATTGAAATGAAGAGGGGTCGAGTTACGTGGTCCATGTTAAATTGACATTCTGTATTCAGTAGCCCGTGGTAAGGGAAAATTGGAGAACCACATATATAAGAAAGAAAGTAAGACTGACAAAAACACGTGTTTATTAAAAAAAATGTTTTCCGCTGTTTCATATATTGTGTTTAAAGCTTGTCTCATTGTTCAATTTTTGTCTTCAGATATAGAGTTCAAATAGGACTGTTTGTTTAATACGACAAGTCAAGGTTTGATTTGGCTTACATTTCTAATTTGTATTTAAACTTGGTATTTACAAAGCTGAATATTGTGTGCTACCTTATATCAAGAATTATGTATGTTCTTCGAATGATACTAGCAGTGGGGGTTAATGATAAAATGAAAAAAAATACCTTGTATATTCGCCATTGCAGTTATGTCACCAAGGAAGGTGACGATTGGGCCAGTAATCTCCATGTGTTAAACAGAGTGGACCGCTGACTAAAGTTATATAAACATTGTGTTTTTAATTCTAGCTTGTTTCAAAATGAATCAGCGAATTCTTCAGAAAAAAAATGCACAAACGTTAACAAGCATATTAAGTTACTGACTACTACCACCATATTATATGCAGGTAACCTTGACCTCATGACCTTCAATGACCTTGAAAACAAAAACTTGAGAAAATATTCATCAAAGTCAACAAGCATATTACGTTACTGATTACTACCACCATATTGGATGCGTTACCTTGGCCCATGACCTTGAATGGCCTTGAAAACAAAAACTCTAGAATAAATTCATGAAAGTTAGCATGCTGGAGGCCAAGTGAGCTGTCTGCACTTATATTTTTAGACATAAAATCAGATAATTTTCCATCCTATTTGATGACTATGCATAATTTATTAAACATGTATTTTTATTCAAAATTTTAAATTGTGCAATTATGGAAAGCATTTTTTATTTAATTATAATACATTGGTATTTTATACAATACATTATTAATATTTTTTATTTATTTATTTTTGTACCTTTTAAATTTTAGTATATTATGACAAATTAGGTAGAAATAAAATTAAACAAATGTATTCTCAGACATTTTTTATTCAAGTAATTTATTATAGTCGTTCATGCCTTCGAAAAAAATTACAATATTCAATATATAGGCAACTTTGTTATAGGTTACAGTATTTTATGCATCTCACTATTCACACTCGAGTTGTCCATGTGTGAAAATATATGGGCATTAATTACACCGACACACTGTGCAGGACAGGTTACTTAGGTAACTACACTTTGAGGATATGTACCGAAGTCACAAGAGACATACTTGCAGCAAACCAGGTACCAAAGTACTGATGAGAAATGCATTTCACTTTTATAGGTATTTAGTCCAGTTGGTTGGTACAAAATTAGGGGGATTGGGGGGGGGGGGGGGGTAGTACCTTACAAAAAGTCAGAATTTAATTAAATCCTAGGGTGTTGTATGTAGGTGGCCAGTTGTGATAAATCCAAGTTTTCGACCTCGAGAACCCTGTGGAAACTTGGGGGGGCAGCGAAAGTTTTGCACTCTGTTTAGTTTTTGCTCTAACTTTTTTCTCTTGCATCCTACAACAAAAAGTACTCGGTCCTTTTTTATAGAGCGTTATATTTAGCACAATTTGCACTGGTTAAACTTATGATTTGACCCCATGATTACGAAGATACAGCGCTTCAAAATAGCATCAAGTTTCTCGAATTACCAAAAAAACTGCAAAAATTCGGGTTTTTGCTTTAATACTTCCATTGTACATTTTTAAAAGGATAGTGGTAGGTGCCTCTATTTGGCAAAGTTTAACAACACCCCCTCCCCCTCCAACCCACAGTAGGAAGTTCATTAAGTACATGTATAAAACTACATAGAAAAACACTGATTTTTTGATTAATTCAATTTAGTTTGACAGCAGCTCGTGAAAGGTAAATCATCTCAACTAGCTTCTGCAGCTGCACATTAAAGTATTATTCTGCATCTGCGATGTCTTCAAACAATCCAGAGCTGATGGTAGCGACGACAATGCCATATACTTCTTCGAGAGTGGTACCAGCATTGCCATTAACTACTTCAGCTGTTACGCGTATGAAATATTCAATGGAGTCATCAAACTTTTCGGTTGACGTACCTAGAACACAATCGCCATTGTTACATGCTTCTTGAGCTCCAGCATCTACATATCTTAACAGGTCCATCCAAGTCTTGGCCTGAACCACTATGTCGTAATCAGTGTCACTTTTGTGTTAAGGCATTTGCTTTCGGCCATGATGTATAGCGACATGAGTTCTTTAATTGTGCCAAAAATCCCTGTTGCATTTCATATTTGTGTGAAAGGTGTGGTAAGCTTTTCAGCCTTAGAGATAGTTTACTTAGTCATGTAAAACCTGTAAAGGTTAAGTGAATTTTTCATCAGTACCTCAGTACCTGGTTTGCTGAAAGCAAGTCCCTCGTGACTTTGGTACTCAAAAGTGTAGTTACCTACATAACCTGTCCTGCATAGTGTGTCTGTTAATTAAATGCCACAATATTTTTGCACAAGGATAACAGGAGTGTGAGTATGAAAAGTAAGATGCATAAAAGACTAACGTACAACAAAGTTGCATGTATTAAGATGCACATATATTGAAGAGTATATTTTAATTTTTTTCTAAGGTATGAATGACTGCAATAAAGTTAATTGAATTAATACAATGCCTGTGAATAAAAATTTTTAATTTTATATTTATCTAATTTGTCAGAATATAATTAAATTTAAAAAGTACAAAAAAGTAAATTTAATCAAAAAGTACTGAATAACGTACTAATGTACTATATGTATATAATTAAACAAAAATTCTTATTAAAATTTATTTTAAAAATGTGTATTTAATAAATTATGCATGTAGGGGGTGACCTCTAGAAGTCTAAATTTTTTAAAATTGAATTGTTACTAATTTTTAATAATACATTTTAAAGAATTTTTTAAACATTTTTTATTTTTATTTTTTTATTTTATCCAAAGTCATATGTCAAAGGTCCTCACCGGCCTGCTTGCCCTGACCCAGGCTCATAAATCCCAGTCACCCGTGTCAAATCACAGTCAACAGGGGTTCAAATCTCGGTCACCTGGGTCACAAATCCTGGTTACTTCAGTAGCAAGTCCTGGTCACCAGCCTTTCCTTTGGCTATATGCCGTTTGTATTTGTGTAAAGAGTGTCTGTTACACAAGTGAGCCAGTCAGGATTAAGTTTCTCCTTTAATGATGTCTGTGATTCGCAGACAGATAAGGTGCATGACAATTTAATGATCCAATCACAAAAGTAGTTCTGAAATAGTGTTTTGCGACACAACTTGTCATGAAATCTTTTCGCAAAAAACAGGTGTCCCTAGATAGTCTACATTTACAATAAAAAAAAATATATATATATATATATGAACTTTGACTATGTTTGCAATTAAAAAAATGTATGTGAATTTTGACTTGTGCAGTAATTGCCAATCGCTTCCAAAAACCGAGCCTTTAACCATTCACGATCCTCTTGATTTCAGCCAGTGAAAACTCACCTTAAACTTGCCCTAGTTTTCGTTCTGTTGATAAACCTAAACTAACCTCACTTAACACAGCCATCATTCAGTACTAATGTTTCAAAACTGACATTCTGGCAGATAAGTTTTCTTATTGAGCGTTAAATGTTCGAGTAAGATTCGTAATCAGAATCTTAAACTTAGCAATGTTAATTATTTTAGTGCTATAAATTGTTTTTTTTTTTTATATGACGAATTTTGATGAACCTGTTTTATATAAATTTCACATTTATATAAATTTCACATTTATATAAATTTCACAATTATATAAATTTCACATTTATATAAATTTCACATTTAATGGTGGGGCCACAGTGGCTGAGTGGTTAGCCTGCTCACTTCCCACCAAGGCGATCTGGGTTCATTCCCTGCTGGGTCACTCCGGATTTTCACATGTTGGTGGTCGGCGGGTTGTCTCGGGGATCTGCAGTTTCCCCGTCCTTTCATTCTGGCACTGCTGTTTACTTGCCTCAGTCACCCTCATCGACTCTCAAGACTGCAATGTTGAGCCGTAGTAGTATATGGGTAGGTATGAGACAAGCCAAATAGTCTGTGAAATTTCAAGAAAAATCAATGTTTTTTTTCCCAGGATTCTCGGTGTTTTTCCCCTGTTTAGGCCAGTTTGGCCAAGCTAAAAAATTGCCGAAAGCGCTGGTTTTTCGTGGTTTTTCAGTGTGTGCGAGAACTGTTTTTCATTGCGGCTTCAATAACTGCTTTTAGTTTATAAAGCTAAAATCAAGCAAATTACAGCCAAAAACAAGTAAATTTCTCATTTTCAAGCAACTTTTTCATGTTTTTTTTTCTTTTCAGATTCAAGATACAAACTGTTTTATCTATTACTTCATATAGGTAAGAAAATCACTTTATAATATTTTCAACCACCCCAGTTGTTGAAACTACTATCTTATTTTACAAGTTATTACCTAATTTTACCAATTTTTACCAAAATTGCTTCTGCTACATTTTAAAAGTTTTTAATTAAATTTATTTTTTAATGGATGTTGAAACCAAGATGCCTACAACCAAATATTCTATTAAAGAGTTGTTAGGAAATAAAATTAAACCAACAAATGAAAGCTTTGGATTATGGTTATTAAAAGAAAACTTAAATAATAATTTTGTTATTAATATTGGAGACGTTATGTACACAAATAGAGAACAAAAACTAGAAAAGGTTAGTCCAATAACATCCTTTTTGCGATAACATTATTGTTTTCAAAATAACAGATTTTTTGTATTGCAAAGGAAAAATGAAAATTATGAAATTTATTGTAAAAAAAGAAACTTTTGGAATTTTTAACAGTTTTTTAAGATCTAGATTTTCTAAATTTAATTAGGCAAAACATGGAGTTAAAGGAAAAACTACATACTTATTAGATTCCAATAATAAAACAATTAACGGTGTTAAGCAAATTATAAAAGGAGATATAGAAATTATTAAACAAAAATATAAAAATCCAATTGCCATTCCTTATAAAATAGAGTTAGCAGATGTAAGATTAGAAACATTATTAACAGAGTTACCAGAAATTTTAAAAGAACTTAGAAAAGAACATTATGATTTATTGGAATTGGATATAACACAAGATTTCGCTGGAATTATTAATAAAGAAGAGATGATTAACTTTTTAATAGATAATTTTAATTTTTGTATAGAAGGAGTATATAAAGAGAAATGTAGTGTAATAGTTAATAATAATAAATCTGTAGGAAAAGATTATTTAACATGGTTTTATAAAAATATAAGATTAAAGATCTACAATAAATTAATTTGCCAATTAACAAGCCCAGGGGTCGAAAAACAACTTGGAAATCATATTATAGATTTTCTGAATTGCCCAGATAGAAGATTAAAAGAAACATTTGTCTCTAGGCTAGCTAAAGAAAATGGAATTACAAGTTTGGAAGCAACAATCTATAACTATGCTAACACAGATTCCCAAAAAGAACAAGAATTTGATCCATTAATAGATTGTTTAGAGGTAATAAAAAATAATTATTATTTCCAAAATGCACCATTTTATTCTGTCTCGTTTTCTAAGATGTGGGAAAAATTATCAGATTCTTTACAAAATAGTTGTGTTGTTTTTAAATATCTTCTACAATATGTCTATTGGGGAAATAAGAATACAAAATAATTAACTGGAGTAGAAATTGAATTGACAGAGAATAAAGAAGAAAGAGACAAATTTGTTAAGTATGTGTTTTCTGCATTTAGTTTTAATTTATTGCCAGTTAATTACTTAGAAATTTTGGAAGATGAAGAAAATAGGAATATTGTATCCATAAACCAAAAATGCTTTTTTAAACGCGGAGAAACATATTTTTCTAAATCTACTACTTTATTTTCTAGCATTCCGAAAGAAATAAGTATAGAAGAATTGGGATTGGTAAGAAGCAATAATATTGTACCACTTGTTTAAAAAAAAAAAGAATAAATATTACAAAAAACTATATCCTTATAAATTAGAAGAAATCAAACCAATTAATATTTACAATCTACTAAAAAGAGAAAGCAAGAATTAGACAATTTAAGTACACTGTAAAGAAAATTAGAATATTTGAATAATACTGTTCCCTTAAAAGAGGAGTATAAAAGTCTATTAGAGAAGGAGCCAAAAATAAAAGAAAAAGAAGAAGAATTGTTTAATTATTTTAAATGACAGTGGATATATTTCAATACAACTGGGGTGTATAAAATCTATGCTTTTGTTGTAAACAATGTAAGTAAATTTAAGTGTGTAGGAGTTTTAGCAGAGAAGGATGGAATTAAGTCTGTTTATATTGTTAAGGGGTTTAATAGGAATAAATGTATGTAATTTAGGGACACTAGTGATTTTCTAAAAAAAAAAAAAGGGAGGATTTGTATGCATTCCATGTAATAGCTTACGACACGAGTTAAAGATTTTCTACTATCCAAGAGAAGATCCATTTATAGAAATAGAAACAAATGGAACAACAACATATAATGGAAACTCTTTTCCAAAAATAGAATATCTTAAAGAATTAGAAGTGTTTAAAGATAAAAAAAAATTTAGAGTATACCGTAAATATTAAAGAAAAAATTGAGGCTACAAAAATCGGAGAAATTATAGGTAGAGTACTAATAAAATATTGTAAGGATTACAAGAAGTATTAGAAATGGTTATATCTAACATTTCTGTTCAGAGATACTATAGGAAAGATAGATACATTTTTAAGTTCGAAAATATTGTGGATTGTTATGTTTCTAATTATTGGTTGGAAATGGAAATCCAAGATCGAAATATTGATTTAAATTATAAGATTAAAGTTAAGTTGGATAGGATTAAAACAACACCAAATAAAAAAGAAGAAATATTAGTTTTTGTCGCTTAAATATTTTGTATTACTTTAAAATTCTTTGGTTTTATTATATTATTTAGTTTAAAATAATCTAACATAATTTATGGATATGGTTTTTCTATTTTTTCAATTTCTTCTATGTATTTAAAAATATAATATTTACCAAAACATAAACCATGGTCAAATTAAATTTCCGCCTTTCTTTCTCTATAATATTTTTAGTTATGTAAACTTCTATATCTTTTTTTCCCATGGAGCAACATCTTTAGGTATAATTAGTTTGTCCATTTATTTATAGATTAGTTTTTAAAATATTTTTCTTGTTTAAGTTTTCATAATGTGCATTTAACGCTCATAACACACGTTTAATGTTCATAAGACACGTTTAATGTTCATAAGACACATTTAACGTTCATAAGACACATTTAACGTTCATAAGGCACGTTTAACGTTCATAAGACATGTTTAACGTTTATAACACATTTAACATTCATTGCACGTTTACACCTGTTTATACCACTTCGACTGTTTACACTGTTTATTAGAAAACAAATTTTATTATAAAGTGAAAAAGTAGTAGTAGCAGCGATTTTCATAAAAATTGGTAAAATTTGGTAAAAACTTGGAAATTGTAAAAGTATTTAAAACTGGGGTAGTTGAATGTATAGTGAATTGATTTACTGACCTATATGATTTGATTTCGGCTTACATATGCAACATGTCAGAAAAAAAAGCTGCACGCGCATTTTCAAAAAAAGGTAATTTACTTGATTTTACTTGCATATGTGGCTTTCATTTGCTTGATTTTGCTTGCAGATTTGGCTTTCATTTGCTTGTTTTTAGCCACTTTAGTATGCGATTTTGGCTGTAATTTCCTTGATTTAGTAGTATATGGGTAGGTATAAGACAAACCAAAGAATCCTTGCAATTTCAAAAAAAAAGAAATCACTGTTTTTCAAGGCTTTTCAGCAATTTTCCATGTGCGTGTTTTTTTCTCCATAAAGAGAAGCTATAGATGAAGTAATGGATAAAACAGTTTGTATCTTGAATCTGAAAAAAAAAAACCCCATGAAAATTTTTTTTGAAAATGAGGAATTTACTTGTTTTGGGCTGTAATTTGCTGTTTTTTTTAAGCTTTATATACTAAAGGCAGTTATTGAATTCGCAATGAAAAACAGTTCTTGAAAACACTGAAAAACCATGAAAACTGTTTTTTAGCCAATTTTCGCGATATTTTAAGGCTTGGCCAAACAGGCCTGTATGGGAACAACATGGAAAAGACACTGAAAATCCTAGAAAGAACAGTGATTTTTCTTGAAATTTTAAGTATACTTTGAATTTTCTTATGCCTACCCAAATACGACTAGCTTTTCAAATCTTTTCACTCACATGTAATGAGTATTTTTTAAAATAAGGTTTTTAAAAAATCGTTGAATAATTTTGGGCAACTCGCTAAATTTTTAAACAAGGATCAAATTTAATTTCCTTCGATTTTTTTCCGGGCCTGTACAATAAATTATTTCATAGAGGCGAATTTGACTATATATTACTTTAATTGTAATATATAAAACCACTTTTTCCTTATCTGGTTTGGGTAAAATTTAGTGTTTGAAACCTTTTAAACGTTTGTTTTAAAATTGAGATAAGTTTGCTCTGTAGTTGATTTTTTCCCTGATAACTCATAGAGTCGCTTGATGTATTTTTCTCCGGGCAAGTGTTAATTAAATTTAACTGTGTTCCTGGGCTCGAATTTCAAAGAGGATTCGGCACGCGTGGAAAATGTTGGCTTCATTTCGTAGGCGGAGAGGCGGGCTGGGAGCATCTTGGCTTCCCCTTGCGGATGCAATTTTCAAGGACACCAACACAACATTAGCCATCGATCTTTCTCTTCCCCCGCCCCCTTCTTAGCCCTCTAACTTATCCCTTATCGGCTAGACTCATGTTTCTGTCGCATCGGATACAAGTCCTATAACCCGCCCGCTGTTACGTGCACGCGCCTTTTTTTTTTTTTTTTTTTTTTTAAATCTGGCCGGCGACAATGAGAAGGTTTGGCGAGAAGGGTGCCGCAGTGTTTCCCAAGTTAAAACTGGGACTTTGAAATAATACTGTCTTTCCAGATGTGTATATAAAACATATACAGTAAGCGGGGGTAACTTGGGACATGGGGGATGACTTTGTAACAGAGGATTTTTCACTGTTATCTACATATCCTTCAGTTTCAAAAATGCTTTTTGTAATATTCAATAGTTCAATTGGCACCACTAATATCTGAAACATCCTACATTTAAATTTGACTTTGTGTGTCACAAAAACCACCCCAACTTGTCCCAAAGTGACCCCCGCTTATGGTATATATGTATGGAAACCAGCCCTGGAACTACACGCCATACCTTTACACCACTGGGATTTCTGAATTATATGCTGCTCATGGTGTACGGGTGGTGCAAAACTTTTATGGAGCTGCATATATGTTTTTCTTTCGATTTCAGGTTACAAGATGCTTGCGCGGAAACACAGCACACAAAAAAAAAAGAGAACCCAATTACTAACCCGGACAAAACACAATTGGGCATAGCCTCCAACAACTCCTATACAATCAAAACACAGTGGATCTGTTGTGACGAATGGAGATAAGCATGGTTAGTGGAAAGATGCATGGGTCGAACACTGGCACAGCTCGGCGAACGTGAACTATGCTTATCATAAATAACCACTATAATTGTCAAAATTCGGTCACAATGGCACTCTATGCTCGCACAACTGGAGAACGCAATTATGGCCAGAGTCATTACAGCTCTCGCCGACATGACCTAACGATGTGGTCTTTAAGCACTGTGTGCATGTATGTAATACAGTTGTTGAGCATTGGGAACGTATTTGAGATAAGCTGGCGAGTACTGGCATAACGCCGTGGATGTATGTGGTGCAGGGACTGGAATGCGCATAATCGCGTAGCTGTGTTAACATATAGATCCTTGACTTTTTTTTTCAACGCACATTCCGATGGCAGATTTTACAAACGACTTACAAAATGTCGCAGAAAATGTGTGATCGCAAATATTATCTGCCAAACAGGCCCATCTGGGATGAGAAATGGCATTAGAGGAAGCATTCAAACCAATTACCTCGAGACTCGATAATTTACAGCAAAGTGTTTCACTTTTTAAAATGAAAGAACCAGACAACTAACCTAGGACCAAGGGAAAGGGGAAGCTGCTGTTGGAAATGGAACATGATGACAGTGATTTACAATTATGTGTGTGGAAATGTATAAAGGAGAGGTCAAACATGTGAAAAAATGCCATTCGTAATTATCTGACCTTGTAAATAAATGCAGGGTGGTTACAGACCGGTAAAGAGGGAAAAGTCAGGGAATTATTTGAGAATTGGGGACTATTTGTACACATTAAAATGTTTAGATTACTTTTAATTCTCCTGTGGAAAAATGTTTGATTATCCTACAATTTGTGGTTTTGTGAAAGAGACATTTGCTGAATGCTGGCTGGTGAGTTGGAGCATCAGTATTAGTGGCGTACTTCAAACCGGAAACCAGTCTTTGAAAGGCTCCTTGTGGGGTGCCACAGAAGTGATATTTCATAAAACATGAAAATGTTTGCAGACATATTTGGAGTAAGTGGGTACGACTCTGGTTGGCTCGGCCACGAATGGCTTTACACCTAGCTAGGGATCCTCGTCACCTGTTCTTCCTTAGCGTGACTGACTTTAGTACCTTCCTTCATGCCAGACACCCACAGGAGTGGTGCAAAGTGGCGAGCTAGGAAGGCAGCTACTGGTTCAGAGTCCAATTTGAGCTCTAACTCAGCGCCAACTGCCCTCTGTAGTCTAACCCCCCGGGAAGGAGCTCAAGCAGCCCAACAACTGGAGCGTTCTCACCTC
Organism: Dryococelus australis; assembly: GCA_029891345.1. NCBI lineage: Eukaryota > Metazoa > Arthropoda > Insecta > Phasmatodea > Phasmatidae > Dryococelus > Dryococelus australis. Next base: position 150,053,577 of record CM057009.1, read on the forward strand.
CCAGTCCCTCTACACTCCCTATTTCAGTCTCTGTAAAACCACCTGCGAGCCGCATCCAGTCATCGACTTCCGCCAGGCATGTACCACTGGATACCACCGAACCCGTCGTTCCAGCCAAGCAGGACCAGCAGTACTTCGCGGGCTCTAACCATCACCACCTTCGCCCAAGGACTGGGCACGAGTTCAGCCGGCACCAGCAGCAACAGCGGCCGAGTCAGGAGCTACGCCCACTCTGTGTAAACCAGTGTTGCAGAAGACAGTTAAGCCCACACTAGACTTTGTGCCGTGCCGTGCCATCAAGCCACGCGCCTCAGCTTATATACCGGCCCGGGGTCCGGTTACCAGCCACCCAGTCTTATCGCCCATGTCTCTGAAAGAGACACTAAAACCTTGCCCGACATTTATATCGTCGTCAGTCATCCATGTCATGCGTCACTGTATTACACGACTCTTAATATTTCTCTCATTAAATGGATAGCTGCAAGAGTGTGAGTTCATAAACGTTTATATTGGTTTGTGTAGTACAAGGGTTCAATTAGATAAAACTTATAAAAAATGCGATTTTATATCTTTGGTATAGGTCAGGGGGGAAAATGTGTTGCAGGGAAAACCTGAAGAAGTCAGGGAATTTTGTTCTGTGTTTTGTGTGGCCACCCTGAAATGGCTTGTTTTAATAATGGAACTTGGAGTGTACAGGCGAAATAAAAAGTAATTCTTTGAGGGGGATGGGCAAATTTTTCATAACGACCCCCCCCCCCCCCCACTCTTCGTCTTCTCCCACTATATTCGCATAAGTCATAACATCAGTACAGTCAACTGCTCTATCTGAAAAAAACAAATATCCTACCAGCGATGAATATAAGAATTAATCTCGCTCGAAATTTTATGGTCTGCAGATGATGAAATTAAAAGATGGTTGTTATCGGAATATGTTAATTAGAATGACGTTAATTAGTGCAAAGATTATGTTCTGTTAATTGCATTTCAACTTGCGGAAAATAATTACCACAGGAACAAAATTACCAATATCCTAGAATAATTATGGGAGGATGGATTCATTGAGTAATAAATACACAAATAGCAACAAGCTCCACAAGCCTGCCAGGTGAAATTATCCCAGGTGTAATGCAAGTGTTTTGTTTACAATATTTATATTTGACTTAGAAATGAAATACATACCTAATGCAACGAATCTCGTCCTACAAAATAAAGGTGGTCCTAAAAATTAGCAAATGGATCGTTGCAGACAATTGTACAATCGTAAATTCCGTGCCTTGATGGACGAACATGAGTAGAATGATTTGGCCGAGTTCGGGGCAATGACTGTCTTTGTGACTCTTGGCTCCTCGCCACCACGCCCGAACATTCGAAATTTTTATAAATTATTTTATATTTTTTTCTTATATACAAACGTAGTGCGCTGTTGTGAACTCTATCGAACGAAGCTAGAGAAAGTTTTGTTGAACAAGTGTAAAACATCTACACAACTAACCTGCCAGGTAAAAATTCGTCATGCGGCAGGCATGTGCGGAGTCAAGCCAGGCTCCAAGAATCCCAGGATGTGGCCCAGGGCAGTACTCTTGTGGAATGTGTTGTATTTATCCTAACTACTGGAGGGGAGGGATTCCTGTCATGCAGATAGTTATCCCAATCACGAATATGGGACAAAACACGGGAGCACTTATTATATTTTCTCAGCAATCTGGAGACTGATACTAAAATATTTTTATACGTAATTATACTCGTTATTTGTGATTTAATACATACAAATAGGTATAAATTCGTTGTACAAAGAAACAAAATAATAATAATCGAAAATCATAGCCTTCTGTACGAGTGTAAAACGATTTTGCAATCGATCACTGCTAATTTATAAGGCACAGAATCCAAGAAGTTGAGAGAGAGTTGGCCGACTTTAGCGATGCGTTCTTGCGTCTTGGCGAGAGTCTGTGCGTGCTTGCGTTTCTTGAAAGTAGAGTACAGAGATTTGGGCGGCTCTTAACGAGATCTCGAGAGCCGATGAGGGTGAATGAGGTGAGAATGTAGCAGCGCCTGAATGAAATGGCGCCGGAAGTAGGAGATCCCTGAGGAAACCCGCCGGCCAGCGGCACAATTCCAACATACGAAAATCCGGGAGTGACCCGGCCGGGGATCGGACCCGTTTCGCCAGGTTGGGAGACGAGCTGTTTGGCCGCTCAGCCATGTGTTTTTTGCGTAGTTTATAAATCCGGCCTTAAGTTTCCTTTCGTATATTGTACAATTTTATCATGTGGCGCGGCGTTTCGACCAGTAGTTCACGATGATACTGAACATTTCGCGTATTTTGTTATGTGAGGCGGGGCCGCCCCGCAAAGTTTGCCGGCGTGGTTATAGATAATCCTGCGTAATTGACTGGGATGGAAAGGGAGGAAGATGAAAGCGACTATATGCTTTTCACAATAAAGTGAGCACTTTTGAAATGAACCTCAGGAAAAAGTCGTTGCTCCTACCTTCATATATTTTAACGGGCGCACTGAGTGGCATGCGCCCAGTAAAGTTGGTAATGATAGAGGGGAAGTAGTTCCATATCTTCACGTCGAGTAACAAGTTTTAAGTAACCATTTGTGATAAATTAAAAATATTTCTATTTCTTTTTTTTTATATACTGCGAAGTGTATAAATTAGCAATTTTTTAAAATAATTACTTTTATAATAGTTTTACATTTACACTTGCCCGACTACGAAGATGAGGCCCATGGACATGATAATTTCACATAAGGCGGAAGAACACACAACGTGCATACAAATAGATCATAAGCAGGGCTTTGAAAAGTGCCCATTTTACTGTGAACATCGTATAACAGCGAAGATGGTGGCGATCGAGAGCAGCGCATAACTACACTTGCCGAAGACCAAACCAGATGGCGGCGGCTTGCCGTAAAGTTGGTTCCGAGAACGTGAATGGGGCGGGCTGGAACGCGGAGCGCCAGTGCGAGGTCGTATTAATAGGTTCTGCCCATTCGCAGACCCTTTCCGAGAGAGTGGTAGTGCCGGCCATTCGTATGTCGCGTTTGTCGCGGCTCGCGTGCGAAAATGCAAATTTAACCCCTTCGGGCAACGTTCCAAAACAAGACGCTACTCCGAGAGCAGAGTAAGAAGTGAGCAAAGCGAGAGTAAAACTGTGTTTGGAACGAGCAACATGTGTTGACAAACATGTCCTAATTAAGAAATCACAGTTAATTCGAAACATACACGTCAATTTCCAGAACCCCTTTACTTTAAAAACTTATAGTAAATGCAGTAAGCTATACTTACCATAACCTATTCATGGTTATTGTGTCCAAAAATGCAGTAGTATATACCACTAAAGATTTTTAATAGGAATACGAATTTTATCAGTAGAAGAGAAATGGCGGATCTGAGGCAACTGGATCTGGGATAGGAGCTAGGAGCCGGGGGTCATTCATATTGTGATCTCACTCATCCATCATCTTTTTTTTTCATTTTCCCCCAAAAATTTCCCTTTTCCCTCAAAATCGACTAAATTTCCCTTTTTCATCATTTGCAAAAACTACCCCCAGAAAATTCCCACTTTTCCCACAGCAGGTGAGACGGATTAGTGACCCACGTGACCGGGATTAACGACCCCGGGGTCACGAGTTCTGGCCTCATGACCTTTGACCTTGAAAATAAAATAAAAGAATTTAAAAATTCCCAAAAATAGTAAAAGAAAATACTTAAAAAATCTATATATAAATTCATTATTAAAATGATTAAAAATTTATAAATATATTAAAATATTAAGAAATTGTTCAAAAGTTCCAGTCTCGTAGGAGCTATATTTCCCTAAAAATCTGCATTTTTCATTAAAAAATTTTCCTTTAAAAAAATTTCCGTTAAAAAAAATGTTCCTTTTTCCATAAAAAAAATTCCCTTAAGAAATTTTCAATTGTCTTTATGCCTTAAAATTTGCCTTTTTCCCTGAAAAAAAATTAAAAAATAACCACAATAAATGCATAAGTCAATCAGTATATCATGTTACAGACTACTACCACCATATTGAATGTAGGTGAGCTTGACCCCGTGACCTTAAATGACCTTGATAACAAAATCGAGAAAAATGCATAAAGACAAGTATATCATGTAATAGACTATTACCACCATATTGGATGCAGGTGACCTTGAAAACAGAAACTCGAGAAAAATGCATAAAAGTCAACAAGCAGATTACATTACAGACTACTGTCACCATGTTTGATGCAGATGACTGACACCATGACAAATGACCTTGAAAACAAAAACTCTAGAAACATTCATTAAAGTCGGCAAGCATGTGATACAAGACTAGTGCCATATTGGACCCCGTGACCTTGAAAACAAAAACTCGATAAAAAAATTTATAAAAGGCTACTCGTTTATGACATAGACTACACCCACCATATTGGATGCATTTGACCTCGACCCCATTACCTTGAATGACCGTGAAAACAAGCATGTGAAATAGCCATAAAAGTCAGCATGCATACGATGTTACAGACTACAACCACCATATTGGGTGCAGGTGACGACCTTGATCCTGTAACCTTGAATGACATTGCAGACAAAAACTCGAGAAAAATACATAAAAGACAGCTCTCGTGTTATATTACTGACTACTGCCGCCATACTGGATGCAGATAACCTGTATCTTGACCCCCGTGACCTTGAATGACCTTGAAAACAAGAACTCGATAGAGAAAAATCATAAAAGTCAGCAAGCATATTACTTAAAGACTAAAACCACCATCTTGGTTCCAAGTGACCTTTAAACTTAAACCATCAATCATTCACAATCGTCGTCCTCAATCGCAATATTTCCATCAATCTTTAGCAATCCTCCTCCTCAATCTTTAACAATCCTCCTCAATCTTTAGCTATCGTCCTCTGCAATATTTAGCAATATTTCCATCAATATAGCAATCCATGGGTTGGTCGTCTGCCTCTATTCATACATATGAAAAAAACATTCAACAACTGTCTCCAAAATTTGTACATGATTGCAGAATTAATGTTTGTGTGTGCAGTCAACTGTCCTTGCATGTTTTATACTAAAGTCTTTATCGTCATTCTATATGCAAATCTTTATGTTTATAGGTGAGTACTGGCAGCACCACTTTCAAGTTGTGAGGGATAAACTGATACGACACACACAAAATAAAGAAAAAAAACAATTATTTTATTATGATTTATAATTTTAGTTTCAGAAGAAACAGTTCATCACATCATGCAATATATCTCCGATCCTTAAGTTCTATAATGATTGAACATACATCATCTATACACGAGAAATTCCCACCTCTTTGCTCAAGTAAATATTTGAGTTTCAACAAGTTCATTCGGGTCTTCGTACCCACTGTTTCCGGTTGAATCGCAAACGAAGGGTACAGTGGTAGCAATATCATGGCCTAGTGAGTAGGCAACCTTTCCTGCACCCGCCGAATGAGCGAAGAGATTTTGACGGCTCATAGCAGTGATGTCTTGAGAGCCGATGAGGGTGATTGAGGTAAGTATGGAGGAGTGCCGGAATGGAAGGGCGGGGCAAACGGGGGATCCCCGAGAAAACCCGCCGACCAGCGGCATTGTCAGACACGACGTGTAACATCGTGCATCATACCACCAACATGTGTTTAAGCCTGGTGCAGTACGTGTGACCTCACCAGGCCATGCACTTGCTACCACTGTACCCTTCGTTTGCATTTTACACGGAAACGGTGGGTCGTAGGGAGTTTCAACTAGGGGGACTTATTTGCTAGCTACGCCGTCCTGCTTCATACAATGGTATCCACAATCATTTTAACCTCACGGTGTAAATGTGGCATGTAATAAAAGGGCGCCAACCCCTATTATTGACATGATGGGGGTGTGTACGACGGACCATTCCTTCATTTTATCCAAGATATTGGTTTACTTGCTCTGTATACCAATCCGTGTTCCTCAAACGCAAGTACTTTGCCTTATATCGCACGTAATATGCTTGTCGCCCTCCGGTTTATTATTTTGAGATGGACCATGGGTGTCCTGTATCAATCTTTCTCTTTTCTGGTCACGAATCACGTGCCCGAGTTAGTACACACGTTTCCTAAACACGCTGCATGGCGCTTGTAATGGATACTCTCAGTATACGATGATTAATTGTAATTACTTAAATTGTGAACAGACACGGTAAACTTCATACTCCAGCCATGCTGTAAGTAAAGCCAGGTACGCTGTAAAAATGGCCTATTGCAGCACTGCTAGCGTGCAAAGTACCGTGGAAATCGATTAATTGGTTTCTGATACATGAAAAAAAGCTCAATTTTCTTTTGTGGCGGTATCTTCATTACTGAAGAACAAAACGGAGATTCATTAGCACATTCTATGTAGGTCATAGATACTGTTACTTATTAAGTCATTGAAATTGTTGGGACATGTGGCATACTGACATAAAATATTGAAGTTTTTGTAATTTTGAAAATATGTTATAACCTCAAGTCATATAAATAGACTGCAAAAGTATAACTTGTCGCCTGAATTTAGTTGGTATCAGTTTATAGTTTTTCAAGATGGGACAAAAAAAAAACTAATTTTTCATGTTGTGCTATCTTCCAAAATTGCGGACAGAAGAGGCTATGTATTGATACATTTTAAACATGTAAAAGATGATTCCAGTATAGCAAGTTTGATTGAAACTGAACAAATAGTATGGTAGATATTGCAAATTAGTCTAGTTTTATTTATATGTTTGGCAGGATTCGATTGTGTAGTTGCAGAGATATAACAAAACCTTTAGATTTCATACTGTACTGTCTTCCAAAATAGCTTGTTAATAACTTTGTCATTATTCAATGCGTACACCATGCACTGTCAACCTACCAAATTTGGTTTAAATCGGTTAAACTGTCCCCGAGATGTAATGGAAAAGCTTTTTTTTTTTTTCAGTTTACACCATCTTCCAAAATAACGGATTAATAACATTAATACATTTTTAATGCAATGCTCATGTCATGCACTGTTATATTCCAAATTTGGTTTAAATAGTATAATTAATTTCCAAGATATGACAAGTGGTCTAGAACGCAATGTGTCGCCATTTTGAAAATAAGTACACGTAATCGAAAACTATTAAAATCTTATATCCTTGCTAAGTATTAAAGTATTATATGTGGGCGTAGTTTGGTTAAATTCGGTTGTGGGGTTTGAAAGTTAGGTCATACATCTTCAGACAGACAACCGGGTGATTGCATAAGCCTCTTTACTTAGGAAAGTAGGCTAAATATAGTCTTCTAGTGTGTTATAAATTTCCAAAATATGCATAAATAATTACTTAACTTACGCGAGTGTCTGTGTTACGAAAACAGGATATTCAATATTTTGACATGTTATGCAAATACTGTATAATTCTTTTTTTGGGAAGGGGGGCATTACGCGTCCTAAGTTGAGCTGTGCTTGATACAAAATTGAAATATTAATTTTTCAACATTCAGTGTAATGTATCAGCAAATAAGCATAGACTTCTGAAAAGGCCGTCGCCAGTCAGAAATAAAAATAGGGGCTGCCAACTCTCACATCCCAGCAAGTGTGTAACATGCCTAGGTATTTGCTAAATTCAGACGGATTTTCTTTATGAAGTTTAATGGCAATTGTGAAACTGAATTCGGATTTTGATTGGATCTTCATTGCCTACAATGACTACGAAAAAAGTAACTAAAAAATGAACGTACTATATGGATGATAATCACAAGTGCGATAATGTGATAATATAAATGGGCACATATATGGAACACGCGACAACTATCGTAGATAGGCCCACCGTAAATTGAGCCCTTTTTGAAGCCCTCTCATTTTGAATAATAGTCGATAAATATATTTTATTGTACCCGTAGATGTTAGCTTTCGAGTCCGGCGAAATATATACACTGTGTTCGTTAATTACATGGCAATATAGTGGTTGAAGGATAAAAAAAATTGCTGAGAGGAAAGAAGTAACTATGGCCCCGAAAATGCTCGTTTTAGAGTGAACAGCTTATCATTGTAATGCAGTTGGTGTTACAAAATGCTCAAATGTTTGGTGTGTTACTTTTTGTGGGGTGGCGGACGATTATGTAAAAATTAGCTGTAAATAGGAAGTAACGACCCTTTTTTTGCGGTTGAGGAAAAAAGGGTTGTGAGTGCGCACCGAATTCATGCGCACTCAGTGTAACAGCATTTTGTATAAGAACTATTTTTTCCCAGGTGTTACCAACACGTGTGTTTTCTCACTGTTTTTCATTCAAATTATTTATAAATGAAGCATTATAATTTATAGATATATGAATATAATTTAATAAAAAAAGGTAACTTTTATGAACACTAGTATAAAACGATTGTGTTACATCACATATGTTGGAAATAACTAAACACGTCTTACATGGGGAGATTTTTCAAAGGTTTGATTTAAAAAGGGTGAAGAAACCCATGAAAGGACTCTCTTTTATTCCATTAAGACATCTATCTCTTCAGGCCACGCTCTCCCATTTCTACAGCTTTTGCGAGAATTAATTTTTTGAACCCAAACAGGTATATTGTAAAATCCCCATACAATTTTGTTACAAATTGTTTTTATTATTTCATCTAATTTTTCCAATACAGAAACTATATACGTTGATCCAATTAATTAATTAACGAAACTTTTGTTTATTTATTAATTAGTTAAAATTGTCTGTGAAAAAATTAGACTGCATAATAAAAACAATTTGTAATAAAATGGTAAGAGGATTTTACAATATCTGCTCCCATTTGGGTTCAAAAAATTAATTCTCGCAAAAGCTGTAGAAATGGGAGACAGTGGCCTTAAAGAACCTGTCAAGGCTCACGGACTTTTAAATGTAGCATTAAATCTAGTGCTAACTGGTAAACATTTTGGAACGCAATGCACAGTCCGCCACTTCCGTACATTGCTGGGAGTTAAGCAAACTGTAATCCATTCCCCATTGGAAGCAACTTTCTCGGAGCCCTGCTAAATATCTACTTGCAGGCCCGTTTCGTATCCTTCCGCCAAATTTAAACAAACATTGCTATCCGACTGCCACGTAGCATCTGTCAAAATCAATGTTTACATGCCATTGTGTGTGTACATGTGTTCGTATTCTTTCGCTACACCTAAACATAAACATTGAAATGTGAGTTCTTCTTTTATACCTGTCAAATGTGTTTACGGTGTACAGCTTTTCAAATAATTCTGTCATATTCCAAAAACCATGCGGTATGAATATTCACAGTTCCTCTAACATTATTTAGGTCAGCTTTAGCCTGAATTGACGACAGTTCGTACGAATATTTTACATTAACATATTTGTTTTCCACGACATAACACAATACGTGTAATGCACGTTAGTATTTTTCCGCGACTGTGTTTAACACTGTTACAACTGCGAGGTAAAGGGCTGTGCTAATTATCCTTTTGTTATTGATGTGTGTTGGGTTATTTCTTTAAAAGGACGGCCTCAGTTGGAATAAATATTAAAACGAAGCAACAATTAGTCAAATGAAAAGGGGACATTAAATTCAAGCACGCAACTCGTGTTGTTCATTTTTGGCATACAATCTTTAAAAGATAGCGGTGAATATGCACACAAATAAGCCTACGGTAACTTTTATTCCGCTCATATTTCTGTGTATTGCTACTTACTGTTTATTAGGTTCATTGGAATTTATCGGCCTGGGCTTAGTAGTTTTCTTCTGGGATTGTGGCAAATTACATAACACGACTGTGTTTCAAACCCATTAGGGAAAAGGTGCAACATTGTGATAAATAAACAGACGTGGATGTAAATAATTAACTTCGTCATAAAAAAAGTTCAGCCAAAACGTATAAATAGTGCTAATCAAATATTTAAAGTCACGCACACAGGGCCAGCATATAGACCATGATGCACAAAGGCACGCCATTTCACAGAAGCAATGATTAACGAAACACACGTCACAGTATATTTATTACTGCTGTGGAAACACAGACTTATTACAACATCGTAACTTGCCTAAGTAGGTTAAAAAAAAAAAAAAACACGTCTAAAAACATGATGCGGTAATTTGAAGTATTTTTTGGAGTAAGAATAATTTATGCTTCGTTTGGCAAAAAGCAACACGCCATGTCATTGCTTGCCACGTCTGCCAACTTCACTTGGTAACTGCCCTGCCATCGTATTTAAATATATCAAAATCTGTATTCAAACATTTAAAATCTCTTTTCAGTTATAAATTCAAATCACAATTTTGCTGTAATAAGTATGAAATATGCTACAGTTTAAAACTTGTATAATGTTCTTGCTTACTAGCGAAGTGAAAGAGAGAAGGAAAAATAGAGAGAGAGCGACTTGCCTCGCCCAGCAGGCCAGCAGACAGTTTTTCAGTTGCTTTCTCGCTCGATAAAACAACGCCGTACCATTACGGCCTACCCACGATATTTTCGTCTGTTATTCTTTAACTGTAAAAATGAGATGTTGCCATTGGGGCTACATAAATATTTAAATAATTCAATAGGCGCCGTTTAATTTACAAGTGGTCTACTAAAAAACTAGGTTAAAATATTTCAACTGTGAACTATTTCTTACCGGTCGTTGCCAATACGTCGCTGCTCTCGCTGTTAATTCATATTTAAAGAAGAAATAAATACTAAAAGTTATAGAAGATTAAGGTAAAAAGTTAATTTATTCAATAATACAATATTATAGTACTCTAAGGTTAACCACAGTGTTGATATTTGTGGAATACAGGTTATTGACAAAACAGGTAGACATGTTATGCATAGAGTGTTTTTTCAAAGGTTGATTTTTCATAAGCCGCCTCCAATCGGGAATGGACGATAAGTGGATTGCGTGGTAAACGTGTTGCCTACCTCCAAGGTATTTTACGGCCACGGTTATTAGTGGGGCCAGTTTTCTCGCAAACAGAACGGTTTAGTATGTTGTGTGCGATATTTCTAGTATTTACATTTGGACATGGTGATCAAATAATCTGTCTCGTTGTTTTTGTGAATGCTCATGGCTACAATTTATCTTTTAATGCGATGTGAGATTAGCAAACCCTATTTGTTTTATTACAGGTGGTATTTACATTTAGCGTATAAGGATTGATAATCTTCGTTTGCCGATACATTTGTGCGAATGTTTCTTACGTCTCTAATAGTTTCATATTTTTCCCCCTCACATTTCGAGGTTGAATAACGCTCTTACTTTTAGGCCACAAGTCCGGCATGTCTCCGAACCGTTGTGACACGTGTACGGGAACACGCTGTGTAGTTCATAGGGAGCGGGAAGGTCTTCGCAATATAGCGTCGGTCAGTTTAAGATTAACTTTGCTGTAGGTAACTGGAAAAAAAGTTGTGTTGCAATAACCCAAATAATATTCTCCTCTTAGGGACGCCAAATTTTTTCGCAGGCTACGCCAGCAGTTAAGCTATTCTTTGTTTGTAAAAAAAATAGAAGTAAATATCATTCCAGCTAACTAACAATAAAAAAAAGTAATGTTTCAAAGTGTGTCATAATGTCCTTGTATTATTTTTCTCGTATGAAAAAAAAAATTAAAAATGTAGTTGAAGGTTAACGTAAAAGAATTTTGTCGCGCATGCAAGAATTGTCGGGTGCGAGTACGATAATGACAGTGTTTGAGGGAGGAGCGGAAACGTGGGCAACGCAGCGGCGCTGTTATAAGGGGGATGGATGCAACTGGCTTGACGTCCGCGCACGGAGGGGAAGTGTCGTAGGAGGGGTTGAGGGGAGGGGCGGACGTGCGCACGGGCTGGGTGTGGTGGCCGGATTCGCTTCCTGGCGGCCGTGGCTGTGCGTAGTCGCGCTATATCCCGCCGCACTGGAGGCTGTACCACGCCAGCGTCCCGCCGGACCGCCGACCACGATGGACGCTTGAGCGAGGAATGCGTGCACTCTGTGAGTACGTCGTGATTGCTTTCAGTCTCCTCTCCTTCCCCCCGACTAGTGTCTATTGGTCAGGAAAGCCATTGAAAAGTAATGAAATTGAGCGGGTGGTCATGAAGTTAGTTGCCTTTTGCATCAGTCTTAAAGATATTATTATTATTATTAATAATAATGTCCACCTCATTGTTGATTGACATTGCACGCATTGTCTCGAGATTTCATTAACTTAACCGAAAAATTCATGAGTTCGATTAATTGGAAATCAATAAACACCATGTATTATTGTGTTGGTTTTCGGGCTGTAGGCGCGTCTTGTTGGTTTGTATGCCATCTTCGGGGTCCTTCAAACTACACACACTACCCTGAAAATACGTATAGGCTGTTCACGATAAAGTAAGCACTTTTGAGAGACCCTAGTTACTTTCTCCTTTTAGCCATATTTTTTTATACGTTAACCACCTTTTAAAATGTTGTTTTGTAAGTAATAAAGACAGTGTACATGTTCCACTGCACTCGGAAGTTAACGTTTAAGGTTAAAATAAAATATATTTATTGGCTATTATTCCAAACGAAAGGGATTTCAAAAGTTTTCACTTTACCGTGAATAGCCTGTACCCTGCTTCAAGGTGCGACGACACGTTTGTTATTGAAACCAAGAAGACGCGGCTGAAAACAAGACAACAATCGTTAGTTCTCCGTGTCGGGTATTTATAGGCGTGTCTCGCAAAACGTGTGCGTTTTTTTTTTTTTTTTTTTTTCTTCCCAGTTCTTGAGGCAGTCCTGTTTACATAGGTTTTTCGGGGTTTCGGCGATCTTGTTTGCGTGCACACACGTCTAGCTTTCAGCCCGCCAAGTTTGTCGGCAGAAAATATTTTGCAATTGGAATAACTGTACGCAAGACCATAGATGTAGAGTATGGCGAGACGAGGGGACGGGCTTCCCCCCTCTCTGAGGGCCACGGTGGTGTAGTGGTTAGACTACTCGCATCCCACCAAGGGAACGGGGTTTGATTTGATTCCCGGCGGGGTCGCACCCGGATTTTAGCACGTGGGAATCGTGCCGAACGATGCTGCTGGTTGGCGGGTTTTCTCGGGATCTCCCGTTTCCCCCGCCTTGCATTCGGCGCTGCTCCATGCCTCGCTTCTCAGCCCCCCTCCCCCCACGATGATAAAGGGTAGGTGGTCACCACTTCAGGTTGTAAGTGAAGAGGTTAGCTCTTAACTTCGAGGTCTTTGAGAGCCGACGAGGGTTGGAGCAAGGTGAGTATGGAGTAGCGCCGGAATGCAAGAGCGGGGGACACGGGACATCCCGAGAAAACCCGCCGGGAATCGAACCCGGTTAACATTTGTGGGAGGCGAGTAGTCAAACCAGTACACCACCGCTGCCACACTACAGTTTGTAATATTTATTTTATTTTATTTTATTTCAGATCTCAAAAACAGAGATATTGAACATACCAAAGACAGGGTTCCCGCGCTCTTTGAAAAGTGCTTGAAATCATTCAAGAAATCAAGGGCCCTTAAAAGTTCTTTAAAATATGTTGAGGTGCTTGAAAAATGTTCAGGTGCTGAACGCACTAACTTCAATAGTGTTTTTGTATGAGATTTATTCGTGCAAATTAAAAGTGGTATGTAGACATGATATTTACAAGAAGATTTATGGTATGTATGAATAGTATCTATGGAGTTTTATGCGTTTTTTGAGTGTGTACAATAAACAATAGTAGACCTGCATGTTTCTTCTGTGTACAATTATTATCAGCAGTTGTGATGCCGTACTCGTGTTTTTGCCCTGATAAGAAAATTTACTTTCCGCCATTGCCAAATGTACGAGAATTCTAGTACACAGACACGAGAATGTAGGGCTTGTGTTCAATGTATGATAACATCTGATATACGCTTTTGTACGAGAATTTCGAAAACCTGCGCTAACAGAACTTACAAAATAGAAGTGTTATCCCGTAATCGTGAACAAAGCTTCTGTGGCTGTAACAATATACTCCTCCCCTATCCGATGTAAGAAAAATATTCCTCGGTACTTCTCCCTTGTTTTCTTTATCATGCAATTTTTTTTTTAGTTTTTGATTTGTCTTGATCATTGTAATGCCCGTTACAGTAAATTTTGGACCCTTGAAAGTTTTGGAAAAAGTGCTTGAAATATCCTTGAAATTTTTTCGCTAAAAGGAGTGGGAACATTGAAAGAGTGCATTTAACAGTATACAACATAAATACCCAAACTGTGTTTTTTCACAGAGACGCGTTCTATTGTATAAAATATCTAATTGTTTTATTGAAATTCTGATACTTGTACACACCTTCGCTTCTGAGTTGCAAACTTTCCTTTATCGAGCATGTGGTTTTGGATTTTATCGCACAGCCATGTTGGAGAGTCATGATTGTTCTAGAATGTCTATGTTTAAAAAAATAATATTCCGAAAGTACTGCTGTACCAAACTACTGTTTGCCAAACTTTGGCAGAATCAATATTGTGACGTAAATAAGAGTTCGTAGTTCAGTACCGTAGTGCAAGGCCAATAGCTATAATTTATTCAAGTTTTAAAAAAATTACCCCTTGTTTTATATGCTTGGTTCTTTCCTAATTACATAATGTATCATAACCGTTTTATACCTGTATTAACATAGAAGTTATTTTTGTTTAAATCGAACTTATATTTTATCTATAAATTATAATATTTCACTTATAATTAATATGATTAAGTACAAAGAAAATATAAATTTGTTGGTAACGCTTTGCAAGAAATAGTTCTTATGCAAAATATTATTACACTGAGTGCGCACGAATGGTGTGTGTGGGGGGGGGGGGTTGCGATTGTCTAGATTCAGTTAAGCTTCGTTTGCACGAGGCGGGGGAATGTCCTGCAAGTAAAACTTGAGCATGGCTTCAGTTGGGTATAGGGGGACTTCCGGAATTTGGTTTTTTAAAATCATCAACAAGCTATAAAACCAATAATCCAATATGGTGGGGGAAGGTTAGTTCATAAGAGAGGCGTCTAAAAGCAAGTCCGTCGTGAGTTGACTACAGAGTTTCGCCACGGTAGAAGCTGATAGATACTACGGCGAACCACGCCCGCGACTAGAATTCATAGAACTCGTTCGCCGGACCTCGTTCGCCGGTCCAGGCGACGGAATCGAATCCACGACCCACGTGCTCCTCTGCCCTCGAGGCCGAGAAAACCGCAAATGGCGGCGCTCTGCCCAACCGGAAGAAGTTGGTCTCCTCTCGCTAGAGGTTCCCGCACTGTCAGCTGGTTACTTTTGAAGTCGCATACCTGCGTGTGCATTCGATCTGCGGTCCGTGACGTTTTAGGTTCGAATACCAGATGAGGCATGGGTGGTAAAGTTAGGTCATGAGTTAGTTTGTAGGCCTTCGGTCTTAAAGTTGAAGTAAATAACTGCCTATGGAGCACTGCACCCGACTGTACAACGTGAAGAACTCGATAACAAAGTAGTACAGACACTATGGAAATTGTCAGAAAAGTGTGATTTATGCTGTATATGAAATATATATATATATATATATATATATATATAAATATAATACCGTTATAAAATACTTTTTCTAAAACATACTTTTTAAATGTAAAAAAAAATCTATTAAAGTAGTCTGTATTTTAACAAAAATTTAAGCGCATTTCCATTCTGGATGCTTCGAGAAGCAGAATTTGCAAGAAAATATTCTTCAAGAAAGATAGTCATAATATTTACTATGATCATGTGTAATAAAATCATAGTAATAATGATGTTATAATTAACTTTATTTACGTCAGTTTCAGCCCTAAATGTTTGTGACAAATGGATGTACATAAAAAATTATTATAAAAATTATTACCTCTATTATTACCTCTATTATTATTATTACAATTTGCCGAAATTTTGTTTAAATTACAGAATATTTTAATATATCATTTTTTTACATTTGAGAAGTATGTTTTATAATGTTACAAAATATATACAGTCTTCTTTCATGTACAGCGTAAACTGCACTTTTCTGACAATTTTTATGCTGTCTGTAATACTAATTTTGTTATTAGTTCTTCGCATTGTATAGTCGGGTGCAGTGGTTCATAGGCAGTTGCTTTACTTCAACCTTAACACCAGAGGACGTTAATGAGCCTCTTTCAATTCCTACCTGCATACATTGTAACGGCCCCACTAAACATTACGCGCCAAGTAATGTTGGTCATCGTGGAGGCAAAGTAGTTCCATGTCTTAAAGTTTTGGGTGAACATTTGTGAATAGCCTAGTGAGGCTATTGTTAGCCCTCAGTTTCTTTGATCCGTATTAACTGTAAAAAATGAGCTAATTTGTAGAAAATTATTTTTTCTTATAATTTCACAGTTAGCTTGACTGACGCATGAACGAAGTGACAAGGACCATGACAATGTTGGTTTTATATATGGAGGGTTGAGAAGACGAGTAGATCACATTGTCTTTTTTTATATACAGTTACTGGTAAAATTTATAATTATCATTTTGATAGAAATCTAAAAACAGTCAATACTTTAATTTTAGATGCAAAATAGTAACAAAATGTTTCATTTGAGTTAATGTTTCTCACTAACACAAATACATCGTCATGATGCGTGCATGCAAATAGATCAAAAGAGGGGATGAGTCCCAGTCGAATTAATGTTTTATATTATCCGCCACAAATTCGATTTCAAGAGGTGCGTTACAAATTTTGGCACGACAAAGCATGAATAATACCTTCCTCGATGTTCTCGAATCGTTACGGCTCCTCTGCATTTGATATCTTCTAACTTGTAACGCCCGAGGTAAAACAACCGATTATTTTGTGGGAGCGGCAACAGAGGTCGCAATAGACAAGGCAGTCGAACAGAGCAGGTTCCAGAAAGCGCGTGAAGTTATACCCTGTGTATTGTCCGGGGAAAAAAAATCCATCTAAAATCCACGTTTGTGAGTAGTAGCCGAAAATAAAAAATTCAAGATGTCGGGGCCTGACCTCCCCGTAAGCGTGGACATTGTACAGCGAACAGTCTACACCCGTACTGCGCAGCAGAATATCCACGCGGCGAGGTATGACACTGTCCCCCCCCCCCCCCCCCCCCCCCCCGACGGCATGTTTCCTAGAAGCCCGCCCTTACGAGGAACGCCGAAAAGACACTGGTGACGTAACTTGAGAGCACGTGGCACGGCATAGCGGCGCAGCATTGCTTTGTTTACGTCTCCACCCCCCTTTTTTTTCTCTTCAACTTACTTCCAGCTAACCTCTCGCGCTCTGCCTCTGTAAACACGCCAAGTGGAGAGAAGCGCGTGAAGACA
The DNA here is from genome assembly GCA_029891345.1 of Dryococelus australis. NCBI lineage: Eukaryota > Metazoa > Arthropoda > Insecta > Phasmatodea > Phasmatidae > Dryococelus > Dryococelus australis. Next base: position 150,070,786 of record CM057009.1, read on the forward strand.
CTAGCATCGCAACACACACACACACACACAGCCGTTCTCGAATACACCAGCTAAGGACTCTTAAACCTAGTACACACGGGCATCTTTCTTCTGCAAGAAAGTGAACGCTACAGTACCTGCTAGCTAGTATGCACGGAATGGTGTGATCCATACACACGACACTAGCTGGCGAGCAAGAAAGTGGATGGTTGATGTCAACTATGTATGATTTGGAAGCAGTTTTTGCGGAAGCGGGGGGTAATTTGTGCATCTGCCATAAAAAATAAAATGTTTAGTCCATTCAGACATATTTCAAGCACTAGATATGTACACATGTAGAATATCTACAATCACTCGCAGAAAAAACACAAACCTCTCTCTTTTTTTAAATTCATACACTTAATTATTTACGATAGTGGGGCTACATTTCATCGTATTAAAAACATTAACATATCTGCTTATTGCCAGCATCAACAAATATGTGTTTTGTTTACATTTGACTTGTACAAGAAAGATGGTGAACAATAGGATAATAGTCCCTATATGACGCTAGCTAGTATATAAGCTCTCGTGTGCTAGCAACTAGCATACTCTCCGGCCGTTCACACGATGCAAGTCAGGGGTGTAGAAGAACGTGCTTGCTTTGTTGTACAATAAAGATGCCCGTGTGTAATGGGCTTTAATTAGCGCTCAGCTCCGCCGCTTTTGCAGAAATCTTCGTTTTCGCGCCATAATTTCCGAACCTTGGTAATCGCTGACCATGTGTGATTGTAGAAAATTTACACATTTTACGAGTTGTTTAATATTTTTTGTGCTGAATTTTAATTGCGTGTTATTTGCTAGTTTTAAAAAGTCGAGAACGCGTTTTTGTTTCATCAATAAGTTCGTGCCTTTTTACATGCAGGGCATAGCACACAGTGCAAATTATATACAAAAGTATGGAACCATTGGTAAATTGTAAATGTTCTATAATTAAACATTTGCAATAACACCTCTTAAACTGAAACTATGACAAAGAAAACAAACAATGTATGCAAAAGGGACGAAATCGAGCCTCAAAGACTGCCCACGATAAAGTGAGCACTTTTGAAATCAACCTTTGAGAATGTCACTGCCCCTGCCTGCATATATTTTAACGGGCGCACTGAGTGACATACGCCCAGTAAAGTCGGTAACAATGGTGGGAAAGTAGTTCCATATTTTAACGTCGAATAGAAAGCATTAGGTAACCATTTGTGATAAATTTAACTTTTTTCGTTCGCTTTCGGTTTTTTTTAATGCATTGAAGTTTAAAAATAAGCAGATTTGTAAAATAATTATTTATACAATTTTTTCCCTTGACCTATGCATGAGGCCCGTGGCAATACAAATTTTATATAAGGCGGAAGAATACACAACGTGAATACAAGTAAGCAGGGCTTTCAAAAGTGCACCTCGGATGTGACGTCATAATGTCGCTGGCCGAATTCACAGCAAGGGCGCATTGTGCACCCTACAATCTCCCCTTTAGCTGAGCACAGTAGCAACTTGTCCTTCTGGAGCCCTAGATAGTTTCCCGATTCGTGCAAAGGCGCATACTTGTTTCCAGAGGGGGGTCACGATGGCTCAGCTGTTAGACTGCTCACCTCTCAAGGTGAACCGGGCTCAATCCCCGTTCGGGCCACTCCCGGAAAGTTTTCGCAAGTGGCAATCGTGCCGGACGATGCCGCTGATCGGCGGGTTTTCTCGTAGATCTCCCATTTCAGCCGCCTTTGCATTGCGGTGCTTCTCCAAGAGCCGCCTAAATACCTCCACTCAAACTCTACTTTTTTTGTTTTCTTTTTATAGGATTTTTAACGTCCCCCGATTGTATGTTTGAAAGGTTAGCAGGGACGGCCTACAGACTAACTTAGATTTACACCCATGCCTTACATGGGATTCGAACCCAGAGCCTCCCGCACCCCAGATCGGTGGCGCACCAACCGACTGCGCCACGGGAGGTCGGCCCAACTTGTTTCTGGAACGGGGGGAGGGGGCAGGTTTCTTTCTTTCTCTGACAGATCCATGTCCAATTGAACCCCCCCCCCCCCCTTATTCTCCTCCAGCTTCACTCACCAGGGTGGCTACACAAATCGCAAGATTAAATTCCCTGTCTTTTCCAAGATTCCCTCTTCCCACCACATTTCCCCCCTGACCTATACCAATCCAATAAAATTAAATTTCCCGTTTTTTGTCAATTGGAACCTTGTACACAAAATAATAAAAATGCTTCTGATGCAAAATATTTTTTTCCAAAGGAGGATTAAATTTTTTTAACGTCTGCAACAATTGCAGGACTTTTCAGAAAATTCCCTGCGTGACATTTCCCTGTTACTGGCCACCCAGATGTCTCTTACTTTGCGTTGCACGATCATGCTGTTATGCACACATGTAACACTTACTCCACGTGGCTCAAGGTTTCAAATTCTGAAATAAAATAATTTCTACTAAGATTATACGGTTTTTTTATTTACATAACTATAAACAAGATACATCGTGGAAAGAATGTGGCAAGCAGTTTATAGTAAGTTGAAAATACTTACTTTACTAAAATCATGGAGCAGGGCAGTGTATCCCCCCCCCCCCCCCCACCACACACACAAATTTCTCCACTGTTGGTGAGTGTAGTTGTGCGTTACCAAATTGGCTACGTTAGATCTGCGAAAATAGTGGTTCGTGTTGTACAATTCACCCTGGCCGATTTTCCGTACCGTAAAGTATACCTGTTAACGACCTGTTCAGTTAAGCGTTTTAAACTATAGGCTGTTACGGTAAAGAGAGCACTTTTTAAGGCCGTGCTAAAATTTTCCTTTCAACTAATTTCTAACTTTCCGCCACTTTTAAATATAAACATTGCAGTATGACGAATAAACACAGTGTATATATTTCACTACTCTCAAAAGTTAACGTCTCAGGCTGCAATAAAATATATTTATTAGGGGTTAATGTATTTGAAAGGGCCTTAAAGAGTGCTCAGTTTACCGTGAAAGGCCTATATCAGGTTAGTGGGTGAAAATTGCGGTGTGAGAAAAAATAGCTTTGTACGAAAGAATAGCACCACCTTACTCGAGACAAAGTGCGACACATTGGATAGATTTAGGTGGCTCTTAACATCAGTGTCTTGAGAGCCGATGAGTGTGACGTGAGGTTAATATGGAGTAACGCTGGAATGAATGGGCGGCGCAATTCCCACATGGGAATTTCTGGAAGCGAACCGGCTGGGAATCGAACCCGTTTCGCCTAGGTGGGAGGCGAGTAGTCTAACCACTACACCACCGCGCTCCCATTCGTTTAGTCTTCTAAAGTTTTTGGCCTTGTAAATCATGAATAATTGTGAAAGTTTTATCTCGGCGTTCTTCTGTGGATTGAGTTGTCTAGAATAAAATTAGTTAGTTATCGTGTTTGTTTACTGGTTAATCACTAAAATCCTACAAGTGGCAGTTTCATATTTTGGTATTCCGAATGCTTCGATTGGTGTCTGTTACTTGCTTGTGGTCCAAGTGCCATGTCTTCTTGTCCGAGTCTTGTGGCGTTTGTGTATGCCGTCCCGTGACGGGGCTTGTCTTTAATCAGGGAACTAGTTAACTTCTCCATTAGCGGAGTGTAAGCAAGAAGCATTTTTATCATCCCGTGTAGGAAAACGTTTTAACTCTGACTGCGGGCGTGATTGACGAGAATGTCTCATCGAGACTTAAGTTTTGCACAACGTGGACTGAAAAGTACTGTAATTGTAAAATCTGGCCTGTGTTTTGAGCCCTGATTGATAACGCAATTCATTATTGAAATCTCCTTGCATATGTAATTTGTCATTGGATTTTCCTGTTGTGTAAGCTGCACTCTCCAGATGTGAACGAGGTACTCCGAAGACATTTTTATCTCATACAAATACCACGGATCGTTGCGTCACGTCACTTGTTGCCTTTGTGGAATTCCGCCCCCCCCCCCCCTTTATTCCTCAATTTGAGAGTGCATGTGGTTGTCACAATGTATTTTATTGTATATGTGCTAGTATAGAGATTGATTGTACATGCATTTTCGCATATTTATTTATGATTGGTTGTAAGGTATCCACATTTTTTGTATGTTTATTTGTAAGGAGCCATAGTTGCTTATACAGGAGTGTGTAAGTTTATAGGCTATTCACAGTGGAGTGAGCACTTATGAAAGCCCTCTCATTTGTAATAATAGTTAATAAATATATTTTATTTTGGCCTCGGAAGTTAACTTCCGAGTGTGGTTGAATAAACATGATGTGTTTAATACATGGATATATTTATTTAAAAAGGTAATTTAAAGGATGCAAAATGGCTTAAAGAAAAAAGTAACTTAGTGCCTCAAAAGGGCTCACTTTACCGTGAACAGCCTACATATGAAAACACGTATACGAAAGGTGGTGTGATTATTTAAAAATGTAAATATGTGTATAAAATGTGCGCGTATCAAATTTCATTCAACTTATCATTTTTCCCGCCAAATTTAGGTGCGGATGCTTTGCTTGAGAAATTGAATAAAAATGTTGCACCCATTGATATAAATTTGCAATTCATTCCATACTCTACTTAGGCCTACTTTTCGACGTTGAACTGGAGGAAAAATTGACGCAATCTCCTACAGGAGTAAATCTGATATTGATAATGTGGGCTATCGAAGCAATCATTGTTTAGTATTACGAAGAGTCCCCGATGACTGAGATGGCTGGCCCAGTGTAAATTAACGAACAGAAATTTTACCAGTTATAATAACCCGAAACTTTGTACTTCAGGATCTTTTTCAGAACAGGCTTTCCAAAATGAGGTTTCGGCCTTTCTGTTAAGCGTGGCGTACCTAGACAGGTTGGCAGGGTCATAGGAAATGTTTTGGGTTAGTGGGTGAAAATTTAGCCGTCCCGAAAACGCTTTGACCTTGGCAGTACTATAGAAAAAATACGCTGGGGGGGGGGGGGTGGTAGGGTTACCGCTACTTATTTCGTTATTCAAGTGGGTAAAATAAAACGTGATAAATATATTGTCGCATTTTTATCTTCCTTAAAAAATATTGCCTACAAAGTTTATATTTTAATAGCCAAGCAACTGAAATGAACAACACACGGACAAAGATGTTTTGAACTTGTACTTTGTTTTCAGTCAGGTGCCGGAACAGAAAACAGCGTATGGAACGTAGGGGTCGAGGTCTGAGGGTGGCGCTTGCAAAGTTGCCAATTGTAATAATACAGGGAGATGAACTTTAATTGTATTGCAAACTATGCTGTGATGGTAGCTTATCACCCTAGTGTTTTAATGTATAAACTTACCCCGCCCGTGTATAAACTAATGTCATTTACTTAAGAAAAAGCGTGCACGACAATAAAACGTCATACATTGTCGCTGTTGTGGTTATGTCCTTATAAGTTCACTTTAAAAAAGCAATAATTATTATCGACTGGAAAGACATCCCTAAAATACCTGATGATGGCTCGGGGATTGGTTTACTGCAGGGCACGGATGGCTTTCGTCGAGCAGGCTTACAAAAGCTCATTCCGTATTATTGACGCAGCATCCAGTCTTTGAGATTTTTTATCCTGTGATGTCGCATACTCCAAATTGGATGTTAACATTGCAGCTGCTAGTATGTTACCCGGTTAGTAAAATGTAAACACTGGACTAGTTAGTAGTAATAATTTTTACATTATTTCCGTAGAAACTGTATTAAATACTTATAAAAAAATCGTGATAAATCTTTTCCGTTATATAAACATGCTGTAAAATTACGAATATTAGCGCCTGATTAAATATGTAGGAGTACATTTTGCCGTAATGTTGGTAACCATGTGTTGTGCCAAGATTGGCTGTTACATTTTCTACTACTTTCACTTTTTTTTTTTTTTTAATTATAGAGGGAAGTGGTCTTTTTTCTGATAGCATTGTGATAGTTAAGTGCCTGGATTTGATAATTCTATGGTGTCGCATGTGTTTTGAATTATTTCACTGTACATAAAAAAATAATTTTGGGTCTCGTCTAGTAGCCAAAGAAGTATTGGATTCTTTTGTAATTGTTAGTGCATTAAAATAAATTATTGAATGCTTAGTGTATATGTATTCAAATAGACTACTATTGACTACTTTACAGAAATTTCGATAATTTATCGCTGCAAGTTTGTTTCCGTTATAGCGAATTTCCATAATTAGCTCGTGGTCTTCCTTTCGACTTCGCCTCCTACGACGACGGACAGGGAACCAGATTTAAACTGAGAAAGTCAGGGAATGTTCATTTCTGCACAGATCAGGAAGGAAAATGTATGAGTGGTCACGCGGATTTAGACTGAGTTGATAGGTTTGGTCAGCGATTAACAGCGAGTGGTAACCATGATAATGCATTTTCGTGGCTGAAAGGTTTTCTCGTTGAGGCAGGCAAGCACTGGCATAGTGAAAAATGTAATTTTATATAAAGTATTCCTTTAAATAATTTCAATACTTGCTGTTCTCAATTAATTCCTTGTTATATAATGTATTTGTATGGTGAATATTTCTGACTGAGAAATGGAGCATTCCACTAATCAACTCAGTGTTTTTTTTTTTTTTTTTTCCTCTCTCTCTCTTTCAAATACATCTGTAAAGAAAGTATGTTGGACTAATCATAAACAATTCTGAAGTAATAATATATGTAATATTTTGCCATGCCTGTTGACCAGAGAAAAATAACAGGGTACTCCTGGAAATTGGGAAGGAGGGGAGGTTGGAATTTAATAAGGATACTCGTAGCCTCCCGGTTCAAATTTCCGCGCGTGGGTAAGGCCGTGGTGGAACTTGCCGTCGACCTGTGAGTTTTGTCGAGGCTCTCCCGTTCTTTCCCATCAGTGTGTTCCATTTACACTTCAGCCCCATCTGCGCTGAAGACCTCGGCTCTTATACGGCGTCCAACGATCTAGCTCGCCCTCAGTTTATTTTTTTGGCATGCTGGTTTGAATCACACAGTGGATAAATATCGACAGGGGTGTGGGGGGGGGGGGGATTTTGCAGTGACAGTAGAAAATCACTAGGCTTTTTTACAGTTTACGGCTCATGGTTTTTGATAGGCATCGATTACGTCATGATATAAATAAGGCCACATTTTTTTCGCGAAAAGATTAACTCCTACGCTAGACTTTCATCTTCTAAGTGCACACATATATATTTCCTTCAGCTATTGGCCGTGTCTTTGCGTGCGAAGACATTTTCTTTTATACTCAACTGGGCCAATCAGAATAAAGTTATAACACTGAACGTCCGCGATTGACTGGCAGACACTTAAGACGTGTGCTAGTTAAAATCATCCAACCACGATATTAGTTCTGAACTAACGTGTTTTGAAGTACAGCTAGTCATGGAATCTTTCCGCGAAATACAGGTGTCCTTACCTATAAAGTGTCTCGGAAATTAATAATTCACTATCGGATAATCGCTGATGTGCCATGAAATGTTTGGAAATTCCTTATTGATTATTGGATAATCGATGACGATCTTATTCCATGAAAGCGAGCGAGGTGGTGCAATGGTTAACCTTAATATTCATCTTTGGTAGGACCCGGGTTCGAATCCCGGTCCGGTTATCCTGATTTCGGTTTCCCATTGTTCCCCGAAATCACTATGTATAGATCATGGCCGATTCCTCCCCCGTTCCTACTTCTCTGAGCAACTTGTTGCATCTCTTGGTGATTTCGCTGTCAACATGACATTAAGACCTATTTACCTTATGCCATATATTAAAGATATTAATGTATTATTAGTAAAAGACTCTACTATTTCATTATACCAATAATTCAACAACACGCGCATATTTTATAACTTAGCTCTGTAGAAGTGTCTTGCTAATACTCTTGTATGCAACCAGAGGACAATGTTGTGTTGGTATTTGAGGTTTGTAAATTAATAAGTGTTCATTTCCTCACTAAAGGAACGTGATATATGGGGTTATTTGTAAACGTGTGGCATTTTTCTCTGTTACGTACTTGTTTGCAAATACATATTGTGGGAAAAAGACACACTTTTATTGCTTAGTGAGATTAGATATGACAAACTGTCTTTGAGAACATGTTTTGCATATCGTGTTTGGATGAAACAAATTTTGCAATATCTTTCAAATAAATGTATTTTACAAAGGAATGCGGATTGTTTCGGATCACTTGGCGCACAGTGCTATATTGTGAGATGCTGTCTACAAAGCATTCCATGTATGTGAGAGTTCAGAAGGCTGAATTAAACTCGATGTGATGAGCTAGAAGTTTGCAAACAGAAGCTGAACTCAGTATTGCAAAGTTGGGTCTGTTATATAACATCTTGTATTAATAACATGGTCGGTGACTCAATGGTCTCAAGTCTGCTACTATTAACAATTTTCATATGCAAAAATTTTACCCAATTTTGAGTTGTCCATATGACGTCTAAAAAATGGAACCCTTAAGTGCGCCGTCTGGGTGGAGGTATTTTGCGTCTCCGAGGCATAAAAGTTGGACGAGCTGAAGGTGAACTGTACTCTGTCCAAGGTGGCAGCATGTATTAATCCACATGTTCGCGCACTTTGAAGGTTTTGGTTTGTAGATAGTCACTACCACATCCGCCATATTTCACAATACGAGTAACTTGGTGCTTTTTGCCCCGAAAGCAAAACAATGCATTAAGATATTTTTAGGCTGCAGAGATTGTACACTTGGATGCACATTTTGTATTGTGATATTATAATGCAATGAAGAAAAGCAAAACAATAATGTTGTTGCAAAATACCATCGGAACTATTTTCTACCGCAGTCATGGGCCGTTCGTAAACGTATCGTTTAAAATACGAATCATTGAGTGAACGAAATCATTCTCTCTCTCTCTCTCTCTCTCTCTTTGTCTCTCTCTGTCTCTCGCTCGCTCTCGCTCTCTCTGTCTCAAGAGTTACCGCCTGCAAGTGCATCGTATTGTAACTTGAAACCTGGCATTACCAAGTAATAGTTGGTGACAATGGAGGGAATGTAGTTCCATGTCTTGGTGTCGAATTAAAAGTGTTAAACATTTCGAGTAAAATTATTTAATTTCACTTCTGTTTTTTAATATATTTAAGTGTAAGGATTAGCAAGTACATGAAGTATTTACTTTCATAATTTCAGTGTCACTTGGATGATGCATGAATAAAGTAAGTAATCCTTGGGTATTGTTAATTTTACGATAGAAGAATATACAACTAGCATACAAATAGATATTAAGCAGAGCTTTCAATAGTTCTCAAGTTTCTGCGAACAGTATTTAACCAAAATGATAACAGACGTAGACTGCACAGGTGCAGCAAGAACCAAAAACTAGAAGCAGGGATGACAAATGCACGAAAGAAAGTGTCATGACTCTGAAGAACCGCAGTACATGATAACGAAAAGAAATACTCTTTTGAACGAACCGTATTACTGAACTGAACCAAACAAATCGATTCATTCATCTGAATATTAATCTTACATATACAGCATGTCCCAGGAAGAAGTGTTAAGCCGAAGCAAGGAGGTATAGCACCTCAAGATCTATGCGAAATACCTCTATGTACATGAAGCGATTGTTGATAGTTACGGGGCTATGAATTTTTTTTTCTGTTTTGTGCCTTACTGGCAGTTCCACAATACATTGGTATGGTGACATGAATAAATGCGATAGATGCTTGAATATTAGTTTTGGACTAGCTGACTGAATGGCCCATCCAGTGCAACATTTACATTTAGGTATCTATCTTTGCGTGGTGCTGAAAAAAATTTCGAAAAACAGAAAATATCAGAAAGCATAGTTTGTCCATAAAATTTGGTGACTTTTGAAAAAGTTCACATCAAATGTATTCCTTACCTACTTTAAAAACTTCCTTGTTTTATCAGCTATGTACCCCGCAAATTTCATCACACTACTTCTACAGCTTCATCCTAAGAATGTGATTCGAAATGCAATACAAATGCCACATCGTTGGAAGAAATTCTCTTGCATGCATCGAAATGCCATTCGAATGTTTTTGATGGTTACTTCGGGGTGTTGCAGTTTTCTTGTTAGGTCCTCCAAACTGTGGCATCTTGGGGAGCAAACAAGCTCTTTGTAATATACCCACGCAATGCAATCAATCGGGTTCAGGTCGGGAGACCTTGGAGGCCAGGCTATGGGTCCACCATGACCAATCCATTTTCCTTGGGAACTTCGGTTTAGAAAGTTCCTTACACACAAGGCATAGTGACATGGTGCACTATCATCATCAAATGTCATCTTTCTGCATGACTCCAAATCAATATCCTATAGCAGTCCAGGCAGATTGTTAGTTTAAAATCGCAAAATTTTATTTGCCGTTCACGATATGTTAGTTGGAATGGGCCAAATTAGCTGGTTGTTTAGTGTGTCGCGCTACAGATTAACACTAAACTGTTATTGAAAATGAAATTCCAATGTCAAGTGTGGGTTTTTGATATTCTATAAATTGTAGTTATAGACATTACACACCCCATTGTGCTTACAATGGGACTCGTCCGTTCACAAAATTTGGCCGAAAAAATCTTGTTGTCCTCTTGTCTTTGTAATATTTTTTGATAAAACTGCACTCTTCTGCTATAGTCTTCTTGTCGCAATTGTTGGACATGTCTGACATGGTACAGATGATATCCAACTGATTGGGCTGTGCGATGTACCTTTGATTTTGCGATGCCGGTTTGGCGATACACCATTCTGACACTCGTGGAAGGGTGTCTCAGTTTCTTTGACAACCGAATCTATCATCCGGATCCATAATAGTGGGTGTACAGCCAGCTCTAGTCCCTTGTACGCGACCTTACATGTAGGCATTATGAAATCTAAGAATCATTTGGTGGTCAGGGAACCGTTCGGGCTGAGGCCCAGCTCTACATTCCCAGGAAAGTGATGGTTCATGGTGAACCCATAGCCTGGCCTCCAAGATTCCCTGACCTGAACCCGATTGATTTCTTTGTGTGGGGGGATATCACAAAGTGCTTCTTTACTCCGCAGGATGCCGCAGTTTGTAGTAACTAACAAGAAACCTGCAAGATGCCAAAGTAACCATCAAAAACAATCGAATGGCACTTCTATACTTGCAAAACAATTTCTTCCACGATGCCGCATTTGTATTGAAAATGAGGGTCTTCATTTTGAAAATTGTTTGTATGTGTTTGTTTAATCTGCTGTAATTGGTTTTTTTAATCACATTTTTACTTACTCACACGCATTAGAATTTTGCACATACTGCATTTCGAATTACATTCTTTGGATGAAGCTGTAGAAGTAGCGCCATGGGATTTGCAGGTTATGTAGCTGATAAAACGAAGTTTTTGAAGTAGATGAGAAATATGTTTGACGTGAAAGTTTTTTTTAAACGTCACCCATGTTATGGACAAACTATGCTTTCCGATCTTGTCAGTTTTTCGAAATTTTTCTATGTGCCGTGCTTAGACAGATTAACATAAATGTTGCACCAGATTGGCTATTCAGCCAGCTAATCAAAAACAAATATTCAAACATTGTATCTCATTTATTCATGTCACCATACCAATATGTATTGTGTAACTACGAGTAAGGCACAAAACGTAGAAAAAATTCATAGCCCCATAACTATCAACAATCACTTAATATACATAGGGGTTTTTCAGATAAGCTTTTAAGGTGCTCTACCTCCTTGCTTTGGCTTGACACTACTTCCTGGGACATCCTGTATAACACAACAAAATATCTCGTTGATAATACTGCTCTATAAGTAAAATGTGGGCATCGTAAATATATAATTTACTCTAGCATGGTATGCCACTAACTTATATTTACATGTTGCATAAACCTTGTGCTTTAAATCACTGAAATATTATTTAGCGCATGCAGACAGCTTCTTTAATTTAAGTACTTTAACATTATATAACTCATCATAAATATTATTTATGTATTTTCAAGAATACATTTTTACCTAAGCACATTATAATTCTATTCAAATGGAAGTTATTACTTCTGTCTCTGTAAGACACATTATTTTTAAACCATTAACTTATAAATTAATATCAAGAATTGCAACTCATATTATTTATATATGATTTTGAACTCTCTCTGATTGTAGTTTTGGACACTTGTATTATTTATTATACTTTAAGATTCATGGTGTAACTTATATTTAATATTTATTTGTATTATTTAAATACTTTGAATGGCAATTTTCTTATTTATGCCCTACTGTGGCTTTACTTCAAAATACTCATGTTATTTAATTTAAATTTTTTAATGTGGCTAAGATTTTCTTTATTTTTGTGTTATACGTAATTATTTTAGCATGGGTAGGTGCGGTATTTAATTTTAATTGGTGGGCAGTGTTGTATGATTTATCCCTCACCTAAGTCCGACGCACAGTAGGCAGGACCCCTCGCCCTTATGCACACACATTTCTGCTCAGGTTAGTTCAAAAAATGCTGGAGGAGCATGGGATCGTTCCAGCGCCCCTTGGGTCTGCAGTCTAGAATCTTGACCACCAGACCACCATGACATTCAGGAAAGGAGGTTGTTAAATTACGAATACATATATAGTTATTACCATCCCGACTATATAGGATTCTTAATGAGACCGACAAACTTTGGGAGGTGATTCTTCATGAAAAAGTAAAAGAAAAACATGAGTGACACTTTATACCTAAACCCTATAGTAATGGAGGTACGAGCCCTTAAGAAACGGGATTTTAAACAGTATTTGTGGAAAATATCGGTAACGAAGTAAAATACAATGCCAACTGTCCGAACATTATTGTATGTTATCGGGACTTTCAATGTAAAATCCAATATTTTGCACAAATACCGCTTAATCCTTTTTTTTTTTTTTTTTGAGCTCATATCTCCCTTATTATTCGGTTTAGGTATAAAGTGTCACTCCATATGTTTTACTTTTTCATGAAGAATCACCTCCCACAGTTTGTCGGTCTAATTGAGAATCATCCTGTGTGTGTGTGTGTGTGTGTATGTAAATCAGTTTTGGCATAGTTGGGAGAAAAAATACTCGCTTTGGCCTACGACTCCCCAGATAATTAGTGGCCACAAAAAAAGAACTCTAGTGTAGTGGAAAAATATATAACCCAACACAAGGTCTGCACACATGAGCAATAATAATTGTAATAATAGAAAAATCGCAGTATTAAAAAATTATCGTTAAAGATGCAATCCTCAGCATATACACATACTGCATACACCCTATGCAATAATAACAGAAATAAATTGCTGTATTAAGAAACATCGTGTTGAAGTTGCTAACCTATGGTGAAACTGACTACACATGCAGGCAACACATCATGCACGTGTCCACACCACCACGGGGTGAAAGAGTATACACTACCTCACCGATGCCACCGCCGATCACTCGCCCTCACACTTTATCATCTGCATAGCCATCCTCCCATGCACAGGGCTCTCGAACTTGGGACTAGGGATTTACACTAACACCAGCAAACACCTCCAGGATTATCCACTATGCAAACATATGTGCATGACTGCATAACGAAAACCTCAGTGCTGTCGCAAGCAAAGTGTACAGGTGACTTAAGAGTAGCTGAAAAGGAAATCTTCCCGCCTAAAAAAAAACAGCGGACAAAGGAACATATAGAAAGATAACGGCCACAGAAAAAGAGTACAGTAGTGGTATATGAAGTGAAAAAAAGGGGGGGGGAGCACTGTAAAAATGAGTAAAACCAAGTACGATGCGACCATCAGTTACGACTACAGTCGTCTTGTGATACAAATACCATTTCACATTCATAACCCCCGCTAGGATAAGTGTTGAGTCTCCAGGAAATGACTATAAACCCCAGGTTGGAGACCTAATATAGGCACGAAATCCCATACACAAGTGCGTGCATGAGTGATTGCAGAATGTAATATAGTACACACATTACGACATCGGCTACACCCTGTCCAGGATTTATCTTGCACGGTCTACAGCATGCGACCATTCAACAGTGCCACTATATGTCAACAATAATACTCCTAACAAGATGAATATGTCTCTTGCATGTGCTACAGAATGATGCTGAAAAAAACTCATAATTGGAACAGTGCACAAGATGCACATGAGTGAGTGATTGCAGAAGCACTGCACATAGCATATCTGGCAATATGAATATGGCTCTTGCAAGAACTATATTACGCTGCTGGAGAAAAAACTTACATGGAATAAATCATCAAACGCACACATCATTCGTTGCGGGAGAGGGGAATGGAAGCACTTCAACTTCGACAATTCCAGGACAAGGAATTCCCTCCTATGCATCCCGATCGCATTCGCTCTCCTGGGGACACACACACATGATGATACATGCCTGTCCTAGAGCTGCATGTATAGAACATTATCATCCATGATAACCATTAGGGACTGTATGTATCCCATCACTGCATATTTGACATTTGTTGTCCATCCACGAGAGCCAGTTGTTGGTACATTGTGTATATACTTTGTGATGGTGCAACCTAATGCTGTTACGATGCCCATCTCAAATTGCATGGCATGGAGGGCGTATACACAGCCCAGCAACTCACAACAGAAATTTCAGTTAAAGTTTTCAGCAGAAACACGAAAAGTAAGGATTCCTGGCACCAACACACAAAGGCACACGTGATTTATGTTGTATAAATATGTTGATTGATTTTTTTTTCCTTTTCAAATTTTTATTTAACATAAGTATGCGCAAAATTTGCATTCAAATATTTATTATCATTCATATAAGTAGTGAGATAAATTTTCCCTATCAATTATGGTTACACCAAGCAAAAATATCTGACATTGGATACCATAAAATACATGGCTGTAAGAACGATATTACCGCCCTATTGTTATAAATTCCCTAGTAAAAGTGTATACTATATATGTTATAAAAAAAATACTAAGAAATATATTTGATTCGTAATATTCTTTTGTTGATTACATTGTAAGTGTGTGTATATTCATGGAAATATTGAAAATCTCAACTCTCCTACAATTGCTCCAATATTCCTAAATAACTTTATTTTGTAGGAGAAGTGTTTCCTGAAAAATATGTTTCTACAATCAAAAACTAGTTAGACAGATGTTTTTCTCTCAAAAGACAGTATTGGTTTTACCTAACACCTTATCTCGTTTCCTTTTGTTTGCATGATTTAAAAACATTTAAAAATCCCAACATGGCTTGTGACTGTTTCCAATTATGATTTTACAATATGTTAAAGATTGGATTTAAAAGTCTCGAAAAAGGGTGACATTTTGTTACATAAGATCTCGAAAGCAATTGCATTATTTGAATTTAAAACTTTAAGGTGACACTCCTGATCACACAAAATTTCATTTAACGACTGCATGTTAAAAACATTAATTTCATCTTATTACAAAAAGAGTTGTTTTATGCTATGGACAATTTTCTATAATTCTTTCAGGAGAATGATTATTTTAATGGGAGCAACTGCCATCTTTCCTATTCTGACCATAAGGGTCCTATTGTTTTGAATTCATGTTACAAACGTCTTGGCAAGTACTTAACTCATGGGGGAAGTCCAGGAGGTAGCCTCTCTGACCCTGCAACTATCTCCAGGCTTATTTATAGTACAAGATCGGGTGGTTGATCACACCGAAAAAAAATAAAAATTACAACCTAGCCAATCAGCGCCTGCCAAAATTTCTTTAAGTTTCGGTAATGTTCATTATTCATCTCTTCTGAGTTGGCACTTCCTGGAATGTCCACCCACTTCCGCTGTTATGTACCACAGCACCAGCTACAGCTGGCAATGACCCTGCGAATTCCACTGCACAGTGGCCATCTTCAGTATCCAGCAGGCTTTCAACCCGGTCGGAGCTATGCTGGTCAGCAGCGTTTTTGCTCGCGACTTCCTCTTGTCAACATAAGGAAATCAGCGCAGAACGTCCAGATGTTACGTGATTTTAAGTATGTGTTTCGTCGATTGGTAAATTAAGTTCATTTTAGAATATTTTGAGTATAATTCTTGTCGGCGATGAGAAAATAGACCGGTGACAACTGTGATTTTCCGTACGCCGCTACACCTGTCTGCATGAGCCAGTCAAAAGCGGTGGGCAGAAACAACCTAATTTGAGACCCCGTCTCACTGCTGACCCGTACTTGTTGGTTCAATAATACATGTTTATAATTGTCTAAGGTGATGGCATTTTGCACGATACTCTTTTGTACCCCTTTGGCTCACTACTACCGTATCCTTGCATGTGTAGGCATATAGCTTCGCCCTCAGCCCAACAAACTCCATATCATTCCTCGAATTTGCCAAATACCCTTGCATTGGTGGGCGATTAGCAGGGATTAGTGGGAGGGTAGGCACTAGTGTCGAACTCGGCTATAAGTGTCTGGTGTGAGGCGAGGTCCCTGTAGAACTCTGGACAGCTGATTTCCACCACAAGGAATTGGTATCTGTATATATCAGGCTCATGTTACTGCCATACCTGCCTGCATGATCTCGTAGTGGAAGCAATACACAAGTCCTCGACAGATCAAGGTGGGCATATGAAAGATAATACTTTCATGATCCAAGTTGCCCAATGAGAGAGATTCATTGTACAGTACTACCAAGTATTACGGATTTTCCATAATTATTACTGATTTTTGTCGTTCAGTTACGGAGTTACAGAAGCTTGCTTGTTTATTATGAAATTTGATAGCCCAAACAATGCGTGTGAATTTTTCGTTTATTTTTTAGTTCGTATATATTTATGGTACGATGTATTGTCTGCATTATGGGAAACATTATACTCTTACCAGAAGCTTGCATGCGAGTCGTCAATTTCTATATTCTCTGTAAACAGTGCAATACGTATTTACGGCATGATGTATTGTCTGTCGTACTGTAAATATTGTGATTTTACCAGAAGCTTGTGTGCTAATCGACAATTTCTTTATTCTTTGCAAACATTGCAATAAATTTGGTATTAAGAGCAGTAAAGATCGTGGCAACACTGGAAACAAAAGAGAAAACTAGCACTGTTGTGTGTAGTGATGCAGTGTCATCATTGTGGTATTTACTCTGTGGTTGTTGTTAATTATGAATATCTAGTTTAAGTTTGTTGATTTCGGGATACAGGCACAGTGTGTTGATTTTACTGAATGATTCTGCAAATAAATTATTTAATGCTAGTGACGAACAGACGTGATTTCATTGAAGTAAACTTGCAAGGATTACCATTGAAAAAACACGTGTTCAAGAGGTTGCAAAACTTACAAACAGTAAGTTTGCATGTTTTGTAAATAATGTATTTGTAAACTGTTATTATAATTACTTAAATGCGCATGGCCTGAAAAGGCCACAATTTTGTAGTTCGTGCATAATATTTGTTTTGGTCTATATCGTAAATTCAATGAGTATAATGTTAACTTCTGTCAAAGTGTGTGTGTTTTGCTGCATCTCTACGAATACGAACAGTTATGTATGTATCGCATTATGTTTTTCCATTGAAGTTAAAGTTTTCGAAGTCACAATCATTTAAATGTTTTCCATACTAGCAAAATTTTTCACTGCTCCGTCAAAACAATATGGAACTCAAAACGCCACACACTCGTAAGAACATCAAAATAATGCTGTATCGCGAAAACGTTTAAATTAAAGCCCCCAGCCCATCACATTCCTTTTTTCCAAACAGAATCCCAACGAAGTGAACGTGGCAATTACAAAAATAAAGGGAGTTGGAAAGCCAACCTAGCAATTCTTCAACAGAGAGAATTTTCAGCAGTGTCCATCACAATCAAACAATTTAGAGCATCTCTCTCAACTGCAACTTCAAGCGCTCTTATAATTGAGAAATTAAACAGTGATTAAATGAATTAGGTGAGTTATGGTAAGAAATTCACCACCAAGGAGCTTCAGGAAGCTAAACATGCAACTGTGTGTTCCTAACGAGTGGTAAGTAAGAAATTACAATAGTATCTTATTTAAGGTTTTATCATATCCTGGTGATTATCATGTCAACATTTTTCTGGTTCACACATGTGCACTATTTTATTATTTAATGCATGTGTGTATGCCTATTTAATTTTGTAAGTTTATATTTAGGTTTGCTCATGATTTATGCATATTTTTTGCATATAATAGTGATTACTGATGGATCTATTTGAAGGTTGGCAGCTCTGATAATATGTGGTTTTACATGTGAAAGCCAGTTTCGCAATAAGTTCCTTTGCACACAGTTTGGTGCGTACAACTTTCATGGGCTGGCATTTATTCTTATTCTCCATAAGCTTACCATTCATAGCATTGTTCATCAGCTTGTAAAAAAAGGTCTTCTGGAAGGTGTTCGTGGCTGCCTTGCAGTTCTCAGTATTAAGGTCAATATAGGGTTTCAACCACCCCTTTTGGTTGAATTGCAGTGCTCCATGTATAGCCTTCAGCCGTAAGCCATGACTGAGTGCCTGCTTGAAGTTAACAGTGCAAAATATAATTATTCTTTGCCTCAAAGGTAGTCATTAGCTTGGTTTATTAGGGGGGGGGGGCATCCATTCACTGGCAAGAACAGAAGATCTTGATATTTTTCGTGGAGCTCGGCCATATATTCTTCTACCTCCAATATGTAGGCCACATCTCTGTCATCCAGCACAAACGTGACATCAGTATCCACAATGGCCTATTTGAAATTATGTATGGCAACAGTAGGGATGTTGCCCATCCATATAAATTATTGGCATCTACGTACTGGAAGTATATAGACGGCCTGCTGGCATTGTAAGTGGCAGGGACATCCTTATTGTTTGCCACTGCATAACGCATGATGCATTGGGCCAGCCCTCTCTGGATACCAGCCTCGATAAACAGGTGGGCGTCGTAGTCTACAACGAGATGCGACTCCACCTGTCTTCCGCAACATTGTATCGAAGGAGAATCTCAGGCCACTCACATAGTGGACACAATCAGGTCCGTACGTCGTCAGACATATCCCCATGCAATTCTTAAATACATCACACAGCAGCACATTGGTATTGAGGTACAGCACCCAAACACCGCCCAGACAGCATGTGTGATGGTAATCCTCATCAGTAATGCCATGTCGGATGAGGCAGTTTTCAAAAGCTTCAATGGCTGGCAGCTGTGGCTTGGCGAGCTTCCCCCACGAGTCGACATAATTGTAGGCGAACTCACCTTTCCGAGTTACAATCTCGAACTGACCGGGGTTGAACGCCGCAGGGGTCTTGGACTCTGACAATGGCAGGTTTTGTGCAAGTGTTGCGAGGCTGGTAGACATGAATCTAAATGTGTGTATCAATTGAAGTTTTAATTTGTTGTACAAACTTTTACTGAGTTTCATAAGATTTTCCTCAGTGGAGGATAATAAATACATCCTGAGTATCATAGCCAAGCTGATTAATAATAAAATTCGCATCATACATCAAGTTGTGGAAGAGGATTGGCAGTCTCTTGGGGTGACAGTGGAGCTTGTTACATTATTACATGCCATCCCAATAAAGTCGCCAGTAAAATGATTGTGAACCTTGTGGTTATCGCAGGTGAAGGAGCCAGAACTGTGACAGCAGGCAGTGGCCAGAGCATAGCCAGTAAAATTGCTAGAAGTCGGTGCTCGCATAGGCTCGGACTGGTTGTGTATCTCCTTCAAGAGATTGCCAATCCTCAAGATTTCCTCCTTGAATTTCTTCGATTCATATTCCCTAGTGTACAGTAGCATATCTGTGGGGAATATAGAGGTCTTGGAGGCTGGTGTAGCGTTTACCACCTTGACAAAGATACCATAAGTGTAGGGCTCATGTTTCTAGTATGATGCATCCGGGTTTGGCTGACACGCCTGTACCTGCACTCACATGGCTTTAAAGTCAGTGTACACTACTATAGACAGCTTAACAACATTATGATTATTCTGAAACTGGAGCACTTGCGATTCTTCTCTGGCTGAATCATGTCAGCACGGACTGGTGCATATTCATTGCAGTATCTCTTGTGCTCAGTCGGTGTCTCGGCACCTGTAAGGCTCGTCACTCAGGTCGATTATAGTACCACTTGAGACAGTGTTTGCAAACATTGATGTGTCCATGGTCAGTCACCTGCGAACGTATCGGGCGGGAAAAGTCATAAATATAGCAATAATGCGAGTTATTGTTCTGAGTCGTCAAATGTAATAGGTCGAAGTGCTGGGCAAGTTCTTCCTTCAATACCTGTACAGGCACCACCTTATTTTTTTCGAGAGCATAGATGTTCACGCTAACCTTAGGATTGGTCCTCTCGAACAGCTGTATTTGGTGCAGAGGGGTGGGGAACTCTAGTTCACTGAAGTTAAATTGTCTCTCCAGATCATAATATTGTTGGTTGACATGTTCAGGATGCTCACCTTCTACATATCGTGCCATGATAGCCCATTTGAAGCATTGCTTGGCCCAGTTTCTTGGGTTAATAACTGCATTCTTTGCTTCAATGTGTGCAGGCAGGGAGATGTAGGAGGAATCTCTCGGGTCAAGCTTGTTGACTCGCAGATGAAGCCGTTTCACAGAGGTGAGGGTCTGGCCACTTCCCTTTCTCATGTATTTGTCCTCGTAACATCTTGACAATGGCGGTCATCACAGCATCTTCAATGTCTCTTGCAATGTGGAGGGGTATGTTTTTCGTCTTGAAGGTACGTTGGTCCATCTCGTCTTCATATGTCTCAGGTTTGCCATGCATGCATTCCATAAATGTATTATATTTAATCGGCCCCTGATCCTCGATCTCCTGCTCCAGCTGACCGATATTCCCCTTCATTTGCTTGAGGTTTTCATGGCTATATATGTTTTCAGAGTACCATGAAACATTCTCTACCTCTAGAAACCCATGAGCATTACTTTCGCCGGCACTGGTGACGACGGCCTTACGGCGAGATCGGCCCTCTGCAACAATATGTGAGCCGGAACGAATGCTATGGGCCGTGGCACATTGGATGGTCCCAGCTGGGAGGCAGATGCCACAGCCATGTGGGCTTTATTTCGCTGGTGGTGAAATAGTGGCGCCATTACACTTGGCATTGAGGGCTCGCAGTTGATCTGTTCTCGTAAACTGCCTCCCACACTTGTCGCATTCCAAAGACACACAATCAAGGTTCGCCCAGCAGTCACTCCCATCTTCGCGCATCTCCACGGTGGTGAAATTATCGTTGAAGAACTTGCAGTGAGTCGACGCGACATGTCTGATCTGGCCTGTGGATGTTACATGGTAGATGAGTTCGTCAGTTCCGAGCAAACGATGCCCCACACCTATCGCACATATGATATGTAGATTTGAATAAGTTAAGCTGACAATTGCGCTCATGACACAGTCCATTTGCACAGGACTGTAAATGTCTGGTCACAGAAACCGCATTGTAGTACAAGTGGCCGCACCGTAGGTGCATTAGACAGTGGAGATGTCTGTGATGTGGAAGATGAAGAAATTGATGACTGCGAAGGTGGTGGTGGTGTGATAGAAGCGAAAGATGGAAAGAAGGAAGTCTGAATCCATCTGCAATGTAGTTACAAAGTACGCATCATCATCACGTAGGTTACCTCAGTGTACTCCCATTTCCCACATCATGACATTCCATTGTAGCTCCATCTGCACTTAACTTCCGTACAGCAGGCAACATGATGCTTACAGCTTGCCTATAATCGCCACATGTAGTATTACTATCAGCTACAGAAGCCACTGTTCTGATTGGCGCAGTCGAGAGGAAAAAAAGATAGTTCACACATGCAGGTTATATTATAAATACAATATCGTAATTTGCGAGTGTATAATAGACAGTTCTAGTAACCGTGGCGTAACCTTCTTTTAAGGGGTATTTTGTAGGTTCCCTCAGGTTACTCCCATTTCCATGCCCCATTACCTTCAACAATAGCTCCATCTCCACCTCGTATAGTATTATCCATGGCTGCTAAATGCCAAACAGTTTAGTTCTAGCTACATTCGTGAAGGGACCTACCTCGTAAAACAGTGTCTGTAAGAACTGGCGGGGAATATGCCTGCTGTTTCCAGGAAAAGTGGAGCGCGCGCGCACACACACTGGCCTGCTTCTTTGTAAACCACCACCCCAGGCCAGTCGTGCGCACATGCAGTGCGTAAACTCTGAGGTTGGTATCTTTAACAATTATGTTTTAATATGGCCATTTATTTATGTTGTTATTAATATTATTGTTATTGTTTGGGTGTGCGGGCCACGTGTTGGGTTGTATATTTTTCCGCTAGACTCATTTTTTTCTGTGTGTCCATTTATTATCTGGGGGGTGCATAGGCCGATGCGAATATTTCTTCCAACCATGCAAGCTTATATTATGTATATAAAGTTGGGATGGTAATAACTATATGTGTGTTCATTTGACATCCTCCTTTCCCGAATGTTGTGGTGGTCTGCAGGCAAGATGCTAGACTGCCGCCCCAATAGGTGTTGGATCAATCCCATTTTCCTCTGGCAATTTTGTGCCAACCTGCGCCGAAACGGGTGTGCGTAAGAGCGAGGGTGCCGCCTGCTGTGTATCAGGCTTCGGCTTTAAGCGCTGCACATAGTGGCAGACTTCGAAAGCGAATATGGCGGTCGCCAGTATCGCGCTCTAGCTGAGAGTGTGGGAACGATAGCAATGGTGCTGCACTCTGAGGAGTGGTGGGGAAAACGAAGCTGGTCGTACGCTCTGGTGGTCAGTCGGAGAAAAGAAGCTGGTGGTGCCCCTATTGGGCACAGGGGAAACTATGGTAGCAGCAGGTGTTTGAGGTATTAGCAAATAACAATGACCTCATTTGCATTTTCGCAATTCACATTGTCATCATTTGTATAGGCAAATCTGCACTGGCAAATTTTCATTGGCGAATTCGCGATATCATCCAAGATGGCCGCCTCATACCATCGCTCCCCAAGCCCCAGCCCTTGTTGGCCATTTATAAATGTTTTCTGAAAGTTTTGGTGCTTTCTGTGCTACTTGTTGAAGACCTCTTGTGTTGTACAAACTGTTGCAATGCTCTACTGGACGTTATGTATACTATTATCTGTAAATCTCGCATAAATAATAAGTCATTAATTCTACATTTTAGAAAAAGCTCAGTTAAGTGTGCTAACTGGCCAAAGCTTTCAAAGTTTTGTTGCAAAAAATTGTCGGAACATCTCTTCGTGTGTTTTTATTTTTAGCACACACTCCCACTGTCGTTGCAAGAAGTTGGTAAACTGCTGTAATCTTCCACGCTTCCCAGAAAGATATCTAAGAACAGCTGTTTTGAGTCGCCTGCAGCTACTTGCCGCAGGTATTTTGGTTTTCAAGCCCCAAATGATATCGCACATTTTTAACAGAGTAAAATTATTTTGGGCAGTATTAAAAGTACCTGCTCTACGTACACAGTTTACAAATTTCAAATGTAGCCTTTTTAATTCTGACACTATTCTGATGCGTCAAAGGGTAGTTTCTGCCGAATATCATTATTTTTGTTAATTTTTAAGTGCTTTATTGCTTACTTTTATTTTTTTGCAATCTTACAATATATAGTTTCATGTTTTTTTCCCCCATCTAGTCCAATGCTATAAAGTACATTTTAAAAAAACATGTTCAGTTGGGCTAGACAATAATTTCATACTAGGCAGTAATAAATTAAAATGTTATATAAGTAACTGCAGAGGTGCTGTTCAACCTTATTTTCTGCGGTTTGCAATGATGTGTCACTTGAGTAGTTAAAACAATGCATGCTTTCCCAGGTACATTTTTAAATCATCACTCCAATGCAGGAAAGAATCAATGCCAAGTTAAAAAGACATGCGCAAAAAAAGGCTACAATTAATAGGTTTTCACAGCGTACAGCGTTAGCGAGGAATGCCACAGAAAACGTAATCCTGAAATAATGGCCAATTTGTATCGCCCACAAAAGCGATACAGTGCTTGCCAACATTACATTAGGTGCGGCAAATATAATTATGTCACAGCACATCAAAGAACAACACATATATCATAAGCATATATTGTGTTTATAGGTTGTCTACGATAAACAGAGCTCCTTTGAAATCAGCATTTGAGAAAAATTTCGCTGCTTCTATCTGCATATATTTTAACGGGCGCATCGGCTGGCATGCACCCAGTAAAGTTGGTAACAGCAGAGAGAAAGTAGTTCCATATATTAACGTTGAATTAAAAGTGTTAGGTAAACATTTAGGAATACTGAAATTATTTATTTTGCTTTCGTTTCTTTTAATTCGTAAAGATTTAGCAGATTTTAGAACTATTTACTTTTCTAACAATTTCGCATTTTCACTTTACCGATGCACACTGGGGCAAGAAGTCTCAATTCGTGGCATTTACTCAGGTAATGCACCAAACCCTGCGTGTTACGCACTAATTTAAAGATAATGTAATGTAAAAAAATGGTGCAATCGCCATGTAGATATATGTGAATTCCGTGGAGAATAAAGCATTGACATATATTAACATTGCATGTGTCCAGGAGTAGTAGTAGTAGAGACTAAAAGGATATAAATATGTTGTAAATAAGTTGCTGTCAACTGATACAATGATTATACATTATGCTTTATAACAAAACCACAAGTAATGAAAATAAAATAAATGAATACGAATTGAATAAAAATCAACCCATCAGAGTTTCATTTCCAGTATCGGTATTGTCAATATCAACGTACTTATCGTCACTATTATCAAAATGAATTGGATACATCCACTAGATCATCATCAGCATCCTCATATGTATTATTGGGGGCCACGGTGGCTAAGCGATTAGCACGCTCGCGTCCCACCAAGGCGGACCGGGTTCAATCCCCAACCGGGTCACCGAACTTTCGCAAGTGGGAATCGTGCCAGGCGATGCCGTCGGTCGGCGGGTCTTCTAGAGGATTTCCCGTTTCCCCCGCCCCCTCATTCCAGCACCACTCCATATTCACTTCAATCACCCTCATCGGCTCTCAAGACCTCGCTGTTAAGAGCCGCCCTAATATCCTCACTCACTCATCGGTATTGTCACTAGCAACATCATCTTCACTATCACCACCACCAGTTGGATGAATCAACAACTATTGTGCCTCTTTCGGTAGGCTTGGCGTGGTTTTATTTTTGATTGTCCTCTTAGTGGATATAACGGGATCTGAACTTAGAAGGAAGCTGTTAAATACACATTGATTAGTTTATCCTCGGCTATGTTGTCTGGTGGAGTGCTCTCTTTATGTCCTAAACTCTTTATTGCATGCCTCCTGGGCTTTGTCTGTTAATTTCAAATTAGAAGCAATGCTGACGTAATTAAGTTCGTGTATGAAATACGTATGTACTGTCGGTATGTTGTACCATAGATACCTTTCAACAAAGTACCTTGCCATGTAATGATTGTAATCTCGAAATGTGTCTACGTAATATCATGTCCACATGATACAACAATCGTTTTTAGATGTATTGCCTTAATCAAATCTCCATGTTCGTGATTTTAGCAGATAGGTCTAGGTTTTTAAACAATCGTCTCGCTGTATTTCCAGTATTTGCCAAAGCCTGGTAAAGGTTTGTCTACAATATATCCACAACGTTCTTGAAATCTGAATCTGAGCTGTATGTGCAGTTTCAATGTGTCTGTTACTTCCGCAAGCTTGCCACTTCTTGATTGGCAATCTATAAAGCCAAATGCAAAAGCTATTCGAACATGCGAATCCACCCATGTAAGACAGACATGCCAAATTGAATTGAAGGTTGTCTGTATTTATTACCCTCCGAATCATTTCCTCTGCGTTATTAATTTGCTTCGAAGTAGCGCCACACAGGTAGCATCTTTGTGTTGACATGGTTTTGTGTCAGAGTATTGCATGCTTTACCATCTAGCATGGCAAAGATCATATTGTGACCGACTTCCACATGTCTGTGATGGATCAGAATATTACTTGTTCTGATGTTTCGTAGTTCATCAACTCTTCTTCTCCGCAATCGATACTTCCATAGATTCCTTAATAAATTATTTTTTCCGAGGCCTACAGTATCGTGTGGATGCAGGTCGTGGGTTAAGCCATATGATTTTCCCACGACAAACCAGGCGAAGTGGAATCTAGATCTCTTAAACTCATTTGAGATGCTTATGTTAGGACCGCTGTTGGTGTACTCTCTCTCGCTCTCTCGCGCGCTCTCTCTCTCTCTGATTTTCTGTCGTTTTGTACGCTCGCGCCTCGCTTCAAATGAATTTTCCAGTCGACCACGTTTATATCCTTTACACTGACAAACTGAAATTGGAGACTCAAGCTATTCCTTATGACGTTTCTCAAATGATGCTTTTACTCGGCAAGCTTTCATCCAACGGGAATTATGTTGAGACTTTAATTGAAACAAATTTTGCTTCAAGTCATGAACGTTTTCTGTCGTACACGTGGTTATTTCCGTGAGCTCTTCTCTTAAGTAGCTCAATTTTGTATCTATATTGCCGCCCGCATAACGTCTCATATCTAGGAGTTCTCTCATAGAAACAGTTTTTGAACTTATATCTGCAATACACACGTCTAGATACAACACAATCTGATTTTATTTCTTTTTCGCAATGTTTCCAATACAGTCATCCTAGCGAAGGAAGTAGCACAAAGTTGCAAGAAAAAACACGTGCTCAGTATTTTGGAACGATTACGCGACACAGAAAAACAAGGATCGACGCTTGATCTCGCTTGAAACATAATGAAAATTAAAGTCTTCAACTAAATCGCACGTAAATATTACATTTGCACGTGATTTCTTTGCAGACTTATTGTTTCTCTTGAGCATCTAAAAGGTTTTTTTCTTATTGCTACAATAGCATGAGATACTCGGCGTAGGTGGGTCCACTGCTAAATCTTTGCTTCTCTTTACGTACACCGGCTAGGAAACGCCACAAATAAAAGTTGCGCTTCACCAGCAGACTTGACCATGCACTGAGGGCTTTGTGAGGCAGCCGGAAGCACGAACAGCGCGGCATGCTACTGCAGGTTGGTTCAGATTCCCCTCCAACCAGAATCGTCAATTATTCCTACCCTGCCCCATTTGTTTTTTTTTTTTTTTTTTTTTTCCCCTACCAGGTGTTGTTGCCGTTGGGCCCAGTGTGTAACGCAAGCATAAAGCTAAAGGTTGTTCATGGTAAAGTGAGCACATTTGAAAGCCCTGCTTAGATCTACTTGTATACACGTTGGTATTCCTCCGCCTCATGTAAAATTAACATTGCTATGGGCCTCATCACTTTATTTATGCGTCGGTCAAATGAAGCAGTGAAATTATTAAGAATGTAAATACTTTGCAAATCTGCTCATCTTGACATTAAAAAAAACTAAGTGAAAGAAATAATTTTAAGTTATCACAAATAGTTACCAACTATTTATTCGGATTTATGATATGGAACTACTTTCCATCCATCGTGACCAACTTTACTAGGCAAATGTCACTCAATGCGCCCATTAAAATATATGCATGCAGGGGCAGTGACTTTTTTCTAAAGTGCTAACTTTATCGTGAACAGCCTTATCAGACCTATGCCAATGTTAATTTCGCAGGTGGAAGAATACGTAATGTGTACAGAAGTATATGTTAAGCAGGTCTTTCAAAAGTGCTCCGTTTATCGTGAACAGCCTAAAAGCTGATTTTTATGCATGAGGTGACTAGCGTGTTGCTGTCCCGTGCCTTGATAAATGTATATCCCTTGTAGGTTATGTTCAAGTAGTCTCCACGTGCCATTCTGCGTGTAAATATTTGCAGTTCTCGCCTCTAATCTCTTGACAGTTCGATCGTTAAACTTAGTGCGCGTAGTTGAGCGAACGAAGCGGTTAAACTATTTTCGGCTACAAAAATAAATGTCACGGAAAAGTATTTCCCTGCACCATTTAAAAAGAATTCAGACATTTCACGGAAAAGTTTTGATAAAAAATTTTCTAGTTACGGATTTTCCGTCAATTTCACAGAACTTTCCGTCAACTTGCGAAGCCTTTCCATAAATGTTAGTTAATTATTTTGTACTACAGATTTAAAAAATGTAACTGGGAAAAGAACTTCGGTTTTTTGTTGTGCGGATGTTTTACAATTTATAGATAGAAATTTTAAAAAGTTGAAATATTTTATTCTAGAGCGAAATTTGAGCACGCATCAAATGTTTGAGTCGGTGGATCTTACCACTCACATACGACCTAGTGAGTTTTGTATATAAATTAATTATTTCTGAAAATGTTACGCCCATCACTCTTTCAGTTCCTAGTAGTGTGTGTCCACCCACAGGGAAAAGTCAGTGGAATTTCTCCTGGATCAGGAAAGATGTAGATAATTGGTACTGTGTAGAAGTTGTTAGTTCTTTTTAATGTAGGTTACCGTAATTGTGAGTATATTAGTTTTAAAATTTTAATTTCTAAGTTTGTGAAGGACACACTTGTGAAATCATATCGCGAGAAATATCGATTAGGTGAATAAAATATTGGCTTTACTTGCATGGTCAGTTTTAGTGTAGTTTAACTTAACTTCACTGATTGTATTATTTATTTTGTCAGTGGTGGAAAAATATGGCATTGGAAGGTTTCGGTCCTGAAAATAGGTCAGAGAAAATTCTAAGAGATTGCCTGGCAAACAGGGTAAAGTGAGGGAATTTCATTGGACATCCTGTAGTAGTTGTTGCGTGTAGCTGTTACAGGTGGCTGATGTTATGAAGTGTCAGGCAATTAGGTCGATGTGGCGTGGACATCGTAACTGCCGCATCAGAAACGATAACTGTCTGGTTGCAGAGGCAAGAAATGCTTCGTGTGGACCCAGCGTTGTTCGTTTCCGATACCCGATGATAAAGGGATTGCGCAGATGTTCCCTATTTTGCATTTACGGAACTCTGCTTCCTTTTCCGTCATCATGGTTCACGTTTTCGTATTATTAATACATCCCCGTAAACTTTCTCGCGATTATCCTGGTGTTTTTGTTTTACACCGGACATTTAGTTGTCGGCTTGCAGTTGCAGTTACAGTATTTGGTAGGGAGGTGTGTTAGGGTTTTGATATTAAATTTAAATTTATTGCTCTGCCGTTTTAAATTGGGAGCGAACTTCAGTAGCACGGTAAGGGGGTAGTGTCCATTCAATCTTCGATTTTTCTTACAAATCTTCGTAATGAACATTTATGACTAGAAATAAGAAATCAAAGCTAGACATGACGTATAGGACTAATTCATAATGATTTTTTTATTTATAGGGTTTTTATTATAGCTGTGTTTTCCTATGTGGGATTGTCATAATTAAATAATACTGTTTCAGATGTGAAAGATAATCGTATAAGAAAAATAAGTTGGATTTCGAAATAACTGTTAAGATGTTCCCTATGCCTCGACTATCTCGGTTTGTTTTTAAATATTGACTCCGAAATTAAAGTTATGGAGAAAAAGACGTAAATCCAATGTGGCGACGATACTTTCCCCTTTAAAGTGCAGTCAGCATACCAGGTGTTTCAGGGGAGATTGATATGCGTTAAGAGGTGATAGTAGAGACCATTCTGTAGGGAAACCATCCATAAACATACGCTCTATTCGCAAAGGTGTCTGAGATACAGCTGCGTGGAACTGCCAGAAATGGGAACGGAACAGGTGATAGTAAATAAACAGATGGTGACGTGTTGGGCTTTATTGTGTAAATACTCTTTACAACACATGTTCAAAAATGCGACCGCCAACTTATACGCATTTTGCAGCTCGCGTATCCGAATGCTGTGTGGCAAACGCCGTGTCACGTAGCTGTATCTAGGATACCATTGCGAATAGAGCACATGTTTATTGGTGTTTTCCCTTCAGAATGATCCATATATCACCTCTTGGTGTATGCACGTTTCTCCCAGCCGGTATAATGAGCTCAGGCCGTGGTCGGTAAAACACTTAAACTATGCGAGGTAAGTAGCATCAAAGAAGTAGTGATCACGCCCATGCATTCTCGCGTTTTATTACGCTGGGCTTTGACGGCAAGAGTTGAAGTATGACGGTAACCGAAGTTTTGTTTTTCAAGGGCCCGTTCAGAATGACATTGGAAGTGATTTACGCCCTGCGCGTGGCTGCTTTGCTCTCAGATGTCAGACTGCTTCTCAGTCCAGTGTCGAGTCGTTTGCATTCGGCGTTAAAGTTCTATATTTATCGTGTTCTAGTGCGGCTGGAAATAAGTTTGAAATAAAACGAAGCGAGAATTTTGAATCGTGACTTCAGCTCTTAGGTGGTGGGAATCCGTACTGCCACTTTACAGAATTCCTGAAACCATGATGGACTGATTTCAGTTAGTATTTTTTTCATGTGAGACTGAAAAATAATATCAATAATGAGTTAATCCTTATTTATGCTTCAGAATTCTTATTACTGTTGCAGATGCAACAAAACACGGGCAATATACAGTGGACTTAAAAATATTTGATGCTCTGGCAGCCCTCGTTTATAAATATTTGGTCTGAAAAGCAAGTTACGGTGTGTGTTTTATATATATATATATATATAAAGGGATTATTGATCTCCCCACACCATCATTTTTCCTTCCCCAAATCCACGACCACTCCGTAGCAATACAAATTTAGTACTGTGTTTTTGTGTTTTATTGATGGTTAGGGAACAGGAATCGATTACCTGTTTTGTGGAGTCGCTACCGTCTGGATTTTGTTGCTGCTGCTGTTGCAAATAAAATAATGAAGGTATCAACACCGTGCTGTGTCGTGACAGGAAAATTGTGATGCGCCTCCCAAAATGTAACTCGTGGCGTAAAATTGTTATGTGCGCGGTAATCGGAGGGGAGCCCAACCTTGCGGGTTCTGCCCAACAGGGATGCCAGATCTTTCTACAAATTCCTCGGGGCTCTCCCGTTTCCCCCGCTCTTACATTCCGTTGCTGCTCCATCCTCACCTCTTTTCACCCT
Organism: Dryococelus australis; assembly: GCA_029891345.1. Lineage (NCBI taxonomy): Eukaryota > Metazoa > Arthropoda > Insecta > Phasmatodea > Phasmatidae > Dryococelus > Dryococelus australis. Next base: position 150,101,574 of record CM057009.1, read on the forward strand.
CATCGGCGCTCAAGACCTCGTTAAGAATCGCCGAAATATCTCGACTCAACGCTCAACCCAACTCGGAAGAAGTTTTCATAATGCTGTGATATATTTTTACTTGAGCTTTAAAAAATTCGAATATATAGTCAATACAGTTTAACAAAACCTGGTAATTCAAGAATTTTACTCATTAAAGTGGTATGTTAGCCATGCAGTGGCTAGCAAGGGGGATGGGGTGTATTGTATAATCTCCAGAAAATCTTTATAATGTATCTACTATATTTATATACATTTTAGCTTCTGCGTTGTAGACTTTTACCTGTTTTGATGCCGAATGTAATTTAGGTTTTGAGTCCATCAAAATAAAATTTATAAGAGAAACAAAAATGTGTTAGGAGGGGCGCGTGACTCACCCCGTACCTACCCTAGGGGACGCCTAAAGGCTTGCCAACTCTTAAGTATAGGCTATTAACGGTAAAGTGAGCACTTATTAACACCCTTCCAACATTTTTCTTTTAGCCAGTTTTTATCTTTCCGCCACTTTTTAACATCAACATTGCCATGTGATTCATAAATATGATGTATACTTTCACTACTCTCAAAAGTTAAGGTGTGAGCCTGCAATAAAACATGCTTATTAGTCGCCAATACATGGTGGGAGGGCATTAGAAGTGCTGACTTTACCGTGGACAGCCTATAGGAACGTTGCGCCACTGCAACCATTGCAAATCTAGAACTGTTTAAAATAGACTGAAATATTATTTATATATAACTTTATATATATATATAAACATTTCTCAGAAAAGGAATGCTAGCTAGGGTTTTCCCCGCGAGAACTAAATAAAATACTATCGTAGCATGGCGGCCCCCCCCCCTAAATTCTACTCACCATCTCCATCCCGGTAGACTGTCTGCGAGCGTTGGTGACCATGTGACAGCAAGTCTAGTCCAATGTAGGTTGCTACAAATATTTTAAGTATCGAATTTTATGCATATTTATTCCAACCACGGGAGTAATAATTTTTATAATGACATGAACGTACACAAAATCAATTATTTTAAATATTTTTGTGTTAGTTGCAATATTTACTTACACACGGCTACTGAATGCGAGTCCCTGTCGCAGTCAAATTTCCCCGTCAAACTGCTTGTAATAAGTTTGGAAGTTTGTGACGTCACGGAAGTGTCATTATCGCCGCCATGTTTGTTTGAACAAGTTGGATGACTAGTTTCCATCAGACGGTTTGGAAAGTTGGACGGGTTCTAAGATTTCTTTAATGTTTGATGGGCTCAGCCACCAGAAAAGTGCATGACAAATGGCCGTGTCCGACATCACGAAACTTAAAATGGTTAACAACTAATGTAAACTAAACAGAGTTGAAGACAATTTATATAGATGTTCTTTGAACATGAATGCTATTTTAAGTGATCAATTCGCATTAATATTTTTTTTTTAAAGGCATTAAATTTCATTGTGCAAGAAATCTCTCTGATAAATACAATTTAAATTTAGTAATTTAGTGAAAATAAATTAAGACTTCACGTTAAAGTGAGCACTTTTAAAATCAACCTTAGAAATATGTCACTCCCCCTACCTGCGTAAATTTCAACTAGTTTACTGGGTGACATGTGCACAGTACAGTTGGTAACGATGGATGCAAAGTAGTTCCATATTTAACGTCGAATAAAAAGCGTTCGGTAATCATTTGTGATAACTTAAATAATTTCTTTCGCTTTTTTTTTTTTTTTGTGCTTCGGAAGTATAAAAATAGCCACATTTGTAAAATATTTACTTTTATAGTAATTTTACAGTTTCACTTGACCAACGCATGAATAAAGTAATGTGGTCCCCGGCTATGTTAATTTTACATAAGGTGGAAGAATACACAATGTACACACAAGTAGATCTCAAGCAGGACTTTCAAAAGTGCTCATTTTACCGTGAATAGCCTTTAGCAACATTTGTTACATTTATTCCTGTAATGGACTACATGGAAACACAAAAGTGCTCTCTCACTTTGAAAATAAATTTAAAATTAAAATTCACAGTGGATTTTCTCAGTAAAAAAATGATGGTGTGTCTCATTTTCAAATACATTCAAGATTATTTGGTCCAATGTGTTGAATATAAAAATTTGATGGTTGGATTTCTTCTTTAAATTTTATCAAATATATTTTAAGGCGAAAATTAGACAGTGTGACAGGGGCTTAAGAGGAGAGTTGGGTGCCATCGTGGATTTTTACATTTTGCTATTACTTATGATTGAGATAGATTTTTAAAAATGTAATGTAGTTAGGGCATGGAACACTGTTTAATTATATTTTGGAGACAATTATGGTTTGACTGGCTCAAAAATGGTTGCAATGAATGCTGTTATAAGCTATTCACAGTAAATTGAGCACTTTTGATGCTCGAGTTACGTTTTTTTCTTTGTCATTTTTTATCCTTTTACACTCTTTTTAAATAAATATGTACATGTTACTAATAAGCACAGTGTGTATATTCGACCGCAGTCGGAATTTCACGTCTAAGACTGAAATTAAATATATTTATTGACTATAATTCTAAATTAGAGTGCTTTTCAAAAGTGCTCACTTCACCGTGAATAGCCTTATACTAGTCTGCACCGTATCCACATGGCGAACATCGTCATTCAGAGCCGGGTATCAAGGATTATGAAGTGGAGTATGTGGCGGCTGTCATATCTTCTCGAGCAAACAGAAAACCTGCGCGGGGTGTCGGGCTCCGGAGTAAAGCCCATAACCTCCGAGTTGCCACTATTTTCGTGCCGTTTTAACGAATTTGGTAAAATATAGACTATTCGCGGTTTCGTCACACTTTTTGAATATAACCTTAGAAAAATCACCTTTGTACGGCGTGTTTATTTACTTCCTAAATATACAATCTTTCACATGCGTATTATACTTATGTTAACATAAAAGTACCTTATTTTTGGTTCAGTTGATATTTTAACTTTTATTTTTAAATTGTAATATTTGATGTATGATTAATATATATCAAAACAGTGAGAAACCACGTATGTTGGTAATGCTTGGTAAGGAATAGTTCTCTTACAGATTATTATTATTACACATGAGTGCCTACGAATACGGTGCGTTGTCTCTTTAGTGTAATATTATGTACTTAATTAAGCTTTATTTGCAGGAGGCGGTAAAATATAGTTGAAGTAGAACTTTATCAGGGCTTCGGAAAAGTTCGAAGTAACCGTGAATCGATTATAGGTGGTAATTTATAAGTGTATCGGTACGCATTCTATTTAGTAGTGCCTGTTATTAGCTGGCCAAATGCAAACAAATGGGTAATGTTAGTAAAGGCATTGCAAGTTCCGTTAGTGACTTTGGATTCCCTTTATTTTCGATAAATTAGTAAGAATAATTTGTAGTCGTATTCTTGTCATCGCTTTAGTATTCATTATCAGAAGGTATTCAATAATTAAATCTAATGTTTCCACATGGTAAACAAATTAAGGTATTCCATTGATGTTACCATTATTGAATCATCTGAGTGATACATTATGCATTGTCATTGAGCAAATTTCAATAATGAATGCTGCATACATTTTACGTCGTATAAACTGGTAATACCGTAATTATTTCTATATCTGGTAACTAAATCCAAGAATGATGCAGTAAATATGTCTCTTTGAGTGTGCGTGAATTTCTATACAGCAAAATACAACGCTGTTTGAACCCTTGGTAAATGTATAAATTATACATATATATATATATATATATATATATATATATATATATATATATATATATATATATATATATATATATATATATAAAATTAAACACACAACACATATATACAAAGAACATTTTGTACAAGAAAAACGTTACCATTTCCACATTTGTTTCTGTTTGGTACTTAATATTCACGCGTCTATTATTTCCTTTTTTTGTGTTTAAATTACTGTGTTTTTGGGAAGAAAAATAAAGACTTAGAAGAAAAAATTTGTGTAGTACTGTATAATTTTGAATATTTCTTAATAAAGTTTATGTGTAATATTGATCCAATGAAAATTCACACTATTCTGGTATTGTTTATTGACTACTTAGCAACGTATTGTAACGCACGCAACACTAGCCTAAAATCAAGATATTTTCGCGGTAATTTTATTTTAGTTTGTTGTAAATTCTCTCTGAAGGTTTAGTTCGGTTTTGTGGTCATCTTGAGTTTTAGGACCAGTAATATGTAGGTAGTTGGGTTTTTACGTCTCGTCGACAGCGAAGGCATTAGAGACGGAAGGACAACAAAACCGATTATACCCACCTGATTAGGTTTTATATTTTTAGGAAACCGAGTAATTATAGGCCATTCATGATAGAGTTAGCACTTTTAAAAGCTCTCATATGTAATAATAGTCAATAAATAAATTTTATTAGGCGTTAACTTCCGAGTTATGTGGAATATACACGCTCTATTTATTACTTACATTGCAGCATTTATTTAAAAAAAAAAAAAAAATGGCTGCAACTAAAAAGTCACCAGGGCCCCAAAAGTGCTCACTTTACCGTGAACAGCCTATAGAAATATGCAGGGTGAGTCGTTAATGTATGTTAAGCTGGCATGAGCGGAATCCTTAGGATAAATAAATAGGGAAACATATATTACTACATTGGGCCTAAATTGATTTCTGAATGTGGTAGAGGCCCTGAAACTCTGCGATTGGAAATATGCAACGAATAATTGGAAACCACTTGCGATTAAGAAACTAAAATTGGTATACAGGCAAACGTTTACTAGGCAGGTTGTGTCGCGCAAAACTCAGTTGCAGAGAGTACGCCCCTTCATACATTAAATAGGTGTTGGCACCCTCCAATTGTTTAGAACTTTGTAACCCTACGCTTGAAGCAATTTGATATTATACTTTAGTAATCAGCATTTTAAATAATGCGGTTGGGCTGTGTTGGGGACACGGCCGTTTGTTTTGCGTGAATACGTCTACGTTGACGCGCTAGGACGTCTTGATGTTTTTTTACGGTCCGGGCACCGCGTCTTTCGATCATATGGGGTTTTAAGGATATCACTGGATTCCTTTTGAGATGCTCTTTCGAAACGTTTATGACGTATGTATTTTGACTTGGCTTTTTGACGAATATATGCCGATATTGTTTTATTAATTTTTTACATGAAACTCGTACAATTTCACTAGAACCACGCTACACAAACGTTTTTATACACGCAAGAATTGAAACTTAATTAAACTCAAACGAGCGTCGTAGCTTCTTCTAGTCAAAAGTTATACTGCGCGGAAGTTATTAAACGCGGCGAAACGAATTCAAAATTGCGTTCCCACCCCCCCCCACATGCGATGCTTCGTAGTACTCACTCAACGTAATATATTCATTGATCCTTTGACAATCGAGTTATTTAATTTAATTTTGAATTTAGGCGATAGATTCGGAGCTGCAATGGCAAACTGTATCCCCCAATTTATCATCGCATTTTCTGGATTTCCTCCCGTTATGGTTGCAAATTGAAAGACGTATTCACGTCAAAGGCAATTAAAAAGGTCGCCTTGGTAGTATTCGCTAATACCTACCGTTTCCTGGGAAATCAAATGTCTAGTTGGAAAGCAAATTAATAGAGGTAGGCAGCCTGTACGACTCTTGCATGACGTGTGCACTGATACCCTGGCTAATGTGCCTGTCCTATGGCAACAGGTTTATATGATGTCGACGGCTGAGATGTTAGTACGGGCAAATGCCCTATTGCATTGATTCCTGTTGTACCAGTTAGCGTATGAGGTTGCCTGCCTGCTATCACTGCGTTGGTAGTTTACACAGCAGACAGTTCTTCAGAACGTGTGTGATGGAGTGGGGGTAATGAGGAACTGATCTCACGTATGACCATCTCACTTTGGCCAATCCATCGCGCTGAGTATAACGCATCCATGTACTGCCTTGCTGTGCAATTAAAGTGTGCTGATGCACAATTATGCATGTACCACATGTCTTCTCGTAGATTCAGTGGTTCATTGTCATGTAGATGTGGCAGTTCGTTGGCCAAACGCTGATGAACAGAAGTGAAGGCACGTGAAACTATAAACTTTGGGCTGGAAACTTTTCGGGGTACTGACGACGCGCAGCTGATGCAATACACACAATGTCACCATACGTGAGATGCATGTCAGTCAGTTCCTCATTATCTCACTCCATAACACATGGTGTGAAGAACTGCCTGCTGTGTCGACTACCAACGCAATGCTAGCAGGAATTGTACCGTTTCTTTCCAGTAACATTCTGACGTACTTTTAGTATATATTAACACGTTTTATTACCAAAAAATTATTTTGATATGAAGGTGCTGTTTTACGACGTACATTTTGTTCCATTTCTCGCTTTATAATAGTTAGAATCGTACATTAAAACAGAGCAAGGTGGAGCGCCTACAACACGGACGATTGCCATGTTGGAACTCGCGCACGGCAACGCTGCCCTGAATCGAATGGTCAACACGTATGCGAGAGGTTTTCGCTCCGGCATAGCAAATCTCGCACACACGAAGTGTGCGGGTTCACCACTCTACTCGGCTCTAGTGGTCTGCGGAAACCAAACGTTTTCGAGCCTAAGGCCCCAGGCTGAGTCACAGTGCATGTTGCTTGCTTACAGCTGTGAGTATAGGTCCACTGCCCCATGCTACCGGCCCACTTAACTTCGTCATATTTGCACATTATTTCGTGGTGTTTCTGTGTTACTTTCCATTGCATATGCTATACCGCTGGATTCCTCTTTGCAACTACTTTCAGATGCAATTGGAATGTATATTTCCAGTGGAGAAGTCATGAGTGTTTTAATTATTTCTGTCCATAGACGTGTTACGAACAGTCGCTTTGGGGCAAATTACTTGCCCCCGTACGTACTTTTATTTTCCGAAAATCCCATTTCGTGATCTACAACTGTTTCGGAAATGTTGTGGGTGCCCACGTTAGCGGACCACCTTATATATAAAATGAAGTAAAAACGAGACATAGCATATATCCCAAAGAGAGAGAAAAACTATAGAATTTAGGACTCATGAATGTTTTTTTTTTCTACATTTAACAGGTATTACGATACTTTCTAGAATATAACATTTAAAAGGAGTTTAAATAAATGTTTCTTGAACATGCTTGTGTCATTCAGGATTTGTATATTGTGTGGTAGTTATTTGCATAATTTAATTTCAGTGTCCCGTCTTCATGTTTAATCAGGATAAATGATCATGTAACCAAGTTTGGTTAGTAAGAAAGACATAAAACACCTAAGTTTATTCTGTATTCTTCAATTTTCCTTTGTGTTTTTACGGAAACTAGTGTATTATTATGGCTTCAAAATTAACACGTTTCTGTGTGAAATTTTCTTTAAAATTTAGTATTGTGACTAACGGGATGTATGTGCGATAATTATTGTGCTTTTCCGATATAATTTGATTGTAACGTAACCATTAACTTTAGAATAAACTACACTTGCAGCCAAACAACAATACTTGTTACAATAATAGGGCACGTTTTTTATGTAAAAAAAAAAAAAGTATTTGTCGAAATTTGAATGTTGTGGCTAATGCTTTCTGTGTATTTACATAAGGATAACCAGTAACAGTAGTATTCTTGCAGCGCTATGTGCAGGAACTATTTTAAACACTACTCGAATACGAATCGTTCATGCATGTTGCACGAGACCACAGAATGTGCTCGGGAGTAGTTTTGAAATCATTTCTGTGATAACTCAGCTAAGAGCAGATTTCGGTGGTGGTTCTTTTGTAAAATAGCATCGTTAACATTAACATTTAAGGGTATTGCTTATCGGTAGGCAGCTGCGACATATAAATAGGAACTCCCATGTTATAGGCCGTTCACGGTAATGTGAGCACTTTAAGGCCCTTATAAATTTTTCCTTTCATCCAGTGTCCATCTTCCTGCTGTTTTTAAAATATAAACGTCGCAATGTGACCAATAAACACAGTGTATACGTTTCACCGCCATCAAAATTTAATGACTGAGGCTGCAGTAAGATATATTTATTAGATAATGCTTGTTGGGAAAAAGTGCTCACTTTATCATGAACAGCCTATAAGGAATTTTCGCCTCAGTGGCGTAATTGTAAAGATAGGCGTTTCAAGGAAAATGCATTCTACACGAATTTTTCAGGAGAAGTTACCTCCAGCACAGATGTTTCCACAACATGTATAGCCTGTTTACAAGGAATTTTTAAAATTAATGTTTAAGTACATACTGCCAATTTATATTCGAAATAAAGGCTCGTAGGGATCTTCTCCCATAAAATTCGTGAAGAATAGATTTTGTTTAAAACGTCTACCTTTAAAATTAACGCACTAAAGCGAAATTTCCTTAACATGGGGTTTCCTAATAAAATTTCGCAGCTGCCAGCCTGTAGGCAATGCCCCTACGTCTGCCGAAAATAGTTTACATAAACCAGTTAAAGTAACCTTTTATGTGAAAATATTTAGCTATCCTGGATGGAGTTTTTATGTACTTCTCGTTATATCGAAAATATTTATTTCAGAATGGTAGTCGTCACCTTGAGGTTGAATTAAAATGAATGAGCCAAAGTATCAAACGTGGTGTGGGATTTTTTTTTTTCAATGAAATTATTTTGCGATGCAAATTTAGTAAGAGAAAGGAGTGGTTGGAATTCCATCCTGTTTAATTTTCAGAGTTCTCATAGCATACTGCTTTTCGTGAAATACACGAAAGAAATTTTAAAGTGACTGATGTCTATATTACTGGGGGGGGGGGGGTGCGTTCTTCTTACAAGAACTTTTTGGCGTGACTATTTTAATGTAATTTAATATTAAGTAAAATAAAGGAATTTTGTACTGAACTCGGTTTGAATATATTTATGGAGTAGTGCTGTATTTGGCACCTGTAGCGCTGGAATCGCTGTTATTACATTCTCATAGACTGTTTAGTGGTTAATTAAAGCCTGCAGCAAGGGGTCGAAATGGGGACTCAATGTGAAATAAATTCCTCCTCAGTGCATCAGTTTTAAAGATGACTGCTCCAAACAAAAAATCGATTCAACTTCCTAAGCGAATATTGTGACGTTAATAATTTTTTTCAAATAATTCAATAAATTCAAATAATTAATTCATCATGGTCATGGGGTCTAGGTGAAGGTCACCTGCATCCTATATACTGATAATAGTCTATTGTGTAATATGCTTGCTGACTTTTATCATTTTTTTGCAATTTGTTGGTATTTTTTAAGGGAAAAAAAGGGAAATTTCAAGTGTAAAAAGAACATTTTAATTCATAATATTTCATTCGTATATTTTTTTTTGTATAATGTAATATGTACTGTTAAATTGTAGAAAAAATATTATTAAACCAAAAAGTTGGTAAGATTTGTTAAGGTGCCAGTACACCTTGATAAATATCACGTACATTCAATTAACGGTTACTTCCAACTTTTCTGAAGCACTGCTGAAGTTCTACTTCCGGGATATTCTTCCACCTCATGCAAAGCCTTCGTGCGCACTCGTTTTGGTAATATTTTCATGAGAACTATTTCTTACTAGGTATTACCAGCACATCCATTTTCTGTCTGTTTTTAATTCATGTTAATTATAAATTAAATATAATTTATATATAAACTATAAGTAAAAGTTATAATTATCCAAAAATGTGGTACTTTTATGTTAACACAAGTATAAAACGCATATTTAGGAAACTACCAAACGCGTCATACATCAGCTGATTTTTGAAAGTTTTGATTCGAAAAGTGTGAAGAAACTCTGAACTGACCAATAATACTTTTTGTTTGAAGCTGTTATCTTTAAAGTAGATTCAATTGAAGCGGTTATCTTTAAAGTAGATGCAATGAGAAGGAATCTCTTTAACATTGATCCACCATTGAAACTCCATGGCTTCAGTAAAGCTCTTGTGTTCTTGCACTACGTGTAATACTAACATTATGTTGGACCCGTCCACAGTTCATGCACGGATCTCATTGAAACCGTGAATTTTTTTTGTCGAATGCGTGTTGCTAATATTTACATTTTATGTAGACAAAACAACAATAAATGTACTCGGTGCGCACAAATGTAAACGTACCACATTTCACGCGACTTAAAAACATGCAAAGCGGTTTACCTGCACCTCTGCCGACAGCATGCTAATGCCCGGTTGCACAATCGTGGTTCGAAACTCGATCCGAGATTGGATCTAATATCGACACAGAAAACTGTTGCACCATCCGAGTTCAGAGCTGGACTGGAGATAGAGATGTTGATTTTGATTCGCTGAAATTGGCGGTTCGAAATCTCGATCCGGGATCAGCAGCCATCGTTGACAAATGTAGTTTGAAAATACACCAACAGATAGAACTACGTTCGATTATTTTCTTGGGAAATTAAAACATTATACGCACTTAAATATTATTCAGTAAAATTCGTACAAAAATTATTCACTTAAAACGTGTAAAATATCGCACACATACTCCTTACATGACGTCATGTATTACGAAACCGATAGTAAAATTTGTCTCATACTTATTCTCGATCTCTCACTTTGGAACTAAGATCGACGAATCGCTGATCCAGTATCATGAAATTTCGTTGGTGCGACACTTTTACATTGGAACCAAGATCAAACTGGATCCTGGTTCGGAACTAGGATCATTCGCTCTCGGATCGGGGAAGATGTTGGTGCAACCGGGCATTAGTGTACCCGTCAGAATGACAGTAGTGTGGAGAGGCAGGCAGGTATTGTCCATTTCATGTAAGTGGGGTAAATTTTGACAGTTCTAGAAAAGTAGAACAGCCACAGTGTTACCTTCCACCGCAGCTGTTTTGTCACTGAAGAAAAAGACGTTTGTAAACAAATGTTTTGAGTCCAATGCACACTTGCCTTTTCCTCCTCCCTCGTGGTCCCTGTCATTGCAGGCACTGGAAGGCTGACGTTAGCTAAACTTCCGTCCAGTAATTAATGTAGGATATTATAGCTAAGTTGACATTCCAACCTGTTTTATTTTTTAATTACAAAGTTAAATTTGTTGGGGTTCTGTTTATTTTATTTCGAGGGAAAACGAAGAGAAGGGGAGGGGAGGCTTTTGATTAACGTCTTTCGTGAGACGGGATTATTTTGGTGTTCTAATGAGTGTGTGGCATTTTGAGTTTAATATTATTTTGATGGAGCAATGGGAAATTTTTCTCGTATGGAAATAACATTTAAATTATTTTACTTCAAAAATTATAACTCTAATAAAAACACAAAACGCGTTACATACGTCGCTGTTCGTATTCGTACAGATGCAGAAATATACACACGCACAAACTTTGACCGAAGTTAACCTTACACTCGAATTTACGATGTAGACAAACAAATATTATTCGCTCACTACAAAAGTGTGGAAAGTGCGGTTTTTTTCAGGGCACGTGCATTTCAATAATTATATTAACGATTACAAATAAATTCACAAAACACGCAAACTTACTGTTTAAAATACATTATCTAACAAAAAGTAATTGGGCACCCGTGAGTATAGGTAATTCAGTACGTCAGTTGACTTGTGTTTCACGGCCTTCGGCGTAGGACCGCTGGTGTTTGTCCGTGGTAGCATGAACACAGAGGCCTATTGTAACATTCTGGATAATGAAATGCTCCCGACATTGTGGCGTTTTTACGGAATGAACCCGTGTTACTTCCAGGATGACAATGCTGGGTGCCATGTTTCAAGGCCTACTATGCAGTGGTATGCCGACAGCAATGTTCGCCGACTGGACTGGCCCGCTCGGAGCCTCGACCTCAACTTTATAGAACATCTTTGGGACGAATTGGATCGCCGGGTGAGGGCTCGTCAGGCGCGGCCAAAATCTATTGCTCAGCTCATGGAATGGTTGCAAGAGGAATGGCGACGAATCCCCGTGAATGTCCTGCAAACACTTGTAAAGAGCATGCCATTGCTATGCAGGGAGGCTGCTGTTATAGCCACAAGAGGTGGCCCTACGAGATTCTAACGGGGTTACAACCACCGAGAAAACATTATGGACATGTGCCAAATTACTTTTTGGTAGATAGTGTATTGCAACCTCTTGAACACGTGTTTCTATGGCAATCCTTGCGAATTTGCTTCACTAAAAGCACGTTTGTTCATCACTAGCATTAAATTATTTATTTGCAAAATCATTTAATAAAATCAACACTGCGCACGTTCCCTGATACAAACTTAAACTTATATACGTAAATTATATTCGTGTCACTTAATTGTGGAACGGAAGGCGGCAAGGAAAATGGCGGTATGAGTATTTTTAACGACGTGCCGATTAATATTACATTTCACTCAAGAAAACGCACTACAACGGTACCTACAACCAACTATGCTTGAAAAAAGCAAATAAAAATAACTAACTACCGATTAAATATTCCGGCAACACCAATAAGATACTCGTATAATTAGCACGATGAGAAAAAAAACACACGCACAGCAGCCTTCACCGGGCTGGAAACTGGAAACCTAAACATGGCTAGCCATTGGCTGGAAACTGTTACTGTTCGTATGTGTCGACATACTCTGTCATAAATGCTAAACATGTTTTTAAAGTCCAGTTACTAATAGCTAAGAAAATTTCATACTGCTTTAAAAACATAATTTAAACGATAAATGTTGTAAGTATAATTAAGATTTTAAATTACAACTTTTAGTTCCGAATACTATTTTCTTCCAAAGCCATCATCAAAAATAGCCAACTTAACAACACGGATCCCGCAGCAGTTCACCAGCTGATATGTACGAGCGAGAACATTTACTGTTTACATATTATATAGGTTGTTCACATTGTCAGATTTAACCCCACTTATATGAAATGGACAATATGGATGTTAATAATTCAGAGTTGCAGTAGGAAAGTGCGGGGTAGCAGCGTGTGTCCTGCTGTCCGTGCAGTTGGGGCGCGGCTGGGTGCCGGCGCTACGTCAGGCAGTCGATACACGGCGGACGGACCAGACGTTGCGTGTGGCGGCGGCGGCGGCAGCGCGGTGACCTGCCCTGCCCGCCTATCGATCCTGCCCCCAGCTCGCTACCCCCACCCCCACACACACCCTGGGAATCTTTAAGGCCGATAGTCCTTCGTACGTCATCGGGACCCAGCGTGTTCCCGCCTACACCTGACTCGCTGTCCGAAACTCTTGAAATTGACAGCGTGTCATTCACAATCTCGTGCATCTTCTCCCTTAGTCACTCATCTGTTCGTTCACTCTTACTTCCAACTTTTCTCAGGCCGTGCTCAAGTTCTACTTCCAGAATATTCCTCCGCCTCATGGAAACCAAGCAGAACAGAGTCTGGGAAATTACACCAGGGACGGCGCACTGCAAGTGTAAAGCGCTGGTGATGAATGGCATATTTACGAAGCAACCGAGCACATCATACATGGCGTGTTTTTTTGTTTCAAAGGTTTGATTTAAAAATGTGAAGAAACCATGAATATACTATAATACGCCATTTTATTTATTTTCACCCACATTGACGTTCGCAATACAGCGTGTTGTTACGTTGCACTCTTTTTGTATAATTATGAACTGTTCTGAACGTACCTCTTTCCATTTTTCTAACCTCTATCCTTTCCTTTCTTCTTTCCTTCGATTCTTCCTATCCTTCCTCCTTTCTTCTTGTCTTTATCTCCTCTCTCCTTTCCTTTCTCTCCTTTCTCTCCTCTCTCCTTTCTCTCCTCTCCCCTTTCTCTCCTCTCCCCTTTCCTTTCTCTCCTCTCCCCTTTCCTTTCTCTCCTCTCCCCTTTCCTTTCTCTCCTCTCCCCTTTCCTTTCTCTCCTCTCCCCTTGCCTTTCTCTCCTCTCCCCTTGCCTTTCTCTCCTCTCCTCTGTCCTCTCTCCTTGTCTTTCTCCCCTCTTTACCCGTCTATCTTTCCTCTCCCCCCGTATTTCTCTTCTCTCCCTCTCTCCTCGTCTATCTATCCTCTCCTCGTCTATCTCTCCTCTCCTTGTCATTCACTCATCCCTCTTTCTCCTTTCCTTTCTCCTCTCTCTTCCTGTCATTGATTAGGCTGTGTGCTTATAATCTTGCCTACTTGGGCACTGTGCCTGTGTAATAATTGTGTGTGTAGTACGTAATTTTGTGGCAGTATTATGTTGTGTTGTATTCCCTTTATTTCTTTATTATCCTGACTACGCTCGGTCCTAGTTTCGTGTAGTTGTGTGAAAACAGGGGATTTTTTTATGTCTAATATAGAAGGTCTTCCGTTATGTATACCAGACATATCATTTCTCCCTTACTGCAAAATTTAAGGGTTAAAATTTTTAACATTGAAATACATATTTTTAATGGTGTGCGTTTAGTGTGTGATGCATAGCAGCACTGTTCATTGTTGTGCCTGTGTTTCCTAGTTCACACATCATAGACGACAGTAGAAAGTGGATGTGCAGCCGACGTCACATAGCGTGTGTAACTGAGCGCCTCGCAGCTTGCTCGTGGCTTGTCGCAGCAACTGCACTTCCGGTTGCACCCATAGACTAAATATGAGGTAGACCGCTCTCACTGGCTGCGCACCACCATTCTTCATGTCCCAACATTGAACTTCTTTACTGCCTACACGTCTAGCAAAATTGGCGTGGATTGGGTTTGAGGTTAGGCCACAGTTATGTAAACAAGAGCATTGTAATGTTTGTATACTTGCTCTAGCCAATTCGTAATGCAGTTTGTTTAAGTTTCAACTGGTAAAACTATTTTCTTAATGTAATAGTGGTTGTCACTTAGACATTAAGATATAAACAAACACGTTCATCACTGATGACCATGTGACTTTGAAAGTCGTGTTCCTTTGCGGTAAGTCAATGTTGCGACATGCGCAGAAGACGAATAAGCGGTCTACCTCATCTTTAGTTTATGGTTCCACCGCGACTATTGGTTACTGCTGTGCGCGCCGAAACTGTACAGATGTCAGCTAGCGACAGTCTGCCTTTCAACACAGCATCCGCCGTAACTGGGTTGCCAGGCGTACGCTTTCGAAGGTACGCGTACTCTTTTGCGAGGTGTCTACTTTCGTACTCTTTTTGCTATAGGGGTGGTCGTTTATACTGCTTATTTATATATTTCTTTTACATTGTACCATAAAAAGAATTGCCTATTTTAACGTGCAAACCAGGCATGTAGAAAAACGGAGATGATAGTTTCTGGAGTTTGAAATGATCCTCTGCCACTTCTGTACTATCATAAATGCGATGGTGATTGCCAGCCATGCGTGTGCATATTTTTACCCTCGTCAATCGTGTTTTTTGAGGAATATTAACATGAATTCGTTGTGCCACCGTGCTCGTTGCTATGCAGCAGACGGCCGGATTTCGCTGTCTTTTAGAAACTGGTATTTATTATAAATTATTCGAAGTAGTATCAATTCCAGACGAAAAAATCTAAAATTGACTGGTTTCGTGGTTTAAACTTCGGATGAAATGCAAATGCTATCGAAGTGAATACTTCAACTGGCGATAATTGCAATAGTAATTTTATATACTTCGATCATAAAGTGAACAAATAATGTATTCTGTCATCTTCAAACTTTTGTAGAATGCCGTGGACATATTTACAGAGTTGTGTAAAGCGTTTAAATATTTTGCTATATATACTTTCGGAGCAGAACTGTAGCAGTTTTCATAATTTGTTTCTATTGAGTACAAACGACTCCTTTGCCACTTTAAAAACCAAATGGCTGTCCTTGTTTTCTGTTGATGTTATGTATGGTTTCTGTGTCACTGATGATTGTATTACAGATTAAAATGAAAGCCATGGGAAATTAAACGAATTCCACGGTAGAAAAAATTTATATTGTGATCTTAGTGGTATAAATATTAACATAACGAGAATATTATTAATATTTCCCATTGAAGTGTAAGACATTGTGTAAATGAACATGGAAGATATGTGTTTAGCGTTAAGGAAAATGTTAGGTATTGCAATTATTTGTTTAAAATTTTCCAGTCGATGGAACTCGGTAAAATTCCTCATTGGAGTGCTATTGAAAAATATTTTAAGTCCTTGCAGCAAACATGTATTACTATTCAGGAATATCTCCTGTTTGATCGATTTTCAAGTTAATTTTGTTAAAATTAATTTGGTGAAGAGTTCAATAGTTTACTGTCGCACAAGAAGTTGTTGAGCTATTTGAGTGCTAGTAAGTGCTATCTACATTTTCACAGTTTATAAAGTACCTATAAAGACTTGACATTTTTTTGCTATACCAGCTTATAATACCAACGTAGGAAAAATTTTCAGCCTAATAAATGCTTCGCGGACACCAGAGAGAAACCGATTGAGTGTTGATTTAGTTAAAAATGTATTAACTCAGTTTAATTTCAAAACGTTGTTGCATTCAATTTTGTGAACCGTGCCTGAAAGACAAAATACGTTCTTGAAAATACTTTTAATTTTAATTACTTAATTAAGGGGGGAGATCAAGTATCATCAGGATGATGTCCAGTATTGTTTTTAATACAGTAATATTAAATATACAGTAGTTGTAGGCTATTTGTACACGTTTGCCTACTGTTTGAATTATATTATGTTTTGTATTATATTTTTTAATGTTTTGATCAATCTTAAAACTTAGTATGCATTATGTAGCCATTATAAAAAAGAGGATTATTAGGTTTTGGCTTGCTACCTGAATTTAAAAAAAAACTTCGTCTGTAACATTGGAAATCTGATCACGCAAGCGGTAACTCATGAGTAAAAATCGATGTACGGAACGTTCTAAGCATGTAGCGTATCGGGTCCCGAAAAAAAATATTATTGGATTGTTTTTTTTAATGCGGCATTCATATCATACCGCGCGTGTGAGGTTGAGCACGTAGCGTTCCCGTCAGGTATTCTTTTCGTGATGGAGCGTTCTTGACCGTTCATTGTTCAGACTTGGGGTTTCGTTCAATACCGTTCATGCCTTGGAAGTGTTGAACGTCTGCTCTCTGAGTTCGTGCACAGGAAAATGTCTAATGTTGCTACAACAAAGATGTTTTTTAAAGCTCATAAAATACAAGAAATTTTTAAACAAAAATGTTGTATAACACAGAATTTGTTTTGCCGCAACATGAACACCACCTTAAGGTTGACAGAACAGTAAAGAGGTAACGTAGTTACAATAAAACTTAATGTTACATTAATATCAATAGCTTAATACTATATGATATTGACGGCTCACAGTTAACAAAAAATTAATTTTAGTCACATTAAAACTGTCGTCACAACATTAGACATTTTTCTGTGTGGAGGAAAACAACAGTAACATATATTGGAAATGAACTCAAAGCTCATTGAACTGTTCATGAACAAGAATTTCTCCAACTACAATGGCAAATGCTACCATGATACACTGAAAAAAGAAACTGCTTGGAGGGCGGTCGGAAAGCAGTTAGGACCAATTAACGTATGCAGTGGCACTCTACGTACCTTGAAAAGCCAAACTAAAAAGGAAACTAAATGGGACAACAGTACTATGAAATGATGTTACAATATTGTGATCAGTATCGTACCAATTTTCTATGCAACCCTATATTCTTGGAGGTAGCGTGTTGTGACGCCCTCAGCCTAATAAAATTCAGCTTAGTGTATTTTATAAATTGGATTACAAGTAAACCACGAGGTAGGCGGGCAATTAGATATGTAGGATACGTAGCACGTGAGTGGTGGATCGGGAGCAGATTCGTGTAGATAGTCCATCCACGACTGGAACAGACTTATGAAAATCAACCTTTGAAAAAACACCCTAGCTATTAGCTGCATGCATAGCTAGGGTGTTTTTTTTCCTTCAGATTTTGATTTTCATAAGTCTGTTCCAGTCGTGAATGGACTATCGACACGTGCAGGTATAATTATATTATTTGTTTTATGCTGTAGCTACTGAATATACCTGCTTATACGGCAAACAACCGACGTCTCCAGAATACATTCTAATAGTTTTTCGTAGTCAATAGGACAGTAAATTTACATCAGATACTTTTTCTTTCAAACGACCAATTTTTTTTAAATCCCAAGTATCCCTCTTTTCCATGTTAAAGTTTGAAGTAAAGCAACTGCCCACGGAACACTGCATCCGACTATACAACGTGAATAACTCGTAAAAAAAAGTAGTAGAGACACAATGATAATTGTCAAAAAGTGCTATTTATGCTGTACATTGAAGAATTGTGTAAAAAATATTTTACTAAAATACACTTTTTAAATGCAAAAAGATAATTGATTAAAATAGTTTGTATTTTTAACCAAATTTAAGCATATTTCCATTCTGGGTGCTTCAGAAAGCAGTATTTGCAAGAAAATCTTTGTCATGGAATATCGTCACAATGTTTACTATGATTGCATGTAGGAAAATTGTAATAATAATATAGGAAATTATTTTTATATGCGTCCATTTGTCGCAAACTTTTGTGGCAGTAACTGACGCAAATAAAGTTTATTATAAAAGTGATACCTACGAGACAATCACAGTAAATATTATGATGATCTTTCTTGGAGATTTTCTTGCAAATTCTGTTTTCCGAAGCATCCAGAATGGAAATGCCCTTTAATTTGGTTGAAAATACAGGCTATTTTAATCGGTATTTTTTTTGCATTTAAAACGTATACTTTATTTAAATATTTTATAGTGTTGTAAAATATATACGTTCTTCTTTGATATACATCATAAATCGCACTTTTCTGACAATTTTCATGGTGTCTGTACTACTTTTTTTTTAATGAGTTCTTCACGTTGTATAGTCGGGTGCAGTGCTCCATAAGCAGTTGCTTTACTTCAATCTTAATCCTCGCGAACACACGACATTCGTCTAGATCGATTGCTGCAAGTTGTTTCGACAAACTCGTTTGGGTTTCTGACATGGCGCGAGCTAACTTCGTAGTCTGCTCGTCTCGAACGTGGTGAAAAATATTGCTATCTGGTTCAGCAGACAATACCGCCGATATGTACTCGCTGTCCACACTCGTACAAGGATAGGCCGGAGAATCTCTAGTACAAATAATATTTTACTGCACGCTGTTAACGGTTACTTCCTACTTTTTTGAAGCCCTGCTAAAGTTCTACTTCTGGATATTCCTCCGCCTCGTGCAAACAAAGCTTAACAAATTTTAGAAAATTACACCGTAGGGACAGCGCACCAGATTCGTCCACATCCATTGTAAAATTGTATTGCATACGAACTATGTCCCAGATTTTATTCGTGTTACTTATAAATGAAATAATATAATCTGTAGTTGAAATATATTTTAAACGTTTAATTCAGCTAAAAATAAGGTACATTTATGTTAACACGTGTGTAAAACGTTTGTATTACGTGTCACATTTACGAAACAACCACACACGTCATACATAGGGGGTGATTTTTCAAAGGTTTGGTTCAAAAAGTTTGAAGAAACCGCAAGTAGACTATACAAACCAGTACCACGAACGAGTGAAATATGAGAGTTCGGGAAGGCAGACTTGTTTTGCTGCTGTTTCCATGGATACAACCGTCTTATCCCCACCCCAATTCCTCCTACTGCAACGAACCAACTTTTCAGATGTTTACACACACACAGTCGGCTGACTGTCATCTTGCCCAGTATTTCAACAGAAAATTTTTTTCCGTGGAAACAACTGTACATCAGTCCAGAGGCTGTTCACGGTAGTGAGCACTGAAAGCCCTCTAGTTTGGAATTAGAGTAAATAAATATATTTTATTTTAGTCTTGGACAACTTCCGAGTGCGGTGGAATATACATACTGTGTTTATTACTTACATGACAATGTATATTTAAAAAGGTGGTTAAAGGATAAAATGTGACTGAAAGGACAAAGTAGGGGGGGGGGCGCCTCAGAAGTGCCCACTTTACCGTGAACAGCCTGTAGTTACATAACTGTCTTTAAAGTGCGCTCGTTCGACGGACATACAGTATTGTCTGTATATTCGTTGTTTACGCGTATCTCAACAAATAAATGTCCTGGGAATACGACTTTTCGCCAAAAAATATTTAAAATAAAAAAAACAGTAATCTAACCCCATACTATTTGGTTTTTATAACACCAAGTTTATTATAAGAAGAAAAATTGTACAAATGGGCACAGTCGCATTTTTTAGAGTTTTCCTACGCAGTTTCCTTAAGGTTGAAGTAAATCAACTGCATATGGAGCACTGCACCTGACTGTACAATGTGAAGAACTCATAAAAAAAAAAGTAGTACAGACACCATAAAAATTGTCAGTGTTGACAACGCGCGTGACTGTACAGGATGGTCCAAATGTCTTGGTCACTCCCTTAACTTTCCTTGAGGTTGTGTAGGAAATTTCATTCTCAATGTCAGATGGCCGACACGAGCTCCTACAGTGTGAAGAGCGGCTTGTTGGTAGTGTTTGGGAATATGAACGTCTACGTAAAGGAAAGAGCATAGGGGATGCGCGACAAGTTTTCACGGGACGATTCCACAAAGGAGACCCTACTATAAGGACAATGCTGCGTTGGGAACACAAGCTGTTTCTGACGGGCTCAATGAAAGACAAACCGAAGACAGGACATTTGCGGCGGTGAAGGCATCTGTGCTCTGATCACCCAAGACATCACGGCGGAAACGAGCATGCGAGCTTGTAATCCCAAAAAACCAAAATAAGATGGATGAAAAAGGATCTTGGATAAAAATCCTTTAGGTCAATAGCTGTCAATTATCTCAGCGATACTGACATGAACAAATTACATTCAATATGCGCAAGATTTCGGAGATGTTTTCGACACTCCGACAACGTCTGATTATTGGAATACCTTATGATGTATTGGATTACATTGAGTTTTACTGGTTATGTATGAGTTACAAGACATGTGGACCATCGTGTACTGTCACGTGGTGACGAGGGCTGACGCAGAGCAGGGTTGTGCACACAGGACGGCCACTCGAGAGAACTAGTGGGCAGGTATTGCGAACCGCTGCTGGCTGGAGACTATCTCTGTAATCAAATGGCATTCCATTTATCTATCTGGAGGGCCACGCTGAAGGAAAAGGTTTGTTAGTGGCTGCAAAAAATATTTGGCTGATGTTTTGCAAGGTAGAATTGTGTTTCTGGCGAAGCGCAGATTGTTGATTGTGGTGCACCATAACACGTAAACTGAAAAAGTACTTCTTTGCGGTGTCTTCACACTTTTTAAATCAATTCTTTAAAAAATCGCCACATGTTTGGGTTTTGGCTGTTTCCTCAAATATGTCGTATCACAAGCGTTTCATACTTTTGCTAACGTAAAAGTATTTTTTACTGATTTTTTTTACTTTTATTTTCATTAGAAATTATATTTCATTTCATTTTAACCCATCAGACCCAGTGCACAGAATTGTGATGTACATTATGCATTTGTAGGAAATTTTTGGTCTGTACTGCACTCTGCGAAGCTCAATGACCAATGATCTTGCCTGTGGGTAAATGATTCGCAAACCGTCTTACTGGTCTAGGCCATAGTTGGTTTAAGCCGAACATACAGCCTACAGTTCATTGGCCGTGACGATGACACAAGTGTTGTGTCGACTTAAGTACAGCACGGATCATAAAAAATTTTGTTTGCAATTCCTGAAACCGTAAATTAAAGTGGGTCTGAAATAGTTCTTATGCAGAATAGGTACTATTAGACTGTGTGCGCAAAAATACGGTGCGTTGTTCCTTTGGTGTAATTTTCTAGACTTAAAGGGCCGTACGCCCAGACTCGCCTAGAAATGAAGTATTACTTCCTGTAGTGGAGATTCCAAGTGTCGTTAGATTTTGTATGCCGAGTCCATTTTAGTTGCCTCGCGGAACTTCATGAAATTTAGTTTGGATGGTTACCGTTACAATTTTCTCTCCAAGTCATTTGGCTAAACCAGTTTCGTTAAGGATGGAGGTCTTAATTAAATAAAATAATTAATTATGGTTCCCTGATTTTATTTACAATAACGGCACTCGAAATTCTCTCGGCCCAAATTCTCACATTAAATTGATATCACTTGCTGTTTAAAATTAATGAATTCAATCAATACAATATACAATTACCTCAAGAAATTAATATATTTAATAATTAAAAATCAGTCCTAATAGACCGTGAATAAAGAAAATATATACGGTTATTTTTTTTTTTTTTTTTTTTATAAATTATATCTCCATATTGACAGTTCCAAAACTTACAATAAAGTCCGTATTACATGTTCATTCAGTCCCACCTCACTTTAGTCCAAGTCCTACCAGTCCACAATGTTTTAGAGTCCTCCGAGCCGTCGCCTCGCAATCTCCCGTCCTCGTCCATCCTCTATACGTCACTCGATCGGCTTCCATAAAAAGACTGCCCGCAGTTAAGCTGTGGTTTGTATTTATAGGGTCGAAGGCAATCGCCCAGAAATTTCGCTATATACCGCGTTGCGCCTAGGGCCCTAATTCTCAGAATATTCTTGTGTCGCCTCGATATTTATCGACTTCTCCAGCAGGGAGTGGAGTGAGTGTCGAGGTGGAGAGTCAGACCTCCCACAGCGCCGGTCTGCGCGTAACGGGAACTTCGTGCGTGAGGCGAGAGGTCACATTACTAAGGCCGCCTTTACTACTGATGAGCATAGAAATAACTTACGGTTTATCAGTGTTCGCCAGCAATAAGGGAACAGTCGTTAGTAAGCAGCAAATATTTCTCCGTCAGTAAATTGATAGTTTCGGAGCGTCTGACAGTAGTATTCCCGCGTGCAGGAAAATAATAAACAAGTATGGCGGATACACTAACCTCGCTAATTTTTATACAGCATTTGGACTAACAAAGAATTGTATTGTAAAATGCTTTTTTTTTTTTTAACGTCCCTTGGTTTTATGCTGTAAAGCTTAGCAGGGGACGGTTTACAGGCTAACTTATAACCTAAATGAAATGAACACCCATGCCTTACCCGGGATTCGAACCCAGAGCCTCCCGCACCCCACATCGGTGACGCACCAACCGACTGCGCCCGGCGACTAACACAGTAAACCTTCTACTGCTTTTCGGGCATCTTCTGACGGCACCACAATATTATTAGTGATTGCCTCAGCACCTGTACCTTCCGCGAGTATAATTTCCTCGAACATGACTTGAACTTACCGACAACCTAGAGTTTACCTGACAACACTTGACTTTTTAACGCCAGTAAAATCTGCGATCTCAGTAACGGTTGTAGCCTCGCACAGGGTGAGTACCTCTCATATGCGACCATCAGTGGCCATCAGCAGTATCGGAACAGCAGCTGACGTTACTGAAATTACTCGCCAGTGAAATCCGTGGGTAACGGACGGCGGCCTAAATATGAAGATACCTAATCTTGCCCGACGTCAGATGATCTCAGCCAATAGGAAACAGCTAAAAGTATGACGTTTGCTTCTTCTCCTATGAAATAAAATGGCGAGGTCTTCTCCTCGAAATGCTTATTTTATTATTTTGCGGTTTAAATATGTAGGCTAATTTATTTGCTTGGATTAACTACTCACGTAAAATTTTAAATACTGTAATTTTACATATTTATATACGCGGAACTATCGTTTCTAAGATGATAACGAAAGTATATACAATAATATAATTAACATTTTTAAGGGATTTATGAGGGAAGGCAATAATTAATTATTAGCAATACTCCACCGCTCCAGCGTCTAGACATAGGTATTTTAAGGGTATTTGTACTGATCGACAAAATTTGGAAATCAAATAATAGCAATGATTTCTTAAATATTTGCCCTTGCGTAATATGCTTAATGTTACAGAAAAGTACATTATTGTTTAAATTTAGACATTTGGTAAAACTTTCTATGAATTGGTGCGTACACATTCATGTAGTTTAACTCTTACATATGAAAAAAAAAAAAAAAACTAAAAATGTGTAGAAATGAATATAATTTATTAAATTTAGCGCTATCTAGTTACCTCAGCGTAACTAGTAGTGATGTATACGAATTACTACTCACGTTTGAAAAACGAAACTGTATGAAAAATTAAAAACTGATCTTTATGTAGGGTTTCAGTTCAGTAAATTCATTCTCTTGGCAGGAATGTGAATTATAACTCCCGTCCCAATTTAAATATTTAAATATTAATCTAATACGGGTCTTGCTGTCGCCATTTTCCATAAAATCTCCACTAGATGGTAATTTAAGGAGCTCGTTCTTTTAAAAAGATTGTATGCAAATTCTGTTTTCCGACGCATCCAAAACGGAAATGCGCTTAAATATGGTTAAAAATGCGGACTCTATCGATCGATTATTCTTTTACATTTAAAAAGTATATTTAAGTCAAATATTTTATAAGGTGGCAAAATATATACAATACATTCTTCTTTCATATACAACATAAATCGTACTTTTCTGACAATTTGCATAGTGTTTGTAGGCCTACTACTTTTTTAACGAGTTCGTCACGTTGAATAGTCGGGTGCAGTGCTCCATAGGCAGTTGCTTTACTGCAGCCTTAACAGTGGAGATCCTATTTCTTATTGGCTACACTACACAACTACACGGACAAGCTACGGTACGAGTTGACTTGCGACCGTATTTATGGCTGTTTTATGTATGTTACTAAAGAGGGAGTTAAGAGTTTAATTGTATTGTTGTAGAGGTGACAACGGTAGCAGAATTAAAACATAATGGTTTTGAAATAAAACGGTAGGAACACAAAGCTGTGTTTTTGAGAATGCTGTTCACCAAAATACGTTTTATTTTAATTAGTTATTTGTATGAAATACTGAAGCTAACTCTCTCGCCGAAATGAAACAATGCACATTGAAATAAGATAGCATGAGGTAATTCAAGAAATCTGTAAATTACACTCTTTTTTTTTTTTTCTCACAATTTTTTTTTTGCAGTAGCCTATGATTTTTGTAGAACAGATATTGATTAGCATACATTAAAATTAAGACTGAGCTTTCAGTCGCTCTTGTTAAATTTTCTGTGAATATTGATTTAATTTTTACGTCGCTAAAACACAAGCATTGTGGTTTTTGACATCGCATAATAAAGCTGTGCGATCTAAAGAATTTTATTCGACGAAAGGGTACTTGTAATGAAAGTTGAACGATATTTTGCACAAACATGAAATATTGCAATTTTTCGCGGCCGACACCCTGAGTGGCCCGATATTGAGGTGCGTTGTTTTATCTGGATAAATGGCCCGTGGAGCATACATACAATGAATACGGAAGGCACGTGTCCAGTTGAAAGCGACTGCAAACTGCGTACACGGCTTCCGTAAAAATTACACTTCTCGTGAAAACAGGCTGAGCGTGTGCAAGATTTCGGTCGGCTGCACTCTTCGGGCGATTTTCTCCCCGGCTGGGTTTCCCTTTTGTGGGTACTTAAGGTGATATTTCACATTTTTTAATTTTGGTTATCTGAAAGAGCTTTCGTAAAGTGCCCCCTAAATGCAGTTATTAGTAGTCAAATCGTTATAGTTTTTAAAATGTTACACTCAAAAGTCTTAATTTCCCGAATTCTGCCGCATACTAGGCTTTGCTCCTAGATATATTTTTTCCAGTCAAATTGTATTTAATGCAATATGTATTGTGTGCAGAACATACTGATTCAGCATGAGTGCGATTTATAAACATGTGAGCTAGTATTGGCACTCTGAATTGTGTTGGAAATAAGGGCCAGACTTGTCGTAAATATATTTTTGTTCATTCAAGCGAAACTTTTATCATTCATTTAATGAAATTGTAGAGGAAAAAGTTGGTTTTGTTCCTTTCGTAACTTGTAACACAAATGCAGTTTGCCGCGCTTAGACTCCAATTAAACACTTTGAACCTGCATATAACACTCTTGTGTCGAAATTTGAGTGTAATGTTTTGAAAACTATAATGATTTGACAACTAACAACTGCATTAAGGGGGCACTTTTCGAAACCTCTCTCAGATAACCAAATTGCGGGGGGGGGGGGGGAAATGAGATCACCTTAAGGTGGCAGGCCGCAAAACGGTGTACAGAGCTCCAGTAGAAAACTTTTATTAAAAAACCGTCCAAGGTGTCTGAGTGAGGCCTGCTTACGAATAGTATTTAAGGAACTTTACCCGTCTCTATACGTTTTTCAGTCCCTCCATTTCTCTCTAAAGTATGTTTTTGTGGTAGTAAAATAAGGAATAGAGACGTGCATCGAACCTTAATTGTTATTATTACGTCATAAAATGGTAGGGTCTCCAGTGAAGTCTTATATAAAGGTGCGTTATCGACGGCATGGCTGCACGCCAGTTCAGTGCTATGCGCGTAGAAGCGTTGGGAGAGTTGCTGCTCATGTCTCGGTCACCCCTAGCGCTCCCACGCGTTTAGGCCTCAGACGTGCAAAATTCCTTCAACCAGGCGGCCACCTTAACCGTGTTCAACTGTCGCTATATCGTCTGCTATGTTTTGTGGTTATTTTACGATTTTGTGACAGCATTAACGGAAATTTGATCTAGTCAAGAAACCAGTTTCAAAAATTACTTTCACCTACTCCCCCTCGCCCCCCCCCCCCCGGTCTTCCTCACGCTCACACACACACACAAAATTACTATTTTAAACTTATTTTTTGTACCAATATTTATTGATAAATTTGCTCAAACGTAGTTTGATGAAGTTACTGGTAAGACATAAAGCAATCACCTTGGTCATATGCAATTTGCATTTTTTTCCTTCCGATAATATTACTTTATATTTTATCGTCAAATGAAAAGCTTTTGAATAACCAAATAATGAATTTAACTTGAAATTTCTTTTGGGTATTCTGGCGACTTCAACTAGGCTCGCTAATGACGTACAGGTATAACAAAAATGTCATGACTAAACGTATAAATTTAAACATTTAGAAATTCCCTTAATTACTGTTGTAAATTACTTTTATACTGATTTTGCACTTTCATCAGGCTGCTATTTTGTATATTAAAACACATATGGCATTGGTACTGAAAATATAAAAGAAAAGTTTGGAACTTTAATTTCTACCATTATGTAAATGTTATGACGTGTGTTTTTTTTTTTTTTTTTTTTCGCATTTATCATTACTTCCGGTAATTATTTTACTCGTGGCATAGAACAATTTTCTAAAATTGCCAAAATAGGCTTGTGAAATATTTAGAATGTGAGAATTTTTTACTCTCGAAATATTAAGACATTTCGCATTTTACAAAACAAAAATCAAAAGGGGATAATAGAATATGTCTAGAAAAAAAGACAAAGTGTGCTGGAAATATGCCTAGCATAATTGAGTAGATTGTGAATATTAGTGAGGTTGCTGATAAAGGGCAGATGAGACATTTTACGCAACTTTCACGGTAATCTATTGGAAACAGCGCTGGCAGTTTTTGAAAGCCCTCCAGCACGTCATAAGAGGACGTGGTTTCCGAAGCGAGCGAAATTGTCGCTCTTGTTGCTGTTATTCCACTTTGTGGCTACAGCGTGAAACGACCGCTCAGTTCGATCGAGACACTAGCCGTGTCCGAATTTTCTATTTTGATTACTAATTCGACCACTTGACCAAATTAAGAGGCTGTTTCGCACTACAAGTTACGGGTCAATGCCTGCCCCGTTCATGCTTCTCTGTGTGTGTGTGTGTGTGTATGTGTATATATATATATATATATATATATATATATATATATATATATATATATATATATATATATATATATATATATATATATATATATAAACCGTTCTCTATATCTCTCTCTCGTTGACCTCGCTGTCAACGTGTCATACCCGTCTTACAAACGTACTACGCAACATTCCGTAGTAAATGCTGTTCACGGTGAAGTTAGCACTTTTGAAACCCAACATTTGAAAAAAAAACTGCTCATGACTAAGTAGGTTCTACAGTATACGCTGTAATGCATTGCTCATAGTGAAAAACTGTTCACGATAAAGTGAGCACTTTTGAAATCAACTTCAGAAAAAAGTTTTTGCTCCTACCTGCATATATTTAACTGGCGCACTGAGTTACATGCGCCCAGTAAAGTTGGTAACGATGGAGGGGAAGTAGTTCCGTATCTTAACGTCGAATAAAAAGTGTTACGTAACCATTTTTGATAATTTAAATTATTTGTTTCGCTTTCTGTTTTTATTTTATTTATTTTTTTATAAATTGAAGTATAAAAATGAGCAGATTTGTAAAATATGTACTATTCTAATAATTTCACAGTTTCACTTGACCGACGCATTAATAAAGTGATGAGGCCCATGATAATGTTAA
Source organism: Dryococelus australis (assembly GCA_029891345.1). NCBI lineage: Eukaryota > Metazoa > Arthropoda > Insecta > Phasmatodea > Phasmatidae > Dryococelus > Dryococelus australis. Next base: position 150,129,724 of record CM057009.1, read on the forward strand.
TTTTACATAAGACGGAAGAATACAAAATGGCATACAAGTAGATCTTAAGCAGAGTTTTCAAAAGTGCTCATTTTACCGTGAATAGCCTATACAATCTTGCATTGCCTGTATTGCAAGTGCAATGCTGAAGTACGTGGTCACTGAAGGTAGTGTATCTTGTTTGATGCACATTAGGTTCTGAGTGCTCGTGTTTGTAACTGTCTTACATTCCTAACAATCCCGTGGTTTTACTTGGGTGGCTATGAATGAAGTGGTCTCGCCTATGGCAATGTTGGGTCGTGTGTCTGTTGAAATAGACCTCGCTCGCTTTGGAACGATGCGCTCTCTTTTGGGTAAACAAACGCAGCTTGCGATGAAAACACTTCCGAGTTTTCAACCGCAGTTATATTGATTGTGAACATATACCCAGGCAGTCAAAATAACAATCAGAAACTACCGTGTGCTACGTTTCAAATGATACGCCCCTTTACAATATCAGAAATTATTTTATCGCCATATTCTCTTGTTGAGTGCAATCAATACCTGCAATGTCCAAAAAAACTGTTACACGTTTAAATAGTCTCATTATATACGGAGCCTTAAAAATATCTAAGCTAACGGTCGTATGAAATACAACACCGTGCTCTCCGGGACAATAGAGACACGGTCTTAATTTCCACGCGGCGGAAGGATACAAAATAAGAAACGTAGATCCTGCGCAGGGCTTACAACAGTGCTAAATTAAAATAAGCATGCCATGCGTAAATGCAGAGGCGTAGCCAGGAATTTACTTCGGTGAAGGGGGGGGGGGGGGGGGATACAAATTTATATTTTCGGAAGAAAAAATATTAAAAATTGTTATTTAAAATATTATATACAGTCAATGGATTAATATACAGAGTGGGAACCTCAAAACGCTATAAATATCCTTCACGTTCAAGGGAGATCAAACATATCATATTTAAAAAAAATTTAGTTGTAGGTCTGTATATATATATATATATAATTTTCATTTGGAGGAGGGAGTGTGGGGTATGTCACTATATCGTCCCACTGGTTATGCCCCTGCATAAATGTTGTGGGAAATTACTTACCCCTGTCTTGTTGTGTTGTTCGTGCTGTGTTGTTTTTTACCTGATTTGTCGGTTGTTGGTGTGGCGGATCTCCGCCGAGACTGCACGGAGGGCTCGCCAGGGTGTACCGTCCTGTCCCCGGTCTTCTCCTGCGTGGTCCGACGGCGCCAAATTCACGCACGTAGCCGAGCGACTCCGCTCGCTGCGGCGTCTCGGTGTCGGCTCGCACCCGGCGTGGTTCACCCGACTGCGCCCTCGTGCGACCTTCGGCCGCGCACTCGAGCGACCTTGATTGTACGACACCCGTCACTTTCAATCGCCGCGCCGATTGCGTTGAAGAGGGCTCTCCGCACTTCAAACTCGGAAATGGGACATCAGCAGGTTTTTTGTCCCCAAGTATTAATTTATTGCATCCGTAAAACATCGCGACAGTACTTGCGCCTAGAGGCTGTTCACGGTAAACTGGAGGAGGCGCGGTGGCTGAGCGGTTAGCCTGCTCGCCTCTTACCCAAGGCGAACCGGGTTTAATTTCCGGCCAGGCCACTCTCGGATTTTCGCATGTAGAAATGATGCCGAAAGATGCCCGTGATCGGCGGGTTTTCTCGAAGATCTCCCGTTTCCCCGTCCTCTCATTCCGGCGCTGCTCCATACTCACCCTCAATCACCCTCATCGACTCTCAATACCTCTATGTCAAGAGCCGCCCAAATCTCTTCACTCACGCATGGTAAACTGAGCACTTTCGAAAGCCCTGCTTAAGATCTTGTGGTTTGCACATTGCGTATTCTTCCACTATATGTAAATTGAACATTTTAACAACCTGTCTGGCCACTTTATTAATACGTAAGAATTAATAAAATACGAAAGTAACCATTTCGGTAATCGTAAATGTTTCTGTGGCACTTTTAATTCAACGTTAGAGTGTGGAACTACTTTCCTTTCGTTGTTACCAACTTTACTGGACGCATGTTGATCATTTTACCCTTTTAAGTATATGCAGGTATGGACAGTGACATTTTTCAAAAGGATGATTTCAAAAGTGATTACTTTATCGTGAACAACCTTTAGTCTGTTATAGTCTAATCCCGGTTTATTCACACTTTTAGAATAAAATTCTTTGAAAAATAACCCAGTGTATGTGCTTGGTTGTATCTTAGATATGTTATCTATCACAAGCGTTTTATACTTCTGTTAACATAAAAACTATTCATTTTTGTTACATTGATCTTTTAATTATATTTTATCTATAAATTTTAATATTCAGTTTATAAATAAAATTAGTAAAAACTGGAAGAAAATAGGTCTGTTGGTAATGCCTAGCAAGAACTAGTTGTTCCATGCAAAATATTTCTACGTGTTGCAGCTCACACCTGCCGCGAGCTCCCGTTATGTATGGTCTGGCTCTGTGGGGGTGACCTACCTCTATTCTCCTTTCCCCTCCCCCGGACGGACGCGCTCGCTGCCTTGTTGCCCCACTCCCTTGGGTAGTCCAGGAATGATTGACAGCGGCGAGACCTGGCTGACGTCACAGCCCCTTCTGCCCCTGCTGGAGAAGCCGACAAATGTGGAGTGGGCGCAAGAACATTCTGGGTATTAGGACCTCGACGCGACGCGGGATTTAGCGAAATTTCTGGGTGATGGCCTACGACCCTATAAATAATGCAGAGGTCCAGCGGTCAGCAGTCTTGGTAGAAGCCTTTTGGCCAAGTGCGGAGTGCGCAGTCAAGTGCGAGACGACTGCGGACGAGTTATTCGTGGTGTGAACGGACGAGAGGGCGTGGAACCCGCCGAGTGAAGTCTACTGTGCGTGAGGGCACTCGGAGAACTTTAGAACATTGCGAACTGGCGGGACATGGACTAAACTAAACGGGGACTGAATGGTCATGTAATACGTATTTTATTGTAATTATTAGAACTGTCAAATATGGACATATAATTTATAAAAAATTGAATAATGTTTTGATACACTGTCTATTGGAACTGATTTTTAAATATTTAATTTCATTGATTTCTTCGAGGTAATCTTAAATTTTATTAATTAAAGGCATTAATTGTAAACAGTGAGTGATATCAATTTATTGTAAGATAAGTTGAGAGAATTTCGTTTGTTATTAATATAGGATGTTATAATTAACTCTTATTTAAATTTAATTAAGACTTTCATCCATTAACGAACTTTGTTTAGGCCACTGACTTTTAAAAGAGAAATTGTAACAATATTATTGCACTGCGCGCGCACGAATGCAGTGCACTGTCTCATTGGTGAAATTTTCTAGACTTGGTTACCCTTTGTTTACATAACGTGGAGGAATATTCTGAAAGTAGAATCTTAGCGGGGCTACAGTAAAGCTGTTAAGATGTTGAACGACAAAATTCGACCACCAATCTATTATGACTCAAGTATGACGGCGATGTCTTATTTATGATGCCCAAATGTGGCCGCCTTCAGTATGTCATCGCGTCATAAGTACGTATACCCTATACAAGATATACAGCCAGGTTTATACTGTGACAGTTTTCTATATAATTAGCAACACTCCGCTCGCAAACACCATAATACTTCCTTCTATGAAGAATACATTTTGTTGGCTTTGTCGTAAACGCCTATCTTTAAAATCAAAGCTCTGAGGTAACATTTCATTAACATGGAATTCCCGCATACTTTGTGACGACTGCGTGCTATTAAGCAAAATGCAGCCCTTTAGGATTAGAAATTGTTGCCCGCCTCTGCACCAGCTATCGCTCTATTTATGTTTTTGTGTGTCGAGTAAAAAAAAAACTAAATTCGTTATTTAAAATTATCTAAGATACAAGTCAATACAATTCGGAAATCTATGATGATATGCTTGGTACTATTACATAACCCTTTTCTCATTAACGAAACAATGCTATGTAACAGAATCCTTTATGATACGGACAGTAAAATTATCAAAACACTGTTTTTAAGGGACTTGTGTTGTAAATACATGCTGTGATAAGTTCCTCATATCGAACTGCTATCACCACCACATTTAAGTATGACTTGTTAATATAGGATGGTCCATCTAACGTGGACACCCACAAAATTTCCGGAACGATTGCAGATCACGAAATGCGATTTTCGGAAAATAAAAGTACGTACGGGGGCAAATAATTTTCCCCAAAGCGACTGTTCGTAACACGTCTATGGACAGAAATAATTAAAACATTCATAATTTTTCCACTGGAAACATACATTTCAATGGCATATGAAAGTAGTTGCAAAGAGGAATCCAGCGGTATAGCATATGCAATGGAAAGTGACACAGAAACACCACGAAATAATGTGCAAATATGACGAAGTTAAGTGGGCCGGTAGCATGGGGCAGTGGACCTATACTCACAGCTGTAAGCAAGCAACATGCACCGTGATTCATCCTGGAGGAAAAGTTTTCTTGTAGCAGCGTAAAGCTTATCTTAGTGGCGCATGGAATGCAATATTGGACAAAGGAGAGCACTGCAGTGGAGGGAAGACTGGCAATGTGAGTGCAAGTGTGGTATCAGTACATTTCTGGATTGTGTTGGTACCTGAATTAAACGTAGATTTTCCCTAGTCATTAAATGTACTGAGTAATGAGTGCATACAGATGCGCAACAATAATGGAACAAAAGAGCACAGTTATGGTTGAAATGCTTCACATTGGATATTTTCACAGCATGTACTCGATGTGTTTACCATCGACAGCAATAACACATCTGTTAACACATATAGCGAGTGACGAACAACCTGAAATGTTTCTTGCATAATGACTCTGCAAGCTGCCACAATGCGTTCCTGCACGTCTTGTGGCGTCGCGTCGTAGGAACCGTGTTGTACACCCTACTTTCAGGGTGTTCCACAGGAAAAAAATCGAGAGGTGTAAGGTCGGGGGTGCGAGCTAGCCATCTTAAAACATCACCACGCCCTAACCACCAGTTATGAAACGTTTAATTTAATAATTGCCTCGCCACCAAAGCAAAGTGCGCAGGACAACAATCATGCTGAAACCACATCACGACGTATGTCGAGTGGTATGTCTTCCAGAAGTGCCGGTATCTCTGATGAACTGGATGTATGTATAGACGGCCATTGTCCCTTGCATGAAGTTTGGCCCTCAAACGTGTCCACACCACACGTTCACTTTCTACTGTCGCTTGTGATCCACATGCCAGACCCAACGTGGATTCTCCATCGTTCAGTAGTGCATATTTCGTAAATTTACTCGCTTATGTTTTGTAAATGTCGCTATATCGGTAAACAGAATGCTATTCAGAAAATTGCTTTCATCTCTTACAAACATCAGAACAATCCTGCAAAACTGAACACGCTGCTGGAAATCACATTCATGTATTGCCTGATGAAGAGCCACGTGATAGTGATGGAATTCCCGTTGGCGCAGTATCCATAACACACTTGTTTTACTTATATCTACGAACCTGGAAAGTTATCGCGTACCCATGTGGGGGTTTAGCATCGACACGTTCCAACACATCGTGTTGATGCGTCTCGCCCATAGCAGTCTTTCGTTACACTCGTGTTTTGGAATTCCAATCACCTCGTAACAAGAGACGTATTCAAATTCGTATCGTTTGCCTTGAAATGTACATCCGAATAGGATACCTTTCACCATACATTTGGTTGGCTTGCTTGACATTTCTACCACTCACCGTAAATAATTAGTGTGACCAGTTTTTCCTCATTCGTGAAATTAATTGCCTATGTACAGTCACACACTGCAGTACCACTTAACATAACAGATTACAGGGACGGGTACTGCGCTGCTATTAGGAAGCCGTCCCGCCAGGATGAGCCACGGCGCGTGTTGCTTGCTTACAGCTGTGTGTACAGGTCCACTGCCCCATGCTTCACTCTAAATCGGAATCAGTTATTTTTTACTGATTGTCAGTTGAAACTGCTCCATCCAGAATCTGTAGAAAAAAGATCACTAATTCATAAGTTAAAAGAAATCTAGTAATTCAAGCAGTAGAAAACTACTTATTTATAGTTGTTATTAATAAGTAAGCACAGAGCTATCCTTTGTGATGAAAGTTAGGTACGATTTATTTTGTCGCAGAACACAAATATTGCCTACACAAAAACGTTTTTGGAGGTGATTGGGCTCGAACCTCCGCCCATAAAGCAAACATGCTGAAGCTTTTATCATCAGCCATATCCACTGTCCTACTTTACCACTGCCAAATGTATGCTCGTATTATGGGTACTGAACCACAAAATGTAATGTCAAATATTGCTGTAAGTTTCGTGGTGTGGAAGTATTTCTTGTCGAAATATATAGATTTTCTGCGTAAGTACATGTATTTGCAAAGTTCGAAAGTCAATCTATCTTTAGTTTAGTTCGGATTATGAGCTTTAAAAGATAAATATAGGGGTTTCAATGTACGAGGTTGTCGATGTCCACTAGTATTCGCCATTTTACAATGCATCGAGACACTGCAGATTTAAACTGTTATATTTAGTGGCAGATAGATCAGTGCTAATTTTACCGACTCGATAGTGCGGTGATTCAATAAGAAAAGTGGACTTACACCAACAAAAGTTTTGTGGTCTCTGCAAGTTAACAGATCAAATAATGAGTAAACGACAAATTTTATAAAATATTGCATTGTTTCTAACGTTCCACTGTCTAATTAGCGCAGTTATTATTACTCTATCTGTCTCTTCAAAATAACATTTCATTCTGTAAACTGTTGCATTGTAAAATAGCAGATACATATAAAACACCGACAACACCGTTAAAACCACTATATTTCTCTTTTAAAGCACACAATCTGAACTAAGCTTAACTTAGAATGACTTTCGATCCCTACAAAGACATGACCTACGTATGCATAATATGTGTATATTTCGACAACATGAAGTACTTTCACGTTACGAAAATTACAGATATTCGCCATTGTATGTTTATGTTACTACGCAAATGCGAGACTGTTTCTCTCAGTGGCAAAGTTGCAGAGTTCGTAGAACGTCAGCCAAAAGAATCTAGATGTGTTGCGTTTTGGGGTGGCTGTTCGATACCAACCACCTCCAAAATTTCCTTGTGTGTACATGTAATAATTTGGTTTTGCGACAAAATAGTTGTATAACTAATTTATTTCAAACCGTAATGCAAGGTTTTCAGTTCTTGTGCTTTTTATTAATCGACTATAAATAACTGATTTTCTACTGATTCCGGATGGAGCAGTTTCAACTGACAATCAGTGAAAAATAACTGATTACTATTTAGAGTGTTCTGGCCCACCTAACTGAATCATATTTGCACATTATTTCGTGACGTTTCTGTGTTACTTTCCATTGCATATGCTATATCTCTGAATTCCTCTTTGCATGTACTTTCAGATCTGTTGAAATAAATGGGTTTTTTCCAGGGAAAAAATTATATGTGATTTGATTATTTATGTCCATACACGTGTTTCGAATAGTCACTTCGCGGCTATTTACATGCCCCCGTACATAATTTGAATTAGCGAAAACCGCAATTCGTGATTTGCAACCGTTCTGGGAATTTTGGGGGTGTCCACGATATGCGGACCACCCTATGTTTGTATCGCTGTGAGAACATCACCGATGCAATTCGCAGATGTCACACATATTTGGAAATACCGTTTAAGAGGCCAGTCTGCCTTGTGCTGTTTTCCACGTTTAAGACAGAGACTCGCGCAAGCAATAAGAGCGACATGTGCACTCCGGTAAATTACACATTCATCGGAGAAAAACAGTTTACCACGCTGTGGGAATGTCGGAAACACCTCAAGCAATCTTGCGCATACTGAATGTCGTTTGACAGCTGTTGGTTGTCTAAAGGATTTCAATCCAAGATCCTTTTTCATGTCTCTTAACAATGTGTTTTTTGGGATTGCAAACTCGGATGCTCGTTTCGGCAGTGCCTTCCTGGTTGATCGGAGCACAGATGCCTCCCCGCCGCATGTGTGCTGTTGTATTGTACTTTTAGGAGGGCCTTCTTTGTGGAATCGTCTTGTGAAATTTCGTAACATCCCCTATGCTCTTTCCAGTATGTGGATGTTCATATGCTCAAACACTACAAACAAGCCGCTCTTCAACACTTTAGGAGCTCATGTTGGCCATCGGACATAGAGAATGGAATGTCATACACAACCTTAAGGAAAATTAAGTGTGTGACAAGACATATGGAACATCCTGTAGATTCAAACTGAGTCAGGGAAACAGATACTCATTTCGGTAAACGAGGTACAGGTTGCAATGTAAAGAGACGGAACAATCTGCTTGGGAAGATGGGAGCGGGTAAAGAAGTTGCCAATGCCAGTGTCAGGGAACTATCACTACCCCAGTATTCAACTTTGGGCGATTTCACAAAACCGGCTCCTCCCAAGAGCGATTTCAGTGGAGTTATACCACTTCGCGAGTGATTTGACCTTCAGCTCTTATCACACTGTCAAATTTTCGCCTTTTTCGTTTAGAAAATGTGTACCTGTATTCCAAATCGCTCCATCAACCTAAGTACCAATGACTGGGACGAGTACTGCAGGTCGTGGAAGGTTTCGGTTTTTCCCCATACAGCGATAATGAAGCCATCGGGTCGCCAAGTAAAGCACTGACGAATTCGATATTTGTCTTTGATGACATTGCCTGCGAGAAACAGACTTGTATTCAAGAGTAGTTTAGCGTCGGACGGCACGCGAACGTTGACTGTACCTCGGCCAGACTTTTTTGCGCATACTCAAAACAACTGCTTCGCAATAATGCTAATGTGTTGGTGCTGTTTCGCATGGACGATATGAAATTGTGGCATACTTACGACGACCAAGTCAATACGGACATGACGTTCGCAGAGTTTAAGGATGTGTGCGCCTTATGCTGGAACGAGTAGTACTGATTTCTGGTGATCGTAAAAGATGAGCCTCTATATAATGGAAGGTACAGGTGCGGCTTTTATCAGTTTATAGTAAGACACTAGCCATGAGTCACAATACAATTTCCAAGTCCGGACATGGTCTATACTCCAATGACGAGGATGGAAATGCGCCAACGGAAGCTCTCCTCGCCGATGTTCGCAGGGGTCAGTCGTTTCTAGGGGCAAAAGATCGACAGCGAGAAAAATGAAGTAGTGGAAGATTTGGGGACTACCGAACGGCACGTAGGGGGTCTGGAGGCATGGATAATAGACCTGACAAATATGTCGTATGTGCAGAGACGGGAAGAATTGAAGACTCTTGAAAAAACGTTAATGTCCAACTGGCAGCCAAAACCAATGTTACGAGGCATAGCAAGAATGTTCTGGATGCGATCATCGACCGACTGGAAAGCATCGAAAATTTACTTTCCTCAACTCGAGAGTGTGTGTGTGTAGTTGTGTGTTTATTCCATTCTATGAATGATGGCAAAGTTCCCGGTGGAACCGGCGCTGGCCTCTCCATCCTCCCCTCCAGGTGGCCGACACATATTAAAAGGTCATACCTAGAGCGCTACTTTCTAACCTTTACTTTTAACCCCCGCAAAACAAAATCTAAATCAATATGAGTGATGGACGACCGAATCGAACTGGTGACTGAGCTGCAGCGAGCAATCGAAGCTGTTCACGCAAAATATGTACTTGCGAAAAGTTACAAACGGGCTCTCGAGAATCGAATGGAAGAGGCTTACAAGCCAATAACCAGCCGTCTGATGAACTTGGTCGAAAACGCCAGGAGGAAGCTTTGCCTCGGCTAGATATTAAACATGAGATCAAGGTGGAAGGATCTACCCCGCCACGTGAACGGAAAAGAAGCCCGGAATTGCCCGAATCGGAAGGTGACATCATTAGCGACGAAGATGATCTGGCCCTGATTGATTTGCTGCGTGGACGGGACCTTAAACTATCGCGAGAGCGTGGACCCGAGATGGGAATGCTGGTCGGGCACTACATCTCTTCCTACTCCGATCGGAACAGCGACTTCCTACTCCGATCGGAACAGCGACCATAAGTATGGCCTGCCACACCGCAACGAGTAATGGTTTCTCGGAAACAAGGAAGTGAAGTTTATTCCGGGAGATGTTATGCAGCTCGACAAGCACAAGGTGAAAATGACACATGGTCTATGCGAACTTTTATTTCGTAGGCGTCCCGGACACGATACCGAATCAGATTTGCAGCATACCATCGCCTCCTACAGACCAGTCGTGCTCATTATGCAAACGATAACCATAGCCTGGCCTCCAAGGTCGCCCGACGTGAACCCGATTGATTTATTTTGTGCGGGAATATTACAAAGATGTTTACTCCCCAGGATGCCACATTTTGAGGAACTAACAAGAAAACTGTAAGATGCCGAAGCAACCATCAAAAACAATCGAATGACATTTTGATGCTTTCAAGAGAACTTATTCTGGCGATGCCGCATTTGTAGTACAAGAGGATCTTCATTTTGATAATTGTTTGTATGTGTTCCAATAATCGCATGTTTAACCCGCCGTAATTTGTTTTTATCACATGTTTACTTAACTCACACGAATTATAATTTTGCACATACTGCATTTCTAATCACATTCTTAGGATTAAGCCGTAGAAGTTGCACAGAATGTGCAGGGTACGTCTGATAAAACGAAGTTTTTGAAGTAGGTAAGAATCGCGTTTGATGTGAACTTTTTTATTTTTTAAACGTCTCCAAATGTCATGGACAAACTACACTTTCCGATTTTTCAGTTTTTCAATATTTTTCTCGGTGCCATGCTAAGACATATGAATGTAAATGTTTTATCGGATTGACAATTCAGTCAGCTAATCCAAAACAAATATGCAATCGTCTATCACATTTATTCATGTCGCCATACCAGTATGTATCGTAGAACTGCAAGTAAAGCACAAAACATAAAAAATATATTCATTGCCCCATGATTAACAATCGCTTAATAAGCATAGGGGTGTTTCGGATAGGTCTTGAGGTCCTCTTACCTCCTTGCTTCGGCTTGACACTACTTTCTGGGACATTCTATATATTAAAAAATAGATGCTGACTTTACGATGTAATAACTCACATTATTAACGGCGTTTTACCTACTTGCATTTTTAATTCTCAGTTGGAAGTTAATTTCATTAATGATTGTTAAATACTGATATATTTACTGGATATTTATAAATGTAATGAATCGAATATTTATTTAATACTAATGTCTATAGCTATTCGGGAAATAAAAGCATTTAAAGACCCGGAAAGCGATGTGTTTTGGCGTTTTGGCGAGCACCCCCTCCCTACCACACCAGGTATAACTGGTGGTGGTCCCACCCAATGCCGATGACGCGCCAGTTCGTGCGGATAGTTTGTATACATGAGTACAGATAGCGTTCCGCGGCCACGTCGTCACTTTGTACATTTTCTGGGTCACTCCATTCCAATAGGAAAATAAATGTATAACTTGATATCACCAATATCAATTTTATTACTCGTCTTTGTTCCTCCCCGCTGACTGAGACTGGAGTAATTTTTTTTAGATTTTCGGAGTACCGATTTTTGAGATTTTTTTAATTATTAGATTTTCAAAAAGCTTAAAAATCAGTCTGCCATTATAATTTTAATTGCAATTTTCTAAAAATCTTTGAGAGTTACAGACTTGTGCGAGGTCTCATTTTAAAGCTTGTTAGATGGACTTTCATTTTATATACATCACTGTATATTTTGGAACCCTATTTTTTTTTTTATTTAGTTTTGTAATTACATATAAACGAATTTTTTTTTTTTATGAAAAAAAAATCACATTTATTTGTACATTGATCTTGAACATGTAGTCAAAATTGTATGACGTGTAAAATTCTAATTTTCTTGTAGACTTCACTACATTAAAAACAAGTTTTTGTAGGTATACATATAGTGTGTTTGGTTTTTATAAATGTAATGAAATACATACCTACATGTAAAGAGCCCTCCGATTTCATGGCTAGTATCTTGGATGCCTTTTCCATCTCATTTCGAGTTAATGTGTGTGTTTCTCCCTCTTACTGTTGATGGGTCTACACGACAAAGTACAAAATTCACTGGCGCAGTAAGTACATCTGGTTTCCTAGGGTATGAGAATGAAGTAGCAGGTCCAGCTGGTTGCAGAAAACAGATTGTTGCTTCACTCTTCACTTCATTAGTTGATAAAACACATCCTATCCACCAAGAATTATCGTAAGCACATGCCACGAAACCGATCACTTATTCAAGCAAAACATCTTTTACTTCTGTGTGGATTCTTACTCGATGTATATCACTTTTTTGGGAGGCTAAAAACACTCTAGTTTCTATTTTTTGTGCAGATACACGGTGAAAAGCACGCAATTTCAGAGTTCCTGTTACATCTACAGCTTCATCAAATCGCTTTTCTAATATTTTCTCTTCCTGTAGATACTCTTTATTGGTAACATTGAAAAACATCACCGCAGTTGTATTCTTCCTTGCCCACTCAAACCGCTGTTTAGGTGTCATGATTTGGTTTGACAGAGGGTTTTGAAGACTAGATTTTGCTGCAAGCCTTTTAATGGTGCTTTCAACACCATCACATAGTCCCTTGCCATGCACAGTGGCATAAAAATGCCACTCTGCATCAATCCCATGAAAATCATTACTGTGGTAGCACAGATTTGCAAAGTTTTTCCTATTTTTGTATTGGACTGCAGACCCTTCAGAAAAATAAAAGATTTTCGTCAAGTTTGGAAGCATCTCTTTTTTTAATAAATTAATCAGTTTCCTGTGAAATGCATGCATCAAAATAGTATAATGTTTTAAACACTCTGAAATGCAAACAAAACTCTTGTGCCGTACTTCATCATTATGCTTGTACACTACAAATGGATGAACAGTGGCCATTGAATTATTCCAGTTGAAAGATTGTGCTTCATCTTGTAAAACAAAAGAATAGTTTTCTGCAAAAGCATACGTCACCACAGTTTCATTTGAACTAAGTGTACTTTTTTTATCTGAAAAAAAAAATGCAGATTGCTGTTTGGCAAAAATATCGTGTCGTTTCAAGGCTTTTAACTGGCTTGAAAACTCTGCGGCAATATTCTGTGTTGATTTACAAATAGTTTCAAAAGTTCACCGATTAACTGAGACCCACTGCTTGTACATGATATTTTCTATTATATCTTCTTCAAAATTTGTCAGTAAAGCTTGCTTGATATCAGTGATGCCAGGACATGAAACACATGAAACACATTCATCTAAGTGACAGCTCTGTCCTAGAGGGTTACACATTTTTGCCTAACAGTCTTGCTATGTTTTCAAAGGTTTGTCATCTCCGTGCAGAAAATTTTTATTTAGATTACCTCCAGCAATCATTAGTTTCACATTCTGGTGTGTTGTACATACACATGCAACATGTGTTCCACTACATCCTACTATTACACAATTCTTTGGTCGAAGGTCGGCAAATTTGGAAAACCTTATCTTTTGAAGTGGGTGCTTGGTTTTGAAATCTTCATAAATTTCACGTAGGTTCCCCAATATGTCATTTTTGAACTTGAATTCGAATGTCATCATTGTTTGTCATGGAAACATGATCTTTCTTTCCTGGCATTTATCTGCTGACTTCATCACTGCAATCAAATTATTTTACTATAACGACTGTTTCTTCATCCAACATTTTACCAGGCTTTGGGTCAGCGGTGGATAAAATTATTTTGTCTTTTTGTAGTGGTTTAGCTTTACTAGCAAAATAGTTTGTTACTCCAAATTCCTTTTCAATTTTACTCCATGGCCAGCTTTTCGGTAATACAGTCAAAATGTGTAGTTTTTCATTTGGTTTTGCATCTTTGAATTTTTCTTTGTTGTTCAACTATCTCTGAATCTGTATTGTTAGTGAGACCATTATCAGAATCATATTCAACATCATTATAGGATCTTTTAATCTTTTCAGTTTTTTCTGTTCGGTACTTCTTAGAACTGTGCATTTTCTTCTTACACACCGGTGACTCTCCAAGAGAAGTCAAAAAAACATTTAAATGAGCTAGTGCAGCATCTTGATGTACATATCATCACTGGGACCAGGCTGTAGGCCTATGTCTTCAGGATTAGAGAACTTTTCTTTCCCCAACTGCAATTTTTATGATGTTAAAATTTTCATATGCCGTTAAATTCCATAATTTAATTAAACTATATTCTTTGTAACACTGCTTCAATTGTTTTGTATCCAATGTCCCGTCCCTTCTTATTATAAGGGTTACAACAATAATTCGATAATTTCCTCTCACCTTCAATTTTATTTCATTGAAGTTGCAGCTTCATGTCAGATAAACTTGAAATATAACTCAAAACTCTATACATATAATCATCATTGAGACACAATGATATGTGTATACTTGAAGAGCTAAACCAGAACTGAGCAGATCGGCTCTCAGAGTGTAGAAGTAGAATAGAGAACAAAGAAACTGTGACTCACTGTGCAGTTGCATGGTTTTTAATTAGATAAGGTCCTTATCTACCGTCACATAAAAACTCCCTAGCGAAAACACAGCTATCTGTTTATCTATTCCGTCTCATGTGTCTGGGCAAGCAGACTATTTGCATTTTCCACTCTACAGTGTATTATTCACTATAACTTGGCACTATTTTGACACAGTGAGTGTCAACACGAAAGCACCTAAATGTTTACAATTAACAATGCACTATAAATATATGGTGTTTATATGGAATTCGGCAGAAAAACTGCTAAAATAAATAGGCTACACTAATAAAAGAGTTAATGTAATTAATATTCTAGGACTGAGTAATAGTTAACCTAATAAGTAAAAATCTCATCCCCATGCAGTTTCAGTAGTTATACTAGGATACCAAACTACCATACCATACTTCGATACCGTACAATGGGATACCATATGAGAATCAACATCTTTTTCCACTTCCTACAGTTTTTAAGTTGTGATGTTTGGTTTAAGACTGTTAAAGCCTAAAGAGAAAAGTAAAGTTTTACATGTTGTCATAAAGATACCACCTTGAAATTTTGACTTAATGTTCAAGAACAATGTACAAACCAATCTGATTCTTTTTAAAAAAAAAATTAATGTTTTGTTTTTATGTAATTACAAAATTAAATTTTAAAAAAAACTATAAAAAAATTTGGGTTCCAAAATATACAGTGTTATATATCAAATGAAAGCCCGTCTAATAGACTTTAAAATGGGGTCTCACGCAAGTCTGTATCGCTAAAAGATTATTAGATAATTGCATTAAAATTATAATGGCAGACTGCTTTTTAAGCTTTTTGGAAATCTAAAAATATTAAAAAAATAATAGATGGTCCAAAAAATCTAAAATAATTATATCTTATTTAGTTGTGACGAACACACAGCTCCAAAATGAACTGTATTTGTGCACTGGTTTATGTAACATGGAATGACCCTCTAAGTGCTTCTGATGCTTATTTTAGTGGTTTCTTTTCGCATCATTTCTTCGTCTATCGTAGCCCGGTCCGGATCGTATTTTTTCGTTGCTTCTCTTCCATAGAATAAGAGTCGAGAGATTTAAAATACGCCAGAATGTTCAGTATCTTCACACTGTCGTATTACGTATGAGCAGTTGTGTTCAGTACTTGTTGGCGCAACTGATGGTGAACAGGTCAGCCCGAGCGTTTCTAGTCGTGGTATGGAAGGGGGGGGGGGGGGCAGAGATAAAATCGCGAGTCTCCTAGTAGATACAGTCGGAACTCTTCGAATATACAACCACACTCTGCACAACAATATTGAATACTATGAAAGTGGCTTTCACAAAAATTACTGAATATCACTGATTTTTACTTTAACCGTACAATTGTAAATGCAAATTACACCTTCAAAATATAAACTACAAGAATAACAAACCCTACACCTTTTGAATGGAATTAATCACCTTGGAGGAGCCTTATCTAATTATACAATTTTTGAGACGATCAAATCACAATTCAGACAACTGTTACACAATAACTTAACAAATTGCAATAACAAAACAATTGTTCTCGTTCAGCACACACAACTGGCACCATGGGTAAAATACCCCTGACACAATCTCAGAATAGTGTCGTTTACAAATGATGCACCAATACAACACCCTGTGGCTATGTAGTGTGCATTAACACAATAATACTTTTAAGCGATCGTTACTGAAATAACACTGACATAAGAATTTAACACTCACAATAAAACACAGTCTTTGTAAACGGTAATAACACTGTTTAGAACGATCCACTTTCCAGTCGTAGTCCCCTAATAGATACAGGTTACACTAAGTAACATGCATAGAACCTAATCCATCACTCAGTCCCATCTCAGCATTATCAATCCTATACAGAATGTTCCGCGACTCAGCCGATATGCTTCGGCAGCATGTTATACAGATAATTTCAAAGTTACAGGGATGTAAATGCACTAAAACACACATTGGAATTACTGAATGTCTTAAATGCAACTGACTACATTCATGTTGAATGTCTCACACGAGCTGTTGAAATTGTGCAGGCTGTGATACGTTGTAGCCTACCATGGCGTGGTGCCACTGCATGCCTGCAAGTTAATTTCTGAGTTGATTAGTGGTGTCTGTTATCGCCTGTAGGCACTGGTCTTGTGTGTCTGATGGCCGTCCGCAGTAAACCCTACTCTTCAGGCGGCCCCAGAAGATTTAAAGTCCAACGGAGAAAAGTCTGTAGAGCGTTGTCGGCCATGCGACTGGTTCACTTCTTCCACTCGTCAGCTGCTGCACCACGCCCGTTTTCGTCACAGTATTCATAAACAAATACTATGTCTACGTACTCTGCACGTGCAAACACTCCTGGCTTTGTTACACAACCACTCGCCTCGACACACTAACAAAGACCGACCACGCCAGCCACACTAGCAGTGTCTGCTTACGGTCAGATTAGGCACGTTTTGAACAGCCTGTGTGAGACTTATTACATGCATGTAGTCAATTGCATTAACGATATTCAGTCATTTAAATTAGGGTTTTTATTGCATTTACGTCCCTGCAAATCTGAAATGGAGCTTCATACCCTACTTGTGTATATAACAATTTGCTTCATACCCTACTTGTGTATATAACAATTTGCTTCATACCCTACTTGTGTATATAACAATTTTTGTTGCCAATTATTTGTATCACATGCTACCGAAGTATGTCGGTTGAGTCGCGGGACACTCTGTATACAGGATGTTTCTAAATTAGACCGGCAAACTTCGGCTGCGGGTTAATCACGAAAAAAAATGTGAAAACACGCACGACATCTGATCTAAAGCGAATCCTAAATACGGTCTACGTCTTTGAAGTTAGACCTGAAGCGTTCATGTATCTTCCCTATTGAAATTGCAAATGTTATGCAAGTGAAAACTGCTAAATAGATGTGTTGCTATAACAATTACACTTTACAATGATGTGAGGAATTAGAATTTACTACAGCCGGCCATTTATGAGTATTTTCTGAAAGTAAGGTATATCCTTAGTCAACATTGTTTTGGTAGGTCATGAGTATTCATACGCCAGTGAACCAACAGAGAAATAGGACGTATAACGATCTCGTACAGCATGCATCGCACGACAGTATATTACTGTAGTCTATTCGAGGTTTCTTCACACTTTTAGAATAAAACCTTTGAAAAATAACCCCATACATGGCGTGTTTAGTTATTTCCTAAATGTGTCGTGTATTAAAATAGTTTAATTACCTTTTTGAACATAAATGTATCTTATTTTTCGTTAAATTGAAGCGTTGGTATTTCGATTATACATTCTAATATTTCATTTATAATAAATATGAATAAAAACAGTGAGAACACATGTGTGTTGGTAGTGCCTAGCAAGAAATAGTTCTTACGCAAAATACTATTACAACTGAGAGCGCACGAATACGGTGCGTTGTCCTTTGGTGTAATTTTATAGACTTATTTAAGTTTTAGTTTGCATGAAGTGGAGAAATATGCTGGAAGTAGAACTTAGCAGGACTTCAGAAAAGTGCGAAGTATCCGTGGATGGATTATACGTGTCCTATGGCGTGGAGAAAACTTGTGTTTTTTTTTGCATTGCAGACAATCAAAATGGACTCGAAACTACAGAAGAAGAGTGTGACAAATTGACCACCACAAAACAATTATATTCCCAAATCTCAGACGTAGTTGGGAGCCGTCGTCCGCGAATCTGCCGAGTATTATCAAGCAACATATAGAGAATACTTCGTAAACAAGGGGAAGCCTGGTCGCCTGCTTAAAATACCAGAGAGAAGAGGATACTATTTAGGCTCATGACGAAATACCTCGAAATAACCTCCTCAGAAATATCAGCGTACGTACACACACACACTTACTTCCGGAAACAAATTCCCACAAGAATATCTGTAGGCCTTTCAACCGAACAGGTTACATAAAGCCAGGGTACCCAGAAAGAATCTTTATACCGTTAAAGCGAACTAAAAGAATATACTATCTAACGTTTTCTCGGGACTATGTGAATAATGGTACCGGCTTTTGGGGACAAAGTGCTTTTCACACATTAAAGTAAGTTCGAGATATTACATAATGATAGTTGGATGTTACTGTGGAGAAGCTTAGAACTTAGTCTCGGAACCTTCAAACTACAAACATGGTAGTTATAGAGAGATGGCCTGGGCGTGCATGTAAACCTGAGGAATGATTTATGTTATTCACGGTAAAATTAGCACTTTTTGAAGCCCTCTCATTTTGAATGTCAACAAAATATATTTCACTGTAGCCTTACATGCTAATTTTGGAGTCCGGTGAAATATATACACCGTGGTTATTATATACATGGCAATATTTATTTTAAAAAGTGGTGGAAGGATAAAAAAAGTTTAAGAAAATTTACCTAGGGCCTCAAAAGTGCTGACTTTGCCGTAAACAGCCTATAGCCATGGACAGATTTCTGTATTTATAAATACTGAACAAAAATTTGCCAAAGAGTGTTGGTATGTTGGGATCTTGGAAAAGGTAATTACTTTCAAGAGGATGGCCACCCTAAACACACAGCAGAGCTTTGGAATGATCTTGAAACAAAAATAAGAAAATGCGAAATAACCAGCTAGGCTATACCTAAAGCGTTAGTTTAGCGAGAATGACTGAATATTCAGACTGAAATAACCCATTGTGTTGTGCAATTCAATAAGCTCGTGATTGAGAACGGTCATACACCAGAGGGGACTGCGTATTAAGTATTAACGAACAACTGTGATCTTAATTTATGGAAAAAGTATGTTATTTTACTGATCACTTCTGCCCAGCCTGAGCCTGTGAATTTGTGTTTCTACATGCAGTGTTTTTTCTCATTTGTCAACGTGTATTTAAACATTGATGAATAAATATTAATCTTCTTATCAAACATAAGTTAAATATTTTACTGTTTTTCTATCAATAGAAGTTGTTATATTTCTCTCTCTCTCTCTCTCGCTCTCTCTCTCTCTCTCTCTCTCTCTCTCTCTCTCTCTCTCTCTCTCTCTCTCTCTCCCTCTCCCTCCCCCTCTCTCTCTCTCTCTCGCTGGGGCCGCGGTGGCTGAGTGGTTTGCCAACCCCTCCTCCCGCCTCCTTCCATATTCACCTTAATCATTCTCATCGGCTCTCAAGACTTCGCTGTTAAGTTACATGGACCTGCACTTTTTTGTGGAATAGTTGTTTGCGCGAATTCGCTTATCTAGGTAAATTAATATTCTGCAAATACGACTTGTCAGAAAAGATTTTAAAAACTTATCTATGTCCCTATTATTGTACTTTGGTCATATTTACTATATTCTTCGAGAAATAAATTCGTGAAAATGGTCAAACATCGCATTTTAAAGCTTGCCTGTGCAGTTTACTTAAACGACAAGAGGAAAGTACAAAGATACGGACGTAGTTTAATCTGCGGCCTTTCATCGCGTGTAATAAAAACCCACTGTTACAGATCTGAATAGCACAGTAAAGCGTTAGGACGGAAACACTGCACGCCTTGCGGGTGATGAAACACTAGGCGTGCGTGTTAGTATCGCCCGTATTGCTCCCTCGCTTCTTGACCTTGGACGCGCAGCTCCCGCTAACTCTTAAGAGCCTCCCAAATATCTTGACTCGCTCTCTCTTTCTCTGTCACTGTTCAAATGTGTGAACAATGTCTGTGTCTGCATTTAACAAGATAAAAGTAAAAAGTGTTTGATGTACAGTATATAATTTAGTTTTTTACCTTTCCTGGCAGAACGTCGTATTTTTCGCAGAACATTAGCTGAGCTACTCGTGCACTTGCAAATGCTGTTGATTTGTTAAAGCGGTAGCTGACTAGGGAGTGCCCTATGCAATAGACGCCGTATTGACGTGGGAAATGCTCCCTGGTTGGCTGGCTGCGCATGTTGAAGCGACGCGCCATCGGTTGGCGCCTACGAGCTTCGCCCTTAAACTGCTTTATTGATCAGTGCGACGGGCTCGCGAGGCCAGACCTCCAATTAGTCGGCAGCACTTGACTGCGCGTGTGCTATCTTGATCTGGCCGCCGCCAGCTCTTGGCGTCACTCCCACATTCATTAAGGCTCCGCTTCACTCATTTTGAGAGATTATTCCTGTTCGCGTCATCATTTCGAATTCATAGTAATTGCTGACAATCTAAGATTATAGAAAATTCACGTTTTGTGAGCCGTTTAATATTTGTACGTAATTGTATTTATAATTGTGTTATGTACTTATTTAAATGTTATTAACAAGTTCTCGACTTTTTACAGCATGCAAATAAACGCAATTAAAATTACGTACAAAAATATTAAACAATTCGTAAATTGAAAATTTTGTATAATCGTGCATTGTCAGTAATTACTATGAATCCGAAATTATAATGCGAAAACGAAGAACTTCTGCATTAGGGGTGAAGCCGACCCTTAAGTGGACCGCCAGCCTGCATCGTTTCGTTTCCTTTTCTGGCTGAGAAGCGCAGGAGCTACAAGGGTCACACTGGTACGCGCTACAAGTGTGCCATCGCCTCTACAGGCAGGGCTCTGAACTGGCGTGCAGTGCTGCGTGTACCTATGGCACTTCCAGCGGTGACCCCATAATTTTAATCATGAAAAATCTATAGCGAAGTTCAATACCGGCTCCTATCGTAGTTTAGACTCGTCAGTTAGTACATTTTGAGATATGGCAGTCGGTAAAAGCCATATTAACTTTGTTGGAGAGCTCCAGAAATATTTACAGCATGCGTGTTAACGGTATAATTTCGTCCTCGCCTGGGGTGTGGTGCCATTTCGTACGTGAACATACTGGGGCACGTGTAATAGTTTCGTCAAAAAAACCAGGATTGTTTCAATTACAAGCGTCAGCCAGGCGAGACCCGTAAGCGGGAAGTATCTTCGCCATCGTGGATTTGCGTATTTTCCTCCATAATTTCAATTTCGGACTCTGTATTTAAAAATCGCGCTAGTCAAAGCACAGGGAACATCTGAACAGTTATTTCGAAATTCAACTTATTTTTCTTAAATGATTATCTGTCACATCTGTAACCGTATCAAATATTGCCTAATTATTGAATTATTTCATCCCCACATAGGAAAATACAGGTATAATAGAAACAGTGCAAATTTTTTAAAATCGTTACGTACTCCTCTATCATATTTAGCTTTGGTTTTTTTGTGTCTGGTTATAAATGTCCACTACGAAGATTTGTAACAAAGACCGAATATGAAATGGATACTAAAGGCTGTTCACGATAAAGTGAACACTTTTGAAATCGACCTTAGAAAAAAAGTCGCTGCCTCTACCTGTATAATATTTCAATGGGTGTCCTGAGTGACATGGCATGCGCCCAGTAAAGTTGGTAACGATGGATGGGAAGTGGTTCTGTATATTATCGTCGAATAAAAAATGTTAGGTAATCATTTCTGATAACATAAATGATTTCTTTCGCTTTCTGTTTATTTTTTAGTACTTCGAAGTGTAAAAATGAGCAAATTTGTGAGATCATTACTTTTCAAATAATTTCACTGTTTCACTT
Source organism: Dryococelus australis (assembly GCA_029891345.1). Taxonomy (NCBI): domain Eukaryota; kingdom Metazoa; phylum Arthropoda; class Insecta; order Phasmatodea; family Phasmatidae; genus Dryococelus; species Dryococelus australis. Next base: position 150,151,695 of record CM057009.1, read on the forward strand.
GACCGACGCATGAATAGAGTGATGAGGCCCATGGCAATGTTAATTTTGCATAAGACGGAAGAATACACAACGTGCATACAAGTAGATCTTAAGCAGGATTTTAAGAAGTGCTCATTTTATGGTAAACAGCCTATACACCCTTGAGGGCCGTGTTTGCCACCTCCCGCGAAAAACAGCACTGTAACCAACCGCGAGTTGGGCTCCACAGGCTAATTGAAACTTAGTCTAAAGCTGGGGTAGACGGATTCTTAGTCTCCTGCGCGTGTACCCCACGTTGACCTACCCCACACCAATATTACTACAGGCTATTCACGGTAAAGTGGGCACTTATTGAAGCCCTCTCATTTGCAGTAATAGTCAGTAAATAAATCGGTGAGATGAAGAAGGGAAAGATTCCATGAGGAGGAACTTTTGGGAAACCCAAAAAATCTGTTAATATTTTTAAATAATTGTCAATAGCAAAAACGTGCAGTTACAAAGATGATCTAAATAACCAAAGTAACAATAAAATGGTGTAATTTAAATATTCTATATATAAAAGTGAGCGAAAGATGTTGGAATCGTTTCCTTCTTTAACTCAATTGAAGCAACGTGCTGGAAAAAACATTATTACAGAATCTGCGATAGTGATTGCTCAAATATATTAACATGAGGCCTGTAGTGAAGATATATATTATTTTACACGCCCTCGGGTTAAACAATCTTTGTAAAATTTACTTAAATGCTCTAATAGCAAGTCCATCTCACAAAAGTCCTTGAGACATATTATTCACTATCCCCGTACACGTGAGAACTATGCCACAATAACATCTGATTGCAGAAGTCTTTGCAGTCATCAGGAACATAATGGACGATATTTGTAAGATCGTCGAGCTTTTTCTTCTTGTCTTCTTGGCCGTACGTATTGTTTCGTTCTTTTGATCTGGTGAATATTATTCCTGTCAAGGCGGCGATCACCTTTCTGTGTTACTGTGAAATCACGGTCGTATGGAAGGCAACTGTGACCCCGAATCGAAAAATAAATGTGGAGACTTTCCAGTCATAGTAGGTGACATTAAAAACCTCACTTGAGTGGTTATGAATTTGGTCTGTCACTTAAAAATGTATCTATTTGATTTCAGGAGACAGTTTGTTGGCAATATACTCTCTGTCTCATTCAACGTTGCAAGCTTTTGATAGTTCGACGAAACGAGTGTCAGTGTTTACTTTTCTTTCGTGTATTCTTTTGCCATTAGCTGGTGCGTCAAGTGGTGGCTATTTATTTTATCAACGCGCTGCCAGCTAATCCACTTGTTATTGTGATGCCAAACGAATTTTAAAGAATATATAGACTCTCATCCGTCTAAAAAAAATTCGTAGGTTATAAAAGTAAAAATAGAAAACATTACAAAAATTAAATATTTGTTAGTAGATGGTTTTGGTATGTTCGAGCGCACTGGGATAAAGGATCTACTGGGAGCCGGTCGCCATTTTGGATTCCGGACTTCCCGCTCTGTCAATCCGGTCATGCGACCGCCATGTTGGCTTTCGCCGTGTTAGTAATCAGTACGCTACCATCTCTGTAGCCTTTGTGTCGGCATTTTGGTAGCCAGTATGTCATTTTCCATTCTATATCATTCCACGTTGTTTTCTAATGCTGTTTTTCATGCCCTATAATTCCGAGGGTTTGCTCAGTGCTCCCGTTTTTCTCTCTTGCATTTTTTTATATTTTTCTCACATTCGTTTGTCATTTGTTTGCATCGACTGTTGCTGGAGGATACCATTTTTGTTTTTTTGTTTGTAATTTAGCTAACATTTGTTCGATCCACCATATTTGTTCATATCGACTGTTGCTGGAGGACGCCATTTTTTCAATTTGTCGTTGGTTTTAGAGTCTCTCACATTTGTCGCATGCACTCTACCGCCATCTTGGTTCTAGAGTTGGCCACTAGGGGGCGCTGGTGTCGTTCTTGTTCCATTAGTTGCATTTGTTTACATTGGTTTATGCTAGGAGCGCTGGCATCACTCTCGTTTGCCCGTCATATTAGTTCTGGAGTTGGTCGCTATGGGCGCTGCTTTTTTGAGAACTCAAAATACCATCTGGAATAGTGCGGGATCTAACTGTCGGAACTTGGATCGCCAGACTAATGCCTTGGACCGCCCGGCTATCGTGATATGCGCTGGAATAAGAGTTTATAAGAAGTATATGTAATATGATATGTATGTGGACGAGTAAATTTCTTGTCTTTCATTGAAGACATTATATTTTTTAAACATTTTTAAGAATTGATCATATTTTTTACTTAAATTTATAATATATTTTGACTATCCCAGACGTGATTTTTTTCATATAAGTATTATTACTTTTTAAGTATGTTATGTATATTTTTTATTATTTAGATATAACTTATACATTTTTTATTATAGTCGTAATTACTTCTTAAGAATTTTTATATAATCGTAATTATTAAGTTTTTTGACTCCCAGACATAAGTATTTTATTTATATGTAGGGGACTTGTTACACTGTTGTTTTCTAACCATATCGATTGGTTTCTAAAATTAACAATTTGAGCTGTGTAGCAAGAGTAATGTTAGCAGGCACACATTAAAGCAGTATTTTTTAAATGGTAACGGTGCGGTCTTCTTTTGTCCTTATAACCGTAAAAGCTTGTTTATTACGGTAAGCACAAGATTGATTATTATGCTCATTAAAGATGCACTTTTAAATACAGGGGCGTAGCCGGGATTGGGATTATTTCGTTCGTATACTATAGTTGTGCAAACAAAATGAGTAGTTGCTAACGAAAAAAAATATTCATTCATTCAACAAAACATGGGGCACACAGAACATAACTACTTTTAGGTAATATAAATCATAATTATGTAGATATGCCATAAAGTTAACACTAAACAATGCCCTACTTTCACTAATAATTCAAACTGTTACATAGTATTCGTAAATCGTTATTATCCATTTGTTAGGTAGGAGACGACAGACATTCCAGAATACACACGAAAAAAACTTTTGATGCAGTCAAGATATTTAATAATATTTATGTTATTCTTGGTAACAACTGTACACTATGAACAGAGAAATGTATTGATTCGACTCCGTTTAAACACACATACACGCCTTAATGCAGAGTAAGCTGCGACGTCTGAAGTAAAGCTGTGTTTACAATAGAAATATTTAAGCGTTATATTATGCTAAAAGAATGTGTGTTCTCATGTTTTGGTTCCCAATGGAACTTACCAGGTCGTGTGCTGTGGTGAAATTTCCTTAATCCGCGATCAGACACACTATGAAAAGTTGCACGATAGGGTGCACATTGAGCATTTTGCTCCCATCAGTTACAACAATGAATATTCTGCCAAATTGCAAGATTTACTATGGTAAAACCTATTTTAAAGCACTAGAAATTTAACATAAACATTTGAAAATGTGTGAAATTTTTCACTCGCCCCCAAATATCATATTTAAGTAGTCCTGAGTGATGATGGTATCTTCTAAGCCAGTGTCAATAAAAGTCAAAATAATAAAACAAAAACACTCCAAATTTATCGTGATAAAAACCACAAATTTGCATACTTCAGCAACTGATTTATAGACATTGTATGTGTACATATAATGCTAGTACAGTATATTATTCATTGTCACTTATCACCCCCCACACATCTTACACAAGTGAACGTTGTATGTTCGTTGCATATCGGGATGGTACATCTGGCACAAATATTCTTAGTTTGCCTGTTTTTACGTCTCGAACATATGCCACAAAATCCATTAGTTAATGGTGGTTGATTGTCCACGACTTGCAAACCATAAACCCGTTTGATTTGGCATACCAGCTGTCCTTGCAGAGTGCTCATGGAAGTTCTTGTCACTAGATGAGGTTTCATGACATCCAAAGACTGAGTTTTTATGTATGTACGGCGATCTGTTTGATCATTTGTGTTGCACTTGTAAATTATAAAACTGTTTATGTAAGCTATATTAGTGAGTGGCCAGCGGTTACTGATTCTTGCCACTGAGTAAGATGCCTTCATCTCATCCACATCTACACCTTCCTTGGTAAGGTTGCAGAATGTTATGACCGCTGGTTTACACATTTCGCCTGTTGATTCATCAATCGTGTCACTGTTGTGAATTGTAGATATCATCAGTAAATTTTTTCCCTTTGGTACATATGAAACTAGAAGGCATTTTTCTCCGATACCAAACATAGTGCTGTGAACTGGCCGTTCTTTTGTGTCCAGGAACAGTGGTGGAATTTCTGATTTATTTTTACGGAGTGTCCCAACGATTGTCAGTTTGTGGTCCCTCAAAAGTTCTTCTGCTAGTCCAACTGATGTAAAATAGTTATCCATTGTAATATTACTCCCAGTGTTTGCAATGGAAGTAATTGTTTCACCACACTACTAGCTCGGTTGCCAGTTCTGTATCGACCTTTAGGCAGTTTGCTTCCATATATCTCCAGTCTACTTGTGTAGAACATTCTAGCGTCGACTAGGGCATAAATCTTAATGCCATATTTTCCAGGCTTATTTGCATTATATTGACGGAATTTGCAACGACCACGAAAAGCCTCAAGCATTTCATCAATTGTTACATATTCCCCAACTTGATAATAACTGCTGCATTTAGTGACAAATTCTTAAAAAATGTTTCTAATGGGAGCCAAATCATCAACTTACTTCTGAGCCTCTCGAGTGTCCAAGTCGTCAAACCTGAGACCCCTAAGGAGCGTGGCAAACCTCTTTATCGACATCGTGGCTCTAAAACTATCTGGGGCTGTCCCATCGTCAACCCAAAGTTCTTGTAAGTTTATATGTTGGGCCTTTTTCAAACCAGCCATGTACAAAATACCCAAAAATGCATACATTTACTCTAACGTAGTGTTTAGACAGTCACGTGGACATGAAAATCTTTCCCTCATTTTTGCTAGGTATTTGTTGGTCCAGTCAACTATTTCTTCAACAATATTAGCGGGAAATAAAAATTTCCAGCTTTCCAAAATTGTATCCACATTTTTTGCAATGACCTTGACACAAGGAGGATGAGATACTATATTTCGTGCCCCAGTACGTACATTTCTTGGCCGATGTGGCATATGCTTACCCCACCTTGTCTGTTTGTCTTTACCCAAATAAAAATTATCTGCCAACAAACACTCTGCAATTTCCGCTTCACTTTGTTCAGAATGTAATTGTTCTCTCGCAGTGTTTTAATCACTGTGTTCACTTTCACTCAATGAACTATCATAACCCTCATTTTCTAGTTCTCGAAGCGATGAAAACCATACCTGTGTATCCTTACTAGTCATTGTGCTTCAAACTAAAATTTAGACGAAATTGAATTGTAAATGCATTTCACACAGTCCGTATTTACACTCACATTTCCAATAAACCTGACGAAAGTTGGGCACGCACGAGCAAGCACTGAAGTTACTGCTTACACTCAAAAAGCAGTACGCCTACATTATCAGGCGCACGTGGAGCAAAATGCTCTCAGGAGGCATCGAGCTGACTTTGCTGGTTGACACTGCCTCTCCCTCCACACATCAGAAGATTGATATATAATTGGCCTACAGAAAAAATGCTGATTTGAAGGTACCAAGATGGCTAAGGTCTTTAAAAAAATCTTACGAGAAATGATGCAATGTTTTGTAGTAACCGTGAGCAATTTGCGCATAGTGCGCCCGATCGCGGTTTAAGCGTTGAAATCAATAATTGTATTTTATATCTTAAGTAAAATTTTTGAGGCTACGGCCTATCAGTATAGAGCAGAATGTGGTGTTGGCGGGAAATTGTTATTTACAGTAATGTTAAGTATAAAAAGTACGTATTACAAAGGTATGTGTGTGCATATGTTGACGATTATATTTGTTCACAAATAATTTGCTTCTCTGGTAGAAAATGTCGTTTTTGAAGTATAATCTGCTCCAATATGGTTGTGATATACCGGGTTATGTTAGGAACAAAAGTAAACATGACAGACTTGCTGTCTGTTTCCATTCTCTGGAATTAAGAATCCATACACTATTAATGAAGAACGAAAGTTTGCCACGCCTAACACTGTACTTTACACCCAAACTTTGTTGCAAGGGGAGGGGGCCTAGGGGGGATCGATAGTAGCCCGTGAAGAGGGGCGAGTTATGGTTGCCGACCCCCTCTTCCATCCACTTCTGGGTGGAGGGGTTTTTATGGCCCAGGCTTAAGGTTTCGAGTCTACCATAAAAGTCGGGTTCGGGTATACCGTAATAATCGCACACAAGTTCAAATAACCATTTGTCGCGTACTCTAAGTCCATTGGAACTGCAGGACGGAATGTGCGATCGAGCACGTGCCGGAGTTCACAGACATTGCACTAAAAAAAAAGTGGCGTGGTTGTGTTGTGGACACAGCCGTTTGTTTTGCGTGAATACGTCTACGTTGACGCGCCCAGACGCCTTGGTGAGTTTTTTTTTTTTTACGTTCCCGGCACCGCTTCACCCAATCATATGGGGTTTTATAGTTATCACTGGATTGCTTCTGAGATGCTCTTTCCAACCGTATACGATTTTTGTATTTCGATTTGGTTTGTTTGGCGTGTATAGGCCGACATTGTGTTAAGTTTTCTTAATTTTTTTTTACATTAAATTCATTCAATTTCACCATAACCACACCACACAAATGTTTTTATACACGCACTCGATTGATCTTGACGAGCGTCGTAGATTCTCCTTGTCAAAAGTTATATTACGTGGAAATTATGAGACGCGGCGCGAAACGAACTCGAAATTGCCCCTCCCCCCCCCCCCCCCTCGAACGTGATGCTTCGCAGTCCTCACTCGACGTAACATATTCTGTGATTCTTTGGCAATCGAGTGGTGTAATTGAATTTTGAATGTAGACGATAGATTCGGAGCTGCAGTGCCTAACTGCATCCTCCCGAATTTATCGGATTTTCTGGATTGCCTCTCAATATGGTTGCAAATTTAAAGACGTATTCGCGTCAAAATATTACTTTGTGCAGTTACCTGTTTCACCAACTGTGGCTCTTAGCCTGCGGATTTCCCGGGCCCAGTTTCTGGTTAAAACATTAGTGGAAAACTGCAAATACAGTAGACGTGTTTCCGTATGACAGATAAGCGCCTACTGCTTATTTCTAAATGCATAATTTTTTGTACTGTGAACTTAGCTTGACTATTAGCGATTGGCACTTGAGTCATTGCATCCAACAATGTTTAATGTAGAAATGTTTATATTTTGTAATGTAGTCTGAAGTAGAACATTTGCGACTCTTTGTTACGTCTGGTTTTCATGCGTTTTTTGCACTGTTATGAGTTTCTAGGTGTCAGTGTAGACTATGGCACTAATGCACATCATTATTGTAAACTTGGCTCTTACAGACACGACAGTTGTATTGTCGGTTTAAAACAAACACCTCTAAAGGCCCTGTAACTGTCAAAATTTTGCCTTCGACTATGACAATAAAATTTGAAGACAAAATAGTCATCAAATTTTTCCTTCCAACAAATGTTATCAAATAATCTTGAATGTGTTTGAAAATGTGTTGCAGTCAAATTTTTTTACCGGGTGAATATAATTTGAATTATCATTTATTTGAACTATCTTATTGGAAGCAGTTTGACGGAAAAATTTGAGTGTGACAGGGGCTTTATAGTTGAGCCTCGTACGTGATCATTCATGTCCGTTTCCCGCAGTGTGAATGAGGTTTTCTGCTTAATGAGATGCACGCCGTACAGTGTTCGCATTCGTCTAGTTACGTAACTGTAATTATGTCTCGGGAAAATTACACAAAGAAAGCGAACACACAATTTTATAATGAAAATATACTAAATCAGTACATGTCGAAGATCAGTTAAAAAGAGATTTCAATGTATACATTTAAGTGGACGTGCGGCCTTTGTCCTAAACAGAGAAACAACGATATAGACGTTGTTTGTCCCAAAATCGTTTATCCTAAAAAGTAGAACAAACAACTTCTGGAAAACTCAGTTTAGGACAAACTACTCGAGAACCAAAAAATGTTTGACATAGTAAATATGCAGAAATCTATTCTAGGACAAACGATTCGAGACTAAACGACTTTCGACACAGTCAACTTTGGGAAGAAATTAAAAGTTAATTTGTCCTCGCATCGTTTGTACTATTGTGGTGTAAATAATTCTTAAAAGTAATAAAGCTATTTTCCAGTTTAGGATAATTGATTTTATGATAAAAGTCGTTTACTTCCTATTTACTCGTAAATCTATCCATTTATGTTTGCTTATGATAAGTAGCACTAGTGTAACATCTTCCAGCTGCCGTGTACTATGTAGTTTTATTTCCCATCATTCTGCGTATGACAGTCATCAAATCTACTATAGCAATCCCGTCAATAGCCATATTATTTAGACAAGAAATTCCCGATATAAATGACGCAAAATTATTGCCAAAGAATGTATCTTTCGCATTCAATCTAATTCCGTTATATAGAAAAAATATTATATATACAAATATTGTGACGTATTATGCTAATTTTCTTTTGCGAGTCTATTTACATGGTTTGTTTACATTGCGATTAGCGCGTTTTTTGAAAAAAGAAAAAAAAATAATGCGTAGATTATAAATAACTACAAGTTTTGTTCGTCTGAAACCTTTTCTTGCCAGAGTACCAGGAGCTTGGTGCGTATAAATAACTCGGCAAAATCTACCTTTCCAATTTGCGGTACCAACGGGGATTTTTAGTTTTGTGTCGTTTAGAGAAAAAATAATTAAAGTTCATGCTTGTTACGGTGATGGGCCACATGGTGTTTATATGTAGTTTTAATAATAATATTTGCTTAAAAATCTAGGCTTTTTTTCATTTGTTTAGAATAATGCACTACAAACTATTTCTTTAAGCACTTCAAAAACTTGCGATTGGCTGTGCTAATATAGTGATTTGATTTACGCAATTGTATAAAATTAATTAATTTTGGAACAGATCCTACAATCTTAAGGATGTTAATGGAATGCACGCGGATTTATACAACATATTGAAGTCTTAAGCTTTTACGAAACAGATTATTTTTCGTTTCTTGGTAATTACACTACACATGCTACCATATATTTTAATGGCAATACTAATAACTTTGTGATACTGTTTTTGCAACATGAAATATCAGTAACACTTTTTTTTGTGATACTAATTATTATCAAGTCCTGAAGTCGTTTATCCTAAAGTCTTTCGTCCTAAAATCGTTTGTCCTAAAGATTGGTATACACTTGAGAATTGTCGTTTGTCCTAAAGTCATTTGTCCTAAACTTCTGTTTTCCAGAAGTCGTTTGTCCTACTTTTTAGGACAAACGAAGTTTATCTGTCTTGTTTATTGTTTAGGACAAACGACGTGTACTCAAATAAGTGTTGTACTATTTAAATCTACAGTCGATAACAATTCCCTACCTTAAATGGAGTTGAAATGAGGTGAGAATGGAGCAGCGCTGGATTGCAGGGAGAGATCTCCGAGGACACCCGCCGAACAGTAGCATCGTCCGGCACGATTCCCATTTGCGAGAATCCGGAGTGACCTCGGACGGGGATTGAACTCGGTTCGCCTAGGTGGGAAGCGAGCAGTCTAACCGCCCAGCCACCTGTAGGAAGACATTTTTTGGGGGTAATAGTAACAGGCACTAGTATCGTGTATATTGTTATAGTATGGGCAAGCTCTTGTTTTGGAGCTTGTATGAACGCACCAACACACATCCAAGGCGAGCGAGGTCTTTGAAGCTAAGCGCCGCCGGCGACAATCAGGACACTAGCCGCAGAAGCAGCTTGCAAACAAACGGAGTAATTTGTAAACTACCAAGTATATAAGGAAGCCAAGGAGTTAAACTCGGGTCTGCAACATCCAGCCGACGACGGGGCAACATGGACCAGCAGATAGAGTTTCGTCTGCCATAACCGTAATAGCAATCAGCCTTCGGCAACACAAAGGTAAAGCCGTTCCGGCAGTTAGGAAAAGACTCGTAGTTCGATGCGTGGCTTGCTTTATTAGATAATGTATAAATACGTGTAAGTAATGTGTAAATTAACATTACACGCTTTCCCCGGCGCAGTTTCAAGTATTTACATAAAATTTAAAGTGTTTTATAATTGATAATGTAACAGGATGTACAGATAATGGTTTTGATTACATGACGTAGTGAAATAATATTGTGATCTCCATGGGAGTTAAGTTTCCCCATATAGCTATGTGACCCCCCTCAAGGGAGCACAACAATATGTTGAGGAGACTTAAGCTACTATCTTAACAGCTGAGAACTTTAGCACCGATGGTGTTTAATAGATATAAAGCTGGAGCAACAGGGGAATGCAATGCTAAAGGGAAACTGGTGTACCCCGAGATAGCCTACCAGCAATGTCCACCTTGTTTCCGTCATGAGAAAATGCGGAGTTCCACCACGCTTGGAGTCGAACCCGGTTCGCTCTCCTTTTCACCACTTTATTGACATAAAATTGTGTTTGGAAACATTCTTTGAAATTTTTTTAATCACACTTAAAAAAAAAAAACTAATTTCAACTTAGGGTGTACTTGAGAACTAACTGTGAAACATTTCGTAACATCTGTTAAATTATTTTTCGTTAAGATTGGAAAAAAATGTTTTGCGAGATTTTGTTGTCTCTTTTCCCATAGTTGTCCTTCAAAATCCTTGCCAATGCCATAAAAACACGGCATGGATTTAATTATGTCTCGGCACAACTTGGTATAGGCTGTTCACGGTAAAGTGAGCACTTTTGAAAGCCCTCTCATTTGGAAAAGTAGTCAATAAATGTAGTTTATTTTAGCCTTAGACGTTAACTACCGAGTGCCTTTGAATATACACACTGTGTTTATTAACTATATAGCAATATTTATTTTTAAAAAGGTTGTTCACGTTTTAACAGGGTGTGAGATACAAACTAACGCGAAAAAATCAGTAATTGAAGTCTATAGGCTTTGCAAGGCAACATAGAAAAATTAAAATAAAAGACAATCCTAGTTAACGTTTTTTGCCAATTTCATGAGCTATTATTTTTCAATAACAATGCTTTAATGATGCACTTTTCTTTGTTTTCCTCTATTGGCTTCTGAAAAATTTAAAAATGCAATTGATCCCCATAGCGTTAATGTATATCCCGCGCCCCCTCGAGGCGAACCTTACCTCGTCTTTCTTGGTTTTTCTAGCTTGTGCAGTTACGACTGAACTGCGAATTCGTATTTGCCAAAATTTTGATTTCGCCACATTTTGGCAGACTTGAAATCGTGATGTAGTTAAGAGTTCGTAGTTTTCTTGTTTTGTCTGTACAGGCTATTAACTGTAAGTGAACGTTTTTGAAAGCCGTCTCATTTGTAATGATAGTCAACAAATATATTCTATTCTAACCTTAAACGTTAACTTCAGAGTACGGTGGAATACACATTGTGGTTATTACTTAAATGACAATATTTATTTTAAAATGTGGTTAAAGGATGAGAAATGGAAAACTAAGTAGGGCCTCTAAAGTGGCTCGCTTTGCCTTAAAAAAAGGTTATACCGCAATGTACGGTCAATAGTTAGCTGGGTATATAAGTACTTTCGGAATTTTATTTTTCTAAAACGTAAAACAGGTAGGGAAACCATGGCACAAATATGAAGGGTTGCAGAGGGGGTTCCACAAATGCCGGAATTTCACAACCCCGACCAACACAGCACAACACGACCATAAACGCAACCACGACACATTTCAATGTGACTACTTGAATTTACAGCGCTGACAGGCTACGTTAGTTTCAAAGGCGGCGAACAAGAGGGAAATTTGTAATACATATTGGTGACAAATTGGTGTCGTTAATGCATACAAAGGTGAAATTATTATTTTTAAGAGTTAGTTAGATACAGTAATTTTCAAATTATTTTTCTTTTAAGCTGCGTATTTACCATCGTAGGGAAAGCTTGCAATACAATTTCATTTTGCAATGTTGTATATTCTGTGCGTCGTGCCGCACGTCACGACGAAGAATAGAAATCATTTCTAATACAAAATTTCTGGTCGGACGACAAAATCGGTCGGGCTTACAACGATCTATCTTGTATTTCATTGGCTGTCGGCCGTCGTGTCGTGCGCGTCGGGGCTGTGTGATTTCGGCATAACACGTTCGATGGCCACGGAGTTGCGGCGCGTACGATAATTACCGTACGCGCGCGAGCGAGGGTTACCTTCTTGTCGGGACAAGTGTGTTAGTGTGCGGACGCGCGCTTCATACCCACGTGCGCGTCCTGGTCTTGATTACTGTTATTGCACATGCTTATTTACCGTACTGCTTCAGCGCTTTATCTGGTGTTCCCCTCGTCATCTTCGCCCGTGATGTGCAACAACGCCGTAATTCGCCGGCTTGCGGAACAGCCGGTGGGTGCATGCTGAGCCTCTACAGGTGTCAAGTAACTCGCAGATACGGACTGCGCCACATGAATCTTTGGTCAAAACTAAGTAGGAAATACTCTCACGTAAAATACACTAGACTCTTCGTTTACGAGAAAATTGCCAGGAAAGTTCCAAACACCACTGTAGCAAACGTGTGGTATTCCAATCAGATAAGGGTGAGGCTATTAATCTGTCGTCGTACGATGTACGGCAAGGGAAATATCAGAACTCGGTAGTGCCAATGCCATGGAGTTCGCCTGCAATGAGTTCTGAGTCATGGAAATGGATGGCATGGGTGCATCCGGCGGCCAAGTTCCATGCATGCTGCATGCATCCAACATGCGAAAAAGTGCATTGCTATGGACACAGCAAACTTCAAACACCTGTTATGACGTTTCGAAGTTTTGTATGATGATGTATGCTGTGCTTAAAGTGGAGTAAAGTCATTTTATTTACTTTAATGTTAATTTTCTCGTAAACTAAGTTGCTTAGGAATACAAAAAAAGTGGTTTTTAGCTATGTTGGAGGGCTCGGGAGTAGTATTTATAATGTACATGATGCATTGAGAGTATTATACGTACCTCACTTGAAGTGTGTTTTCTTTTTGTACATTGGTATTGTGGGGACATGTTTAGAGGTTTTGTAAAAAAAAAAAAAAAACACTGATTTCAAACACACTGCAAAGCAAGCAGTTCGAACAACTTAAGGTAGACGGCGCCCTGAAGGCTTGGCTTCGTCTCTCCAACAGAAAATCTTCGTTTTCAAGTCATTATTTTGGATTCATAGCTATTACTTACAATGTTTGACTATAGAAAATTTACATTTTAGGAGTTGTTTAACATATTTGTGCATAATTTTAATTGTGTGTTATCTGCTTGTCATAAAAAGTTTAGAACTTATTAATAAAATATGAACATGTTCTCGACTTTTTACAAGCAAATAACACGTATTTAAAATTACCCCAAAAAATAAACTACTCGTAAAATGTAAATTTTGTTTAATCGTATATTGTCAGTAATTACTAGAGACCTGAAGAATTTGCAGAATCATTTTGAGACATGCTAGAATTCAAAACAGGTGTGTTTATATTACTTTAGCCATTGGTCCACATAGTGTTTGAATCTTCCTGAAGAACTCTGACCCAATCGCCATTTACTGTGACAGAGGACAACCAATGTGCAATTAATATCTGCATATTCGTACACTTTATGCAAAATGGGTGAAGCCAAGCCTTTTAATTGTAGCCAATAACAGAACCATGCACTGAATATGGGGAAGTTGATTTCCTGCGTATTCATTTAAAAAAATTTAAGCCATAACACAAACGGTTAACTGGTAACAGATTAAGCAAATGTATGCCCCAGGTTTGGGTACGTAACAAAACAATTTGAAGAAAAACTGCAATGTTACAGAACACATTTTGTGATACTTAACAATGCCTTTTTTGTACAAGTCCGTAACTGAAACCACTCGCGTAGCTGCTGTTGCTGGACACAATTAAACTAAATTGCTAGAATGTTAACTGAATTGTATTCCAGAATCACTCGTGTTATATTCCTTTTTCAGTTAATAAGTAAATTACAGACACTTCGTCTAAACGAAGTTTAATACCTTTATTCACTCAAAGTACCGTTTCCTGGCACTGTTGCTTATTTAATTTGTGCTTTTTTCGCCACTAATAAGTCATTAATGCCCAATTGCAACAATAACTGTAATGGACAGATATTTCGAAAGATCCAGGTTCAAAAATGTCACCTTTTGTATCAGATTTTCGGTATGATAGCGTTACACCAGCGCTGAGTTTCGTTTGTGAATCTCCTGATATCAGTTCACAAAAAAAATCTGAATAAGATATAGGAAGAAACACTGTTTTTGGTTTGCTCTCACTTTGTAATGTCGTGGTGCATCTGTTTGAAGTGTTGAAGAGAAAAGTAATGCTTATATACTGCTCACAAACAGTTTAGCATATTGCCCCTACTTGCAAAAAGTTTAGCATATCCCCCGTCCACCAACGAATACCTAATATTATGTTTCTAGCAGGAGTGGATTGTACCTATGTGTGAACATGTAAAAATGGTGTATTCTCCTTCAGCAGCATGTGTATTGCTTGTACACAAACACAGTAGGTTCAACCTCGGGCTTAAAAACAGCTGCTTGTTGGTTTTTATTTTATTGCGTCTATAAGATATTTTTTCAATACATAGCCGTACAAAGATATTGGACAAAGTTTATACACTGGATATAGTAAACACACTCATATATGTCACATTGCATGTACACAATAGGATGATTTGCTTGAAAAAATGCTTAATGATCTTGTTTTTGGCATGCCTCATTGGATACAAGCATTCCTCGGTAATCGTGGAGGTCCTACACGTTATTGACGTTTATCAATGCATCTGATAAGACTGTATACAATAAGACTTGTCTTATTGAAACTTTTTTTTTTTTCCATACTAAAATGATGTAAACAAATATTGTGTTTTTTCTTTCACTTAATATACTGTTAGAATTACAACATAGACTGTAAACTACATTTATTCACTATAATGTCCTGGATTCTGATGTATGCTAAAATTTTTGTGAGCAGTATATGTTGTGTTTTGAAAAATCTGTGATTTCATACGAAAAGTGAAGTTGACCAAATATCCTAATTGCATTAAAACTCTGTCTGATGTAGTTCAGTAAGAATTTGAAAGTAGGTACCAGTATCAAACAACACGGTTTTCACAATTCCTATATGCAACAATTGTCGTTCATTGTTTGGGGAACAAAGACTGGTTACCGCACTTAATTTAATCTATGATTAGAACAAATCTATTGGACAGTGAGTGCGTCCCCTCCCTCCCTCCTTCCTATATTACGAATAATCTTTATTTAGGACTGTGGTGGTCAGACTAATTGCCTCCCACCAAGGCAAATTGGGTGCGGGGAATCGTGCTGAACGATGCCACTGTTCGGCGAGTTTTCTCGCATATCTCCTGTTTCCCCCTCCCCGCTTTTGCATTCCGGCGCTGCTTCATACTCAACCTCGTTTCACACTCATCGGCTCTCAAACCCACAATGTTAAGAGCCATCCAAATTTATTCACTGTCACCATCTCCCCCCCCCCCCCCCCAACAAAATGGGGTTTTTCGGGCTTGAATAACGTTATTTTAAGGTCGTTGCCTGTATAGGTTATAGGAGTGTACAGATCTCCCGGGAAAAAGAGGGGAGAGGGTTTACTTTTTGTTGAAAAAAACAGTATGGTACTCTTTTTAAGTTGCTTGTTTACGAATACCATTTAAGAGGATTCACCACGCGCAGAAGAAATATTCTGCCTGGCTTCCCACCAGGACTCTTGTTCAAGGACACACACACACACACACATCACTAGCTATTGATCTCTTCCCCTCCCCTTACCAGCCAACCACCAGCTTATCCGACCCCGCATTTGATCTGTTTTCGTAACAGTATTTTTTTTCTTCGGAGACAGCTAGTGATAAAGCAACAAATGTAAGCATATGCTTCTGAATATAAATTTCAAACTGGACTTTGTAGAGGAAAATATCTGGCGTAGACAGTTCATGGTAAAGTGAGCCTCATAGGCCCAAGTTACTTTTTCCTTAGTCATTTTATATCTTTTAACCAACTTTTAAAATATTGCCGATGTAACTAATAAACACAGTGTGTAATATTCCGCCGCACTTGGAAGTAAACGTCTAAGGTTAATAATAAAATTAATTTATTGACTTATTCCAAATGAGAGGGCTTTCAAAAGTGCTCACTTTACCATGAATAGCCTACATTAAAAATGTTTGTTTACTTATGGATGTTAAAATTAAATATACGAAAATTACAAGGTTTATTCAATAGTCCTGAAGTTGGATATATTTTGCATTGATTTATGTTATAAAATATTTACCACATGAATGCAAAATTTTACCAACAGGTATAATTTTGTTTAAGAAAAAAGTTACTTGTATAATTAAAACTAGTAGTAGTGGCAGGTGGTGGTGGCTCTCTCTCTGTGTGTGTGTGTTTGTTTGTTTTTGTTTGTTTGTTTTTGTTTGTTTGTGTTTGTTTTTGTGGACAGATTTATTTATGGACGTGCTGCACACTGTTTTCTTTCTTGTGCTGTAAAATGACAGTTCAGCACTGGAAAACTTGAGGTGCATTGCCAACTGTATGATTTCACATCACGCCACTTCAACTTTCCATGTATAGGTGATGATAAGCGCATGGTTCCTGTAGCTGTCTCACACTTTTAGGACTTGGGACATCCATTATTATTGATATATCATCAACTGAATCAGGGTGGGAAGTATTTTGCAACCACAGCCCCTATTTTTCAGAAGCCTCCAAAAATGGTGTGAAAAGTGGCTGTCATCTGAATCAAAGCTGCAACCTTTCAGAGAGGTGATGAATTTGAAGAGTACTAGTAGTTTGTATTAGAAGCCACAGAAGAAAAATAGGGCCATAATATGAGATACAATATATGTGTGAATATGATAATAATACGTTTTCTTTAAGTTTATGTCAATGAGATTTCAATTTACCGTGGGCTGGAGTTCCATTCTTTGTAGTATTCTCAGAAGCAAATTTAACATAGGCATTGGTATTGTGTTTGTTTGAGCTTGTATTATTCATCATTAATATAATGTTGTATCTACCTACCTGTGCCTGTGATATGATTGTTTATAAATAGTTAGGTTTCTTTTTAAGTTGAGGTAATTATATATACAATATACCAAAGAAAACATACTAGGGTTTGCTAAATGTCTGAATTAAAGGTTTGTTTTAGGCATTGCCTAAATCAAAGGTTTGCCGCACTGCATTAATGGCCAGCTTCTATGATACCCACCCACTGAAACTTCTCTGTGCCTGACAGTTATTTATTGGTTTTGCCAATTTCTTATTTTAGTCAACCCATCAGTCTTCTTTTGTGTTGTTTATTTGAATAAATTTAACCTAGTTTTCTTTAAACCACTTTAATATTGTCATTTGTATGGTGTAACCGAAAGTCGCCAACCAAATTTTGTGGTTTTTAATTTAACACCGCTAAGTTGGTCTTCGGAAATTACACTCTTAAATTAAAATAACATCAGGCCATAAAGTGACTGCTGATTGTTTACGCACCATGCGTCACGACTTTGTTACTTGTTTATCAATAGAAGGGGTACTTCCATTTTCCCCTCATTTCTGCTTAGTGGTAGTAAGATATCACAAGAGCAGCATTCCCAAACTTTTCTCCGAGAGGAAAGAATAAACAATAAGATCTTATAGTAGAGCTGTCACTTGAATTATCTACTACAAATTACTTGATTAGGCAATTAAATTAAATTTGTTGTAATAAAACTGCACATATTGATGAAAATTAAAATTTAATCAGGTGTGATATTTATCTTTTTTTTTTTTTTACTTCATATTGATATCAGTTTTTAAAAACACTTGCAATATTATATCACCTTTCTTATTTATCAAACAATTGGCATACATTCACAGATCACTGTGCCAAATGTGCACGTTTACTATAGTCCATTCACTGTTAGTACTTCCAACTTTTTTGAAGCCCTGTTGAAATTCTACTTCTAGTATATTCCTCCACCTCGTGAAAAAAAAAAAGCTTAACCTACTCTAGAAAATTGCATCAAAGGGTCAGCGCACTGCATTCATGCACTCTAATCATATTTTGGATAAGAACTATCATAAGTAACATAGGCTACCTTTTTCACCCTGTTTTTATTCATATTATTTATAAATGAAATATTATAATTTTTATGTGAACTATAACTATAAGTTCAATTTAACCAAAAATAAGGCACTTTAATATTACCATAAATAAAAATCTTGTGATAATTTACATATTTAGGAAATAACCAAGCATGTCATAGGGTGATTTTCCAAAGGTTTGATTCAAAAAGTGTGAAGGAACTGTGAATAGACTATATATGCAATGTGGTGGAGGTGAGGGTTTGTGTTTATTACGGATGTAAACAGTGAATAAGGTTGGCCAGCCTGGAGCAGTCGACTACAGAGAATGATGACGTAAGTTCCTGCCATACTCGTCTATCTGCCGTCAATATTCTTCTCCACAGTATTCTCCTTTCACACGAGAGCACCTTCAGATTTGATATCGCCGTAAACGAGCAGTCTGAATGGAAGTGGTGTGAAATATGCTTAGTATTGACAATAAAAATTAGAAGAGCTATATCATTTGAGTTTAATAGCGATGGTGCATTCAGTGACGTTCTGAATTTTTAATTAGACTTCATTCTTCCATTGCCTCATATTGGCTGTAAAATAGAACGTCATAAAAACTGTGTGACAAAATTAGCCATTTTATTTCCCGATCTATACAAATATCTAAAACAGTCAACAAAATGATTTTTTAAAATCTCATATGATTCTACACACTGATTTTTCTTTTATAGTGGAAATTATTTCCACCTTTTTATTGGGTTTTTGCTCTGCGCATTACCGATAATATGTAGAGTTTCTTTTTTTGTTTATTTTCTTGTTTATTTTCTTTCGTTTTAATCCTTTTTCTGCATTATATTTTGGTTGATTTTCCGGTCACCTGACTACTCATCCATGTATTTGATAATTGGTAGGGCCAAGTATAATTGTTACAAATACTGTTGAATTTTGCAAAATAATGCATGCAAAACTTTTACTAAATAAATTCTCAGAGGTCTTACTCTGGGATTAACTCTAAAATTTAGGTTTTTCTTAGGCGGCAGAGAAGTCTGCATGTTCCTTCTGAAGCCTGCAAATGAAAGGTGGGTGCGTCTGTTTTTATGTGAAGTGGCAAGGCCTACCTTTGCAAAATATTCAACAATAATCTACTTTCTCACGACTTGTAAATAATTATAATTTCTGCACTGACGAACATCATACATGGCAGGGAAAACTGTCCCTATTTGATATATATATATACACACACACACACACACACCATTGGGTGAAACACGAGACAAACAGTGACACAATAAACTTACGGTAGATGGACGCCAGCGGTGTTTCCCAGTCACTGCACTGTTGAGGCTCAGGGTCCTCAGGGATGCTGTGGTTTCTGTGTGTCCATCTCACATGAGCGTACTTACAAAACACTTTTCATTACTAAGCATCTTTACTAAACTTTTATCACTGAAAAATGGTGAGAGGTTGCTGTCATTACAAAGAAAGACTTTAAGAACTGTGAAACTTCCTTTTTATTCTGTCACTCATACAAATCATGCCAAGGTTAACTTTATGCATGAACTTGGACGTGTCTAACTCCGCTCGGGTGTTCCCCAGCCCGCAATTACTCTAGCAAACTCCTAGACGGATGACTTCTCTGTGGAGTTAGAAGACACAATCTTCACAAGGAAAGGGGTCGACAGCTGCTAGGGTGGACTGCCGATTTTTTCTGAAGTCAAGGCGCGGAGAATTGTGAAATGAACTAACACGTATAATTATTTGGCATCACTAACGCGGACTTGTCTGGGCTCGTCTTGCCGCACGTGGTTAGTGTTGTGACGGCCTATACAGATAGCTGGCTAGGACGGAAATAATATCACCGTACGAATTACATAAATGGCACACATACATATGAAACAAGATGGGACACAACATGGATGGTCACAATAAACACGTAGATGCGTGAAAGCAAGCTTAGATGGCGCGGACGTCGCTGGATAATATTTATAGTGGATCACGTGGTGCAGGTGAAGTTTCTGTATTTCTCTGTAAAACCGGCAAATTCTGGTCTGCCAAATCGTTATTGTTGACGGGAAAAATATTCTCTTGTAGATTGAGACATTTATAGGCTTGTAGCACGCCTGATGGCTGTAAAATCAAATTTGAAATAGACTGCCTGGTCATACATAGAAAGCATTAATTACATGAAAAATACACAGAGCCCTGAATGAAAAATTACATAATTCCTTAAATAAATTATGGCGCACATGATATTACACAAATAAGCCCTCAAAGCATATGGCTGGCGCCAATATTGACTTGGTGACTGTTAACCAGCTCTCCTCAGCAGACTGCCCAGAGGCAGGGATCGCGTGGACCTACCATGGCTGCCTACGGGGTTCACACAAGTGGAAGTGCTATGCATGCCAAGTAAAACTTTTATATTTTGAAAATAAATGGCACATAAATAATTAAAATATTGATTTACATTTAAATTGTGAATTTTCTGTATCCTTTACATGTCTTTAATGACGGCGTTCATGCCGGAATAATAATGTTCTTAGTCTTTGCGCATTGCACATTTTGAATTTATAACCAAACATGGTGCAATATTATCAAACATACATGTGAAACATTTAAACACTTAAGAAACCTGAAAATAAACAAGAGACAAATTTTACATTTCAAATAAATATTCCGTTATTGGAAAGATCAGGTTACGGCCTCCTTGCACACGTGCATGCCCACGTGTCACGTGAGTGGTGAGCACTGTCATGGTCTTAACATGGCTGGCTGTTAGCTGGCATCAATATATATTTATCCTGTACATCAATATCATAGCTTGACTCATACGTGTTGCAGCCAGCATGTAGTAAGTTTAGTAATCCAGCCGCAATTAGAGTAGTGTTTATTGTATGACACTTTTAAATAATCTGTAGTTCTTTGTTTCTTCTTGTTGGACAGTTCACTGACTGTTGTCGTAATTGATACCGTGATTTTTTTAAATGCTGAAGATTGATCAGTTACTTGTCTACCAGGTGCAGCCTAAGTCATAGATGTCAAGTTCATTATGTAGAATTTCTTGGATCCCTAAAAACTTGTTTTATATAATTTAAGATAACTGTGAATAATATGGAAGGCTTTGTACAGCAAAAAAAAAAAAAAAAAAAAAAAAATGAAGATATTTTTAAGAAAGGAGCAATTTAAAGTAGTACAAAAAATGTTAATAGCAGAAGAAGAAATTTAGCATAGACAGTTCAGCGGTATCATTTTTAAAAGCAGTAGTAACTGTGGGGTTACAGTAGTAACTACGGGCACGTAGAAGGAAAAGACCAGAACTCAACTGTGGAAGTATTAGGAGTGGAGAGATTTGAGCGGCTTTTAACATTGAGATCTTCAGAGCCGATGAGGGTGTTTAAGGTGTGTATGGTGCAGCGGGGAAATGGGAGATCCCTGAGAAAACCTGCTGACCAATGGCATCGTCTGGCATGATTCCCACATGTGAAAATCCGGAGTGACCTGGCCAGGGATTGAAACGAGATCACCTTGGTGGGAGGCGAACTGGCTAACTGCTCAAACACAGTGGCCTCTGAAGTATTAGTTTTTTAAGTAGTTTGAGTTGAGACAAAAATATGGCTGGTGTAAGTACAAACCTGAAACTTCTGAAGCAAAGAAGAGACAATAGGGGGAACAGACAATTTTAAATCCACCATACACTAACAGATATGATTGCTAAGCATTTTTTGCTAGCATGTTCGATACCCCGTGTACCTATAAACTACACACATATGCTAGTTACTTCTGCAGGATGGTAACAGTTAGTATTGTGCTTGTATAATGGTTGAAAGTAGCATTGAATTGTTTAGTAAATATCACTTTACTTGTATTACAGATACATGCATCTCAGAGTAAGATGTCATTTTATGAACTTCGTCCAAAAAAAAACTTAAGTATTGCCTTTTAAAGACCTAATATGAGTAGCTTGACCACTGTCAAACCAGATTACTTACTGAAAGTAGCCTGAGGGTATACACATTCGAGCTATTGCACAGTGGAAGATGTGCTTGGGCAGAAGCTTACCTCCCTAAGCTGGTAGAATATGCTAGTCAAGTCAAGTTAGCTCATCAAGCTTGTCTGCTAATCTATTTTCTGTATTTCCCATACTTCATAGTATACGACTGAGGGAAGTGGGGGTAATGGCTGCACAGTATCGGCAGCAGGTAAAAACAGTTGCAGTGTATCTGCTACACTGTGTGACTGTAAACAATTCAGATTTTGAGTAATATATGGCTTGATTATCAATGTTCTGTTAAGATTTCTTTGTAGGTTTAGAACCAGTTAGTTGGTTGAAACATTTGTTTCTGTTCTTTGTGACTGTGCTTTGAAGTGTGTGTATTATTGTTACAGATTGTTCCAGTCAGGAGTTTGGTGTTGAGCAAGTATGAACGAACTGGATAGTTTGAGGCAAGAAGCAGAGACATTAAAAAATGCCATACGAGTAAGTTCACATTCATAAATTTAAATACTCTTTTTGGGATTTTTCTATATATTTTTTATTTTGGTGACAATTTATAGGTAGGTACAGTGTAATTTTATATATCACAACCATTTGAAAAAAATGTCAAACTCAGTTTTGTGTGTTGGTTTAGGGCAGTTGCTAAACCTCAACAGTTTTCATAATGATTTAAATAATTGAATGGTTTCTTTTATTTTTATTTTTGCCACCAGTCAAAACGCCTTACAAGCAATATCTTGTTTTGCTGTGTTTGTCAGTTCCTTTATATACATTGACAGCCATTACAATTGCAGTACCAAGAAGGAAATTATTTATCACAACCACATTTATTGGTGGACATTATACACAGGTAACATTGATTACTCTTGCAACTCAGTATGATGTGCAGAACATGAGGTAATACACAGTCAAATTACATTACTATGACTACCTGCTAGAAGCACCATCTGAAGGGCATTGCCCATGACGTATTGCCCGTGATGTGGGCTAGTGAAGCAGGTGTATAATGTGACAGATGGGCTGGCTGTACACATTGTGTTTCCTGCTGCTGTGGGTAAGGGAAGCAGTTTGAGTTGCAAAAAAAGGCATGATCATCGGCTTTCTGCATGGGGGGGAGCATTTCTGAAACAGTGATGTTCGTGAACCATTTACGTGCCTCTGTGGTAACTGTGTATCGTGAGTGGACAAATGGCACCATTGGGAATAATCGTCATGGAAACTGCGGAGCTCCATGCACCATTGATGTCAGAGGTGAACATTTACTATGATGGTGTGTGAAGACCAACCAACAGGTTACAGTGGAACAGCTCACTATCCAAATGAACCAGGGGGCATCCAGACATGTAAGTGTATGGGTCATTCCACGTGAAATCGCCAAATTAAAAAAAAAAATTCACCTTATTTTAGAATTTTATGAAATTCGGTAGGTTATATGCACCAATCATCTATACTCCAAATATTTATACTTTTTTACAATTCTTTGATATAGCTTACTGTTTGCAGCATGGACAAACAAAAAATGGCATTTTAGTGTTATTTTCTAAAGTCTTTATAAAGTTTATTTCAATTAGGAACAATGTCAGCTACGGCTCGTTTGAAATCTTAAGGAATGTACTTTTTTTTTTTTTTTTTCCATTTAGCCATAGTTAGGTTTAAGTTAAGCCAAAGCAGAGATTTTGGGGCTTACATTTTAATTTGTTAAGGGATTATTTAAATATTTTTTGACTTAGAAAACCCAACGAAGGATTCAAAGTAACATGCCAGGATTTTTACCTGTTAAACTAATGTGTGAGTAGTATGTGCAGAAAAAAATTTGAGCTGTTACTGATAATCCTTTTGCCTAAAGAAATGAAATTAATGAATAACATTTTTGAATGCCTCTTTCAAAGCTTGGAAAATATGTGTAGGATAGGTTTGAAAAATTTGAAAATGTTAGAATACCAAGTCCTCACAGTGTACTTGAAACAAATCATGTTACTCCCACGGGTTTAGGGGCCACGAGCCTTTGAATTAACTGTAGAACAGCAGTTACATTGCTAACTCTACATGATAGCAAGCAGATGGGATATTTATCACATTTAGCAAAATTTAGGATTTTTAAATATACCAACATTAATTATTGTTTAAATATAAATTACTTAAGATTTTGGTTTTACATTTATTGTGTCACCATATATTCATTCAGAAGAGATGACAGGTGCTCATTTATCTATTGCGACATCTTCCAGTGGCTGTCATGGACAACACTCTGGGGAAGAGTGTACTAAGAATGTTCTTTTCTTCGACCCATGTGTTGTTGTCACAAGCTGATTTCTTGAAAGAGGTTCCAGGGCATCAAGGATGGAAAAAGTAAATCCCATATTAGTCTTCAGTCTCACGAACTTTCACTTCAAGAACTTCGCCTAACCACTATCCTGTTTCATACACACAGCACACACAATCCCTCAGTTTTGGCTGTAGTTTTGTATGATTTTGATTTCCAGCTTCCTTATTGACTGTAACAGTTTTGTATTGCACTGAAAGGGATGTTAACATGGACGGGGAAAAAAACTATGTAATGTTCTAGTTTGAGGTACTGGAATGGCAAGTTTGAACATTGTTTGCAGTTGTTGTCAACCTGTTCAACATCTTAATTTGAAGAACAGAAAATGTATGTTCCTTATATTGTCCATGTAAAACTTATCATATCTAGGGGAATGATGATATGGTTCTCTACAATCCTCTGAAGACTTACCTTTCTTACAATTCTTTTAACTGCCCCACCAATTCCATCACATGGTCCCTTGCCATCGCATATGGCAAAGAAATGCCATTCTCCTTGAACTCCAAAAGCTTCTTCAATGTGATACAGATTTATTAAGTTCTTCTTGTTTTTGTACTGGGCCGTCGAACCATCAGAAGAGTAAATAAATTTTTTCACTTGCGGGAGGTATGCCATAAGTAATTTTTGAATGGCATAGAAGGCGGTGATGTTCTGTTCCAATGAATCGCTGATAACGCAAAAGCAATGGTTCCTTTACTCTCCATATGCTATGAAGTACAACACAAAGGGATGTATGAGTGCCTGATTACTAGACCAATGGTAGGACTGTACCTCATCTTGTAAAACAAAAGAAAAGTTTTCATAAAAATCCCCCATTAGTATGCATTCTTCCTCCAGCAGAGTTAGAGTTGTCTTCTTTGTGTTCAAGAATTCTGTTTGTTTCTTTGCAGTAAAATGGTGGCCCCAAAGTTACTCAGACTTTTCCACTAGCTTATCCAAGTACTCTTCAAATGGAAGAGCACAAGTAGACAGCTCACAATGGTCTGTTGAAACCCATAGTTTGTATCCATCCTTCTTGCAGTACTGCATGCAGCTCATTACTTACTGGACCTTTTACATTCTAGTGTATGATGTGCACACAGACATAATAAGTGCCTAATGAACCAGTTAACACGTAGAATCTAGATCCAAGTTCTGGAAACTTGGAAAACCCTAATTTCATTAGTAGTTTTTTTTTTACATGTATAAAGTTCCTTGAGGTTACATAACATTAATCTTTTTTGAATGTTAACTATACCACCATCAAGTCCTGTAACAGACATGCAGTCTTTTTTACCTGGCATCAACCTGCTGTACTAGTCATTTTCATAAAAATCTTGAACAGCTTTTATTGGAACACTGTCAAGTTTATTTCTACCTTGTTTCTTCGCTATTTGTGGCAAAATTTCTTCCTTTTCAGTCAATGTTCATGACAGATGGACCAGATATTAGCTGATATTAAACTCAACCTGGAAGTTAGCAATGCTCCCAGCTGCTAGGAAGCGAACTCAAAATACTAGCCTTGTGAATCAATTGTTCATACTCATTACCAAAATCAGCATCCACCTTATTTTACATATTTTCATTGTCAGTCAAAATGTTCAACTCAAAAAATGTACTTACCATTTCTGTAACAGAAGTAGCTATTTGATTAACTTTCTATTTTACCAGTGAGGGTCTAGCTACATTCGACAACTTCTGCATCTTGACAGAAGAAATGCCAAGTGCTGAAAAAGCTTCATTAACAGACTCAGCAAGAACATTTCCAGGTTCATAAACATCTATACATTCATCTTCACTGCTGACATGTGTATCGTGTGTTTGATCTTTGAATTTTGTTTAAGCATTTTGTGCACAATGCTTTTCTGGGATTAAATTAACTCGGGATTGCAGTCTGAAAGTTTTATTCATATTTTCGCACAGATTTTTTAACAATTTCTGAGTGGGCATTGTTAAAGTCTGAACAAGACCTGCCATAAATGTGAAAGTATCTGTCTGGAAATTCAGCCTTATGAAAAGTATGAACAGTTTTTATATTATTGCAATTAGTTCTCAATGAAAATAGTGCATTCTGTTCTTCGGTACTCAGAAATATTATGCAATACAGAGGACCTAGAGTAAGACAGTTTGTGACGTACACTTCCCGTATAAATGCCAATAGAACAAGAACATCCCATTGTAATTCAGTAACTTTACAATCATGTAATCCAAAATTCTCACCCTAACTGCATAAATTGTCTTCACAATCTTCTTTTAAAACACTGAAGCTAAAAAGATAAACCAAAATTAAACTGGTAAAGAGACTGCAGCACAACACACAACCTATATGCTCCTCGTCAGATCAATAACTGAGCAGGGGAGCCGGGCCTACAGCATCCCAGAATTGTTCCTATATAGTGGATTACTAATATCATGCCAACAAGGTGATTCACCAGCCAGCCAAACACACAACCTTTGCTTCTTGTTCACATACCTCCCCTCAAGGCACAAGGACCAGTGAGTCATAATCTGGCACTTCAAAAAGCTCGTGGCACCTAAACCCTTCTGAGTAACGTGAATTTTTTTTTTTGTTTCAAACTATACTGTAAGGACTTGATATCGTAGAATTTTAAAATTTTTCACACCTGTCCCACATGTATTTTTTGAACTCTGAAGATGGCAATTTTCAAAAATTTTCAAAATTCCTCCAATTTTTTTTAGCCTGAAGGATTATCAGTAACAGCTCAAATTTTTTTCTGTGCATACTACTCACACAATAGTTTAAAAGGAAATAAATACTGGCATGTTACTTTGAATCCTTCATTAAGTTTTTTAAGTAAAAAAACACCTTGATAAATTAAAATGTGAGCCCCAAAATCTCTGCTTAGGCTTAACTTAAACCTAACTTTGGCTAAATGAAAAAAAAAAAAAAAGTACGTTCCTTAAGTTTTCAAATAAGCCTAGCTGACATAGTTCCTAATTGAAATAAACTTATACAGATTTTAGAAAATAACACTGAAATGCCATTTTTTGCTTGTCCATGCTGCAAACAGAAAGGTAAGCTTTTATCAAAGAAAGCAAATTTTTTTTAAACACATAAAAGTTGTTTTGGTGTCTAGATGATTGTTGCATATAACATACCAAATTTCATCAAAATCAGAAATGGTGTTACAAAGGTCATTCGTTGATTTCACATGGAATGACCCATCTACCGCAATGGTTCAACAAACCCTTCCGCAAATGGAGCTCCGGAGTAGACTTGAGAGTAACTGCACCAATGCTAAAATAGGTGCATTGATGAAAAGACCAGAATTTGCTCGGCAGTATAGCAACTGGACCGCTGCTGACTGATGGTGGAATGCCTTCTCCAATGAATCACATTTTCAACTGCATAGAACGGATGGATGTCAGCGTGTCCGGTAAGAAATGTTGGATAACAGACACCCTGCATCCATTACTGGACGAACCCAAGGCAGTGGGGGCAGTATTATGATCTGTGGAATGTTCTCGTGGTATTATCTAGGTCCCATTATCATTGTGGAAGGCACTCTTGATCAATTTTATTATGAATCCTTCCTCTGCGATCACGTCCACCCGTAAATTATGATTGTTTTCCTCAGGAGGATGGGATCTGCAAGCACAATAATGCGCCTGGTCACATGGCTAGAAGTGTTCACATTTGGCTGGAAGACCATGAACAGGACTTCAAAATTCTTCCCTTGCTTCCAAACAGCCCCAATGTCAATCCAATTGAATATCTGTGAGACCGCCTCGATTGTCATATTCGCTGTCTGTCTCCTCCGCCACACACCCTTCAATAGTTGTGGGGCGCACTGCAGAAAGCATGGCTCCAAATACTCGTGGAGACGTATCAGCACCTGACTGGGTCACTACCAGCTTGTCTAGCTGCTGTCCATGCTGTGAAGGGCGGTTACTATGGATACTAGCAGGTGGATTTAATTGTATATGTATTGTGTAGCCCCATCATGGGCAATAATAACTGCTCCTACATGAAGCAGCATTTAGAGAAAGAGGTTTTGGATGTCCGTCTGGAGTATATTCACCTGAACTGCTTCGACCCATGCCCAATGTTCATCCATTGTGGCCACTGGAAGTCCTGCGTCATGTCAGTCGTTCTACCGTGGACCACAAGTTTCCTATAGGTGAGACATCTGGTGAACATGCAGATCAAGGAAGCAGTGTGACGTGGCCATCCAGGAACTGTTGAATGATGTGTACCACATGGGATCACACATTGTCTTTTTGGTACAGGGCCTAAGGCTGGCCGTGAAGAAAAGAGACAATAAACATGCTCCAACAACTCTTTGATGTAATGGTTGCTGGTCATTGTACCAGCGATGCGGACTAGGAGTGAGCAGGACTTGAATCTGATGGCACTCTTTACCATACCTCCAGATGCGTGTTCAGTATGACTGTGCATGATGCAGGACTTGACCAGGCATGCGTCACGGTCCACCAGACATAGATGTGACTGTTGTGGTGCTGCAAGCAGAAGAAGTATACATCAGAAAAGACAATGGCGTGTCATTTGTCCCTCAAGTCCTGATGTTCCACACATTATTACAGCTGCAGGTACTTGTGGTGAGCAGTCAGTGGCAGCCACAGTAACAGGCACATGGATATAATGCCTTGGTGCTGCATATGCTTATTGGTGCATGGTTTTGTATCCCCACAACATTACAATACTGACTAGCAGAGAAGAGTATCGGGTGTCAAGTAAAGTTATTTAAATAACTACAAAGTAGCTGGAGTACAACTCTTATAATTACTATTATACTTTATATAAACATTATGTAAAAGTTATTAGAGTACTACCCATCTTCCTCTGGTCTATCACCTACGGTGTTCTGAAGTACAGAAATGTTCTTATCTCTACCATCATTGTCTACAGATTCTACTGGGGAATTGTGCTTAGTGCGTCTGCGTGATTTATTGTTTTGCCTGCCCGATAACCTGATTTCGAAAGAATATTCTGCTAATTTTAATCGCCAACGCAAAAGTCTAAAGAGTTTCTGTTCCTTAATATTAAAAACATATTATAGGTGCTTATGGTGTGTAATTACTGTACAGTGGCGCCCTAATAAATATGGCAGAAAGCTTTGATGCCACTAACTATTCCTGTTATTTCTTATTTAGTTACCGAGTAATTAATCTCAGTCTTGTGTAAAGTCCTGTTTGCTTACGCGATTGGTCGCTCTTTTCCTAGCTCGCCTTGTGATAAAATTGCACCTACTGCATACTGGCTTGCATCTGTGGTTAGCATAAATTGATTATTAAAATCAGGATATTGTAGTACTGAATATTCAGTCAGCTTCGGTTTGAAAAGTTGAAATGAATATTCCTATTCCTCAGTCCATTCAAATACTAAATCCTTTTTTACGAGATTATATAGGGGTTTAGCAATTTGACTAAAATTGTGTATGAAACATTTGTAATACGAGGCCAGTCAAAAAAATATTTTTATTTGTTTAGCTGATCTGGGTCATGGATAGTCTCTTAGTTTAGCGATTTTCTCGGTCGGGTTGCACTCCCTTCTCGCTTATCACATGACCTAAATATGCAACTTCTTTCCTTAGGAACATGCATTTATAGGGTTGTAGCTTTAAATTATGTTCCCTAAATCTCTCAAACACTTCCCTGAGTCTTTCATTATGTAAGGGTATGCATTGGGCATATACCATGTTCATCAGCCTTGTGAACGTAGCGGGTGCTCCCCTAGACCCAAACATCATTCACTTCATTTCAAGATGACCTGTAGGTGTACTGAATGCAGTTTTTGGTTGATCCTCAGCCTTAATTTTACACTGTAGGTATCCCTGATTTGCCTTGAACTCATAAAATACGTAGCCTGTCCTAGACTATCGAGTATCTCTGTTATTACTGGCATTTGTATCACTGCATCCTGTGTTAATTTATTTCCCTCAGATCTAAAGCTACTCAAAATTTCAGCTTTCCTCTGGTGTACATTCGGCACTACCAACACTGGTGACTTCCACAGACTCCTGCTTACCTTTATAAAGTCATCTGTCAACATTTGTTTTACCTGCCTATCTACCTCTTCCTTATATGTCTATATGTCTCTGGTATACTATAGGGTTCCATGTAAATGGGTTTTGCATCTGGCGGTGTCTGTGTTTCATGTTCCACTGTGTTTGTTTAGGTTAACTTATCTGCGGATAAAGTGAAAATGTCATTATATTTATGACATAATTTGACGCCGTCGGGTGAGACACTAGATGAACAGTGACACAATAGCTTACTGTAGGTGGGTGCCAGCAGTGTTTACCAGTCACAGCACTGTTGAGACTCAGGGGTCTCAGTGATGCTGTGGGTTCTGTGTGTCTGTCTCACCTGAGCGTACTTACAAATCACTTTGCATTACTAAAAAGCATTACTAAACTTTTATAAAACAATTGCAAGAAGTGGCTGTTACTACAAAGAAACAATTGATGCACTGTACTATCTGCTTTTAATATACCACTCATAATAAAACGTGCTAGGAGTTTAATTTATGAATTACACTTAGACGTGTCTAGCTAACTCCATTTGGGTGCTCGCCAGCCCGCAATTAATCTAGCGCACTCCTACATAGATGACTTCTTTGTGGTGTTAGAAAATACAATCTTCGCCAGGGAAGGGGTCAACAGCCGCTAAGGTAGAGTGATGATTTTCCCTGAAGATAGGGCGCAGAGTATTACGAAAAGAACAAAATGAACAAGCTGAACAAACACATGTGATTATTTGGCATCACTAACGCAAACTCGTTGGGGCTCATCTTGCCGTACATGGTTACTGAGGTAACGGCCTATAGACATAGCCAGCTAGGATGGCAAAATTACCATACAAATTACACAGAATGATTCGAATACACTCGAAAGATGATGGGACATGACATGAATGGTCACAATAAACACTCAAATGTGTGAAAGTAAGATTAGATGGCACGTATGCCCCTGGATAAGGGTTGCAGCGGAGCACGTGGTGCAAGTGCAATTTCAGTATTTCTCCGCAAAAATGGCAAATTCTAGTAAAATAAATTATTTCCATTGAGAAAATTGTTCTTTTGAATATTAAATTTGTTTTGGACTTGTAACATATCGGGATGGCAAGAAAATAAGACATTGACATGACCGCGCGGTCAAACATACAAACCATCAATTACATAAAAATTACACGGAACGCTGAATAAAAATGACATAGAACCCTGAAATAAATTGTGGCGCACATGATATCACACAAATAAAGCGCATGGATAGTGCGGACATTGACTTGGCGGCTCTGAACCATGTGGTCGCAAGTGATGTGGCCGTAAAACTATAAAACATGAAAAATACCCTCAAATACATACATATAATTAAAGCCCTTAAAATTGCACGCAGCAATAATACAGAAATTACAATGATAAGCCTTTAACATAGGCGGATGGCGCCTGATTCAAGTTGTGTGGGCCACGTGGCCTCTCCAACATCTTTCATCCCTTCTCCTCGTTTATATTTCAAAAAGCCGCAAGGGCACAAATTATTAAGTTCAGCATAAGCATAATGCTGAGAAAAATATCTGGCAAAATGTACCCAAGCAAAAGTTAATCCGGTTACTAAGAATGAACTATGGTAATCTACTTCAGTGCAAAAAGTTTGAAGCACATACGTGACAGTGTCTTACCTCTCCAGACCTCCTACAATGACTGTGCTGATGCTAGCGTTCCACAGAGCTACCATGGCTGCCTACGGGGTTCACATAAGCGGAAGTGCTATGCACGCAGAGTAAAACTTTTTATATTTGAAAATAAATGGCACAAAGGAAATTTAAGTATTGTTTTACATTTTAGATTTTTCTTATTAAATTTCTGTATTTTTTTATTGTCTCTTTATGACGGTGTTCACGCCGGAATAGTAATAATCTTAATCTTCGCGCAGCGCACTTTTTGAATTAATTACCAAACATTGCGCAGTCGTTTTAAACATACATTTTTTAACACTTAAAACATTTTGACCCTGAAAGAAAAACATACATTTTACACTGCAAATTAATATTCCGTTATGGGAAAGTTCAAATTGGAGCCTCTTTGCACACGTGCATGCCCACGTGTCACATGAGTGGTGAGTGCCGTCATGGGCTTAGCGCTGCTGGCTGTTAGCCGGCGTCAAATTTAACTAGTTCCCTTTTCTTCTGTCCAAGTAGATGATCTACTCATAGCACAATGTCCAATAACCTAATTTGATTCGTTATACTGCCTACACTTAACTACATTACTATTTTGCACTGGTGTAGGATGTACCTCTTAATGTGAAAACCTCTATCTCAATATCGTCCTAATTGATATTCATTATAGCACAGTTACATACACATTCTTTTGCAATAGTCAAATTATCTGCTAAATATATGCCTTTAGCCAGTTCGCTTTTTCTTACTAGGCCTGTCCCTTTATTACGTGTATTTACTTATACTATCTTTTCACACCTGGCCAGAATTATTAATTGTCCGTTTACCTTACCTTGAGACACACTTGCAAAAGAAATCACATTACAATTTACCTTCATTATACCGTTGTCTAAATCTAATTCAGCGCCAATTAATCGTAAGAGATCCTTCCCTGTGATATGAGTTTGGACATTGTGACACAATCTGACAGGTATGAATTATCTCAGTTATTCCAAAACCAAATTTCTATTTTATAATTCCTTCTGTTTCAAGTTTCCTTTGTGGCTAACCCGTTAATATTTGCAAAGGCATTTTTATTTTCTAGTTTTCTTAACGCCTGTGATGATTCCTTTTTTTATCAGAGTTATATCTGAACCTGTATCTACCAAACAATTAACTTTCATACCTACTCTCTGGGTATGTCTATAGTACTACTTTTATTTTCATGTGGCTTGCCTGTTTACCTGGTACTTGATTCTTATTGGTTGTCTCTTTTTCTACTTCTCAGGTTTAGTTCCCTTTGGAATGACTTGTCCTTGTATTTTTGTATCATTAATCTCCTTTCTCCTTACCTTTTCTCCTCTATGATTCACTCACTCCATCCTTATTATTTTATCTAATATGTTTCCCATTTTCTACTGGACCTCTCTTATACCATTTTTTTTCTTCTTCTTCTTTCAATTACCATTGGTGCCTTGGGATTTTGGGTATCCTCATTTTCCTTTTTATCCTCAGTCACTTTTTGCTTATCTCTTACGCAACAGCCCCTTAAATCCTTCTAAAGGACATTCAAAACTTGCTGCAGGTTTCATGTCTTCTCTAGTGTTTCTTACTATCTGATTCACGATTGTATCTATTATGTAGGCCCCTTGTGGCCTCTGCGTAAGATCACTGCCCAAAATCGTCTCGATTCTTATACCTTTTTTGTCTGTTCCATACCTGTTCCCTTTGGTACCAGCACTCAGTAGCACTTTGGCCTCTCAGACCACAATAACTGCAGTCACTTACCTTATCATTGTCTCTTCTCTGTGACGAACCGTGCTGTGTACTCCCACTACGAGCACCTCAGAATTCATTCATGCAATTCCGGCTACCACAGTCTCCCCCCATGCGAGACATGAGTGCTCTAGCCTGCATACTATTCTGTCTGTGTACGATTCCGGGAATAATGCCCTGCTCTACCACAGTTATAACAGTTTACCTTCTACTGTGTTGTTTGTGGCATCCTGTGTATATTAAGTGTGAAACTTACCACTCCACTGCTGGTTGCTTCGATATTGAGTGTCTGTCCTGCCTACATTGACACTATTTCTGTTGGTCCTACCTACATTGACACGCTTTCTTACTCTGCAGTCACGAGGAAAATGGCCTTGATAACTGCAAGTAAAATAAGCATGGTCATTCTTAACATAGGATGAGCCTGAAAGGATTCTCTGCCTATTTTCTGGTTGCCATTTCTGTCGGCATTCTAACGCATTATGCCCTTTTCTCTTACATACCTGACACACAAGTGTTATAAATGTTTTTGTCGGTACTTGAGTGGGTAGCAACGTGAGAAGCAACTTTTTGCTGTGTGGCCCAGCCTTCCACATATTGGTCACCTCATTGATTCTTGCAGTGTTGTAGAAACTAAATTACGTCTTTCCTGAACTGACGTTATATTCAATTCTTGTTCTAGGGCCACCTCTACCATTTCTGCCAAGCCTAACATCCCTCTACTTCGCACAACTGTTTGTAGACGCTTATCTGCTAATCCCTGCGTAAAACAAGCTTTTGAGAGATGTCACTAACGTAATAGTTCCTTCTCGTTCAGCTGCTGTGCAATCGCTTAACACCACATTGCGTAGAGCATTCCCCAACACGTTAACTCTATCTCTCCAACTGACAATGCTTTCATTCTGCGTTTGTTTTGCACTGAAAAATTTCCCACATAAAAATCTAATGTTCGTTTGTTCCATAGTTTTCCTGCAGTATGACCTTTACTCTAATGTAAGTGTAGCCTGTTCTGGCTCTATTTAACAATTTATCCTTGGCATCTCTCACAATTCGAGACTTACAGATTTAAAAAATTGCTGATGTTAGTTCGGGTCTACCACCTCAAATGCAGATTTGACGGCATGAATGAACGCTTTAAGTTCCCTCTTGTTTCCAGTTAAAGGGACGTGAACTAACTTCATCGCTTCTGTAGGCTTTAAGTAATTCTCCGTATCACCTCCACTATGTATGGATGCATAATCATCTGACCTTGGCATGTCTGGTTCAGAGCTCCCACAATGGACTTACCTTATACTAATACGATGTGCAGTCAACGTCGACGGAATGTAGCTCCCACTGGAATTGCTGGCGTTGGGCTTTTGGCCCGCTGTCTTCCGTACCAATCCCACAGACTGCTATCGTTGACTTGGCTCTGCCTCAGTTGATCCGGTTGGCAGCTGGCGTGATGTCCGTACCTCGGACTTCTCGCAGTGTCGTGTTGTCGAGCGCCGCTCCTATCCAGCCTTGTTCTGCTTGCATGGGTTACACCACTGCCTGTAGTCATGCCGCGCTGCAATTCTGTGGCAGTCACGAGCTTATCAGTTCTCGTCAGGCTGCACAAAGTTCAATGTAGAAGTTGGGCTTCTACAAACAACTGCACCGTCCATAGGCATCTTCATTCCAGCTTTCCAGCTATCACTACTGCGTGATCTGAAGCCATGGTGCAAAATTTCTTTCTTTGACCCGTTGTCTCAAAACTCCACATCTGACACCAAAATTTTTCTTTTCTTATCATATCCTCACAACGTTTCAATACTGAGTAGCAGAGAAGAGATTTGGGTGTCTTGAGTAAAGTTTTTTAAATAACAACAACAAAGTAGCTGGAGTACAATTCTTTAATTACTATTATACTATATATATATATATATATATATATATATATATATATATATATATATATATATATATATATATATATATATAAAATGTACAAGTTATTACACAGGGTTGCCACATGTCTGGAAAACAGGGAAATGTCAGGGAATTCTTTGATATGCATGATATATTTGGCAGTTCTGTCATCAATTGTGCACCGCTGCCAGAATATTATATAAAATTGTTGTAATGCTTTTGGACTAAATGGTTAGGTGTTTTTATTTTCAATCTATGTAGTTAGCAATTTTATAAGATCAGAGAAGTATTTTGGTGTAAAAGTATGTTATAATGCAAATTTGCCAATCCTTACAGAAAAAAAATGTAAGGAAAAGGTCAGGGAAAAAAAGATTTGTTTTGTCTGGAAATCAGGGAATGTGAGGGAATTGTCCAATGGAAAAAAGGTGGCAACCCTCTAAAGTACTACGCATTTTGGCGTTCTCTCGTTCTAAAAACACGTACTCTGAGACCCAGATCTAGTCTGCCAATTTACACAACTCTACACTACATCCATTTGTCTCGTCTGGGCAAGTCCACTTTCCTACTAATCACAGTGGTTCCCTTATTTTGTGTCCTTATTGGGATCCACCAATCACAGTCCATCCCTCATTTCATGCCCATATTGGGATGCATGATCCACACACAACAATTCTTATAACTATATGTACGTCACAGCACGTGACCTCTCGTCCGCACGTACGCCAAGTTACAAACCCACTTTTCAAATAGTACACAATGACAAAGATATATATTGTATGATACCCTGAACTAGTTTTGATGCAATACTTTTTCTTTATTCATTACAATTATTAATTGCTATAATTTATATTTACAATACAAAACACTACAATTACAATGAATATACTTAACCTAATTACATGGTCATGACCCTAACACATTATACGACATCTAGACATGGGGGCTATTATAATGGGGGCATTGGCTTGCTGTGCATATCTCTCTGCCCGCCACTCCACTCCCCACTGTTCCCAAATATGCTTCACACTGTGGTTGCATTCTTCCAATGCTAGAATCAATTTTGCAGTAAGATAATCCTTAATCAGATAGGCCACGATTTGTCCTCAGTCAAAAGCAGAAACCTGTTCATATGGTTGTGTTCTTCAACGTGGCATGCGTTCATGTCTGTGCACTCAAACAGTAGGGAAACACAATGTCACTTACCTCTCAGCAGATCTCCAACCTCCACTGAACATACCACTTATCAGTGTTTTTATTGGTGGATGTGCTGCAGCACTCAACTGAACAAATAATCACATTGTCATCCTACACTGATCTATGCATTTCCCTAATTTTGATTCATTCAGGTGCACTTTTCTTGGTGTTAACAATTTTATTGGCTAGCAGTGTATATTGATGTAAGGATAATAATTATATCCCAGTTAGAAGTTTTCAATTTTTACTTTTATAAATTTCTGTACTTGTAGAAACTCAACATATTGATTCCATTTGGATGAAATAGTTGGGGTTGGTAATCTAATCTAATTTTATACCATTGGTTAAAATTATACATATTTGGTTACACAGCAATGAACAGATAGAAATGGGTTGTCGGGTCAACTGGAAACGAGCATCAATAATACAAGTTAGTAATTTTCATTTTTGAACTATTGGGTGAAAAAAAGTATTAAATATGTTGTTGCCTACAATTTAGTTAAATACTAATTTACTGATGATCTTTAGAACAACTATATTTAATATTGGTAATAATATTAATTGATTTAACCACAATTATTATTTATGGTTAGTTTCTAAGATATTATTAAATTTATCTTTAATACCTTTCCCATATTAATTGATACCTCATTGTATTTTGGGTTAAGTTTAAGTTTGTGAGTGTTATGTGGCCATGTTGTATACACCTAAGAAATTGATTGTTTTTTTGAGCTGTGGTATGGTGGCATGGGTTGTGATACACCTAAGAAACTTGATCTGTTTCTTTGAAGCTGTGACTGTCAATTAAATATCAAATTATACCTGTGCTGTGTGTACCCTATCATCAGTATGTGCAGCTGCATTAACAGCCATCAAACAATGTTTTCATGATTTTGCATACAAGTAAACACACAGTTATCAAAAGACTATTTTAATGAAATGTTTATAGCATTATAATATGCTTTACTGTATAGAGTTTTTATTCTAGTTTAAATGTAGTTTAGATTGATTGGATACAGTTGTGTTGATATTCAGCTATAAAATAGTTCAGAAAGATGTAGGTTTAAATAGTGCCCAATACATATGAAATATGTATTTAGGCCATGCAATTAGAGTGTATACACAGCCTAACATTCAGTGATGCTAAGAGTACAGGTGTTTCATACCTATCAGCAGCCAGTGAGTAGTTATATGGCCACAGAGCTGCTGTTGGTCTAGATGTACCAGTTGAGACAAATTTGACAGCATTATTGTCAAGGGGATTGATTTTCTCAAGATGGAAAAGGTGCTGAATACCATGGCATTGCGTTTTGGAAATTTAGCCGAGTTCACGTGTAAAAATGTAATTTCAAAATTCTGTGAAGTACTGTGTGTTCCAATCCTTTAGATATTCATACATATAAGTTATGAGACATTTAAATATTAAAGTGAGATGTTCCCACGTGACAAGACCAGAACACAGCAAGAAAACCCCAGGGATAAAATCCCCCTCAAATGTCAGCGCTGGAGAATACTGTTTCACTTGCACAGCACAAACGCGGCAGAATTTGCTATTGGAGGATACCTGGGGCACGAGCATGTTATGACTCCCAGTATGTTGCAACACTGCAGGCATAGGCAGCTTTGACCACACCACTGACATGCACGAGACACTGTGTGGTGGAATTTCAGTTCTTTTATTTATTATTGCAAAATAATGTAAAAATGACACATACACTCAGTTAATAGTAACGTGGCCTGTGGCCATATTCTTCACATGAAAAAGATGCATCTTGTGACTCATTGAGTATTTCTACCCTGATATTTATTAGTTAAGAACCTGCCTTTGAGGCACATTAAATGGCACTTGCAAGCAAAGCTATGCTGTTTCCCCTGGCCGCTATTGTGTGACCCACCGGACGGGCAGCTATGCCTGACCTTCATAAGGAGTATAACAGTATAGTGCCAGCGAACAGGAAAACGTCATCAGCGCTGCCTTTGAGGCAGGGGTTACAAACAGAATGGTTTTTAAAATAACAAATTACAATTATCACTTCACCAGTGAGCAGACAATGCATGAAGTCCCTGGGCTATGCAAAAGTAACTGCTCTGTAAGGAAGCAAACCCAAGACTGCAGTTTCTGGGATGGCATATACATGCCACACTGCTGGGTATGAGAAAGTATGCTGAACTAAATTTAGGGGGTATGAAATAAACAATACTACAGTTTGAAATTAAAATACAGTTATTTATTTTGTTTACCCCACAACTATGAATGTAAGTTTTGACACTCACAAATAACACCCTCAGGTTCTAATAAAAAGAACCACGTCAAAGTTTAGTTATCTCTCAGTGTATTATCTCTAAATTTAATGGTGATAGTTGTATATCTGTAAAATTCACTCAAGGGTCTGTTGCGTCTCTTATGCCTGTTGAGAGAGTGCAGGTGCTTCTATCGCATGCCTTGTTTGGTTGTGTACATAGTGAGGTGGCAGAATTGGTCAAAGGTTTGTAATATATCCAGTTAATGTATTGAGGTTGGTTGAACTGAAATATAATTTATGGTGCACCATGAAGATGATATTGGTCTGGAGGACTAGTCATTCGCATGTTTTCTTGCGTTGGTGATTATGAACAAAGATGAAAACTTTTAGGAAAGTTATACTAATGAAGAGCTAACCCAAATTGAAGACGAAAATTAATAAAAATCTGTTTGTAGTATGTAGCAAATATAAGATAATATTGTACCATTTTCAAAGGAAATAGCTTCCTGTAACTAAACGCCATTAAACAGCATACAATACCCAAGTATGATGGCAAGAAAAAGGGAGTATAGCATATGTTACTGGTATAATATATAAATTCTCTGAGAATCTGCATAAGCATAAAATACTGGGTAAAAATTATTTAGCATTTGTGGTTGCCTGAGCCGACACCTAAAAACACATTTTCCAGGCATCAACACATTCACATTATTAGTGAAGTACATTAAAAAAATGGACTTAATGTTGTGTTGTCCGTGAATTTATGAGGAATCTGTGAAATTGGTGAAAACATGTTAGTCTTGCACCAGTTTTCTATAAAGTACATGTAAAGCATAACAGATTTTAGTATATGAAGTTTGCACTATTTGTACACATTTTTTATTTCAGAGGTTAATTTTTAAAATGCTTAATTAACCATGAACAAACTTTTAGTGCTTGGCTTTACTTAAAAGCATAACAGATTTTAGTATATGAAGTTTGCACTATTTGTACACATTTTTTATTTCAGAGGTTAATTTTTAAAATGCTTAATTAACCATGAACAAACTTTTAGTGCTTGGCTTTACTTAATGTTGCTATTTGATACAGTATTTCGGCACAAATACATTGTTGTATATTTGGTTCTAATTACACACTCTAGCTAAATGCATTTACTGTGTATATACAGCTCAATACAGAAAAGAACATGTTAATTTTTAATTCTTGTAAACAAGATAAAAATACTTGATATAAATTTTTATCTTTGGTTGACAGGATGCTCGGAAAGCAGCTTGTGACACAAGCCTTGTCCAGGCAACAAGCAACATGGAACCAATTGGCAGAATACAAATGCGCACACGCCGAACTCTCAGGGGCCATTTGGCAAAAATCTATGCCATGCATTGGGGTTCTGATTCTAGGTAAAGTAGTAATAGTGTTGTATTGTGCATGTTAGAATTGTAGCTTATTAATAAATATTTATATTTATATTTGGTAAATGTTGGGCTGTGTTAGATGATTAAATTGTAAGTACATTATATTTATTCTCATAATAGCGCAATTATGATAGACTATTAAAAACGTATTGATGTGAAACAAAAGTATAGGTTAGTTTGAAGTTGTGGTGTCATATGACATTGGACTCTGATTGATGTTATGAGTTTGTAAGTCTTCAGGACGGACTTCCTCATTATACAATGTGGACCAGATTTCATGCGCCATAGTCCAGGAGGTGATCCCTTGTGGGAAATTAGGTGGGGTTTACATTGACATAATCATGTGAATATTACCGAAGTTACACAATGTTGGAATGCATAAATGTAAACATTGCAGGCAGTACTTGAGATGAAGCGACCAGTCGGAATGGTTCTTCACAAATCGGAAATCTGTTCAAATTTGTTTGGTCAAATTGTCCCCCTTCATTGCATAAGTAGGAGTAGTCACCCTCTTTATGCAGGGAACTTTGGAACACTAGGCGGTAAAGTAAATGTCTAGCCACATTATGACCCACCATGGAACAATGAAGACGAAAGGTTCTCGTCCAAACTTGCTCCGGTGTACAGTTTTTGAGAAAACCCCACTCAAAATTTTGAAGGTGCAGTTTAACTCTGTGGGAATCGTTAACACATTTGCCACCTGCACCACACATGTAGCGAAGGAAACAGGTGAGGATGTAATTGGTGCTTGTGTGGAGGTGGCCTTTGATGCCGGCAAGTCAGTATGGGCCTGCAGCTGGTCGTGGAAGCATGGAACGTTTTACGTGAGCAGAGCTAGCAGACGTGCACCTCGTGTATGTAGCAACCAACACGAATGTACAGCAATCAGTGGGGCTGTACCGGCTGCCCTACCCATCATGACATCAACCCTCCCATGCAACATTTGTACGGCTCCATGAGATTGTAGGATGAACGCTCAACGATAATGGCAAAGCTGAATGCTGGAGCACCACGGACAAGGTGAACAGCGGCATTCAACGAGGATGTGCTTCACAACGTGTGGCAGGAACTGTCCATTAGCTCACTGGTTGTGGGCCACTGTGTGGGTGTTAGCTATACAACAATCGTTTGAGTGCTGCATGAGAACCGTATGCACCCTTATCACGCATGGAAGGTCTACGTTCTTAGAAAATGTTATTGCATGCCACGTGTTACATTATGCGAATGGTTCCTCCAAGAAAACAATGTGCATCCAAACTTCACATCTGCTGTGCTGTGCACAGATGCAGCCAATTTTACCTGGGGTGGAATCTTCAAGAGAAACAGCCACTTCTGGGCACATGCTAATCCCCATCACATGCATCCCATGGGCAACCAAGTGCACTACAGTGTTAACATTTGGGCCAGCATTGTGCATCACTTGTTGGGGCCTTATTTGCTACCCAACTGACTTAGTGGGGTCCGCTACATGATGTTCCTGCAAGAAGTACTGCTGGAGTTGCTGGAAGAAGTACGTGTTGCCATTTGCCACATGTGGTTTCAGCATGATGGGACACCGCCACATTTTCCTGCTGCTGAACATTTCCAGGCTGGTGGATTGGTAGAGGTCGGCCCATCTATTGGCTCGCCTGATCTCTAGATCTGACTTTGCTGGATTTCTTTTTATGGAGTCATGTCAACTCCCTGGTCTAAGAGATGCCTGTGGCTAGTGAGGAAGATCTCATTGCACGTGAGACAGCAACTTTTGATTTTGTACGTGCCATACAGGACATTTATATGGGACCAGGCCAACCTGATCCGCCATTGCCATTTGTGTATTGAAGTTGGGGGACGGCAATTTGAACAGTTCTTGTAAATGCTACCATTAATAAACATGTACTACGTACACCTGTGTCATGTAATACTCCTATCTGCATCCCGTTCCTTGTTCCCTACATTTGTCCTCATTTCAGACCTGCCAATTTTTACGGTTCTGCCGTAATTTTTGTAGGTAAATGCAGTTGTTAAGTTTTTACGGGAACTGCACAAATTTTATGTTTTGCGTTTCTGCCGGCCTGAAATTTGAGTTTGTCACGCTGGCCATCTTCGTTGTCGGTTCCAAATACTGTATGTATTGTATTTGAACGACATTTTAACACAACAGTGCCATATATTTCTTACTGCGTGTAATACAGCACCATAGTTTTGTCAGTGTTTGGCAAGACAATAATTTTGAATGAAATTTAACATCTTGTATGATTGTGAAAATGTACCATTTTATGGTACAAATACCATAGTTTAGATTACATAATACCATATATTTGCACCGACATCCCGGCATTTTGTGCAGATGGGACGTGAACATCTAGATTGTGTATTATGCATCTATCTGCCTTAGGTTGGAATAGTGGTTTGTTTGTGTTAAAACGAAAATTGTAGCAGTTGAGTGAAAGCGAAATACTGTGGTAAAACATTTTACTATAATACTTAGGCATGTAGTTGTGTTTATCACACATTCTGTTATGTAATCACACAGAAAAGAGGCATCTTTTATATTTTCATTTAATAGTAAATAAGTATTGTTTAGTCTCTATGTCTATGTGTAAAATGTATGATAAGAATAAACAGTACATTCAAGTGTTTCGGTCCGTATACTGTGCACAATTTTCATGTATCCTGAAATCAGACAATGGTGAGAAATACATATTTTGTAGCATCTGTTGCTGTGATATTAATATTTCTCATGGGGGGAGGGGGAAAATTATATCACTAACCACATCAAGTGTGCAAAACATACAAGTAATTTGAAAGACCAAGAGGGAAACAAAAAATTAACACTTACTTTAACAGCACTAGTAGTGTCAAAAATGAGATTATTTGAGCATTTTGTTTATTCACTGGATTTTTGGTTGACCACAACATTCCTTTTAGTGTTGCAGATCATGTCGTCTCGTCGCTTAGGAAAATGTTTCCAAAGTGTGATGTGGTCAAATCAAGACGACTGCCATTGTTAATGAAATGGCTTTAGATGCAGTTTCCAGTATTGTTGAATGTTTGCAGAATGATCCATTTTACCTTTCTGTAGGCGGTAACACTGATTCAAGTTCCAAACTTTATCCAATTGTGGTGACATATTTTGATCCACAGAGCCAGTTGGTTGCGAGTTCTTTGCTTTCCATTCTTTCATTGGAAGGGGATGCTACAGGGAAAAATATTGGTGAACTGTTGTTCACAGAACTAAGCTGTTTGGAAGTGCCTTTTGAATACTGCATAGCCTTTTATTCCGATAATGCTGCTGTGATGATAGGTTCTAAAAATTGTGTTGCACTGTTAAAACAAAAACAGCAAAATTTAATATAAATTGGCTGCCTTTGTTATTTAGTGAACTTGGCTGCAGAGAAAGCATGAGCTTCCATTCCTGTGAAACTTGACAAGATAGTCATAGATATTTACTATTATTTGGAAAAAAAAGTGCCAAGAGGAAGGACACGTTTTAAAAATTCCAAGAGCTGCACAAAGAAGCTAGAATAATCCTGAAACGTGTTTGCACAAGGTGCTTGACATTAGGTGCTAGTTTGGCAAGAGTTGTGGAGCAGTGGGAACCACTTGTTAGTTTCTTTAAAGGGGAAGTTATGGTTCCAAATTCTCAAAATTCTTTATCATCGTACAAAATTCCGAAGAAAGTAAATTATCACGATAAGGCCAATCTGAAACAAACCAGTGATTTAGTAGTGGGATGTGCAACTCAAAGGACTGTTGTTTGTGATTATATTATTCACAAATTTCCTTTGAAGAGTGAAATTCTTTAAAAAAAAACCACAGGAAGCTCAAATTGAAAACATTGATAGTCAATTTCAGTGATGTAAAGTATTTCATTTACTTGTTTCCTATAATTTTACCCGTTACAAGTGGTGAATCCAGAGATGTTGCTGTAGATGAGCTGCAAAAACAGTTCACGTCTTTGCAAATGGAATAGTTACCAGCTATTATTTCCAAACAAGATAGAATCGATGCTGTTTGGTCATGCATTGGTAACATAAAAAATGCACACGTTCTTTATGGCTATTCTGTTGGTGCCAGACAGCAACGCTGAATATGAGCGAAGTTTTAGTGTGGTTAGAAAAAATTAAACTTCATTCCTGTCATCATTAAGTTGTAGAACAATTCAAAACATTTATGTTCTGGAAAGCAATTCTCATGTGTGTTACAGCAGAAGCTATGGTGAAGACTTTCTGAAAAGAGCCAAGAGGGTAACTTCACTGTATTTGCAGAGCTAAAGTGAATAGCCATTGGTGTGGTGTTTTGTGGAATTCTATAGGCATGTGACAGTTATAAATTATTTTTTCAAAAGTTTTGTAAGTAGTGTGATAATATTTTGCAAGTGTTTGCATTGGGATCGTTTTTGTTTACAT
This sequence comes from Dryococelus australis, assembly GCA_029891345.1. Lineage (NCBI taxonomy): Eukaryota > Metazoa > Arthropoda > Insecta > Phasmatodea > Phasmatidae > Dryococelus > Dryococelus australis. The sequence goes on from CM057009.1 coordinate 150,196,613, forward strand.
GAGAGTTGGCAAAATTCAGAAAAAAAACCATCATTATCAAAAACTTGTGGTAAATAAGTTTGCATGGAATTTATTAAAGAGAATTTGTTTATTTAATTTTGTTTGAAAAAATAGATTTTGTACATTTATTTTTATTTTTGGATTAGTGGAATAGTATTCATTTGCATATTGTGTGCTGATTGTATGTATTTTTTTTACACTTATTTATGATGAACAGATGTGTTTTATTAATTGATGTGAAATGCCGCGACCTATTTACGCACTATTTCGAAAATTTTAAGATCTTGCTGATAGACAACTTGAGAATTTGACAGGTCTGTCATTTACATGAACCATTACATGTGGATGTACATCAGTTAGTTTGGTACGGGTGACAGATGTGTTGGCTACCCCTGCAGGACTACATCGCACCTTTGAAACTTTGAGTATCATTTTCTCAGTTGGTTTACCGGAGCGAGTTCAGACGGGACTTTTTGTCTTCATTGTGCCATGGTGCATCTTAATGTCCTTCGAATTTTACTTTGTCTAGTGTTCCAAAGTACCCTGTGAAAAGAGGGGAACTGCCCCTACTTGTGTAGTGAAGGGACACGATTTGACCAACCAAATTTACACATATTTACAATCTCCGATTCATGAAACGCCATTCCGACTTTGGTCACTTCATCAAGTACTTCCTTCAATATTTATATTTATCCATTTCGAAATTTGATTTTCAACACTGCGTACCACTCTTAATATTCTCACTGTTATAGTGTTGTCAGTATATACCCCACGTTATTTTTCACAAGGAATCACCTCCCGGAGTTTGCCACATGAATTCTTGTCCACGTTGTATACTCATTGATGTCTTGAATCATAATGTTTTGCTAGTATTTCTATATGTAACTAAATGTTGTTCTTCCAGTCATTGCCTATGTAATTGTGTTATGTGACTTTACAAAGTCTTGGTTTTTATTTTATCAAGACACCCAACAGAAATATTTGTAGGATTTATTCTGTAAATACAAGAGATGTGATGCAGATATTTAAACAGTTTGTGTAGTTAATCAGCTTGTGGGAAGGAGATAAGACTTTATTTTAAAATTTCGATGTAAAATATTGAAATGTTGTTAATATATGTCAGTATATGTGGCAATACATAACCTTCTACATAATATTTACATTTGTAGAACACTATTGTCTGAACCATTTTCTCAGCAATTTTAGTATACCTCTTTGTCAGATGCTAAGGTTCAGTTAAATAATTAATGAAAGTTGTAAAAGGGGGAAGTGGAGGAAAATTTGTCTTGTTTCATAGGTCATTGTACAGTATATAACACAGTTACATACTTGCGATTTTGATTTTGCATTTTCAGATAATGTGTATTTTGATACTCTAATTTTTATGAAATGCAGTGGCCATGTGTGACTAAAAGACCATAATCAAATAATATATACATATTAAGTACAGAATTACAGTGAATCCTTAGCACAAATACCATCCAAAGGCCACAAAAAAAGTAAAAAATAAAAATTTAAAAAAATATTTTAGCAGAAGGAGCCGACAACAACAATGAATAATAGTATGTCACACATGTGCTAAAAAAAAATTTGAGACACTTTTGTATAACCACTAAAATGTAGGCCCAGAGGAACACTAAATGGCCAGTAAATGAAAAATGTGACCTGTGTTTGTACATTACTAACTTTTGTTTTAAATCTAGTGTTTTTCGGAAAAACAAATTAACAAAGTAAATGACAGTATTAACAAATAATTCTTAAGAATATTCAAGTATAATAATTGAAAACATAATATATAATGTGAAATATAACATAGATCAGACCTAGAAAAGTCTTAAATTGGAATAGAAACCATGACAATAAATCAATTTAAATTATATTATGAATATCAATTAAATTCCAGTTAAACATCAAAGGTGCTGCTCACAGCTTAAAAGTAGGCTTACTAAAAGGAAAGAAAAAAAGGGTTTCTGTACAATATTTCTTAATTTATAATATTAACATTTTAATATTACATTATGCTGAGTGAAAACACAACTATTTAATGCAATGAACACTCATAATTTCAAGTTCAGAAGATTTAAAGTAATTACCAGACACCAAGAGAGATAAGATGGTTCACTGAATTCACTTCAATAGTATATATTTGAGAAATCTAGGCCACTTAATGAAAAAACCATAATTTTTAGTAGTTTTAGATTAAAATTCATTAAAACTGCTAATGTTTATTTTCCCGTAGGCACCCATTTTAAAAGATTAGTTCAGTACCACATAAAAGGTTGAAAAATAATTATTTGTAATAAATGATATAAAAATCATTCAGCTCAATTAAAACATCAAGATAAATATAAATTTCATAAAATAATTAATATAGCAAAAAAATGAAACCTATAATTTTTATAGATTATACAAACAGATGAGCATAAAGAACAAATTATAATCAAGTCTATTCATCAAAAAACAAACAACTTATAAGTATATTAACAATCAAAACTGAGAGAAAACTCTACAATCCATAGATAGTCCATTTTTTTATTTCTTTTAAATCTTTATAAATATATCTCTAATTCAACTGTTTTTAAGCATTATTATCTACTAATTTTGTGTAACAATCTGTAATGTAATTTTATACTTATTAACTGGGATACAATTATTACTTTTACCATAATTGCTATATATAATTTGAAGATTCGTAGCTTTATATTTTTTATCCATTTCTAGTTCTTGTAATTTAATAAATTCATTTGAATTATTGGACAGTTCCTTCCATGTTGTAGTTTACTATTTATAAATAACAATTCTATATACAGTAAATAATGATATCAAAATTAAAACACTTAGCGTTTGGTTGGCGGTTACAAGACCACACAATGTTGTCATGTAATTTGTACCATTGCAGTTCTTTCGTCAGAAGATCCTTAATCTCAGGGTCCAGTTGTTGTTGATGTTCAAATTGGTGGCGACTCAGTTGTAGCTGAAGAAGGTCCTCAGGCTGAAGTTTGGGTGGTTCGGTAGGTAGGATACAGTCCATATCCTTGTTTGGCTTAGTGTCTTCGAGCGTGCTGGGTTGTCTAAATAAGGCGTCGGGCAGGTCATTCTCCTTGCCAGGACAATGCTGAACCTCAAAATCTAATTCTGAGAGGAAGAGATTGCAGCGTCTTAGTTTAGCCTTGTTGTTCCCGAGACTCTCGTAGCCACTTAAGTGCTTGGCTATCTATCCTCAGGATAAAGTGTGTGCCCTCCAGATGGTAATGAAACTTTCTGATTGCCCAGATTACGGCCAAGCATTCTTGCTCATTAATATGGTACTTCTACTCTGTTGAGTTTAACAGAGTACTGGCATATGCAATCATCAAGGTTTGACTATATGTTTCCTCCTGGTATAACACCGCTCCTATCACGTTCTTACAAGCATCCATTTGCAATACGAGGGGCCCTTCCCCTTGAGGTCGATGCAGGTGGTCAATCTGCAGGAAACTAACTTTGAGGGCTTCAAAAGCTGTGCGGAGCTCATTTATTCATCACCATTGTGCATCTTTCTCCAGTAAGGGGTAGATGAGTGCAATGAGCTTGGCGATGTTCGGGGCGAAATCGCTGAGCCAGTTTCAGAGCCCTGAAAAGCGTATGACCTGCTTTTTAGTGTGGGGTTCTTCAGCTTCTTGAATGACCCTGAGGGATCATTCCTGGGGGTACTTGCCCTCCATGGACACAATGTGACCTAGATATTCTATGGATGTTTTCTTTAAGTGGCTCTTTGAGAGTTTTGCAGTAAGTCCATGCAGCTTTAGCTGTTCTAATACTTGCTGTAAATGAGTGAGATGTTCATCCCATGTCTTCAAGTACCGTATTTACTTGTGTATAGTGGGCACCATGATTTTTGCAATAAGTTCCAGGGAAAAAAATTTTTAGATAAATTTACACAAAAAATTGATGGCACCCTGTTAGTAAGTATGGAACAAATTATTATTTTTTACATTAATATGTGGTGATTGATATATTTGGAAAATACTTTAATTAATAACTTGGTTGCAAAAAGCCAAAATAAAAGAGATTCCGAAAACCTTGTGCTCCTACTAAACATTTCCAGCTTCTTTTTTCTTTTTTCTCCGTTCTCCTTTTAGCAGTGATCAGCTCTCTCTTTTTTTGTCATGTTAGAATTCCACAGTACCCTTATCTCAAAAAAATGGTCTCCTCGTCCCTCCCTCCTTTATTTTCCCCTCCATCCAAGAACATGGCTCGCTAGCCTCTGCCATGGAAACAGAGGGATGGCAGAATTATTGACCAGCAATGTCTGGGTGTTGTTATAGGGGGTGTGGGGGGGCGTAGACACGTGACAGCTCTGGTTTTGTGCAGCGACAGGATGCCATTAGTTGGCAGGGAAGCGGGCTTTCAACTTACACATAACTGAAGGGTCACTGAGTGAGAAAGAGAGAGAGAGATATGAGACAACAGACAGTTCGGCCACTTCCCTTAACACAGGACAATTTATGGCTAACCCCACCCCCCACCCCTCCTTTTTTCGGTGTATAGCGTGCACCCCAGAATTTTTTCCTTTATTTTGGGAAAAAAGGGTGCGCTATACACGAGTAAATATGGTATGTGATTTTGTTCAGATATGCTAAACAAAACTCTCCAATGTACCTTGTCAAGACTTCTGCAGACATCAGTCGTTGAAAGGTGGCTGGGGCGTTCTTGAGGCCAAAGGAGTGTTTCTCCTTCTGGTAACGTAAAGACGGTGTATGGCCAGCTATTGGGGTGGACAGCAATTTGCCAATACCCTGATTGCATGTCGAGGGTGCTGAAAATCTGGGCTTTGCCTGTGTCGCATAAGGTGTGGGCGTGATCGAGAGCAGGTGGAGGGGTATGCAAGGTAGTGTTATTCAGTCCCTTGTTGTTAATGTGAGAGCATAACTGCCCGTCCTTCAGAACTAACACCAAATGTGAGTTGTATGCATAGTTCAAAGCTTCAACAATCTCTTGCCAATTCATTTCCTCTAGTTGCTCCATAATAGCTGGTGCTGCTTGGCCCAGACCTTATAAAGTTCGGTTGTAGATTGGAGTAGAGATGATCAGCAGAATCTCACATTGCACCGTGCGAGTTTGGCGTATGTTTCCTCCAGTTCCAAAGGCATCGGCAGGTTCAAGTACCTCCATCAGCTGTTGGAATATCGTTTCCATGAATCGTGTTAAATTCCTGGCTCATCGAGGATGGTGGTGGCTTGCTGTTCCTGGGGATACTCCCAACGCAGCGTAATCCGTTGCTTGTCACCCAGCTATATTATGCATTTCCCATGGTCCATGATACACTGCTGTTGGCGTAACCACAGGTCTCCTAGGATGATGTCGTCTTCTATATCTGGGGTTATGACGAAGTCGGCTTGTGTGGTGATACATTGGATCTCGAAAGGCAGTGTTATACGACCATCAACTGTGAGAGTGCAGTTGGGTTTAGCCATTCTCATGGCTTTGATTTGGGGTTGCATGTCCTCTAACTGGTTATCCTTTAGAAAATTGTGGCAAATAAAATTCCCCGATGCAGCTGAGTCGAGCAGGACTAAGACATTCCTGCCGTTGACTCGAATCTCAATATAGGGAGCTTCTGGCATTTCTGCTTCCCCGTCTAAGAGCTTGACGGTTTTCCCTTTCTGGCCTATGGGATCACCTTCTTTGATCCGCTGGCATTGGTGTTTACCTTTGTAGTCTTGCTCTGCAGACCAGATCCGGCCTGGGTGGGTCGCGGCGCACGTCTTGCGTCCCTTAACTCTGTGCATTCTAACTTTGGCCCGGTCTTCTGCAGACAGTCCTTTTTAAAATGGTACTCAGGGCAGTACCAACACTTTGGCAAGTATGGGGTTTGAGGGGTGGCTTCACCCGGTGTCCCGCTGTTTTGGTTGTATCCACTGGTTTGTGCTGCTTAGGTTGGCTCCTTGTATATCAATCTATGTTTTAAGACCACGTGAGGGCAATCGACTGAGTGGACACCCTATTCCAGTACCTGGTACAGATGCGCGGGATGCACTGGAAATCAGGCTGCACTATCTCGGGTCACGCACATGGGTGTCGCCCGACCGAGTCTTCCCAACTCAGGGGATGCCCGCCTTTCTTGGCAGGGATGTGCAGTGGAAAGATTGACAGACACAGTCAACAAGTTGATGCAAGGTCAGTTTACCTGTGTTGGCACCCCCTTTCTATCTACGTGTTGATAAAGAGGATAGCTGTTCTACGTGCTTGTGGGTAAAATTTCATGTCTTTCTCTCGTATGAATACTTTTCCCGGGATCAATTGTGTTCCCTTCCTGTAGAGAGTCAACTGGGAGCAAGGTGCTAGGTCGACAGGAAATGCGGTATCCAAGGATTGAGCTAGCACGTGTTTGTTTATTTTGAACGGGAAATAGCACCTGATGGACTATTGTAACTCCTGTGTCGGCACGGGCTATTGCCGGGAAGCCAAAGCACTGAAATTCCAGTAGAGGTGACCGGTTAAACTGACTGGGGTTTATGGGGTGTGTAGCATTGTATACTATGCTGATTCCCTCTGCTATTGTTGCCTGTGTGTCCTGATGTGACGCTCAGATACAGATACGTCACTAGGATAATACAGGAATAGTCCTAATGACTGTCAGGATGAGTATCCCTTGCTCTGGCACGTCCGTGCAGAAGAGGGGGGTAGGTTAGCAGGGTTCATCGCGAAGGGAGACTCCTGACTAACTTAGAGGTTGAGTGATCAGAATACTCATAGTGAAGGGGCTCAATTGGCAAACAGCTCTGAGCAGCTAGTGCTTGAGACTGCAGCATAGAAGAGTTAAGGGTGCAGGCTGGTCAGTGCAGTGGCCAAGCAAAAGGTGCTGGATGACTGAAGACTGGTGTCGCAGACTGATGAGTGCCCTGGCAGCGCGTACAGTGGGCAACTGAAGACTGGTTAGGAGTCAAAAACTGTTCTTCCTTTTATACTCCTTCAGGTCGCTGCCCGATGCTTATTGGCCGGCGTCACGAGGGGGAGGAGCGGTCGCTGAGCGGGGGGTAACAAATGCATGACTGAAAACGTGACGTCACCAACCAGCTGAAGGATAGAAAGCAAAGACAAATGAAAATCCTACCAGTAACGCTATCTAGCAGCTGGTAAAATAACTCTTTGCCTATATGCATAGTTACGGGGGGCCGGTGAATAAAACAATCTACACAGTAGATAAAACAATCTCAGGTTGGGACAAACGATAATGTTACTTCAAACTCCCAAGTAAAGCTAAGTGTAGGGTGGAGCTAAAGTCGTTGAATCACCATTGTTAAAAATGTGTCCTGCGTCAGTGCTTTGTATTCATTTTCATTATTAGTTTTTATAATTCTCAAAAAACTACTTTCAAGTATCTGGCTGAAAGTTTGAACAAATACTGTGTATACAATTTTTTGCCCATCATGTTTTTACAGAATTAAAATTCCATTATAGTAGGATATGCAGTTTTCGATTTTATTGATTTGTCAGTTATGGTTCAGTTTTGCATCAATAATCTATATTTACAGTGTTCATTCTTGTGTAGGCGAAAATAAAACAAGGGTATTGTACTTTAACTTGCATTAGCATTCTGTTTTATTGGTCACTATTAAAGGTAGAAAAAAATTTGAATTTTTAATTTTTCTTTTTATTTGTAAGTTTTTCCTTTGTCTTTTTGAAGTAAATATTCATTTATTATACATTAAATTTTTTTCTATTATTGTATTACAAATTTCAGACGTCAGTAGTACGGTACATTTTTTCTGAGAATGTAGGTATTTAAAAATATGGTACACAATAATATTTACCCATTTTAATTTCCAAAGATATACATATTTCAGAAGTGTCATTTCAAACAAGCTCATTTTTACATCTAAGAGGGTAACTACGAGAAACTACTGCAAGCAGACCAGCAAAGGTGCTTTTTTCCCCACACGTCCCTGTGTTCAAAATTGTTCTACAATGTTAACAACAATATTTGTTAGTTGTTGTGTTACCTGAAGAAGACAAAATAAATTATCAAAGTTTGGAAATAAGCCTCTTTGTCATGCATCACAGGAAATATGCTTGTTTGTTATGAACGCTATGGAAATATGGCATTTTTATGTTGACTGTAGGGAAATATGACACAGTTATGCAGTTTAGTAGTTTGACGCATGACTCCTATGTACTCTTTTTATTTTTTCTGCAACTGCGTATCATCACACTGCGTATCATCACATGTGATACAACCTGAATGGCAGCTACCCAAGCCAACATTACATCTCCTGTAATAAGGTGGATCCCTGGAGACGTAATGCACCAAAAAAAAAAGAATATATTATATTTCCCCCATTATAAATAAAACCCAGTGTGTAGGGAAAATACCAGTAAACAACAGTGCCTTGGTTACAGTAGGAGATAACCATGTTTTATCCTGGATAGACTAAAATATGCTTCCAGTTTAACCACCATCTGCTCTTTCTTATGTGAATTGTGCTTAGTCATCCTTTGTAAGCGTCACCTCCCCATGGAAAAACCAGGAACTGCGTAATTGATACTGGTTTTGCCAAACTTAGTGTAGGACTGCGGCCTGTCCCCTATGAAGGACTTTATTTACGTTATAAACACACAATCCATTAGACGGTCACCCATACTATGGACCAGGCATGCAAAGGTGCCTGGTGCACACGTATGGTAGAGCCACAACCACTAGCAACACACACAATGAAGTGGATAGATTCCCCTTGTCAGCTGACCCACTACCTCCACAGTGTATAAACTCGCTGGAGGGTGTGCCAGGCCTGGTAAGGAAGGATCTACCACTTCTGGTATACACTCTAGCTAGGGTTATCGTGGCCTGCCACCATGTTGCGGAAGTGAACTGTAGCACTTTATCCCTGGTAAATGCTATTCACACACATGAGTAGTAGTAAGTGGAGCAACAGGAAGGCAGCTGTCATCCATATTGGCAACCAAGCACTGCTTAAATTAAACGTGTCCCAGTCTTCAGCTATCTAAACCAACCACCTCCCCCCCCCCCCCCCCCCCCCCCCCCCGGGGAACAAGCTCACGCTGCCAACTGTTGAAGCCTCACCTCACAGTTCCCCCCAGTCACTTGTTCAGAGCCCTGGTGAAACTTCCCGGAGCTGCACACCCAATAGTAGAATTCCTCCGCCTAGACTTACATCTGGAACTAGGCGTCGAGTCAGCAGATGACGTAGATCAACTCCACCAACCAGCACCAGTAGGCTGGAAGACCACCAGCCACATCAGAATACTCCTCTCCGCTGAGCTACCCAGTACACACCGTCCCCACCAACCAGCCAGGTCAGGAGACCAGACACCGGACCAGCACTAATGAGCACCCGTTGCCCGGCAGTGGGAGGTAAGCCAGCGGCTCCGCCAACAAGCCAGTTCTAGCACAGCTAGACTATGTGCATAACTGGCTACCCACCCAACTTTATATAAAGGCACCATTAAGGCCAAGTGCCAGATTTTACAGATCCCGCCACAGTAAGGTCTGTAACCCTGCACCTGTGTGTTTGATCTAGAACAGAACAAAGAGCAAACGTGTGTTGAGAAGCTGACACCTTCCTGTCCCTTGACTATCACACATCAGAAGATGGGGGTTGGGGTTATTAAGTGGTGGCCAACATGGGCCCACAGGCTATAAATTAACCCAGGTTTAATTAAACAGGATAAGATCAGCACAAAAACAAAAGAGCATGGCATCTACGTGATATACCCCCCTAGTCACACAGTATGGTTCGTACAGATCACTCCCGTCCACCCATTCCGGGTACACGCAATGAAGGAGCACTCAGGGGCGAAGCAACTCCAAGATAAGAGGGACTGAGATATCCTGCTTGTCCCCAAAGGACCGGAAACACTTGGGCATGCACCCAAGACCACTTCCGACGATGGAGAGGCTGGCTGAAGAAGGTGAGTAACAACGTCCCTTGTCGTCTCCCAGAGAGTCACTGTGCTGTATGACAACGTGGAGCAGCTGGAATCATCCAAACCCCAAATAAGTTCGCACCTGCATCAGCAGTCAATGCAATGGTCGATTCCGAACCCTTGACCCTGACTCCCTGCAACGAGAAGGATGAGCTCAGCTGTGTGGCTGTGCCGGTGCCGGATGGCAACATGTAGCAGCCGGAGGAGTCCGAACCCTGGACATATGAGGCCGCACCAGCATCTGTAGTTGAGGCAGGGGTCCAGTCCGAATCCTTGGCCCGACTCACCCAGCAGAGTGGTGTCGATCGAACAATAATTTCACGGACGTTATATATTCAGATGTAGAAATGCGATATTTTAAACAGTATTAACCACAATGGACTTGACACTGCAACAGGAAATGAAATATTTTTTGTGGACCATGAATATTTGTGGAAATAGCTGGTTTTTGCCGTATATTATTTTTAAATTCTAATTTTCATTTGGAGGTAGGTCGATTTTACTCACAGTATTCAAGGAGCAGTTAGTTGCATGTCAGCTTCCAAAGCCAATTTGTATTAAATATTTAGTTTTGATCGAAAATGGAAGAAGTCATTTTAAAAAGACACTTGTTATTTTTTAATAATGTGTATATTTGTAAAGTAGTATGATTTTATTTTAGGTTAATGAATTCAGATATTGTTTTACTTCAGATTGATAGTTAGGATAGCATTGTTTTATGTATGCTGTAAAGTTTCCTTTTGTGTCTGAGCATCTGAAGTGCTAAGAGTAATTGCAATGATTTGACTAAAACAAAAGGACAGTTGTATTGTCACACTATTTAATTAAGGCATAAACTTTTTTTATTGTTTTGGTATTTATTCATCCATTCATGTATGTAACTTATGGTTATCAACTTTCTTTGATAATATAAATGTGAATGAATGCAGGAATTATAGAAAAGACTGATGCATGCTTGCTCCGGTGTTCTAATTCTGAAAGGATTAGAAGGTTGAGTGCTGATGGGGTAAATGTACCCCAAGTCTGTGTTACTCATTAACTCACCGGGGCACTATTGGCTCGGAGTGTGGGGGAAATGAGGAATATAACCTCATAGTACAAGATCATCCTACGAGAGGGGAGAGTTGTTAAGAACAATAATGCTATTATAGTCTGTCCAACACAAGCCCTTCTCTTAAAAAGCACAGTCTAAGGTGGAGTTCTCTACATTGGTAATAATTACTGATTGGGGAGCTTGGGAACGTCCTTCCTGGGCTATGCACTCCACTACGACTTAATATTTATGGATCTGCAGTAGGGAGACCTAGTTTTAGTGAGTGAGACAGACATCAAGATTCGCGAGGCCAGTGTCGCGAGGAACATTCCCAGGAACTTTAAGAATGTTTAGGTAAGACTCCTGTGTAAAGGATGTAAAGGATAGGTCGAGTAAGTTTACGTGTGGACACACAATCAGGCATCATTTGGACAACACGTTTCCATGATACCTTGTGGAGGCGAGGCAGCTGCACACTCCTCCTCGCCGGTTGGCTTGGTGAGGCGGTCGACAGCTATACAGAGGCAGACACTGGTTGCAGTGAAGTGGTATTGGTGCTGTAGGGAAGTTCCTGGGATATAGTAGGAGGGTTTATTGTGGAAAGGTTGCTTATTCAAATATGGTAGAGACGTACAAGTGTGTCTCCGAAACGTACTATTAAAAGGTGTTCAAGACACAAGCTGTCTGACGCTCTTGTGGGAGGTAAAAATAATGTATTTTCGTCCTTTACCGTGGGGGGGGGGGGGGGGTAAATTTGTGATTTGTTGTTCCAACTCTTTTAGAATTAACTTTAGTTTGTTTGTTTCCACCTTTCCTGGTATAAAGCATGAGGACAATTACAACACTGCTTAAGATGAAGCCGTTTTATAATCAGCGGTCCTAACATGTACTTCTAAAAACACTGATTTTCAACGTTATATTATGCACCATTGTTCGTGTCTGGTCGTTACCCAGCGGTGGATGGAACTTTCTGCAATCACGCAGCGGTGAAACAGCGCATAGGATATTCACGTTGTTTTATGCAGAGGCCTAGGTGTGGTTCCACTGTGGGTCAAGTGGCATAAATAGTTCGCTCTCCAGCCTGGCCGTTCATCAGTGATGGCACAGTAGGAGACTATCTGAGTCACTCGATTCCACAAGTGGAGTTAGTTCCTATGGTGTTTTGGGTGCTTCCTAAGGTCTACCGGCTGACAGATTTTGGTTTGTCTCTTAAAGTTTTTGTATTTGCCTTTGTGATTTTGTTACGCGTTAGCCAGCTTTACCTTAGAGCAACAGCAATGCAAACCCTTATAAATAAATACCCTAGGGGTATTAAGGGGGTTAGCAAAGCTATGATTACAAAAACACATGTGAAATTTATAATTCAAATAAAAATTATGTTTGTTATTGCGTAGTTGAGACAGGTCTGTTAAATGGGCTGGTCAGCATACATGTCCCCTTTGTCCAATCAAACAATTTTGAAACCATCAGAAAAATAAGCTGTAGTACATCTTGCACTATGCGCTGGGCAACTATCATGCTGATACCATAGGATTCTTCTAGTCTGTAGGGGAATATTTTCTAACATGTGTGCAAGTTCTTCAGTTAGGAGATTAACATACTTTTGGGAATCAAGTGTTCCTTTAATGAGAAAAGTGCTTATATGATTCACTTTTCCACACCACACATTTACACTGCATGGATGCTAATGTTCCACTTGACGAAGCCAGTGGGGATTGTTGACTGACCAATATTGCCAGTTTCTGAGGTTGACTTGGCCATGATTTGTAAATATTGCTTCATCACTAAAGGAGGACAAATTTGGTCTCTCATGTCGTAATACCCATGTACAAAAGTTAACACTATTCTCAAAATTGTTTTCATGTAGCTCTTGATGGAGACATAATACATTTAAAATGTAACCAAAACTGAAGATTTTAAATAGTTTCCTTCAAAAAGGAATTGCTTTTTTAATTTATGGCCTAATAAGTAATACAGTATTTAATTTTTTTTTATTTGTTCTATTCAGTTTTCTCGTTAATACTCAAAACATTTTGAATCAGTTTTCTTATCATAATTTATCTCACAATAAATTAAAAATATACATATTCCTTTTTAAAATTTATGTATAATTATTGATTTAACTTTCTAAAGTAGTGTATAGTATGTAATTGTATTGTCTTTTGCCATTTGTTAAAGCTGTTTGGTAACATGCAAAATCATAAATAAATAAAACAAAGTTATTGTTTATTTTTGTAAAAATATAATGAAAATTAGCTTCCAACTGATGCATTAATTAAAACTGTAAAAATTAATTTTGGTCCTCCTTATGTAATTTTTTTGTTATTTTTAAGGCGCTAAGTGAAAATAAAATGGTAAATAATAAATTCTGGTAAGTGAAAGTGTATGTATGTGTAAATTGCATGCTAAAAAGCTACCATAATGCTACAGTGTGGCATGTTGAAGATGCAGCCTGTATGATCTGCTCCTCACAATATTACAAAGAAAACGTTTCTCCACCTGGTAATTAGGGTACAGTTGAAATTATTTATGAAGCTGCTGAAATAATATAGCAGTTTTCTTTTTACTTAGTGTGTGTAGTTAAATATGTAGTACAGCCAATAAGTTTGTGGTTGCTGTAGTGCATGGCTGCCTACACTCGGGGTGCCAGTCAGGCCATGAACTCATTGACTGTGGTATGTGGTATGTATTAGTGCAGTGAGTGTTGCATTCAGTTTCACTGTTCATAGCATTGTTTAGAATATTTTCACTAGTGACCCATTGGGGCTTAGCGAAACAATGATGTCTGGCCCCATTTGCAAGTAACAGATTAAAAAATGTTTAGTATTTGCAGGAACCTAGTATCTGCGTCACAGGATGGCAAACTAATCGTGTGGGACAGCTACACAACGAACAAAGTGCATGCTATCCCTCTGCGCTCAAGTTGGGTCATGACATGTGCCTATGCTCCATCTGGGAGCTATGTGGCTTGTGGTGGTCTTGACAACATATGTTCAATATACAGGTTAGTAGACACTTCACTATGATTACTACTAGAGAATACTTTCTACTGTTGGTAAGTGTTTTGTGTATTAATGAGTTATTGTGTTTTTGTTATAGAAGTGATAACCCAGATTTGTTCCGAGGTAACCATGTATGGGAAGTATTGGGACCCATAATTTAATTGTTTAAATTTAGAGCTGCGTATATAGAAATGCTATCTGAAGGACAGTTCAGTAGAATTTTGTTGGAACATTTTGGTTGCAACTAATTTATTTCTCTTTATGTAATGTTTCCAACGTGTGACTTATTAAGTTGAAGTTAATCTCTCGATTAACCATGTTAATCGGAGCCAGAGAAAAAAACGAATAAGCAAATTTGTATTTAAAACATCTGGATAATCAAATTTACACATTTTTAATATTAATGGATCCATGATATTGGCTCCGAAAATCGGGATAAAACAGAGTACCTATTATGTATTTCAAAGCAAACACAAATCACGCACTGTATGTGCAGAATTTAAAATACTGTACTGTATGTAGTACAGTATATTACACTGATGTTTATGTTGCACCACGCATAAAGTATGCACGGCCTGCACTGGCCCCAGGTGAGCGACACTGAATGATATGTGGTGTGTAGTTGTGTGTGTGTCTCTTAGATCCGTCCTTGAGATATCAGAATGGGTTGAAAGTTCATAACACAATGTAATTACCATAATGGGACTTTAAATGAGGCAACCCCGCATTTAAACAATACAGTACCATCCCCCTTTAAAAAATTAACCCTTACAATACGAATGTAGTACCTAACGTTAACTGTTGCTAAAACAAGGACAATACATTTTTAAAAAGTCTAAATTCATTCATTTCAAAGTTAGCGACAACCATAATGAATTTTACAAAAAATTTAAGCGCACATATCTATCAATAAGTGCAGGCTGCTTTCTCTTCAATTACTAGGAGCTTATTTGAATTTTACCAAGTTGCACACGTATACAAACGTGAAAAAAGTTCTAAAATGTTTAGTTTTTGTAAACATTTTAACGTTTGATATAAAAAAACGTAAGTAAAGTTAAGCCATCCCTTTCTTGTAAAAGTCTTTTTTTTTTTTTCAACTGAATTCATGTTTTTGTTTATAACACAACATGCTCAAATTTTTTTTTTATTTCTATCTTTTCCACTATAAATAAAACTGTTCTTTTATGCTGACATTATAAATGGTGAATAACCACTGTGTCCTAGTGATCGATAAACATGCAAGACCTGGTGTTGGAGTGGTAACTGAGGCAGTGTCCAAAACACAAATGACAAATAGGATATTTTGTAATTTTTCATTTTGTAAGTATCACTTCTGAAGTAGTTGACATTTATTTAGCACTCACTGCAATACATTTTTACATTAACAGAGAAAAATATTTTTATATAAATTTAATTCTTAAAACAGACTTAATATTTTTACAATCATCACTGGAATGCTGTGAATATGTTAATAAATAAGAAAATAAACACTGCAATAGACTTAAAAAAAAGTTTGTTGCCAAATATATAAACAAACACATCATTTACTTGCTTTTGTATTTTATGAACAATTATTTGTTTTAGAAAACATTTTATTTACGCTTTCACTTATGTGTTCGTTTTGTATTTTTGCTAACATCTACTGGTAGATAGAAAATACTAAATACCAAATTACACCAAATGCGTCACCATTTTTGTATACAAAATTGGGTCACGTGATAATTTTGTCAACAAAATCTGCCATTTTTGACATGGCCTGAGATGAGTCGGGGTGCAATCAGATAGATTCGTGCTTCAACGGGCGGAAATGGGTGTCTTGCACAGGTCTCTGTGACAGGTTGACAGTTTAAAGAGATAAACATCAGCTCGCATGGCACAGTGATAGATGTACAGTACCGCTTCTTGTTAGACTCACTTTACAGCATTGCCTTACCACCGTACGAATAAACAAAAACTGGTTAGGCAAAGCACAAATAAACTGGAAAAAAAAAAATATATATATATATATATATACACATACATACATACACACTCACTCTCTCTCTCTCTCTCTCTCTCTCACACACACACACACACACACACAGACAAAATCTTTGGTTACAATGCTTGTGATACCTTTGTGTATGAATTAACATGCTAATCTTGACAGCTTCAGCCAGGATACCCAATATAAACAGCAATACCAGATTTAAGAGTTTCAACCTGGTGCTAATGTCTGCTATAAGTGTAATACATGAAAAAGAAAAAATCTGAAAATGTGTACATTGAGATAGTAGCATGTGCAAGTGGATGTTGTGCTGCTGTGTACACTCTCTGTCAACAAAACTAATGAACTAATACATTTGAATAGTGAACAAGTTTATTCATTCTTTAAATTTTATTAAAATCCTTTAAATCCAATCATAAAAACATGTAATAATAATGTACATAAACTTGATGTGTTGGAATCTAGAAGGCATGCATATTCACCAAGTAATCATACGTGTGCCAAGACAGCTTCCCAGTTAATGATAGGTCACTAGGATATAATAAAACTAACACTGTAACTTTAAAATAACTTTCTCTTCTGAAATGAAAATTTTAATAAGTTGAAAGTTTTTATTATAAAAAAAAACTCTTACCAGATAACTAATTCACTGAATTAGCTGATTGAGTTACAGCATTACAGGGAACATCTTAAAAGGAGGATAAATATTCTGTAGTAAAATTCCATAAGAAAAAATCGTGCAGTCAAGCAATTGACAACTAAAACATAAAAGTAACTGTGACCTCCTTTAGTGGTTGAGGGCGACATCAAGGCCGGGGCTGGTTTTGGTTGTGTCAGTAAGGAACACAGGGTTTGTTAAAATCTGATTTTAATAATGGTATGCTGGAGCACGGATGGTGTAAAGCACCATATGCGTGGCCTGTCGGCTGGGTACATAGTCCTGTGGATGGGGGTACACACAGCCACTAGCCACTGATTTACCTTGTTGGATGGTGGCCCAGGGTGGCTGTTGATCCAACTGCGGCAACGGTAGTGGTGGCTGGCTCTGAAGTCGAGTCCTTGTGAGCAGGTGGAGCTGTGGCTGCTCAAGCTGGTCATGGTTCAAGCAGGGCTGGTGTGGCGGTTTCCCCCGAACCAGTGATTGTCAATGCTTTAAGGAACATCCTTGTTCTGGAGGAAGGCTGCAACTATGGGGTGCTGGTTCCCAGCTCTCTTCATGGGGGCTCAAAACAAGGAACGGGAGGTAGCTAGGAGGTAAGGCCTCTCCAGCTGTCGGGCAGTTTGAGTTCAATCCCGGAGGGTAAGGCTGCAGAGTGCAGTCGGTGCTGGGTTACAACTTTGCTTGGTGGCGGAGGCAGTAGCTGACTTTTTAACTTGCTTTTGAGCACCACTCCTCTGGGTGTATGGCATACAGGAAGGAACTACTACTGGCCTTGTAAGGGGTAAGCAGTTGATGATGGTCCCTAGCTAGGTGTTCTGCCAAGGCTGCAGCCATACAGGCAAGAGGTGTACAGTTTGTTCTTGATTCCAGCACATTTTAGTATGGTGAATACAGAATGGTGGATTATCATCAGGTCGCATGCCAACGACTCTTGGGTATGGATCCAAAAGTGGTCAGAACTCCACGACCAGGCTAGTAGTTCCTCCGGCATAGTTCAAAGCGGTGGATGGAGTACATACTAGGCTGACCGACTAGCTGCCTTTCAAATTGTTTTGTTAGTTTTTCGGATTCTGCCTTCCTGTACACCGGGTTGCACAGAATGGGTGGCCATCGAGCATGTGTGTGAATGACATACGTACTTTCCTGAGGGGGAGCCCATAGACCTACACTAGGTTCATACCGGGTTTAGAAATATTTCACGATCTCCTGCTTAACCCTAATGGATGTGGTGCCTATGTAGAATTACCACAAATACCCTTTGAAATAAATACTCGGTAGTTATCTGAAATACATGTTTATTCCGGTAGGAATAAACTCAGTGAACCGTACTACCTCCTAACCAATCAAGAGTTGACCGGAAGTAATGTACGATTGCCAGATGAAGGTGACCTGGGTCTAAGCTGGACAAGGTAGTTTCACATAGGCGGCTATTAAAACAACTCGCCCTAACTATACTAATACTGTTGTCCAGAAGGGAATTGCATGGACCACTACCAGAAGGGCAGTGGGGTGGGTTTACCACTACCAGAAGGGCAGTGGTGGGTGCAGTTACCTGAAGGTTAGGCAAGGCAAAGGGGTTGACGATGTCTTCGAGGGTTGCTGGTGAAGAGCATCTGGAAGGTCTGGAAGATGTTTTCAAAGTTACTGAAGAGCTTCAGTGAGGTCGTGAGGACCTGGTTGATGTGCAGAGAGCTCCAGCACACGAGGTGGTGGAGCGAACTGCTGGAGATACACCGATGTTCTGAGCCGCTCACAAAGATATATATTCTGCTGGCTCGCCCATGTCTGGGCTGGTGGGTGGTTAGACGTATGCTTGGGGCAGAGCCAGGTACTGTTTGCTTGGGTGTCGTCAGCTTGGCCTGTTTGCTGCTGGGCTGAGTCAGGTAGGGGTGCCATCCCTCGGGACACTATAGAACTACATGGCCTCGAAGTGTGGTCTCAGCAGCTAAAGTCAATAAGGACGTCCCGCGTCAAAAGTCTCTGATGAAACACAGCAAATAGCTTGGAACTGTAACTAGATCAACATTCAAAGTGGCAACAGCACATAGTGGGTATAACCAACATTAGATGCTCAATCAGCAGCCACAAAAGAAACTTATAATTAAAATGGGCTCATACTGTTCTGTATCACAGTAACCCATCTGAACATGATAATACCACAAAGACACAAGAATAGAAAATAAATCCAAATTGGAGAATGCAATTCAAATTCTATAAAAGTTGCCCATAAAACAATAATGCGTACCTAAATGCAATATTTGTTACTATATTCACCCAAATGTTAATGGAAGTTGACTTAACCTTTTATGCACAAAAGGAAATAAATATCAGCTACTTATAAGCAGTTTGTCTGAAAACTAAATACAACTTCTTTGCTTCTTTTAACGTTAAAATTGCAGAAAGATACTTTAATGCTATTTACAGCCCAATTTTCTGTCCCACAGAAATTTTAATAAACATACATAAAGGACACTTATGAAATAAAAAAGCATCACATTTAAACTTTACACCCAGCATCACCACATAAAGTAGGTGTCTAGATATTTAAAGAGCAAAGAAATGTCTTTCATAAGAACGAAGTAATGTAGACACCACAGTACTTAATGAATCCAAAATGTTTGTGGTTTGAGGACAAAAGCTGTAAATATCTCTGAAAATGTTTTAATTACTAACTATCCAATAATATGTTTCTGGAATGGTTCAGCAGTAATAGCATAAACTTGCTCAGCTTTCATCATATGAGTAGTGACGGTTAATTAAAAATAACGAAGTTGTGTAGGTGGTATCCAAATACTAACTCAGTACTAATTGTTTTCCCTACACAAGGCATTATTTGCAAAGTGATGTTCTAATACAGAAGCCATCTGGATAGAAGAAATAGATTTGCAATCATTATTATCTAAACTTCATATACCACAAACTACAGTTTTGTATTATATTGTCCACTTAAATCAACTAGAACATAAGCTGTCAAGATCGTCAAAATAAAATATTAATCATGGACAACTTCCATGCCCCTTGTTAATAGGAAATTTGTAAAATACCATAATTTGATTTTATAAATTTTATAGCTAACCTAAATATTTCCAACATAAAAGTACAGTTACAAACAATACATTTCTAGATGTACGTAACACCTATACTTTTGTACACATAAATTTCCCAGCTAATAATGAACAGTGGCAAAAAAATATAATCATTCATATCACTCTCCATTAGTTTAGAAGCATAAAGATACTTTGTAATCTCATAAAATCAGAATTCATAACACCGAATTGTAAATTAAATGTGACTATTTCATGTTTTAATGCATTAAATATACATAATTTAGTATAATTATATAACCTCCAAAATATCAACCATAATAGACTATTTCAATAATACAATAACAGTTGTCAAAAACTAGTCCCAGAAGGAATACCGAGTTCGGAACCAAAATTTTTTAATGATTAAGTAAAAAAAAACAAACGGCTACAGATATTTTCTGGGTTTTTCTTGTAAATTTGGTGAATGATGATCCAAAAATTGGTTTACTGAAGTATGAATACACAAAGAGTATACCACGCCTCAGTTTTAATTTCACGTAATTATAAAAAAAAAAAAAATTTGTTGTGCAAGTTATTCTATCATCATGGATGCAGTATGTGATACACAATTCATTGTGGCTATTAAGAAGAATACACAATTAAAACTTGACAAAACCTTTCATTTTAAATTTAATTATAATGTTATGTTTTCTTCATACTCATCACGTGTGTTGATATATTATTGGTGCCAATCTCGGAAACAGTATTTGTCCTAAACCTTATTATGATTTGCAAATGACTCCAATCTTAAAACAAAATTATGAAGCCGAACTCATTTGCATTATATGCAGAAAAGGTGAAACCCTGTCTAAATACATGTAAAAATGAAACTGAAGTACTTGGAATCAAACTTTAACTCTTGAATTTAGTTAACTTTCAATGACCATGACATTTTACACAACTATCACACATCCTACTATGAAATTAAACAGTGATACGACTTTTGGTTGTATAAAAACTGGTTTGCACCCATAAATCAATTATATTGATAGGTATACTGCTTATGGTTACCATACCAAAAATTTACTTCATTGTGATAGTACACAAGATGATTACATGTATTTGTGCATTTTGTCATCTGTTTGCGAGGAAGTACAGTGCTTGGTGCTTTAGTCATTGATTGGTTTTGCAATGCAAAATATTGAGAGCTGTAATTCTGTGTAGACTAAAAATTTTGTGATTTGTTTACTTGAATATTCTGAAAGTGTGATATGTAAGCATTTGGTGAAAATCACATGGGACATTTCAGTAAGTACATTGTGTACTAAGTGTTTCAGTACAATGTGCATAGACTAGTGTAAATAGTTTGAACAATCTCTCATCTCTTTTCAACCCATAAAACTGTAGAGTAGGAAGTTACATGCATCTATCTTGCTTGGTGTCCAAGTTTATTTATTTTAAGCTGAATGTGTGGCCTGGAGTAGTGTCCTATGCCTATATTTAGTATACAGTAGAATCTTACTAAAACAAACCCTTATGTTTTCCAGAAATAAGTTTGTGGTGGGAAGGTTGCTTTAAATATTTTGGGAAATTTTGGACCAATTTTGATGCACCCTCAACTACTATATGTCAAAATTTGCAGTTTTTTTGCATGAAGCTGATTTTTAATCATTTCTAATACATACATGACTTTGTTTTTATTTAAATAGTTTTTTTTTTTTTTTAGTAGACATTGTTGTAAAAAAATGATAACAGAGGGGCATATACTTAGCTTACCCCTCTCTCTCAAAACGTTAACGTCAAGCAGCGCAAGGTTTTATCAACCATTGTAGGTCTCATGTTCAATAGTCTGATGTCTTCCAAATAAAATGAGATCCCATAAATGTGTACTTGACCTTGTCGTAAATATTGCACTGCGACTTGAGTGCAAAAGAGGTATTCCATGACTTCTTGCAGGAAAATCAAATCATTTTGTACTGAAATATTTATTTACTTCAATGCACGCACATTTTCTGAATATCTAAACTGATATCCTCTCTGTCGCCAAATAATACTTAAGCATAGTATGTTCATGTTTGGAATTTGGGGAAACTGCTCCCCTCGTGCAACTTTGCATTCGATCAATACTGCTCGCTACCCATGTACAACCAAACCTGTAGATTGCTTGCATGTCCAGTATTAATTGTTTGATTGTACATAAATATACACAACTGCAGTGAACATTTTTATTGGTGCAGTGTTGCCAGATGTACTAGAATTCTGGTTTTTGTACCTTTTTTAGTACCAGGTATCATATTTCGCATTCTGGTATTCATATATACCATATTTTTGTTTGTCACAAAAAGTTTGGTAAAATTTATTGATGTGGCAAAAGTGTGTGTTAATATAAATTATTTTGTAAACGAAAATAAAAATACAGTCTACTCTTGATCTATCGTTATTCAGGGGACTGCCAAAAAATGTCCGTATATGCAGGATTTCAGTAGATATACAGTTTCTGACATCTACATCAATAAAATACAACTTTTAACCTTATAAAACTTTGTTGAGTATAGTAAAAGCTGTACATTGTCTGTGAACAAAGTTTAGCTAATAAACACAATAAAAATGAGAATTTTAGAAAGCGTATAATTGTAAATAATACATTAATAAATTTCATTGAAACTAGTTTAGATAAAGAAAATAACATCGCAAAATTGATTGTAATAAAACACCAAATTTAAGCTGACCTAAAACTTTCAAACCCTCTGAAAATGAAAATAATATGACACTGAATGCAAGTCAAATTTTGAATGTCCCGCGCTTATTCTTTCAGCTATGAGCACATGGAGAAGTTATCGATTGGGCAGTGTGTTTATGGCCGTGGGTGGTGGAGGGAGGTGGCGGAGGGAGAATTACCCCTCCACGCCGCTACTTGTTGCTGAATGCAGGCACCTTGCGCCCGTGGCAAATGTCTGTCTTTGAAAATAATCAATGAAATTTTACTGCAAAGAAAACATGTAATTTTGAGACAGAAATGTATAAATATGGTGATTATAATTGATTTCTTCACCATCTTTAATAATTAATCATTCAAAACAGTGTCCTCCGATTTTCCCTGTCGTGAGTTACACTGCACTCGACTCAGTGCTTATAAGCTGCTCACAGTAAAGTGAGCACTTTCTGAGGCAGTCTCATCAGATATAATATCCAATAAATACATTTCATTGTGACCTTGGACTTTTGGTTTTGAGTATGGTGGGATGTGTACACTGTGTTAATTGTTCTCTTAGCAGGGTTTAAATTAACAAGTGGCAGAAATATATAAATTGGCTGAAAGAAAAAATTTACCAGGGCTTCAATAGTGCTCACTTTACCATGAACGGCCTATACCTACCCATTATTAGACGGCAAAAGGTGTCGAATGGGCCCTTAAATTTTATCAGTTTATTCAAAAGATGCGTGTATATTGAAATTAATCAATATAAATTCTCAGATTTCCTTGCAAGAAATTACTGAAAATGAACTTTACTCTTTAATACAAGTTGCTCTATGTTCAAACAATTTTTGGAAACAAGGGGAAGTAAAGTATATGCTTTTGGGCATATAATTTTATTTGTGAAGATGCTGCCCCTTGAGTTAAATATATATGATGGATTCTAATCATGTTATTTTTACACCAGATAAAATGAAACATCAATCTTACTAGAAAAAACAACCTTTAATCGCAAAAGAAAACATTTTGCAAGTAATAATTACTTGTTAAAATGTTTTGCATAACATTTTCAGACGAAACCATTCACTTTGAAATACAAGTGATATGTGCAACTATTTTGAGCGACGCATAATCTTGATAAAATTTCTATGTTCGCCAGGCACACATTTGCTCTAGTCTGGCGTGTGAAGGGAAGCCAGTGCAGCCGAAAGACTTGTTAATTCCTTTTGCTAGATACCATCTTCCCCTCTTGTCGGAATGAGAGGGGAGGAAGGAAGGTGCACGGTTGAAAGAGACTGAAAGAAGGATGAGAGAGAGGATGCTAGGCAAGGTCGCCACGCTCGTTGCTATAGGTAACCACTTCCCCTCTTGGAGGCATGTAAGGGAAAGTAGCTAGATAGGGATGTCCATCGAAAGCCAAAATATTGATATTATGGTATTGATATATCAGAAGTTTACAGATTTTTTTAAATCAATATATTGACCTGTAATTACCAATATTTCACATTTCCTATTGATATTTGCACCTATAAATTTGATGTGTTTCAACCATAGATTACTAGTTTAGAGCAAATCTCACACATTGCATTCATTATAAAATCTTAAAAAATGTAACCACATACAGCTGCAGAGAGGAGCCACAAAATAAGTAACCTAATTAAACACTACAGATATCTTATCACCCACTCGTTACTCTGCACTTCACCAGACAGCTAACTAGCGACTAAACGAGTTTAGTTTAGTCTGTAGAGGTTCTTCCCCTGTAGGGATAAGGTAATTTCCCTAAAAAAGTTTCTGTAATGTTAGGATTTCCACTTTGTTTTCTTGCATTTTTACAGAGTCATCATTGTGCATTGTATTCAAGTGCTATTATTATGATCTAAATATTAAGTTTATTACATTAAGCATACGTATTTGTTTAGAAAAATTCATGAAATTTAGTGACAATGTAATTTTTGAGGTTATTTTTGTGCGCCTAGCCACGAATGACGAGTAATTAAATAGTAGAATCACTGTCTCATTAATTTTGTTTGTTTATCTTTTTTCACTTGCTGGTTGAAAAATATTTATTGATTTACATTGAGTTATATAGCATAAAATATTTTATCTCAACTGTGTGTATTTCACAATAAAATTAATAGAATTCAGCAGTGTACCGCCAATTTGTAATGGCCACTTAAACCGGTCGCCTACATTTAGAAGTCACGCCGTACCCAATCAGGAAACAACCTTTCAAACAATTTGCTTACATTCAGAAATCACACCTTAGCCAATCAGGAAACGACCTTTCAAACAATTTGCTTATAATCAGAAATCATGCCATTTAAACTGTACCCCTTAGCATTTCCAGCGCACCTGGTGGCGAAATTTTTACCCTTGCCAAACTGTTAACATATATTCCTAACCTGTAGTGGAATATACATTAACCATGGCCCACAATGTAAGTATAATCATACACAATTTTAGTGACTATGTCATTACAAAGCTCTAGGCAGCCTATCTTGTGGTCACAATAATGCACACGATACTGTTTAAAATGAAACATTTGGTTCTATATATCATAACAAAATGAACATAATTGTTTTCGTCCTGATGCTGATGGCTGACACAAAATACATTTCCATGCAGTATTTTGTTATCGGACATTAATTTTATTGATGCAAAATATTGTTATACAATATCGTAACAAAAATATTAATATATTAAATTTTCAGTAATTATTGGCCATCCCTATAGCAAGCGAGTCTCGCTCGTCGCACCATGTCGTAGTGTCAACAGACGTGTTGTGAAGACAAGACTCTTCACAAAGCACCGCAGAGCAGTTATAAACGGTGGCGTGCGTGATGTATTTCACATCCAGTTACTAGACATTCGCATAAACAACCAACTTGGAAACTATAGTTGCATGAAATATTAGGTGAAGGGACCCTAAATATACTTCAATCGACACACCATGCGATAAACGATACAAGCGGTTTATGTTAACATTACTTACAAAGGGATTTCGCCGGTAACAAAAAATTGTTGATGGATGTGGTTTATCGATACATGCGATAACGATACGTCGAGAGTCAACTGTAGTTGCATATCCTAACTGCAAAGTATAACTGTAGTTGTATATCCTAACTGCTCAGTATAATTGTAGTTGTATATCCTAACTGCCCAGTATAATGTAGTGAGTGTTGGTTGTTTGTACCAGTGTGCTTGCTCATCTATTATTTCTCTTCTGGGTTGCGTTCTTTTTCGTGTCTGTTGTCTGCATGTATTATAACTTTTATTTGCCCTGTGTCCAACTCTGATGCTGCAAGTGTTCAGTGCTGCATGCAATACACACTTTTGAGAATATTAATAAATAGTTAAATAATTTACATGTTTAATTTTGTGAGCTGGAGCATGCGTATGTACTATAAGATTATCCCCCATAAATTTGTTACACGTGTTTATGGGGGTTACAGATTACACAAGAAAATGAAATTTTTCCTCCCACTAGCAAAGTGACTTTCAATATTATATAAATATACTCACAATCATTTTATAAATTGTTGAAATACATTCATTTGCATAATTATTTCACGGTTTCCCGTTTACATTAATAACAGTGTGTTTTAGTAGGTTCAGGCACACGGATTGTGTAGATAGTCCAAAGCTGTCCAAGAATGCAGGTTTCCAGGCCTGAATCCACGCTGTGTTGGGTTTTGTCATGCCCGACAGATTAATGTTGACAGTTTTACCCAAAAAATAACTTCAGACATTAATGATTATGGCCATAAATTATCTTTTTCCTCAAAAAAATTTTCAAAAAATGGGGAAATGTATTGATTCAGTCCTCAAATGAGCAAAGCAGATTAGAGGCTCCTCCATGTATGAGCAACATTGTCCTCAGAGCAGCAAAGGGGATTTGAGACTCCAAGCCAGGTCCAGCGCTCAAGTTTTCATGGCCCCCCAAACACCATGTTGCACCATTCTCCCATACCCATCCACTTTTGTCTGCAATGAAGCTGAAGATGGAGGCATCGACTCTATCTTCACCTATAAGGTCCCTTTTTTTTTTGTAGTGGAGAAGTTATTCATGCACCGGCCAACCTTTGTCGTGCTATGATTCGTGATGTCTCTCGCATCATGCTTTAAAACACTTGCCGCCATCTTCACACCCTCAGGTCTCATGGTTATTGTGAGATTGGTCATCATTGTCTTAGTAATGAAGCAGAAAAATTTGTATAAGGTGACTATTTTGATATTGGTTGTCATCATCGTTGTTATGGTCTGATTGTATTTTCAGGCTGTAGGATTGGTCAATTTCGATGGCATTTGGTTTGTTCGTATAGTCAGCTGGTATGGTTGGTTTGCAAGGCCTGCTAGTATGGGTGGTTGGTCAGTTGGTGTTGGTTGATCTGACCACTGAGAATATTTGTTATGGTGGGTTCATGTGGTTGGCTTTTATAGTTCATATGATCAACTGATATGGATTAATCATATGTTCAATCTGTATGGTTGGTTTGTATATATGGCTAGTATGGTCGGTTTGTATATATGGCTGGTGTGGTCGATTCGTATATATGGCTGGTATGGTCAGTTTATACATGTGGCTGGTGCGGTAGGTTCGTATATATGGCTGGTATGTTCGGTTTGTATGTTCAGGTAGTATGGATAGGTCAAATGTATCTGGCTGGTATGGTCGGTTATTATGTTTTGATCCAATCACAAGCGATGGTGAAGGGGTGTGTAGGGCAGACGAAATAGCTAGTGAAAGTTAATGGTCAAACTATAGTGGATAAATGGAGCTGGCTAGATTAATTGTAGTTTGAGGAGGGGTCTGTGGTATTTTGGTCATTGTGGGGAAGAGAGTGGAACTTTTTAATTATATATATGCCAAGTTTGGGGGCCTTGTTGCAAACAGGTTTGGAAATGGAAAACATGGGAGCTTTCTGGTGGTAGATGCTAAAACATAAATTACCAGTACTCTTGTGGCCTATACTGAAAATATTGGTTAATGGCACAGTCTAGTAGTCAACAGACTATACGAGTAATTGGTGTGGATGGATCATTTGTTACATAAAACCAATGATTAATTGGGTGGGGAGTCATAGATTGACTATATAGCCAATGAAAAATAGAGATATGGGTTCAGTCATCTGCTGGTCACCTTATCGAGAGGACTGTGTATCTATTGTATGTACAGGTGTCAAGCCCTGAAGTATAGGCTGTTCACGTTAAAGTGAGCACTTATTAAGGCCCTCCCAACAGGCATTAACCACTAATAAATATATCTTATTTCAGCATCAGGCATTGAATTTTGAGGGTGGTGAAATATGTTCACTGTGTTTATTGGTCACATTGCAATGTTTATATTAAAAAGCAGCAGGAAGATGTAATTTGGATGAAAGGAAAAATTTATAAGGGCCTTAAAAAGTGCCCACTTTACAGTGAACAGCCTATAAGAGAATTGAATGTGACAAACACTACCTGGAAGTCTTTAAAAAAATGTTATATTTTCAAATTTAATAGTTAAATTATATTATCTGAATTATTTTTCAATGTTCATTTGTTTTATATAAATGCTTCCTTTTAATTTTTAAAATATTTTTAGGACTTTTATAGAATTTCCCTTGATTTTTACGAATGGGAGGGGTTATAAGAGGAGCGGTTATGGAGGGGGGTGGTATTGAGTGGATGGGGTGGGGGTGTGTGGGAATGTGGTTCAAGATGGTGGTTGGGGGCCATGACTGCTGACGTCTGATCCACTGTACATGACTCAAGCCTCGAATTATCTTTGCTCATTTGAAGTCTCGATATTTTTTCCATATTTTGGAAATTTTTTAGGTAGGTGATTTTTGGACAAAATCATCAACATCTGATGTTATTTTTGGGTAAAACTGTGAATTTTAATCTGTCTTGCATGACAAATCCAACATGGCAGATGGCTCGACGCTCCGATCCCTGCTACCTTGGAGGCTACAGGCTTCAACTGTGCAGTGTACCTAAGCCTATTAAAACATACTAAAAAATGTACATATTTGTGTGTCATTATCCAGTTACAAACCAACAAATTATAAGGCTGGTTCACACAAGTCATTATTTTCTTTCAGAATATTTTATGTATTTAGTGTTTAACTATTTTTACACTGGTGAATATTTTTGCTATGAATAAATAATTTCAGGGAGGACAACGACAGATAATTAAATTGCATTAGTCTACTGATTACATGATCATAGAAACCTCTTTATATTATGTTAGGCATTAAGTTATAAATGATGGCTCATTTGTAACAGGGCCTTAACATAGTTTGGATTATAAGGTTTTTCAAGACCAGAAATCTTTAGTTTTTCATTGTTGAATTATGTATGTACAGGGGGCAACTATGATAGAAATGATGCTGTGTTGTCAGAAAAAATAGTGTATTACAACAATAATAGGGTTGCCAACTTTTTAAGATTTATCATATGGGACAATTCCTGATGACTGAGCATACTATAGTTGAGTCCACCTATTAGAGAGAAATTTTAAATACATAAACATTATCTGAATTTTATATATGGCGAGTATAAGACAATGTAATGTTGTTACAATCAAGTCTATTTATATCATGATTTTCATATATAACTTTAATATTTAACCAGTTATTTTGTCTCGCATACTGGTTTTCCATTTATGTTCATACAAAATATCCATGACAAAGATAATTCATTGTGAGTTCAATGTTTTATTTCATCAGCTCTAGATAGATATATTTAATTTTATACCTCTGTAATCATTTATGATTTCATTTGCTGATTTTGTATTCATTCAGTTTATTTGGAAATTCTGAGATACAAGATTGACGCTCTGCTTTGTTTGTATGGAAGTGTTCTTTCAGCCACAGGATACTGGAAATCCCTAGAGGACATTTGGCAGCCCTGAAGGATAAATAAATGGGCCCAAGTTCGCAGTCATTTCACATTGAAAATATTAAATAAATGTTGCGTGTGTGTGTGTGGTGTTCCCCCCCCCCCCTACCCCATTGTTGAATGCAAACTGGCAAATCGAATGTATTCAGTGCCTTACGTAATTTGTTAATTACGAAGTAACGCTCATTTATATAATATTAAATATCAGGACCATTGTTTTGTAGCATAACATGTGCATGGTAGATGCAGAATAAAGATAATTTTTCTCTGCTAATAAAATTTTTAGTTACTGTTTCAGATTCTTATGAGAAGTTTTGGTTGGTTGTGCTAAATGAAGCTTCCCACAACTGTTGAAAACTCTGCTTTTTGTACTAGCTATATATTTTATGAAAAACAGTAAAAGCTAAGATAACCGTAAATATGTAGACAAAAATTAAATAATGTACTCTCGGTGCCATGAAAAATTTATGTACCAAGATGGAACCATTGGACTCCAATTTATTTCTGTACAGATAAAATAAAGAAGTGGTCATAATATTATTGCTTCAGGACAATGTTCTGCTCGCGGCCAAAACAAAAAAGGACTTTCTTAGTAAACACATTTACACGCAGTTGTAAATTATGCTCCAAATTACACACATTAGAACCTAGAATAAGCTGACATCTCATCTGCCCCACAAATGCGTGATAGGTGATAAAGCAGGTCACCAGCAGCTCAAGAAAATGTTGAAATATGGAATAAACTTTCCTGAGAATTCGGAGGTCTATGTGGTGAGAAATGACTTTCTGGGAACTGGTTCCTGGGCCATAGAGATAGCACGTGGGGGCCATAGGATGACTTTGCAAAAGAACTGCTGTTCATTTAATGAAACTTGTATCACTTCCAATGGAAAATGACTATTGTATGCAGCTCCACGCAATTATGCATGTTGCTGTAAAGTGAGGCAGGGATTGAAGCATTAAACTGCAGTCCAAATTCTGGCATGGGTTTTTTTCTTTTTGGAAAGATAACCCATGCAATGATTTTATAATAATTGCCAATTCATACCATTCCAATTTGCTCTCTGCTGATACTCTAGCAAACAAAAGTAGTGGTGTTGAGATGTATGTTGAAATATGTAAATGTCGTCATAATTGCAGATTTTCTTGTGTTAAGCATCTGGAAATGATTCTGGTAGAGAGACTGTGCTCTCGACAAACTGCCATGTGTCATTGGATGGTGGACACAGAAGCTTTTGGCCTTGTTGATACTGGTTTTACAATAATTGAATATTTCTCTCACCTAATGGTTTTTCGGGTTGGTCCGTAAGTGGTCCGCAGTGTATGGGTATCTTCGTGTTGTATTCATTGTTCCTAAGTGGTACAGTTCAATGTGTTATCCATTCTGCCCCTCACAGCTGTATTATCTACCCCTCTGAAAATCCGCAAGTTGTTTGTACAGCTACCTCCTGCACCTTCTAAACTTATCACCCAATAATTTTACTTGCAAGTAGTGTAGATGTCCCATCACGTACACTGTTCTGATAAATATTTGTGTAAGCCACAAGAACAGGGTGGCTAGCATCAGGGAAAATGAGGAAAGTGTGGGGAAATCGAGTAATTTTATATTTCTGGAAAAGTCGTGGAAATTTGTTCGAATTTAGGGAATTTAGATAAAATAGTTTAAAATATATTTAATAAGAAAATAAATATTGGATTCCAGCACTTCTGCTACATGCCATCATATAAATTGTAATGTTACTTTTGTTTATTCCGCCTTCATAGGAAGATTATGAGCCTTGGGACAATTTTGTCTTATTTTTCATTGCAGCTATTTTTTTTTTTTTTTTTTTTTTGATGCAGCAAGCATTGGCATTGTGGAAAATATGTTAATAGGTGTAAGTCCAAGATTTTGAAAGTAAATATTTAAAATATAATTCAAACCCTTTCAGCAGTATTAATTGAATTGATGTGATGTATTGTCTCTTGGTTTTCTATCATGCCGTTTTTTCTGATTATGAGAAGGTTAGTATGCGACATCTGTGTTACTTTTCCATTTGCCATCTTAGTATGTGTGAGTGAGTTAGTTAGTTAAGCATCTCAAAATGAAGGTTATGTATTTTGGGAGAAACATTAAAATATTGTTTATATTTGTCACTTAAGTTGGTCAGGGAAATGTAACAGTATACCTGGAAAAGTCGGGGAATTTTCTACAAGTATACTGCTAGCCACCCTGAAGAATAGCAATGGTAGTACCCTTGTATGACTTAACTCACATGTATCATCACACTATACCTAGATACCGTCCCTGTTATGCGTTGGATGGTAACGTCAAGTTTATTCCCTTTCAGTCAGACTACTAGCATCTTGCAGAGATTCGTTTCTGGGCTGCCTTACAGGTTGGGGCTAGGGATTGAGGACAGCTTTGTTTGTCTCTGTTTTGTTAGGCTGCAGCTGTTTACCCTTCCTTTCTCCTCACTTGGAGAAAGACATAAGTAAGAGTAGGTTCGGAATTAATACAGGAATTTCTCCGTGGTAACAAAGAAGTGAAGCAGTATTCCCCAGTGGAAATGGAGGACTAGGTAGACATTTTGCTGTCCTCTGAACCTCTGCACCTGGTGGAGAATCATGGTGGGTCATACAGAGGTGGGCGAGTAAGCTCAGTGTATTGCCACCCCCTAGTGTCTGGCCCATGCACATCGCTATGTACAGTCACCGCAAAGTGTGAGAGGAAGGCCTATAGCCCTTGATGTCAGCTAGCTAGCACTCTCGAGAGTATAGATCTGTGCACAGGGTCTACGTGGACTGTTAGCTAAGTACTATGGCTTCAAGACCTGTGCCATGGGGTTTTTATTGTGTAATTTGTTTTGAGTTTACTTAATGAATTTAATCCTCATGCTGTTGTGGTGGAATTGGTTTAGTTGAGGTGTGATGGCGGTGGTCTGCTTGTTATATAGTATGCCTCAATACACCCCCTTCTGATGCAACGCTGAACAGACTTGCCGGGCGTCAGGCCAGGTTGGTTTCAATGTAGTTCTGTCTCTCTTCTTCTGTACTACTCAACCGGCTGGATTGTTTTTCTGTCATTCCCCATTTTCTTACTGTTCCCACCAGCCTCATACCTCTCAATGCCCTGTCGACTCATGTTGATGCACAATGCTTTTAACCACCATGTCATTTTTCGACATAAATGTCATTCAAGTGTGCACAACCCTACCCAAGGTGACATACCTCCACAGGCATCTCTGTGAAGACCATAGACTCTCGAAGGTGTTCAGAGGTTGTGCATTTTTATCCCACCCACTTCATAGCAATTAGACCTGCAACCAACATGCTTTAATTCTATTAGTAGTTAGTAGTCAGAATAGACGGATATAGTTGTGATGGGCTGAGGCCACTTGTTCGTCAGACCTATAAGGGATTATTGCTGTTGGTAAACTCATGATGCATAGTGTTTCTCACCTTAGAGCTTTTATCAATTGTGAATTAATTCTGCAGCATGACTGCTTATTGAAGAGTGAACATCCCTACTTGCTTACTTTTGGTTACCCTACTCTGTTAACAACCAGAATCTAAACTCAGTATATCCACAAGGACTTCTCTGTAAGAAAAAGGGGACATCCAGGTGCGCACTCAAGATTTGAAACAAGACAACTCCTGTGGTTAAGGAAGGGGAAAAAAGGGGGGGGGGGGCGGTGTTTAATGTTTAAGATAACCCTTGCAACTTGATGCCAGGTACTGTGACTACTGTGCCTGTCTTGTATGCTCTGGTTGAGCAGTCACATCATATATCCACCATGAACCCTTGCCTAAAAGTAGTATTGTGAATAATCCTAAATATCATCAAATGTGTTTTGTCCAGTTTTTAATGGTTTTTAATTGTGAAAAATATTGTCCTCGACTAGCTGCAGTGTTATCGTGCTTCATTAACTTAACTTTTTTTAATGTTAACATAATTCAGATAGTGGACATACCCTTAGTACCCTCAATACACTATGAACCATTATGATCCGTACAAGTGCAACTGAGCGTGTTCTACTTGGTGTCCTTTTAGATTCAATCCTATTGCTTAGGATTTATGCCCACCCTAACCTTTTTTAATTCTTCTCAGCCTATCTGCCCCTAATAATAATTAACCCTAAATTTTGTCTAAACCTTGCTTGCTTAAGGAATCTTGCCCGTCAAGCAAAAATAAGGTTTAGGGTATCCATGGGACCCCTAACTGCAGAACCCACATTTACACACTCACATTCTGTGGCCAGCCTTGGATTGTCATACAACTGGCATTCAAGGGGCAGTCCCCTATTAAGTTCATTCCAAACCAAAGGAGGTTAATTAATTAACCAGGTTACTGCATTACTGTGTGCCTAGCTTTCATCAGCTCAAGGCTGTGGAAAGCTGCCTGTGGCATTTTTCTCTCCTCTGTCTACACTTTAGCCAGTATAGTAAGTTAATTGTGGTTGCCCTAGGTGCAGTCGGCTTCACAGTTTACTGTGTTGATGCCTTATTCCATCCAACAGAAGAATCGCTGTGAGGACTGTAAGTCCAAGTCAGTACACCAGAGGTCAGTTGCCAACCTGATTGGCCACTGTTACTGCCAATGCCTTAACCTGAGAGGTTATATTCAGCTAGTCTAATGCCAAGCAATAGTACCACTGCCGGTTCCACTCAAAGGACTTTTTGGTCCAGTAAACCAAGTTCCTGGCACACATCATTCTTGGGCAGGACCTCATCCTTCCCATGATAAGTCGGCCGCTGTTGCATATTCCAGTTGGGATTACTTCAACTCTCCACTAAATCACCATCACCAAAAGTCTGCTGCCAGGCCATCAACTCGATCAGTGGTAAGTGTACACTCGCCCATTAGAATCACCCACCTTGAAGCAGCGATCGCTTAGGCAGTCTAGCTTACTAAATCCAGAGCTACCAGGTTCACCACACATGTAGTACCAATGACGAGGTCCCTTTGTTCAGTTGCCAAGTCTGCTGGCTACCTTGAACGGCTGACATTGGGGTCACCAGGCACAAGCCGACCACATGCTTGAATAAGGAAATCTTGTTCTATGGCTGATGGCTTGGTTGTGTACAAAACTAATTTCTGTCTACAAACAATTTGCAGCCTGCAATTTCTTTTAGTCTGTTTACATTAAAGCTTGGCATTTCCTGTCTGTTTACAATGTTTTTACTTCCTCATTATAGGTAGTCCTGAAATCATTCCCTACATTAATTATAGATACAGTATATACAAACATACTGATTCCCTTGTGTTTTTTCAGGGCGGGGGGGGGGGGGGGTTATATGCAGGGAAAACCAGGAAATATCCGGGAAGTTTATAAAGGCAAGAAACAAGGAAATGTCTGGGAATATTCACATAATGCCAAGAAAAACTTTTTCGTAAATGTCTCTCGATAGAAATCTGGAGATGTGTGATTTTCACAAAAACCTTATGGAGTTGTGCAGGCAATTGCGCAAAAAACTGAAGAGTCAATTTTCGTTTCAGGCCGTGTAATAAAGAAAAAACTTCATGTAAATGAAACGTGGGTAGGCAATAAAAACACACACTAGTTTTTGTTTTGCTTTCCACACAATTTTATAACAGCAAATATACTGTGCATGCCTACGTTCCTACATTCAAACAAGCAGCTGAAGTAAAGTGGATCACCAAAACAAACCATGAATGTATCTATTTGGGTTCACTCACACCGTTTTCTGTGTGTGTGTTTGCGGAATGTTTGCGGTCGTTATGAATGTGTTTTCAAATTATATATGTTGGTTATTTCAATAGTATTGTGCCTGAGCTGTGTTAAATAGTTAAAACTTATGTTATATTTACATACCAGGCTAAGTGATCATTTGTCCTTGAAACAAGTTTGATAGTTAACCATGCTTGCACAATTGTATTCAATTTTTCTGTAGCCTATGTGAAGTTAAGTGTTAGGTTACTACATCCAAACACAGGAAAACTGTGTTCAACAATTTGTGGCTCTTAGATCCTGAGTTTCGTGATTGGTTGTGGGAATACCCAGGTGATCCATACAATGGTGTGATCATTTTGCAGCAAAAAATTCCTATTGAGCAACATGGGGTAACTAGCATTAAGAAGTTGTTTCTCACGCAAAAAATATTAATTAGCTGTAGCCAGCAGAGCAAGGGATTTCACTGTCTGTTTACCTGAAACAAAACTCCTCAGAAGAAGAGAGTTTTCTTGCTTCATGTAAATCTAGTCCATGAACACCTGTTGCCAGAATTACATCACAGGGTAGTAAGAATATGATACAAAAATGTTCTTGTTTCAAAGATGTTTACCTAAAGCCTACATTGTTTTTATTTGAGTTATTATAATTTTTAGCATTACAGTACATTATTTACCAGACATAATATAAATGAAGATAATCCAAATTTCTTTCATGAAATAAGATGCATATTACTCAAGTCGGTTGAATTGAATATTAACAGTTTCTTTACCATCTAATGATTGGTGCAAGAACTGACGTGTGCCGGGGGTAATGAATAGTCGGCAGAATCGTTGTGGCTTTGATTGCGCTAGACCAAGTACGTGGCAGTAGGGATTTGCTGATCCAGTTGGCGTTTACGGCCCATTACCTTGACGGGGCACATTGGTTTGCAGGTCGGTACGAAATTGTCTATAGCCTGGCTGACTAGTGACTTATGGATGGCTATCTTTATGGGTTTACGTGTCAATGTAGGCAACTGGCGGGAGGTGTCGAGTTTATCTGGCTTACTTGACTGTGCTTTGGCCATCGGTAGAACTACTGCTGGTTGCTGGCTGGATCAGGTGGTGCAGTCCACTGGCTGTAGGTCGGTGATACCATGTCTGCCAACAGGGTACCACAGACTCCAGGCTGCTGCTTACGTTCTCCAGAACCTGGAGTTGGAGATCCCGTATCTTATCTTGGTCCCTTGTACCATACCATGCAGAACAGGATGGTAGTCTTGATGGGTACGGGTGTGCAGGGGGAAGACAATATATTCAAATACGGGAGGGATCAGCTTCTCCAAGAGTCTCACCAAAGCAGTGCTGTCTCGTTCCGTCTCTCGGTCCAAAGTCGGCAGAGCCAATACAGACCGCTGCTTGGCAGCGAAGTAAGTGATCCTTTGCTCTTCTCTCCTTGAGCCGTGCCTCACCTTAAAAGGCATAGTGTGTGGTACACCGCTGAACAGTATAGGTCGTGCGCCGCGGACGCGAAACAATTCCGTATATTAGTGTTCGGCCAGTAGCAGCTGCCGGCAAGAGCTCGGTGCTCCAGAAGGCCCTCCGCCACCGGCGGGCAGACCAGAAGCGTTGAGCCATATGGGCCACCCTGCCACTACTGGGTGTGGGTCGTAACCAAGGCCAAGCCGTAACACTCGAGCAAATACCCCCGCCAGCACCTTTGTGCTTCGGTAGGGATACAACCCAAGCGTACTGTCTCTCCCTGGTTGGATGAGTTGCTAGTGGTTGGGACTCTGCTGTTCTATCCCCGGAGGTCTAGAACAGGTGGCCGTCGAATGGTGTATGTATCTGACTAGTGGATTCCTGAAGGGGATCCCCAGTTTTGGCCTAGTTCGTATTTAAATACCCGGTCTAGGTCGGTGGTGCACAACGTGTACAGTTCCTAGCAGGCGCAATAAAGAACTCTGTAAAGAATACTGTCGTCTAAAAGAACAAAGCTGTATTTATTAAGAACTTAATAAATACAGTGACATGTACTATCTCCTAACCAAGCAGACGGTATGCTGGAAGTAACCTACGCTGAACAGGTGATGGGGACCTTGTTCTAGGCTAATCAAGATCTAAGTCGTCTGCTAAATAATAATATACTTAACGTTGGCTAACTAACTTCGGGATGACTAGATGAGACTGTTAAATAGAAGAATCCACTGCTCTAGTAGCAGGGAGATAATTGCCCCTACCAGCAAGTAGAGACGGCTACTGTTCAGGAAGGAATCAGTAGCGGAGGTGTTCGGTGATAAAAGTCGAAGAAGTATCTGGTAGATGAAGGCTATCGGCAATGAAGAGCCTCTGGTAAGTGGTGGTAGTTGATGTCAAAGAAACCTCTTGTGGCGGCAATGGCGGCAGCCGCTGGTGGCTGCTGAAGACATGGAGCTCGTTGAAGGTCCCAGCACAAGAAGTGGTGGAGTGAGCTCGAGGACCATAAAGAATAACTTGCGAGCCCTGCCGCGCACGGACTTATAAAGTCCGAAGGACAGGTGTGACGTCCCTCTAGCGTGAGGCCAGAATGGGGGTAGCAACCCTCTGGTCATCTCTTGACTTCGTGCATATTCGGTGGCGCTCGGCTGTGCCCTGAGGTGGCTAACGGCTTGTAGACTCTCAGCGCGGGGGAGGGGAGGGCGATATGCTCACTTGCTTGCGCAACCCTGGTATCCATGTGTTCGAAAGCACCCTCCAAGGTTGTGGCGCTTCCGCAGTGTCCGTGTACAGTTGGCGGGGTTAGAATCTCACTTGGGTGTTGTAGGTGTACTGGCGTAGTGAGATAAGTCGTAATCGTTTGTAGCAGTACAATAAAGCAACATGCGTCAGAACAATAAAACTGTTGTTACTTGAGGGGTTTTGTTTGGTTTCAAATTGTTTGACCTCTCAAGACACTATTTCTAATGAAGAAAATCATTCTAGTATTCATAGTTTGGTTGTTGATGAGAGTGTCACCAAGTCCAAAATCCAGCAGTATATACAAACAGTAATGACTCACATTTCTCTGCATACTGCTGGAAAGTGTGTCTCTTGATTAATGTGTCCCAATAGTTTCATTTCACAGAAGATTTAGCATGGATGAATGAAATTAGCATACACAATTTTGCATAGCCTGGCACCATATTTTCATGATTAACTTTTAGAGTTGTTTTTGCAGTCTCGTCAGATAGTCGTAGAGTTTTATGAATCATTAAATAAAGTTTTGAAAAGGGGCCAGATGGATGTTGCAGTGCGATTTTGGAACAATAATTTAAACCAAGTGTCAACATGTTGCTTAAAGTTAGAGTTCTTGGGTCATGCTACATCAAATGACTTCACAACTGCATTTTGTAATGCTATTTTTGAGCGGAAGGGGGTAAATGTCTTGCAGGTGTCACTGAATGGACCCAATGTTAACTTAAATTTTCTAGGTGACTTTAGAAACACAGATGTATAGAGATAATGTAATTCTTGATATGGGAAGTTGTGGTCTACCTGCACTTTGTGTCCAAAGCTGGCATAAATGCAACAGAGTGGTGAATAATATAATTTTTGAGAGCACTTTAGTATTTGTTCAAAAATGTTCGTCTACGTTGGGCTGATTTCATATTACTGGTTCTTCAGCATTTCCAAAAAAAAATTAGTGCTGTAGGATGGCTTGAATACACACTGGTAGCAGAAAAGTCTGTGAAAATGAAGATTACACCAAGTTGCCAGAGTTTTCAAACTGTAGCATCATCTGTGAAAGACAAAATGCTCACAGCCAAACTTGCTTTCTTTATTTCTGTTGCAGGAGAAGTTGAACCTTTTCTGCTCATGTTTCAAAATGATTCACTTGTTATACCTTTATTTTTTTTGTTCTGTGAATAATGTCGTACATTATTTTAACGTGGCTTGCCTGCTACTGAGGGGTGGAGTACACCGAATTTGAGGGAAACCCTTGTTCATGGCTATAAATTTAGAAAGATGTAGATATTTCCGTAGGGTGCCAGCTCTTCTATGCACAGGTGAGCATGTGGACTCTTCTTCTCAGGGCAGCAGCAGGTTGATAGCCATATGGCAGTCCCCTCACGAGCACACATTTTAGCAGAATAAAGTTCAGATTAAGAGGAAAGTTCAAGTTGCACAACTTACACTGATCATAACTTGAGCACGTAGATTTTCTGGAGTGGCCCAGACCCCTAAGGTATGAACATACAATAAAGCAACACGGAGACTAGGGTCAAGAATGGCTGTATTGAGCTGAGAACAGATACACTATGCACTTGAACGCAATAAGCTACCCTAGCCTTTAGCAGGCATGGCATTTGGGCCTGCCATATACAGACACAGTAAAAAGCAAAAACACTGTTAAGCACATGTACAAATTATGGTGTTAAATCTCCGGGACCACAAGTCTGGCAAAAATGAGAGTGCGTGTACGGGGGGGGGGGGGCAAAAAGGTTCCGGAATGAATAAACTTATAGTTTCAGTTAAATGTCCACACAAAGAAGTTGATGGCCCCTGCAATGCGAAGCATGTACACTTCCGATGGCCCACTGGTCTAGATTGAAGATGGTGGCTCAGACATTCCGTTACCTGGTAGCGATCTCCCGCCAGCATTTGCTAGGGAATGTACGTGACGCACATAGCAACAATATCTGTGGACTTTAGTAATTGATTTCTTACGTCGGAATAACTTTCATAATTCCTCCAGATTTTGTTTTGTACTGAGTGTTTTCCAATGTATCCAATTTAGGGTATAATATACAAAATTATATTGTTACAAGCCGATGCCTGAGGGGCGTATCTGAGTTTGTGAGGGGTGGTGGTCTTAATAAAAAATAAAAGAAACTAAATTTGATTTCTAATTTATTCACTCCGCTATTATTTACAGCACTAAATTATCTGCCTCCACTTTTACACTTTTTATTCAACAGTTAGCACAATATAAAATATCTATTTCAACTTGTAATTAACGTCCTTAATTATCTCAGTTGGTTACAGTCAATCAACTCATACTCATTATTAACATGTATTCAATCTATCTGTTGCCATCATTGATAATGTCTTTCACTTGCACATCTAGTCCAATAGTCCAGCCTGCCAATTGTGTGGCCTTCACTGCTAGATACTCGCAGTCGCAAACTTCACTTCCGCTGGTCACTTTTCACGCTGCTCGTTCTTCTATCACTCAGAACTTGGCCACTCATCAACTCCAACTCCACTCCCAGCCTAGAGGCCTGTCACAATATTTATAGCGTGAGCCCTGGCCATCTCGAAGGTTCAACACACCCCAAGTCGCGCTGAGAGAACGAGGTCAGTAATCCAGAGCATTCTTCGGGTAAACACAAATCAATACAATTAGGGTCAGCAGCATTGCGCAGCAAGAGATTTTTGTATCGGCTCTCTTTTTGTAACTGATACACGGCCACCATCGCTCGCACTGCCACCACTATCATATAACGTCTCTCTGTCCTCTTAGCTCACTTGCATGGGACCCAAAGTAGTGAACATATAACACTGCCGCCTCCTCAAGTCTGCTCGTCCTAAGCAAACACTGCAACATTCGGACCATCATAAAGTGCCAGACAGTCTATGTTGACAACCTTTGGCTTCACCCGAGAGCCTTGGCGATAAATGCGAATGACATCATCATTGATCTTCTTCAGAATCCATATCATCATTGATCTGCTTCGGAATCCTGGAGGGGCCATCCGAACACTTCTGTATCTTCGGGCAGAGTACCCTTCTCTTCTCTGTTTATGGTACAGTCACACCAATTATCCTTGATTTACCTCTCCCAACATTTTCCTACCATGTCGCATCTTCATCCTGTCACTATTTATCGTGAGGTGCTGTCTAGAAAAATCATGAATGCCAACAAGCCTGTTACGTAATTCGCTGCCATAATCAGGGGCTGCAGCTTCATCTGTCGGTTGGCCAAACAGAAGGTCACTGGAGAGGTATAGCCCGCTTCCAAACAGCATCGTTGATGGTGTTACCTTTTTGGACTCGTGAACTGCTGAGCAGTAAGCAAGAAGAAATCACACCTTTGAATCCCAGTCTTTTTGGTTGTCTGCCACAAAGATTGACATGTATTGCTCAAGAGTGTGGTTAATCCTCTGAACCATTCCATCTGACTGAGGTTGTAAGGCTGTAGTCCTAGTCTTTTTCATCCCCAGAATTTTCGTCACCACCTGG
The DNA here is from genome assembly GCA_029891345.1 of Dryococelus australis. NCBI lineage: Eukaryota > Metazoa > Arthropoda > Insecta > Phasmatodea > Phasmatidae > Dryococelus > Dryococelus australis. The sequence continues at coordinate 150,237,683 of CM057009.1, forward strand.
AAGATTGCAGCTTCAAAGTTTCTTCTCTGATCAGAATGGAGTTCTAGTGGCACCCCAAACCTCAAAAAGACATGCCTCATTATGCAGTTCTTTTAAGATTTCTGGAACCTGGCAGTCTGGAAGGACCAATTGTAAACGTGTATGTTTTTCAACATTACTTTCCCAGTTTCTGTCAAGTAAACCTTTCTTCAGTATGAGGGAATTCCATTGTGCCCAGTATGCTTTGACTGCTGTGCTCAGGCTAGATATCTCTTCCCATTTTGGCCGACAGCCTGCTTCTTGCCACTTTAATAATGGCTGCAAAGTGGGATCATGCAGCTGGTCTTTCTTAATACCCTCATCACTCCAGGTAGGAGTCCTATCACAAGATAGAGAACCTTTAATTCTTGTCCTTCGTACCTTCAGCGATTCACCACTCTTTACTTCATGATGTTCGCAATGATGACAAAAGAGCTCACACTGCCTCCTAGAAAGTGAATCTACATTGATGTGAAGGCGTCTAGATCTGTGCTGTATTTAAAAGTCATATTCTTGAAGATGCTGTATCCACTGGGCTATTTGACCTTCGGGGTTCCTAAAATTTAATAGCCAGCGTAGTGAAGCATGGTCTGTATTTAAAATAAAGTGTCTGCCATAAAAGTAGGGGTGGAAGTATGAAATTGCCTTCCATGGCCAGAAGCTCCTTACGTGTAACATGGTAATTTCTTAGGCTTATGCAATACATTACTGAAGTATTCTAGTGTCCTTTCCTCACATTTTGAACCTGAGATAGCACAGCTCCAATGCCTACATCACTAGTATGTGTCCAAAATGAATACCCCCTCACTTATCAGGAAACCCAGGACTGGAGGAGATATCCGAATTTTCTTTAGTTTACTAAAAGCACCTTCACACTCAGTACTCCAATGAATCTCCTTTTATGCCTTAGTCAGTTCATGTAGTGGCTTGGAAATCATGGCAAACCCAGGTACAAATCGATGGTAGTATGCACATAATCCCAGAAAACTCTGCAATTCAGTTTTGTCAGTTGGCATCTGCGTATTTCTTAATGCTTTGGTTTCTTGAGGTCTGTTTCATTCCCACGGGCCAACAGTACATGTCCCAAGAAATTTATTTTCTTTTGAAACAGGTGGCACTTTTTGGAACTATAGTAGTTTCAAGTTGGCTGCGGCCACTTTCTGGAATACAGTGTCTAATTGAGTTAGGTGCTATTCAAATGTTCTTCCTGACACAACAATGTCACCTAGATAAACTTGACGTATCTAAAGGGAGGACTTTTCCATCATGCGTTTCGAAGGTGGCAGGGTCATTTCATAGTTCGAAAGGCATAACTTTGAATTGCCAGGTTCCTTTCCCTTGGACACAAAATGCAGTCTTCTCTTGGTACTCTGGGGCCACCTCGCACGGCCAGTACCCACTCTCCATGTCCAAAATAGAAAACCATTGTGAACCTGCCAAGAAATTTTGTGTTATCTATCCTTCTATGTGGATAAGTCTTTCTTTGTCACATTAAGCTGGCGATAATCTACACAAAACCTCAGAGAGCCATCTTTCTTCTTAACAAGTACAATGGGTGATGACCATGTACTAACTAATGTTTCTTTCACATCTATCTTCTTTATTTCCTTCAGAATACCCTCAACTACCTCATGTGAAGCTAGTGGCAGTCGTATTGGTGACTGCTTTATGGGCCTGGCATCTCCTGTATCAGTGTGGTGGCAGGTCATATTAGTTTTTTCAAGGTCATTTGGTCCGCACGAGATGACGTCCCTATTTCTTTGCAGTAATTCAGAGACAGCCTTCTCCTATCGCCAGTTAAAATTTTCTTTTGTTCATGCTAGCAGCTTATTCAGTACTTCTAGTAGAGGACATTCTATTTGTTCTACTCTACAATCTTGTTAGACATTGGGAACTACCTGTGTGACCTGCTTGCAAACACCTATCATGGCTCCCTCCTAAAGATGAATGGCACTATCATACAAATGTATCATTCTAACTGGAAAACTGTCAGAATTAGAAGAGACCAAAGTACTTGCTACAACAACTTTACCGTTAGGACGCCACTCAGATCTGCTGGCTCAATTAGACCCAAACATCTGACAAACTTTCCTTGACATCTGCCTGAAATGATAATTTCACTAGAAGCAGGCCGCACAGTGGGTTGACGATGTACAGCTAACTGGGGTAGTTAAATGTTGTCGACACCATCAACTGTGTATTGCCTACCCGTAGCACACCAAGTTGAGTATTGATACAGCACCCCAGCTGATGTAATAAATCAAGCCCCAAAAGACATTCATCTTCTATTTCTGCTAACTAAACATTTGCACTATGCTAAGGTCACCAAGCTTCAAGATCACTTTCCTTTTACCTTTAACTGGTGTGGTCTCACTTGTTACTGTAGTCAAATAGTATCTTTCCATGTTGTCGTCTGCCGATCGCTGGGGGGGAAGGCCCAAAGATGTCTGGTCTTGCTACTGTTATGGTCGCCCCAGTGTCTACAACAATCTGGCAAGAAACATCATTCAGGCTCCCCTCCACATGTATTGCATCCCAATCCTGTTTTACTGACCGTACATGTAAGAACATTGGGACCTTCCCTCCAACCGCCGCAGACCTTCTCCTCCTAATATTGGTGTTTGCAAGTTATCCGAACGTGCTGTATTCTCACATGCCTCTCGCTGCCTCTTTTCCTGCTGCTGCTTCTGTTGCTGCTGCTGCTGTTATGAGCAGTAGGCTCTGAGGTGTAACGCTGTACACATGACCAACACTCCGGCCGTTTAAGTAGGGGGCCGCGAGGCTCTGTAGCACAGACCCTGGAAGCAATGTCACTTGTAGTCATCTGCAACTCCTTCAGCTTCTTCGTTATTCTGTCTTTGTCATCTTCATTCAGCGTCACTACCCGTACCGGACGTTGGGGTGCGGCCCCGTCTTGCAGATGTACTGCTTGTTGTACCTCTGTGTCTGCAATGGTATCAATGAAAAAGCCGACTGCGATGATGTCGCGCACCTCCTCGGGGCACCCTTCAAGAGATAGGTGGGAGAGCCGCACAATGTCTTGCCATAGTTCCTACAGTGGCCCCCCCCCTGGTTGCTGGGTGCGGCTTCGCAGCTGTGCTTGGTGGGCATGTCGCAGGTACCGGTCACTGAAATGTAGCTCCAAGGCCGACGCTAGTGTGGGGTACTTCAGTCGATGTTGCTCTGGCAGAGATTGTAGTATGCAGAGTGCTGGGCCTCTCGGTACAGCGGCGATGTAGTAAGCCTGCTGTTCGGTTGTCCAGCCATTTAGGGTAGCGACTATTTCAACCTGGTGTTGGTACTCCCGCCAAGAAGTCTGGCCATCATAAGGGGCGGGCTTAATTTGAGACCCCCTTCTCCACTGCCGGCCGTGCGACACCAATGCTGCTGAGCTACTTACTATCCTCCGAGGTTGCTTTGTTGGTGATGACTTGTACTACTTCCTCGCTTTTCTCGGCTGGCAATGTTGTGATAGTAGAATTACGGTGCTGCAGAAATTCCTGCCATTCCTTCATCATATTTATTTCCTGTTTCACTTCATTCTCGACCCTGTCAATCCTGTCATTTACGCTGTCCATTCTTTCACTTCCACTGTCAATTTTTTATCCACACAGTCAATTCTCGTGTTCACCAACTCTACTGCCTTCTATTCTCCTGTCCACATTTTCATTTACTGAGACAATTTTCCTATCTACGTTAGTTATCTGGCTATTTACAGTCTTGTGTTTACACTTACAGTTTTTGAACTAATTTGGTTATTTACAGTTTTGTTCACACTCTTTTACACTAATAATTTGGCTACCAAGTCCCTCAATCAATGCTCTCAGTGCTTCCAGTTCCGCAGACATTTTCCTTGTTAACATTCACTGTGTCAAGTGTACAAAACAGTCTTAATTATATTTACCACAACTACTACTAATATCACTAACTATTAACCTACTACCTAACTTGATTAAGCAATTAAATGCCTCCATCACACTTCTGACACCAGTGTTACAAGCAGACACCTGAGGGGTGTATCCGAGCTCATGATAGATGATCTTAATAAAAAATAAAAGAAACTAAATTTGATTTCTAATTGATTCACTCTGCTATTATTTACAGTACTAAATTATCTGTTTCCACTTTTACTCTTTTTATTCAACAGTCAGTTCAATATTAAATGTCTATTTGAACTCTAATTAATGTCCTTCTTAATTATCTCTGTTGGTTACAATCAATCAACACGTGTTCAGTCTATCTGTTGCCATTATTTATAATGTCTTTCACTCGCATATCTAGTCCAATAGTCCAGCCTGCCAGCCATGCCCTTCACTGCTTGATACGCGCAGTTGTAGACTTCCCTTCTGCTGGTCACTTCTCTCGCCGCTCGTTCTTCTATAGTTCAGAACTCAGCCACTCATCAACTCCAACTCCACTCCCAGCCTGAAGGCCTGTCGCAACATTTATAGCGTGAGCCCCGACCATCTCGAAGGTTCAGTTCACCTCGAGTAGTGCTGAGAGAACGAGGTCAGTAATCCAGAGCATTCTTCAGATAAATGCAGAAATCAATACAACTAAGGTCAGCAACATTGCGCCGCAAGAGATTGTGTGAGCTAGGTTTTTGTAACTGATACGCGGCCACCATCGCTCACACGGGAGGCGAAGCAGCGAGCGCATTACGCTATTCAGTGACTAGCAATTTTTATAGCTAGTTTTATTGTTCAGCTGTTATGCCTTTTATTGTAATTTTTTTTATTCAACATAAAAATTTTCTAACTTTTATGTTATCTACTGTATTAATTTAAAGTATCGTAAACATTAATAACTTGCATAACACAAGACCTATCTGAGAATACCAACTTTTTCAACAAACCATTTTTAATTGGGAAGTTGCTCACTTATATGCTTTGTTCATTGCTCTGAGCCAACACATCATGTGAGCTTGCTGCTCAGTCCTAAAGTGTTAATGTTAGACAAGTGCATGCATGTTTCCTTGTACAGGTTCGTAGTAGGTCTAAATGTGAAAATGGGTGAGAAAGGGAAAAATGAAAGTGACAAAATAATAAGTGTCAGTAAATAATGTAGGACATCCAAATTTACCACCATCTAATGAAAAATTGAAATTATTTAGCATTCAGATAGTTGTGATTTGTGCGTAGCAGTCTGACTTTTTTTAGTTTAAGTTGATCAACTGTTTCTTCAATTCTAGCGGGAAAAGAAAAATCAAAAACTGTGTTAGAAATGCTGGAAATGTGTCAAATATTATATCTAAATGGTGAGATGTAGCGATTGAAGAAATAGAACTATAATTGAAAGTATGGATTGAAGATCAGGATTAAAAATCATTCTCGTGTCACTTTCGGTAATTCAAGGCCAAGCAAGTAGTTTGTTTAATGACTGGAAGAAAAAGCTGAAAGAAGCTGCAGCTGATGCTTCACAGGTTTAAGCAAGCAGAGGTTTGTTTGACAGATTTTAAGTAATAAACAGCTTTGCACAATATTAATTTGACTGAAGAATCTGCTGGTGCAGATATAAAACCTATAGAAAAATTTGTCAAAACATTGGCTGAAATTGTTGCCAACTTTTTAATGTTGAGGAGAGTATATTATTTTAGGGAAAAAATGGCCAAACTAATCTACTTGGCAAAGGAATGTAAGGTTGGGTTCATGCACAAGGCATCTAAGGGCAAGATTACATTGCTTCTTGGTGGCAATGCAGCGGAAATTTCAAACTCAAGCCCCTGCTAGTCTCTCATTTCAACCCTGCTCGTCAATCATTCCAGTAATCGCAGAGTATTTAAGTGAAGAATGAAGGAAAGCCAGTTATCTCGAAAACAAATTCCAAAACCTGGTTAATGGAAGTGCTATTTCTGTATTGGTTTTCACAGGAATTTGTTCCTTTTGTGAGATGATATTGATGATCAAAAAATATGACATTCGAGGCAGGCAGTGTTAGTTTTAGAAAATGTCCTTGACACCCGCATGCATTGGCAATGTGTGAGGCCATAAATTAAGGCAATTTTTTCTGCCACAAATACCACAAGCGAAATTCCAACCCATGGATCAGGCTATGTTAGCAACATTAAATTGTTACTATGTGAGGCGGACAGTTTGTGAAGGTGTCAAGGCATTTGACAGGGAAGGTGGGCCAAACCTGAAGGAATTCTGGAAAGGCAGTCACCATTATTGCAGAATCTTGGGTTAAAGTGAATCATTTAAAAATTGCTGGTTGCCTGACAAAGTTTTGTCCTAATTTAGTTTCAAACTACAGAAGTAGTGTTGTTGTTAAAGTCATGAACCAACCAGATTTAAAAGTCACAACCGAAGATGTGAATAAGCTGATTGCTGAGCCTTATGACCAATTAAGAGTTAATTGCCTTGCAAGAGACAAACGGTCGGGTACCTATAGGCCATTCACGGTAAAGTGAGCACTTTTTAAGGCCCTTCCAAATTTTTCTTTTAAGCTATTTTTTATGTTTAAGCCACTTTTTAATGTCAGTATTGTCACGTAGCTAATAAATACGGTGCATGCTTTCACCACTTGCAAAAGTTGATGTCTGAGACTGCAGTAAAACATATTTATTAGTGGTTAATGCCTGTTGGGAGGGCCTTAAAAAGTGCTCATTTTTTCATGAACAGCCTATATCAACAACCTGGACGAAGACAGTCAAAAGTTCCCCATAAAATCACTAACTACAAAAAAAAAGTAAAAATAGATTTTGCCCATTTCTACACTTTTTCAACATATTTGGAAGAAAGCGATCCAGATGAAGATAAGTTTTGCAAGCCCATACAGCTGTGAAAAATGATGCATCATGCTACAGACTTCTGTGTGAAGAAGAAAATCCTATGTTTAACTTTCTCATAAACATTTCTTCACAAAAGGTGATAAAACAGTAGCCTGAACATATGCTGATGTAGCAGGAAGCTCCATTTCTGTTTCACAACAGCAGTAGGCTAGATTAGACTGTGCATTAAATTCAAATTTTTGTACCCTAGTAGAGTAATTTTGTTTATTGTTAAGCTTAATGTTTATTGATTAGATATATTGCCTCCACCAAAATTTGTAGATTTTAAAAACTTATTTGACACTCTGGGAATGGAACCCGTCTTATTACATGCACGTATATGATTCAGCTTTCGTACACATTTGCAGGAACACATTATGTATTAAAGTAGACTGCCTGTATTATGTTTTTCTACTTCTCGTGTGCAGTGTGTTAATACTTGCTAGATGTTTACAACATGATTGATGACCAAACATGAACAGAAACCAATAACATGGCTTCTTGCAGGGAGGCTACTAGCAGATAACCTAACAAAGCCAAATTTCTTTTCCCCCTCCCTTGTAAGGGCATGCAAGCACAATGAAAATTCCCCCGTCAGACAACAAAGTCCGTAACGTATATAAAAAACTAACAAACTTTAGGTAAAAAAAATCATTTAAAATCAAAACCCAGCATCTCAATATTCATGTTGATTTTTAAAAATCTTTATTATTTCCATAATAGTTAATAATCACATTTTTTCAGGTAAGTTACACTTTTATACCCTTTACAAAGCATGTTACCGGAAATAGTAAAACTTTAACTTTAGTTAAAACAAACCTTATGTTTATCATTGACATTATTCTTATTGTAAAGCATGCCAACTCATTACTAGTTATGTCACCACGCTATGAGCAACATTTACACATTTTTCATAGTTATTTCAAATTACATGCGTAAATTTTATCTTAAATAGATTAAACTACTGCTTGTAATGAAACTACATTTCTTGTAGTAGCACCAAAATTATTGTGTCTGTATACACCCATAAACTGATTCCATTGTATATTATTTTTAACAGCATGTTTTTCTGATTTTATTTTATTTTTTTATTTTAGTTTAGTGTAGTATATTTTGATGTATTTCTCCTTTTTCATAAAATTTACTGTTGACTGGTTTACGAACTGTACTTTAATGAAGTAAACAATTTTGCCTTGGTTTTATTAGTGATATACTGATTACAAAATGTGACTACAGTATTTTTCTATTTATTAAAAAAAATTTTTCTGAATGCAAACTTTTGTGCAAAATTGCAACATTTAAGAATTTTCGTTACATAATTTTCAAATTCTTTTCTAGAGAATGTTAGAGGGATATAACAGTAATTTTTCTTTAGGAACTTAAAGCATGCAACAGCAGTTGAAACGAGAACCTGTTTCTTGCACCACAAAAAAATTTTTGTTTCAGCTTGAAGACTAGAGAAGGCAACGTTAGAGTCAGCCGTGAGCTTCCCGGTCACACAGGCTATCTCTCCTGCTGCAGGTTTCTGGATGATAATCAAATTGTTACCAGTTCTGGTGACATGACATGGTAAGACATAACTTTATGTGAATGAAAATAAGTATGTACTCTATAACTAGCTAAGCACCTTGAATACAGTTGCCCTTTACTCTGTAGTGGTTTTAAATACAGATGTTATTTTATTGTGTGATTCTGTATTTTTCATTGTATAGCTGAGAATAAAATTTACTGGTGCTGGTTTCATCAGCGTATGTTAATGATTTTTTTTTTACCATTTTTATTTAAAAAGTAATTTAACTTCCAATTTTGATATATTTTGCATCCCCATATTTGTATCAAAGGAGATAAATGAGCTATTTACTTCATATTCTCAGAAAGGAGGAAGCTGTCGCCAACATAGCTGTTTACAGTATGTTTGCACATGACAATTTTGGTAAATATGTAAACCAATTATATATTAATATAATGTTAAAACACCTGGTCTTTGGTTGTTTTACAGTGCTTTGTGGGATATTGAGACTGGTCAGCAATGCACATCTTTTATTGGACACACTGGTGATGTAATGTCCCTCTCTCTTTCTCCGGACATGCGAACTTTTGTGTCTGGTGCTTGTGATGCCTCAGCCAAGGTAAGTGGTGTTGGTTCTTCTGTCAGCAAGAGTTTTTTTTACAGATGCTTATTCTTTCCCCATGCACTCATTCTGGATAATTCAAAAGTAGCTACATGGGGCTTAATGCCACGTCTGTTCGCTGTTTGTCTGTGTTCAAATTCCATGCTGGTGTGAATGTCCACTTATGTCTTATAGACAGCAACATCATTAGAGATGGAACACATTACTCAGATAAGGAACAGGGAAGATATGTCATGATTTGCATAAAGGTACCAATTCCACCATTCGTTCGGAGTGATTTTGGAAAAACCACTGAAAACAGAAAGGATGGTCAGACTGGGAATCAATCCCTGGCTCTTCCAAATGTGAATCCAGCGTGTTACCAATGCACCATCTCATTTGGTGGACTGTTGAAAAGAAGGAAATTTTGGTTGTTTTGTGCCAACCAGAACACAAGTACAGTAAATCTTCATTACAACAAACTCCAAGGGACCCAAATTACCACTTGTTTGTTATAATGAATTTCTTAATATGGAAATAAACCATTTTAGGCATCGTAATTTGTTTCATTGATAAACCACTTAGAATTAGGGAGTGTGTGTAATTTTAAAATGCCAGTTATACTGTAAGCTATGTTAAAATTTTGTATGTACATTGTGGCAGTATTTATGGGGCAAGACATTTGGCAGGGCCTACCAAAAGCCTTCTCCCCTCAACACAACCACAAGAAACGAAACGCCCGAGGGCCAGGTTGCGGTGCGTTTGTTCATAATTAGATGTTAGTAAAGGATATTTACTATCCTAACCCAAAATTCAGCTTTTAACAACTTATATCACAAAACAATAGTTACTTTATAAGTACCTGTAGAAACTTAGGGTTTATGCAACTGAGGTGCTTGATATAGCTATGATATTCATAAAGAAAAGCAGTTTCATCTCTGGTAACAGCATTATTTCTTTTTTGTTTAAAAGATCTTATTTCCAACAATCAACCAAAATCTTTGAGAACAAAGGCTTTAACAGCAATATATCTAGAAGTTTATATCATTTAAAATGAGTATTTTTGTTTCACTTTTTTTATATATATATTTTTTTAATTTCACATTACTTCGGGATCCCATATGAAATTGAAATTACTTAAATGATTTATCGTAAGTGGCCAGCTTGGCGGAGAAAATTAACACACACGCTACATTGCCTTTCTTTTCTTAGGCTTTCAAATCAAAATTAATTCAGATTTAGGCTGGTACTGTCACTGAGGCATCGGTCAAACGACCAAAAAAAAATGAACAAAAATTTGAATTGTTCCAAGAACAGTTCAATTTTCAAAGGTCAGTCCAATATGATTGTTAGTAGCACTGCATGCGGAATTTAAATAAAATGAAAATAATTTTGGTCTGGTGATGAGGTATGAATAGCAAATCAGGAACCCGTGTCTGATCGAGAAGTTAAATCAATGAAGAAAGGGCGGCTAGGAAAATCCTCCTAGAACGACCACGCCTCAACTCCGAAACCAAATTCAGGTTGTCATCTTAGGGCCATGCTGGAGAACCGCTAAATCACAGTTTAAGGGCAAAATTAATGATTGCCGAGGCAAACAAAGTAAAACATATGACACTGAAAATTAATTACACAATACATTCACGTTTCACGGTAAAATTGGTGTTCTCATATCAGGATTGGTAGATTACAATTTTGAGAAGGAAAAAGATGTCTCAATCAGATCATGTCGATGAAGAAGGAAGTGACATACCAGAAGTCGTCACAGAGTAAGATCGATTCGAGACGACGAGTACCAACAAAAATATAGTAACATTTTGTGACTTCTAAAACTTAGTTTACAAATATTACATTTAAAGTAAAACAAAATTATGAAGGTAACAGAATTAGTTACTAACTTTCAAAATACACCACATTATATGAAATACTAATTTTACAAAGCGTAAGTACTCGTTTCTCTGATACATGTCAAATCTTTGACATACTGGTTGGCATTGTTTGAAAGTGTATTTTATCAACAAACTGAAATTTTAACCTCAGATAAATATTACATTAGCAAACTAAATGTTATTAAAGTCTTTAAAACACAAAGAATATTGGTGATAGTTAATACCCCATTCACTTATTTATCCGATGACATATTGACATAAATATTATGAAGTTGTTTTACATAAAATTCAAAAATAGGTTTCTAAAATAATATTTTTTTTCTGAACATAACTGAAATATGCACATGAGGTATAACAATAAGCAAGGTACAATTATATAAATAAAATCGTTAACAAATTAAGTTAGTACAGCAACTAGTACTAAACCAATACTTTGACAGAAAATATGATAACTAAAGCGGAATTCTGCGTCTTTACCAATTCCAAAAGCGGAATCAGAGTTGCAGACTCGCACAAAAACAAGAATTGAACAAATTAGAGGGCATGGGCCACCAAGGCGGCACAGCATAAACATACATAAGTAGGTATATACTACGTAGAAACAATACCATAAAGAGTTAATAGTGTATGAATTAAGAACACAGTACTATATAAAATGTAGGCTACCTTTAAAACACCACCCAAAAACACACTCCTGATATAAACTAAAATGTTTAAAGCACATTCAGTTAACAATCAAAGTTATGTACATGAAACCATTTGTTAACAATACTCAAGATTTTCCTGCCATTTGTTCTGAACCTCAGGATTAACAGCAGCAGCTTCTCAACATACTTTGAGTGCTTAAATTATGACTTGCCTTGAACCTGTGCAGCCAATCACCAGAAGTCTGAAGGTTTTCAATGCCCAATTTCAGGGCTTCTTTCCGTCCATTCTCCTGAAAAACTTTCAAATAATTTCTTCTCCAGTTCTTCATAAGGTTAAAGGCGGTCACATTTACATTAGGGCGACAAAGAATCTTTCTCTATTTCTGTGCGTTGGGATCTCGCTATACCAAATTTATTAGAAATTTTTTTTTTCTCCCAGCATCTACTTTTAAGATTGCCAATTTGGTGTTTAGGTCAATTGGTTTTTTTTTTCCATGAAGCGTAACCAATAATTGCTGTACAATTTACCAACGAAGGCTTAATTTAATAATCGTCACAACAAACACGAAAGTAAACAAACACAATGTTTAAATGCTGTATGATGTAATTCATAGATGGTACCAATACTGTTGGTTGACGTAAAACTTTCGTTAAGTCATAGACATAGATTTCATAGCCCGTATCACGATGCAGCACTAGGCGCTAAGCTGCAAGCGTTTTCTTTACAGCATCACATTGTACTATAATCACATCAGATGCCGCTAGTGTAGTTCTTCACTGAACTGCAGCCAAGCACCAGTTGTCGCATCAGCTAACACACAAACTCATGATTAACCACCACACCAAAGAATTGCAGCATCTATGAGAATACCAGTTGAATTGTTTGTTTTCAAACCATATCTGTCCATAATATTCGTGGATGCAAAAAGTTAATTCAATTTCTGTTAAAAAAAAGTTAACTACCAAAATGTTAAGATTCGTGAAGCGTAAAAGGTGTTCGTTAATGTTAATATTTTATAAATCGGCCATAAATTGGAAATTAAAAATTCGTACCACTGAAAATTATTTACATGTAAAAGTATAGCATTTTGCCAGGACCAAATGGTTCGTTTGTAATAATGAAATGTTCTTTATAATGAAGTTCAGTATATTGATGCTTTACTGTAGTACAAAGTTGTAGGATTAAGACGAAGGAGGTTCACCATGGTATTTCAGAGTATTCCTCCCCTGAGTTACAGCTTCCTTAGTGTCATCATATGTTTAACCTACATCAAAATACAAAATACATTTTTAAGAACATTCATGGTGGTGAACTTTACAAGTGTATCTATTATGGATTTAGTATTTTTGAGTCACATCAATTTTTGTTTTGATACAAGCTATTTTATTCAGATTTGCTATACTGAAAGTTGTAATATGTGCACACATTATAGGAGTGACATTATAAGAACCATTTTTTAGGAAATAAAATCACAAAGCCTGAATTGAGTCACTCCTTATTTGAACATATTAGCATTTTAAGTGTCCAGACATGATAAAATATTTTTGGGAATAAGTAAAGACAAAGTTTAAGCAATGTTGGTCTTAAAGGTACAATTATTATTGGCCAATGCTGTTCTTATGACAAAGACCATTTCCATTTATTGAAATAGAAAACCTGCACTGATAATTGTGTAATTGCATTAAAATACTGACAGTATTGTACCTAACATGCAATGTGTTTCATGAGGGGATTTATGTACCACCAGTTTATTAATATATATGAGTCGTGGACTGGGTTCGCTATGCTAGCAAAAACACTGTGCACATGTTAAGATAAACAGCTGAACAAAAATACACAAAACATATTTGATGTAAATATAAAATATTCACATTGTTTTCATAGTATCCAATGTGTAGTACGTAACTTGGTAAACTTATCCACTTAAATAATTAATCAGTGGAATGTACTTTTATTACTACATACCACAATAACAAGAATGGACAAGTGGAAGTACAAACATCCAGTTTTGAAATAAAAAATTGTAAAATATATTTTGAGCTATGCCTACATAACAAATGTTTTTGTGGCCAAACTGTATTTGTGGGAATATATGTAAATGTACTAAAATCTGTACAGTGGATTCTCGAAAATATGTTTTTCAATGGACGAAGAGGAAAAAACGTGGCATGTGGGAAAACAATGGATGCAAACATAGATTTTAGATCTGAGAAAATCATACATAACCTTAAAATGCATGTTTGATTGAACAGACAGCTAAATACAGTAAAACCGTGTTCATTTGAAGCGTTTATTTGCCCCAAAATGGATGAATAGGATTTTATATGCTTTTAAGTTTGGTTGATTCAAAATTCGCCTTTTATGTAATTCGAAGTTGGATTTCATCTAAAAGTGTATGTGGAGTCCAGATTAATTCATCAAAGCTATAATAATTATGATAATAAACCTGAATCGGCTACACTGTTGTGTGTGCGTGCATGTAAACCAGCAATTTCTACACTTTTGACGATGATAAAACATGAGCCGCATGCCGCTGAATATTCCCACTCATGTTCAACCAATCATCTGATCACGCTCGTATTAATCCAGTGCGTCGATATAACGCACATCTTGTGAAACCTGAACAGCACACCACAAGCTGATCCAATATTCTAGCTGTTCAATTTACATGCCGGCGCTAGCGCAAATAATACGTATTTTTTCAGGTGCAAAATCTGTAGAAAGCTAACTAATGCTGTAATCGTAAGGGGGTTTGGTGTCTTATATTACTATTAATTATTCTATGGACATTTTTCACAGTTATGCAAGTATGCCTTAAAACATTTGGAAAAGGTTTAGAACCAGTGGAGAAAATGTGATGTAGGTGGGCGTGCCCTTGTTTATAATGGCGGTGGTTTTAGTTTTTAAAAAAAAGTTAGGAATCACGTGTTATTTCTGCATGTACAAAGTGCATTTCTGCCTTTTTGAATAAGTTTTTTATTTTTTCATCCAGTGTTCTGACTTCCTTTGTTAGCCGAGCTACGTTCAATCCGGCAATGAATATTGCCACAATTTATTTACTGACGACAATTTTCGCCAACTATTATGTACTTGCTGAACAAATTTTAAACCTATGCAGTAGTAAACAAACCTGCAACCAATTGCTTTCAATAATAATAACGCCCTTCAAATTATTGCCACATCTTTGCAAATTCTGTTTACGAGAATAACATCATAGAATGTACAAAACAGTCTGAGATTGTGCGATCGGTTTTCGTCGTTGTTGCCAATCCAAGGATGCTGTAAACGCATTAGAAGAACAATGTGAGATGCTTTCTCTTTGTCACCAAACTACGAGTGCGATAAACACGGAAGGACAAAAAGAAATGTAGGAAATAGAATATGAAAAATTGCTGTGTAAGGTAAACAATACTATCGATATCACCAGTTATCGATTATCCGCATTGTTTTGCATTTGTGTGGTGTTAAAACCGATTGGTGTGCGCAATCTGTGATGAAAGTATAGTCTGTTTTGAACGGACGTTGCGGGAAAACAAACAATCAGCTATCGTTGAAAGCAGTTAATAATTAGCATTTTTGCTATATGAATTTTGGCGGGACCAAAATTAATGCATGAGGAATACGGTAAAACGTGCATAACGGGAACGAATGTTCGAGAATCTACTGTAGTAATTTGTTGATAGTGGCAGTTAATTTCTTGCCATGTAAAAATCATTGAAATGCCTGTTGCACTTAATTCACATACAGTACCTTTGTAATCAGTTATTTCCATTAATTACTACTACACTTTATTTTGTTGTAGTTGTGGGACATCAGAGAAGGGTCATGCAAGCAGACCTTCCCAGGACATGAGTCTGATATCAATGCTGTCACAGTAAGTAATTTCAGTATTTTTTCTGACAATAACTACGTCAGTTTTATTTTGTGTTAATAAAGGCAAACAACTTCAAAGCTCTGAGGTTTAATCTGCCCAACCAGCAGTAAATTTCTTCTGCAATCACGAACCTCCATGTTTCTATAAAAAAATTAAGGTTCTTAATACGTACTCATTGAGAACTAAATGTGTTACCTTTATTTTGTGAAAACCCTAGTATTTTTAAGCAGTTATGTTAATTGTTGTTTTAAAGTTATCATTTTTTAATGGCTTGTAAGTTTACTGTGAATTTAAACAGTTTATTTACAATTGTGGTGAGTGAGATTATTTCTACAATCCAGTAAATATCTTGTACGAGTAACACATGCTGTTTTGGAGACTAAACCATGAAAGGGCCAAGAAACATTCTAGGGAGAAATATTTAAAGGTCCGAATATGAGAGTTTTGTTAACATTTGAGTGTTTGATATACCGAAAAGGACTCTTCGTGCATACCATTCTCTCATGCTGACCATAGGTGAAAACTCAATCGCAGAATCTGCACTGGCAACAACCAGTTAGTGGCAGGTTGCTGCTCCATGATCGTTGAGTTCGAATGCAGCCTTTCGTATTCACAATTTATCTTCGTGGTATGGGAGCACACTGAGAAAACCCAAATACTTGTTTGCCCCCCAAATATAACACGCAGGTAGTATCATATGTTACGAATATAAATAATAATGTATAGACACAGTGTCTGTGTAATAAATGCCACAATATTTTTGCACAAGGACAACACGAGTGTGAAGAGCGAGATGCACACAAGACTGTAACCTTCAACAAAGTCGCATATATTAAAGTTTTTTTTTTTTTTTTTTTTTTTTTTTTTTTTTTGTGAGAGAATGCGTGACTGTAACAAATCAATTGAATTTTAAGAGAATTATGATAAAAATTGTGTTTAATTTCATGTTTACCTAATTTGTCTGGATATAATTAAAATTGTACAATTTACATTTTTAATAACAAATATTAGAGATGGGTTGGACGTTCAGATTTCAAACTGAACCCGAACTTTAAGGTTATGTTTGGGTTTGGTTCAAAATTTATTGCTAAGACAAAGATCGGCTCTAGTCCGGTTTGAAAAATTTACAGGAGTTCGTGTTCGGTTCGAAAATGTGCTAGAAAAGAACATCATTAACGAACGTAAGTATTTACTCATGTACAGTGTCTAAAAGAAGCAAAAAAAAG
Organism: Dryococelus australis; assembly: GCA_029891345.1. Classification (NCBI taxonomy): domain Eukaryota; kingdom Metazoa; phylum Arthropoda; class Insecta; order Phasmatodea; family Phasmatidae; genus Dryococelus; species Dryococelus australis. Next base: position 150,254,218 of record CM057009.1, read on the forward strand.
GCAGCGGCTGCTGACTGATGATTCTCTTTTAACGACTGGCACTGCATAAAAGAAGCAAAAAAAGGTACTCAGCCGCCTACCTCAGTTGTTGACATTCTTCTTTTAACGACCATAAGGTTACCGTGGCCTTATAGAATGCCACAATATTTTGGCTTGTAGCCCCACGAGTTATTTAACTAAAATATTTTCTAAATATATCTCAATCGCCACACATTAATTTAAAATAAAAGAATAATTTGTTACATACTTACTAACAAGGCCCCACAAATTGTTGATGCAATTACATTTCACTTCAAAGAAGTTGAAAAATAACAATGCAACACAACAAAAATTACAAAACAAGTAATATTTGATTATTGTTTTTGTAGCAGTGCTGACAGCATTATATCTTGAACTCTATAGTATGTAAAACCAGGTGCTATTCTTTATTTTAATGACTGTATACAAAATAAGTGATTTGCTTGAGTTTTAGGGAAATCACATAATGTCTAAAACTACTAAAAAGATACATTTCCCAGTGTTATGATAAATTATATCAACCACATCTATAAAAACTAAAAGTTAATATTATGTTAATTTTGTACCTTTTTTCCACTCTACAAAAAATTCGGCCATTAAATTTTGGAACTGTAAGTGGTGAAACTTTGCAAGTTGTGCATAATGTGTGTGTTTACTCTTTATTGTAGGCCCACATGTTTAAAGAATTTGACATAAAATTGTGAATGTGGTTGTATTTGTTTGTGTTTTATACTTTAACAAATAGGGGCTGAATAGGAAGGCTGTATTGTATGTGTATATGTTGTTTTCACTTTGCACCTCGTAGCCAAGTCCAGAGGTCGAGTAACAAAACTCTCATTACTTGAGTGGGCAACACTGCTAAAATGATCCACGGGACCACTGTAATCTATGTTAAGTACTTAATTTACAGATACGCATGTGTGCACACGCTGATTACTGTTTTGCATCCATGATCCACTGTATTTTTAAGATGGTTTTTGTTTTTTGTTAGATCATGGATGCTCATTGACTTGTATAAATATATTGGGAATTTTTTTTTGTTTGGGGAAGGGAGGGGGGGGAAGAAAAATTTTAAGGTAAAAAGGGAAAATTATAGGGATGTGGAAGTTGTTAGGGAAAATGGTCGCAGGGTATTGGAATTTTAAATAATTTTTAATATCAACATTTTTTATAATTTGTTTGAATTTTGTAAATTTGGTTAAATTTTGTAAATATTTTTTTAATTTGCTTGAATTTTTTTAATTTGTTTAAAAAAAATTGGGGTCAAAGGTCAAGGTCACTGGCTTCTAAGATAGCCATCAGGTGATGTCACAATATGGCAGCCAATTGCAGCCTAGTCCCTACACCCCACGCCCTTGTGCCAGACTTCAGACTTCATTTTGTACTACTGAAATCATCTGTGCACCTGAAATAAGTGCCAGCTCAGCATACAATTTGTTTAGTTGATAGCACATCAATAGATAGTGTATGACCTAAGCTGTAATTTCCGTGTTGTCTTCTGCTACTGAGACTCGTGTAGGATTCTGCAGGATTCTCTTTGAAGTGTTAAGGATATATGACATTTTTTTATTATTTGGTTATAGTTGTCATAAATAGTTATTACATATGATTGACAAATGTTGATACCTTGATTTCTTTTCATTTGTAATTCATCACATAGCTGTTAGTGTTAATTTTCATATAAAATTTTTAACATCCAGAAATAATCCTTTTGCATTTGTTTTCATTTTACAGTTCTTCCCGAATGGATATGCTTTTGCTACCGGTAGTGATGATGCTACATGCCGCTTGTTTGATATTCGCGCAGACCAGGAGTTAGCCATGTATTCGCATGACAACATAATTTGTGGTATCACTTCAGTAGCATTTTCCAAGTCTGGTCGTCTTCTTCTTGCTGGCTACGATGATTTCAATTGTAATGTTTGGGACTCCATGAAAACTGAGCGTGCTGGTGAGTTCCCGTATTAAGTTTTTAATATAATACTGGAATTTTTTTATATGTAACTAGTTTTATGGAAAGTGCTTTTTAGCTTTGCTCTTTTTGGAACTATTTGTGTGTGTAGATGTGGGTCACATATTAAGTAAAGGGTTGTAACTGTCATGTTAGTGTCAGTAGTACGAAATAATTAAAAAACTAACTTTTCCAACTTAAGTCTGTACCCAAGTAATCAAATGAACTGCCACCTTGTTGTTTATAATAATTGATTATATTTCTTGAGTTAATTAAAATTTATTTTTGTGCTCAGATTTATTATTGTGTACCAAATAATTTGACACCTAATACAGTAAAACCTATATATAACAAAACTGAAGAAATCAAAGATTAGGGTGTTTGTTATAGAGGGGTTCTTTATAGAGAGGTGATTTACAATGTGTTCCTTTTTTATCATGCAGTCAATTTTGAATCTAATTGCTGCTGGAATTGAGTAGCATTGGTTCTTTTGTATTGATTTATTTAAGAAAAGTATTAAAAGGATTATCTTTTGAACACTTGCACAGTAAAACATTATGGCCACTATTAATAAATTACCATTGTCATAGAAAAAAATGAGCCACTAATTTTGTTTGGAGTTACATTATGAAAACAAAAAATTTGTAAAATTCTTAAATTTTAAATAAGTAATAAAATCTCTTACGTTAAAAAAATAATTGGTACACACAAAGTGAGAATACAGCTTCTACAGCAGTTTACAAACATTATGGCTTTTGTTAATTTTATTTTTTATCTAAAATGTGTGAAAAAAATGTAGGGTTTTTTTTTTTACAGTTCAAAGTAAAGTTTTGTAAAAAAAAAAAAAAAAGAGAGAGAGAGAGAGAGAGAAATATAAAAGAAAAGTAAATATAATCAGCTTACAGTCTTTGTTATAGAGAGGTTTTGTGCTGAAGAGGGAAAAATAATTTGTTATAAAGAGTAGAAAATACATTGTATCGTATACAATTTTGACCGGACCAGACACAGATTTTGTTTTAGAGAGGTGTTTTTATTATTAAGAGGTTCACTATGTAGAGGTTTTACTGTAGTAAGTATTTTTCTTATTAATTGTATTGTGTACATTGTATCGTATAAATGTTATACCTAAGTAAACTTTTTGGCCTGCCTAGGAATCCTGGCTGGACATGATAACAGAGTGAGTTGTCTTGGTGTGACTGAAGATGGAATGGCAGTGGCTACTGGTTCTTGGGATAGCTTCTTGCGAATCTGGAACTAATTATTTAATTGCAACATAAACAGCATTATAAAATATCAGCAACTGAGAGATTGCAATTGAAACATTAAGACTGTGTCTCAATTCGCTGAAAGAATGCTCTTTTGCATTCTCTTGCAGTCTCGTTATGTCATTTAAAAGTGCCCTTTGGGTGTACATCTGCAGAGAGAATCTATATGGGCATATTGCATAAGAAGACTTCAATATGTGTGCTTTTTCAGTAAAATCTTCGAGTACTATGTGTGTTTTAAGTTGTTGCTTGCAGAGTATATATTCTCTAAAGTTTGTGGTATTAGAATGGTTTATTTTGATTTTCTCAAGAAAACAAGTGCACAGGTTTAGCAGCAGTAATATCAACTGTAATCATAGTAGTTGAAGTACAATTTTAAGTTCAGGTTATTTAAGTGCCCTTACTATTTTTATGTTCGTAATTTAAATTAACTTGAAAAATTCTTTCATTTGGGAATACTTATTTATTATTTACTGAGTGCTGCTTGCTATAACTAAATTATTGTTCATGGCTACAGAATTATTCATTGGCATCCAATCACATGCCACATTGCTCGACCATTAGTGGGCAAATCTTCTAGGAAACCCACCCTTATCCATGCTGTCAGTTCATCCCGGCAAAGACAATTTGCTGTTTGCTGTTTTTACATTGCAGCTACCCATCACTGCATTGCCCAAGGGAAAATGACCCATGGTGTCCATTTCCCAGCCAGTAATGGTCCAGTTTGAGTTAGCTAATATATATGAATGTTCTCACAACCCACAACTGTAAAATACAAAAGCTCATGGGTATGTGGTCTTAATTTGTGGCTAATGGTATAGTGCTATTTGTCTTATGCTATTTATGGTTCATGTGCTGTTTGTATATTAAGTTAGGTTTTGTATGTGGTGACAAGTCTTGTGAAGAAATTGAATCAGAACGAGTTTGCAAGAGAGTGCTTGTGAACAGAGTGCTCTCTGAATTGGGACACGGCCTAGAAAGAGTATTGTGTAAAGTTTAAAAATGGTGAACAATTTGTAATTTCGAATTCTAAAAGTATTGTGCTTAATTGTTACAAGTTTCTTTGCTGTCTACAGTTTTCAGATTTGTCACAATATTGTAAAATTAATAGATTTAAAGAAAAGTTTAAAATTACTTAGATGCCTTTTTGTGTTGTTAATATTCATATTAATAACACACTTATGGTTTTCTATGTATAGTAAATTTTTTGTCCTTTGAAAAAAATTGATTTTTTGCATGTGTTGTGATGTGACTTCATAAAGTTAGGCCACTCAAAGTAGGTAGATATGAACACTTATTTGTCATAATGTGTAGATAATAGTTTACATTTAATTTAAATGTATTTTATGTTGGAAAATGGGTTATTTTTCTCTTTGAAATCTCCAGGGTTTGACTTATTCACAAGGTTTTTGCACAGATAGGGGTCAATGCAGACCCGGGGGATATTTTTGTAATGAGGCTTGAAGAAAGTGCACATCAGCATCTCTTGCGTTAGTAAAGGATGGATCTGGCATGGAAAATGATAAAACGCTTTATACACCAAAAGCCTTTTAGTACTTCGGTGACAAGTAGTAATTGTATTGGCCTTATTTTGAGGGCTGCATTTTCTCAGTTACATCACAATGTGTTGTGTGTTCTTTGTGCGTGCCATTTATACATATGGATTAATTGTATTTCATAGTAGTGTATTTAATGTTGAAGCATTTATAATAATGAAACTTTACATCCTTTATTATATGATGGGTTTTGTTTTCTGTTGTGAATATTAAATAAAATGAATGTGATTGACAAAATGGTTGAACATAAGGGGGGTCTTGAATGAAAATAGGATGTTTTTGTCTTCTGTATTTAATTTTTAACTGTGTCATATAAATTGAAAGCTGTGTGGTTATAAATAAAAGTATGAATTAAGATTCTGTATTTCCTGTATTTTTTCTTAGTGGAAGTCAAACAAAATGCTGTGTAATTTTTGTGTATATATTTTATATTTCAAAGTATGAGCTGAAAATTGAACCTGTATTCATTCCAAAATAAATTTTAACTATGGTTGTACAAATTTTTAAAATTTTCACATGAAACCAGTGGTTAAGCAGCCCATGTCACTTGATGTGATTGTCATTTACAGCCACCTCTAAATTTTTCAACCAGATTGATGCAGTTAGATATTAATTTATGCACATTAACTTTCTACTACTTAGATGGCTGGAAATGTTGAAGAAATCTGTGTATATATTATATAATGCATCTTAAAGATGCACAGGCATTCCAAGTGAGCCACATAATTTGTGTGAACATGATAAAGATAATAATTCATTGAAAATTATGTGCATTATATTAACTGAGGACTGCACATTCATACAAGTACACAAATGAAAATAAATTTTATGTAAAGGGGTTTAAACATTGTGTAAAAAATAACTAGTTTGAAGTGTTGTTTTTATTTGAATGCTCAAGTTTCAGGTGCAGAAATAAAGGTGGTGGTAGTCACATCAGAAGTTATTAGGAAACTTACAAACATTTGGAAAGGTTGATAATAAAAATAAATGGTGACATTATAGGTAAAAGATAGACTTTATAGAGATAAAAGTTCATTTGAGTTAGTGGAATGATGTATAGTCCGTGATGTGGATGTTTTGTAGAGTGCAGGGTGGCTCATATCAGACTCAATTAAGTATTCTACAGTATCCTGATGAACTTTTTAAATCTAATTGATTTACTGAAATCATTTTTTGAGTTTTTTGGAACCCTAGCTGTTACCTGCAGCTTCACCTGCGTGAAAAAATCAAACCTTAATTTTGACTTAAGTGCTCTATTTTAATGGTTGGTGGTATAGTTTATATATTCCCTAAGAAACTGTTAGTTTCTCCGGGATGAAAAGTACCCTATATGATAATCCAGAATAAAATATACCCCTGTACCAAATTTCATCCAAATCCATTGAGCTGTTATGGCGTGATTGAGTAAAAAACACAAACTTTTGCATTTGTAATATGTTAAGATGGTACATTGCATTCTTAGACCGTCTATTTGCAGGCTGTAGGAGTAAAGGTTTGTACTGAGACATATACCAGTGTATAAAAACCTGTAAGGTTACCTTTACATTCACCTCTTAAGTCCATTTCTGTACAGCCTCTCTAATGTTTGCAAGTTGACTTTTTTTTAGAGCTTATAATATTTTAAAATTTAAATTTTAAAAAAATTACCTTTCACACATTGTGATTTTAAAAATGTGGTATTCTTGTGTGGTTAGGTTATGATTATCATACTTTTATCGTCCATCACAAGTTAAAAGTTCTTCTCATGCCAACATTAAAACAATTTTATTTTATCTCTGTGTTTTGGTATGCAGTTCATTGTGTGTTTATTGGGAGTTGGTTGTTTTATCGTGCAGTTAATATATTTATATTTTGAAAGTTCAAATGGACGTCAGTGACATTTGCGTAATGTTACTGCATTATATAGGACTTGAAGCATCAAGCCAAAATATTTTAATTTGCAGGCCTGAATTTCTATAAACTATTAAAGTGGCATTTTGTTTTAGCATTTCTTCTAAAAAAATCTAATAAACCTTCCCAGTACACACAATTATGTAGGTTTTGCTCTAGAAATCTCAGCAGTGATTTGTTAATTAAATTGAAACCAGCATACTACAGGGTGTACACAGAATGCAGTAATTGGGGTCATTCTAAGTACATGATTCGTGCCCTATGCAAGAATGTAAAAAATATAATTTCCATGTAAACATTTTATTTGCAATAATGTGTTATATCTCGGCATGTCTGTGAAATAATTAACCATTTTAAATTGTTTCAATGTGCAAACAACTATAACATTTCATATCATACTATGCAACTTATACATATTGAATATCACTTTTTGTAACATGTGCACAACTCTAGAATGAACAGTGAATAAAGGAACACCCAGACATACCTATTCTGCATAAATATTTTCCAGCTGTAATTTTTTTTGAAGGAGGTGTGTTGTGTTCAAGTGGTGCTGCGCCCTTAATCTGCCATGCTCACAGGATGGTTACTGGTGTTACATGCTTATGTGGTGGGGCTAGTGATGGGCTTAACCAATATTTTCAAGTATCTGGCAATTGTTTCTGTGACACAAAAATATCTTTCATATATCTGCAATTTTGTCACAGTAAATATATATATATTAAAAGTGGTGCAAATGTATTGGTGGTTATTGCATTACCAGTGTTGATTTGAAAACATCTGTATTTTCGTGAAATTTTTAATAAATATTCTTTTTGACAGGTTTTTTGATTTTCTGTAGTAATTTTTTATTCACTGAAAAATGTCACATTAGTCTAAAACACGAGGGTAAGGGGCAGACCAGGCAGCAAGTGATTTATTACAGAATTGAACAGAAGCTATGGTTAGTTATTGAATAGTTTATGTAAAAGCACTCAGCTCCCGTCTCTTAGTAGACACACAAGACTAGCTGTGATGCTGCGACATGTTGCAGGCAGTTGAAATAAACTGTGACAAAAGAAGTTGTTTTGCTTGTCACAAGTCATTTCACAAGCTGTGAACCTGTCACTAAGCAATATCTCAGTCACAGATATTTCAATGACTTTGTCACAGATATATCTGTGACAAAGCGGCAGGCCGTGATTTATCGGCCATCTCTAGGCTGGGCTGAGCAACAAGACACCAAACCAAAATGCTGCGGACTACATTTTGTGTTATCTCGCAGTTTGCAGTCAGGAACTCTATTAATGATTGCTACTTATTCCTGAGTGGTGCTGTATCAGGTGAGTTTCACAGAACGTGAAGAGTTCAACCCACAAAAATAAGTAATAAACCCATTAGTGTGCTCCCTTGATGTTTCTGCATTTCAAAATTGACAGTGTGTGTTTTTACCATCCCATATTTCTTATACTAGGTTTTGAAAAGAAGGGGTGTAGCTATAAAATGCAAAACAAGGTGTTAGTCATAAGCATTGGCACATACTGGACCTACCCTGTCATATCCAAGGTGGAAAAGTAATTTCTACCTGCGAACACAAGTACAAAATACATGGCCCCTTGCAAAACAGAGGGCATTGTGAATATGTAAATTTAAACTACTTTGGTGTTCACTTCTCTAATATGTTTTGGTTTTTAAAAAAAAAGGCAAATTGTTCATTAAAAACTCATAGTTCAGTTACTGCAAATTATTGTAAAAATGAATTATTTGATGTGTTGTGGCCAAGGTTTAAAGTGTTGACAGTGAACTTTCTGATGTTTCCTAAATTTGATCAGTGGTGTGAAAGTAGGTTGGCATAGTATGGTTATGAAATGAAAATTAAGCATCTAAATATTGTTGTATGCAGAAATTGTTCAAATATATACTCCTTAGGTCAGGCTTGCCTGCATTTTTTGTGCAGGATTCACTGCTTAGAGCATCAATTCATCTCATTTTTTCCACAGATTTAACAGGTGCTCATATTTACTGGTAAAAATGTGCAACTGGCATGTTACCTAGCAGCTAAAAGTGTAAAGTTTAATCAGTTTTAATAGTGACTGTGACATTCGCAACCACGGGAAACATTTACAGAATTTCGTATGTAGTAAAAGTTCATAACGTGCGACTGTGGAAAATATCTGGGCTTGGAAATCTACCTCAGGTGAAAAATTCACCATGTTAATAGATAGATTTTATTATTAAAACCATGCTTCTTTTTGTACTTCCATTTCTCATCACTGGTTGAAGGTGAACCACCCTCAAGAATTTTGTAGTTTATTCCTAGTGCAACTGCTTATTACCGTGTTTATGTCCTAATTAAATGGGCCTAGATGGGATTTAACTAGTGGTACTGTGTTTACAAGAAAGGCATCACTTTGCATAAAGTTTTAAAAAAAAATTCATTGTATTTTCTAGCGGTGAGTATTTTGCTGTTTTCTGTCAGAATTTTACAGCAAACAATAATGAGTAAAGTATAAAGTTTAGAAAAACACTTTTGTTAGTACAGGGTTGCTAGCTTCAGGGAAAACATAGATTGTGCATTTCTAGAAAAGTCTGGAATGTGTTAGGGAAATTGAGGTCGGGGAATTTAGATAAACTGGCTAGAAATGTATTTAATGAATACAGTTTTGGATTGTAGCTCTTCTGCTACAAAACATCTCCTGAACTGTAGTGTGCATTCTTTAGGTTTATTCAACCTTTGTAGGCAAATTTAAAAGATTGGGGATTATTTGTTGGTGTAATTATAATAATCATATTTTCTTCGCAATTTTTTTTCTTTATGTAGAGTAACCATTGACATTGAGGAAAATGTGATGTTAGATTGCTTAAGCTTTTGCAAATAAAATACTTAATTAAGTAGTAATTTGAACAGTTCTAGTGGTTCTCTGTGAATTGCAACATTTTATAATGCTCACTTTGTATTGCGACTTGTGCCTGGTTCTGAATTAGACAGTATTCCGCCTGTTGCCTTTTTTCACATTCCATCTTTGCATTCTTAGAAGTATTTTATTTAAAAATTCAATATTGCATAAGATTCATCCATTATAGGAGACAATGATAATGCTACACATGAAATAATTTGTAATTTTTGGGGGAAACAACTTAGTATTTAGAATATTTTCCTTGTCTATTGGTTAGGGAAAAATAACAGGATATGTAGAAATGTCAGGAAATTTGTTAAAATGATACTGCTAGCCACCAGTGGTTTGGAAACTCCGTTTAGTTTTCTAGTAGTGCAATTGTGCCTAATATGAGGATTGATTGTTGTTTGTCACCAAATACATTACTTATATAGTGGAATTTCCATATATATCATTTAAATGCAAACATCATGGTGGTGTTTGTTTGTGTTTAAATTAAAATCTTATCAACTGTACATGAATTGGTGTTGAAATCATACTTGCTTTATAAGCATTTACTTATAAAATGTAATATAACTTAAAGTATATTGTGCTTTGAAATTATCTGGAAGTATGTTACTTTTGCGTATAAACATATTCAATTATGGTGTGGTATTACATTTCATCAAGATAATTGTTAAGAATAGCAATTTTTTCTGAAAATCGTGAAAATTGTACGTGCAAATGTTATATATTGTTATTACTATCCACACTTAATACGAATTTTAGGGGGGATTCACATAATTTGCAGTATATACCATGAAATGTGATATTGAGGAGGGCTATGAATATTGTGGTGTTGATGCAGTAAAATGGGTGGAATTTATATTGGGTCGCTAAATTGTATCAAATGTGAAAATACCTTTTGAAACAAATCCTTAATGTAGAAAACGTCATTCACAGGGTATATTTATGGCGAGGAAGTAAAGGTGATATTACACGATACCAGATTCCGTAAAAGCTTGTGCAAGGTCCGCCATAGCGGTCAGTGTACTCAGGTTAGGTAATTTGACACGTCCTATTTTTCGTGGCAGGTTCCACACCGGCTTTCGTACCTGGTCAGTCACATTGCATTTTCAGAGCTTTGGGTGCTCTCTGTGGCTACTACTTGAAACGAGTTTATGAAGAAACCGAAAAGGACGCCTCCATCTTGATTATACATCCATGGGGTTGAAACTCTTTCATATAGATTTAAATAAGACGAATAATATTGGCTATGACAACTGTTAATTACTGTTTAAAATCATTCTAAATACTTAAAACATTACTTAGTCTATGAAAATATTAAACTATTTATCATAAATATTGTGTATAGACTAAATTTCTTGTTTGAGCTGGTATTATATTGGTAAAGACACTGCATTTGATGCTACAGTGTATCTTTTAGGCGTGAGTTCAAAACTCTGTCGGACCCAAAAAAATTTTATCATTAAATTTTACATGCAGATAATATCCCGGTACTTAAAGAAAGAAAGAAAGCTATTCTGCAACTGGTCAGTAATTTTTGTCAAAATGAATGAAACTATACTAGTATATAATCAATTTATGTTAAAGACTAACATTAATATAGCAATATTAAGATGTGCTAGCTACTGCTTTGATGTGCCTATGCAAGTTACTAATTGGTAGCAGTTCTATGTATGGGATTCATATTTATTACAAACCCCCATACTGCGCACCCACCGAGGGTGCCAAATGTTAGTACGCGAACTGCTGTAGTGCAATATCCATGTGAATCATCCATGATGGCTTGTATAGCGGCTGGTAAACCGGCTCGTGCACCAGGGCTTGTAGAAGCTTGTATAAGAACCAAGTATGACTGCAGGTATCGTGTAATATCGGCTTAAGGTTATACAGGTAAAATACACAGCAATCAAATGGGGTCAGAACCTCTTGTAATTCTTTTGAATTACTTAAGGCTTACCTTGTCTATATTTATGAGAGAATTGTACTATGTAACATATTACTAGTAGAATAAGTATACATATACTAGATCATACAAAAAGACATTCAAATACCCTATTTTGGCATGTATAGGCCACACCACAAATTCTTAATAAAAAATTATAGGATAATTAATATTCCATATATAGGCCGCACTGACCTTTTGTATTACCATCGTGCCAGCCGGCACAGCAAAAGTAAATTACGGGTACAACTAATTAGTTTGCCATGAGTGTGTCCTTGTCGCGCCGACTGGTCTCCGCTTGCTGAAAAGTGGAAACAGTGCAGTATGCTGTCAGACAGTGAAACAAGTGTTGTAACAACTAATCAGTTACCTGTATTGATGAGTGTTTTCTGTTGTGCTGTTGTATAATATGTATATAAATAATTATACTGTGTTGGTTTTTCGAAAATAAAACTTGCATAGGAAAATATATAAAACTTATTTGGATATGCCAAAATGCCTCAACACAGTGTGTGAATTGCAGACAATATGTGTTGCATCGTGCGTAGCCTGCCAGCCCAGAGGTGGCCGGCTGTTGTAGGGTAGTCAGTGGTGCGTGTGCACGTGCATCAAACACACACACAACACACAGCTGAAGCTGATTCTCATCTGGCTAGAGAGAGGGAGACAGCGTGGGAGACAAAAGAGAAGGGAAGATGGCATTCTAAAAGTACTGTTTGGGTAGGGGGAGGCAGGAAAACGAGCAGCCAGAAGGGTACTACGGAGGAACAAAAAAAAAAGGGGAGAAAGCAAGCTGGCCTTTTTTCATGCTCTTGGGGGGGGGGGGGGGAAGAGTGTCACTGAACGAGAGGGAGAAAGAAAAAAGATAAAGGGAGAAAGCCTCTGGGTTGACACTGGAGGGCGGAGGCGGAGATGATACAAAACAAAGCAGAACTGACAGTGATAGGCTTGCAAGAAATTGAGGTAATGCACAATGCAGTATTGGTTACGCACCACCTTTAAGCCATCATGATACAATAAAGGAAATGTCACTTTTATTGTTATTCTATCTAACACTAATACATATTTATATGTAGTTGAAAACACAATTTTTAATAATGCAAAAGTGTATTGCGACCCATGCACGTGGGCAACCCTTACTGTCATTTTTTTAACCTGAAAATGTACCTACGACCCATACGCGAGAGAGGCCCTTTTGCGGGTAAATGCAATATAGGCTGTTCACGGCAAAGAGTGAGCACTTTTGAATACCTGGTTTCTTTTTGCTTTGAGTTATTTTTTATCATTAATGACCTTTAAAAATAAATATTCTCATGTATAGGCTGTTCATGGTCAAGTGGGCCCTTTTGAGAGCTTAGTTATTGTTTTCTTTTAGCAATTTGTGGAACATTGAACCACCTTCTTAAATAAATATTGCAATATAAGTAATAAATACAGTGTGTATATTCCACCACACACTGAAGTTAATGTCTACTGCTTAAATAAAATACACTTTTTACTATTATTCCAAATGATATAGCTTTCAAAAGTGCTCACTTTACCATGAACAGTCTATAAGTAATACACAGTGTGTATATTACACCGCACACAAAGGTTAACCTCTAACGCTTATGTAAAATATATTTATATTGACTTATTCGAGATGAAAAGGCTTTCGAAAGTGTTCACTTTATTGTGAATATCCTATATTAATATTTTATTCAGCAAGTGCAATATTTATTCTGAACAATAATAGTGCAACCTTTTTCCAAGTGACTTCTTGATGTGACGTTCAGTTATTGTGCACCACACTGTACCAGTTACCTGACTTCTCACAAGAAAAGATATTGTGATTGGCAGGCGGGGCCAGGCCGTCCCTCCGCCCATGTACCGGGGAAGAGGACGATCCGAAAGCGGCAGCCAAGTGAGAGTGTTTATTTACATTATACTTGGCCCTGTGCCAAACTTTTTTTTAATCAATCTGATGAGCTATTAATTTGTTCATTTTATTGTCTTGCCATCCTTAGAAACTAAGTAAAAACATTAAAGCATTCAACATACAATGTGTGTGTTGAAAAATTTCTGGACGATTTTTTTTACAAATATCTCTTAAATAGGCCGCACCCCACAATTCGTAGTAATTTTTTTGGTAAAAATGTGCGGCTTATACACTCCGAAATACGGTATGTTTATAAACAATTTACGTGTAATGCCATGATACATTACATTTGGTGACCAATGATGCACAAGAGACAGGAAACAAATGCACATAGAAATTAGTTTACATTACAGTTGTATTGTGGGAAATTGCGCCACTTCAGTGTAACGTGTGATTTTTTACTGTGTGGACGTTTTTGATGTAAGAGTGCATTTACGCATGTTTTATTGCAATTATGTTTGAAACATTAAATCAAATAATTGGTCAATAAGACGAGTGTTTCTGTGCCATTCTTTCCATGGGAAATAAAATATAATATTTGAGTGTATGGAGTTACAACAAATTGAAAACAAGTTAACATGTCATGCTTAATCATCTACGACATATGAATGTGGATTGAATGGGTAAGTAACTTAATTCATTCTGAGTTTTAGCATATACAGGGATACATTGTATTGAATTGTACTGTGTAGTATTGTGTGTTAATAGAAGGGCTTACGTAATTTTGCTGCCAATCATGTAAAATGAAGCAGACCTAACCAAGTTAAACCTAACTTCACAATAGAAGAATCACAGGGGTGTATGACACTGTGCGAGCATACTTTTTATGGTTTCGGCACATTTTATTGTGTGTGGTATAACTATGACAGTTTTGCATTTTGTAGTATGTCATCTAGGGTTTACATATTGCTTGGTGTTTAGCTATTTTATATGTAGCATACATAACCGAATTAAATGTTATTTCACGATGTGTAACTCACAGGAGTTGTATAAACTGCCGCATGAAGACATATGTTATCATGTGTTGGCAAACACACCCCTTGTATTTATGTATTGTGAAGCTAGGTCTGTTTGCATTTAACATATTCACGCAAGAAAATATAGTGATAACTTACATATTTTACCCATGTTTTACCCCATAATTTCCCGGATCTTCGTAGTCCTCTCCACTATCATCATATTTGTGGTTTGTATTGATAGTATGTTGATGCTCCTAGTATATTCGTGTTGTGTAATTAGTAAAGTGAAAATATACCACATTCTGTGAATTTTCCTTTCGTTTTTGGAAAAGTTCTATTCTTAACAGTTACCGTCATCAATTTATCCTCTAATGACACTGTACTAATTTCGGTCATGGCTGTAACGTGCATTTTTTTTACAACAGACTTTACATACATTTTTGGCATCGTAGTGATGACTGTTTTTGGAAAATGTTTAACTGTTTAGTTTATTCAAGTTCAAGTTGTAGTTTGTATTTAAAAAGTGAATTAAGTTGCTTTTGTAGGAGTTTTGTGTTTAATGCAGCTTCTAATCTATTAATTTGAGCTAGTATATTTTCAGTGTTAGTGTATTTTCAGCATATGCATTATGTAAGTACAGGTGTGTATGTGTTTGCACGTCGTCTCTTGTTGTATTAGACTACATGTGTGATTAGTCTCTGGAGTCAGTCCTGTAAGCTCATACCGATTACATTTTTTTTTAAAGTAATTTAGTTCTATTTGACTTTGTTATTTTTATATTAGTCAGATATAAAAATGTGTTAAATTTTTTGAACTCTCCTTTGGCTTTGAGAGACAGTTTAATTTTCAGGGTCGAAAATTTTGCAGAGTATTGAATATTATACAATTATCATAGAATGCTCCTTATGATACTTCTCATCCCATTCATAACTATAAAATAATTCAGGGAAAAATTGTTTCTATGTTCATTTCTAATTTCAAAGTACTTGCTAGTCTTTATGCAGATGTAAACATTTTAAATTTGGTAAAAAGAATTTTACTGGTTTCATGATTTGTGATAAGGCTATTGTATGTTGTTTGTTGTTTTTGGGAAAAAAATTTGTTTTACTTATATTCTATCTATTAAAATAACACATAAGTAGTGTATAAAATTAAGTTTTACAGTGAATGTACAGCAGTTGGAAAATTATGTATGTGCTTATTGATGAAGGCATCTGGAAAATTATGTATGTGTTTATTCATGAAGGCATCTGATAAAGGAAAACAATACCTATTATTTGAAACACCATTGTATGTTCTTATGTTCTGAAAATATAAATGTATATGAACTGTCTTTTTTCCCGTTTTACTTCTATTTTCCACAAGTGCTTTACTTAGGTGAATAAGTAATTGATATTAAAATTTTATATGCATGTGTGTGCATCCGAACATACGCATGTGCACACTTGCATAAATAACACCTATGTTCTAGATATCTTGCTTTTAACTTTAAAATGGTTGTAGCAGTTAACATATGCAACAACTGCATGCAGCAACTGAAAAAAAAAATCAGTTCCCAAAATGTTTCATGTCAGAAGTGTATCTGGTCTGTTTTCTGCCCTCCACCCTAATGACATCTAATTATAGCCCAACTAGTGGTGTAGAGATGGGGCCCACCATTTACCTGTGGCAGCCTTGGTAAATAACGTACAGCTAGAGGCTAAGCTTGCAGATATTCCTTGTTCCTTACACTAAACAAATTAATTAAATTTAAAACTACGAGAGACAAGAATTTTATGAAAAGAAAGACCTTATGTTGGATTAAGTCAATAAATTTATTATCTTTATAAAAAAATGACCAAAATTGTTATCATTATAGGTAATCAAATTTTGCTAATGACTGAATCACAATATTTTTACTAATGGTTTTAAAAATTTACTTTACAAATGCATTTCCAAACATTTGTATTATTTTATAGCAATTCATTGTTGTAAAATAAATAGTAATGCTATGAAAGTCGGTATCCACAATATTCTTATGGATTCACAAAATATAAACAATATTCCATCATTATTACCCAAACAAATTAATTGTAAATTTGCTATGAAATACCTCTGCTTGCAAACAAATGCATTGAACACCAGTTTGTTTCTTGCTGCACCATACATAAATTCACACAATACTGCTACACCAATCTTACCTACATCACTTTCAAGCTTGTTCCTAAGTGTGTGAATTTGATTTCAGAGGAAATAATACATGATATGGATGGTCATGAATACCTAAATATTTAACAATAGAGGAAACAATTTGCACATGAAGTAAACAAACATACATTGTAGAATGTTTGGTGCATGATGCTTTTTACCTACAATATATTTTTTTTTCCAACATGTCATCAATTGTGCACTACCCTACTCAGTCAATATGATGTGCCTCACAAACCAGCCAGTGGAAGCAGCTACAGCCCAAAGTAGACAATTTTACCAATTGTGAGCATTTTTGTAAAGAAAACCTCTTGAAGGTAGAAGTCTTCCAACTCCAAGCACAGTAATGCCCAGTTAAATACAAACTAGCTAGAAGCTAGAGCACAGTACAAAACCAGGCTTCTGAGTGAGTGCTGAATGCAACAGGTATTTCCACCTGCTGCCACCCCCATGTTAGTCCATGTGCATCGCTGTGCGCAGCCATCACCGAGTGTAGGACCATGAGCCAGCCAGCACTTGATACAAATATATAGTTCCATGCACCACACCTCTCTGGACTATTATGTGGCATCTCAGACACGGTCTTGTTCTGAGAGTAGGGTTACCCCAACTTGCTGTATTGTGAAGCACCGCTTAGGATAGAACTGTGCCCATGGTTCGTACGTTTTTGAAAATCTTTGAAAAGTGCTTCAAAATAAATCTTTCCTTTTCAAGGCCTTGAAAGTGCTTAAATGGACTGCGTTCTGCAGAAAGGAACCAACCCTCAATACACTGAAACTGAGAAAATTGGAGTTAAAGAGAAACTTCAATAATCAATTCACAAGTTGAAGTTGACTGCCAATATTCACAACCCCCACTCTTACTTGATCACAGGATGTTTATATCCAATTTTGAGGAAATAATATCTAGTGATTCTCATTATGTAATAACTAATAATATATTGTGATTTGGTTCCTTTCTGCAGAATGGAATATTCGTATGTAATTGATTCTATTATATGATCCAAGTAATATTGTTAATGTAATAATCAATGAAATAATACAATATGTAAACAAATTTACTACACAAAAGTAAGAAACTGTTATATGTTTTATGCGGTTACACATAAAACTACTAAAACAATAAAACTTGCTGTATGTAGTGCAGAGGGATAAAGTGGTTTATGCCTCTAATTTGTTATACTGTTATTTTCTGGCTTCTGTTGGCAGTGTCTCATTGCACTTTTGTGAGCAATTGCATTGGTAATCTTTGAAGGATTTCACAACATTTACACCTTTGTGATTGTAATATTCTTCGTTTCTATTTGGTTTTCTTTGTTTTCTTCTTTTGGTGTTTCGTATTTTCTCATGCATTCTCATCTTGGTCGTGGAGTATATAACTTTTGTACAGAATCAGGACATTTACCATTATACTTTTCTTGATTTTTCGATATACAAAGCTTAACAATTTTTCTGCCTTTGTTTGGATTTTACATTATTAGATCTACAATCACTTAAAAAACTCTTTTAGCGTGCCTAAATCTCCTAAACAATCTGTATTGCAGTGTACCTTCTTAAGGATATATAAATAATAGTATTTATGTGTCAACAAAATAATGAAACAACTCCCATGGTGCTGTTCTGTTGAATATGTGTAATTCATTGTTCTGCAGAAAAGAACCAAACCACATGGTTCCTTTCTGCAGAATGTAATTCTACCAAAGAGCATTCAATGTTATTTTTAAAAAAGCATAGATGACAGAACAAAACGGTTTTAGGTTGGGTCTTTTCATCGGAATGTAGAATATCGTGTAACAATTCAGTTTACATGTTAGGCTCATTTTTTACAATTTTGTGGGTTGGTTCTTTTCTGCAGAAAGCGGTCCAAATGTCATTTTAGTCCTAGAGTTTATTTTGAGATCAGAAAGTTGGAATAAATGTTACTTTTCAATTATTGCTGGCTGTGCAACATCCTCTTGGCTCTAATAATTATGTGGGCTTCATTTTTTTTTTGCAAATAAATGTTAATTTTTTAAGTCCTTGCAAATTATTTGCTTGCAATGTGTGTGCTTATTACCATTTACAATGTATCGATAACCATAGATAGTAGCGATATATACCTAATTGAAAGCCACCTATAGTGGAGATAGCTGCACAAATAACAATATATGACAAGATAATGGTTGAATTGTCGTTTGTGCTGTTGTGCGCCAAAGTTTTCTATATTTACAAAGCTGCATTAAAATGTATTAAAAATGTATGTTGTTTTAGTGGCAACATTTACACAACAGTCATCTGACATTTTAATGTACGTATTATAATGTATATTGTGCTGTGTTTGTAACATGGTTATCTTTCATCTTCGTATGAGAATTAAATACTTCATGTTGCATGTCACAGTAACTGCTGTTGTCAGATCATGTTAGAAAAAAGAAAAGAAATAAATGAAAGCCTAAAATTGTGCGTAATTGTGTAATGTTTTAAAACCTGTTATAATTTAATATTGTGACTAAATGGGCTGAAGCCATGCATGTGGCTTAAAGCTGTGACTTTCTAAGTGACATAGGTGTTGTAAAAGAACTTTATAATTTAAAGATAAGTGAGATGTTGAGAAGTTGTGCTGCAAATGCATTTCAGACGTACACATATTACTTAGAAGAGCAAAAACAGGCTGCCAAACTGCAGTAAAGAGAAAAAAAATTATAATGAAGAGGGAATAAATACAGAATTTGAAGAAGTTTAAGTAGATTAAAAAAAAATTGCATCACTAACCCAGTCGCCTGACGAATTGGTACAGACGGCAGAGGACCATGGGGATATGACATTGATAGTCTCATCAGATGTTCTTTGCCAGACAGCAAAAGTTGCCCAGTTAGATAACTTAAAGAAGGTATTGCCTCTTTGGAATGCCCCTCAAATATCAAATAATATATCATTCTTAATATTGTAGGTGTTTGTATATATGTTTACAATTTTGTGTGGTTCATTTTGAAAAGTATTTTGTGTCCCAATTGAAGTCGGTTATTGTGAGTTAATCGGAATCTTACTCTGCCTGAAAGACCAACTCCACAAGGGATTACTAAGTATAGGTTGCTTTATACGGTATTTAATTGAAATACTGTATTTTAACTACTCAAATTGTTATAACTATTTAATTATTATATTTTCCTTGATTATAAGCATAGTTTTGTGGTCGAGTTGGTTTACATACATACATTTGGGCCTGCAATATAAAGTCTTTGTTAAGCTTCCTGAAAAATTTCAAGGACATTCTTGAAAAGTGCTTGAATTTTTTTTCATCCTTGGAGTACGAACCCTGTGTGCCATTGGTCACTAGCCTACCCTAGAATCATGCTGTAGTCACCAACATATGCCTCTATCTGATGCCAGGTAGTACGATCCAGCATCCAAACGATGCTACCAACCAAAGCCTGTTAATGGCTTCTGCAGTCTGCAATCCACACTAGACCCTACCAGAACCTAAGTTGTAGCAAAGCTTAGTACAGTCACTTCAGGACCTAAACCAGAGTTTTTTCGATTCATGTGTGTATTTTTGTGTGTACTTCATAAATTCAGCCCTGTGTATCTTCGTAAGCTTCAGATGAACAATTGCACCAGGTACCCATGCCTGTAAATAGTAGGATGTTTAATTGTATGAAATGCATGTGGTCCATTGTGTTACAGCTTTTAATTGTGTACAGTAAAACTAGTCCTCAACTTTCTGCAGTGTTAATTTGTGCTTCGTTAACTTTTTTAATAATATCCTCAGATAGGGCAAGTGACTTTGGTATCATCAGTATGCCACAAACCATTGCAATCTGGATAGGTGCAGCTCAGTGTGTGTTCCTGCTTGGCATCCTTTTGGATTCAGTCTATTTGTTCAGGCTTAATGCCCACCCTAACTTTTTTATTATTCTTATTAAAATAATTACTCCTAATTAAACTATGCCCAAGTTTTGTCTTAATCTTGCATTTTTAAGGAATCTCAGCCATTAAGGAAGAACAGGGTTAGGGCTATTCGTGTGTCCCCTAAGAGGACACACATGTACAAAAAGACGCATTCTGTGGCCAGCCTTGGTGCATCATCCTACTGATGTACCACCAATTTAGGTACATTCCACTCCAAAGGATGGTTAAATCGACCAAGTTTCTGCATTACAGAATGCACAGCTTTCATCAGCTCAAAACCATGGAAACTATCATATTGCATGTCCTGCATTTCCACGCCAACTTATGTTGCAGACAAGACACATTCAGGCCTAAGACTCAATATAAAGAGATTCCCAATGTGGTCTGGCACCCTGAGGAAGTTTCATTGGGTTTGCCGGCCACTAGTGGAAAACCCAGCTGCGTTAATATATATGCGATCAGGAGTTATAACCAAGTGCGATCCCAGCCAGCCAGTGGCTAAAATGGGCCAGTTGACAGTTGAAAGGCAAACCACAAGGGTGGTGGAATAGGTACAAAAATTCATTTTTTGACTGGCAACAGTTCAGTACCCTGTTTGATGCTCACATATTCCAGGAAAGACAATTTATAAGATCAAGAGTAATCGGTATGTTGTGCATCAGGACCTCAAGCAGAAAGCCAAACTATTTATTGGTAAAAATGTCCAAGTATATGCCAGAATACAGCCACATGAAACAGAAGCCCAAAGCATTAAGGAAATAATGTGGATACTTTTTCCAATGTTATGTAGTCACCTTGCACTTCTGAAACCTGTTATGGTTGAAAAACTCGCGAATAAATTCTCGAACAAGCCAAGGCATAAAAGGAGAGCAGAAACATACCATTGCGACCTGCTCCATTTGAGGAACCTGGACTGCTCAAGCTGACCCATTGGGCCACAAAATGTGTTATGCCACCCAGAAGGGGTAATCGCCATCTACCACTTCCCAGGGAAAACCTAAGACCGGGAGAAATTATACCAGGGTGCCAACTCTATATATTCTTAGTAAAGGAACACTGTAGTCCATACAAAAGAGTAGAGGGGATTGTAGTCGACAGACGAGTCAGGCTAAACATCTGGATCCAAGGGAGTTCATAGTAACTTACTATATATTCTCACGATTGTGTCTCGCTTACCCCTATAGCATTAAAACATATTAGCCATTTGTTACCAGTGATACATACACTAATTTGCTGTTATGCAGACCTAAGCTCTCTTGTAAGTATTATGCTATATTTAACTTCAAGGGATTCCCGAAAGACCAACATTGCGGGTATTCGCCTTAACGCGGCTGCCTAATGCAGGACTGGCTGAGTGAAAGGCTAGGGTTTTACCTGTTAAATGCTTTTAGGCAAGTCTCATCTACCTTTGTTGATATCACTTAACATGGCTTGGTTGCTTGCAAGGGGCGAAAGATGCCGGATTTGAGAGAAACCCAGATGCATGGCTAAATATTGTCAGATAGTTGTGAAGTTCCGGTATGAGACCAGCTCATTTATTGCACGTGTACTCAAGTTCTCAGGGCAGTAGTAGGTCGACAGCCATGTAGTTATTTCCTCTCGCAACACATGTTTGCAAATGAAATATGATGCGCTGCATCCCCAGAGATGATGAGCTGCGTTTGTGCCCCGCCTGGTAGCAGGTGTATGGCACGAACTGGTGAGTTTGCCCGGTGTCTCGTTCGGATGGGGGATGATGATGGGGGTCGTACTGCCGACGTCCTACAGCGATCTCTGGATCCCCGGTCTTTTGACGGAGAGTTTAATTTAATGACCAATTAAATTATAGTTATTGTTATATCAAACCTGACGTGTTCCTGGCATCCACGTATCCCTCATGCCCGTTAGTTCCATCGCAGATGCATTAACCACACAGCAACACTCGTCCGATCGACATTAGGTGTCGGTGTCGATCAGTGTAGGTCGACAAGAATGGCGTTTAGACTTTTCTTTCCGCCCTGTAACTCGTGGCCTCGGGTCATAATATTTAACATTCATCATCACAAGAGGTAACTCTAGTGATGAATGGATCTGTGGCTTAAATCAGTGTGTCCTGTGAAGTCATGACCGTTAGACGCAACAGCCATTGGCGGGGACACTGGGATAATAGGCGCCACTTATTCCCACAGCTTTCCGATGTGCGCAATGTCGACAGGCCCCGTGGCCGAATCCGGAGTGCGACGTGGCTCCAAGTAGTGTCAAAAGCGGGGAATCACATTCCCGCAGGTAGTGTAAAGTGGCGAGCGGCTTCCTAGCCACGTTAATTAATAGGAGCATTTTTAGCGGTGATTGCACCACAATTAACTAGGGAAACCGCCCGCTCCAGCATAGAGAGTAGATAACATCATAGAAGACAGGGCGTATCTCCGCCCCTGTGATGAAATCCGTGTGTCGTCACATCCATACGCATTCCTGTAATGATAACCATTACGACACACACCGATTTAAATATGTTAATTATAAGAATGTAAATGTAAACATCTATTGAGAATCGGCCACCTGAGGCATCATTTCATTTAATGTCACCCTTCAAGTGCAGTGACATACTCGTGACGTCACATTCTTAGCCATATCTGGAGCTCGGACGTTCACGGATATGTCACCAATGTATTTTAGTTCAGTAATAATAATTATGTGCAATGTCAGTTTCATTTATCATGTTTATCATTAAGTTCCGTTTTTTCGTGTTATCATTTTGGCGCCGGATTTGCCGGACGTGCGGCGAAACCGACGCCATGTAGTTAGATTTCAGCCCTCCAGACAACCGGCAGGGCAGACGGTAAGCTCCCCGTACCCTCCTCAGCAACTCAATCTAGGCCGCATTTTCTTTCATCGCAATAGTTAACGTAAGTCGGAAACATTTAAGTACTTTTAGATGAGGTCTCCCTGCATCCTGAAGTAGCATACCAGGACTTCACGTGTGAGATACATTGTTACGTATTTCTAACTTAAGGCCTACGCCTTACTTTCCACAGTAGTGGCTACCGGCAGGTCCAGAGTGCCGGGTCCGCTTAACCAAGGGTACTCATTTTCATGTGCAGCAACATTTCATTGTACCTTTGCGGTAATAAAACAGTCATGCCATAATTAGACGTGTTTTATTGTATTTGCTCTCCTGAGTTCATCGGGTCATACGCCCTCATAGCGGCGTCAAACTTTACGTGTTTTTCAGTGTATGTTTTGTATTTGCGTGTCCGACAGCTTCGTCCCAAGAGAATATTTTACATTCAACATAATTTAACTGACAATTAAATTAACTCTCCTTCATATTGACCGCGTATCCAGAGTCGCCGTCGGCTGTACGATCCCATTCAACATCGTTTACACTACCGAACGTGGCGCCGAGCACATCACCAGTTCCTGTTTTCCGCCTGCTCCCAGGCGGGACACGGACACATCTCAGCACCTCTGGAGGCGCAACGCGTCAAGTGGCTTGCCCAACTAGGGCTACTCAAACATCATAGTGCAAGTTCATTCCTATGTCAAATGGTTTTCCCAACTCGGGCGAATCAAAAAACAGTAGAACATCAGAGTGCAGGAGAGAACCAACACCACGTCTGTAGTCTTGTCAACACAACACGTGGACAACAGGCTACGCGACAAAAGTGCTTCACAACAAACAGCTACAGTCATTGGTGAGTAACCTGAGACCTTCAGACACCTATCAAACAACGCAATTAAGACAGTACAGTCATCAGTACAATCATATCAATATTATCAAGGGTTTTTGTTTTAATTTGTCACACTATTTCTACGTGTATTCATTTGTCAATTTGTCAGATTTATTTACACCGTAGAGTGCACTGTGTTACATCAACAGACCTGCAGTTAATCGAATGGGAAATAACGTACGTCAACTGATGTCTAGTAAGGGCGTGCATCCGTCAAAACAATCCACTAAACTGGGTTGTTTACTTGCATCGTCATTAGACGTTTTAACTTTTGTGAACATACACTGGTTAGACGTGACAACACGTAATGCAAACGACACAACTGTAAGCCTAAACAGATGCAAGTCAAACACACCCACTCGACACTGTAAGTGAAAATTGTATATAAAAGTCTATCTGTACTCAACACTGCATGGCAGCAATACCGCAGCACAGCAGATGTGTATAAGTAAGTGCAATAGTGATTTGTAAACAAACGCACACTGCGTTTATCAACATGTGCAGTAATTGGCAACAGATATCACAACGAGCAAAGTAAAAGGGGATTTTCAACCAATACCAGTCAGTAATTTAAGATACAAAAGCAATCAAAATTCAATTTCATTATTTCTGGAACATTTCCAGAAAATTTTGCATCATTTTTCAGTAATCAAATTTTCAAACTTGTTCAGTGTTTTCCCATGAATAGTAACAAACTTACAGTGCGCCGGTCAATTAAATCAATTTTTAAAACTTTTTGAGCATTTTGCAAAATAATTAAAATTTATAGGATGTTTCATGGACTTTTTAGAAATCAACAAAAATTTTACAGCTTTTGTGTGGCAATCATAAGCCCACAACTAATTTTCAAGAAATTTTTCAGGGTAATTTTTCCGTTTTAAAGCAAGCAGTATACTGGGAAAACACACGCGTCACCCGGGCAGCTGGAACACGTGTTCTCAGTGGGAAGCAAAGCGCCGCGAGAAACGACAAATAACCCCCTCCCCCCCTAATAACCCCCTCCCCCCTTATTGCGCGACCGTGGGCCAGCCGCGTATCAACACAATGTTTGACCTTGAAGCCCACGCTCCACAGTACGCGGTGGTACGCGATACTGTCCGGAAGCATTTCAATTTGTGTACAAGCGCAGGCCAAGCGAAACCGTAATGTTTGACCTGTGTACGACCCACACTAGGTACAAATCCCTTTGAAGAAGTAATATGTCCGTGTAGGCAAACACGGAATTTGAGAATTCGCAAAGAAACAATAACCATGGCAAATAGAGCCCGAGTTGGCAAAACGTGGAGTTATACGTCAGGTAGTACACCAGCAATTTTGTGTGCCGACTGTGGCAAAGTACGACCCAAACAAAATGAACAAGGTTTGCCAAGCAAATTTGTTTGTCAATATAAACAGCCGCACTTAATTTCAACTTCACAGTAAATGTAATTACGCATTGGCAGGATGGCAGGTGTGCGGAACAAACTACGTGTGCAGGAAGGGGAAACGGAACCGTAATTTGTGTGCAATGTGCACGTAGTTTTCATCCGGAATGTTTGAGCCGGACTGAAAAGGCCACCACGGATCGAGGCCGTATTCTCTGTGAAACGTGCGAACGCATTCTTTTCCGAACAGACAAAATTTCCAAAGCAGTCAAAACAACATTTACAAACGCTTGGAAAGTGTCAATAGGAAATTTGCAGGCAAGGGTCACAAGAAACCGAGAGGTGTGAGACATGTGGACGCAAAACGCGCTGGCAATGTCTGACCGGGCAAGACATGACACAACAAGCCGCCGGGAGATTCCGCTGCGGACAATGCACATTCCCATCGCCGCAGTAGTCTGAAGTCAAGTTAGTAGTAGGGGCGGAATTGTGTAGCGCACATCACTGTGCGCGGGAACTTTCAGAATGGGCCAGCCGCCGGTTTTACATTACTGAGGTGCTACTCCCTCAGTGCGGAGATGGATCGGTCCCTTGTGAGGGACCTTGGCCACCCAGACGGTTCTCGGTTAGATTGTGGTGATAAGGAGAAGATAAACCCCGTCCCCCTCCACACCCATCAAAAATACTAAATGCTGCAGAGCAAACATTAATGTACAGGATTCCCAGGGTAGCGCCTGGGAGCTGGTTTCCAAAGCTGTGTTTTACTCTCCTTATCCCTGCCTGTATGGGATAAAGGAGAGTGGTGAGGTTAA
Source organism: Dryococelus australis (assembly GCA_029891345.1). Classification (NCBI taxonomy): domain Eukaryota; kingdom Metazoa; phylum Arthropoda; class Insecta; order Phasmatodea; family Phasmatidae; genus Dryococelus; species Dryococelus australis. The sequence goes on from CM057009.1 coordinate 150,280,559, forward strand.
ATGAAATTTAAATTAATTTAATCTGCGCGAAATTTTGAAATTCAGGACTTTGAGGGCTGTCGCTAACCTCCTGTAAGAGGTCCAGCGACAGTAAAGAGGAAATAAACGGAATTTAAAGCCAAAAGAATTTATACAAAACGGTTAAAAAGTTTTTCCCATGACTGGACTGGCGTAGGCAATTAATTAATTAATTGTAATTGTATGTAGTGATTTTAAGTCGCGCGGAAGTGAATTCCATGTGTTTTTGTGATTATTTAAAATTTTCTAAATATAGGTAATAATAATGTAATAAAAATGCGTAATAATAAATTGAGTGATTTTACTTATAGTTGTGTATACTGCGTGAGTGAATGTACTGTGTCGAGCGACGAAGGGGGTAGTAATATGATGTAAGCATCTGAGAAGGTCGGGGTCTACATGTGGAATGACAGGCGCGATGCTAGTGCAGAATAGTTTTGTTAAAAGTGGACGAATTTTGTTCCGGACCGATCGGAAAATTTCGGCCAGTTTCAGGGCTTAATTTTGATGAATTCGTGATGTATATATACGCTGGAGGTTTGAATAACGTTTTAGATGTTGTTTACTTATAAAACCGGTAAAATTCGAAATCAGAGCCAGGAAAACGCGCCGCGTGAGTGAAGCTGCACTGTAACTTGGTCAGAGGGCTCTGATTGGCGGAGAGAATTTGGTGGGGTGGGGCAGGGCTTACGGAGTTGTCCAAGAGGTGGCAGCGCTGTCGTTATTTACCGTGAATTATTTTTATATTTCATGGGGAAAATTAATGTATGATATCATGTGTTGTAAGGAAAATAATTGCATTAGGTTTTGTATTGAAAAGATGCCACAAAACTTTAAATTCCTGTAGCTGGCCATTTAATGCGTTAAATAATTAGTTGAAAACATGGAATTTTTTGTGCTGTTCTATATTGGTTGCAATTGTTTTTAATTGAGTTTTATTTAATTTAAGCAGTTAATTAATGAAAGTATGGCCAGAAATAATTATTTAGAAGCCGAGTTTAATAATTGAATATTATTTCTCTTGCAGAAGGCAGTTACTTCGTGTAAAATTTGAGCAGAACTAGGCGCTGTAATCAGTTGAATTAAATATTAAAATTCGCGTGTGTCACTCGGCAGAGTTTAGTATACGTGAAAATGTTATTCGCAGTCGTTGCAGCATAGTTGGGATAGTGGGGAAAATTTTGTATGTTAAGCAGCTCGATTAAGGCGTCATGTACGACGTCATGGCTTCCAGGATAAGCTTGCTCTTTTCCTGCTTATCGGAGAGGTGTTTGGCAGCAGAGATGTAGGGGCGAAAGTGCGCTAGGAGGGATTGAAAGTCACACTCTCACAAAAACTCCACGAATTCACGGAGGTCATGCAGCGCGTCCTTCATTCCTCCCAGCGAGCTTTGCGGGAAGTGGTGAGGTGGGAATGCAGCTTGTGTTGTAACAATAGGTGTAGTATTTTGTTTGTGCGGGGCCTGTCTGAGTGCCTGCACATAGGAAAAGCCTGGTTGAGTTGTTCTGACAGGGTGGCTGGCCAGGTTCGTGGACGGGGCAGGGCCTGGTTTTGAAACTTGAGCTTTTTGAAAGGCAGCTTGTCGCTTCTGCGCCAGGTCCTGGAACCTGGGGCAGTCCGGTGAAATGGCAGTGTGCGGGCCGGCGCAATTGCTGCATTTAGGTGTTTGTTCTGCCAGGATGCGGGTACTCGCAGTGTGTTTACCGGCGGAGTGTGGGCACACAGATGGCATGAAACAGAAGTTCCGTGTGTGGCCGAGGGCTTGGCAGTTGCGACATCTAGCCACATCTGTAACTCTTTTCTGATATAATTTAGGATGTACCAAGGTCATGTTCTGTTTCCGGACATTGATGGGGGGAGGGGGTGTTTTGCGCCGCTGTAACACAGAAAAATCGGGTTGGCTCTAGCGTGTATGTGTTGGGGGTGTGTGAGTCAGTGATTTTCTTTTTAAATTGATAGATGTGAATAATTTTGTAGCCGGCGCTTTCGAGGTCTACTTTTATGTCGTCAATTTATGTGGTAGGAGCGAGGTCGAATACGACTTTCTGGGGTTTTTCAGAATTTGTGCAGAAAGCGAAATGCGGAATGAAGTTGGCTGACAGCATTGTTCTGGTGGAAAATGTGTGTGGTTGGTGGTTAGGATCTGAATGCCTTGTGCTGTGGGGAGCAGTTAGGAGATTGTATTTCGTGGCGTCAGGGATCACGATTCGGTAGTTTCGAGGTGTTTTTGTTGGGTTTTCAGCGACCGGCTGTGTGCTGGAAGGGGGTTGTCTTGAGGAGCCAGGGTTTGACTCTAAGGAAGTCTCGTTTCGGACGTCTTGCAAAACTGAGAATCGGTTTTCAACCGAAATTAGTGGTGTTTTCGCCTCTAACGACGACGAGTTGAGACACTTGTTCTCGGTGGTATTGTCGCCGGAGTTGCTGCTCCTTCTTTTTGGTGTTTGGAATTCCAATTCCATTTTCATGTTTTTCTCTAGGTGGGGGGGGGGGGGAGTGCATAGCCATTGTTTTTTTTTATGATCGCCGCTATAGCCAGAACTTCCATAGCTGCATGGGCCATCATTCTCCTAAAGAAAGGTTTGTAGTTGAGCTCTAAGGTAGGATTGATCCGCAGGTACTGAGCTATGTTTACAACCTTGTTATCCGGCAAGACATAATCGTAGCCTAAGTCCCGCCCCACCGACTCCATTACCCACAGGGGAGGAGGGTGGGAGGAGGTAAGACTGTCTAGAACGACTGCGATGTGTTGTGTAGCAAGTGACGAACAAGTGTTGTGAAAAGTGTCCCTAGTTCGGTGCTGCACTCTGTGGCCGCTGACCCCTAGGGGCTAGGCTCTATATGACCTGTTTCCAGACCGACCACAGTGTACAGGGTGTATGCCGCGAGCTAAGGTGTCGTAAACGGCGAGAAACTGCAGGTCGCACCCTCCTTGGTCGGAGGACAAGGTTGAAGTGCGAGTGAGCAGAATGGGCCAGTGTGTACCAAAGCCCACTGTCACATTCAACGCCCTTACCCAGAAGAACAGAAGTACCGTATAAAGAGACGTCACAACCCACGTGTGTCACGTACCTGCAACAAAACGATCATAATAATCCAGAATTATTTACAGCAATCACAAGAGCCATCGAAGCCGGTACAATCTCGGCCCGATTTCAATGGTTAGCAACGTTTTCAGGCTTACCAAGTGAGGACCCGCAGGCATTCCTAAACGACTGCACAGCACGTTTAGAAAGATACTGGATGTGCCAGCAAGAGTGGCCAAATTGTTTAGGGACTCAATTGGCCGGCGAGGCAAGTAATTGGTGGAAAACAATGTCACTACGGTATTGAGTAGGTAGAATTTCTTAACTGCTTTCAAATTCGATTTGCCAATACCTACTCCTCATTGCAAGCACAGAGCAGTGGTGTGCTAGAAGTGCAAAAGGTGGGTGAATCCCTGACCGCGTTTGCAACGAGGAAAATAGGGCAAATCAAAAACTTTCATCCACACATGAGCGAGTGTGAGATCCTCGAAGTAGTTGCGACAACTGTAAGAGCGGAAAACAGGCTAGCAATGGCACCGTTAATTCACAGTAGCACAGAGGACTTCGTGCGCTCTGCCGCACAGCTTGACCAAGCCAGCCGAGAGCAAAACGCCGCTACTAGATAGGGTGGCCGGTATCATTCGCGCCGGAGAAAAGACGCAGAGCAGAGGGAGCGGACAGAGGAACAACCGGCAGTGATCAAGGTAGTAGGCGCAGGTTCGTTCCGGACAAGAACATACCCCGAATCCAGAATGGCAGCGCGGGCATCAGCAACCTCGGGCATAGTAAGAGGCCCACATGAGCCGCCATTTGCGTACCTTTACTGCAAAGTAGAAGGCAAAATGCATTAGCACAATCAGTGCCCAAAACGCAATCAACCGCAGAATATCAACAAACCACCGATGGGAAACGGACCATTGGGGTAGGCGAGCTGGACCTCACTACCCCAGGACAAAGGGCCCCTGTGGTACAACGCTTCCTCAACAAGTAGAGCAGGCAGAAATCAAAAGTCAGCCACCAAACATACAGCAAATCAACAAAACACAAAACAGAATGATTATAAATGCAGAACATTTAAATCGGCAACCATGGCATGCATTAATAGACACAGCAGCCAGTCATAATTTAGTACGCCTCGGATTCGTGGACACAAGCGAGAATACACAGTGTACACAGGTACTACACCTCACAATCAATGCGAGAGACTGATTACCATCCGAATTAGAGATGTGGACACTATCACTACAGCCCTCGTGTCTGCGGACCTATGGTAGGATGCCATAGTCGGTATCCCTTTGCTTCCCCCTAGCTGGTTTTCTCACTGTCGCCAGCAGCTGCTGCAGCTACCAGCACTCTACTGGGCGCTCGTGCGCACCAGTTGGAGAGTGCACTGCAGTTGTCGAACCACGAAGACCTCAGTTACAAGTGTAGCCGCAGGGGCCGAAGAGAGCGCTCGTGGCCAGCAAGCCACGTGCGTCCGCACGCACATGATATTTTGATGCACCAACTTGCTTTAATTACTGTGTTTTCCACTTTCCATCTTTTGCCATTTTCTCATGTTTCACCCTCATTTCGTTTCACAGAGTGTAACATATTTATCAAAGGGTTTCCATGCCAAGAGTAATTGTTTTTGTACTAATTGTAATGTTTCAAGCAACATGGCTATATTTTTTTAGATTTTGTGTGTGTAAGGTGCGTAACAGTAAGTAAGACCATGGTATATTGAGGAGTGGGATGTTCTGACCGACGGGGTCGTGTTTTGCACACTCGGGCAGCACTTTATCTTTGTTCACCTATCACTTCACAGCAATAGACTTTAATTAACCAGAACCTTTGTGTACTTCGTAGCCACCCAAGATTCACCACTCCTCCCTTCCCGTGGAATAGCATGTAAATTCTTTGTCAACCTGTTGGCGGGTTAAGCCTGGCAACATGTATAAGTTTCTTCCTGGAGGAGCCTTAATAAAATCCAATGATTTAACGTAAAATGATGTGCGTTCTCATACGGGTTGCCTATGGGCCATAGGGATGCGGGCCCCCCGCCTTTTCCGCAAATCATCAAGGGTTATGTATCAGTTTTGTGTGTTATCTGTCAGTGTTCTTATCTACATACAACTTAATTGTGCATGTGTGAACCGCCCTAAGATCTCACTGCGCAGGTTTTCAGTATTGTAATTGTTTTCGTATCACTCACGATGGTAGGAGCACCGGGAGGACCCACCCGTATGTCGTCAGCTCATGACCCAGAGTGAAGAAGAGTCTGCTCTGCACGAGCTAATTGGTATTTCGCTTAAAATACCTGATGCCTATGATCTACAAGAAGAAGAGTTGGGGAGATTCTACGGAACATCTACCTGTTCCGCTCCCAACCTTAATGAACACCACTTTGCTCCACTACCTTGCCGTCAGACTAATAATACGAAATTTTTGTGGCAGGTGAACCACTCTGTCGAACGACCATCGCTGAGCATTGTATTCCACTGAAACATGACCGACTGATCTACTCTTGACCCTGAAGTTGTAAGCCTCTTGAATGTATCATCATTACAGATCAAATTGAAGAAATGCTAGCTGAGGGTAATATTGAGCCCACCCGCAGCCACTACAACAGCGTAATCACCTTCGCACTCAAGAAAGACAGGACGTGGCGCTTCTGTGTGGATTTCAGAGCAATCCACAAAATCACACTGAGTGCCCCACCCCCCTACATAAGTGTCAAAGATGCATTGTACACTTTGGGCAAGGCTAAGGTCACGACATCATTGGACCTGAACAACTGGTACTGGCAGGTGCTAATAAAACCTGCAGACCATCACAAAATGGTGTTCAGAGCCCCAGATGGGAGAAGGTTCCACTTTTGCTCAATGCCCTTCGACTTGCAGTGCACACCGGCGACTTTTCAGACAGTGATAGTTCAGGTACTCGACAGGTACATTGAAGACTTTGCCCTCGTGTACCTTGATGATGTGGTCATCTGTTCCGAAACCTGGGATGACCACATCCAACACCAGTCACTAGTCTTGGAGGGACTAACCATCAACAAGTTGTCGTTTGCGAACCGTGAGTGTCACATTGGCCACCCATGCACACAGTTTCTTGGGCACATGGTCTATGAGCATGGAAGTCAGCCAACACAAGAGCATTTAGGCCTCATTTACTACAAGGTGCATTGCAGGAGGAAGCAACTGAGGAAATTCTTCAGGTTGGTGAACTGGCTGTGGGAAAACATACAGGATTTTGCAACCATAACCGCACCACTCACTAACATGTTGTCACCCAACATAAAGTGCGTGTGGACAGCAGAACACGGAGCAAGTTTTCAAGAGATAAAGGGCAAGTTCAGGGATTGCAAGACATTGGCTCGACATGATCCAAGTCGCCATTTTAATCTTCTGACATGCAAGTGAAAAAGGGCTTGGGAGCAGTTCTTTATAAGATTGGATATAACCAAGAGAAGCGCATAATTGAATACAGCAGTGCAAAGTTCGGGGCAACTAAGGGTAGATATGACATGAACGAGCTAGTGTCTGGCCCTAGTTTGGGCTGTGAAACGGTATAGGGCATATCTAAAGTACCAACAGCTTACACCACGAACTGACAACTGGTGCTTACTCTGGCTTCACACTATGAAAGAAGCCAGGAGCAAATTAGTATGCTGGGCACTCCTCCAAGCATATGATTTCGAGCTGGAGCATGTACCAGGAGCTGAGAATCAGCTAGCAGATGTGCTCTCATGCGCGTCAGGCAAAACTGTAGTGGTGGAACAAGAAGAGTAATACGACCTACTTCCCCCTACCACAGCCAAACGCCCAACAACTGGCGAGGGCCGTGTGAGATGTGCCGTCATTGAGGCTCCTGTGGAAGCAGAACTTCAGGTCGATGACTTGCAAGACAGAGTTTTAAATGCACAACTACAGTGTACAGACACCCAACGTTGCATCACCTCCATCATGGAGAATGAACAGGAATGGTGGTGAATGAATGGCACACACATCGAGATACGACCACGTCGTCCTGAAGCAGCCTGGAAGCTTTATGTGCCCAAAAGTGCACGAGCACAGGTGTTACATCATGCATATTGTGCACGATTTGCAGACCACCCTGGTGCATTACAAACCACAATAAATGTGCAGAACCATTTCCACTGGCCCGGCGTCACCAGAGACGTTCGGCAATATGTGAGGGGGTGCGTAAAGTGTAATATCTGAAAGAGTAGGCGATCTGATGGAATAACACAACCATGGAAGCTGCAGGAGCCATTTGCGTCCATCTCGCTGGACCTGATGGGGCCATATCTATGCACCCCTAACAGCAAGAGATTCATTCTTGTGGTGAGTGACTCGTTCTCAAGATGGATGGAAGCATACCCAGTTTCCAGGGCATGGGCATGTAACATAGTCGGTGTACTGGAGACCAAATTCTACCCCCGATGGGGCTACCCATGCACCGCACCCTCTGAACAGACAATGGTACACAATTTATGGGGAAGTATTGGAGAGAATTGTGTACCAGGTGGATAGCCCAGCATCATACAATGGCTGTGTACCACCTGCGGGCCAATCCAACTGAGAGCAGGAATCAAGACCTCAAAACTTAGTTGTGCCTGCAGGGAGATTCAAACCATGCAAGTTGGGCTGAACATCTGCCTGCAGCCTTGTTCACAATCAGACTGAGTTCGAACCTAGCCACAGGTCAATCAGCAGCTGCCATTCTGCAGGGAAGGGAGCTGCCCCTCCCTGTGGAATTCAGAATCTGACAGGCAAACAGAGACGCGACAGAAAGCACAGCAGGTAGGCGACAGCACTGAGAGCAAGACCTGGAAAATCCACACATTCACCTGGAGAGATATATAGGACAATGGGTACCAGCAACAACATACCCACGAAATAGGCTCAGGCCCAGACAAAATGTTTACATCTGCGAGCACAGGCTGAGCAGCACAAAGTGTAACTTTTGTGCAGGGTTTGCCCCTAATGGAGGGGACCACATGTTGTTGTAAAAGTATTGGGGTATACAACTTACCTCATCAAGGTCAGTAGCTGGCGCAAGGTGGCCGTACACCACGACGACCTTCGCCTAGCCATGCAAGGACCCAGAGCAGAAACTCCTGAGCCAGAGGAATGGCCCCATGGCCAAGAGCATGTAGCAGAAACGTCTAATGGCGAAGCAGAGGCAAGCTCAAGCACAGATGGGAGCGTTCTTCAACACCCTTTTCCCACTGCGACACCCGGTAGTCGTACGCCTATAAGGTTGGCAGAGAAAGAAGAGGAGCAAGAGGAAGAGGTCACACCATCTCAAACATATCATGACATCAACATCGCAGGCACTGCAAACCGAAGTGAGCCATATCGGAGTGTAATGACACCCAGTGTAGAGACACTGCCTTCGGAAGATGTCGCACAAAGTGAGTCAGTGGGTGCAACTGTGGGCCCGATCAGCCCACAGGGAAGCTGCACCACAAGACTTCGCCACAATGCCAAAAGGACTACGAAACCCGCTGATCTCGCATCGGAGGACCGCATCAGGGAAGGTTCATCAGAAGGAGAAACGAGTCCAGCAAGGGACAGCATACCTTTTCCCTTGCCAGAAGGAGCGTCGAGGGTTCCGAAGAGTAGCGACAGTGCCAGCAGCAGCGACGACGAGTCGATGGAAGAGCAGGTCTCAACCCCTCCTCACCGCTCCAAACGTCAGCAATTGCATCGGCCAGCGTGCACCACTTGCGACGGGAACAATCCCCTTCGGCGAGCACGGGCAGTGGCACTTCACCGTCAGCAGGGTCACCGCCCTGGAATATCGGCAGGCAGCGCAGCACAGCATCATCGCAGGCTATATAACCTGAGGCCCCGCAATCAGCTGCGACCGCCGACATCCTGTTGCGCCTAGCAGCATGGCAATCCCTTCGGGGTCTGCGAGGACCAAACGGTCACCAGAGTGGGGGGGCGTTTGATGTGTTGCTGACATCCACGTATCCCTTGTGCCTGTTTGTTCCATCGCAGATGCATTAACCACAGAGCAACACTCGTCCGAGCGACATAAGGTCGCGGTCTTGGTCAGTGCAGGTCGACAAAAATGGCGTTTAGACTTTTCTTGCCACCCTGTAACTCGTGGCCGCGGGTCATAATGTTTACCATGCATTACAAAAGGTAATTCTAGTGATGAATGGATATGTGCCCTAAATGAGTGTGTCCTGTGAAGTCATGACTGTTAGACACAACAGCCATTGGCAGGAACACTGGGATAAGCAGCGCTGCTTATTCCCACAGCTATGAAATCCGTGTGTCATCATATCCATACACATTCCTGTAACTATAACCATTACGACACACACCGATTTTAATATGTTAATTATAAGAATGTAAATGTAATCATCTATTGAGAATCGGCCACCTGAGGCATCATTTCATTTAATGTCACCCTTCAAGTGCAGTGACATACTCGTGACGTCACATTCTTAGCCATATCTGGAGCTCGGACGTTCACGGATATGTCACCAATGTATTTTAGTTCAGTAATAATAATTATGTGCAATGTCAGTTTCATTTATCATGTTTATCATTAAGTTCCGTTTTTTCGTGTTATCATTTTGGCGCCGGATTTGCCGGACGTGCGGCGAAACCGACGCCATGTAGTTAGATTTCAGCCCTCCAGACAAACGGCAGGGCAGACGGTAAGCTCCCCGTACCCTCCTCAGTAACTCAATCTAGGCCGCATTTTCTTTCATCGCAATAGTTAACGTAAGTCGGAAACATTTAAGTACTTTTAGATGAGGTCTCCCTGCATCCTGAAGTAGCATACCAGGACTTCACGTGTGAGATACATTGTTACGTATTTCTAACTTAAGGCCTACGCCTTACTTTCCACAGTAGTGACTACCGGCAGGTCCAGAGTGCCGGGTCCGCTTAAACAAGGGAACTCATTTTCATGTGCAGCAACATTTCATTGTACCTTTTGCGGTAATAAAACAGTCATGCCATAATTAGACGTGTTTTATTGTATTTGCTCTCCTGAGTTTATCAGGTCCTACTCCCTTATAGCAGCATCAACTTTAAAGCTTTCAGTGTATGTTTTGTTTTTACGAGGCCTGCCTCCCTCAAGCAGAGTCAATTCAGTGATAATATAGACGTGAGAAGTGGCCGACAGCTTCGCCCCAAAGGAAATTTTTACATTCAACATAATTTAACTGACAATTAAACTAACTCTCCTTCATACTGACTGCGTATCCAGAGTCGCCGTAGGCCGTCGGTCATACGACCCCATTCAACATCGTTCACTCTACCGAATGTGGCGCTGGGCACATCACCGGTTCCTGTTCTCCACCAGCTCCCAGGCGGGACACGGACACTTCTCAGAACCTTTGGAGGCGCAACGCGTCAAACCCTTTGCTAAGGGACGATATTGTCGGCTACTTAACATGCTGATGCTATCACTGATTTGACTCTACTTATGGGAGGCAGGCCCCCGTAAAAGAAATACTTTTAACACTGAAACGACGCTTGATAATGAATCTGCGATAAGGTGCAGTGCCCAATGATACTCAGGAGAGTAAAGTCAATAAAAGCCGCCTCGTCAATATGTGACACTTTTATTGATGAAAAGGATATAACCAAATGTCACTGCAAAATAGTGCACACACTTTTAAATGCGGACCCGGCATTCGAGACCTGCCGGTGGTCGTTGGTGTGAAAGTAAGGCCAGGGCCTTAGGAACTAATTTAATTACGTGATGAACGCGACTCGTTGCGCGAAGTCCTGTAATATTACCTCAGGATGCAGTCAGGCCTCCCCTCAGATAATAAAAATGAAGTTAAAAGGTTCTGGTTCTATGTTACACTGTTGCGATTAAATATGCTGCCTAATTTGAAGTGCCGAGGGGGGTAACGCAGGAGCTTACCACCTGTCGTGCTGGGTTGGTCGAGTGCTGAGGTCGGACTGAAAAATATGGCGGCAGGCTGAGCCCCCCATATGGCTAAGAATGTGACGTCACGAGTACATCACCGCACTTGAAGGGTGATATTAAATGAAATGACGTCTTATGCGGCTGATTCTCGATTGATGAAGACATGTACGCTCTTATAATTAACATATGTTTGCTGTGTTAATTCATTATGACGAAAAAAGGGAATTAGTGTCTACATTTCATTTCCTGAGTTGTCATATCCATTTCACTAAAGTGGGCGGAGCTATGGCCTGTCTTCTCTGGGATTTTGGTAACCCTCTATGGAAAACCGGGCGGCTTCCCTAGTAAACTATGGTGCAATACTTATAAATACTCACTGTATTTACTGTAATTAATTAACACTGCTAGGGAGCCGCTCGCCACTTTACACTTGCACTGGGAATATTATCCCCCATCTTCTGTACCTTCTTGGGGCAACATAGCACACCCAGTTCGGTCACAAGGCCCGTCGACATCGTGCATATCGAAAAGGCGTGGGATAAAGCGGTATCGCTTATTCTCATATTCCCTCCAATGGCTGTTGCGTCTAACGGTCTTGACTTCACTGGAAACACCCTTTTAGGCCACATATCAATTTATTATGAGAGTTTCCTCTTTCTTGTAATAAAGTTAAAATATGGTGGCCCGCGGCCACAGGTTGCAGGGCGGCAAGAGAAGTGTAAACACACCGATCTTGTCGACCAGCACTGATCAGGACCGCGACCTAATGTCGATCGGTCGGGTATCGCTGTTGTGGTTGATGAGTCTGCGGTGGTACAAACAGGCACAAGGGATACGTTGATGTCTGGAACACATCAAATATTACAAAAATCCCTTGGTATGCTTTACAATACATAAATGAGCACGTGGACTTACTTTCTGGAAAGGGCCAGAAACCGAGATTAAATTAATATTAAAATGCAGTAAGATGAACGATGAAATTACATATATTGAATGAGTGAGATCACACATATAATCACTGAACGAAATCCCTCGACTAATGTGGGCATGGCATATTAGGCCCGCCACTGACCTATGCTGACAAAACACTGTTCAGCGCAAGTGGAAATTAAAGTGTAAAAATCTCTGGAGTAGCGAGTGTACGGATATGAGAGTTTGAATGCAGGGGAGAAAAAGAATTAAATGTTCTAGATAAAATACACTTAGAGCCTGTATGTATTACGACCTCTAGTTATTGCTAACTAGAACTATTATCGAGGGGTTAAACTATCTATCACTTCCAGTGCTAGACAAGCATTTATACCTCTAGATAAGCTTAAAAATGGTGTCTCAAACATCAGATGGTAGTGTTTTGCTTATATGCATATAGGTTTTGGAGGTTTATATAAAATATTAATTGAAGTTTTTTGCTCTTTTGTGTGTTATGTAGAATAGTTCTGCAAAATGCAAGTAAACCCGGCGAATGTCGATAACAACACAGAAGATTAGTTTTGGAAATTGTATTATTTTTATTTGTGGAAATTGTATTTTGTAATGACAAAAAATCGGAAATAAAATATTAGCACAAGGCTTAATGTCATTTTGAGAAATCGGATTCCTTGAAATTTGTGAAATAAAATATTTTCCCCTACCATTCTCAAAATATTAAAAAATATAATTAAGAAACACAGGCACGAACATCAATCTTGAATGGTAAGAAACCGAGTCTCATGCATTGTGATAAATTGTATGGATACTAAGCTAGCTGCGAGAGGATTTATATTAATAATTATGAACAAATATGGTGAATGTCTGGGTTTGGTTCATAGTTACTATTAAATTCACTTTTGCTAAAGAAGCATTAACATGTAACTTATATATATATTATGCAAAACACATTTCGCACTCATTACTGACAACTGAACATAAGCCATAATACCACAAATATAGTGACTTTTATCGCCAACATACACAGTAACGAATCAAATCCTTGGATTACTTACCTAAAGGATTACTTAGCTAATAGAATGTTGATAATACAGGTTACCATCAAATAGCTTGTATATGGAATAGCTATTCCACACATTTATATAGAGATCGTAATACAGGCCCTTACTATTGCAGCTACTGGTCGGACCAAGATGATGTTCCCCCGTGATGCGAATGCGTGCACTCTCCTTGACCTGCTGTTACCTAACGGAGACCTCCTGCCAACTCCGTGAGGGAAAACCAAATTTATACGTATATTACTAAATATACATACAGAATAGAAACAAGCACAGCAAAACACACTGAGGAATTAAGGCATTAATTCAGACACATTTCCAGTAATATATAAAGTTCAGTGATCTTGTTGCTACCCGAGACGGGTAAATTGAGTTCGCTAAAAAAAAGCCTGAACGGGCTGGAAAAGAAGCAAGAAATTATAACAAAAATACATAAAACACTAGACAGCAGAATAACCCTTCAATTATTCATTATTAAATTAAGATATTAATTTAATGAGGGAGAATTCAAGTTTGGGCGCTTGGCATTGCGACTGCCGGAACTACCAAGGTCATTTACATTTTACATTAGGACATGAAACTGAAAATAATACGCCCTTTTAAAATTAAAAGAAAAATAACTTGAACACTTAAAAATTATGCTGTCATTTTAGTGTGTCGTTAAAACTGCTGCTGTGTTCAGGTCAACTACTCGTTTACTGTGTTCAGGTCCAAATAATGGACCCTTCATTTTTTTACAAGAGAAAAATAAAATTATAAATGTTTACTTCGGCGAAAACGTGTGTACGTAGCAGTGATAATATACAAATTACAAAGCATACCAATTTTATTTCATCCAGGTTTATTAATTCAGTTAAAAGACACTTCAATGGTGACTATAAACCTCAAGACAATTCAGATTATAAAACGGCCGTGGCCAACAAATAAATTAATACATTAGATTGCATGACTAGATTGCACACTTAGATCTTAATACTGGCAGTCCTCACAAATTGTGTCTTAATGACACGAAAAATTAAAGCACCATTAAAATTAAAAGGTGAGTAACAAATACTTTCAGTAAACGACACGTGGAAAATATGTCGCACAATTTCATCGGCAAAGCCGTTACTCAATTTTCATTTAATTCCAGGTACAACCAGATCACCTGTTGACCACTCGCCATGAACACCACCATCGGGAATTTTCATAGAAAATTACAGCATTCATTTGATACCTACAAGAGGCACAACAACCATTCAACAAAATTACAATGCACATCGCAGTTAAAATCTATAAGCGCCGATAAAAAAAAAATTTACAGTGGCGCAATTCCTTGAGCCTGCTACCATTTCCTTTAAAATAAACAAATACCCAAAACTGACATTAAAATTCAAATATCGAGTGCACTGCCACCTAATGCGGCCCATCAAAGGGCGCGACGCTAAAGCATACACATTAAAAGTAATTTTAAAAGGAGCACTAAAAATTGCTTTATCATATTCAGATGGCACCCGGTAAAAAGGCAGACGGGCCATTAAAGCGCCTGAATAATAAAAATGTTAAAACGAACACGGTTAAAACAAACTACTCTGTGAAGTTCCTCATCTAGGCTGAGCTGTGGACACATAAACCAGTAAAACAATACGACCGGGCTAGCCGAATGGGGCAACGATTCAACAGCTAAAGTATGCACTCGAAAAGCACCCAAGCACGCACGTGCACTACGTAACACAATATCAACTCAAGCTAAAATACTACCAAAAATACTAATGTGCAAAAGACTACAGAACTCGTGCACTTGCCTACAGTAACTGCACAACTCACGTGCAAAACACTAGCCCAATTCTTAAAGCAGTCCACAACTCACCGGCATTTCCCATCGTGGCTCCCACATTACTCAAATTGCACAAAATTGAATTTTAGACTTTAAGTCACTGCTGCCGTATTTCATTAAAAGGGCGATATCGAACTCCATGATACAGATTAAGTGTGCGCGGTCTAACCGATACCAGGTTTGGAGACGACGTGCTTCGTGTATAGGCCAAGGTAGAGTGTTGCTGGGGGAACAGCTCGCACCCAGCTGAGCATAGCATCCCCTTCCCTCCAATGATGCTCATGTGATGCACTGTTGAGGGGGGGAGGTTAGTGGGGGGAGGCCAAAGAGTAGGGAGCGAACCTGAGCGGCGAGAAGCGGAATCACTCGGCGCTGTCGACGATAAATATCTGTACTACACTCGACGGCACCGTCGCAATACTATTTTAAAGCAACATTAAATAAAGTTTTTATACAGGAAAATATTATAGAATATTTAAAATCTAAACACAATTATGAAAATGTTACATTACACTTAGCTAGACAAATAGGCCTTATTCATAGACATTTTTAGTCCGAACTAAGGAAAGATCATCCTCCGACCAAAATTGTTCGTAATCAGAGAGTATTTTTATTGCCAGCCCGAGGATCATCTTTCTTTAGTACGGCCTAACTTTTAGTCCAGACTGAGGGTAGGATTAACGAAGTATTAGGGTCAAAAATAAACATGGCGAACATAAAATACGACAGTTTCGTTAGTATTACATGCCAGTGTAAGCTAGATAACGTTTAAGAAACATAAAAATGACCTTTAAGGCCGATTCTGTCAATCTGTATGCAAAAATATTTCGACCTAACGAATGAAATGTTCAGTGAATAATAATTCTAAGGAAATATTCCTTATAAGCTTCATAATACATCAGTTTTTAGCTATAGCAATGTCTTTCAATTTTTGTGCCAATCAAATGCCTTTCAATGGAAACAGATTCTTAGGAGACACTCAAAGAGAATTTTAATAAAAATGTAAGTTTAATTATATATATGAAAGTATAAATTCATATTAAAATATATTGATAGCTTAGTTCAAGACATTGCCCAGCTTCTTCGTCAAGATTGGTGGAACATGGCGCGGCGTGGCACATTGCATCAGTGGTACGGCAATTTTTAATTTTCATTTTGACGTTTACGCCTACAGTAAGTGCGTGTATATTACCGAGGTTGGGTGTACGCCGTGCGCTCCCCACCCCTCGGTCCTTACAAGTGTACACCTTAATGTTCTAGTAGTAATCGTTGATAGGTGGTAGTGTTATAGGTCAGTGTCCCGTGTCGGTGTGTAACGTCGTGCGCTGCCCCTCATTTTAAATAATTTTGTGTGTATATTTATATTTGTGTATATATATTTGTGTATGTGTAATTGTGTATTTATGTGTATGTGTGTATGTGTGTGTGTGTGTGCGCGCGCGCGTGCGTGTATGTATATATAAAGTGGTTAGCATACAATGGAGAAATTTAACATAAAAAAAAGTGGTTAACACGTGCGTATCACATGCTCAAGGTTATCGGTTGGGCCGTGTAGTGGATTGTGAGTTGCCTGCTAAACTGGGGCAGTTTTCAACACCAGAGGATACCAAAACAATAATATTCCATTATTATCATAAAACACTGAAGTTTGGTTATTCGACTTTGTCAGTAAAACCATTTCATCAAATGTTCGTATCGTTGTGTGCCCCGTGTAAGGATTGTGTACATATTTATTGAGTATTTTGTTATTGTTTATATAGTGTGTTTGAATGTGTACTGAATAATAGGTTAAGGTATATTATTTGTGGCAGTAAATCTATTTATTTAAAAAAAATTTATGGTATCATCGTGGGCTGGCATGCAGAAGAATGTAAGTGCGAATCTCTTCTGGGAGATAGAATTTAATGTATTTTTGTAAGGTATTTAACATTGCAATACTCATTTACATCATTATAAAGACAGTATTGACGTAATAAAATGAAACGAGACCACATTACTAGCGCATAATGGTGTGCTATGAAAATTTAACAAATCAATATGGAATAATAATATATTAGTATATTAATTTTATCGTTCTCCATTCTGCAGTATTGCCATATATGATAAATTCATAAAACAAGGGTAAAACTAATAAAGTGACGTTATTATAATGAATAATGTGATTTGTTTATACGAACTGGCAAAAATAACATAGCACATTACAGAAGCATCACTTTTGAATGGGAATAATCAAGGCCGAATGCCGCCGCTGCCGAACCCTCATACGCCACCGAATGGCCTGTCTCTCGTGAGACCGGGAGCCTAGACTCTCATAACTCACAGGGTGTTTGTAAAGACAAAATGCACCCCGACACGTACTCAAATCATTGGGTTAGGCGGCGGGGCGCCGTGTAGCTGTGGTTTCTTGGGCACCGGACCCGTGTTAAGGCTGTTTAAGTTGTTGCCTATTTTTAAATTAGGTTATGTGTGGTTGTATTCGGCGGGGGGAGTGAGGCTCCCCTCCAGCCTCACGGCTGGAGTGAATGTTAGTGTCGTGATGTCTGTCTAATATGTTGGTCTGTTATTTGCAAGTGTGCTAACTAAACTCGCATTTTTTGTACAGGTGTGTCCCTAGTCTCCCGGGGGCAGCCCACAAGGTACGTTTCATCGTTTCAATGCGTAGTGAAGGAGAGAATTGAAAGATTCTTAATCATATATGTGTTTGCGCTGATGGCGCTTATTCAGAGATATGATATACTTATTTACATTTACTTTGACTAATGACACACTTCTGTTTTAGTGCTGAAAGGACTTTAATTTTTTTTTTATCGGGACGAAGTATGCCTCAAAGTGGTTATCTTATTAAAAGTTGATTGCAATGTTAATTGTGTGCCACATTTACTCATTCTGCAACCTGAAAAGTAAAAGAAAGATTTTTTCTCCTATTAATAAGGGGGAGGGGAGGAAAGATTGATTTTTTCCCCTTTAATTTTGTTGAGCACTGAGGGTGTGCAATCCTGAAAGAAAGTGGTCGTTATTAGTGCATATGTTAGGGGAGCCCTTGATACCATAGTCCAGTCGGATTTATGGTAAAAGCAGAGCTCCCCCCCCCCCCCCTTGTGCCTTCTTGGTAGTCAACTTCTCCCCGACCTGAAACAATCTACCTAGTCGGTGCGTCATTGTGGGTACATGTTTATATAAGTATTTTGTGGTGTTTTTTTTTATTTTTTTGGATTTTTTAAATTTAAAAAAAATATTAATTTTTTTTTGTTGTATAAGTATGTTTTTGGTCCTCTTTTTAATATATAATATTGTTTTTTAAATAATTTTCTATAATTTTAATTATTAATTACCTATCCCGGTATGTCCAGTGTTGAAAGCTAACTGATATATATAATGATGGTGGTTATTATTGCGAAGTTACCCCATATGAACACTATTCCCTGGGCCAGTGCGAGTGCCACTAGGCCTGTCTCCCGGGTGGAGGTGGGGCCACCTTTCCCGAGAATTCACGCAGTTGACCCCTGAAACAACGCTCTTCTACTTCCTGTTGTGTTTGTGTGTGTAAGAAGATAAGGTGCGGTGTGCCTCGGTGAGTGTCGTGAATATATCGTGCACAGCATGGGTGGTGTGGTCGGCATGCGTGCTCTACCATCGCATGCTTCCCATTGACACAGGGGCGGGGGACTCGGCTACCCGAACGCAGGCGCCGGGCCGTCTGTCCCGGGCTGCATGGTAGCTCTAACAAGAACTACCCACACTTGTATACCTTTCACTGCACGAGCAGCTCTGAGAAGAGCCACTCGGCCGTGTATACTAAGTTTTACGATTTGCAGCTGTCGCCTTGCGGCTCACTGCTCTCCGACTGCCGGATTTTTGGTAGCGCGGTCGTATTTATAGCCTCGCGGGACCGTGCGCTGTGATTGGCCGGCTTCACCGGCCAACAAGTGGGCTAGCCCATTTCTACTTTCGTAGTGTTCAGATCAATTTAGGTTTTGTTAATTTTCTTATGCCTGCGGAATCATAGTTACCCAAGTTTTTGATAATTTTTTTGTCAAGCCCTTCTAAATTATTATACAGATTTTTATTTTTGTGTACAATTATTTCTTTAATGTATTTTGCGAAGAGCAGCTCATGGATACTTGATTGGTTGTGAATCTGTCTTGATTAGTTATTACTGTCAAATATTTATTTTGTACAGTTTGCAAATCTTTTAATCTGAATTTTGTAGCATGTCCCCATACCTCGCATCCATATAACATAGCTGGGAATATAACTTGTTTATATATTAGAAGTTTTTCGCGTGGTGGGAAGTTATCTGCATTCGAAATGGCGTATAGAAGTTTAAGTTTGCCTAGTGTTGCATTTCTTGTGTTATTTATGTGTGGCTGCTAAATTAACCTATGGTCCAATTAAATGCCTAAATATTTTGCAGTTTTAACAAATGGGATATTTTGATTAAACAGTATTAGTTCTTTAGGTGATCTCGGTAACATTTTAGTAATTATTATTGTCTCAGATTTTCCAGGGTTTATTTTTATTCTCCATTTGGTGTACCATTTTTCCAGAGTTGTTAGTTGTCTCTGTAGGGCTGCTAAGGCATATTTTACATTATAATGTTGTTTTATTATTGCAGTATCATCTGTGTACATTTGAATATTAGCGTTAGTTCTGGCGTCTGTTATAGGGATGTCAGCTGTATAAATACTGTATAGGAAAGGGGAGAGTGCTGATCCCTGTGGAACTCCTGTTGTTGCAAATTTAGTATTGGAGTCTGTTCTGTATAGTGTTACGTACAAACGTCTGTTATTTAAGTAGTGCGCTAGTAAATTTACATATGTGACTGGGAAATTATAGTTTATCAGTTTATATATTAATCCTTGTAGCCAGACATTTTCAAATGCTTTTTCTGCATCTAATAGTGTTACTATCGTGTATTTTTGTTCTTCATTATTAAGTCCATCTGTTATATCTTCTACTATTTTAATTAGTGGGTGGATCGTGTCGTGGCGAGCTCTAAAATCATACTGATTGTCAGGTATTAATTTGTTTACGTCTGCATGAAATTGTAATCTGTATAAAAGGGCTTTTTCAAAAATTTTGCTCATGCTATTTAGTAAGTTTATAGGCCGTCTGTTTACAGGTTTACTGGGATCCTTTCCAGGTTTTGGTAATGTAATTACTTCAGTTTTCTTCCAGGCCTGTGGGAATCGACATTGTTTAAACATTGAATTATATATTTTTAATAGGAATTCTAAGGCGTTTACAGGTAATTTCTTTAATGCTTCGTATTTTATTCCGTCTGGTCATCCGGATTTATTATTGAGACGCGTTTTTATTTTTTTTAGATATTCTTTTAAAGTGATATGCTCGTATTCAGAGGTTTCTTTAATTTTTAGGTCGTCATTTATGTCATTATGTACTAATCGTGTGAATTGCTTATCTTGTATATCTTTATTGGGGAAAATTCTTTCTTTAGGCTTTCTGCAACTATGTTAGCTTTATCGCTTTCATTATAAACAAATCCTTGGGGGGGGGGGGGGGTTTATATTGCTGGTGTGTTAAATTTTTTACGTTTCCCTGTTAGTGTTTTGGTTATTCGCTACATTTCTCTAGGATATTTAGCCGCGATTTTGGTGGCCTCGCTCCAGTCTTTAATTTTTTTATTCTTCGAGCTTACTTTTAACATGTTTTTTAAGCCTATTGTATTCGGTTTTACTTGCGGGATTTCTAGTTATTTGCCAGTTATTTCGCGCCTGTCTTTTAAGGGATAATAATAAATCTAATTCTGCGTAATTTACCCTTGTCTACTGAGATTTTTTCAAATATTTAGTATTTTGTCTTAGCGTTTCTGTTATCGTGTCGGTGAATAGTTTTACTTGCACATTTAGTTCCAATTCATCATTAATTTCAGGTGGTGTTTCAATTTTATCTATCAGGTCTTTCTGAAATCCTTCCCAGTCTGTTACTGGACTTTTATATTATGTTTATTATTAGATCTGTTTGTGTTTAGGGTTAATTTTACAAAGACTGGGAGGTGGTCTGATTCTAATTCGTCTAGTACTTCCGATTCTATGTTTGAGTTGGGAATATTAGTTAATACTATGTCTAATTCATCCGGTCTCTGCCATTATTGGGTATGTAAGTCGGGTTAGGTGGTGGGAAGAGTACATAATTATTATTATCTACATGTCTGCTTAATTTTCTGCTGTTTGTATTATTATTTAAGCAATCCCATTCTTTATTTTTACTGTTAAGATCTCCTGCGATTAAGAAGTGTTCTGTTTCGCCCATAATCTTATATAAGTATTCATCATTTATTTTTTATTTCGGGGACAATATACTGCTGCCGTTTGGATGTAAGTATGGTTGTTTTTAATTTTTATAGCCGTGGCTTCAATCTGCTCTAAGATTGTAATGTTTTCTGGGTGATGATGGATATTAATTTTAATTATTGTAGCTGTTCCGCCCCCTTTCAGATTCCTGTCATAATATATATATATATATATATATATATATAATATCCCACAAATTTAAGTTGAACTTGGTTTTCCAGTTTATTTCCTGTAATAAATGCTATATCAATTCCATATATTTGCGATCTGATCCCGCAGGCATTCCAGTTTAATAGGTTTAGTGTGTGCTCTTCTCTAATGTAAGTCATTGCTGCGGGAGAGATGCCAGTGCCCTTGGCAACAGTAATTGCTTGTCCGCAAGGGTTTTCGCTGCCCTGATGGGGCCGAAATATGGTTGTGTCTGGTTGCTATGCTGGCCTGTTGGTTTTCGCTTTCGTTATAGTTTATATACACATTTTATGTTCCAGTGCTGCTGTGTAAAATATATTTATTATTACAAAACGTGTACTTTTACTTTCAATTCATAAAGACAGTATAACGGATTATATATTTTTTCTTATTATGTACAATAAGATTATTGTGAATTACTATTAAATTTTTAAAGAAAAAAACATTTTTCTGTAACTAAGTTATATTAAATTTAGCGCTACCTAGAGACGAAAGTCTGCAATGTGTATGCGCAGTAAATATGACAATAGTGTACGTCGTTGATCCTGCGGCTAAAGTTAGACCTACTCTATTCGGGGTTTATTAATCCGATAGTTAGTCCACCATTAGTCTGGACTAAAATCAGACCAACTCCGAGTAAGATCATTTCTGGATCATCATTGGACGAAGCTGTGACTATGAATAAGGCTCATAATGTTTTTTTTTTTTGTTTTTTTTTATTTTTATTTTTTTACTGAATAAAGTTCCAGTTAAGTCTCACACATGTTACGCATATTTGGCTCAAATAAGTAAAATCCAGATAAATTATAATAACTTCACATAATTTACACAGAGTATTTAGTCCATTTTAGTGGCTTAGGGTATGTATTACGATCTCTAGATAAATGTTTGGAATAGCTATTCCTTAGATAAGCTATTTGATTGTAACCTGTATTATGAACATTCCATTAGCTAAGTTATCCTTTAGATAAGTAATACAGATTTTTGGTTAAATACTGTGTATGCTGGCAATAAAAGTCACTATATTTGTGGTATTATGGCTTATGTTCAGTTGTCAGTAATGAGTGCGAAATGTGTTTTGCATTATATATATATATATATATATATATATATATATATATATATATATATATATATATATATATATATATATATATATATATATATATATATATATAAGTTACATGTTAATGCTTCTTTAGCAAAAGTTAATTAAATAGAAACTATGAACCAAACCCGGGCAAACAACATATTTGTTCATAATTATTACTGTCGCTGGTGATATCAATCCTCTCGCAGCTAGCTTAATATCCATACAATTTATCGCACTGAATGAGACTCGGTTTTTTACCATTCAAGATTGAGGTTCGTTCCTGTGTATTTCTTAATTATATTTTTTAACATTTTGAGAATGGAAGGGGAAAATTTTTTTATTTCACAAATTTCAAGGAATCCGATTTCTCAAAATGACATTAAGCCTTGTGCTAATATTTTATTTCCGATTTTTTGTCATTACAAAATACAATTTCCACAAATAAAATAATACAATTTCCAAAACTAATCTTCTGTGTTGTTATCGACATTCGCCGGGTTTACTTGCATTTTGCAGAACTATTCTACATAACACACAAAAGAGCAAAAAACTTCAATTAATATTTTATATCACCTCCAAAACCTATATGCATATAAGCAAAACACCACCTTCTTATTTTGAGACACCATTTTGAAGCTTATCTAAAAGGATAAATTCTTGTCTAGCACTGGACGTGATAGATAGTTTAACCCCTTGATAACAGTTCTAGTTAGCAATAACTAGAGGTCGTAATACACTATTTTGCACGAGCTGGTAGTTAAGTTTTAACCTGATGTGGAACTAGAGGTCGTAATACAGGCTCTAAATAAAAGTTGCAGTTCAGTATGAAACACATTTCTCACATTTTTTGCTGCAAATAGGTAAAATAGAAATTAATTATTCACTTCACAAATTTTGTACAAAAGTTTACACAGAATAAATCCATATTACTGGCTAAATAACAGTTACAGTTTAGTATTAAACACATTTTGTGCATACTTGAAGCAAATGTGATTTACAATATTATTTTCCACATGTATTACAAGTGTTTTGATATTTGTTGTCTGACTTAGGACACAAGGAGCAGCGACCCCTTTTTCTGTTACTGCTTGCTGCACCAGACGTTTTGTGTTTTACGAGTTGAGCATTCATCTTCAGTTGTTTGACTTTGAAGACTTCGCACAATTTCCACAGCTGCTTTTTGTCTTGGAAGCACCTCCCTTCTTCTGATGTGTATCTGAACAAGTGACATACCCAGGTTTTCAAGGAAAAGTCTCCTTTTTGCCAGTGACTTCTGTTTTCAGTTTGGATTCACTTTTGTAACTGGCACGTACCCATTCACTGCTGAAATATCGAGAGCATTTGAGAACACCACAACTCGCCATATTTTAGTTTTTCTTTTACTCGTGTAACATGAAACCATTTTATCCAAAGTGTCCATAAGCACCCTTAGTCTCATTATAATCTAAAATTGCTAGTGGTTTCTTAGATACTAAATTAGGAATGTTTTTGTCGAAGTGAAATGTACTTTGAAGAACACCACACTTAGTTTTTTTAAGGAACATATGACACAAGCATGATGTGATATTTGTGAATGCAAAATTGGATGAAAAAAACTTCTTTGTTCTTGGTGTTGAGCAGTTCAGTTGGAATGGAAGGTTTGTTTTTTTTTCTGATTGTTCCTATCATAGCTATATTTATTTTCAGTAACATTTGACCAAGTTCGTACGACATAAATAAGTTATCAAAAGTAATATTATGTCCCTTCAAACCATAATACAAATAAAGAACCACCCTTAAGCCCTGATTTTTTTCGGAAGGCTGGTTAGGTTGTTTACCAGTATATGGCTGAATATTCCATACGTAAATTGTTTCATCGTCACAGATAACCCAACATTTCAAATCATGCTTTGCCGGTTTGCTGGTATGTACTGTCGAAAATGGCAGTTTCCTCTAAATGCAACTAACTATTCATCAACTGTAAAAAATGCACTGGGGTTGAGAAATTTTGGCAATGTTTCTACCCAAATGTCCCACAAGTCACAAATAGCAGCAAACTTGTCATTTTGCTTCCTGGATGAACGAGTTTCACGGCTATCAAATCTCAAAACACGCGATATTAGAAAAAATCTTTGCAAACTCATGGTTGCTCTGAAAATTAGCCTACCTTTTTCTGCATCCTAAAGGCTTTCTGTCGATTCATTGCATGAGATGAAAACTCCAGCTAGCAATTGTAAACCTATGTAAACACCAAGTTCAACACTATCAATAGTTTTCCACTCATCCTCATACACACGAATGTCCTCAACATTTTGGTTTATGAGGACAATGTTTTCTATATCTTTCATAAAAAACAATAGAAAAGCGGAACATCCATCTATAATTTGTGAAGTTGCATACCTGGTAGGTCCTGGAGTAAGATTCAGAACATACTTTGTGGCACATCTTGCTATTTGTAAAGGAGGTTCACTACTGTACTGAATATACCCATCATTCGATAAGTAAGAAACACCAGTTGTTCCTGTCTCTTCTTCTGAAGATGATTTCGAAATGCCGGAAATGGGATTTTCTAATTCAGATGCAATTTCTTCATCATCTGAAGCAGCCGACAGCACATTTTCGATTTATATATTGATAATCATCGAGCCATTATTGTGAAACTTCACGTAATACTGAAAAAAAAAAACACTGAAAACAATTGTGAATTATGATAAGGCTCCACGAACAGCACAGAACACATTATAACTGCAGCACTTTTGTCAAAAGAAATACAGCTGTTGTTCCAAATGAAGACAGGAGAATTTCCTTTGAATGGGGAGTTCCCTTTTAGCGAGGAGTCCCCATAAAGTGGGTATGGGGAGTCCCTCCTCTCTGTAGTCCACAGATTATTTATTTAGCAGAATGCTGAGAATCTCCCCAACTGTATATTTATGTTTCTACACATTTACTTTATATTTATGCAAGGGTCCGAAAGGACCCCAACACAGTTTAGTTAAAGCGTTTGTATTACTAGAAAACTATTGGTCATAATTTTATAAAACTCTCAAGTATGTCGTAGATAAACTAAAAATGTGTACTTATAAATCTACAAAGAAATATTACAAACATTCTTGGTTTTATCGTCCAAATAAATAAATTTCCAGGTCCAAATGGACCCGAACACAGATAAAAGAGAAGCCCAAACCAGTAAATATCTCGGGAAGGCTTATGCTGAACAACAGAAGGATGCTAGCAGAACTATCACTGATGCATGTTGGCATAAGCTATGTATTTTATTTGTAAGAGAGAATCAGCAGATGTACTAGTTTTTGTAAATTATGTAATATTTTTTCATAAGGGTCCAAAACGACCCAAACACAGCAAGTGTAAAATATTTTTATGCGCAAACTATTGTACAGATAATTACAAAAATAATGGTTATTTCTTAGAACCCTAACACATACAAAGTCATGAAGCTTGACGCGTGCCCCTCCCATGTATTTTTATTACAGACGATTACGGCTCATCTAACTAGTTTTCCTATTACACCCATGTAAGAGTCGAACCCTGCCAACTTAGTACACGGACGTTGCGAATCGCCACAACCCTCAACAGCGCTTCCGAACACGTGGAAACAGTGGTTGTGCGAGCCCGTGAGTACACCACCTTCCCCTCCCCCAGGCTGAGAGCCAATAAGCAGTTAGCCACCTCGGGGCACAGCTGAGCGCCACCGAACATGCACAGAGCCGGGAGACAGACAAAGGGTAGTTACCCTCCTCCCTTCTGCCTTGCGCTAGGGGGACGTCATGAGGCGACGTCACACCTCCCACCGCAGCCTGGTGGTGCACCTCTCCTTCGGATTATAAAATTCTTGAACTCGCTCCTCCACTTCGTGTGCTGGGGCCTTGGATGAGTCACCAAGTCTTCAGCAGCCACCAGAGGCTGCTACCATTGTCGACAACAGTCTTCAGCAGCTTCCAGAGGCTGCTCCCATTGCAGCCACCAGAGGCTCTTCTGCAGCAACAGTTACCAGAGGCTTCTGGACAACAACCATCACCACCATCAACCAGAGGCTCTTCATGCCGATAGCCTTTATTTTCCAGAGGGTCTTCATCTTTTAACATCACAACACACTCCGCTACTGATTCCTCCTGGTACAGTAGCCGCCTCTACTTGCTGATAGGGGCAACCATACTCCCTACTACTAGAGTAGAGGATCCCTTTTAATTAATTGTCTCGTCTAGACATCCCGCAGTTTAGTTAGTTATGCTAAGTTTCTTAAATAGCCGTCTAAGTCAATTACTTTCTTGTATGGCTTAGGACCAGGTCAGCTTCACCTGTACAGCATAGGTTACTTCCATACATACCATCTGCTTGGTTAAGAGATAGCACGCGTCTCTGTATTTATTACGCCATTAATAAATACAGATTTGTTCCTTTAACTGAGGGTATTCTTCCTAGATAGTTCTTCTCCGCGACTTCTAGGAACCATACACGTTGTGCAATGCCGACCGAGACCAGAAGTTTGTCTATACGATTTAGATAAGGATTGTGGATCCCTTCAGAAATCCACCAGTGTAATACACACTCATTATTCGATGGCCACCTGTTCTAGACCTCCGGGGATAGAACAGCAGACCTCCAACCACTAGTAACTCATCCAACCAGGGAGAGACGGTACTCTTGAGTTATATGCCTACCAGAGCACCTAGGTGCTGGTGGGGGTATTTGCTCGTGAGTTACAGCCTGACCTTGGTTGCGACCTACACCCAGTTGTGGCAGGAAGGCGGACCATATGGCTCAACGCTTCTGGTTCGCCCGCTGTTGGCGGGGGGAGGGGGCTTCTGGAACACCGAGCTCGTGCCGACAGCCACTGCTGGCAGAACACTAAGATAGGAATTGGTCTCGCATCCATGGTGCACAGCCTTTACTGTTCAGCTACGTCATAACTTCTATGCCTTTTGTGAAAAGACATGGCTTAAGAGAGAGAAGAGAGCAAATGATAGCCTACCTTGCTGCCAAGCAGCGGTCTGTATAAGCCCCTCCTACTTTGAGTAGGCAAGTAGAACGAGAGAGCGCCGCTTTAACATGACTATTAGAGAGACTGACCTCTCCCATATATAAGTACAGTGGTTTTCAGCCACATATACGTATTCACCGAGAGTACCATCCCGTATTGCATGGACTAGTAGACAAGACCGAGGTGAGACATGGGTTTTCCAGCCCCTTGTTCTGGAGTCCGGAAGCAGCTGCCTGGAATCTACGATACAGTGTTGGCCAGCACAGTATCAACGATCTACAGCCAGCGGTCTACACCACCAGTTACAGCCAGCAGACACCAGCAGCACTACCTCCTGCCGAAGAATACATTAGTACATCAGGTATTCCCGACACATCCCACCACACGATTATCGCCGTGATCAAATCCACAGTGGGAAATAGTGTAAGCCAGATAGGTATCCGCAAACCTATCGCCAGGCCGACTATAGAGAACTTTTTACCTAGCCACCAACCTACGTGCCCCGTCAAGGTAACTGGCATTATGAGGAAACTGGACCAATAGACCCTTAAAACCGCGTGTTTGGTCTAATGCAACACAAAGGCACGACGATCGAGCCAACTACTACTTAACCTGGCACACATCAAGCTACAAAGTAATATGTATATTAATTTTGGTTTAATCGAAGAAAAAAAAAACAAAAATGATTTGGGTCGAAATGTACCCCAGCACAGTAGCAGGGTTAATTGTAGGTTCGTTTCACCACGCTAGTCATGTGGTCCGGCACTCTTTAATTAATATCATCTAACACAGGGAAAGAAAACGGGAGATAACATTTGGCTGTGTTTACTTTAGACTCTCCTATTGGGGGATCATAGCACTTCACCACAATAAACAAATTAACACTAGTTTACTCTTGGCGATGCTGGTCTTTCGGGTCACAGGATGGATCGTTTACCCATTCAGCATGAATGACATCAGGACCCATGCACTTCATGCATGGCCGTGCGTGGCTGGTGCATGAGCGAGCAAAGGGCAGCGAGGGCAATTTCACACATTTAAACTTAATACATACATCTTGCCACATTTCTACATAAAGTTTTGTAACATTTTTAATATCCTGAACATTGTGGGTAAATTAAGATATAGACTCGATAAAAACAAATCCATATTAATATACACCTACTTGCTCTCTACACTGTGGTTCTTTTCTTCAAAAGTCACAAAGTGTTTTTGTTTGGAGGCGATATCATGAAAAGTGGTCAAGACATGCCCAAAATCATTTATCATGTAAATACCTAGTGCTTTTGCTTGGCCAGTTCTGCACTAGGCAGTGCCCTTTACTTCTCTTCTTCCCTTCTAACACTTTACCCTTCAAGCTACCTCCTGAATGCCAGACCCCCAGGAGAAAAAGACCCAAGACCATGAAGACTCCTAGAGGGCCACCATGGTTGCATCCAAGAGTACGGAGACAATATAACAATGCAAGGCAAATATATGTTGAAACGAAGAGGGAATGACATGTGATGTACCAAGTACACACAACCATTCCTAGTCAAAGCGATGTGCTTCCCAAACCAACAATTGGAAGTGGACATAGCCCAAAGCAGGCAATTCTACCAACCATAAGAATCTTTGTAGAGGTGACCCCTCGAAAGCAGACTTCGTCTAACTCGTGGCATGGCGACGCCCAAACGAACATCATGCAGACAGAAGCAAGTATGAAACCATACCTGCGTAGCAGGCATTTCCAACTAACAACTGCCACCCCTTGGTGGCAGGCAAATGTGCATCGTTGTGCACAGCCACTACAGAGTGGACAAGAATAGCCGGTAGCCCCTGACGTCAGAAGGCCAGCACTTAGGCATAGCACATGGACATACATATTTGGATACCTGCACTGTTTTGTCATATCTCACACAAGGTCTCATCCTGAGAAGTGCTTCCCACCCCACCGTGGATAGAAACTCTACAACTGTGTCATCAGCTGCCAGCCTTCCTTCAGATTCTTCTTTGTTCACCAACATCCATGGAGACACCCTCATCATCTGACACTAGCCAGTGCAATCCAGAATCCAAACCATGCTATCTATCAAAGCTTGTTCAGGGCACCTGCAGTGTACAATCAGCATTCGCCGCTAGTAACTCACTCACACACGCACACACACACACACTCTTGCCCCCCCCCACACACACACAGTTACAGCAAGCTAAGCACCATTGATTCATGACATACCCCATGGTTTTCTTATTATTGTGTAATTTGTTTTGTGTGTACGAATATCAACTATCAAGGTGACGCAGTTCGCGGCTAGTAGTCTAGCCTTGTCGACCTACATGCACTATCTAGTGGTCCAGGTAAGAACTTCCTGCGGTAGAGGGTTGGCCATGCGACGCACTGCCTGAGGCTTTCACCACCAGCCCTGCTGCAAAGTGAATCAGTTCAACGTCTATTGGTGCCACAAGGCGTAACTTTTTATACAGTATGCAAATTACAGTGCTGCACGTAGCAGAATTTGCCCAATATTAAAGTAACGCCCAATAAATGAATGTGATGCGATCCTGTTTAAAGTTACCTAGCAGTGAAGTGAAGGTGCAATGTACCAATCAGGTGATCCCGTGGCTCTCAGCCACCCTAAATTATTATGCAAAAGTGCTTAGTGCTTCATGATCACAAAAATAAGGGGACTTCAGGACCAGCAGTGAGTCCTTTTATAAAATTATTTACAGCTCACAGGAAGACTTAAATTGCAATAGTTATTTTAAATATAAAAATTAGTAACCTAATTTTTATACATTGTATTGGTGTTCTATTCAAGTGTCGAGCATGATGTGCCAAATATGTGTTTCATCCAGTGTTATGTTATCATCCATATATAATTTTTAACTGGGGACATTTTTGTTATGGTGCAGCATCAGTTAAAGGCATCACCCTTGCCACGTCAACCCTTTTAGTCTTAGTTCAACGAGTGTCAGGGCAGGTCTTCTCCATGCAACTCTGAGGTGAAGCATCTTGGCACTCATCATGTAATTCACAAAAGACTTTAATTTTTCTGGAACGCTTTTATCTCTCTCGTGCACCTCCGAGTGTACCTCCCATCCGAAGCAGACTCAGGGCCCCTCCGGCATAATTAGTACTTAAATATTTTCACTATGTCTACAACATTTAAGCAGCTTAAGCCTATGTGGGGCTTTGTGCCATACACCTGCTTACATTTTAAATTCTTTACCATCACATCACTGGTGTTAAATAATCACCAATTTTATTGAAGGGATGTGTTTGCATACATTTATTCTTGCTTGTCGAGGAGGATTTAGGCCGACAGACCTCGACGGACCTTATATCTGCCAAATACCTGCCATGTGTTTATGACCATGTAAGTTTTTGAGTGTTGGATGTGTATTTGTTTAGAAGTGTATCGCAGTGTTTGGTAATACATGTTAGGAAGCCAGAATATCCCAGCTCGTGTCGTAAATATTACAGTTTATGCAAGGATATGTCACTCTCATCACATCATTGAATTCAGATGCCAAGGGACACAGGGTTATTTAGCCCGGGCTTTTGAACCATGGTCCAAAGGAGGGGAGTGTACCCTTTCTGACATGCGTCATGTGTTACTTAAAACTTACATCTATTCCAGCAATTAAAATATGATTTACATAATTAAATTACCCTTAAAACACTTGTCACTTAGCATACAAATTAAATTAGTATTAAAACAATTAGAAAATAAACAGGACATTCCGACATCAGATTTGTACATAACAAAAACCCAATGGAATTCTCAAATCCACAACAAAATTATTACATATAATTACAAATCTAGTTCTTTCTATCATTCCTATAAAATTCCTCCCATGTATATATTAAAAAATATATCCTCATTTAACAAATTGAAATACTATGGTTCACTACCACCATTATACTAAAATCATTTTAATTAAAATCGTCAAAAAGACCATAAATAAAAAAAAAGCACTGACACAAACTTGTCAAAACTATTCGAAAATATATCATTACACGTTAAATATTAAAATCATTTATATATACTCATCAAAAAGAAAAAAAACAAAGAAAAACCTTGACATAACTTGTCAATCATATACGAAAATAATAATACACATTAAAAATCATTTAAAATTTAAAATCGTAATCACAAAAAAGAAAAACACATAGGTATTAAAACTTAACCCTAAAATCTAATACTTAAGACTACGCCCATTATGGACCGAATAGAGGTACCACTATTCCAATACCATCTCACTACTCCCTCTCGAGTACATAAAACTTGCATATATTTCCAATGAACTTCTCAAAACACTGTGCCCCATTTGTCACCGCTCCTGGAGCACAACCTGATGCTCATGCTTACCTCCAACAAAACAGGACACTAAGAATTGGGAAGAACAAGTAATATATTTCCATACAAATAGCAGAGCAGGAAGTCTAATGTAATTTGCTGGCAATTCATCGTCCTAAAAAAAACACGCATGGGACATAGGAAAGAAACCACCTACTACAAAGCATAACACCTAAATAACTTCCTTGAAATTGGATTCTTTAATAAACTTCCAGTACAAAGAACATTAATTAATATTTTTCCCTTTTCTCACAGGAACGAAAACACCCTAAACTTCCATAAAATAACTTTTTTTTCATAAAAATGGGCTAATTACCTTTTCAACTTTAAATACAGAACCAAGCCTCTTTACAAAATAGTATTTCCAATAATAATTTACCTAAAAATTACATTAAATACATGTCTCTCCATAATCTTAACTCTTCAGAGAAAATTCAATACAAATTGCAACCAATGTTCCTCTCACCATGCAGGGTGGTTCCCTTCGTTCTCTTTTCTTTTATTTTCGCAAGGCGCCGCTGGAGTGAGAAGTTTAAAGAATTACTTAATCTTTTCACGAAAAATCGCTAACCTTGCAAAATCCCATAATAGACTTGCCCAACCCACAACACACGCACCAGTCTTTGCTCACCACAACACCTTTTATTCTAACCCTCAGGCCGAGGATATTGTCCTCGCCAAAGATATTGGCTGCCCTTGGATCCAGCAACACACCATCAAGGGAACAAGGGATATTGTCCCAACCAGTGCACTAGCTGCTCCCCTGCACATTCAAACAAGCACCCAAGAGAAAACAGAGAGAAACGAGGATAATCTCCCCACCACTAGGGCTTTCTTCTCCTTCTCCCGCATTCACCAAAGCACACACAACAACACACTCACTGGCCCACCCTACAAGTTCCTTTTTCCCTAACAAAAATACCAAGCCAGTTTTTCTCCAAAACATCCCGACTGGTAGATGGAGCTTCCTGAAGTCTTCTTCATAAAGTAGCTTGAACACAATTCCCGAATATGCTTAGTCCCTCTACTAAACTATCTTGCGGAAATTTAAAGAAAATTCCATACCAGTCCTTTCCGTCTCCTAGGAAACTTCAATGCACACAAAGGTTACTTCATTATCACTCGCCGATGGGCATTCCCACAACCAAAGTATCATAATGCCCCTTTTTCATCAAGCAAAACTCAAGGCACCTAGACAGTCTTAGAGAATCCAGCATTAACTAAGTCCTCATACCTTAAGTTGCACGAACTCCCTAAAGCATTCCCCAAAACTATACACCACCATCTTCGGGAAAAAGTTTAAGTTCCAAAAACCATTCTACGCAAAACAAAAAAAACTAAGTTCAATTCTTTCTTGAAAAAGTTCAAAGTCCCACACACCGCTTGCAAAATTTAAAGTCCGAATAACTCGCTACCTTGAAAAAAACTAAGTTCCAAAATCATCTGCAAAATTTCAAAATCCGAATCGGTCACCACCTGGGAAAATTTTAAGTTCAAACTCTTTCGCAAAAAACTTCAAAGTCCAAATTCATCATTACCTTAGGAATTATTTCAAGTTTCGGACTCCTCTCCAGATTTTTTCAAAGTTCAACTCACTAATTATCTGAGAATTGTTCTAAGTCCGAAACTCCTACAAAAATTTTTCAAAGCTCGAACTACTAGTGGGCCAGAGTCTAAGTCCGCAACAGGTGATATTATTTTTGAAGCTTTTACTAGATGCAGCATGCTTAATTTCTCCACAGCTGAAGATCACTCTTATGGTGGCTCCACACTCCACTAAGGCACCCACGCTCCGATTGGGACGAGTCTGGCTAGACAGCTCGCGCACCATCCTAAATACTCACTCACTATCCCCACTCTCGTCCCACCCCTACTACCGCGACTCACTCCAGCGCCGTCTATACGACGCGTGCCCTCTTTACTGTCGAGGTGCTATCTATGAAAATGAGCCTTTCTCGATAGGCAGGTAGCGCAAACTCCTGTAGGCCGAATCACCCAGCAACTTCACCTGTGCGGCCTCCGATGCCATCCGCCACTCGTCTAGACTAGGCAGGCAGCTTACCCCCAGGCGACCAGGCATACTTATATTGCAACAGAATTCTCTCTTACACATCTAACACCAGTTGTGACTGGCATCCCGTCAAAACACTCAGACTTAATCTTCTATATAGATCTTTTGACCCTATCCCAACATCTTCCAGCTTCTTCATTGTCTTTCTAGGAACTACTCCCCTCACCACCTAAGTGACCGTGACAACTCCCCCATATCGTTTTCAATCAAACAGTTTACCTACTTCATCCTCCAACACCTGGTACTTCTCCACATTCTTTCGACTGGTTTCTAATAAGCTGTCGCCTTTCTCATATCTAACTGTATCTTCCACCACAAACACCTCCCTGTTAGTAGCCAGAACTAGGTCTGGTTTGCAACTATTCACGGCCACTTCGAGGGTAGGTTTCTCCACAACAATTCCCTCTTTCCTCCGTTCAGTCTATTCCTGGGCTAAAGTCTTGCACTTCGTTGTGCATACAAATTCGTGCATCCTTGGCACGTGGGTACGCACCTTAGATGTGCCCTGTCATTTCAGGACCGCTGCCACAGTGCCTGCATTCAACACCTCCACCCTTATATCTCTCTAATGTTATATTATTGTTCATCAGGCTAGTCCTTAACTTTACAGCCTCAGTGAATCTCCAGGTCCTCAAGGACTCTGGTTCATATATCCATTTACTTGATTCCGGATTTCCCCCGAGAAACCTTAATATATATCACCCTGTACACCCTGCTGCTCCCACTGAAGCCTTATCCATTCCCTCAAATCCTTCTTATATTTTTCAACAGTCTTATCTAAGCCACCAATAATCTGATATTCCACTCTCGCCCATCTAATAACTGGATCGTCAAGATTCTTCATTTTACCAAACTGCTTAATCCAAGAGTGTGTGACGGTGTGCTGGTACTTGTGAATCCCCAGCCCACTGTCCCTCTTCACCATAAACAAAAATCCATCTGATGTCTGCATTGGTATATTTAATATTCTCTTAAGCCACCTTTTGACAACACCATCAGTTTTCTCAAAAAACTTTTTACTGACCCCTGCAGAACGAGGGAGTACAAAAATCTGGGCATTCAGTTGACCTGTACTAGTTCCTGCTTCTGGTATGGCTTCAATGGGGCCATACACAACTGTTCCAACTCCTCTTCAATCTGTTTCAAAAATGTATTATCCCTACCACCATCAAACCTGTGTTCAATTCCTAGGTATTCTAAATATTCAGCACCTTTTTTAGTCAACAAATGGGACTCACCTAGGCTAAACTTTGTCAGCAGAAATGTTCATGTCTTCCCCTTGACTACCAAGTGACTGGTGCTACACTTATGAGCTGACAGCTCCATCCCGAGGCCAGACAAAAACGACTGAACTTCAACATTTGATCCATCACCTTAACCTCATCCGAAAACAAAATCAAATCGCCTGCAAACATTAACATCGAAACGTGATCATCCCCTATTTTCATTCCTTTACATTTCTCCAACTCCTTCATCAATGGGATGATTGCCAAATTAAATAACAGGGGGGGAAGAGTATCTCCCTGTTTTACTCCCCTTCTAATGTCTATCCTAAACTTCTCATCATTCATCTCTATCTCCATGAAGCTTCTCTCATCACACATCCCCTGAATGGCCCTGATAAATATCCCAGGGACACTATGTTGTTCCAATCACTTTATTATTATTCCATGAGGCACTGTGTCGAACACTTTCCTAATGTCCAGCTGAATAACCACTCCACCCCTCACAACCCCCTTTTTTTCTCCTCTTGATTAACTGTTGAAGAATAATCACATTATTGAAACACCCTGCCTCATTCCTGAACCCCTTCTGTCTCTTGCTCAGCTCAATACTCTTATCTATCCTCTTGTACAGTAAACCACTATACAACCTATTCAGTATACATCCAACAGTAATTGGTCCAAGATCTTCGGTACTACTACACTCACCTTTACTCTTCGGTATCAATACTGTTCTATTACCCTCCCATGCATCAGGGAAAATCTGTAACTTTAAATTGATGTTAAATAGAAGAACAATCATCCATACTACACCTCATTTGAACAAATGTGTTCTTCTTATGCCATCTGGCCCTGGTGCCCCTTTCGGATTCATCCTATTGCTTTTGTTTACAAATTCATCAATAGTGATAGGCATAATATCCATCAGGTCCCATTCCTCCCTTTTCTTGCTAACTCCTCCTTATCTTGTAATTTTGTCCCCCAAATACCCATGAAGAATCCACTCACTTCCTCTTTACTAACCCCTTTATCTTTCCTCACTTCTCCTGGGGGACCTAGCAAACAATCTCTGGGCTTCCCTGAATACCCTTGCCTACTCCTTACCACCCTTTGACCTAGTTCTCCCTTTAAATCTCATCTTACTCTTAAAATCAACTTTCTTACCTCCTTCATTCTTCACCAATTCTTTGCTAAATCTAACAAGCCAATCATTAATCCTTTCTTTCACCTGTTCACCATTCCCTAACCATCCTATCTCAATTAGTTCTTCTCTCAAATCCAAGATGGTACTCTCCATCTTCTTCCTGAGCTTTCCTTCTATGGGCTTACTCAATCTACTAATAGCTTCATCAAACATATCCAACCAATCCCCGTAATTACTATCCTCTCTTCCCTCACCCCTACATCTGTCTCACTTTCCTCTTCCCCTTCAAACTCACTCTGATTTCCCTCCCCATTACCTTCCCAATTACTAACCACATCATCCCCCATTTCTTTTTTCCACCATTATCTCATCCTCCTTCCGTCCATCCTTATCTTCTCCACTCTCTACACTATTATTTCCTATTAAGCACTCCTCCTCAACATTATCCTCTCCCAGGTCCTCCAGACTTTTATCAAGAAAGATCCCTGTCCTACTCCTATTCCAATATCTCCTTCCTACATTCTTCCTCGGCTTACTCCTACCCCTATCCCTCAAAGTTAGTCCCGCCTTATTTGTTCCCATACTCTCAAACACTCTCCCCACATCAACCTCAATCTCACCTAAACTCTCCCGACGAACTTCATTCCCCTCTGGTGATTATCTGTTTCCTGGTGCATATCTCCCTCCTTCCCTGCCAAAATTCAACCTTCTATTACCATCCTCTTCACTCATCATAATCTCTGGTTCCAGTATTTCCATTAATGGCACATTAACCCCCGCTCTTCCTTCTCATAACTCGAACTCTAACACTCCAAATAATGGTCCATTAACCTGTCCCCACCATTTGCTACCACCAATTCCTGTATTTCCCTTAATGTCCCATTAAGACCCACTCTCTCTTCCCCCACCTCTGGTTCCCACTTCTCCATTAATAGCACATTACCTCATACACTACCTTCCCCTGACGAACCTATCATTCCTCTTTCTATTAATACAACCACTTTAAATGTATTTCCTCTAATCCTCTCCACTCCTCCTCCTTCAAGGTTCCCATTGACTCCCCAAACTACTATTCACCTCCTCCTTCCTAACCCTACTACCATCATCTCCCATCACTTCTACGTCCCTCACAATAATATCCAATCCCCTTATTCCCTCCTGTTCTCCCTCCATCTCAATCACCTCACTTACCTCATTCCCTTCATTTCTATCACCAAACTACTAACCCCACCCTGCACTACCTCTCCCTCTTCCTCCTCCCTCGCCACTTCTACTTCTACCCCACTACTTCCTCCTCTTCCTGTATTCCTTCCTGCTCCCCCTCCCTCATCATTTCCTCGCCTCCCTTTACCTCATCTACCTCACATAACATTACTGACCCTCCAAAAACCTACATTTTCCCTGCCAACTTCCTAACTAGAAGGACACCATCCAAACTCACCATTGCTAATTAACTCCCTCTAACATTCTTGGTTGTAGCCAACTTTATCCCTACTTCTACATCCTCCTCCAACCTCATACAACCTCTACTTTCCGTTTCTCTCGCTTTCCTTGACCAACCTAATCTACTTTCCTTGCCCCCTCCCCTTTCTAGACTCTTCCTCTTCACCAATCCCAATTTCCTTCTTTTCTCACAAATTTGCCTGTTCGTATACCATGGCTATACATTCATTTATATTGTAATTCATCCTATACTTATTGTTAAACTCCCTCAACAATTTTACGGGCCTTGGTTGCTGGACCAGGAGGGAGCATGAGGTTATGTGGATCGGATGTACGTTTTGATAGGTTTTTACAAGGGGAGCACCAGTCCGCTCAGCGAACATGATGATGAGGATGAGACACGGCCAAAAATAAGTAATCACATGATTTCGTTGCCACACTATGTATTTATGAGAATCCCAACAGGGCACTTACATGTTACAATTTTCCACTAGGCTCGGCGAGCTCCTATGCAGATAAAATAAGCACGATGCTATACAATGGTTTACAGGTACATTACGTCCCCGGTGTGTACAAACACCGGGGTTGTGGTATTGTACTCTCTCCAGGCTAAAGAAATGAAAACAAAAGTTCCTGCAATTAATAAATGACTATAGCACCTTACACGATTAGTTAAAAATGATGCAGGCCCGGAGAGGCCCGATATGTCGACCGTCTCACTGAGTGCCGAAGACGCTACTAACTTGGCTTTGTGCCGAGCTCTCCTATTGGCCGAGCACTGGCGTGTGA
Organism: Dryococelus australis; assembly: GCA_029891345.1. NCBI lineage: Eukaryota > Metazoa > Arthropoda > Insecta > Phasmatodea > Phasmatidae > Dryococelus > Dryococelus australis. The sequence goes on from CM057009.1 coordinate 150,318,881, forward strand.
TCATGAAAAATACATGAAAATTACAAATTAATTATAATAAATTAAATGGTGACTGAATGTGTGGACTGATGAAGATGGAACACAAGAATTATACTTTTGAATAATTAATAAAAATATATAAAAGAAAATTAAAACATAACTTAAACAGTAGTTAGCCACGTTGTTGACGTGGGCTGTTTCCTTGAAGTCTAACCTAAAAATATATGATTTACACTGGCCCAATGTGGCCGTAATAAAATTCATTTCACTTAACTTATTAAGTGTGTGCAGGCAAGGAAACAGGTAATTTATTATGTACAAATTAAATCTGACATAAACACTCCTATAATAAAAACAACAACTTTTGGGGTTAGCTTGGTGGCGCAGTGGTGCTAAGTCATACGTCAGCATAGCCATGGGTCCACCCTAACCTCAAACTCCTGTCCACTTACTGACCCGCTACTGACCGATACTGATCTACATGAAAATAAAATATATAATTACCAAAATGCTCTTGTGATGTCAATAAATAATATAATAAATTATCCTAGTCCTTATGGGTGAATGCTAACACATGTCTATATTTTTTAATGTGAACTGCGCTGTGGTGAGTGTCTGTTGACATATCTTTAGTACTATGTATAAAAGTTAAGAATCCCTCAATTAGCTCTGGGATGGTAAATATAACACTTATTAACCTAACAATTTAATCCTAACACACATATATGCCCTTGAAACATAACATTAATAAATAACAAGACAAACATGTATGTCACATGACCTGTTACGATGGCCATGTAATATGTAGCACAACTTACACTTTACAAATATAAACAAACAAAGCATGTGACACTACAATACAAAATTAACACATCTGCTGCACTGCACAACACGATCTAACAAAACATATACAAACCATTCCAACAAAAAGTATACTTATCCTAACACAAGTCACGCAATGATGCGACGCACAGACACACTACACACATACATGTGGAACACTGGCTTGGGATCTTGTATCACTAACGTGGTGGTGTAGAGTTGTGGAAGCTGATGAGGAAAGAAATGTGCAACGACTTAAGGTGGGAACATGTGGGACACGTCAAATTCCACATCCTCCTGAATCCAGTCACTCGACCTACCAGGTGACTCCTTAGGGGAGTTATCTTGTCCAATCTCTACCTATGCCTGACCTCGGGATGAACCACCCAATCATGCGTCTCCAAGGCCCTATCTGTATTCCACCTCATCCCACACCCACACTCCTTCTCTTTCGTAGGGGTATTTTTGATGACACATTTTGCATGGTGTACTGCAACTGCCTGATACTTGATAAACATTAGCTTGAACTTCTCACAGTTAAATTTCACACTTGTTCCCCTATGGTGACCTGAGAAGTGTGTTAAAAAAATTATTGTAATAAAGGACATCCTGCATCATCAAAGGGGAAATTCACCACAACCTCCCCTCCTATCTTCTTGGCTATAGGAATAAAAAATAATGCACGATACACCAGGGTTAAGAATTTTCTTTCCTTAGTGGCCCCTAAATTCAACCCTTACAATCTAGTCTTATCAATAAAACAATACACAAACACAACTGACACTGGGTTGGGTGTCTCCATGGTGTGGACAAACGAAAAGTAGCATTTTATTGGAAAATGTGGTAAATAGGTTAGGTATTGCCAAATGCCAGGAATCGCCAGAGGCAGTGCCGAAGTTGGAGAGCTGACTCTGGTTAATACTCTGGGTCGAGCCGCCGATGACCAATGCTTGCCTTTCCTGCTCCTTGTGGAATAATTAATAAAATAGTTACATAAATCTTCGTGGGCTCTTTTTGTGGACCACACACCACCTGGATTAAATATGTTGACTCGAAAACATTGCATACAGAACAGTCTTGGAATAAACATGTAAAGAGGCACTTCAGAAATGGCAGGAAATGAGGATCCTGTGACCTTATGCGCCCTAAGGCATAGACGGAATTATACACGCTCAGTTCCAGTGACGTTATTTATTCGTCCATGACTCTACACACTTTCCATGAAAGTAACTTACATTTGGTATCGAACTTCACTGGTCGGTAGCAGTAAAACAGACAAAAGCCACATGGGCTACACAGTGGTTACGTGAAAAGTAAACTCCTGGTGGCGATGAAAACCAACCGGGAGAGGAGGGGTGAAGTCCCGGGTGGTTAAACATAAAAAGGTTCCGAGATATTAAAGTCTATTACAATTAGAATGATCAGAAACTAAGATTGAATACCACCTAGGTAAGCGCGACTCGAGACACAATGGCACGACTCACCCCTCCAGTTGCCGAGCGATGACTGACTTGGCACGAGGACACAAGGGCCGGCATTGGCAGGCCCGCGCACCACATGGCACTACTTTCTGATACACAGTACCATGAAACTTACTTTGGGTCAAGCTCAGGTGTAGGGGTCACACAATAAATTCAAATATATTGCAAGGAATATAATAAATCTTTAATACATGTTAATGGATGAGGCGGTGGTGATATACATGAAATGTAAGCAAACAACAGAGAGAACACTCATGAAAACATGTATGCCGCAAGAATGGCTATAATCTGCATGCCCTTCTCAGTCTCGCAATAAGCTTGCATATTGTGTGAACCCTTAAGTAATTATATTATGTTTTCCACCAATTTGGCGCTACTTATATATCCCTCCGCCATGCAGAGTCGGTGGCTGGCTGTACACACATACACAATGTTACACTAAACTTCCCCCCACCCCCTGCTATACAAGACTTGTACTACTCTACCTTGCACTGCCCTACACTACTTGACACACATCACCGACATTGCACGCTGATGCGCTCTGCGTAGAACATGTGTCTTGTCTGTGCAGGTCCCGCGCTTCTGGGGGTAAACGGTCTAGGGAGGAATCGTGGATGGCATCACAACATAAACAATATATATGATAGTACCGAAAACCAATACTTACTTCTTTACAGAAAAACAAAATGGCCAAGAACATACAATTTAAACAAAGCAAAGAATGTGATACTATAAATGTGATTATCTTTGTTTTTGATTCAAGTAGGAATATCTCAGTGAATATCTTTTTAACTTTATAAATGCAAATTATTCCAATACAAAACTTAGTCTTGTTGGGAGATAAATAACGGTCTTCTATCGTAGTTAACTTCAATTAGAATTTCTGAAAATTCTTGTATGTTTGGTAGATGTCAGAATAATCAGGTTAATATAAAAAATTATTTACTTTTTTTTAATGTAGACTAATATTTGCATGTTGGTTTTCGAAGCATATCTGTGAATAGTGTGAATTGAGTAAATGCAAGGGTTTTAATAATTTTTTAAAATAATATTATTATTATGTAATAATTAGCAACGATTTAATTCGGAAAACTATTTAATTACAATATATTTTAATTTAATATATATGTAAAGATATTATATTGTAAATGCAAAGGCGAGTTTTTGTGTAGTCTTCCCAGTCAAAGTGCTTACCTGCATCTTTACCGCTCTCTGCAAGTCTGTTGTTCTCCCTTCCAGAGATGAGGATAGACTGACGGAGGACTGGGTCAGTGGGGATAGGTAGTTCTTTGTTGGTAGACGAGCTGTGATCGCTTGGTATAAGTTTGATGATCGTTTGCATAAGTAGCAGACAGACTGAGATAGGTAATGGAAAGGCACATTATTTAAAAGTCTGCTGTGTGTAGTGTGTTTGATAATATCATGGTAGGTATATAAGTTATGCATAATATCAAACATAGATTAGTCGGACTTTAGCTTTGGTTATAATAAGATGTGTACTTATGGTGAAATGAATCATGTTAGTTATTAAATATGTAAATACTACTACTTATAAGTATCCTTGATGGGTAATGAAGCAAGGAGTAAATTATTAATCCTACAGTTGTCTTCCATCCTCGTTCATTGTGTTTCATTGGTTGAAGGGTAGTTAGTTTCAGCTCATTATGCACATATTGCATTTGGATATTCAAAATGACAATACTGTAGATAATTTACTTCATATGCGATTAAATAAAAATCTAATTATCCTGTGTGTTTCTTGAATCAATTTCTAGATACTACTTGTGTGTAAATACTCTCTCTAGGTAATCATTATCTGTTATGCGAATGCATATATATTTACTCTTGGTGGGTTGTGAGGTGAGTGTTCAACTCTCCCGACGTAAGCCTATACTGCTTCACATAGCCTAACACTCGAGAAAAAATTTATTTATAAGATTTTTCGAGATATCGTTTAGGTGTTTTAACTATCAAAAGGCTAACCTACACAGATAACAATTACAACATTCTTCGGAAGCGTGCGAGAACTTGGCTGTCATACACAACAGTCATCCTAGTATAAATATAAAAGGTAAAGTTTGACATGTTCCTGATCTCCACGTATCCCTTTTGCCCGTTGGTTCTATCCCTAATGCATCAACCACACAGCAACACTCAACCAATCGACATTCGGTCGCAGTCTCGATCAGTGCAGGTCGACAAGAACGGCATTACTCTTTTCTTGCCGCCCTGTAACTCGTGGCCATTGGTCATAATATTTAACATTCACCACAAGAGGTAACTCTCGTGATGAATGGATATGTGACCTAAATGAGTGTGTCCCGTGAAGCCATGGCCTTAGACGCAACAGCCATTGGAGGGAACACTGGGGTAAGCTGTGTCGCTTATTCCCACGACTTTCCGATGTGCGCGATGTCGATGGGCCCCGTGGCCGAATCCGGGCTGCGATGTGGTTCCGAGTGGTTTCAAAAGACGAGGAATCAAATTCCCGCAGGAAGTGTGAAGTGGCGAGCGGTTCCCTAGAAGCATTAATTTATAGGAGCATTTTTAAACATAATTCATGGTGATTACACCATAACTCACTAGGGAAACCGCCTGCTCCAGCATAGAGAGTCGATAACATTCAATAGAAAACAGAGTGTAGCTTCGCCCTTAGTTACGAAATCCATGTGTCGTCACATCCATACAATTTCCTGAAATTAATTTCATAACGACACATGCCGATTCTAAAATGTTAATTATAAGAGTGTACATGTAATCAACTATCGAGAATCAGCCACCTGAGCCATCATTTCATTTAATATCACCCTTCAAGTGCAGTGACATACTCGTGACGTCACATTCTTAGACATATCTAGGGCTCCAGCGTTCAGAAGTATGTCACCAATGTGTTTTAGTTAAGGAATCTTAATTATGTACAACAACAATTTCACTTACAATGTTATTCATTAAGTTCAGTTTTTTTTCATGTTTTCATTTTGGCGCCGGATTGGCCGAACATGCGACGAAACCGACGCCACGTCGTTAGTCAGATTACAGCACTCCAGACAACCGACAGGGCAGACGGAAGGCTCTGCGTACCCCTCTCGGCAATTCAATATAGGCTGAATTTTTCTTCATATCCATAGTTAACCTAATTCAAGAACCTTTTTAGTACTTTTGTTTAGAGGGGAGGTCTCCCTGCATCCTGAAATAACATACCAGGACTTCACGCACGGGACACATTTCATGTAATAACAATCTAAGGCCCACTCCTTATTTTCCAGCAGTAGCGACCACTGGCAGGTCCAGAATTCCGGGTCCACTTAACAAAGGTACGCATTAATAAATGCAGTAATATTCCATTGTACTTTTATGGTAATAAAACAGTCATACCATAAGAAGATGTGTTTTATTGAATTTAACTCTCCTGAGCTCATCGGGTACTGCGCCCTAATAGCAGCCTTCAAATTTACAAGTGTATATCAGTGTGTTTTGCATTTATGTGGCCTGCCTCCCTTAAGCAGGGTAACTTCAGTGTTAATATAGCCATGCGAAGTGGCCGACAGCTTCGCCCACAGGCAATATTTTACCTTTACATAATATAACGGATAAATTCACTCAGCTCTCCTTCATATTGACCGCATATCCAGAGTCGCAGTAGGCTGTCGGCCTTACAACCCCCTTCAACAATAGTTCTCTGTACCGAATGTGGCGCCGGGCACATCATCAGTTCCTGTTCCCCACATGCTTTCAGGCGGGACACGAACACACCACCAGCACCTCTGGAGGCACAGCGCGTCAAGTTGCATACATGTTTTGTGTGGTTATGTAACAAAGCTTGTGTTTGGTATCGACCAACATGAGAAGTGGTAGTAATGCCTTTGGGTTTATTAGGTTCTAATATTTATATCAGTATGAAATCTTTCAATATTGCTTTTTAGTTAAAATTTCTTTACATATCACATTTGAGTGTATACCGATTTTGGATATATTTATTGCACATGGCTTATTTTAAGAAATGATGATGCACATGGTGTATCCATTGTTGGTAACAACGAAGTATGTATTTCTTAATACTTCTATAATTATGTTTACTGTCGCATGATTGTCTGTATTTGATGTCCTTGGGGTCCCCGGGCATGGCATAAAATGATGCTAGCTTCGGAGCACAGAGATGAATGGCGCATTTACTATCTTCGCACACAAAGCTGGATACTAGCCAGGAGGTTTCGTATGGTGAAAATTCGTTTCACTGTAGATGGAAATGTACATTCTCACAACACATTTCAAAGTATAACAAGCTGTAAATATCACCACACTCATTTTTTAAATTATACCATACTGCCCACAGTGTAAGCCTTCACACATGTAGTCGTAGCAAATGCTGGGGTTGTATATTATACATGGTGTCGACTTGGTGGTAGTAGGATCAGGAATCAAAAACACTTCATCTTCCTCGCTGTCTTCAGAAAATAGTTCATCACCATCTTATACAGGGCACATGGTGGGTGAGCAGGTCAGTGGCAAGAGAAAGTGTCGCTTATACTCTAAATAGACTGCCTCGGGGCAGGCATTGTGTGCTGTCCTCTACTGCACGGAGCTCCGTGCTATGTCTTGTGAAGTCTGCTCGAGTGTTCACTGCTACATGGGCTCACCATGCTGTGTGGTCAGCAGACGAGTATGTATATAATGTGGGAGCCAACGCAGCGCGTTAAATCATCAGGAATCAAACTATTTTACCCCGAAATCAAGCAATTTAAGCCCAAAATCAAGCAATTTAAGCTAAAAACAAGCAAATTTAAGCTAAAAATTATTTTTTTTTTTTCGTTTTCAAGCTACTTTTTCTACTTTCTCTAAAGCTCATTTGACATAAATTATCAACTCTCAAACACAAGCCAATTTAAACCAAGATCAAGCCAATTTAAGCTGAAAACCAGCAAATTTATGTCAAATATTGTATCGTTTTCGAGCTAATCTTCCTACTTTCTAGAAACCTCATTTGGCCTCAATTTTCATCGAAAATTAAGCAATTTTACCTCAAAACAAGCAAATTTTCACATATTATAGAAATGCCAATTTTGCAAGCAAGCAATCTAAATCAAACAAATTTAAGCTAAAATCAAGTAAATTGGGCAAAAAATCAAATGAATTATTATTTTATTATTATTTACATATTATATTCGAAGCTCTACTAATTTTTTAAAAACTTCTTCTATTTGCTCTAGATTTTCACCAAAGGCTTGATGTTCATATTTATCGTCAATGATTTCGAAGAGTAATAATTGTAAGTTTTGTAAATTTTAATGAAATTTGTGAACTATATTTTTAAGATCTTCAGATGCATTATCTAATCTATAGGAAGGTGGTCTGAACCATCACCACCTTTTAAAATGTTGGTCAAAATGCATGGAAACATAGATATTTTTTTTATAAAAAAAAATTATTAAGTAAAAAAAACTACTCATTTAGAATTATGAAAATTATCTTTCATTTAATCAAATAAATCATCTATATATCTAAAATTGTGTAAAAGTTTCGAAAGGAACGAATTAACTGTAAGTCTAAAAAATTGTATTAAAATATTGAAACATTTTTGTTTCTTCCATTTATTAATGTTAAAATTTATATATCTTTGGTAATTCCTTCTTTCAAATAATCAAAAGTTAGAGTTCTTTTACTAATTAAAACAATATTACAAATGGTACCTGCTTCAACAGTGATATTAAAATCAACACCATTTTTTTATGTTTGTTTTTCCTTTAACTACAGTAGTTTTTCTGTGCATACAGTCTATAAATATAACAGTCTTCGCCCCCAAAATGAATAGTAATTAATATAACCATCAAAGTTTATGGTTAGTTTATAATAAAGTTAATTTTATTTCTATAGCTGGTATCTAGTTTGGTTTTTTAATTTCTAAAATAATTATGAGCAAGAAATTGTTTAAGACAAACACAGTTTTCAATGTTTATATTCCAGTTTCTTTAGGAAAAATTTAATTTGTACCATTTTTAGCATGAATCTTTCTTACACTACAATGATCATCATAGTAGCATATTTATTCTGTTCAGTACGATTTCTTCTATTAAGTTGAAAACATACAATTACAAAATTGGGCATATCAAATTTTAAATTATTAAAGTGATATTTGTTATCAAAGTTAAAAACAGTTGATCCAACAGGAACTAATTTTTCTAAAAATTGCCAATAATCAAAACTAATAGATATTTTTGGTTTTTTATATATGTTTTCTTTAATTGCAATGGCTGTGTTAGATTCGTATTTAACAATAGGCTACATAAGTTCTAATTTATGAGTAACAATTTTGCCAGGATCAGGACAATGTTTCGTAACTTTATCTCCTTTATCTAAAGTTTCATAAAAAAAATAACAGTTGTTATATTAATTATGACAAAAAGGAATTTTATAACCACCTTTCCAATAAATCTAATTTTTATCACGAATAAAACCAAACAAATATCTCAGCAGATATATTATTTCATTTTTTAAATCACTAGAAGCAGTTTTAACATAATGTTATATGACTAGAAACAGATTTATCTCGATATAGATTATCAACACCAATAAATTCTAAATAATTGTGTACACTTGGTAATCTTAATAAAGCATTCATCATTGTTGATGTTATACCTGGATTATCTACAGCTTCAATATTATTTCCATGATTTTGAAATTTCTACTCTAGGCAACTGAAAAGGAAAAAAGTTCGAACAAACACCAATAGTATCTCCTTTATCATATTTTGCTTCATCTCCAACTTTATCTCTCTTTAGTAAACTAAATTACTCATAAACATAAGTATCATTTGGAAAATAAAATCCAACACCTATAAGAATATCAAATTCAATTCTATTATTATAAACATTAAAATTCCCCCTGTTTTGATCAGTTGGGGGGAAAGTTTGTCTCTCAAAACTCTCAATACTTTTATAACTCATTTATAAAAAAATTAGTATATATATAATTTAATTATAAATGAATGGATCAAAGGGATTTTCTAGAGTTAAATTACTCATTGAATGATATAAAAAATATAGAAAGCACCATGATAAAGAATATGAAAAAATAAAAAAAGAGATGCCTTTAATTGCTGAATGACATAATATTGGCAAAAAATTTAAAAAGTAAGCAAAGAAAATAAATATTTAATAACAGCACTAATTCCTGTCGCAGTAAAAAATTAGGATTTTCCAACAACACCAGAATATCCTAATTTGGAAGAGCGAATGGGCATTTAACCCATAAAAAAATTGATGCAGCATGCATCTTATTCGACGTGACTATAAATCTCTGAAAAGAAATTTCAAAATGAATAAATGTTATTGATACTCAATATGGTTTATCTGCAGAAGAACAACATTTTTACATAGGTAATACACAAGTAAAGATAGACAATGATAAACTATCTGTCAAAAATAAATTTGTTAACAAAAGAAAAAAGATCATGAGGTTAATTTCACTGATAATGACTATGAAAACTACATGAAAATTGTTTTAGATACCAATGCTGCATTCCAAGAATATAACCCAAAAAAGAAAATAAACTCGATTAGAAGTTGGAAATACGAAAATATAATTAAACCAATTTATGATAACTATACAAGAGAATCACATTCAAGAACAGCTCCAAAGACACCAGAAAGAATGATTTCTCCAATAACTCATAGATCTGGAGAAGGTATTAAAAATACAATAATTTAACAAAAGAATATGTCTGGATGGATGATGTTAGAATAATGGTTTATAAATTATTAAGTATTAATGGCGAAGAAAATGCTGGAAATAAATATTATTACAATGAAAAAGTAAACATAATGAATATTCAAAACAATAAATTTTCTGATTTTGTTGTTAATAATCCAATCGGAATACCTTATCTTATAAGAGTTTTAAATGAAATTCCCCACTCATTTTGAAATTCTGAACATCATGGTAAAGGTATAATAAATTGGGCACTAAACAATTTAAATTGGCCCGAAATTAATTTGCCTGGTTATAATTATTGTGGCCTGCTTACAAAATTAAACGTAAGACAAGAAAGAGCCGACACAGGTATAAATAAATTAGATGAAGCTTGTAAATATCTCGATATTGCTTATAGAGGCCTCAAAGATTTAGAATCTAGACATGAGGCCGATAAAATTATACAAAAGAAGCAAAAGAAATTATGTTAGATAAAAACACACCTATTGGTGAAAAAAAATTGCTTATACTGCTGTTGCTTCAGCTATGTTTACAAAAAGAAAATTGGGTGGGGGAATTAAAATATTTTATGAATTATATATATTTGCTTGTAAATAAAGATAAAAAAAACTTAATTTTCGATACACCCATTTATCAATTAAGAGATTTGGGTATAGATAATTTTTTAACAAAATATCAACTTGAAAAAAAAATAAAAAATAAAAAGAGGATAAAGGTTTCTTATTAACTTTGACACTTCCAATACTCAAAAAAATATTAAAAGAAGAACAGGAAATGGTTTACATCATGGCAGAATAATATCACTTATATTTCCAATTTTAGTTGCACTTGGTGCTTTAGCTGGTGGAGCTACTGCAATTAAAATTCTCTTGAACAAACTAGACAAAATAAAAAAGAATTAGAAGAACAATAGAGACATAATTTGGCAATGGGAAATAAATCAGGAAGTGGTTTAGATGCAAAAAAGAAGGGGAGATAAAGAAAATTGAATATATACCCATTATCTAATATCGATATTGAAAAATATGTAAAATTACTAAATATTAAATATTTCAGAAATGTTTATATCATTAATGAATTACCAAAAAAATGCTCAATAGTGAATGTGTCGTGGTTAATTTCGACATTTCATCAAATCTTGGTGCTCATTGGGTTTATTATTTTTTTAAAATTATGTTTACTATTTTGATTCACTTGGAGGAAATATTTCTAGCAATTTAACTAATTACTTTAAAAACAGCAATGTTTATTTCAATGATGATAGGAATCAGAATTTATTTTCGAAAGACTATAAGTTTAATGATATAATTTCTTTGTTATGACAGATATATTTGGGAAACCATTAATCAAATCTTTAAATGCAATTTTTGACACTAATGCTTGTGCATTAAAATCATATATAGAATAACAATGCAATTCGGGTGTTACTGAGTTACAAAGTAAACTATGCACTTGCTTTGATTATACAAAATCTGATATCTTTTTTTTTTAGGTAATAGAGTTGTTAATATAGATGATCCTAGAGATGACAAAGACACAGTCAATAAAGGATTTCTAAAAAAAAATAGCTGTTTATGCTTCAAAGGAATATATACATTTACAATTCAGTAATACTGTTGCTGATTATATAAAACAAATAAATAATGCAAAGCAGGTATTAAAAAGTTTGTAGACTCGACATACAGTAATATTGATTCTGCTTACACATTAAAAAAGATGTAATTCAAAATACAATCTCATAGTTATCGCTTTACAAGATAATATTAGTAAGTTTTTGTTTACACAAACAATTATGTTTCTATTTAAAATCAAAGAATTAATAATATGACTGATCCTATGGATGGAAATGATGCTGTTAATAAAAGATTTTTCGATAAATAAATAGGTGATAAATTACAAAATTTAAACAAATCAATTTTTATTATTGTGATAAACTTATTAAATCGAAAGTTGAAAAAACAAAGAAGCTATTGTTAAAGAGTTAGATGTTAAGTTACGAAATTTAAACCAATCAGTTGAAAAATGAAAGGAAGAAAAATCATACATATATCTTATTTACCTGTAAGGATGGATAAAATTAGTAATTTTTTCACTTAGGTCGTAATATAATTTTCTTCAATTTTGATAGATTGTACTGTTTATTAAATAAACATTGCTAAGAATATTTTTTCTGATGCTGAGACTGTTATTAAGGGAACAACAAAAATGGATTACAGTAAGCCTTTTGATGTTTACAGAAATGATACTTTATCTTTTAAAATCAAAAAAGAAAAAATATCTATTCATAAAGTTGGGGTGAAAACTGCAATAGGAATATTCATAAAATATAAAGATTAATTATTTTTTTACTATTAAATGGAGAAAGTTACTAAAAAAATTAATATAAAAACTTAAAATACTGGAAATGAACAATTAGTTCAGAAAAGTAAATGTTCTAATAAGTCAACTTAAAACCTTCCCAATAACAGATGTTTTGTGAATTATAATATTTTGTGAAATAAAATATTTCAAATGCAACATATAAACACATTTTAATGCTCATTTAACATTTATAACATGCACTCAATGTTCTTTCGACGTCCATTCATTGTTTGTTCAATGCATATTTAGCCTATGGTGAGCTTTATTTTCTTCAAAAACTACAAAAGGTTTACATATATTTTAATTGTGCCAGGGACCTTTTTAAAAGGGTTTACAGAAATCTCCATCATGCCAGTGGCCCAAATTTTTCCAGCCTTATTTTATCATCTACAAAACTCAATTTGGAGAAACCCAATCACCTCTCCACTCAGTTGGCCTGTTTTTTAATTTTTAAGTGGAGAGGTGATCAAGTTTTTATAATTTTTTATAATTTTTTTATTTAGTTATTTTATGGTATTCCCAATTCATATATGAATGTCCTTCCACTGTATGAATCACTCTGCCCTATACATCTGATATACTATAGTATAGTATAGAGAGAATTTTTGGGTTGGAGATTAGGACATACCATTTATTTTGCATCAATACTCATATATTGAATATATGAGCAAGAGAAAGGTTATTTGGCTCAAATTTTGAATCATTTGGTGGTTATCTAATAGTGCAAATATGGGTGCCTAATATTCACATTATAAAATTATCTGCTCAGACCAGGATTCTAACCTATGACCTTCACATTTGAAATCAAATTCTTATTGCTGAGCCACCATGACAAGATGAATGAGGTGATAATTATAAGGTTTCATGTGGTGAGTTACTCTTACCACAAGTAGATAACTTCATATTGCAAGTTACACTGCCAACTGTAGCATGCTGCAACTAGATAACAACACTGTTGATATAAAATTCTTTCTGTGATGGCAAGAGTGCGCTGAAGTGCCTCTTCAGGAAGTATATAAAGAATTTTCATGTACAAGAGAAACTGGACAGAGTTACAATATAAAATGTCGGATTTGGTTTCTGTACTTACCACTGTTCATTTTTCTACTCAAATCTATTGTGATAAAACCATAATCTTCATTCCAACATTTTGCACAGATATCTTTAAATTTATCATAAGACATGTCCCCACCAACAAAATCAATACAAATAGGCTTTAGATTTGTATCATCTTGTCTAAATAGACAAAAAAATGTATTATCTTTTGCCAATTATTTAGGTATTTTTGAATATGTTTCAGATACATAAAATACACCTATATTTTGATGTCTTTCTCTAGTAAAATATTTGTGAATTATACTTTATTGTCAAAAATAACATAATCAAATAAAGTAAGAGATTTGTTTTCAAACTTCTTTAAAGGAATCATTTAATAATTATTATAAAAAATTATGCCATTTTTTTAACTTTTGTTTTTTTAAATCCCTCATCAAAATCATTTTCTATCAGAATATATTAGGGTTGATTCAAACTTTTTGAACAGATATACAATTTTATTCTTTCTAACTTATAAATAAAATTTATCATCAAATTAGTGTTTTCACCATTACTATGGCCAACTATTATTTTTCTAATGTCATCCGGCAATAGTTCTCCATTCCTTTTATTTTTAGAGCTTTCTTCAGGAATTAAAACACTGACACCCGAGTTTCCTTTTTCATTTAATGTCATAATTTTTATAACAAATGGATAATAAAGTATTAAAATTAACAAATAAAAGTTCTGTTTTAATTTAAAAAACTTCATTATGATATAATACATATTGAAAAATCGAATGCTTTAATTAATTTTATACAACATTTTTAAAATCAAATATAAACAATAATACAATAACAATTTAAAAAATGAGTGCTGTAGTTGATAAAAATGAAGTTATCACTATTCTTAAAGGACTATACAATATTAAATCATTAAAAGTAACTATACATTCTATTGAGCCATTTTCAACTAATAACATTGAGATAACATCATACAATGTGAAAAATAGAATATTGTTTAAATAAAAGTTTGATATTAAATTTGATGATCGACTATCCTGTATGCTTGGTTTTAAAAGAAATTCGTTTATTTAAAAGAAAAATACTCACATAGGTACTAAATGTCATAATTTTGTTCCATTTAAAACAATAAATGTTCATTGTAACTTAGTATATGGTATGTTTATAAAATATGATGTATCTGATCATTTAGAAATAAATAAACATGCTTGTTTTCCACCAAAAATATTGTTTGGTTTTAGAGATTATATTAATTATGAACCTGTATATCCAATTTTTTATCAAATTAATAATGAACAGTTTAAGTATATTGTTTTAGAAGTTAGAGATGAAAATGGTAAACTAATTGATTTTGATGGTAATGATGATATTGTTTTGGAAATTAAAGAAGTATAAAATAAAATATAGGAATTATATAATATAACAATTAATTAAAAATTATACATTTTGATACCTGTATGGTAATGTTTCATTTTATTTTTAATTTAATAATTTTGTCATCATAAGTACTTAATGCTATTTAGTTAACTTCGACTGTATATATTATATGATTTTCACTTCTTATTAAATTCATTGTTCTATATTATATTTTATCTTTAAACAAACAATTCTTTTAGCCATCAAATGTTATTCTATTATTAACTACACATTTCTTTACACCTTTCGATTTTTTACTTTCTATATCATCAACTCTATATGCATATATTTTTGCTCTTAAAGCAACAAATTCTTTCATTATTTTGCCATTGCATTCATCTTTCATTTTACCTATAACTTTATTATTTATTTGTGGCATGTTATAGATATTGTCATTTGGATAATCACTTGAATAAAATTTTTCTATCATTATCTTCATAAAAATCATCTGTTTTTATGTTATAAATGTATGAATCAGTATCTTGATAACATAATTAAACTTTATCATCATATTTTGGTTTCATTACTTTATAATGAAAATGATACATTAATTCTTTTCATAGATCTAAAATTGACATACCAACATAAACAGGCTTATTAAATTTTACACTCATCTTGTTTCTATGTATACCTTCATGATTCTAATTAAATATAGTACTTATTTCGAAATGTAGTTTTGCTACTAATTTTTCAGACTTTTCCATTTGATATCAGTCTAATATCTACTCTGTTTCTAATATTCTCCAATTTTTTTTACCAAACACAGAATTATTCATTAGCCTATAAAAATCTTTTTCAGAGTCATTTTTGACATTAGTTCTCATCATTGTATTTAAATCTATATACTTCTTCGACCAATCAGACTGATTAAACTTTAATATCCTATGTATTTTTGTAAGTTTTAATCCATTATTTAGATACTGTTTCAAATTGCGATAGTGTATTACATACTTCTGTTTGTTATTTAAAGTTGTTGATATTTTAGACTGATTTGTTCCTGGAACGACCTTATTTTCTGGACAAAATGGAAGATCATTATGTAATTTATGTAAGTCTTGTAGATACTCTAAATCTAATTCTAAAATGTAACCATGATCAGAATCATCCTTAAGAGTTAATATATAATTTTTGCCAAAATCTAATTTAAATTCTGGAAAATCAACCCATTCGAAACCACCATTTGGTAAATATTGATACATTGCCCAACTATATAAATTATTTGCATCGAGATAAGCTAAATAGATAGAATCTTGATAAGTATTAAAATCTCCTAAATATTTATTATTGGCTTTAACATATAATTTACAACATTGTAATATACCACCCCTAATCCATTTTTCTATCATTAAAATCATATTGTAATTATGCAATAAATGTAATGGCGGTTTAGTCATTTTTAACATTTCTTCCCACAGTAATCCTGGTGCTGTAAAATACCATGCAGGGTCTAAATCATATGTATTTAAACAGGTTTTCTGAGATTTCAGAATATATCTGCTAACAATAATACATCACTTTTAAAGTATAAGTTGTTATATTCACCACGGTTTTTAATATTAAATTGATGCCACACACATGTTGCATGTTCCTAATCATCGTCACTTATATCAGATTCACTTATTTTTATATAAAATTCCATTTTTGGTTTAAGCTCTGTTTCATCAAATTTCTTCCAACTGTCCATATAATCATATGGATAAACACATTTTCTAATCACTAAATCTACTTTATCTTTTGGAAAATGTTTTTGAGTATGTTTCATTTGATATTTAGTAAAATTAGATGATAATTTATCTAAACTACTTGCCATAAATTTAGATGTGTCTATAAATATAATTTTTAAGTTTTCTGTTGCTTTCCCAAAGGTAATAAACTTTTCTTCATTATTTGCAATTAAATCTCTATTTTTATCATCATATCCTAGATCTTTAATAAATGATCATCATAACTAGCTAAACTATGAAAATAAATTGGAATAAAATTGGGTAATTTTAATTGTAGATTACAATTATTAAATACAGGATTAATGAATTTACCACTTATATCATCATGATGATGCACTTTTTTATTTTTGTTAGTATATTCACATTGGCATACAGTATATATATTTTATTTATTATATTATATTTCTTCTTCTTTTATTACTGGATGCACTGGATCATTTTGTGAATATATTTCTCCAATTTCTTCTACAAATTATTTTATTAATTCTATACACTTTGATGTGCATTTGGACCTCGATAACCTACTGGTGGTTTATAATCACTATAATTAGATACCATATAATTGCAAAAACCAGAAGCTTTGTGTAACTGATATTTCATTGTATATGATTCATCATCAGTAGTATAATATTCGGGCTATGAGGACAGATGGATCTGGATCTGAATTGGTCACCATTTTGGATTACATTATTTCTGGCCATCATGATGGATTATGTCATTTCTGGCTGCCATCTTGTTAGCCAGTATGTTGCCATATTGTATTACATAATTTTCAGCCACCATGATGGATTATAACATTTCTGTCCGCCATATTGGATTACATCATTTCTGACCACCATCTTGTCAGCCAATATGCCACCATCTTGGATTCCATTTCTTTAGTCACCTTCATTCCACCTCATGCTCTATAATTCCACCTTGTCATCCACCATATTAGATTACATGTTTATTAGTCACCTTTGCTCCACCTCATGCTCTATCAATCAAACTTGGCATCCACCATCTTGCATTCCATTTCTTTAGTCACCTTCATTCCACCTCATGCTCTATAATTCCTCCCTGTTGGCCAAAATTTTGACATCTGTCAACTTTGCCCACCACCAGGACTGCTGTAGGTATAGTTTAGTGGTTGGCTACCAGGCGAGATGTCTAGTCAGTTCCAGCACCCCCATAAATCGCATGTTCTGCCATATGCTACAAGGAGTGCAAGTGTCACTGCAGCCATCTTGTTTAGTTCTCGAATCAGTCGCTAGGAGCAAAGAATTTTTAGTACTCAAAATATCATCAGGAAGAGGGCAGGATCGAACTGCTGTACTTTGGGTTGCCAGACTAATGCCTTAGACCACTCTGCTGCAAAGACATGTAGTATGATGAAGGTTTGAATATGCTATATACAAAAATAACACTTTAATTTACCAGGTGCTGTAGGCAACCATATTAGATTTTTGTTTCTAGTTTGTGTACATTTGCTGACAGGAGACAGCATTTGCTGCAGTTTAAAATTTTCAATCAATTCAGGTCTTGTAAATTTTCACTCATATAAGAATTAGTATATTTTTCACCACATCCAGGATTTGTAATAGTTCCCATCTACCCACTCTTCATAGGTATATTACTACCTTAACCCCAACCTCAACTTAACCGAACCACAATTCAACCTGAATTTAACTTCATCTCAACCTCTACTAATCTTGTCTAACCTCAATACAACCTGAATTAACCTAACCCCAACCTAACCTTACTTCACATAACCCCTACTTCACATAACCCCTACTTCACATAACCCCTACTTCACATAACCTAACTTCCATCTAACCACTACACTTAAGAAACAAAAGCTATACTAAACTTAGTATTTTTATTTCTCTCAATTATGTGTATATATGTTTATGTGTTTGTGTATGAGGACTGGTGAATCTGATGCCTTTTAAGAAAAAGTTGATGACAGGAATTTTATGAAATTAAAGCTAAAAAATTAATTAAAATAGCATTTATTTTGAAAAAAAATTATGCTCATTTTAGTTTTGCTTGACAGTAGAACATAGTTCACCAACTTCCTCTCTTATATTTCTAAGTTCATCAAGGACAAGGGAAATGTTGAGATCCCACTCCCTGCCTGATTGGAGGGAGTCTGAAGCAGACTCTTCTCTGAAGGCATGTCTTGTACAGGCTGCTCTTTGTTGCCATTGTCAAACATCTCTGATGAAAGCAACGAGTTGCTGGTGCACCTGCTCCAAGGTACTGGGCTTAGAGACAGCAGTGATGGTCCCATGGCTACACGGCGTTGTATGCTGGTTGGACATATTGAGTGAATTGAAGCCATTCTACAACTGTATTTGTAATAACTTCTTATCAGTCTCTTCCTGTCTTCTAACAAATGACTAAGCGACCTCCATGAGTAATAGATGTGTAAACACACATTTGCTTTGCTATATTACAACTACCACTGTCAAGTTGGACATCTTATAACCATACAGCTATACCTAGGTGCACAGTCCTACAGCAAAATATTAAATAATTATTTGTCCATAATATCAGTCTCCAGTATCCACGAGTTGTGGCTAGCATCAAACCCAAGCAAGCCATTTCCTTTGCAGTGCAAAACCTTCTCAACTAAATAATCATGTGGGTACTTTTTCTTTTGTATCTCCTCACTGTAAAATCCACCCCGAATAGCTCGACCTTTCATGTCTTCTAAATAATAAGTTCTTGGCTCGTAATGACGTTTGTGTATTACTTTGAAAATGTCCATACTCCAATTGGGAGTACACACTTTTGCAAATGCTCCCTTTTGCCTACTTATTCTAACATAGTTGGAAACCTCTGCCTTAGGTTTGCACACACCAGTTTCTCCTAATTTTTGAAAACAGTTTCTTAGAGTGAATTTTCTTTAACATGCACAGGTTTCATTCTAGTCATGTGGTGAACAGAATTATTATATTCACTCACGAGTCCATGCAAAATTCCCAGTCACTTGTAATTTCCTTTTGTTGAAAATGTGCACCACATTTTTTCTTTTAATGTTTGGTTAAAACACACGAAGATTATAGCCATAATAATACCATCATGTGTCGAGTAATGATAAATATTGTATTTTGTCATCAGTGTTCGAAACAAAGGATTACAAAATTATTTTCCAAGATGTGTTTGTAAATTTTTAGGTTGCCTTTTGTCACTCAAAACAACTTTCATTGCACCAGACACATATTTTCCAATTTTTGTTTTGACAGGTATTGTCCATGCATACTTTGTAAAACAGTCTATGACTGTGAGCATATACTTATATCCTTTGTTCATTCGTGCATATGGTATCATTTCTACCAAATTGGCATGGTAAAGATATTTTCTTCAAACAATATTACTTTGCATCACTGATAATTCTGTCTTGCAGGTGCATGCGACTCCCATGCTCTTCATTTCTTGCTCATTGTATATATCCACCTTCACGTAATTCTTCTAAGATGGAAATTATTTTGTTGACATGAGAAGTGTTTCCAGCCCTCTGGGAAGTATGTAGTACCTGCAAACTGTCTACTAATTCATTGGGATTGTCCCAGTACAAATAATCCACATGCCATCCATTTTCAAATTTATTTTTCAGATCCAGACCAATGCATACCTCTGAAACAGCTGAGACACAATACAAAATTTCGCATTATTTTCATCTTTATATGCATTGTTCACAGCATTATTATTCTTGAAGTGAGCACTCGTTAGTGATAGCAGACGTTTATACTGATGCAAAACTTTTTTTAAATATGTGCCAGGTTCTTTCCTGAACAATAATTCATAAAGTTTAGGACTTGCGTGAATGGTTACAGTACCAATTTGAATATCATCTTGCAGGAGGAAAAATATTTCCTTGTTACCCATATATCATCTGTTTCTGTGACGGTATACTCCATATGTCTCATAATTAATGTTATTAGAATATGCGGACAAATATTTTCGACCACTGTGCTTGGCTTGCAGGAATTGATTTTTTTTCTTAGCCCACACACTTAAATGCAGGTTGGCTTCATCAACTTCTGTTTGATTTGTAACCATAGGTTCCACCTTTATATTTACTGGCATCACAGTTTATTTCAAATTATCCAGACGAGATGTGATGGGATTAAATAATTCTTCATTCTCCATATCCCATTACAGTTTCGATTGCCTAGCTGATAAATTCTTTGTATGTATTCCTTGTATCAAGTGGTGTAATTCCTCTGCGACATCAGACATCATACTGATAACAAACACAATATACAGCTCACTTATATATTTTTTAGATGTTGGAGGCTCTTGACATGTTGGGATTATGTGGCACAACTATTACAGGAGGCAAGTTTTCAGGCACGAACAGTAAATACTTATGTTCCCAAAAATTTACATTACATACAATGTCAATCAATACTGCTTCGATTTTTTCTCAGTTACCTGGTCATTAATAATGCTCAATTCGAGCATGCATTTCATTAAATTTAGCATTGAGAACATTTAAAGCAGTCATGATTTCTTCTCTTACATTTTTCACTTTCTGTGATATGTTATCCATCGATGTTTTCATTAAAGTAAAAAAATGTTGAAGTTTCTTTATTTACATATAACATATTAACTGCATCGCCATTGTCTTTTTGCTCACCTATGTTATTAAGTCTCTTCCCACCAGCACTACAATGTCTGTCTGCTGTAACTATTTGACAGCCAATCTCTGCAGGATGTTTTATCCCACCTTTGTAGTCAAATTTGGAAATAACCGAAGTCATCTCTTACTGATGTACAACCAAGAACTGATCAAATCTGCACCTGTACCTACCATTATACAAGGGAAAGTTTTGAACTATTATGTGGAGGCCATGAGGATCTTTCCAGCAAATTGAGCACAACTCCTTAAAATTTTCAAAAGTCACATGATCTGAATAAACATGCCTCAAGTTTAAATCGTCCATGCGAAACAAAACTAGCATATTTGCATTATCACAGAGTAATTATTTGGATGTGCATGAATAAGTTTGACAGTGATAGAAACTGTATACATTCATGTTCCTACCCATGCTAAAGTGTGCTTGAATACATCCTTGCTTCTCCCATGCAACATCATCGAAAATGAAAACAGAATCCAGTAAAGTTTCACTCGATAGAACGACTTCATTATTATCATTAAATGGGGAAAATCCCATACCATCTACAGCTCTTAGCACATATGTCAGATGCTGGTACTTTGGCTGCTCTATGGATTTGGAATACAAGTACATATTGTTAAAACGTAAGCCATTCGGCTCTTCAATTAAGCTTAGCATCACATACATTTTCCCGCAGTTCGAAGGTCTGGCAATAATACATCTCACAGTTTTTGGCAGCAGGGGACAATGCCACAATTGACAAGTCATTTTCACCTCTACCTTTGGAACTCTCACAGGCAGACTCAAGTCCTGCTTAATAATCTGTATGGGATTGTCTTGTTTTCTATCATACATTTAGTGTGGAGGGTGCAGATAGTTATGCAGAGCTAACTGCAGAGTGTGCGGAGCTAACTGTGGTGCATGTAGTGCCAATTGCGGTGCATGCATAGTCAATTGAAGTGCGTGCAGTGTCAATTGCTGTGTCAATTGCAGTGCATGTGGTGTCAATTGTGGTGCACGAGGTTGTGATTGCACTAGCACAGTGCTACAAAATTTTGAATTCCTTTTAAAAATGTCTCTCTGAGTAAACTATCGCTGGCAAAGCCTACATTTAAATGACATTCTGGAAGTTTTCGTCATGCAGGTTGTGGCTTCTTGTCATAACACACTACTCATGGCTGTAAATAGTTTACCATACAAGCAGCACCTTGTATCTTTCTTCGAGGCATAAATCGACATCCTGTATCAGGAGATGTTTACTCTTCCACAGTATATACAAAACTGACTGAAAATGTTTTACAAAGTACATACCTTTATATGTTTACTCAACGATCTTTAGCATACTAAAAAAACTATACAAATAGAGTCTACTTGCACGTAGACTATTAGTTGTGCAAAAGGCTTTGTAGCAATGAGTTGGTGTTGTGTAATCGATTTGTTCATCGATAAAGTCTTTACTATCATTATGTACTTAATGTCGAATGTATTTGTTCTCTGTATCTTTTACTTCATGCTCATAATGCATAATCAATTGACAGGAGTTACTACAAGATCACCAAAAATAAGTAGGACTGTTTTAGAAATGGTACACAACTATAATAAGCTTAACATTTGATTTAAAGTATAAAGTAGTAGGACATAGTTGATTCATTGTCAGTTTATTCTAATGCCTCGAAGACGTAAGATCGGACATGGCCTCGTGAACTCGCTGGTAAACAACTTTCATTTTGAGCTTCATGTTCCTTGATATAATTACTGTGGACCCGGAACAAAGCTAAATAAATGGCTGGCAAGAGGTGACGATGGCATTAACGCATTGCACAAGGCATATAAGGAGCACAACATAGCCTATGCCAGTAGTAATAGATTGGAAGACAGACATGCAACAGATGAAGTTCTCACCAACAAGGCAAAGAAGATTGCAAAATAGCAGAGGTCCAGGTTCGGAGAAATTCTAGCTGCTTGGACTGTGTCCAAGATCATGAAAACCAAAGTTAAGAGGGGTATGGGTCTGCAAACAAATGCAGAAAATCATCCCTAACCACCATGCAATTGATACAGAGCAAAATAACAAAGTACAGACAATCTACTCCAACAACCATGCGAATGGTACAGAGGAAAAGAGCAAATCACAGTACATCTGCAAGCAAAAGGAAGATTCGAAGAAAAATATCAAAAAAGTTTAGCTGTTACCTACCTTTAATCCTGCCAACACTTGGTGCTCTCAGTGGCCTGATTGGTGGAGCAAGCAGCATTGCCATGTCAGTGAACACTGCCAAAAGTCAAAAATGTCAGTTGGAAGAAGTTGTTCATCACAATAAGCAACTGGAGACTGTAGCCAGCAGCTTAAAAAGTGCAAAGGGACTTACCTAAAACCATACCCTGCAGGAGGTGGCAGTCGAGAAAAAGAAGAAAACAAGGCAAAGGAAAGAAGTGATAGTAAAGCCATTGCCTAGTCGTCCACTTACAAATATCTGTTTAGAAAAATTTGCATGCAAACTGCATATTCCGCATTTCCAAAGTGTGTTTATGCGAGATACCTTACCTCACAACCCAAGACTAATGATTCAGCATTTATAATTTAAATTCGGCTAAAGGACATGGAACACACTGGGTAGCTTATAAAACATTTGGAAATAGAACCAAGTATTGTGACAGTTTTGGTAACTTGAGATCTCCATTAGATTTTCGCAAGTATATGCATGGTATAAAAGTAGTGTATAATTACAAACCAATCAGTTGCCAAGCACTAGGAACTGTGGTCACTTGTGTCTGTGCTTTCTTTCAAAGTAGTCATGTTTATAACTTTGATACTTACAGGCAATAGCTCAGAGCTACAAGCAGTACATTTTCCACCTCTTAAGCTGATGGGTCCCAGAGCATAATAATGATTGACTTTAAAACATATTTCTCAGTACCTAATATAGATGGCTCCAACTGCAACTTCCACTACATTAAAAATGATATTATCGAAGACGTATCTGTACCCACTGGTTCTTATGAGATAAATGACACTGCAGCATACATCAAACAAGCATTGGAACCTGATGTAATGTTTTTATTGCGAGGAAACCCAAACACTCTGAAAAGTGAGATGATGTGTAGCCCTCAGTATCGATTTCACCAATAACGATACTCCAGCAACCTTGTTGAGCTTTGAACACAACATTTTTGAGGGAGGTAAACTACACGAATCCACACTTCCAGTAAATATAATTCCTGTGGATGTTATAAGAGTCGACTGTAATTTGGTCAGGGGCTCATTTCTCAATGGTCAGCCAAGCATTATTCTACATGAGTTTAGTGTGCTAGTCCCTACTGGGTTCAAGGTTGTGGAAATACTAAAATCACTTATTTACGCTCCTGTGCTGACAAAGATTGTGTGGGAAATTATTGTTCATATAGTCGACCAAGAAGGACAGATGATTAACTTTAGAGGTGAGGCAATAACACTATGTTTACACCTGAAGAGATGGGCTTGAATTTTAGGACTAAAAAGTATAAAATGACTACTCGCAGCAAATTAAAGCTCAGTATGTCACAAGGTGTCAAAGTATTAACACATGCTAACTTGAACTACTTGGGAAGTCTCAGCCATGTAGTATTCAAAAATGGATCCCGAAATACTGAATGTGGAGGAAACTATTAGCTATGAAGATGCAATCACCAAAACAGAAATTAATTGATATGTGCCATATATGCCAGAACCTTACTTGTCATCATCAGAAGTTCAGATACCAGTACAAAATCAGGACATTTACATGGTGCCATGTAGCTCATGCTTACAGTTCAGAGGGACGATTACCAAGGTTGGAGGTAATGCTCCTGCAACTACCAAGATTGTTAGAAATGGCATAATACACATGATAAATAGAATATCTTATGAACTGAATGGAATTGAACTCGACCAGACTAAAGATGTGGGTACAACCGCCTCTATGAAAAATTATCTTTCACTCACACATAACCAACTACCCACAGCCAAAATGGCTGGATGAAGTATAGAAGATGACTATAAGCTTCCAGTATATAATGGAAGAAAATTTGAAATACATGTATCTCTGTCAATGCTGTTGGGATTCGCTGAAGATTATAAACACATAATAATTAACTCGAAATAAGTGTTGGTCATTGTGTTGGCCAACATGCAAATGAATGCGATTCTGAATACTACTGAAAATTCAGAGGCAGTTACACCAGCAATACAAAAGATCAAGTGGCTACTACCATACGTGCAAGTAAATACGTCCGAACATATAAAATTACTTAGATTTGTGGAGAAAGGCAGAGATTTAGACATTGCATTTCACTCATGGAGCCTGAAAACATATCCAAGCTTACCACAATCTCACAATGTGAACTGGAATGTTAGATCTAGTTTTGTAGCAGAGAAGCCTCGGTATATTATCATTGCATTTCAAACAGGCAAGCAGAATGTAGTGAAAGCCAACCGTTCGAATTTTGACCACTTAAAAATAAAGATGCCAAAATATTTCTAAACTCTGAATCCTATCCATAGTTGGACATGAACTTTGATTCCACTAACAGAGCCTTCACATACACATACCAAATGTATGCACAGTACCAGCAATCATATTATGGATATATGCCATCGCCAACATTGGGTCCTGATGAATTCAATAATATTGCTCCTCTCCTCGTGTTTGATGTGAGCAGGCAAGGCGACCACATTTAACAGGCATTATAAATTGCAGAATTGAAGTTACTGTTACAGACAACATACCTGCTGATACACAGGCATATGATCTCATAATCCATGGCCTCCTGGCTACATACAATGTTCGAGACAAAGTAGTTAAAATACTGGCATAAGTGGTGTTAGTAGTTCAGTTGCTCTTCAGCTATCGACATGTTTACAAGTATCCAAGGGTTCTCCTCGCATGTGGGATATATCATCAAGGAAATAAGTGTAGCAAATGCTGATGATAGCACCTCTAACAAATGGATCACCTAATATTATTATGGACTTTACTGGCAAGACGGTGATGTAGCTTACAACAATATATACAGTTCACTTACCAAAATCTTTGGAGGTGAAGAAGTGGTCTTCGTTGCCGGCTATGAACAGAAGAGGTGGCTCAGAATATATTGTCCTGAAAATATTACAATAATTCATTTACAAACCCAATATGGTTGCCCTGCTCTATGTAATTTGAAGAAGATGTACAAGGACTTGGATCATACATGTAGTTCTTGCGAGCAGGATTGGACATGCCCACAGCAGAATGCCCTGCTTCTTAGAAAATTGAGTTTGGACAATGAGTCGCATGATGATGAAACTCAGCATGACTCATGCATGAGCCAGCAGTGACCTGACCAGTAAGATGGCGGAGGAGAGAGCTAGTGTCATCATTGTGATCTAGTTTTTGTACTGTCAACATGTCTGCACAGTTCCGACCTGAATATGTTGGTACATACAGTGATGCTACCATAGGCTACCAACGTGTGCATTTTAAGCCAGTCGAGCTCTTAGAGCATGTACAAACCTGCAATGGATTTGAACATTGGGTAAACACAAATGAAGAAGATGGGTTTTTCAGCTTGGTTGCAGTACCATGCTGCTTTATTACTTGTCCAGTGTACCACTTTCGACCAGATTCGAAACTGCCCTGCACAACAAGTGAGCTGAATAATGAAGCAAAATAAGAGAATCTGCGCCAAATTTGGGGTGATAGCAAAATTGTATAACAACTCAGAAGACCAGACAGCTAAAAGTTTACTTGGTGGTCCGAGCACTGTGATGGAGAACGCCCCACCATCATTTTTAACCATGGCAGAACAACTTGGGAGACTATGTGCACCCCACTAACATGTGATGTGTATGCTGCATTCATACTCTGAGCATCAATCTTCAGCCAACTCTTTTGTGTGTGAGTCTTCTATCAACCATCATCCCAGTTAGTCAACAAGATGTTTGATCGTCGTTATTGTGTATGATTCAAACCTGAATATGTGGCGAAGTATGAACATTATTTTGCTGGTTATAGAAGAGTTTGTTTCAAGCAACGATTATTGTTCGAGCAGGTCCTGGTGTGCGATGGCATAAATCATCTGAGAGGATATTCGGACTTGTATGATGTTTTTCATTCAGAAACTTTTTCTTGTAATTATGGAATATGTGCTGTTTTAAACCTTACTCCGAACAATGAGTTACCAGCCAGTGCTGATGATCTAGTAATATATGCAGAAGATGTGTGTGTGTGAGCACCACTTGCACTGGCAAAGTGAACACTTATGAAATAGAACATTTAGAAAGTGGTGACATTTTTTGCTGGACTGAACTTTGTACCGTAACCAAGCGTACAACTACTTTGCATGAAGGCGAAACTGTTTGGACTGTGCCATGTTCGCCTATAGTTTGCAAACTTTATAAATAATTAATATATGGTTTCATAACCCTAGTTGTCTATGAACCATGGACCCAGAAACATATAATACAGACTCTAGCAGCAGTGGCTACATCAGCAACAGCAGTGACTTTACTTCCAATGAATCGTACACTGATGACTCATCGTCCAGTGACTCATGCTCCTTAGTGAAGAAAATGAAAATATTTGCCAGAGCAAATGCATGGTGGCATGCTCCGACTTCATTGGCCTGATCCTGTCACTGATAAGAAGATGATGATAGCGTATAAATACATCAGTCGAGGCTCTGTCTGTGGCCTGTTTGCTGTCGGCTGCCATTACATCAAGATGGAGAGCTTCCATCCAGTAAACCACTATGTGCATGTGAAGCCTAGGCACTCTAGTATCGAGTATTCCTACTGGTATGGTGGTGAGTTAAAGATGTACGTAGAATTCTGTGATGGTAATCTACACCGGCTAGGTGCCAGCAATCCTTCATCGTTCGAGCCATGTCAGCAAGTCATCGATTGTTATAAGGCCATTACACGCTGCTGTGTGTATTCAATGAGAGAAGACACCAAGCTACATTGCTCTCTCGAGGAGATCGATGCCTTCGCACTTCTATGAGACAAGCTTCATTCCCCAAACTGCAACATTGTTGCCTGCCAGCAGCTGCCGACCACCAGTTCCCTGGAGGTGGTCCCAAGGTACCTGACCCAGGCATACCAGGATTTGTCGGAAGTGTTCCAACCAGATGAGCGGAAGCAGTCTCCAGCAACAGTTCCAGTGATGGCAACAGTTCCAGCAGTGGCAGCTCCAGCAGCCTGTGGACTGTCCATGCCCATCCTCACCGAAGAAGATGATTCTACTACAATAGACACCGAAATACTTGCAACATGTATTAAAAATATATAGAGAAATGACTTAACCAATGCACTGAATTCGTTGCGATTTTTTTTGTGAGATATGTATAATGTGTGAATAATATTATGAAAAAATACAAAATCTTTCATTTAAAAAAACCACTTTCATATGTTTGAAATATTTAACATGCAAAAATAAGTAAATTAACATGCAAATAAAAATATTCAAAATTAACATGCAAAATAAGTAAATTAACATGCAAGATTAAATAATAACAAAAATTACTAGAACAAAAGCTATATTGCAAATATTATATATGAGACAAACAGTTGAGACAGGCATGCATATTTTGTTCAAGAACTGGACTTGTACAAACCTGCTCTAGTATTCCCGACATCGTGGTGCCAGGAGATGGCGACTAGATGTTGTTTGTCAGGAGATGGCTCATCATGTAGAAGTTGTTTGTCAGGAGATGAGTCATCAGAGAAGCATGTGTGGCTGCACAAATAAAATCCACGACACTGGGACATCAGGAAGGATGACTCATGCTGAATTCTTGGAAATATATCACATGAGCTGTTTGTCTGGATAAGACCCATGAGTCATCAGATAAGCACTGTGCTGCCTGAGGTTCGAGTCATCTGTTGATAGTTTAACATGTTGAAACTGGTCTCGGAATTCGCCACATTGTGGCACCTGTGAGGATGACTTGGTGGGGAAAACCCAGGAGTGGGGGAAGCCAGATTAGTCTAAGTGGGGTGGGGGGGGTGGCGAGGGTATATAGGCGAGAGCACAGGGTCTTGAACTCAGTTGTTGTTCGTCTGCTGTCCGAATAAGAGCTTGCTCTCTTGTTCGCCTACTGACTTGAAGCATTTCGGGAGTGGTATCGAGTTTGCTGTTTATTCTTCAAGTTTCATTTTGTGCTTCATTAGTGTAGTTAGTCACATCAAGATTTTAGATTAGGTTTAATACATCAAGAGTTTTAGGTTAGTTATATCTTGAAGAGTTGGGGTTTAGTGTGTTAGGTTAATAATTCAAGAAGTAGGTAGAGTTTAGTGAGTTAGGCTTAGAACTTCAAGAGTTAGGTTAGTACATCAAGAAGTTGGCAAGGTTCAGTAAGTTAGCTTAGAACATTAGGTTTGTTTACATATACTCATTAGTGTTTACTACACATAAATGGTAGGAATCGTGTGCAAGTTTTATGGCAAGGTCTTTACTTTGCATAATAACATGTTGAGGAATGAGAGGAACTGTAACCTCAACCCGCATCAGGGAGAGCAACTGATGTGTGAGAACTGTGGAGTTACCATTGCTCATCAAGATGAACTGATGAAACATCTGCACAGCTGTAATATTAGTATCAAGAAAGCAGTGACCACCAGCTGCAAGTTTTGCAACAAGCAATTTGGGCAATTATGCCATGCATGTCGACATCAAGCAGGGTGTAAGTTCAACTAAGCAGACATCAAGAGAAGAGAGGCTATAGTCAACCCAAAGAATGAGGATGATGAAGAGTGCTTCAAGTGGACTCTGTTGGCCAGATTTGTTGAAGGAGCACATCCAGAATGCCGAGGTGGAATGATAGAGCATGAGGTGGAACAAAGGTGACTAGAGTAATGGAATCCAAGATGATAGATGCTGAGGTGGAATGATAAAGCATGAGGTGGGATGAAGGTGACTAAAGAAATTGAATCCAATATGGCGGCGTACTAGCTAACAATATGGCGGCCAGAAAATTACATAATCCAAGATGGCAGCAAGAAATGGCATATTCCAAGATGGCGGCCGGAAATGATGTAATTCAATACGGTGGCATACTGGCTAACAATATGACAGCCAGAAATTATTTAATCCAAAATGGCGGCCAGAAATGGTGTAATCCAATATGGTGACAAATATGTATCCAGATCCCTCTGTCCCCGTAGCCCCTATATCATACTACTATCATTCAACTTAAAATCAATGTTATTTATTTGGTCATTAGTAAGTTTATATCTTTCTTTAAGTATTTCTTTATAAAAGCCATTCTTCGGTTAAATTTGAATATTTGTAATAAGGTTAAATTTACTGAATTCTCTTCGGTTTGGTTTGGTGGTTGGAATTTTCTTTAGATTTGATTCAAAATCTGCATATATTGTACAGGGAACCTTCACTGTATGTTTGTAATTCTTAAATTTTATTTTCTCTCCTTTCGAAGGTAAATTAATTTTTACTGATTCATTTTTAGATCTGTCTTCTGTGTGTTTATTTGATTTTTCTTGAGCATAAAAGAATTGAAGAGACATATCACATATATAAGTTTAACCATGCTTATTATTTTTCTGCATTGAAACTAACCTCGATAAATCTTTTATCCAACAGTAATGCGAATTTTTATTATCTTTAAAATAAAGTAAATTTATGTGCTTATCGTTTTTATTTTTTTTAAGTTTTAGTGGATATACCATAGATTTATTACTTTCATCATAAATAGAGTAAACATTTGTAGTTACATCAATTTTATTTTACATTTTTTGTATTTCATCGATTTTTATTAGTTATTCATATTTTTCATTTACTTTATGAATATCAAGGCCCACATTTTTATATTTAGCAACTCTTTGGGGGGGGGGGTCTTTTTCTACTGGAAACAATGATGATTTTATTGCCCAAAGAAAACTGTTTTTGATCATCATTTTTCACATTAATGAAGGCTTTCTTACTTACTTAATCACTCCTGGTAATTCTATAAATGATGCACCATCTAACGAATTATACTTATTTATATCTAATTGTATTCTAATTACTCTATTTAAAGTCCATCCTGAACCTCTTCTTTGAAATTCAGATAGTTGTGTAAGTAAATCCTGTTTTATAATATTATAAATCTTTACAAGTTCAACTTCATTTAATATTGTATGATTAAATGACTGAAATGTAAATAATTCCACTTGATTATTCTCCTACTTGCGACATTTGGTATATAATTTAATGCTAGTTTTCAGCCCTCTAAATGTTCTAAGAATATTGCGTATTATCTAAAATGCCTTATTTTTTACTGAAGTCAAAAAATGATTAGGCTGTACTAAATTTAAGGAATTTTCAGTATTATATTTTGATATACTGCTTTTAAAAGCTGTATTAACCCTGTAATTTTTAGTGCTTAATCTATTTGTTTTGCTTACGAATACATTAGTAGAATAGGGGAATATTTATTTTAATAATTTTCTAACTTGCGTATATGATTCATTGATATTGGCATCTGATGAAGTTTAATTAGGAAAATAATTTTTTGTTATCCTTTCAGATATCCTCTTACTTTTATTTCTAGGTTGTACAAATAGATTATTAGAGAATGGAATTATGTTTTAATTATTTTATTTTTATTTTATTTTTAGTTTTTTTATATTTGATATTGTAATTTGAAAAGGGCAGATTTAAAAATTTCCTTTTTGATTGTTCATTTAATATTCTTGGCACAATAAATGAAACTAAGTCAGCTTTCTTTAGATTATACCAATATTTACTTTTTTAATCTCTACCTATAATTCATCATTCTCTCACTCTCTTCTCGCCCAACTCAACTACAAATATGTTCGCTGACATTGTAACTGTATGTATAAGGGGGAGAAATATATAAAGAAAACGAAATAATAAAGATAATAGCATAAAGGAATAAAATCTTTTAAAGTATGTAAAGTATTGATAGTAAAGCAATTGTTTTTAACTATTTAAATTCTTCGTATGATATTTTTCAATATAGCATTTTTTTACATATTGTATGTTCGTCCTTAGTATTTTAAAGAGGTGAAAATAAATTTATAGATTTATTGTCATTACATAATTTACATGTTTTTGTTGGATAACTATTGTGTTGCATTTAATTTAGAATATCTACTTCCGTATCATTTGATTTACTATTAATATGTTTCTTGAGGGATGCATTCTAAACATATTTTCCACATTGACACATTACTTTCTCTTTTTTTAACTCATAATAACTACTGGCATAGTCACTATAACATTTTTTTACAATTGTTAAACTGCTTATCTTTTGCACATTTATTCAATGAAAAATTCTCTACGAATAATAATTGCCCGCACTTTTTACAATTCTTACATATATTATTTTCCATTGCATAAGAGAGTTGAAATTCCATTTTATTTATGTAGAAAACATTATAAGAGAAAAAAGTTTTTATTTATATATATTTTTTTGATATTTTTTCTTACTAAATTTTTTCTTTATTAATAAACGGAAATTGAATCACTTCTTAGCAAGTTAAACAATTCGTTTGAATTGACTAAGATACAAGATCTGGAAAAAAAATGGTATGTTGCTACAGATTTTCAAATTTATGAACCTAAATTCGGTTTAAAATGTTAGCTGTTTTCTAGATGATTGGTATAACATTACTTCACCTGATCACTATTTAAATGTATTTGATACAAATACTTTTAAATGAATAAATGAGAAAAGAGTTTTTATAATGCATAAAGGTTTAAAAGATTTGAAAAAAATGGAAAAGATGTGCATGATATTGAACTCTCTTTAAAATGTATAAATTCTATTATTTTGAATCTATTTAATATTTCATTTGATTTTTAGCTTAAAGTTGCTTGATTTTACCTTAAATTTGCTTGATTTAAATCACGCTCTTGCAAAATTGGCATTTCTAGAAAACTTGAAAATTTCCATGTTTTTGAAGTAAAATTGCTCGTTTTTGGGGTAAATTTATTTGTTTTTTAATCTACACAAATCTTGCATTGCTATTTTTTTTTCAAAATTGAAAAAACCACAAACCTAATAATTACTTTAAAAAACATGATTTTGGAGCGAAAACCCATGATTTAAGAGTGAAAAACCTTGACTTTGGAGCAAAAAACCTCGATTTTGGAACAAAAACCTTAGTTTTGGAAGCTCCTTTTAAAGAAATTTTTGAACTTAAATTTATTCCGAAAAACCTTGATTTTGGAGTAAAAACCTTAATTTTACTTAATTTTAAAACTTTTATAAATTAAATTTATTTTAAAAAATTTTGATTTTGGAGCTAAAAACATTGATTTTGGAGTAAAAAAAATGAGGTGCACCAGAACACCCCTTTTAAATCTACTCAGACGTCTCTCTGTTTTTGACAGTTGCATGCACTGGATACCCTGGTTCAGGCCTCGCTTGCTATACTTGCATGGGGATGACGATGCTTGCGTCACAGGATGTCTGCGAAGTGACGACGATGTCTTCCAAACTTGAAGTGAATATATTTTTAATTACCTCCCTCCCTTTTATATGCTAATGCAATCCAAGATATCAGTGATGGGTAAATAGGTATTGATATAAGTAGTGGGCCAGAAGGATCCAGCTCCGGCTCCGGCTCAGGGATTGGCTCCTGCCAATATTTGCCGCCATATTGGATTATGTCATTTCTGGCCACCTTATTGGATTACGTCATTTCCAACCGCCATCTTGGGTTATGCCATTTCCAGCCACCATCAGATTATGTCATTTCTGGCCGCCATATTGGGTTACGTCATTTCCGGTCACCATCTTGGATTCCATTTATTTATGCTCTATCATTCCGCCTCAGTGTCGAACATCTTGGATTCAATTTATTCATGCTCTATCATTCCACCTCAGTATCCACCATCCTGGATTTCATGTATTCATGCTTTATCATTCCACTTCGACATCAACATCTTGGATTCCATTTCTCCATGCTCTGTCAGTCCACCTCCTCATCCACCATCCTGGATTCCATGTATTCATGCTCTATCATTCCACCTCCTCATCCACCATCCTGGATTCCATTTCTTCATGCTCTATCATTCCAAATCTGCATCCACCAACTTGGATTCCATTTCTTCAAGCTCTATCATTCCAACTCGGTATCCACGATCTTGAATTTTATTTCTTCATGCTCTACTCATTCCACCTCGACATCCACCAACTTGGATTTCATTTCTTAATGTTCTGACATTCCACCCCAGTGTCCACTATCTTTGATTACTTTTCATTTGTCACCATCATGCCACATCATGCTCTATCATTCTGTTCATATGACTACCATCTTGGATTCCACCTCTCACCTATGCTCGACAACCATCATGTCCACCATTTGTTTCCAGCTGCCATTTTGTTTCCCACTCTATGCACCTTCACACAGACACCTACTTACTGATCTACCTACCACATACCTACCTGCCACTCCACCCATGTACCCACTGCTCCACTTACATACCTACATACCCACTGCTCTGAACACCTACTTACAAACCCACTGCTCTACCTGCCTACCTACCAACTGCTCTACCTGACTACCTACCCACTATTATACCCCAATACCACTCTTCTTACCTACCGACATACCTACCATTCTACCCACCTGCTGCTCTAACCACTTACTGCTCTACCCACAACTCGAACCACAAACCCATCTAACTACCCACCTACCTATTTCTAGACCTACACACCAACCTACATACTGCTTTACCCACCTACCCACCACTCAACGAACCTACCTGCATACAAACTAATCTACCCACCTACCAGCTACCCTACCCACTGTTCTACCTACCTACCCAAATACCACTTTACCCACATACTGCTCTACCCACCTACCCAATGCTCTGCCCACTTACCTATGTACCAACCAACCAATCTACCTACCCACTGCTCTACCTACTGTCCCACCGAAAGCTCTGCCCACCTACCCACCACTCAACCCTTCTACCCACCACTCTACCCCTCTACCCACCACTATACCCTTCTACTCACCATTCCACCCATCTACTCACTGCTCTATCCACCTACTTACCACTATATTTACCTATCCAACATACTACCTACCTAACCACCTACCTATCACTCCACCCACCCACCTACTTATTGCTACATTCGCCTACTTACCTGACTACTCACTCATTTCTCTACCTATCCAACTAGTTATCACTTCACTTATCTAAAAACCTACCCACCTACTTATGGCTCTACGCAGTTACCTACCCGCCACTCTACCGACCTACCCATCAATCCACCCATATACCCAGAACTCTAACCACATACTCACCTATCTACTGCTTTAGCCACCGACCCACTTCACAAACCAAAAGTCTACCCTTATCATTACACAAAAGTCTACCCACCTCACTGTCCACCAACCCATTGCTCTACCCACCTACCCACCACTCTACTTACCTACCTACATATCTACTGCTCTAACCTCTGCACTACTTATCACTCTATCCATATACCACTCTACCCACCTACCCACCACTCAACTTACCTGCCTACATACCCACTGCTCTAACCACTTCACTACTCACTTCTCTACCCACCTACCACTCTAACCAACTACCACTCTACCTACCTACCCACCACTCTATTAACCTACTTACAAAACTAATATATCCACACACTCGCTGCCCTACCCACCACTCTATGCACCTACCTACCTACCTACAGCTGTACCCATCTACACACCCACACACCTACCTACCACTCTACATACCCACCCATCCACCTTTCACTCGACAGTCCTACCCACCTAAAGCTCTACTAAGCTACACACACCTACTGCTCTACACATCTAATCAACTGCCTGCCATTTTACCTATCCACATTTCGACAGCTGTACTTACTCCTCACTGCTAATTCTGCACTTATCTCCACACCTTCCGCACTTAACACCACAAGAACTGCAGGCACAGCACTTAGCACTGTAGGCACCGCATGTATTACCACAGGTACCACACAACTCTCCGCACCGTCTGCACAACTCTCTGCACCCTCCACATATCTCTCCGCACCCTCCGCACAACTCTCTGTGCCCTCCACACTCATCTCCGCACCCTCAGCACACATCTCCTCATGCTTCATATGGCGCTCCGCACATTCACACACCGCTCCACACCCTACCTACATACCCACTGCTCTTTTTGCCTTCCCACCTACCTACCCACATACCCAACTACCTAACCACTTCCTGCTCTACACACCTGTTCACCACTCCAACCACTGCTCTACCCACATACCCACCACTTTACATACTTACCTACATACCCATTGCTCTACCCATCTACCCACCAACCCACTGCTCTACCATCTACCCACCAACCCACTTCTCTACCCACCTCTCCACCACCAACACATTGCTCTACCCACCTAACCACCTACTGCTCTACCCACCTTCATACCGACCTACCCACTTTCGGCTCAACTTAAATACTCACCTACCCACCACCAGTCCTACCCGCCGCTCTTCATACCTAACACTTATTATCATAATTACTGAATTACTTATGGTTCTATACACCTACCCATTAAACACTAGCCCTCTTCTATAATTACTTACCAAATGCTCTACTTACAGCTCTACCCACTTACCTAACACTCTACACTCCTACCCTCCTACCTAATGCTCTACCCATCTCACTACCCCAAACATACAATACATATCATCAGACTAACCAACAAAATATTCAAGCCATACATTTCGACCTTTTATACAAACCATCTCACCTGTCATCATACCTCCTACCCTCCTGTTTAATAGCCACACAGACATGTCACACTCAGAGACAAAGCTATTCCATCAAAAAAAAAAACTTCCCCCTTGCAGTCAACCCAAACTACTACAATGTTCCCATTCACACATTTCAGGCATCGCTACTACCATACTGATAGGCCATACAAGTAAGAGAGATGGACAAAGCAGTCAACCAATGGATATACTCAGCTCATCATTAGAATAGTTTAAAAAAAAGAGAATGGCCTCACATCTCTAGCAAAATCTCTCGAGAGGTTATATCTCTCGAACAGTAGACACGAGTACGACTGACCAAGTTGCAAAGGAGATGATTGCGAAGAGTAGTGGAGGATAAGACTAGTTTCAACATTGCTGCTAGGAACTTGCTTGTCGATAATAAGAAATTTGTCCTCCATTACCCTACAAATCAGCACCTACCGTTACCTAGCCACCATCAAATACTGCAAAACAAAGAAAACTCACAAAAATGGGGGGGGGGGGTATTATACCAAAATTTGTAACTCCAGCATACCTGTCATAAAATCATTGCCATCAGACTCCAGCCAAATATCATATTACTCATAAAAAACACACCTGATTGTACCAACCATCTATTCCAATAACAACAAATTCTGACCACCACATCTCAGACATACAAAACAAAAATACGAGTAACACTTCTGACCAGGAGTACTGAGTAGTATACCAGCCATATCGCCCAACATACCCACCATAACAGCCATGTTAACCCAAGTATACCAAGTCATTTTACACTCCAGACTAACCAATAACACAAATGCCTACCATTTGTCAACTTAACATAACGAACTGATACCAGGCCACCCAATGTACCAACATATTTAACCAAAGAAAAATGCAAACATACCACCCAACACATTAAACTTACCATCCATCATAACTAGAGCAACTATACAGTTTAGATAAGCCCACAGCATAACATCCATTCCATTTGGACTACTGACCAGCACCAGCCAAACGTCATACCACCCATCAAAACAAATCACCTGATTATACCAACCATCCACACCAATAAAAATACTAACCACCATACCTCAGGAATACGAAACAAAATGTGAGTAACCCTGCTGACCAGGAGTACTGGGCACTATATCGACCATACAACCTGGCATATCAACATTGTATACTATCTGAATATATCAACTAAAACATACAGTCCCAAAACCATATCATTCCCTCTAACCCAAGCATACCTCAATCATGCTATTAACAATACAGGCCATATCAACCACCATACTGCTGACTTACTGATCAGTCGTAACAACAAACTATAGAGACTACCATTTCAGCCCATCTAACTTTACCAGTTACACATAAAAAACAAGCCATGCCAGTCACTTTAACTCATGCATCCCATATGCTCTACCAACAACATCAAACGAAATATACTCATTGTTCATGCCTCTTACTAAAACTCAAGCATACCTAAACCATTCAGTCCACACACTCATCTTACCAAAAAAAATTACTCACTGCTCTACTGGTCGACACCAGCCAAATATCAGCCATCTCCTATATCCAAAAAAAAATTCAATTCAACCACACCACAAAATACACCAAGCACAGTATCCATCATGACTCAAGTGTACTAAGCAATTCTACAGCTGAAACCAGCCCATAACCTACTTGCTCTACCAACCAACACCACTTATACCTACCAACCATAACTCTAGCATACATAAACCATTCATCCACACAGATCATGCAGCCCATGCCAGTGACACATTCAACTTCTTCTCATACCATCCATCATGCCGACTGACACCAGTCAAATACACTCACCACCCATACCTCTTACAATAACTCAAGCATGCCTTGGCATTACAGGACTCACCGATACACACATACTGCCCATACCATTCGACATACACCAACAATCGCAAGACAGGTATACTGAAAAACATATCACCCAACATACCAACAGTACCATCCATATTAACCCATGTGTACCAAGCAAATTTATCATCTAGACCAACCCACGACACAAACATTCTCACCATCTGTCAACGTAACATAATCGATTATAACCAGGCATCATGTTATCATGTCACCCAACCATCATGTTGAGCCACAGGTGAGCTTGACCCTTGGCCATTGATCCATCAATTCACCAATACATCAATCCATCGATCCGCCAATACAGCGATCCACCAATCCAATCCACCAATCCGCAGATCCACCGATCCACCGATCCACCACCACACTCTCATGTAATTGGCCAGCTGTAATCATATGACAACTCGATGATTGACTCGTCGAACAATGTAATATAGGTGCAATACGATTGGTTGATTGTTTATTCACTTAAATAATAATTTTTCCTTCTGTAGGAACTTGGAATTTTTCTTGTATGTAGGGACTTTATTTCTCACACCTAACTTACTAAAAAAATGTTATACCCTATGTTGAACGTAATGTAATGTAATGCTAGGTCATGTAAATTTTTCTGCTGGTGTAGGACTTGGAATATCTCTAACCTTCTGCAGGACTTAGAACATTTCCACTATATATAATATATATATATATATATATATATATATATATATATATATATATAGACGACTTAGAAAAACTTTTACTGCTGTGCAGGACTTATTTTTTTTTTCCATTTAGACAACTTCGTTACACCTTGTGTAGGACTCAGTATAAATCTTCACATTGTGTAGGATGCAGAATATTTTTTAACTTAGTCATATCCATTCTACCCCATGTCAGGACTTGTAAAAGTTCTACCCCAGGTCGTAGGACTCAACCATTCACGTAGGAATTTGGTTTGCGATGATGCATTTCGCAGCTCCATGGTCGTCGAGGTCAAAGCCAGACCTTCATATTCGCAATTCATCTTCGCAGTATGGGGAGCACTCTGAGAAAACCCAAACACTCGTTCTCCCCAGAATAAAAACACGCAGGTACTATTATATATAAGATAGGAATATATATATATATTTATTTATTTATTTGTTTATATATATATGATAGGTATATGTAAAGTAGGAATATATATTTAAATATATATATATATATGATAGGCATATATAATAATATATATGATAGGTATTTATGAATATATAATAAGAATATATATAATTATGTATAGCATAAATTAAGTACCTGCATGTTGTCCACGAAACAATCTCAGTACCAATCCACCCACTGGTCAATAGCACTCGGAGGTTAAAAAAAGATATTAAATAAATTTTTAATTTCTTGTTCAGGAATAGAACTCAGTACCAGTCCACCCACCGGTCGGCAGAGCTCGGGGCCACGAAAAAAATCTTAATGCCTCACTACAAATCTGTGCACCATTCATCAGAGCTATTCAATCTGGCGGCTCCCTACCCCACGACGT
Organism: Dryococelus australis; assembly: GCA_029891345.1. Taxonomy (NCBI): domain Eukaryota; kingdom Metazoa; phylum Arthropoda; class Insecta; order Phasmatodea; family Phasmatidae; genus Dryococelus; species Dryococelus australis. Next base: position 150,359,157 of record CM057009.1, read on the forward strand.
CCGCCAAAACCACTCCGGCAGTCCCACAGGGGGATAGGTGAAAGTACATGCCCAACTGCTTTAACCCCTCCCCTCTACACTTCATACCTACACATATCACGGCAATCGACATCTGTAATTGCGTAATTAAATGAAATTGCAATTCCCGAAAATAAATCTTGCCCGGGAATCGAACCCGGTATTCCCACTATTTCCAAAAAAGAAACGTATTTTCTCAAAATTGCCCTCACCAGGAATCGGGCTCGAAAAACAAATTTCCAAACTCCAAAATTTAAAGAAATAAGTACACTGTCCGGGAATCGGACCCAGAACTCCAAAAACAAAAAAAAATCCAAGAAATGTTAAGTCCCCTGTCCAGGAATCGAACTCAAATCCAAACATTTCCAAAATCCCCAAAAAAATAAGTATCATGTCCGGCAATTAAACCCAGTGGTCTCAAAATTTCCCAAGTCCAAAAAAAATAATAATTAACTGCCCTCGTTGGGTATCGAACAATGTAATCTAAAGTTTTATTTTCCAAAATTGCATTCGCCAGGAAGCGAACTGGAAGTGCATTGCCCTGGAAGTGAAGAAATGCATTTACAAAAAACTGCAACCAGAAGTTCATGTACAAACAATGCACTTTTCGGGAAAAGAGGTCACAGTGCGTCAAAAAATTAAAAGTAGGTCAAAATTTCATACAAAACTAGGTCACGAGGTCAAAAGTGCATTTAAAATAAGGTAAACAGTGCAACCGTATGTAGGTCATGGGTCAAAGGTCAAAGTGGCCCAGAACACACCATGCTGGTTCTACTGGACCCATGTGTGCTCGGACCTACTATTTTACACTACTGAGGGAATATTCATATTCCATTTCTTATGTAGATGCAAGGGACAAACAGCCAATCAGCACAGAGTAGAAAATTGTCGATGACGTTTATTTAGCTGAAAAAAAATAGAGGAACATAGTTATGATGGAAATATGAAGTATTGTTGTAAGATATAAATTTAGAGGAAAGAACATATCACAGTATACTAAAGAACATCTTTTAAGGTCACCCACATCGTTACGATAGCAAAAGCGATGATTTTAGCGACAATAAACCTGGCAACTGTGATTTTAATATCACTGTACATTTAAAAATACAATATCCCAATAAATCTGTTACTACACATACCAACACTAACCAATTGGCGTCAGACTTGTCGCAAAATTTCATAACCTAAAAATTATACATAATTATTTAATTGTGAATTAATTTCGTACAAGCTATCTGACCATATATGTTATTCTGCTGCTGTCAGTTGTGTAATCTTGGGTGGTGAAAAAAAGGGGGGGGGGATTGTAGCCTATATTGCCTCTCCATAAATTTAGTAAATTGCTCCAGAATGGGAGTACATTTGTACCCAGACTATTTCTGTTCACCGAAATGCATTGGTGTATTGTATACGATCTCCAATAAATTGATGTAATGTTTTTCTGATACCTTTAAACGTACATCTTCGCTTTTGGGTTACAGATTTTTTCCCTCTTTTATGCAGCTTGTTTGTGCCTTTGGTTTTGATCGCATTAAAATGAAATTGATAAGAAAAGGAAAACTGTTTTCAGAGTTAGTCTGGGCATACTTTCTGTACATTCGTTGTTTGTATGTTTACGCGTATCTTAGAATAGGAATTTTTGCCAGAAAAAATATAAACCAATTTTCTAAGCTCGTACGGTTTTGTTTATAACATATTATGTGTATACAAAATAAAATTTGTGTGAAAATTAAAAAAAAAAAAGAATGTGTCTTTAAAGTTAGCCTGCGCAGTTTACTTAAGAGGTGGGAGACAAGTAAAACCGTACAGTCGTAGTTAGATCGGTGAGCTTTGTAATAAAGGCCAACTGTAGCAGATGCAATTAGCACAGGAAAGTGCGACGACGGAAACACAACTGCTCGCGCGTATGAGCGATGAGGCGCTGGGTGCACGTATTGTTGTCGTCCGTATTGCTGTGCCTCGAGTTGAATTAAGAGAATGAAATTAATAAACGTAGAGAAACTGTGGCAGTTCGATGAAGTTTGGGAAGCTGTTATTTAGGATAAGTCGTGCGGGAAATTTCAATACACCTTCTGAAATAGAAGATTTGGCGAAAAATCTATAAATGCAATATAGCGGGTGGGAATCTGCCTCAACAACGAGATCTTGAGAGCTGATGTGGGTGGAGTGAAGAGATTTGGGGGCTCTTAACAGCGAGGTCTTGTGAGCCGATGAGGGTGATTGAAGTGAATATGGAACGGCTCCGGAATGAAGGGGTGGTGGAAACGGGAGATCCCCGAGAAAACCCGCCGACCAGCGGCATCGTCCGTTATGATTCCCACATGCCAGAATCCGGGAGTGACCCCGCAGGGGATTGAGCGTGGTTCTCCGTGGCGAGAGGCGAGTAGTCTACACCATCTACACCACCGCGGCTCCGAAAAAGTCTGAGATACGGGATAATTGACTTGCCGACCTAGTTCCATACGGGGATAATTCTTTCAGCCGCAGGATACGGGGAATCCCGCACAATACGTGACAGTTGGAGGGCTGAGCCGTGGTGTATGGCTGCCATAGCCAATGAGGCAGAGAGAGACATGTGGGGCTCAATTCGAACATAAAGCTGAGCCTTTTATATTTTGTTTAGTTCTTCACCGCTGATCACGAATATCACGACGTGGACTTCGAAATCGGTAGCTTTATGCCTCAAAATTGCGTTCAAAAATGGCGGCTCAACTGTCAGACCACAATATTAAAGTTGCTGTAGTTTTGTTTCCATTCAATATGTTTTCATTCGGTAAAAATAATTTTGTCAGTCTTGAATAGCAGAATTGTTAAACATAGGTACATATTTTGGTTGTTAATAACACACATAAATAAATAATAAAGAGGAAACAGTTTGTCAATATTTATTTACGTACGGCCAACTTGTAGTGTGCATAATGTAAAAGTTTGTACTTTAATCGAAACATTGACATCACGAATCTTGTAGCAAATTTTAATTGCTGCATATTTAGTTGAACATCGTACTTAAATGTTGAAGCATGCGTGAGTGAGCGAGTCAAAACAAATAATTAACAACAGCAGTGCAATGTTTATCAGTATAGTGGATTTAACTTCTCCCGTTTAACCGTCAGTTTTTACACATTAACGTCTAAGAAAACAAACGTTACTAAAGAATAGTACTATCATAAGTATTATGATGTAACCAAATCATATTTCTCAATACTTCAGAATTTTTCATATCAAAGTAGAAGTTAAAATGGCAGACTGCACAACACAACAGAAGTCTAAAACAAATCTGAATGATGTAATAGGGGGTACTACCTTGCCTTATATTTGAAACTTTGCGTGGCTGGTTTCCTTCCACTGGGCTGTCCGAAGACACTTTCGCCTGGTTTTGGGTGATTTCTACAGTATTTCTCCGCAGGGTGCCTAAAATATTCCTTGTGAGGTAACGAAGATTTTAATTTTTGTAACTGTTAATTTTACAAATATATAAACTCGTCACTATCATCACTGTAAAAATGATCACCGGTATCAAAATTATCTACTGCTTCAGGATGGGCAGCACCACATTCTTTAATACACCTGCACTTGCAAAGTTCTGGACGCCTTTGGTTTGACTGTGCATCCGAGGAGGAGTCCTTGGAGCAGAAATAGCATTTGCAGTTTACTAATTCCAGCACTTCTTCTGGTGTCGGTAGAGTCTGCAGTCACTTTACGCAAATGCAATCATCGGCATCCAGTTCCCAGCCATGTCCAATAGAGCACCAATTTTCTGATCAATTGCTCTTTGCCAGATTACAGCTTGGTAGTTTATTCTCTGGAAATGCAGTCGTTGAAACGTTGATTGGCAAAGTGGAAGAAGTTTTGGTTGAACTGATTTATTGGCTGGTGAACTTAATGATAACTTTATGCTGGCCCGGCAAAGTGTTTAGCTCCGATAACCGTTTGCCGTACACTTCACCCAGAAAGGCTTCTGGAGTGGCTAATAGACTCTCATCTAGAGTCCTAGATTGTCCCATTTCTTTTAAAGCAGGCTCATACACCGAACTTTGTTTTAGGATTCTCAGACGCTCTTCTCTCCCCCTCCCTTTGTTAGTATAAAAAGTAGAGAGGTTGTCGCAGCCTGTAAACGCATGAAAAGCCAATAGCGCAGAGAAAACATCATCTCCTGTGATGTTTTCAGGAAGTTCCTTTGTAATGCGTTCATATATATATATATATATATATATCGGAAAGCCTAAAGCCCCTTCCACAATCGACATGGCTTAAATGACATTACTTTCAAAGCATAACAAGCGAAACCATCTGTCTACAATCGGCAATCGGCATTAACATGGAGGAAAAAATAACCTTTTCTAACCAATTTTAAAGAGAAAATGAATAGGAAATAACATTTTCCGCACAAGAATTTTTGAATTCGTTAGTTGGCTACAGCAGTTTTTATGTCGTTTCACATTCTCATTCGCTGGCGTTAAAAACTTGGCGTAAGATACTCGGAGATGACCATCTTAACGCCAAGCCACACAAATAACGTCAAGTAAGACACGCCAAATACTAGTTGTGGACGTTACCATCTCAAATACAGGCTTTTACTTCTTTATGCTACGCATGTTAGGTGCGCCACGTCGATTGTGGACGGGGTCTTATTTATCTCTCGTTTTTCGCTTGGCTTATTCTCATGGAAAGGTGAACTTCAATTTTTGTGTATTGAGAAAGTAATAAAATTAATACATCTGTATTGAGTGCCTTGATTACAACACAATTAAAGTTCCTTTCGCTCAGAAATGTCTTAAGTAAGATCATTATTGTGTCAGCCTCGTGGTCACAGACAAGATCTGTCACTTTGTCGTCTCTTCACTTGTTTTTCTTATGCACTTACGTACTACGGACAAGAATAATTCCTTCCCTCCTAGTGCACCTCGTATTAGGGGCGATTGCCAGTCTTCTTGTTTGTTGTCTTCAGTATAAAGGAAGTTGCTCTACGACCTCACATGAAACTTCCCTTTGATATCACTGAAGAGAACTTATTCTGTTAATCATCAACGTCTCTTTATTATTTGGAAAGTTTTTAATGAGTTTTCTCGGCTTTCATCAAAAACTACATGTATTCGAGAGCTGGGGCAACTCAAAATGCGATTCAGCATTATTTCTGCCACTTTGACCAAGATGACGTGACTTTTATCTGTTGTTCTAAGTTGTCCATTAGCGTCTGGAAATGCCAACGGTAATGGACCCAGTTGGTATGACAATACAGTCCACACATCTATGTTTGTGTCTTGTGCAATAAAGGCCAGCCGAGTAAAAAGGGCAGAATGTATTTTTTTTATGGCGAGCCCCCAAATTCCGCTACGCCAGCATGAGCGCCTCCTCAGTTCTGTGTGCCCTCCGGCATGCTTGTTAGTAGCAACATTAGAGCTACGCTTTTATGTATGAGTTTTGTCGTGAAAACTCTTTTCATGGATCAGAATGGTTGCCAGTTGCCTGCTAGTTCCAAGAATTTAGGTGACTGTCGAAGTTGCAATGGTATTGTTTCCCCGCGCTGACTCACGCTTACTTCAACAATGAAGTCTGCTGTGTAGCTTAATGTGTACAAAATAAAATTTGCTACAAGATTCTTGATGGCAATTTTTAGATAAGTGAACAAACTTTTTCACTATGCGCGTTACAAGTTGGTCGTACGCAAAGAAATATTGACACCCTTTTTCCTCTTTATGTGTGTTATTAATAGGGACAGTTGTTTCTCGCGAAAACATTTCAAGACCAGTTGTACTCCAAAACACTTTTTTTCATTATGCACTTACGTGGTTGGATGATTTCAAATGTCACGTGCCTCGGGTGTCTGTAAGCAAATCATAGACGTTCAGTTTCGGAGTACTTTATTACGATTGGTCCAGTCAAATAGGAACATGTCCTCTCACGTAGAAACACGGCAAATAACCAAAGGAAGTTGTGGTGTGTGGACGTAGGATATTGAAGTCTAGCGTGTCCATAAATATTTTCGCGAAAAACACCTGTCTATAGTTATTAATAACCAAAACACAGAGTGAGTCCTTAAAAAGAGGCCCCGTGGGACATGTGTGTAACGGAGCGAGGGAATGAGGAAATACAGACCAGTGTGACAATAACGTAGCTAGAGTAGGTGCTGGACATGTCTGCCACTTCCAGCACCTACTCTAGGTATTTTGTTGTCACACTGGACTGTATTTCCTCATTCCCTCACTCCGTTACACATATGTCCCACGGGGCCTTTTTTAAATGACGCATCCTGTATATTCTTACATTTAACAATTCTACTATTGAAGAATGACAAAACAGTTTTTTACAGAATGGAAAAATATTGAATGGAAACAAAACTACACCAACTTTAGTACAAAGTGGTCAGAAAGTTGAGCCGCCATCTTTGAACGCCATTTTGAGGTAGAAGGCTACCAATTTCAATGTCCGTGTCGTGATATTCGTGATCAGCGGTATCGAACTGACAAAATATGAAAGACTCAGCTTTATGTCCGAGTTGGTCCCAGGGTCTGGCTCATGGGCTACCAGGCGGGTGACGAATTGCGCCAAGCAGCCAGGGCCAGCCGAGTTAACGACGGCCACAAACGGGCTGGAACGGGAGAAATGAAGATACCATGAGTCCCCCGGGTGGGAGATGTGGGATATAGAAGGGGGAGAAAAAGGGAGGAGGGAATCTCCCGGTGACCGCCGACAGCATTCGGGAAACGGCTTCGTCTTCAGATGAGCGCGGCTGCAGGCGAACACCGTCGTGGCTCTCCCTGCCTGGTAAGTGCTGTCTGCATTGACGTTTCTCGGAGGGGGAGATCGAAAGTGCCGGAGATATGTTTTATGGGAGGAAAAGGGAGGGCACTGCCATCGGAACTAGACGGCCATCTATGAAATGGGAAATTCGGAAGTTTTCCCCCTGGGATATTTTTTTTTTTTTTGTCTTTCGAGGTTAAAATTTAACAGTGATTAAGCTTATTTCATTACACACTCAAGCGTGTGTTCCTCTGACACTAATTTCTTTTTTAAGACAAAATTTGTGCATACAGGTCTATAAAAATACTTGAACGTTGTAGTTAGCTGGCACAACATTTTAATTATCAAAATTGGAATTTCTTCTTTACATATTTTCCTTACACAAAGCCAGCGAGGCACCTAACGTTACTTTCCTATATGATTATAATAACTATCGGTAAATTCAGATTCTCGGGACGCGACAGACCTCCATCTTGTGTACGCCCCTGGCTGTCTGGCGCTGGATCTGCATTTCCAGATGTTTACTTATCAGCCCGCCTACCCAGTCATTGAACTGCGTAGTTTGAAATGCATGTTTTACCACGAAACTATTTACCGCGCCTCCAATGTCAGCATCTACGAAAAGAACGCACGCTCGAGACGAGGCATGCTGAGTGCTTTCAAGGCGTCACGGCTTTTTCAGAGCTCTGTATTTTAAAATACACTCGTCAAATACATACAAAAATGCCCAAGGCCCCTGCAATGAACTTTGCTACTCACTTTCCACCAATCAAATTGTAGGTTCGCCTCTTAAAGTCGTAGTGCGAACGAGTCTTGATTCAGTCACTGAAGGCGTTGCTTTCAAATGCTCTCCATTCTCCCTGATTCATGGCCACTATTCAAAGTAGCGACAAAGTTTGTATTCTAAGTACCCATCGAGTTTCCTGTGCTGAAAAGTGTGATATAGCAATGACTTCCTTTTTATATACTCACCAATATTTATTATTTATGTCTTTGAGAATGGCCAAATTAAATCATGTAGCTTTTTCTTACACTCAACCGTTACAAAACACACGGTTAGTATAGCATACGGCTGAAAATTACAAGCAAAATAATAGCAATGGTTTTGAAAACTAACATTTGTAAATAACCTTGATAATACGGGAAACTAATTGTTATTGTGTAAGATACATTGGAGAAAGGGCGATAATTCGGCAGCGATGCTCAACTTTTATCTATGCGGAAACAATGAATAGTACGAGTGTGATGTCGCCTGATATTGATAGTTGGACGTGTTGTTATTTATTGACACAGAGGAGCTGAACGAATTTATATGATTAATCGCAGAGATTAGGAAACAAATATTGTGATTGTGCAAATGCATGTAAATAAGATATTAAGCTATACAATAGCAAGGATCTCATATAACGTGTCGCAATTGAATTCGCAAACCATTTAAAGCTATTATATTGTATACTATAGAAAATAAGTAGGTGTAAATGGTAATAATAGCAGTAGCAAGCAGGTAATTTGATAAGGCAGCTTGTTTTCAGTTTTCAGTAGTATTTGCATGTTTTAACGGAAGCTTTAATTGCCAAATACATGATCTGGCAGTCATCAATCTGTCTCAATGCTCCAATACGCCTGGCACAGACTATGTCTATGGCCCACGTTTTACGCAGTTCGTTCTAGAAGTGAACCTACGAACATGTTACCCAGTTTTTCTGACTCTTCAGTCGATACACGATTTTTATGCTAGAATACATATATTACTTGGCTGAAATGTTTGCACAGATGCTGCTAATTAAGCTGGCATGCATGAAATTGCCTCAACATTCCTCCAAATTCATGATATGTCGTAATAACAATATCACCTCAGAGATTACATATAAATGACCTACAAGCAATAGAACATTTTTTTTAGTATTATCCAAGAAATAATTTATACTATTTGTTTAATTTTGATAGAAACATGGCTAATGTAGTGTTATTAAAAGAAAACTAAATTAAAAAGCTAACTCATCGTGTAATGCCGGCATGCAGATAAGAGTGGAGATATTTGGGTGGCTCTGAACATCCAGGTGTTGAGAGACAATGAGGTTAAACGAACTGAGTATGGAGCAGCGCCGGAATGCAAGGGCGGAGGAAACGGGAGATCCCCGAGTAAACCCGCCAACCAGCGGCATCGTCCGGTACGATTCCCACATGCAAAAATCCGGGGTCGACCCCACCGGGAATCGAACACGGTTCACCTAGTTGGGAGGCAAGTAGTCTAACCACTACTGTAATTTCCTGCCAAATTAACTTTAATGCCCATGAGTTCTTAGTCTAATATTATTGTGAATTAATCACTTGAGCTCAAAGAGCTCCTACATAAATTGATTATCTTCATAACCTTATTTCCTTTCCAGATTTTTTTTTTACTTTAAAGTTTCTTGATGTCGAGAACAACCATTGTTGTCATGCACGATTTTGATTGATTTAGCCCGCCAGACATCAAAGATATTTAAAACTGGTCCAATTTTCAAAATGTTTTATGGCAACTAGAGCCATCCAACTTTTCCAGACAAACATGGCAACAGTAGTGACATTTCGGTGACGTAATTACTAATTTTATTTGACCAAACTTATTGGAAGAACTTTTGGTGGGAAAACTTGACAGTTTGACAGGGGTTATGATTTAGGGCCCGTGGAGGCACCCTCGCGTTCCAAGCAGAGAATACGTCATCAACGCCCTAGGAATAGTGTTACCTACCAGAAGTGTGTGTGGTATTCAAAAATAGTTCCTACGCGTTCGATGAACTAGCATTAAAAAAAGAGAACACTCACGAGAAAATTACACAAAGAAAGAGGACACATAATTTTACAATGGGAATGCACAAATACGGTTTATCGTGCCGCATGTCTGTTAAAAATATATTACAAGCAAAATTGTATCCTAAATACGGTTCCATGTAGCTATTCTTTGTTAACTGACAGTCAATAACTCTCGCACAGATCAAGTTCCGATATATTTCGATCGTATTACTTTGAAAATTCTATTCGTTATAACAGGTTCCTATTTCTTAGCAAATAATTTTTAAAATTCAAATAGATTAGGCACTAATTAACTCAGACATGTAAATAAATCAGCCAGGAAAAATACGAGTATCGATAAAGACAAAGAATCACGTAATATTCTCCAAAAAGGTAGCACTTTTGCAGGAAGTTCGTTGGCAACATTAGTGAATGTTAACGACATATAAAAAACCCACAACAATGTAAAATTTTGATGTCTTTCTTTTTAATTGGAAAAGAGGACAGTTTACAAGGCCTCAAACAGACGACACGTCCTTGTAAACGACGTCTGGTAACCCTACCTAGGAACGTCTGGTAACCCTACCTACAGGCTGTTCACGGTATAATGAGCACTTTTGAAAGTCCTGTTTAAGATCTACTTGTATGTACGTTGTGTATTCTTCCGCCTTATGTAAAATTAACATTGCCATGGCCTTCAACACTTTATTCATGCGTCCGTCAAGTGAAACTTGAAATTATTAGACAAGTAAATACTTTACAAATCTGCTCATTTTTTTACACTTCGATGTATTAAAAATAACAGGAAGCGAAAGAAATAATTAAAGTTATCACGAACGGTTACCTAACACTTTTTATCTGACTTTCAGATATGGAACTACTTTCTCTCCGTCGTTACCAACTTTACTGGGCGCATTTCACTCAGTGCGCCCGGAGCACCCGTAGTAAACACGCAAACCGTGTTTTCGGAAATCGCCCAGTGCATCCAATGGCGGTGCACCGGACGTTCATAAACTAATGTTTGGGTCGAATTCGGTTGGATCGATGTATCCACCGGTTCATCTGGACCACGGTCTAAGAAGAGGAGGTCGACACTCGTACTCGCCGGCAAGGAAACGTGGCTTCTTTTTGTCGCTGATAGTTAGGTCAACGCTAGTTTCCACGTCTCACTTGTCATTTGGTGATATTTATGCATTGTATAAGTGCAGCAGTGTTAGTAGACACTATATTTGTTATTATTTTTTAATAAAACCTATGCAATTTTTATAAACAAATTATGAGGGAGCATATTTTTACTTTGAATAGTCATCAGCATGTTATATACAAGTTGTTGACACGCGTTTATTATAAAATTGTGGGTTTTGTGTGCTTATAGGTACAGAAAATTCTATAGAAAGAGCGAAATTTAAATTAAAATCTTGTGCACAAAGAATATAAATGTTACGAATGGAATGACGTAGTTGGTTTGCAGAAAAATTACCCACATGTATTGCAGAGAATATAAATTATCCGTTATTAGTTAAAAAAATTAAATTTAGTGTAAAGCACAGTTACATTACAATCATATGTTAAATATACGAAATATTGCGAAAGTTGTTTATATATATAATATGGTAATGATTGTTATATTTATTGTATTTAAATTGTGACAAAATACTTTCTGACCACTCCCAATAATATATATATGGTAATTATTGTTATATTTCTTCTATTTCAATTGTGACAAAATACCTTCTGACCACTCCCAATACTACAAGTACTTTGAACTAATATGTAGTCAAATGGAACAATAAAACAAATCCCCTTACTGAGAAAAATTAATTGAAAATCACACTGTTTTTATAAAATTTACTAGCTATCTTTAATAATATGCCAAAATTCTTGATAAGTCGTTGGCGAGGGAATGGAAGGCTTTATTCTCATTTCCTTTCAGAAAAATGGCAAAATTATAGTCGATATTTTATGGTTTATTTTCTTTTTAATGTCGAGAGAACTAAAACAGATTCTGTGCATTTTTAACCAATTAAAAACCAAGCTGAAAATTATATTTACGAATAAAAAAGAAGAGCTGTTTTGAAATAAGTAGCGAGTAAAACCAAACAAATACCTTTTTATTTTAATTTCTATTAATGCCTATCAAAGTGCACTGACGAATTAATTAAAACATCGATGATTCATCAGACGCATCGCAAAATAATATGTTGTTAAAAAGTAAAACAGACGCTTTAGACATTTTTTTTTTACAGAATACGTATATGCAACTTAGCTTGGCTGGGACACTCCTTTTATAATAAGCAATTTATTACATACAAATAGTTATGTGTATAAAATTATAATATTTGTATTTAGATGATCAGGTTTGTAAGTACCTAACGAATTTCGTCAATGCACAGACAAATCTGACGCATACCATGATTCGGACAGAAAAGTCGGTTGAACTGGCAGATGTGCAAAGGAACATGAACCAATGCATTTACGAATACAACCTCGCAAACAAGTACACACATAAATAAAGCATTTGTGAACGGTAAATTCAAAGAAAGGCAATTGGCTGTGTTTCATTTGAATGGGGAAAAAATGTGTACCGTGTACTGTGCGCGAACACTGCAGAAAAATTTGAGACCGAGTTGTATTTTTAAAATAAAGAGCGTATTATGATTATAAAATATGTTAGCACAGTGCTTAATATGGTTGTTATGTGTTTTGAAGTTATTTAGCATGTATGGATTAATTCTGTTGCAGTCCTAACAAAAAAAATATGTAAAGAACCTGTTCTGAAATCCTCTCAAGCATTGTACACTGGTGCACACCACAATGCTGATTACTTGTGTATCCATTGGCGAATGTCCAAAACACGGATACATCCCAGCAAACACAACCTGTCGGGAAAATGTCGGCTCGATACCTGTACTGTCGGCAACTGTCGTTTCTATGCCAGAAGATAGCCATCTGACAACGGCGTGGTGTCTTTTTTGAGACTTATTGCTAGCCGTTAGAAAAAGACAACGGCCCGCTGTATTTTTTAGGATAACAGATGGATATCAGCGAAAATATGTCGGCATGATATCGCAGAGCAAACATGCTGCAAGCATCTGACGGCGTCCAGTGCCGTGAGATGTGGTTCATGGATGGTTGCCCAGGAGCTGGAACAAAAATTGGAAAAATTAAAGGTTTGAGGAGTGTATGTGTCGGGGTGAGGTGAAATTGATGAAGTATTTTACCCGGGGCGCCAGTCACTACCAAACTTAGTGCTGTGAAGTGGTAGAGCAGACTCTTCTCACTGGGTCATTCAGCCGACGGCCAAAGGCAACTATCCTTCCATGCTGCTACACTCCTCTGATGAATCTTGATAAAACTGTATGCGAATTACGCGGTGGATTATTAAGGGCATCCACTCCCCTATGCTACGTTACACACTGAAATACTGGCAAACAAAAATACGAAAGTTCCACATATATGCAAATTGGCGGGAAATTGTAAGGGCCCGTACCCTGAAATGCCTTGCGGCTTACCTGAATAAAAACACCCGATTCACGTAGTGATATTTATTAGGTATTGGTGAAACATGCCCCGAAGGCAACACTTTACAAACTATACCCCGGACAAGCACCGGTCGGCAGCGGTAAAACTGTGCAAAAATCGCGCGAAGCCCATGCGTAACTTTAGGTGCGTAATTATGCTTCCCCAGGCGATGCAAATACTGAGGAAGTTAGAGGTGGTGTCCGGGGCAGCTAACGAGAAAAGGTTCTGAAGATAATTAAGCTATTGCAGTGAAAAGTGATTGGTACTAACGGTGCATGCTGCCCGGGCGCGGAACCAAACGGTACGCGACCAAACTCTCTAAGCTCTCGGAGACTGACTTTCCAACATGGCGCTGCACATGGGACTACTTCCATGCACCTTGCACGTTAAAACTTATGCTAATACAAGACACACTTGCAATAACTTATAATAAACATAAAACTTTGCAAAAGTACGTGAGATGAGGAGTAGGTGATGACACTGGAATGGGAACACTGACAAAACACTTTCAAAAACACTTGAAATTAACAATAGGACTTTAGAATGTTTATTATTGGTGTCCTTCCTTGCATACGTGACAGTTTGTCACTACTACAGCTCTTTCTATGTAATAACTTGGAAATAATAATATATGGGGTACTACTTCCTGTATTCTTGCGCTGAGCGCACGTGGCCGCATAGCCACTGTCCTCCCATTCGCTGCAGTGTACCTGCAACACACACTTGCACTGCATTACACTACACTGTCTTATCCTTGTGCCGTGTAGCTCACCGACGCGCTACCGTGTGTGGTAGAGTGCACCTCCTCGTTGCGGGTGTTGTTGATGGCGGGCAAACGGTCTAAGGCTGGGAGTTCGGCTCACGTCACATCTTAAAAATGATTCAGGGCCGATTCCAAAAATATATCTTTGCCTTTTCTGTAAGCTAGCCATTATCTTATTATATTCCGGCCCGGTAACTTTTTCTAGACACGGCTCTTTATCACAATACAGATACAAATATGATGTCTTTTTGCCGACAAACTTTTGGAAAATGTTTTGAATAGGCAAGATGTTAGCTAGCTGTTAACGGCATGATGTTTTTTTACACAGAATGTTTGCCGTTAGAAAAAAGACAATGGCCTGCTGTATTTTTTTAGGATAACAGATGGATATCACCGAAAATATGTTGGCATGATATCACAGAGCAAACATGTTACAAGCATCTTAAAAATGTTTCTGGGCCGATTCCGATACAGCATCTTTGTCTTTTCTGTAAGCTGGTCATTATATTATTTATTCCGGTCCGGTAACTTTTCGAGGCAATGCTCTTTATCACAGTAAAGATAGGCCTACAAATATGGTGTCTTTTTGCCGACAAACTTTTGGAAAGTGTTTTGAATAGGCAAGATGTTAGCTAGCTGTTAATAGCATAATGTCTTTTTTGAGACAGTGTGTTTACCGTTAGCATGTTTTTTTTTCGTGAGTACGTGTTTCACGTGGTAGACCATGGGATTTGTTTACTTTCAATTTTTTTTAATGTGTACAACCATCCGACAGATAGGGTAAATTAGTGGAATAACGCCACTAATTCACCATTTTTGCCATATATTTTACGATTATAACAATAAAGTTGTGAATATTTTTTCAGAAGGTAGCTGTATCATTTGGGAACACAACACACATAAAATGTTTCCATAATATACAAATTATAAAAAGATTTAAAGATTTTTCTGTTGTGTTGTAAATCGCGTTATTACCAGATATGGCGGGGAATATCGCCATACCTAGTTTTTTAAATAAAAATACCAAAACTGAAAGATGTACTGTTTGCAACATATTCATTATTCATAAAAGCGTTTACAAACTCGATTATCAATAAAAAAAAAATTGTATATGTTGACAAAAAAGAATAGAAAATATCTTAGAAAACACTTAGAAAACTTAAACAAATCTCAATGGCTTTAAAATAGACAAACATGAATAAAAGAAAAAATTTAATACACAGTTAAGTATTTAAAATGTTCTTACACAAATTCAATCAAACATTTTAAGTTCACTTAGTTATTTACACAGCTCAGAAATTGGCCTAATCTTTAAAAGAGTTTAGTTAGGCTATACAAACAATGAAAGAAATAGAAAATGTGTCAACAAAAATTTAAATATTCTACCTAGATTAATATATAAGTGGCATATATTTTTGAACATGATTCCTTAATAATAACTTTAAAAGTACTAGAACTAATGTATTTAGGCTAGTATGTTTAGGCCTAAATTATACCAAGGTAGATAGTTCTACAATAAAATTTGTAGACAATTGTGGAATTGAGCAATAACTGAAAGCTACCCAAATCAGCCTATAGACAAAATTAAATGCTTTAGTAACACTTCGGTAAATCATGTACTAAAGAAGTAATTTTTTAAAATTGTAATACTAGCGAAACAAAAGCCGAATAAATTGAATGACTTAAAAGTCTTTCCTAAGTCAAAAAATGGAGACACAAAATTATTATGGCCCATGTAACTCCTAAACCCAAAATATTTACAAGTCTAATAGGGTGTCAGAACATTCTAGTCACTGCTGTTGCTTTCAGAGAGCAGAGCACACCCATCGTCACACAAGGTACACAAATCACATTTTGAAATCTTTCCCTTATCGCGAATTTCGTGGTACCGCACTTTACACTCCACACACTGGATCCACGGCACGTTCATAGATTTGTCGTAGTAGTTTCGGCCACAGTCCCCACAGTGCATATCATCATTATTCTTACGAATTTTCACTCTATGTTTATGCACAGGCACAGTAGATGGCTGGTCGGCATTCCCTTGAACACCCTTGAAAAACAATCGAAGAGTCATCAGAGTAGCTTTCGCATTTAAGGAATGGCGAGTTTTCTGGGTGTTTCGGATAATTTTAGGCGTGGGAATCAGACTATGTACAGTCGCTAATGATGTCGATGTAGTTGCAGTGTTGTTGCACGTTGACGGTGCTGTAGGTGTTGCTGGTATTGTGGATGTCTCCAAAGTGCAAGAAGTTGCAGAAGAACTTGTAGGCCTAGCTAATAGTGGTGTGTTATCGGATACATCACTAGGAGCAAAAACTGTCTCTGGGATTACTTGTGGGTTGAATGGGAATATTCCTGTAGCTCTAAATCCAGACATTGCTTTCTTGTGCCCAGGCTTCAGTAAACAGCTTTCCGAACTGTAGTTTCCCTAGTGGTCTTCCTGCATTTTTCCTCTAGAAATTGTCCACTGCCGAGTTCCAATAAACTTTCAACGACTTAAAGAAACTCTTGTCTAGGGGTTGTAATTCGTGGCTGCAATGTACAGGCAAACAGAATAGCTGTATCCCTAAGCTTTCAGCAACGCCAAGCACACTGTTATCTAAATGACTGTTGTGACCATCAAACATGAGCAAAGCTTTTCCCAGTATTCGGTGCGAATTAAAGTGACACAAGAAGTTACAAAATTCCTCTTTCGTAATATACCCTTTAGGGGTCATAGCAAAATCACTGCTATTCGGAAGGTTATCACCAAATTATTTTTTTGAATACGTCCCTTTATACAAAATCATAGGTGGAGTCCAGTTTGTGCTAGTAGCGTTAGTGCAATCTACAACAGTTACAGTTTCGCCTTTTTCTCCACGAGTTGCTGCACGTACTCGTTTACAGCCCATTTCAGCTAGAACTAGCTGCAAACAGTTGTAGGTCAACTATAATCCACTCTCATCGACATTGTAAATAAGGCGGACCTGATTGTGAAGATTCGTTTTGTCTAGAGTTTTTCCTAACAATTCAAAGTGTACTAACAATTTCCTTATTGAACCTCATGAGCCTGCTATAGCTAAGATTCTCAGCCTTTCTTAGCACAATATCATTATTTATTCTCATGAAGCCATAAAACCAGTCTTTGTCCGCTCTGTTGTTAGAGAAAGGTTGGGAAATTCCTTTCTCATTGCATATCTGGAAATCAAATGAGAAAATCTGATTCCTAGTCAATCCAAAACCTACTTGCTGCAGTCTAATCACCCTTATTTTTAATCGATCCTCTATATCAGCACTTAAGACCGCATTACGGCCAAGTTTACGTTTCGGTGTTCTGTCACCTCTTTTCAACCAATCCCTCAGTGTTCTTCTAGGAATTTTATATTGCCTTGATGCTGCTGCCACAGACAATCCTGATTTTACATTTTTTTATTGTGTTCTGTAGATCTTCTGTTTTCCATTTATCTCTTACATGTTGGCACTTTTTCCAGATTGCAGCAATATTTGCATCTGTAATTTGGAGAAAAAAAAAGGTTACACTCTTTGTAAACTTATTAATGGCACAAATCTAAATTTAAATAAAAACTGCAACCAATTCACCGGTGTGCTAAACATTCACCACATTGTGCATTGTTTCATTCGATATAAATTTAGTAATTATTGTTTTATTTTTAAAACACAAAAAATGAAGTTGCAAATTATTATCACAAAACACCTTTATCCGTAGGCCGTAAATACTATTGGTTTTAGCCCTCGTTACAAGAAAAACAAATCGTGGCATTATTGCCCGAGTCTCTATAAGAGAAATTAAACACTGCATTATTGCTCGCCATGCACGTGGCGATATTTCCCGAAACGACATTTTCTTTTCTAACCACTACTGAATATCCTAACATACCACAAAAACATCGTTTTATGCATAAAAATATACACTTTTAAATGCTTAATACGCTGACATATAACACTTATCGTCTGGAAGTTGCTTTGTAGAAATTAATGGGCTTACCTAAAAGGGTACTGAAAATGCTTGATGTTTTATTTCCTCTCACGCGCACTCAGAAACACACTCACAAAGTCCTTGAATCGAAACTGCTAACCTAAGCTGGATGACAACAACGGTGAGTGGCGAGGGGACAATGAGCTTCGTTTCAGGAAAGATACATAGCACACCATCTATCGGTTTTGCTGGAAATTACGTGTAAGATTTCGAATGGCGTTATTGCCCGCCTGGTGTTATTCGATGAAGTTACCCTATATTAAAAACTATTTTGTTTGCAAGCCTCTGAAGAAATAGTTTTTAAAGAATTCATGTTTTTAAATAATTTTTATATTGTAATGGAATCTATA
Organism: Dryococelus australis; assembly: GCA_029891345.1. Taxonomy (NCBI): domain Eukaryota; kingdom Metazoa; phylum Arthropoda; class Insecta; order Phasmatodea; family Phasmatidae; genus Dryococelus; species Dryococelus australis. The sequence goes on from CM057009.1 coordinate 150,377,305, forward strand.
CAGAAAGATATTTTTTTAATTACTGGAGACAATCAGTAACTTACTCCGTGGTATATAGGATAGCATGCTGAATTGTCAATTCAAGCGTCTTAGGTTCGAATCCTGCACTCGGCAAGGAAAAGTTATTCATATCATATAATGTGTTGAGAAGTAAATTAAATGAATATATTTAAAGATAAAGTAACAATTACTGAAACTTCTAATCAAAGAGTTAAGGTTTTTTTCATGGTTATACTGCTTATTTCTGGACATCATGCCTCTGCAGGCCCGGCATCTTAACGACATCCAGCCGTCGCAGCCCCGGTATCGTAACGACATCCAGCAGTCGCAGGCCCGGCATCGTAACGACATCCAGCAGTCGCAGGCCCGGCATCGTAACGACATCCAGCAGTCGCAGGCCCGGCATCGTAGCGACATCCAGCTGTCACAGGCTCGACACTGTCTGCCAACAGTTAGCCGCCAGTCCATATTTCCATCGGGCCGATTCCGGCATAAGACAGCGGGCCGGTATCGGCTGGCAGGAGTTAGTCGCCTAGCTTTTACCGGCCCGATTCTGACCCGTAATTTTCGTGTATGTTGGGCCGGAATACATTTTGTATCTTACCGGTAGCAGTACAGTGCATTTTTGACACTGTCGGCAGTCAGCCGCCAGTCCATATTTTCATCAGGCCGCTTCCAGCATACGACAGCGGGCCGGTATCGGATGGCCAGGGTTTGTCGGCTAGGAACGACCCGATTCTGGCCGGTATTTTCCGTGTTTGCTGGGATACGTCATGTAATGTGGTCCTCATACAATCGGGAAGAAGCATTAGACTGGCGGGACACGAAACTAAAAGGAGATTTATTCTCGGTCCTCGTCCCTGCAACCAGCCGAATTATCTTAAGCGAGCACACGAGGCAGGTGTTGGCAATGTAAATGATGAAGCACGGAACTTACCCTCAACAGGAATGAATGGTGAACCTCGCTCATACATGGGAGTGGGGTATCCCAGTGGACTTCGGTAATATCAGTTCGCCAGCCTTCTCAAGTTGGCGTTATGTTTTCCTAAAATGAAAACCAATGAACCGATTCCGGTCAAACAAACATTATTACGTTTATGCATTATATACAATCTGTACTCTCGCATAATAATATGCCCAAAACTATTTTACATAACATAAATCTCACATTTCTGTTCTGCCCAACAACCACCCCCCATCACCATTTTTTTAAATCAAAATTAAATAATTTATACTAGGCTTTAGGCATATTATCATGTAGAAATGTTACACATCTTGAAGCTCCCGCCTTACAGGCAATTAAACTGCATTGCAGAGTGTTTGAAACACACTTTTTTTTTCCATCACGAAACTATTAAATGTGAGTCCACATAAGGCGAGGGCTGTTGAGTACTTTCAAAATGTCACGCACATTAAACGGAATAAAGCTCCAGGTGAGCGGGAGACCGGTTATTTTCTAAATCAAACAACATAGTGTGTGGCACCGGGAAAACAACGTAGTCCGCAACACCGGGAAAACCACATAGTATACGGCATCGGGAAAACAACGTAGTCCGCAGCATCGGGAAAACAACATAGTGTACGGCATCGAGAAAAAACACAGTGAGCGGCATCAGGAAAACAACATAGTGTACGGCATTAAGAAAACAACATAGTGTGTGGCATCGGGAGAACAACATAGTGCGACATCGGGAAAAAAAATTGTGTACGGCATCGGGAAAGCAACATAGTGTGCGATATCGGGAAAACAACATAGTGTGCGGCACCAGGAAAACAACATAGTGTACAGCATCGGGAAAACAACATAGTGTACGGCACCAGGAAAACAACATAGTGTGCGGCACCGGGAAAACAACATAGTGTGCGGCATCGGGAAAACAATATAGTATGCGGCACCAGGAAAACAACATAGTGTGCGGCATCGGGAAAACAACATAGTGTGCGGCATCGGGAAAACAACATAGTATGCGGCACCAGGAAAACAACATAGTGTGCGGCATCGGGAAATCAACATAGTGTGCGGGGCCGGGAAAACAACATAGTGTGCGGCACCGGGAAAACAACATAGTGTGCGGCACCGGGAAAACAACATTGTGCGCGGCACCGAGAAAACAACATAGTGTACGGCATCGGGAAAACAACATAGTGTACGGCACAAGGAAAACAACATAGTGTGCGGCACCGGGAAAACAACATAGTGTGCGGCATCGGGAAAACAATATAGTATGCGGCACCAGGAAAACAACATAGTGTGCGGCACCGGGAAAACAACATAGTGTGCGGCATCGGGAAAACAATATAGTATGCGGCACCAGGAAAACAACATAGTGTGCGGCATCGGGAAAACAACATAGTGTGCGGCATCGGGAAAACAATATAGTATGCGGCACCAGGAAAACAACATAGTGTACGGCACCGGGAAAAAAAACATAGTGTGCGGCACCGGGAAAAAAAACATAGTGTGTGGCATCGGGAAAACAACATAGTGTACGGCATCGGGAAAACAACATAGTGTACGGCACCAGGAAAACAATATAGTGTGCGGCATCGGGAAAACAATATAGTATGCGGCACCAGGAAAACAACATAGTGTGCGGCACCAGGAAAACAACATAGTGTGCGGCACCGGGAAAACAACATTGTGCGCGGCACCGAGAAAACAACATAGTGTGCGGCATCGAGAAAACAACATAGTGTGCGGGGCCGGGAAAACAATATAGTGTGCGGCACCGGGAAATCAACATAGTGTGCGGCATCGAGAAAACAATATAGTGTGCGGCACCGGGAAAACAACATAGTGTGCGGCACCGGGAAATTAATATAGTGTACGGCATCGGGAAAACAACATAGTGTGCGGCACTAGGAAAACAATATAGTGTGCGGCACCAGGAAAACAACATCGTATACGGCATCGGGAAAACAACATAGTGTGTGGCACCGGGAAAACAACAATGTGCGCGGCACCGAGAAAACAATATAGTGTGCGGCACCAGAAAAACAACGTAGTGTGTGTGGCACTGGGAAAACAATGTACTGCGCAGCACCGGGAAAACATTGACTTTATGTGTGTGTGATATATATATCAAACTTTTCTGCATTATCTAATTTTTGCCATAGTTTGAATAAATTACGAACACTAACATGTATTTTTCAATTACACAAGACGAATATGAATTTGAGAATAAGACTGTGGCTTCAGATCCATTACCATATAAGAAAATATTTGAAATCATAGTCCCCATATCGTCTACAGCGATTCCTAACTGCGGTAGTTTGCATTTAAGACGGAAATGAACCACTACACTCTAAATTTGAATAAGTGCGAATTTCACTGTTTCAATCAGTCAAAAGTACCTGACTGATTTAACAGTCACTTCAGTGAATTTAACTGACGAATCAGTGAAAAAATGCCAGATTTTCTTCACTTATTGATTCAGTGAAATTTCCCACTGATCCATCGGTCATTTTTTTCACTGTTTTCTCAGTGGTTTATTTTTTACTGGTGGATGAGTTAGAACAGCATGTAAAATGGCCGTCAAACCAAGGTTAAAAATTGCTGCTAAACAGTGTGTATCAAGTGAAATAACAACTAATAAACTATTAAAACCAATACAAAATACGTGCTAAAATGTGTTTCATCTTTCAAAACGCAATTTTGCGAGGTAATTTGAACTTTTAGACTTCATTCAGATTTAAGTCTTTCATTTCGTTTTCATGTAATCAACACAGTGCTCTGTTTGATGGTTTAACCTGCATATAATGTGGTGAAGCGAGTGCACCATATATACTATTCATATAATAACTTGATTCCTTCTCTTTTTCTTCTTCTCAGAGCAACTTGCTCATTTCTAATGCCCTCGCTGTCGACGCCCTACACACCTTTTATGTGTCTTGTATGCTTTCATTCTTGTGCCTGTGGACATAGTCCATTTAAACTGTCACAATCATACTCTAGACTTACCATTGCGCAGTTGTAATTTCCTTAATTATTGTCTTTATCCTGACCATTAATTTTTTGGTAAAATTTTCTTTGACTGCGATTACAGCTTGGCCGTCATTTTGACTTTTCAAAATAGAAAAACTTCTTTATTTATTTTATTGCAGAGCATTTTATGAATTCCTGAATGGTTATGTGGTTGTTCTGTTTAGCATTTTCTATTTTTTGCCAGATTTCTTATTGTTTGCTGTCGATGTTGTAATGACTATTATGGTATATCTTGAATCCCAGCTCTTCGTATTGTTATTTGGTTGTTACTTAGGTTTCACTGTGCTATTTCAGTTATTTTTTTACTTATTTTTTATTATGGACACGGTACATATAAACTATAGAAAGTAATGAATAGTCGTAAATAAATTAAACCTACTCTCAAACACACCTGCCTTTCGCTGGTAATTGATAATGCAGTGAACGTACATTTGTCCTCTCCTGACGCCACTTCATTTCTTTTTGAAAGTTAGCCTTTAAACAAGTTAGGAAACCAACAATTCAATATGTCGGGGAAATTGTTGTGGGCCCAAGTGATAGGAGAGCTGCCCACGAGGTTGACGCCTGCCCGTGGCCGAGGGCGACGCCCCGCAGGAGAGAGAGAGAGAGAGAGAGTGATAGACCAGGGGACAGCGGGGTAGGCGCTGACGATGAGCTGACCGGCAGGCCACGGACGTTAATACGGCCGACACTCCCCCCCCCCCTCCATGTAAGATTGGTAACTTGGTGCGTGTCGGAGGTTGGTCGTCCAGCGAGGCTGGAGCGATCCCCAATCAGCGAGTCTGCCGATGCTGGAGCAGCATCGGGCGGAGCCAGTGCCGAGGTGATCCAGGAGCTGGGTCGAGACTAGGCTTGGGCACGCCGTCTTCTTCACCACATCTCGACTACACGAGCCGACGGAGGATCTCCGGTCGAACCGAGGCTGTCAGTGGTAGGTGATCTTGAGTAGAGTGCAAGGGTGAGCAGGGTGCGATACGAGTTGGGTAGAGCGATTAATGTCATCTCAAGTAATTATTGAATCAGAGAAGAATTAATAGACATAGACTAAGAGGTAGGAATTTAAAGTAATAACTAAAGTCATTATAAGTAAGATAGTTGAGATCTGAATTATAACTAAAGGTAGAAGGAGTCAAGAAGTGTAGCGTTTATTGTCTCTGTGTAATTTGTAATTGAGATTAGTTTTGTTTATGTAATAAAGTTAGATATTAATGAAGCAACTGGTGGTAGTAATTTAGAAGAGTTAATATAGTCGATCCTAGTACTTTGTTGAGGGCCTTGAGCCAGTGTTGTTATGCAAGAATATAGATAGGTTGTACACTTCGCTAGGCACTACAACAAATGGGGATCGCTCCAGCCTCGCTGGACGACCAACCTCCGACACGCACCAAGTTACCAATCTCTCTCGTGATAGAGGGGGGACGGGGGTTTCGGCCGCATTAACGTCCGTGGCCTGCCGGTCAGCTCATCGTCAGCGCCTACCCCGCTGTCCCCTGGTCTTTCACTCTCTCTCTCTCTCTCTCTCTCTCTCTCGCTCCTGCGGGGGTCACCCTCGACCACGGGCAGGCGTCAACCTCGTGGACAACTCTCCTCTCACTTGTACCTACAACAAATTCCCCCAATGGCTCCGAATGAATTCAGTGAAGAAATTTGGACGGCTCTTAACAACGAGGTCTTAAGAGTCGATGAAGGTGGTTGAGGTTAGTATGGAGCAGCGACGCAATGAAAGGGCGGAGGAAACGGGATATCCCCAAGAAAACCCGCCGACCAACGGCATCGTCCGGCACGATTCCCACATGCAAAAATCCGGAGTGACCCGGCCATGTAACGAACCCGGATCGCCTTGGTGGAGGCGAGCAGGCTAACCGCCCAGCCACCGTGGCCCCTACATACATGGCCCTGAGATTCTTTATCTCCGAGGCACAGCAATACGAGCGACAATAACACGCGCAACCTACGCCCCGTCGCCCCAACGCGCAAGGCGCTGAACCTGTGTGCAGTGGTTCCGCTGTTACGCTTTCCTGTGCCAATGAGATGTGAAACTGGGATTTTGTAACGTACGATATAAGGGCGAAGATTAAATTATGACTGTAAAATTGTATTTTTCTCCTATATAATAAGGAATCTGCGCAGGAAAGCGATAAATATATGATTTTTGACCATTTATTTGCAATTTTTCTCTTATAATAAACTTAATATTATAAACAGTGATGTAGTGGTGCCAGAGCTCAGCTCCGTTACTACTTGTGTGATTGTGAGAGCAAAAACAATCAGTTATTATTTTTAAGCACAAAAGAAAGTACGCGAGTTAGCTTTGACCTTCCTCGAAAGATCCAACGCCACATGTAACATCTTGGTTAAGGGCCCATCGTTCAGCAGAAGATACAAGAACATGTCTAGCCCAAACAAGAAGCAAGACAGGAAGATGAAAATCAATGTTCAAGCATGCTTTAAAACCTATCGTAAAGAACTCATTTATTTATCTCAGTAAAATATGATAATCATTTAGCATGAAAAACTTCAATTGTTAATTTGTTATATATATATATATATATATATATATATATATATATTTAAGTGATGTATGTAAATAATTAAAAAATTACAAGGAAACACCCGCAAACAATTAGAACGTTAAAGTAAAAATTCTACACTGTTCTCTAAGTTGGCGATTTTAAAGTACTATCCTGAGCAAAAGCAAAAAAAAAAAAAAAAAAAAGTGTTAAAAGTGTATATGTTTTCTGAAGGTATTTAGGTGAGGGGGTAGGGAGAGCTACGGCACTGCTTAATATAGCACTACATCACTGGAAACTGTACGGGTTTAGATCATTTATTATTATCTTTTCTGGTAAAAAGTCGTATTCCCAGGACATTTGTTTGCTGAGATACGCGCAAACAACGAATGTACGGGAAATATTCCCAGACTACTAACTCTGGACGACGTCTACGAAAACCACCACAATGGGGATAACGCACCACATTTGTGCGTAATCACCTTAATAATATTTTGCATGAAACATAGTTCCCGCCTGTTTTATTTGTATTAATTATTTATTAATGATAATAATTTATAGAAAATTATCAATGAATATCTAATTTGACTTATTTCTCTGTTAACAGAAGTATAAAACGCTTGTGAAAGATAATATATTTATGAAACAACCGAACACGTCTTACATGGGGTTGATTTTTCAAAGGTTCGATTTGGAAAGTTTCAAGATTGCGAATTATTCATAACTGATGTTCGAATGCATAAAGTAATGTGGAGTGTAGCTTGTTGCCTAATTAATCCGCAATATTTCCGGGTTTCTAAACTCAAAATCTAATAAATTCTACACCGGAGGAAACGTTTGTTCATCCAACGAACTATTTGTCTGTATAGGGCCAAAAATATATTTCGTTGACCCAACCAAATATTTAGCTTAGTAAACGGAACTTGAAAAACAACTAAATTAATTATGTTCATCCAACAAAATACACGCTTGAATTAACACCTTCCTCTTTGTTGGGCCGAAAGAAATTACACTGTCAACAAAATATTTTCCTGACTCAACTGTAGGCCATATATATTTGTTTGGCCACTCATTTGATTGCCTTCGTTCGAAAATACAACTAAAGGGTTTGTTTATATTTTTTGTAACATTTAGGATAGTAACTATGTTTGTAAGTGCAGTTATTGTTGTCCACATTATGTATTTGGTATAAACAGCGTAATAAAAATGCTGAACAGGAAATTAAAAAGCGAAGCTGTAAAACATGAAAAATAATTTGCCCGCGTTGTCCAGTATTCGAAATGTATGTGTATTTAAAGGCTGTTCACGATAAAGTGATTTCTTTAGAAATAAACTTTAGAAAAAAATCACTGCCCCTGCATGCATATATTTTAATGGGCGCACTAAGTGACATTCGCCCAGTAAGTTGGTAACGATGGATTGAAAGTAGTTCCGTATCTCAACGTCGAATAAAAAGTGGTACGTAATTTTTTGTGATAACTGAAATTATTATTTCGACTCTCTTGGTTTTTTTTTTTTTTTTTTTTTTTTAATGCATCGAAGTGTAAAAATGAGCGTATTTGTAAAGTATTTACTTTCTTAATCATTTCATAGTTTCACTTGACCGACGCATGAATAAAGTGATGATCCCATGGCAATGTTGATTTTATATAAGGCGGAAGAATACAACTTGTATACAAGTAGATCTTAAGAAGGACTTTCAAAAGGGCTTATTTTACCGTGAACAGCGTATAAAAACATACCTACTTATGAGGAAGTAACTTAAGCTAAGGTCGCTAGGGCGTAATGTTTACGACGTAAGCGACGTAGGTTCGGATCGCGTTTGGGCTTCCAATTTTTTTCAAACTAACCGTAACTGTTCAATTTACGTAGATCCAAACAAATCTTCAGTTGCAGCACCAACCGAATCGTCGTTTGGGGCAACCAGATATGAACGACAGAATTATTTGTGTCCAGCAACAAAAAATTCCATTGCCTCCTTACAAGCAATTCATTTGGTTGCGCCAAAAAAAAAGTTGTTTGATTGAAGGAAAGGTTTTTAGGTGAGTGCAGTAGAAGCACAAGCTCTTGAACGAAGAGACCGGGAAGAAAGTGCGGTGACACCATCGCACATGTGGTTCACATCAGGGCGTGTGATCTGCGCGACTAGACTGCCCTACCTCCCTGTCACCACACTAAGCGCCCTTCAACCCTCCCTACAAGGCAGCTCGTTACACAACCTATATATAGCCTGTTCACGGTCAAGTCACACCTTTCGACGCCTTAGTTACTTTTCTCCTATCAGCCATTTATCTTTCCCCCACTTTTTAAAATCGGTATCGCCATGTGAGTAATAAAAATTGTGTATATATTCCACCGGACTCGAGAGTTAACATTTAAGGCTACAAGAAAATGTGTTTATTGACTATTACTCAAAATGAGTGGGCTTCTAAAATCGCTCTCTTTACCGCGAATCGCCTATAGGCTTGTGTTCGTTCCCTGCTTGAATGCAACCGCCTAAAGACTGTTCACGATAAAGTGAGTACTTTTGAAATCAACCTTAGAAAATGTCACTACCCCTGTCTGCGTATATATAAACGGGTTCACTGGGTAACATGCGCCCAGTAAAGTTGGTTGCGAAGGATGGAAAGTAGTTCCATATTTAACGTCGAATAAAAAGTGTTAGGTGACCATTTGTGATAACTCAAATTATTTCTTTCCCTTTCTCTTTTTTTAATGCGTCGGAAGTGAAAAAATAACCAGAATTGTAAAACATTTACTTTTCTAACAATTACACAATGTCACTTGACCGACGCATTTTACGTAAGGCGGAAAAATACACAATCTACATACAAGTAGATACTAAGCAGGGCTTTCAAAAGTGCTCATTTTACCGTGAACAGCCTGTACAAACCCGCGTAATTGAGAAAATAGCTAATGGTTATAGAATCGGTGGTTAACAAAATATTAACTTTTATTAAAGACAAATACTTTTTTGTTCTGATTATTACTTATTTAGATAGCTTGGTTTTAGTGCCAATATTGTTGGGCAACAGTTGTATAGGCTGTTCACGGTAAAATGAGCACTTTTGAAAGCCCTGCCTAAGATCTACTTGTATACACGTTGCGTATTCTTCCACCTTATGTAAAATTAACATTGCCATGTGCCTCATCACTTTATTCATGCATCGGTCAAATAAAATCTTAAATTATTAAGAAAGTAAATATGTTACAAATCTGCTCATTTTTTCACTCCGATGCATTAAAAAAAATTGGAAACGAAAGAAATAATTTTAATTTATCATAAATGGTTACATAACGCATTCTATTTGACGTTAAGATATGGAACTACTTTCCATCCATCACTGCCAACTTTACTGGCCGAATGTCACTCAGTGCACCCATTAAAATATATGTATGAAAAGGCAGAGACAGTTTTCTAAGGTTCATTTCTAAAGTGCTCACTTTATAGTGAACAGCCTTTAATCATTATTGACTTGATGATATATTTTATTGTGTAATTGGATCCGCCGTGGTGAGGTGGTCAGACTACTCGCCCAGACTAACCGGGTTCGATTCCCTCAGGAGCTGCTCCTGGATTTTCGCAAGTAGGAATCGTGCCGGACAACCGGACAATGCCGCTTGTTGTTGGGTTTTCTTGCGGATATCTCGTCCCCCCCCCCCCCTTGTATTCCGGCGCTGCTCCACACTCATCTCACTTCACTTCACTCCACTCCACTATTGTGTAATTCCGGAGAATAAAAACGCGTCGTATAAGTGAAGGGAAGTTAGCAAACTGTTCAAATATTTTAGTGTAGATGTAGAGCTAAGTTATAGTAACAATAAAAAAAACATAATATATTGACATTAGCCAAGACACGTAATGACTTTTTGTAGTAATATTCCAGTGAGTGAGTGAAGAGATTTGGGTGGCTCTTAACATCGAGGTCTAACGAGGCGATGAGGTGAAGCGAGGTGGGAGCAGCGCCGGAATGAAGGGGCGGGGGAGATCGGATATCCCAGAGAAAACCCGCCGACCAGCGACATCGTCTGGAACGATTCCCACTTGCGAAAATCCAGCAGTGGCCACGTCGGGAATAGAGCCCTGTTCGCAATTGTGAGAGGCGAGTACTCTAACCCCTAAACCACCGCGCCCCTCAACTGCCTTGGGTCGCCTCCGACGAGATTTTCTCCTTTTAGTGACCTGGGAGAGTTTATGCATTTTTTTCTTGAATGGTTTTTTTTCGGCAAGCTAAAATTATTTAGCTTTCGGTAATAAAAACATTTTATTCCAAATTACATCATCCGGCTGTGTGAAACAGACTTTCGTTTTTTTGTCCCAGAGGCAGAGTGACAAGATTTTCAGCTCTTCAAAAACCAGATGCTATGGTATAATCGTAGTTTCTTCACACTTCTTGAATCAAACATTTGAAAAATCATCTTGTATGTGACGTGTTTGTTTACTAATTACGCCGTGTATCACAAGCCTTTTATACCTGTGCATAAAATCACCTTATTTCATTTAAATAGAAATTTAATTTATATTTAATTTATAAATTATGATATATCATTTATAATTTACTTGCAGATTTGGCAAGTGAGTAATACTTTTATAGGTCATGTAAACATAATATGTATTTCAAATTGATGAGGCACTAGTAGATAGATAATGTTCCTTCGCGGACAAGGGCTGGGGCTCGAGGATCGAGGATCTGGCCGATATGTTGGATTCCGGACTTGCCGCTCTGTCATTCCGGTCATGCAACCGCCATATTGAATTCCGCTATCTTTGTAGCCAGTACGCCACCATCTTGGACTGCCATTTTGGTAACCAGTATGTCATTTTTCCATGCTCTTGCATTCCGAAGGTTTTCTACGAGTGCTCGCTTTTTTCTCCTTTGCATTCTTTCTTTCCTTTATTTCCCTTCTTTTCTTTCTTTATCTTTCTCTCTCTTCCTCTCAGATGGTTTTCTCTAAGTGCTCCCATTTTTTCTTTTCCATTCTTTCCTTCTCTTTCTCTTTCTTTCCTCTCTTTCTCTCTCATTCTTTCTCTTTCTCGCCCATTCATTCATTTGTTTACATCGGCTGTTTCTGGACGCCACCATATTTGTTTACATTTAAATGGAAGCCAAAATCTTTGTTTTTTCATGTTTCCCACATTAGTTTTGACATTGGCTGCTAGGAGCGCATCTGATGAATATGCTCCACTATTACTCACATTTGTTCGACTGCCATCTTGTTTATGGCGGTGGCCGTTAGGTGGTGCGCCAGTCGTTCGATTAGTCGCTCTTATTCGAATTAGTTCTTGAGTTGGCCGCTAAGGGAGCTGCTTTTTTTTAAACTCGAAATATCATCTTTAATGCTGCGGGATTGAATTGCCGGAACTTGAATCGCCAGACTAAGGCCTTAGACCACTCGGCTATCGCGACATGCGCTGGGACAAGACTATACGAAGTATATAGCTTGGAGATGAATAAATAATATCTTCTCTCTCATTAAATACATTATATTTTTATTTATTATGTAATTTTTTATGTTTTATATACATATAATAACTTTTTATGAATTTATTTTTTTATTATTTAGATATAATAATTTATGTATAATTTTTTTGTTATGTTTTTTTACGTTTTTGCACTGTGGATACATTAGGGTGACAGGTGAGGGAGTGTAAGACACGCCACCCCCCTTCCTCCCCAGTTCCGCTCAACCAGTTGAATTAGACACTCCAGCATTGGAGGGCGATGACTCGGCGCCCGATGTCTCGCCCAATAGGGATCGAGCACACTCTAGACAGGCAGCAGAAAAACTCAACTACACTGACACACAACTTAACCCGCCTGGAACAGCCGCAAGTATGCCAACTTCACAACCGACGCCTGGTGTCCCGACACCCAATAGGGATCTGTTGGAAGCGGAAACAGCCTCAACTGCTCCCACGGCAACAACAACACAGCAAGACAAATCACCACTGCAGAAATGGTAATCAGTTCGCCTGTCTTCTCAAGATGAGGTTATGTTTTCCTAAAACAAAAACCAATGAACCATTTTCGGTCAAAGAAACTTTATTAACATTTAGGCATTGTACACAAGCTGTACCCTTGTGTGATAATATGCCCAGAACTAAATATTACATCACTTAAATCTCACATTTCTGTTAGAAGAGCTGGAAGACTCGTGGGGTACTTTGTCAATGGCTCCCCAACTGCCTACAAGCACAGTACAACCTGTCAGCACCAGCATGCCACTAGCCCCAATTGAAGACTGAACCCTGAGAGCGTCAGCTGCACCGACGCCTAGAGCCAAGTCGCAACACACAGGTTCAATGCAAGAAAAACATGACTGTGTGTAGTCTTCGACCGCGGTGCCTCTGCCGCCAGTCAGCACATTTCTGTTCTGACCGATAATCCATCCTCCCTCCCCGTTTTTGTCAAAATTAAATAATTTATACTAGACTCTCTACACTTTATCGTTTAGAATTGTTCCACATCTTAAAGCTCCCGCCTTACTGGCAATTAAACTGCGTCGCAGAGTGTTTGAAACATGTGTTTTACCCCCAAGAAATTATTAAATGTGCGTCCAATTTGCTGTTCTACAAAAAGAACACACACTTCAGACGAGGGCTGTTGAGTACTTTCAATGCAACCGAACGCAACTCTCATGACATCACCCTTACCTGGCGTCGCGACGCCCGAGAACGAAGCGGTGCCTGCTAGCGAAGAGGAACGGGAGGACGCATCAGGTAGTGCGGCGCACTTGCTACATTCTACCACCAACTCAGCCGCACTGCAGCAGCCACATCCTACACCGACGCCTGGCGTCCTAGCGCCCAATAGGGGATCGGAAGAAGATGGCGGAGAAACGGGTGGTTGGCTCGAATCAGCATAGCAACAAAGCCTCGTGGGACAGCGACGCCTCTGGCATCCCACATCGCAGACCACAGCGCCGCTGGCGCATCCCTCATTAACCTATTACGTATTGGAGTTTCTCATGGTTAACATAAATAATGTTATCCTGGGCGATTGTTGAAGTTTTCACTAGTTTCCATAGTTAATCATATTATCACGGAAGTTTCTAACAATTCATGAAATTTATTTTAAAGCTTTGATTAACTGCACCGATTTATTTACTGGAACTTTTGTTTCATTATCCAGTTTGCTGTCATTTGTTATTGAATTCTGATGTTGTATCAGTGTTAAATATCATATCATATTAATTATTGGAAATTTGTAATATTGGTTGTTCCTACTGTTATGGAATTATTTACAATTTTTTTTTCCATTTTATATAAATTTGAAAGTAAGTAATAAATTAAAAATAATATGAGTAACACACCTTAATTAACATATTTTTGTCATTTATTCACTGTAGATGAGTTACCTCAAGTCCTATATTAAATGCATTAAATTTTTATATTTTCTTTATTTCATACCACGTACGATCACCCAACATGACTAATGTATTTGAGTTATTTGTGGTTTTCCCCACTTATTTTTCTGTTTGTAGTTTGTCGCACAGACCTTACTTTATTTCCCTGATATGCTGTATGATATTTTCTGAACCACGTTTATTGAAAGTGTTTGTCGTTTTTCTTTATTTAATGTTTTTCTCTTACCAAGGATTGACTACTTGTTTTTACTATGAAGTGGTTACTTTTCATTTCAATATGGTTTTACATGGGCACAAACTGGTAGCATTTGTGTGGTTACTTTTCACAAAGTTACGAATTTAGTAACATTTTATTATTACTTTTCACATCGCTTGATGTCGTGTTGTTTAATTAATTATGTTCGTAAAGTCTATGTAACACTTAAGTTTAATATAAGGCAGTATTTTAAGACTTACTGTTAAAGTTCATTTATTTGATTTAAGTCTTATGTTTGTGTGTTATTGTGCCTATTTAAATCTGACATTCTTCTGTTTGCCTCTGTTGTGATTGTCTGAGTAACCTACATTCACAGGATGGTTTTTGTTTCATCCTTGACACAGTTTTTTTCTCTCTTGTTCATGTGCTTTACACACTTTTCTTACTATGTCGTAACATACATTTTAATGTTTCATTTCATATCAAAGTGTTCTATAATGATTGATCAGGTATGCTATTTTATTTTTATGAGCTGTACGGTATTTTCAAATTACACTTTGAATTGTGACTTTGCATGTTGTTCCTGCTTCGTGTTTTTATATTTCTTTTGGTGTCGTGATTTTATTCGTGTTCAAGTAAACTATCTTCATGATATAATGTAATACTTCGTTTTAGAGTCACATGACTTTCAACAATGTTTTAATGTGTGCCGCGTTACCCCCTTCCTAGTCTGTTTGCCCACTGCACTACATTTCATCAGCGCAGCCATCATCAGCACTCGACAGTGCAAGGAGTGCATCCGTGTAAGTGGTGCTATGCACGGAATGCGCCATGCAAGCGTGGAAAAGTGCAGAGCAGAGGATGGGATAAGTGTAGTGCAACAAGTGAAGCATTGGCCGAGCGGCCACGTGCTCTGCAGTGCAGCATGATACTCACCAGTGAAAATAGAGCTTAAATATTTTTGCAAGGGCTTTGCAACAAATGTGTGCGATGCGAGGCCACACGGACACCAAAGATGCCCCAAGAAGCAGCCCTTTGTTTATTAAGGTGTTGATAGAGTTTATTTATTATTTTCTGTTTGTTTACCTCTCACATGTTTTCACCCTTATCTCATCTCATCTCCTTTTTGCAAGTGTTTTATTGATTTGTTGATGCAAGGGAATTTTAGATGTTGTTAGCTAGCAAGTACGGTATGTGGCAAGGTATTTTTTGTGCATTTTATGTCTAGTAAGTAGCTCCACATGACGCGCCTGCCCGCCAAGCCGGCCAGCGCGCCACATCCCAAAAGTTAATCATATAGCACTCAGAGGGGATGGACGTGTCACCATGTCTCGCGGTTTCACGCGCCCTGGCAGCCATAATATTTTAGCCTAATTATTTAATTTGCAATAGAACAGTAATTTTCGGAACCTTCGTTCGTTCAGCCGCCCAGAAAACTGCCACTGGTTTCTCCCATTGCTAGCTTTTTCTGGGGAAGTTTACCACATTCATGTGTAGGCTGTTCACGGTAAAGTGAGCACTTTTTAAGGCCCTTATAAATATTTTATTTCATTCAATTTCCATTATCCTGCTGTTTTTCGATATAAACATTGCAATGTGACCAATAAACACAGTGTATACATTTCCCCACCCTCAAAATGTAATGCATAAGGCTGCAATAAGATATATTTATTATTAGTTAATGCGTGTTGGCAGGGCCTTAAAAAGTGCTCACTTTATCGTGAAAGGCCTATAATTGTTTCATCGCCTTAGGAATGTTCGCAGTACTACCCATGTCGGCAGGTCGAGCCCAACAACTATGTAAAGTGACCGCCTAGAGAGGTAATGTAATGTTCATACTGAGTAAAATGCAGCAGTGAACAGTGTCAAATGTTTTCATTCTGGTTTGCCTAAAGGCACTTAAGAGAGTCTTTAGTCGCCACAAGCATATATATATCTCTTACATTAAAATGTAACAAACCCGAGAATGTCTTTACAATATACCAAAATTTTTCTTCAAATATACCCAAACATATATCAAACTTTTTAAATATATACCTCAACTTTTTTTACCAACCATGTTTTTTTTTACTGGTATCTCACCTACAGTGTTTTCTTAAAACCCTGATATAAAACATTTTTTTTTTTACCAATAGGAAGCTATGACTCGAGTTAAATAGAAATTTTTAACACATTTATTTATTTACACACAAATTATATTGTTCTGCATTATAGAAATCAACTTTCCCGAGACTTTGTTGTTTATTACACACACGCAATGTTTTTTCCTCGTAGTCTTATGCTTGCATGTACTACGGATTATCATAAGTTCGGAGCATTAGTGCTTGGGAATTGCACGAAGTGCAGAAATATCTTCTACTTTGCACTCGTATAGCCTTGTGGCGTATGTCTTGACCAGCTGCCCGAACGGCGGGCATCGGTGATGTCTGTAGAGGTCCACGATGATCGTTCTGGCGGGGCATGTACTGCAGATCGCCGACTCTTGGCGATTAACGTACAAAGTGTATCAGAGAATTATTGCTTCCTCCAACACTTTTCAAATGTCCCCGTACGGAATATTTCCACCGTCACCCCTAAGTCCGTGCATCTGTAGGCGGTATTCTGTTGCATGGTGTGGTCGATGCGCTTCCATGTGCTTATATGTAGAAACGTAAACTCTTTGGTTCCCTCATCTTCGTTGCTGTACGAGAGTGAAAACCTTGGATGTTGCCAGACATTTTAATACATAATTTCAAGTGCTCACGAATAGACACTATAAATTTTCCTACAAGGTCATTTCAAACTGTGCTTATTCGTTTTCTGGTTTGGCTTCCTCGTCGCCGGGTAGTTCTTGCCGGTAGAACACTTGCACGAGGAGGGCGTCGCCAGGGCATCTTCTGCAGGTACAGCTTGTGCGTAGAAACCTTGCACAGGGGACGAGCATTACAGAAAATAATTTCATGTGTCGAGGGTGGTGGGATTAGCTATGGGTAGGGTAGGATAGGGTAATATTAGGCTATACGTTATTCGAGCTTATATACATTTTTTCTCGATTTATGTTTCCAAGGTCATGGAACAGGTGTCGAGGTCAATGTCGTCTGCATCCAATTTGGCGGTAGTAGTCTGTAATGTAATATGCTAGATGCATTTTATGAATTTTATCTCGAGGTTTTTGTTTTCAAGGTCATTCAAGCTCATGGGGTCAAGTTCAGGGTCGCCTGCATCTGATATGGCTGTAGTAGTCTATAATGTAATATTCCTGCTGACTTTTATGTATTTTTTCTCGAATTTTTGTTTTCAAGATCATTCGAGGTCGTGGGATCAAGGTCAAGTTTTCCTGTATATAATATGGCGGTAGTAGTCTGTAATGTAATATGGTTGCTGACTTTTGTATTTTTTTCTCGAGTTTTTGTTTTCAAGGTCATTCAATGTCATGGGGTCAAGGTCAGGGTCGTATGTATCTAATTTGGTAGCAGCAATCTGTAATGTAATATGCTTGATGACTTTCATGTTTTTCTCGAGTTTTTATTTTCAAGGTCATTCAAGGTCACGCAGTCAAGGTCATGGTATTCAGCATCTAATATGGCGGTGGTAGTCTGTAAGGTATTTTGTTGTTGACTTTTACGTATAATTTCTTAATTACTTGTTTTCAAGATCAATCAAGGTCATTGGGTCAATATCATGGTAGTAGACATCTAATATGGTGCTGGTAGTCTGTAATATATTATGCTTGTTGACTTTTATGTATTTTATCGAGTTTTTCAAGGTCATTAAAGGTTATGGGGTCAAGTTCAAGGTAGTCTGCATCCAATATGATGAATGGGCGATGTCTACCACGTTGGTGGTCGCCTACCAAGATGGCAGTCCCTACCAAGATGGTGGTCGCTTACCAAGATGGTCGTCGGTTGCACCTACCATGATGGTGGAATGAGATAGGTGAGAGGTGACCTCCGGAATGTAAAGATTTTAAGAATTATTTTTAATTTCTAAGATAATTTTTTAATAATTTTTTATAATTAATTATTAACAAATTTCGATACAAATTATGCTTACCAATATGGTTATAAACTCGTCTAGCAAGATGGTAGCCTTCAAAACAAATGACGAACGAAAAAATCAAAATGGTGGAATGAGTATTAGTGAGGGGAGTGGTGTGAGGGTGTCAATCGTCTGCTGGAGATTGAACGGATGTGACTAATCGGTGATTCTCGGGGGATCTCCGGAAATGTAAGTTTTTAAAGAATTTTTTCTATAAATTTTAATAAGAAAGTTTTAAAACGATATTTAATTACATTTTTATGAATTTTTTAATAATACATTTTTTATAAATTTTTTGAACTATTTTCAATTTAAAAAAATATAATTTTTTGATAAGATATTTTAAAACAATTATTTAATAAATTTTTGATAGTAAATTTGTTATAAATTTTTAGAATTATTTTTTTATGTATTCTTATAGAATGTTTTTTTATAAAAAATTTAAACTATTTTGAAATAATCTTTATGATACTTTTTTTGCATAATTAAATTTTTTTTTTTTTTGTTTTAGGGTTCAAAGGTTAAAGGTCATGGGTCAAGGGTCAAAGTTCATGGGTTAATGGGTGATGGGTCCTGTCTTACAAGATGGTGGGCGGTGACATGACAACATGACGGCCGGCCCGGCTCGGCGTTCCGAGCCCCGGTGCCCTTGCAAGTGAACCTAGATTTCCCTACTTCTTACAATGGTACCTACAATTAAGTCATTGCTTCGTTAATTACCAATACACATTATTCAGCCCCAAACGAATATGTCATACTAATGAAAACGCTGATTATGTGTAATGTAAAACTTTATTTGTAGTAAACATCGATTTGTAACAGACATGGTGGTGTATAGGCCTTCATTAATATCCTAGCAGTAAACTACTTCATACCCATTCAAGGGCCATGGTGGTGTAGTGGTCAGTCTACTTGCCTCCC
The DNA here is from genome assembly GCA_029891345.1 of Dryococelus australis. Classification (NCBI taxonomy): domain Eukaryota; kingdom Metazoa; phylum Arthropoda; class Insecta; order Phasmatodea; family Phasmatidae; genus Dryococelus; species Dryococelus australis. Next base: position 150,396,302 of record CM057009.1, read on the forward strand.
ATCTAGGTGATCCAAGGCTCCGTTCCCTGTGGGGCCGTTTTCGCATTGTCGATGGTCGATGGGCTTTCTCGAGGATGTCCCATTTCCCCCGCCCTTGCATTCTCAGAATTGCTCCATACTCATTTCACCCTCAATCGTTCTCATGATCTCAATGTTAAATATGTTGGGATACATAAAATTAATTATTTTATAATTTTACCAAACATTGTTCAACTTGTATGTAAGCCTATTGTATGTAATGCTATTTTCCTAAAATAAAAATTTACACTTTACATTTTTTGAATAATTTAATTTCAAATTCAATGTTTGTATGATTTTTCTGCAGCCATAATCACAAATACTAAGTTATACAAATGAAAAAATGTACAACATAAACTTTGCTATTGGCTAGCACTTGACATATATGTAATGAAAAACTAATAATTTGTACTTTTTTTAAATGTTAAAATGTGCAAAAATATATTTATATTTAACTTTATTTAAACTAATTGGTGGCAGCGTGATGCCTACCAACGCAGGCGTGCTGCTGCACTTTCTGAAAATTAGTTCACTCTTTTCTTGCTTACGATTTCTTTCGGTATTGGACAGTGGCGATGCTTGCTATAATTTCATGGGCAAGCTACTGTGTGCAGGGGGCAGTAGTGGCGTTGGTATCCCTAATAAAGGGGGAGGGTGGTACGCAGGTCCTCCCCTGGGAAAATTTGGATTTCAGGGTGCATAATGATGCCATTTAAACATTTTTTCGTGCCTAAATATAAAATTCACAGTTTGTAAAAAAAATATATTTTTTTTAACATAAAATTTGTTCGAGCGAAAAATATTACAAAGATGCCTTCATCAAACTCGGAACCTTGTCCAATTAAAGCAATTAAACCAAGCAACTCAACATAATTGTCATGGTTTTCTGATTCTTTTGTCTCATTATGACCACAAAAAGGCAGTTACTGTACACCCAAGTAACAAACATCTATTAAACGCTGTAAAATTTCTGTGTTTCTTTGAACTTTTTCGTTACGTCGTTGTGTGTTTAATTGATTGGATCTGTCTAGACCAAAATCAACTCTATTTTTACCAAATTCTTTAAGAGACAAAAACGAATTTATGTGAACTTCACAACGCTCGTGTGTATGAACAGCATTGCACAGATTGTTAAGGTCACAATACCTAGTAGCAGTCCATGTGTTAACATCCTTTGGAAATAATAAACATGGCCAGCAAACCAGTTTGTTTAGGTTGTTACATCTAGCTAACCACGAGTTTTTCCTATAAACATTTTTTTTTGGAACTGATGTACAAAATTACCTTTCTTGCATGCTGTCGTGATCGTAATTTCAGGTGTTGGCCTACCCTCTTTTATGATGTCACACCTTTCCTGAAAAGTGAAAGCACTGCTGGAAAATGCTTCACTCGTAATCCACAAACACCACACTTAAATTCACATGTTTCTGTCGCGCTCATTCTATCTACTTGGTTCTCAGTCTCACACAGTAATGTTATCATTTTTATGGAAGGTATACATCGCGCACGAATATGTATAACATTCTCAGCACCAAAACTAAATTAAATAAAAACAGTACGATTCGTGTTGTGCTCAAGAACTTGCCCACGCATCGAGTTACTGTAAACTACACGAAGCCAACTGCCTGCGGCTAGGCCAGCTTCGGCTATGTTCGCTTCATTTCGGTAAATAAAGCACTACAATCGTAGTTTCTAACACAGCTGACGCAGCCATAAGCCCCCGCCCTTCCCCGGGAGGTCTTCCTACCCTAACACCACTCCGTCGGCCGGGAAACCATTGCGACCGCCTACCTGCTGAAAGCATTACTTACAGCGCTTCCAAACATCTTGGTTTTGCTCGCCGAGTTGTTTTCTTATAATGTACAGTTTTGTTTCCTGAATAGAATGTGTACCACATGAGTGAAAAGTTACATTAAAGTAAATATAAGTTATAATTTAATATTTATTTTAAATATAACATTGTCAGGAAACTGTCTGGGCAAACACTGCTTGCCTTGCTTGTCCTAACAAGACGCCACTGGTGGAGTGTTTCACTAACGCGACATTATTAGTTGATTTTTATATATTGGCCTCAAGCATAATAACCGGAGAAAAGGAAGAAGCTAGAAATGTTTTTGCGATCATAATATGGCAACCCCAATTTTATTTATGAAAGGGTTTGATTTTGCATACTAGGTTGCCTTAGGTTCAGCATATATTTATCAATAAAACATCGTCCATCATTTTGTTGTTTAATCTCGCATTGTTTCTGATATATTAAAATTAATAAATTACAAACCCGCTAGTTTTAGGGGGCATACCACCCTCAGTAGTTGTTAACTTAGGCTATGATTCGTACAATACTTTCTGTCTCATTGTTCATGAAAAATAACCCCATAAAGTTTGTAACATACATTCAGGGACAGGCTATATAATGTAATATACAATGTGAAAAAAAAACAACATAAACGGTGGATTTTAACAGTGGGGTTGCGAAGAGAAGTGAAAATTGAGAAGAAAAATATATGGATCACTTTTATTGCGGGCAAGAGTTTGGTCTCAGCAGCGCCGTGAATTTAGTGTATGATCATACGTGGGGCACCACGCCATCTACACAGTAGTGCTGTAATGAAGGCAGTACATACACATGATTAAGTTCCACATGTTGTACATTATGTGATGATGGTAAAGGCTGTTCACGATAAAGTGAGGACTTTTGAAATCAACTTTAGAAAAAAGTCACTGCATCTTTCTCCATATATTTTAACTGGCGCACTGGGTGACATGCGACCAGTAAAGTTGTTAACGATGGATGGGCAGTAGTTCCGTATCTTAACGTCAAATAAAAGTGTTAGGTAACCATTTCTGATAACTTAAATTATTTCTTTCGCTTTCGGTTTTTTTATAAATTGAAGAGTAAAAATTAGCAGATTTGTGAAATGTTTACTTTTGTAATAATTTCATGGTTTTTTACTTGACCGATACATGAATAAAGTTATGAGGCTCACGAAAATGTTAATCTTACATGAGGCGGAGGAATACACAATGTACATGCAAGTAGATCTTAAGCAGGGCTCTCAAAAGTGCTCATTTTACAGTGAATAAACTATACACATTATACACACCACTTTACAGGACAAAATTGTAAGAAATGAACTAGCCATATACAATAGGGCTCCACAGTAATTCATTAGATGGGTGGGATTATAAGAAGTTCTGTGTCTACCGTCCATTCACCGGCATGTAAATGTTTACCTCCACACATGTACTCGGGCTGTGGTGACTGAGTGGTTAGACTGCTCGCTTCTCACCAAGGCAATCCTGGTTCAATCTCCAGCGGTGTCAATCCCGGATTATCGCATATGGGAATCGTGCTGGACGATGCTGCTGGTAGGGGGGTTTTCTCGGGAATCTTCCATTTCCCCTTCCTTTATATTACGGTACTGCTCTATTCTCACCTCATATAACCTTCATCGGCTCTCAAGATCTCGTGTTCAGAGCCGCCCAAATCTCTCAACTCAACTCAACTCAACATATGTACTCACGAGTGGCCAAAACATTAGGGGTCAGCATTTTCTTTGTGTAGAGGCTGCGGTGATCCACACACGATTTTACGCTAGTTTCGTTGGGTCCTTGCGACCAAACAGCTGGCCATAATAATAAATTACACATAGGCCTATATTTTCCTTTCAGTTTTACTATCCGCCATTTTTTTTACATGGTGTACAGTAAAATAAGGTAAAGATAAGACAGGAATGTTCGTTGTCCTAGCATTGTGATGTGTGTTTGTGTGGTTGCCACAGTTCTGTGTGAACGAGTGCACTCGCGACGACGCTGGTGCCCTGGTCCACGGCAGAAACGACGCCAACGCCAGGGAAAGAAGCCGAACTCACAGGTGAGCAGCGCCGTACAGGGCCTGAAGTGGCCTCGTGCATAATATTTTTTATTTAATAAAATTTATTAATATTAAGCATTTGTTTGGTTGTGAGTTATGTATTTTAAGATAAAATGTGTATTTTTATAGGCTATTCACATAGAGAAAAATATTTTGCAGAGAGGTCACCCTGCTAAATTATTTTGGAGGAACTTCAAAATAATTCTGTACTGGCCACAAAAGTTTAATGGTGACAAGTAAATGATTTAATGATCACCACAAAATTTATTTGGCAAGGTGAATACTAACCAAACATTTTGTGGTTGCTAAAAATATATATTTTTCAGTGCTCGGTAAAGTGAGCACTTTGATAACCTCTCATAATGGAATAATAGTCTATAAATACATTTTATTTTAGCCTTATACGTTAACGTCCGAGTGTGGTGGAATATACACACAGTGTTTATTACTTATATGCCAATACTTATTTAAAAATGTGGTTAAAGGATAAAAAATGGCTGGAAGGAAAAAATTGCTCTCTGTCTCATGTAACCTGGCAAAATTTTGACAGTTCGAAGAATGTAATGGCAATATTTACCTTTTGTTTATGTATCTTTTCGCCATCAGCTGGTGCGTCAAGTGATAGCTGTAGTTTTATCACCATACTGTCAGCTACTCCACTTGTCATTGTATTGCTAAACAACTGTTAAGGAATTTACAGACTGACATCTGTCTAAAAAATTCGCAGTATATGAAAGTTAAATTGAAAAGGTTGCAAAAAACTTAATATTTGTTAACTCTTTTTAAATTTGTTTGAGACAGCGAATTTGGGTTAAAATTGGCGAGATAGTAATTGCAGTACTTATCACACTTTGGACGTTACAGCTAAAGTTGACACCTGGTGGGGTGCCTCCATGGCATGGAGAAATGAAAAGGAGTTTTTAGTGGAAAATATGGTAAATAGGTTAAATATTGCCCTGCGCCAGGCATCGCCAGAGGCAGTGCCATAGTTGGAGAGCTGACTCTTGTTGAAGCTCTGGGTCGTGTCACCGACAACTAATGCCTGCCTTTCCTGCTCCTTGTAGATTAATTAATAAAAACACTTACGGAAATATTCGTGCACTCTTAGGGTGGACCACACACTACCTGGATTAAATATATTGACTTGAAAACATTGCATACAGAACACTCTTGGAATTGACACGTAAAATAAACACTTCAAAAATTGGTGGGAAATGAGGGTCCCGTGCCATTATGCACCCGAAGGCGTAGACAGAATTAAACATGCACAGTTTCAGTGATGTTATTTATTCGTCATGACTCTACACACTTTTCAATGAAAGTAACTTTACATTTGACACCGAACTTCACTGGTCGGTAGTGGTAATACAGACAAAAAGCCCACGTAGGCTACACAACAGTTACGTGAGAATTAAGCTCCCGGTGGCAAAGCTAAACCAACCGGGAGAGGAGGGGTGAAGTCCCGGGTGGTTAAAACGTAAAAGGTTCCGGAATATTACAGCCTACTGCAGTTAATATGATTAGTAACAAAGATTGAATTTCACCCGGGCACGCGCGGCGTGAGACACGACACGCGACTCACCCCTCCAGTTGCCGAGTGCTGACTGACTTGGCGCGAGAGCCAGCATTGGCGGGCCCGTGCGCTACACAGCACTACTTTCTGATGCATAATAACATAAATCTTACTTTCGGTCAAACACAGGGGCAGGAGGCACAAAATAAATTCAAATAACTCCAAGAAACACAATCAACCCTTAATACATATTAATGGCTGAGGTGAAGGTGTTATATGTGAGATGTAAACAAACAACAAACAGAGAGAACACTAGTCAAAATGGGTATGCACCAAGACTGGCTTTGATCTGCACGTCTTTCTCAGTCTCGCAATAAGCTTATGTATTGCGGAAACACTCAAATAAAAATATTATGTTGACGTGGATTGAATGGACGATATGGGGTTGATTGGGATTTACAAAGGTGGCGAAAATAATTTGAAAAAGGTGTTAGGAATTGTACACCTGGTAGGCGCCAGACGTCGCTGTGATGGCATCACCGATGCTGTTGTGGTAAAGTTGAGTTCTCATAACCTGAGGGTGCTGCAGGCCGATCATCCAGACCACATTCCCACATAGATCTTGCAGTAGTTCACCTGATGTGGAGACCTCGTGTTTCCTAAACGAGGGACCCTTTGGGCGGCCCAATCACAGCTTGGTATTGCAAATTAGTATGGCATTGGCGTAATCGAAACAGAACTCCCTACACGTGGATTGTCAGGGCCAAACCACACGCTCATAAATGCTACTCACCGAACTTTGGTTAGGTTGCAGCACACATACAAATTAATATTTACCATTAAAATTCAGACACTTGCATCAGGAAGTGGCAGGTTTTAAGGGACCAGTGCCCTTAATTTCCTTGCAGCAATCGAATAAACGCAGTTGTCAGGTCATGTGGTTTATTACAAACTTGAACATTCCCTCCAGGAGAATAGCTTATACACTTGCTCGCTTTGAACCTGCGGTGAAGGCTATACAGTACAAAAAGAAGCCCTAGGGTTACATGAAGGTTATGTGGGCTGGTTAAATTAAAAACTCCCCAGGCGATGCAATTCATTGGGGGCGAGGGGGAGTATCCCGGATGGCTAAAACGTAAAAGGTTACTGATATTTAACTATTGATTACAAAAATGACTGGTGATGAAGGTTGATGCCATCCGGGCAGGAAATGCACGAATATGGTTTCACATGTGCCTCCCCCTCTTGGTGCTACTTGCTGACTAACTGCCTGCCATGGTGCAAGGGCTGGCGGTGGTGGGCCCGTGCCCCATGGAGGGATGTACTTGCACATGTGGATAAAGAAATATACCGTTACATGTTATCATACTTGGAAATATTGCACAACACACAAGTCAATAACTATTCTACAGCTTACCTTGTGGTTGAAATGACATGGGGTTCCACCCCTGATCCACATCCGAAACCACAGGACAAGACACCACAATAAGCCTTGTTACAACAGGTCAGGAACAGCGAACAGCAATTTATCAGGATTCTTGTAAATGTGAACGGACGTCAGTGCCAAGAGCTAGTGGATACCGGAGCATCAAACAACTTAATTAGGCCGGAATTTGTAAAATCACAAGATGTAGAACCTGTTAATTTTGTCATTTCGTTAGCTACCAAAAATGAGAACAGTACAGCATTAGGCCAAGCAAAAATTAAAGTTAACATATGGAACATTAGCTTGAAAACAACAGCTATTTTTACGCCAGAAATCCGGGAGGACATTATCTTAGGAATCCGGTGGTTGTCCAAGCAAAACACAATCGTGGAACCAGCTGCTCGCAGAATGCATTTGGGGAGAAAGAAAGGCGTACAGTTTATAATCTGGACAGGAAACCGACAGTTAATTTACCACACATCATGTAGAGTGATCTTGACCACAACATACCACACGAACACCAGGCTGCTTTTTAATGTTTGTTAAACGAATGTAAAGATGTATTCGGAACACAAGACACTTTACACAGTACCACAATTGCAGAGCATGAGATACCATTAGAAGCAGAACCTGTATGGACACCGCCACGCAGTTATACACAGCACCAGGCGAGAATCGTTAAACAGCAGATCCAGGAAATGTTAAATGATGGTGTTATTGAGCCAACAGACAGTATGTACAACTCCACAATAACACTCGCGCCTAAGAAAGACAGCACATCGCATTTTTGTGTTGACTTTAGGCCGTTAAACCAAGTTACCAAAAATTCCTTACTGTCGTACATAAGCGTAAAAGATGGTCTCATCTCATTAGAACAGACAAAAATTATGACATCTCTTGACTTGAATAGTGGTTATTGGCAAGTACCAGTTAAGATGGAAGATCGTAAGAAAACAGCATTCGCCGCACCAGACGGGCACCGCATTCAGTTCAGCGCTATGCCCTTTGGGCTTAAGTGCGCCCCAGCCATCTTTCAATCCATAATGGTGTGCATGTTGTACGGCTTAATATGTGACTACACCATGACCTACCTGGATTACGTATTCGTATGATCAAACACGTGGGAGGAACACTTGGAACATCTGCCCGTAGTGTTAGAGAGGTTAACCATTAATGGGCTGACGTGTGCTCTGGAAATATGTGACGTAGGGAGAACCAGTATTTACTTTCTAGGGCATTTCATAAATGCAGAGGTAAATAAGCCAAATCCAGATCAGTTCAAATTAATAGCGGAGTATCCACAGTCATAAACAAGGAAGATATTATGGAAATTTTTCTGTGTAATAAATTGGTTAAGAGAGCACATTGAAAATTTCTCAGTCATAACAGCACTGGTAACAAATTCATTTTCACCTCAAAACAGATTTCAATGGTCAGAAGCAGCAGAACAGACTTTTCAAGAAATTAAGGAGAAATTCCAGATGTGTCCCACACTGGCAAGATACGACATGGACAAGCATTTGTATTTACAAACCTACGCGAGCCCTGATGGAGTAGGAGTAGTGCTTTACCAACTAGTCGATAAGGGGAAAGAAATGTATTTGACTTCACTAGCGCCAAGCTAGGCCCTACCAAGCACTGCTACGATGTCAATGAACATGAATGTCTCGCTGTAATTTGGGCGATAAAAAAATAAAGGGCGTACTTAGAGTACCAGCACTTTATGTTGCGCACAAACAACATATGCTTGCTCTGGCTTCATAACATTCGTGAGACCCATAGTAAATTAACCAGAGGGGCACTGCACCTGCAGTCATTAGATTTATCTGTGGAACATGTAGCAGGAAAGGAGAACCAGTTAGCAGACACATTATCGCGTGCACCGAACCTGCAAGTAATTTTGCAAGACGAAGCAGAATGAGAAGAAATCCTTCCGCCAGATGACGGGACTATTTCCAAACTCAGTATCCAAAAAGTAAGTGCAGTGGAAAATTACATTCTAATTTCAGAATTGTTCGAGCAAGTAAAGCAAGCACAGTAAGGTTGCCAATTTTCGCAAGACAAGACGCGGTAGTGCGAGCAGGGAATAGTAGAGATCTGGCGAGTCGTGAACGGCAGGTTGGAAACATGCTCACTGAGTAACCTGGGGAAGTGGAGAGTTTGTCCCTACATGAGTGCGGGATCAGGTGTTTGCGAATGTGCACAGTGGCAGTGTAGATGGACACCCCAGGGTGTCCCAGACAGTTCGCAACTCAATGGAGCATTTCTTTTGGCCAGGACTCACGAAACACATGCACAGTTTAGTGCAGAACTGTTACAGGTGCAATCTGTTTAAAAGTCGCAGAACAAATGGCTGGCAACAACAACAGCCACGTCAGCTGCAAAAGCCTTTCGAGACAGTGTGCCTTGATTTAATGGGACCATACCCTAGGTCAGTTAACGGAAAGCGATTTCTGATGGCAGTAACTGTCAATTTTTCAAAGTGAGTTGAGGCGTACACTGTCAGTAGTGCCCATACAAATAACATGGCAAGAGTGTCCAGCAAAGACTTCTCCCGCATTGGGGTTTTCCTAAAAACCTATTGATGGATAACAAGGCCCAGTTTACTGGAAGACAGTGGTGCGAATTATGCACGAAGTGGGGATTGAGGCACATGACAACGGCAATTTACCACCCCAGGGCCAACCCAATGGAAAGGCAGAACCAGGAGTTAAAAGTTCAGCTTCGCCTCCGTGTGGATGACCAGCACACAAAATGGCTGGAACATCTGGAAGCAACATTGCAGACACTCTGCCTACGAGTCAACGCAGCCACCAGCAAAACACCTGCCGAAGTTTTGTTGGGAAAAAATCTCTGCCTACCAGGCGAGAGAAAATTTGAAAGACTGGACAGTAATGATGCACCAAGGAGTACTACCAACTGGCAAGCATGTAGAGAACAAGAGCAGCAGGTGCGTGAGCAGAATGTGCGAAACATAACAAGATGGGTGCCGACAACAACACAACTACCACCGGTGTTGCAAGCAGGGCAAGAAGCGTATGTGAAGACACACCCACATTCCACCACACACAGGGATTTTTGCGTGGGCTTCGCTGAAAAAGGAGCAGGTCGCACCCAGTGTTGCAGTAGTTGGGACCCACTCAGCCCCAGGATGGTGATGGTGCTGCCGAGTTCGCCGAAGCAGGCAGAGAAGCGGAAGGTGTGACGGCACCTCTGGACGAAGGGGTAGCTCCGGCTCCACAAGAAACGAGTCACCTGGGGGAACCACCTGGTGAGCCCCATGACGGCCTCGTGGGAGACGAGCTCCCTGAGCACGCAAGAAGGGAGGAACCCACAGCAGTACCTCCAGCAGGAAGTGGAGAAGAGGGGGAAGAAGACCCGCCGTTGACTGGTATCACCATACCTGACAGGGAGCACTTACCCAGGTCTCTCTGACAGTGATGCGCCTACGAGCGCGGTCAGCGAAGATACAGAACATATTCCGGTGGAGCACTTCGGGATGTGAAACTCGCAGCAGATGCACCAGCAAGATTGGAAGAGAACACCGCAAGCAAACAGTAGGAAAGAGACCGTCTGATCGCGCCTGTGAACGGCAGCATGATGCAAGAGGAAAAGAAAATGCAATAAGATGAGGAGGATGCAGCAAGAAGAGGAGTAATGGCGGGAGCAGACGATGTGACACCAGCAGCAGCAGTGACGGCGGGAGTGAGAGCAGCGGGTCCATTGCCTCGTTTCGCCTCCACAGGACGTCACGGCGGATTCGCACGCCTCAGCAGAGCCGCCAGTGTGGGTGCGCTTCGCTCACCTGCAGCACTATCTATGCAAACAAGCTGGAGCACCGGGAGGAAGTATGGCCCAGCTATGAAGGGCCTACAACCTGCGCCCTCGGAGAACCCCAAGGACTCCTGAGTGTTGCAGGTAGCGTCGTCGGCACACAAACTGCTTCAGAAAAGGGAGGGGACTTTGGACATGTGTCCCCCTCGCCCCTAGGCTGTTACTCATACCGTTCGCTCCCAGGCGTAGCACACACACATAATCTCGATGACTGATCACCAGCGAGTAGTGTAGTGTAGTGTAGGTGCAGGAGTGGGCAAGAGCAATGTAGTGCAGTGTAGTGTAGGGAGTGTAGCACCATGTGCGCCCACCAGCCCGGGAGAGTGGGCGGAAGAATACACAGCCAGGTCCTGTTTCCCTACAACTTACTTGTGGCTTCCTGAATGAGTGAGAGATGGGGATTATTGGGGCATTTACTATGCCAGTGGTATGCTGGTGTAGGGCAAAACCCACACGGATTCCGTAGTGGCTGACTTTCATCCCACACATGCGGCTGCACTCCTACACTGTGTGTTGTACCTTGCACCTCCTGCCTCCTCCTGCTCTGGCACGCTGGTCTGTTCACTGGTGGTGGTCAAAAAAAATTTGTTTAGGTCGGCCGAACTGTCTGTTTGGCTCCTGCTGTGCTGGTGGTGGGGCGGCGTTTCCCAGCATATCTTTATTCTCATTACACCAACAAGCTACACCCGTATCGCAGCATGGTTGTACATGGTCATGTTCCAGTAGGATTGCTGTGTGCATGACGTCTTCAACGGTCCCATTCAGTAGCAGTATCGGTGCTGCCCTGAATTCTGGCCTGATGGTTTCTGCAATATTCTCCAAGACTTCCCGTTCCGGTAACTGCGGGTGAATCCGGCGGATTAGGTGCACCTTGCGGGTGACGAATGTAGTTAACAGTTCACTTGGCTGCTGTTCTTCCAGCATGAGCCTACTCTGTGCCTGAATAGAGCTGAACACACCCCTGAAACAGCTCTGGAATGCACAGCAAAAATCTTGCCACTGTAGCCCGTAGTGGTTTAGTGATTTCCACCAAGACTGTGTGTCTCCTTAGCTACATGCCAACACAGCTAGTCTAGTCCACCTGACTAATGCCGTACCTAGTGAGCCTGCGGGTGCAGTCCTCCAGGAAGTCCTTGGGTCCTCCGACGATTTTCCCGCAAATTTGGGCAAAATCTGAAATCTGCTAGCCGACTTATTGTGTTTTTGTTCTGGCGGAGTTGCGTTGAAGTTTGGCTCAACAGTCCCTGTCTCTCTAGCCGGTTCCATTACAGGCCTTGGTATTGATTGTACTGCCTCTGCTTGCGGTGTCATTAATAGAATGATCGTGAAAGGTGTGGTTAGTGCTGATAGGATTTATGGGCACAGTGTGGTTGGGTATATGGTAGGCATTGGCGGTAAATACTGATGGGTAAATACGGTAATGGAGTTGCATTCGGATGGGGTGGAGTTAACACTGCTGACATCAATGGTGTCCGTACTCCGCTCACCACGTGCATGCTGTTGACATGTGGATGTTGCTCTCATGCTTGCATGCCCAATGTGTATGCGAGGCGTTTCTCCCCTCCTGCGACTTGTGCAATGCTTCCTTGCTGCTCCTCGCTCTTGCTTGTTGCCTCCACCTGCCAATTGAAATTTTAAATACTCCTTTTACTGTTGCTCACTTGAATGTGACTTGTTGACATGAGGTCCTGAACTTGCTGTACGTTACATTGTCCATCATTAATGTGGCAGGTACCACACATAAACTCAAACTCTCTTGTGGTTGTCTGTTCTTTCTCGCTAAGGTATTTCGGGTGTGGAATTTGATTTGATAGTTCCTGCACTGTAAGATGATTTCCCCCAGTCCGTTGCAAATGAGATTATCACAATAGCGTGGTGCATGAGAGTCAGTTTCCGTTTTGATTAATGGTGATTGCACTATGTATGTTCGCGAATTTTTCCATAACACCACTGTTTCCACTACGCCCGGTTGCTCGCAGATGGTCCCGATGTGGCTGTTTGTCGTCGAGTTTTGTCGGCTGTCACAATGACAACACTGCGAACCTCTTTCGAATTTGTTGACGAAGTCCACTGGAAGTGCTTTGAGGCACTGCAAGCACAGCGGTGTTGCTGTCATGGTGGATGTGGTGTAGATGGCCATGTTTACAGTTCAGTCATGTATGCGGCATGGATGGTCACAATGCGGCAGCCCTGCTCGAGCAGACATGTGGGCATGGAGGTAAACGAACCAGTTCCTGCTTAGCTGACTGCTGGCATGTGGTGCAAGCGATGAGCGCTGCGAAGGAGGGAATATTCCTCCTTCGTTCCTCACTCCTGTCCTGCTGGACACTGCTGCTGGTGGCAGAGGGGGTGGCACGGGCTCACGCTCCCACCTCTTACTTTGTCCTGCAGCCTGCCTTGTGGCGGGATCCCTGACATCACGCGCTGTACAAAGATGGCTTCCTTTCTCGCCCTTCTTCTCCACTTTTCCCACAGTTACGATGTAGCAGCATTTGCTTGCCCTTTTACCCACAGTGCACGTGGTCGCTTTTCTGGTGTCTCCCAGGCATCTGGAAGGTGTTACAGTGCTGTTGGTGTTCTCCTCTGCTTCCTCTCATTGTGGGTAGGCAGTTAAGCAGGGTTAGGTTCGTGTAGATGGACAACTTGAGGTGGGGAAAATTCTGAAAGGTTGGTCGAAAGTTCATTCATGGATTATGGCGGGAAATTTTGGCCACACGGAAGGGCGATAATTGATGTGGCTTGACTGACGATATGGGGTTGATTGAGATTTACAAATGGGGTGAACATAACTAGGAAAAGTGTTAGGATTTGTATACCTGGTAGGCGCCAGACGTCGCTGTGGTGGCGTCACTGATGCTGTTGCAATAGAGCTGAGTCCTCATAACCTCGGGGTGCTGCGGGCCGATCAACTGGACCACATTCCCGGTAGATATTGCAGCAGTTCACCTGATGTGGAGACCTTGTGTTTCCTAAATGAGGGGCTCTTCGGGCAGCCCAGTCACCGCTTGGTATTGCAAATTAGTATGACATTGCCATAATCAAAACAAAACTACTTACGCAGGAATTGTCAGGGCCAAACCACACGCCCATAAATGCTACTCGTGGTACTTTGGTTAGGTTGCAGCACACAAACAAATCAATATTTACCATTAAAATTCACAGACACTTGCATCAGGAAATGGCGGGTTTTAAGGGACCTCATGCCCTGAAATGCCTCGGGCAATCGAATGAACGCAGTCATCACTTCATGCGGTTTATTACAAACTTGAAAATTCCATCCAGGAGAATAGCTTATACACTTATTTGCTTTGAACATGCGGCGAAAACTATACAGTATAAAAAGAAGCCCTAGGCTTACTTGAAGGTTACATGTGCTGGTTAAATTAAAAACGCCCCAGGTTATTCAATTCCTGGGAAAGCGAGGGGGAGTATCCCGGATGGCTAAAACGAAAAAAAGTTCCTGATACTTAACTATTGCTTACAAAAATGACCGGTGATGAAGGTTGATTCCATTCGGGCTGTAAATGCACGAATATGGTTTTACATGTGCCTCCCCCTCTTGGTGCGACTTGCTGAATAACTTCCCACCGTGGTGCAAGGGATGGTGGTTGCGGGTCCTGCACGCTGCGGAGGGATCTACTTACACATGCAGATAAACAAATATACCATTACATATTATCTTACTTGGAAATATTGTACAAAACACAAGTCAATAATATTATTGTGGCTGAAATAACATGGGCTGAACAACATCAGTGGTGGTGAAAATAAACATTTGTCACAGAAAACAATAACACTTTAAAAACAATAACATTTGGTGTAAAGGCGTTTAAACATATTGCACTTCATTTACATGTCACATGTCTTTATTACGTGTCTATATGTGTATTTATGGAAATGCTACTACCACTTATATGTAATACATGTGGCTGTGTATTCTTCCGACCACTCTCCCGGGCTGGTGGGTGCACGTGGCGCCACACACCCTGCACTACGCTGCTCTTGCCCACTCCTGCACCTACACTACACTGCTCGCCGGTGATCAGTCGTCGGGAGTGTGTGTGTGCTGCATTTGGGAGCGGCCGGCATTAGAAATGAGCTAGTGGTGAGGGCAAGACACGTCAATGTTTTCCACATATCACTCCGCCATGCAGAGTCGATGGCTGGTTGAACACACACACACAATATGTCACACTGAACTGCCCCCCTGCTAACCTGAATTTCCCTACTCTACTCTGCACTGCCCTACACTACTTGGCATTCATCACAACACTGTACACTGAGGCGCTCTGCGTAGCATGCACGTCTTGTCGGTGCAAGTCCCTCACTGCGGCTGGTAAACGGTCTAGGGAGGAGGCTGTGGATGGCGCCAAACTGTTAATATTGGAGATAAAAGTAATTTGGGGAACTTGCTTGACAATACACTTTCATCTGCCAATAACTAAGCAACGACCTTTGCAAAGCAGTTATTCTGCTATTAATGAAATTAAACAGCTCGAGTTGAAAATGTGTGTTGTGGAATAACGTAAGAATTGCTTTAAAAAAACCCACACACAACCAACTTTCTTCATTTTAATAATACAGTATAGAAATATCAGGAAAACAACAAAGATATGGGTTTACTCTAAGAGAAGAACGTGGTGTTCAATGGACATAGGTGTACATTACCACCCTATAGAAATGATGAGTAATCAAGAACGCTTGTACACAGAAACATGCACGTTACTTTAAAAATTATACATAGCTTGCAGAATAATAAAACAATTGGTATCCATTAGTAAATTGGTTATTTTACACATGAAATCAATTTTTTCCTTTCTAATAGCATTTCGGGATCTGGCTGACATATGGCTTAGCAAGGCATGTTTGATGCAATCTCCTTCACTATAGCCCATTTGCCCGCTGTCGCCGACAGCCTCTGCAGCCACCAGCACTCTACTGGGCTTCTCGTGCATGTCGGTCGAGTAGTGCACTGCAGCAGTGAGATTTGCAAAGATCTTAGTTCCGAGTGCGGCCATGAGAGCGATGGAAGCACTCGTGATGTGAGCAAGCAAAAAACTGTAAGTGCAGAGTAAACTATGTGCGCCTGGGAAGAAGACCCTGTGAAATGGGACCTAAGTGAATTAAGCTTTTACAACAAAACGCTCAAGGACTACCCATTCACGAAACGTCAATTTTAGGAGCCCTACAATATTTTAATGCCCCCACTGGCCTTAGTTTCAGTGATTGCCGTTTCTGTTATTTGTCATTTTCGCATGTTTCACCCTTATTTCATTCCACACAGTGTTTTGTATTTATTAGAAAGGTTCCTATGTCAAGGGAATTAATTTATGTGTTAATTGCAGTTCTTAGAATAATGTGAGTATGTTTTCTGAAATTTGTGCATGTAAGTACATAGTCTGTGCGGCTGGCCTACCTACCAAACCTCAGCCGTTACACCGTGCTGGACCATTAGTCATTCTACGATATCTCGGGGAGTTGGACGCGCGGACCGATGGGGTCGTGTTTCACATGCTTGGGTGGCACATTATCTTTTAACCAAAATTTCTCAGCAATAGACTCAAGTTTTTCAGAACCTTGTTTTATGTCTCGCCGCCCACGATTATCCACTCCACCCTTCCCATGGAATAGCATTGCCCGGGAAGGCATAATTTTCACGGGCCCTTTGTACAGTGCTACCCTGCCGGCAAGTTAATCCCTGCAATTTGTATCAGTTTGGTTCCTAGAGAAGCAGTTAATAAAACCCAGTGAATTTACGCGAGAGCCATGCATTCTCATTCGGGTTGCCTACAGACCATAGGGGAGTGGGCCCCCACCTTGCCTGCCAAATCTTGAGGGTAATGTGTCAATGTTTATGTGTAATCTTCTCAGTGTTTTATTTACATATAGCTAAACATGGGTATGTGAGTCGCCCTGGGACCTCACTGTGTACGTTTTTGGTAAAGTATTTTCATTGGTATTAATTACGATGGACGGAGCCTGGAAGGACATCGATGTGGTCGTCGGCACACGGCCTGGAGAAGGAGTCTGCTCTACCAGAAATTTGACATTGCATCCTGACAATGTCTGGTGCACACAACTTTACTTCAGAGATGGTGAGAAAACTCCGGTGAAATTGCTACCAACTCCCAACCTCTAAAATTGAACACCTTTTGCTCCACTACCTACCATCAAATGGCAAATATTTTGCAATCTTCTGCTATCAGAATCAGCCCTTTTCTGCTTTCCCTGACATATGCCAATGCCAAGGAGTCGTAAACAAGAACTACAGTGCACATCCGGAGCCATGAGATGCCGCCACGATGCCCCATGATGCTGGAAAGTCGATGGACGTGGCTACAGGGAAAATCACATAGAATCTACAGGGACACAGCAATTACAACCACCATGAGAGAGAACACAGAGGGACAATGGATAGCGACCATCTTGGTGCACTGTGACATCAGCCAGCTCCCGCCACCCAGGCGCCGAGCAGACAAAGGGGCTACAAGACCTCCCCCTCTGCCATGTTGCGCTCACTCGATGCGGACGATGGAGGAAAAGAAACAAGAGAAGGCAGAAAAGAAAATCGTCTCCCTCTCGTGCTACCCACTCACACACCGAACAGCTGTGTGTGCCCACCGTGCATTGACCCCTATCATGTTCCATGCCGAGCATTACTGCCGCGCCATGATGCCATACTGTGCCGAGCATCGCCTGCTGCCGCCCACGCTCCCGCATTCCGCACACTAATGTCAACTCTTCTGCGACCACATGGACTTGTATACAAACACGATGGATGGCTGGATCAGTAGTGACTCAACAGAGCTACTCTGTCCGAAGTGTCTGCGACGACAACCGCATGCATTCATTGCTAAATACGGGCGAGGAAACAAACACTGCAGGTGCATCCGGCAATACAGCCCAATGAGCAACTGTGTCGGTACCAACTGCGAAAGGGAAGACAAGGACAATAGTGAATCAATAAATCTGGATAAAAAATTCAACATGAATCTTTCGGACAATCAAATAACAAATTGGTGCCATGACCTGCTCTGACCAGGTCGGTACACTTTTCTCTTGAAGTGTCAACATTGCAACAACCATTACCATAAAGAGTGTTTAAACAGGAATTAACTTCAAACGATAAAAGGGTTAATGTTTACATGTAAACAATGCAGTGCACTGCCATTACCACCCAAACAAGTCACATATAATTGGGACGTGTTCTTCTTTGTCGAGTTACAGGGAATCAACATGTGTGACTATGCAGAATGCATGGGGAATGCAGATGGAAAATTATGCAGCTGTGACGGATGCAACATGAGGGTATACACACGATGTCAGATGGAGAGGGAACAGACGAACAAGGAGGAAAAGTTAAAGTGTGGAGACTGCACGGCCAAGAAGAAGGAAGCACCTGCTGATGTACCGGACGTTCAGAACACGTTCGCGGATCTGGCCAGTGCGACAGTACCCGAGTCACAACCAACCCTGTAACTACCCTTCAGTACACCTCTCTGCCACCAATACCTACCACACCCTATGTTCCACACCTTCAAACGTACTGTTATCCCTCACCACTGTACAATCAAAATTTTCCAACTGTGTTGCCAAACCTACCAAACCAGTTCGCAATCATAACACAATTTATGTACTTAGAAGCAAATATCAACAGTCATAACGGCTACACCCAGTGTAACCAATTGCACTGATTTACAGTTCAGACCAATGTTTACCAGATTCCAGACTCTGCCAACTTTTTCCAGACAATTGAACGAGGACTTATCAGCTTTTGTACAAGACTGCACGATTTGCTTGCAGAGCTACGGAGTTGCAGAGGACGAATGGCCCGGATGTATTGGGAAGCAGTCGGAAGGAAATACTAGGCAATGGTGGCAGTCAATAAATCATTACGGACTCACCTAAGGAGAGTTATTGAATGCATTTCAGTGTCGCTTCAGAGGTACGTTTACCTCAATACAAGCACAGAGCAAATTGACGCTCTAGGAACAGCAGGAGGGCGAGACACTGTCGGCGTTCATGAACCGCAAGACACACCTGGTGGGGAGGTTCCGCCTGGGTATAAGTGAACGAGAAAGTCTTGAGGTAATCTCGGAGACGGCATTACCAGAATACAGACCAGCACTAGTTCCATTGCTGAATGCAGTCTTGCAGAGTTTATGTATGCTGCAAGAATTCTTGAATGAAACACTAGTGTTCCGTGACGCAAATTGGGAGGTGCCCGGATACGCGAATGACAGCACGAGTTTGGGAACTTCCTCTTGCGAAAATAAGTTAGTGAATAGACAGACCTTCCAACACCGGAGACAGGAACAGCGCCGCGTGAATCAAGTGAACAATTTTCAACCCCACGCACAAGGTAGCGGGAACATGCAGAATGTCAGTGCATACCATGACGACGAGAACCGGTTCGTTCGGTGGGAGAGAACGAGACTGCCTCCG
Organism: Dryococelus australis; assembly: GCA_029891345.1. NCBI lineage: Eukaryota > Metazoa > Arthropoda > Insecta > Phasmatodea > Phasmatidae > Dryococelus > Dryococelus australis. The sequence goes on from CM057009.1 coordinate 150,415,412, forward strand.
ATCCCGTGTCGGTACTGTCCGGGATGGCAGTTTCATTGGCATGCCGAGTGTCCAGGAAATCCACATTGGAGACAACCCAACAACAACAGCGGCAACACCCAACAACCACCAGCCAACAACGAAGACCAGCAGGGAAACAGGTTGTATGGGTAGAGCCAGCAACCACAAACTTTACCCCCCCCCCCCACAACCCGGCACCACCAGCAACCACAGTAATGCCACAACAGGCACTCATTTCAAAGGTTAGTAGCCAAAGTGCAAAATTCATACGAGTGCTTGTACATGTCAATAGTATATTGTGTCATGCTCTTGTTGACACGGCCGCATCACACAATATTTGTCAACCTTGCTTTGTAGACAAACAGGACCTAACCTCAACCGGACAGGTGATACGTCTTGCCAATGGTCAGTGTACCAATTCAGTAGTCGGCCAAACGACAGTCACTATAAAAATTAGAGACCTAGAAACCATAACCACAGCAATAGCAACTAGTGAAATAGAGGAGGATGTTATTTTAGGAGTACCTTGGCTTTCAGAACATAACACTATAGTAGAACCACCTGGACGTCGTATTCACTTTGGTGCTAATAAAAGATGTACTGTGTATAATGTAGAGAGCCACAGCTGTGAATAGATGCCAAAAATTAATTTTCCAAAGTTCGACCATGAAATTCCACTGGAACATCAAGCTGCTTTTCAGCGCTTGCTTAACAAACAGAAATTGTTTTTGCTAATCACTATGCCTCACACAAAACAACAGTTGCAGAACACGCCATACCATTAACTCGGGAGGAGCCAATTTTCAGAAGCCCGCGTAGCTGCTAACACAACTAGGCACATATAATAAAACAGCAGATATCAGAAATGCTTGCGGACTGGGTGATCGAGCCAACAAGAAGCCAGAATAATTATGACTTAAGTCTCGCACCGAAAAAGGAGGGAACCTGGAGGTTCTGCGTGGATTTCAGGCCCATCAACCAGGTGACATGTAGTGCTATACCTCTCTACATAAGCATTAAGGATGCACTCAGTTAACTCGGTTTATCGCCAGAATCATGTCGTCACTTGACCTGTAAAGGGGCTGCTGGCAAATACCAGTACACGAGGAGGACTGGGAAAAGACCGCATTCACAGTCCCGGACAGCAAACAATATCAATTCTGTGGCATGCCTTTTGGGCTGAAATGTGCCCACACCTTGTTCCAAAGTATGATGGTACGAGTACTCGATGGCCTTGTCGGCGAATTTACACTCGCCTACCTCAACAATGTAGTAATATGGTCTGAAATATGGGAAGAACACTTACACCACCTGTCACTTGTACCAGAGAGACTTTAAATTAATGGGCTGATATGTGCCATTAAAAAATGCCATCTCAGCTAGAGCGACCTCCAATTCCTAGGTCACGTGTTTAACGAACAAGGGAACAGCTGGGGCTGATCGAGAGTCAGGCGGTACCACATACACGTAAACAGTTAAGAAAGTTTTTCGGCCTAATTAACTGGCAGCGAAAGCATGTCGAAAATTTTCCAGTAATTACCGCACTTCTCACGGACCTGTTATCTCCACAGCAGTGGTACATGTGGGTTAGCGCACAGGAAGAGTGTTCGTAAAGATCAAGGAGAAATTTCGAACATGCTCTGTGCTAGCAAGATACGATGCAACATGAAACCTATATCTGCAGACCAAAGCCAGCCAGGAGGGCCTGGGCGCCGTGTTATACCAGTACAGTGACACCTGTGAGAAACGAATGATTGACTTCGCCAGTGCGAAATTAAGAAGCACGGAATGCCATTATGGCGTTAATGAGAGGGAATGCCTCGCAGTAATTTGTGCAATACGGAAGTATAGGCCATACGTGGAATATAGGCGATTAACTGTGAGGACTGATAATCGCTGTTTAGTATGGCTCAGTAACATGCGGGAGGCCAGGAGTAAGCTCACGAGATGGACACTCTTATTACAGGCATATGACTTTTCTACTGAACACATACCACGCAAGGAGAATGAACTTGCCGACACGCTGTCACGTATGCCAGACGCAAGAGTAACTGTAACAGATGACTTTGGAATGGGAGGCTGTATTACCCCCTGTCAACACAGAACCGCTTACAGATGCAAGCGTGAACCAAATAATGGTTGGAGGAAATGAACAACTAGTGGCAGACTGGACCGCGAAGTAGTAACAGCACAGGAAAATTGCGAGTTTGCACGAGAGAAGAGGGAGAGGTGCATGAGAGAGCAAGTAGATGGATGGAAAGTTGTAGAGGGGTGTATTGAAACATGTTCACCATGGGACAATACAACATGGTAGCTGTATGTACCAGCCAATTGCCGCAAGAAAGTGTTCGAACATGCACACAGTAGTGTAACAGCAGGACATCCGGGAGCCAAATGGACAGTTAATAACATCTTGGAGAGATTTACTGGCACGGAGTAACACATTACAATAGGAACTGAGTGCGAAAGTGCCACAAATGCAATTTATTCGAGTCCCGGCGGACCAATGAAAACCAACAAAAACAACCTAGACAGCCAAAATGCCAGTATGTCACAGTTTGTTTAGACCTCATGGGGCCATATCCAAAGTCAGTGGGAGGAAAATGGTTCATTTTAGTGGTCACCGATAGTTTCTCATGCTGGGTTGAGGCCTAGCCACTAACCAGTGCCAGAACCGGACAAATCTCAAAATGTATGCAAAACGAGTTTTTCGCATGCTGCGTGTACCCAAGGGAACTTCTCAAGAACAATGGGTCCCAATTCATCGATAACACTGGCGAGAACTACGTATTGGCTGGGAGTGCAGCACCTCAAAATGGCGATTTACCATCCCTGCACGAACGCCGCAGAACTGCGCAAACAGGAGTTGAAGGAGCAACTCTGGTTTTGTGTGGGCGAGCAACACAGTAGCTGGGCCGAAGATCTACCCGCTTCACTCTTCACCCGGTGCAAGTCCCACTGGGGAAGAACATCGCGTTGCCGAGAGAGCAGAATTCCCCACACGCAAAGGTGAGTAGTGACATGTAAACTGGTGGCACACGAGACAAGAGGTGCAGTTGCCGATACCATGACCAATGGGACCGAAAAGTGAAGTATGCAAATTGTTGGCTTCCTGAAAAAAAGAGGCCACCAGCAGCTCTCACGGTATGCCGTGACGTATACATCCGAGCACACCCGCAGTCCACAGCGTGTAAGAACTTTTGTGCAAAACTTGCGTAACAGTAGACAGTACTGCACCGCATCGTGAAAACCCTAGGTCCAGCGATGTACTTAGTAAGGACAGGCAGGAAAACCATGAAAATCCACTGTGACGACATCCGGGCGGTGGCTGAGAGTGCCCCCGAGCAAGATGGGGAAGAGTCCCAAATCGGCCAGGACAGCCCCGCTCATGACAAGCACAAGAGGAGAGCGAGTGAGGCGGAAAGTGGTCTGAGACCTAGAGGAGAGGTCAGGTCACCTAGTGCAAGTGAGGCGCCGACATGGAACAACACGTAGTTCACCAGGAGTCTACGTCGCACCAGCACCATAAGTGAATAGGTCACCGTGTCCGACAGGGACGGCGACGGCACAGGAGAGAGGGGAGAAGGAGCTTCCTAGGAGTGTATAGGACGCACATATCCAGAACAGTCGGAAAGAGACGAGGGACATAAGGTGCCCCACTGCGGTGGAGGTGCTGATGAGCCCCCTGGTGATAGTCCAATGATGGGAGGTGGAGCAGTACCTCGTGCAGATGTACCGACAGAGGACGAGGCAGGTCCGGACCATAGGGGCACGGGCTCGCGCCTTTCCCGCCAAATCTTGAGGGTATGTGTCAGTGTTTTTGTGTAATCTTTCCAGTGTTTTATCTACGTATAACTAAACATGGGTGTGTGAGTCGCCCTGAGACCTCACTGTGTAGGTTTTTGGTAAAGTATTTTCATTGGTATTAATTACAATGGATGGAGCCTGGAAGGACATCACTGTGGTCATTGGCACACAGCCCAGGGAAGGAGTCTGCTCTACCAGAAATTTAACATTCCATTCTGACAATGTCTGGCGCCCAGAACTTTACTTCAGAGGTGGTGAGAAAACTCCGGTGAAATTCCTACCAACTCCCAACCTCTAAAATTGAACACAGTTTGCTCCACTACCTACAGTCATGTTGTAACAGATGGCATGGCACTGAGTGTTGTGAGATGAGTGTGTTCATAAACAGATAGCAGACTGTGGCCAGCCTCTTGATCATGTATTTTTAAAAGTTCGGTTTTCGCTAATACTGGCTCTAAACAACACAAGTTTAAAATATTTTCCATCAAATTATTTGAAAAATAATTGAACAATACCCTGCGATATTTCTGTAGGCTTTTGGAATTAATTTCATGTATATGGATGGCTGGGTGAGTGGGGATGCAATATAAACATAAATCCCAATGTTTGAAGTTGTGTTTCATTTGAATAAGGGACATTTTAATTTGCATTTCATTTTGAACATCTCTACATTATGCCTACTACTTTAGCACGAATTTTAGTTAGTAACACTAACAATGGCTCTGTGTGACCACGTAATAATAGAAACTGTATTAATTAATCTAGGAACTCTTTCTTCTCTGCATGTGTTCTGCTTGTCTGATGTGTGTAGGCAGTGCAGTCAGAATACCACGCGTAATATTAATTTTCATTCGTTCAGGCATCGGCTGATACAGGATTTTGTAAATGGCACGTGGTTTAATTCGTATAGGTCAAAGTGCCACTCACTGACTGTCATGATTAAAGATTCTGGGTATTGGGCTGGACCATCAAGGAGGAAAATAGGTTATGTGGAAAGGATTCAAAAGATACTACCATATTGTCTGGGGGCACCAGCGTCTCAGCAGAGAGCACGAGTTCAGGTTGGGGCGTGTGACCGACGGCCTGAACGGAGTTCTCCTTTATGTATGACGTCTAAATCTTGAAGTGGTGCAGAAGATGTAAAAATTATCCCAGCATCTATATCCAAAGCCTAGTCTAATGGGTAAATATTAGGGCTATTCCCATATGCCCACACTCACTCCCACGCTGTTACAGGCCGCCTTATGCCTTGTGAAAAATATTACGCACGAGATACATCAAGAAGATACCAAACAGAAATATCCAGTCTGGAACTTCGCGTGACATGAACATTTATTCTTTTAAACCTTCAAACAGAAGCACTTATAATATTGCCCTGCTAAAGTGGGGTGCACACTGATACTGAAAAAGGCATAAAAATGCCTACATGAACTTTAAGGTAATTACGTCCCGGCCATATACAAATGGTCCGGGCTGTGGAACGATGCACTCCCTGGGCTAAGCAAAACAAAAAGGTTCCAGTTACTTAATGAAAACTATTGCGAACTACATTATTAGTATCGAAGTGGTGAAGTGCCCGGGGAGGGCACAAAGCACAGACACCCAACGCGGTAACTAAGAGGCGACTGAATAACATGGCGGTAGGCTGCCACCTTCGTGGCCCAAACTCCCGCCACCATGACACATGATCAAAAATTACATGAAAACACATAAACAAGTGAGATGAGGTGGGTAAACATGGCCCTAAATGAACATGAAGCAATTAAAACATTATATGATAAGTCACACTTGAATCATATGAGAAACAAATATATATATATATATATATAAACGCAAACTTAACTGTTCTGTGTAAGGCACCCTAACCTCACTCAGTCCCTCATGTTTTCCCCGTGCACGGCCCTGTACGCGCCGGGATTTCTCTGCATTCATTTGCACCTTAATATTTTAATATATAAAACATATCAATACAACACTTCAATAGAAATTCTAATTATAAAAGGACACTTATGATTATTCGGCCACATTTTGGCACATGGGTGTTACATTACCGTGTTCATGGCTTGCAGCCGACTTTACATAAAACACTAACTATGTCCAGTATTTGTACTGGTTATTGCTGTTCAATTTAATAAAATATATTAAACAATAAAAATGAAACAAGTGCAAGCAATAAAGGACACTGAAAAATATGTACAAAATATTCCACGTACGTGGAGTCTTACCCCATGGCTGCATGGTTTGTTTACATTTTGGTGCATTGCGCACATCGTTATGCTTCGCTCCAATAAAACACAAAATACAATAAAACACTACAAAAACCATTAAAAATAAGTATTAAACATATAAACAGTGTATCGCAAGTTCGATATACACATTACAAAAATGCAACATGTGGTCCCACAGACGTCGCACTGGTGCATACGGTGCAGCATGTTTCAGAAGATGTGTTCACATGAGACCAATTAATATTAATTATGAAAATGGCCTGGAAAATTACATTAACACATTTAGGACACTCATTAGAACTGTAAAGAACCAAACAATTGAAAACAAACACTGTAGGGCCTTGGAGACAAATGTAAACAAACCTGAGTATACATTTTTACAGCATGCCTATTTGAAACATACTGAGTTGTGCACATCTCACACTGGCTGTACACTGTGAGGCGGTGTCAGTCAGCTGGCTGGTCGGGTTTCTCCTCCAGATGTGGTGAACAGTCTAGAAGTCAGAATGTGGCACACATCCTGACCTGGCCAGGTTATATGAGATAGAGAAAGTGGCAAGGGCTTCAAGAGTGCTTACTTCATCGTGATCAGCATATACTCATGTTTATTTATAAAATATAATATAGTTTATCAATAAAATGTTAGGTGCGAGGTGTGGGCCCTCGACAGCAGACATATCCCAGCAAACACAAACTGTCAGCAAATTATTTACCCAATACCTGTACTGTCTGCAACTGTCGTTTCAATGCCATAAGATAGCCAATTGACAACGGCGTGACATCTTTTTTGAGACAGTATGTTTGCCATCAGAAAAAAAGACAATAGCCCACTGTAATTTTTTGTATAATACGTTGATACCACCTAAATTATGTCGGCATAATATCTCACAGCCAACATGTCGCCAATAGCAAAAATAATAATCTGGCCCAATACCGATATAGCATCTGTATTTTTTCGGTAAGCTGGCCGTCATCTTATTTATTCAGGCCCACTAACGTTTTCGAGAGATGGCTATTTATCACAATAAAGATACAGATATGATGTCTTTTTGCCCACAAGCGTTTGTAAAGTATTTTGAATAGGCAAGACGTTAGCCAGCTGTTGTGGCATCATGTCTTTTTCGAGACAGCATGTTTGCTATTAGAAAAAATACACCAACCCGATGTATTATTTAGGATAATCGATGGATATCACATAAATTATGTCGGTGTGATATCTCACAGCCAACATGTCGCCAATAGCAAAAATTTTATTCTGACCCGATTCTGATATAACATCTTTGTTTTTTCTGTAAGCTGGCTGTCATCTTATTTATTCCGGCCCGCTTACGTTTTCGAGGCATGGCTCTTTATCACCATAAATATACAAATATGATGCATTTGCAAGTCTTTGAAGAAACAAAGGAAAAGTTTTCAGATAATAAGTGTTTAAAAATTATTTGTTATATTGTCATTTAATTTATACATTCAATTATAATAATGTCTGGAGAGTATCAGCAACTACCCCATGGTGAATAGGTTAGCATGCTGTACTGTCAACTCAAGTGTCTTAGGTTCGAATGCCGCACTCGGCATGCAAAAGATCTTCATATCATATAATGTGTTGTGAAGTAAATGGAACGAATATATGCAAAGAAGAAATAAAAATTACTAAAATTTTTAATCGAAAAGTTAAGGTTTGTTCCTGGTTATACTGCTTATTTCTGAACACCATGCCACTGCAGGCCCCGGCATTGTAATGACATCCAGCCGCTTCTTCTATTTCCTCTAGATATTCACCCATTTATCGAAGTTCATATTTATCGTCAATGTTATCTAAGAGTGATAATTGTAAGCTTTGTAAATTTTAATGAAATTTGTGAACTAAATTTTTAAGATCTTCGGAGGCTTTATCTAATCTATATGAAGGTGGCCACGAGCCACTGCCACTGCCACCTTTTAAAACGCTGGTAAAACTGCAGGGGAAGGCAGGCGAGGTCACCAAATGTATTAAAAAGTTAAAGAAAAATAAACTAATGCTTAAAATGTACTTAAGGGAACTCTACATTATGCATAAATTTCCCATTTTTCATTTCTTTTAATCCATTACATGACATAAAAACTTCCTTCTCATTTAGTAGTTTCAAAGAATTTTTATCTAATATCTTCACTTAGTGCTCTGGTAATGAAATTTTAAACTTGCCATCTAGAATACAATTAATTTTTTTATTAAAATTAGATTCATAAATTTCTAAATCCATAGCAGTAAACCATTTATTTTTTCGAGATCTTGTAGTTTGGTGATTTCAAACGAATTGTTCAACTTGTTGAGCTGAGATTCTATATTTGTTTTACAAAGGAAAAATTTATCAAGAAGAAGAAAAATCTGGTGCTTAAATTGTTTTAAGATAAGCTTATTTAGCTTGTGGACGAGGCTGAGAATATAGATTGCTCTAGGAGCCTGAAGCATGTTGAAAATTGTTTGAAAGCATCCTTGAGCCATTCATACAGCCTGTTAAATATTTATTTTATATAAATTAAGACTTACATAATTATTCTCACTATCACAAATATAAATTTTGTGCTGCCCAAAAAAAAGGAATTTGTCAGAGTGTGTCACCAATTTTAAAAATAAATATGGATATCTAGAGAGTGATTCAAATTCGCTGTAAAAAATTGACAAAGCAAAATTTGAACGTTCTTTAAGAATATTTCAAGAATACCATAACACTTCTTCAATTGATGGTAAACGCAATAAATAAACGCCTAGTTTAATCAATAAACCAAGATGTGGTGTTAAGAATGAGATAATTGTTGACCTTTCATCAAACCACAAAATGGAATAAAAATATTTTTGATGGAATTTTGCATATGCAAATAAGTCAATTATGAAGTTAGCTGAGGAGGCTTTCGGCGTTTGACAAAAACACTCAAATTTGAAATTTGTTTACATTACGAAATTTCCAAACAAAATTATATCACACAAAGAATGTCAACATAGAAATCAGACATTATCTGGGCTTTGTCAGACTAGATTTTATTCACATGGTAGTTCACTGACACATGCATTTTTCCAAATCAGTAATACAGTCTTGTTGAAATGCATATCAATAGGCAGGAATATTGGGATAATGATGGAAAAAACACTCCTGAAATTAAAATTAATTTATTAGCAGTTTTGATACACGAAATCGGCCATGCATTAGGTCTTCAACGTACAAGTGATAAAAATGCAATCATGTATCCAATTCTTAACAATGATTTGTTTGATTTGCAACTAGATGACATCTAAAGCATTCAAAACTGTCATGGACCACCCCAACAAAATAATTTTAATGATAATGAGCCAATTGATTTGTGTAAAAAGAAATACACAAAAACATTTTTTATTATTGATACAAAGCCTGTTATTTTTTACAATAAAAAAGTTTGGACAAAAATGTTAATGACAACAAAATAATCAATAAGCAATTTTTGATAACAAGAATGTTTCAGTTTTTACCAAGTGATTTCGATAATTTTTTTATACACCAAAAACCTTCAGACGAGTTAGTTCTGTTTGTAGATGATGAAATTTATATGGTTGATTGTCCCAGTTATAATCTTATTGGTGGTTATCCGAGAGGATTTTAATCATTTGGATTAAGAGATGAATATAAAATAAATGCTGTTTTTAATTCATATTCGGGAAAACATTTTATCTTCTTTGAAAAGGTGTATTATGGTGTAATAGACGAATGTAGTTTCCATGTAAAAGAGACTGGTCTAATTAACAAGAAATTTCCTCATTTACCAGATATGATAAGTCTGCTTTTAGATATACAAATGGTTTACTGTATTTCTTTAGCAACGGAATTATTATGGAATATAACGAATTTACAAAGAAATTAAGTAGAGTTGGTAAAAACAGCATTTCCATGTTTGGTATAACGTGTGAATTTTATAATGAAATCATAAATAAAATGAAAGATATAATTAATTATTTAGAAAATTTAACTCCTTAAGAGCTATATAATTCAATGAATTTGGTCTATATTTTATAAATTTATATTCTTCAATTTATAATTTTCCTCATAAAAAAAGGATATATATACACACTTATTACAGCTCGCCCAATTCTCCACTTGTGCACAATCTCGCATATAAAAAAATGGACTCAATTATAGACATAAACAACAACAAACTTATTTACAATGGTAAACAAGCTTCTGTGATTATTGATGATGATAATAATCCTTGGTTTAATGCTAGTCAGATTGCTCTGTTACTTGGCTATAAACGACGTAGAGATGCTGATAAAGATCGTAGAGGTAATAAATATTCGAAAGATTTTTAAGATTTGACTAGCACCGAAATGGCACTAGTTGAGAATATTAAAAATAATACTAAATTTGTTAATGAACCTTGTCTTTTTCAACTTCTAGCAACATCTAAAATGGAAATAGCAGATCATTTTCAAGACTGATTATATGAAGAAGTTTTGCCATCAATTAGAAAACATGGTGAATCTAAAATTCAAAAAGATATAAGGCAAATATATAAAGGTCAAATAGAGCACATTAAAAAAATGAATGAAATTAAAGTTAATCATTTAAAAGATATAAACAAAACTAAAGATTAACATTTTGAAAATTTAAGAAAGTTAGTTAATATGGCATTAGATGGAATAGCTCACAGAAATGAGGTAATCAGAGAAACGACCCCTCATACTGTACAACAAATACAAGATCAAAATTTAAATCAAAGTTTTGTTATTTAAAATTATTTGATGATGATTTTGAATATGATAACTATGTCATAAGAACTCAAAGAAAATATGTTCAAAGATAGTTGTATAGAATTGAAGATAGGCATCCCAATTGCGATGAATGATTGAGATTAGATTATATTCCACATTCTATCAATTTATATAAAAGAATGAAAGAAACATTGAATGCTCACGTTGAGTGTTTTCATAACTATTTCAATATTGTTGGAAATAATTATACTCAACAACAATTGATTAATGATATAAATAATCTTTGTCAAATTGAGTAACTAGTAATAGTATATTTATCAACAAATTTGGGCTATATTTTATAAAATTATATTCTTTATTTGTTTCATTTTCTTTATAAAAAGTATATATAAAAAACAGATTTCCTACTTACAGGATGGCTGAATCACTAAACAAACAACTAGAGATCCTACAACTAGAATATAAAAATGTAAATGCTACATTATGTGATTTTAATAATTTAATTTTCAACAATAAAAAGATAACTGTTGTGCTAGATGTTAACAGTGAGCATTGGTTTAGAGGAAAATATGTTGCTGAAATTTTACATTATAGAAACACAACAAAAGCCATTAAAGACCATGTTTGTGCAAACCATAAAAATGCTTATAAAACATAAATAAAAATGAAGATACTGGTAATGAAGATAAAACATTTCTTAAAAACATTAGTAAATATAATAATGGTGCTACAGTTTACATCAATAAAAAAGGGTTAACACAACTATTGACAAAATCTAGAATAGCCAATAAATCATTGGTAAAACAAATTTCTAAGTGTCCTTATTTAAACATAAACCTTTTTGAAGGGAAAAAAAGAAACCAAATATATATATTTATTTTCCAGATATAAAGTTAGCTATTGAGTGTGACGAATTTAACCACAGAAACAGAAATCTTAGTTATGATATAGAAAGACAAAAATATATAGAGACCCAATTAAATTGTAAATTTATAAGATTTAATCCTGATGAAATAGATTTTGATATAGCCAATGTGGTTAATCGTATTGTTGTGTATTTAAGTAAAATAGAAATATACAGACATTTATAGGGTCTATTGAATAGACCCTTAAGAGGTGTGAGTAAGCTTGAAAATCTGGTGTTCAGGCTGAAAGTACAGGGGAAACAACATTCCAAAAAACATTAATTTCCAGGATCTTGATGACCTTACCTCAAAGGCATAGTTACTTTATCAGTGCTTGGGAATCTAACCCAGTGGAAAGTAAAACAATGGCAAATTTGACAATGAGACTAATAGCAGAAGAAAAAAGGAGTGCTGATTCAAGAACTGAAACTGGCGTGGTAGCATTTAAAGCAGCTGTGAAAAATGTTACAAGTGTGGCTCTGACAAATACTTGGTGGTTTTTGCGGAAAAAAAACTATGAGGAAAAAGACTGCTACGGCAGCAAAAAATACAAACAAAAAATCGCCAGTTTCCTTCCTGGCAGCAGGTTGGATGCTGTTGACACTGAATGGATCTTGGACTTAGGATCAACGTGCTACATGACCTTCAACAACAGTTTGCTGGAATACACAAGAGCTGAGCTGTCAAGACAGACATAGGTCTTGCAAAGAAATCTGCGAGCATGAATGCAGAGAGTGTGGGTAGAGTGGTGACTGACTACTGCGAGCTCAAGGAAGTACTGTACGTCCATCAACTGAGTAAGAACATTCTGTCAGTGGGATAAATCAAGCAGAATGGAGGAAAAGTGAACTTCACGAATAATGAAGTTGCTGTAATTAAAGAAAATGAAGTGCTGATCAGAGGCAGTAAAGGTGCAAAAGGGACTCAATACCTGAAGCTCTAGTGGCAGAATGCAAAAATCTGGAAATGACTTGGCACAGAAGACTCGGTCACATCAGTCAAGATCATTTGAAAGTTGAGTCAAGGATTGTAGAAGGCATGAATTTGGGGAGTGAAGATATGAAAAATACACCTTTTGTAATATGCACTCAGGCCAAGCAGACATGGCCTCCTTTTGTAAAAGAATGGACGTGAGCCATTCCACCACTCGAAATAATACATTCTGACTTTATCGGACAGATAACACCGAACAGTTGGAACTAGAGGACATATACCCAGACATTCATTGAGGGGTTCACACTTTGCTGAAATTCACCTCCTTGAATCGAATACAGAGGTTAAAGAGCTGGTGATTCGACACATAAGGAAGACAGTGGAACCTGAAGGTTCACAAACTATGGACTGACAATGGTAAATAATATCTGAATGAAAGACTTAAAGCCTGGACAGATGGGGGGCATTATAATAGACACATCAGCACTGTATACACCTCAACACCAAGGAACAGAGGGATGGTTCAACATGGCCTTGTTGGACAAAGTCGACTCAGCCGCACCAGAAGATCTCTGAAGTGAGACTGAATTTATGGTAACCTACCTCATCAACAGGAACCTAACAAAAGGGCAGGGTGAAACCACAGCAGAACTGTCGTAGGAAGGAAACCTAATGTTTCCAACCAGTGAAAATTTGGGTGTGATGCGTATGCGAAAATTAATAAACATGAGTGGAAATATAAGTCAAGCAATCGTAAAGATCACTCTGCCTCGTGAACTATACACACGTTTTCCTTGTCCGGACCTCCTCAGCAAACTCTCGTCGCAAACAGGAAGAAGGTTATCACAACTGTATCACTATCTAACCACGGTGCAACGAACACTCCACGAAGCACCACAAGATGCTTTATCACAATCTCTTCACTCGTCTTGCCAAGTGGCTCATTTGACAGGATGCTCGACTTCCAACTCGAGATTCGGGGTTCGACCCTGACTCGAGAGGATAATTTAATAGTGTGGAGGTGCCCACATTGTTAAATTATCAACCAAGTCGTTCAAAATTTGAGCTAAAAAAACTTTACTTGCTCGTGCTCATATATAAATATATGAGTAGCAGATACGAAAATAAATAGTGTATTCCCCATACAGTGTAAGGTGCCACATCATATGGGAGAGTACTAGAAATAAAAATAAATAAAAAATAAAAAATTAACATTTCCCCACTTCACCACTAAAAAAATATTTAAAAAATAATGCCTAGCCGATGGTGAAGTGAGGGAGTTCTCCTAACGTGCTAAAAAAGGCTGGAAAAATTGGGCCACTGGCATGATAGAAATATCTGTAAACCTTTAGTAATATTTAAGAATGTTGATTGGGGTTAATTCAATTTACCCTTTGTATATTTAAGTTTTGAAAGATTTCTTTGTCCTGTTAAAAAATAATTGTATATAAATCAAGGTTTACACAAACATTCTCGCTATCACAAAAATAAATTTTGTGCTGTCCAAAAAAGAGAATCGGACAGAATGTGTTATCAACTTTTTAAATGAATATGGTTATCTAGAGGACAATGCAAATTCACTTTCAAAAATTTATACTGAAAAGTTCGAAAATTCTTTAAGAGTATTTCAAGAATATCATAATATTTCTTCAATTGATGATAAACTCGATGAATAAACACTTAATTTAATCAATAAGTCAAGATGTGGTATTAAAGACGATATATTTGGTAGCTACTCAACTGGCAACTAATAGAATAAAACATATTAAAAAAGAATTTTGCATATGCAAATAAATCTATTACAACGTTAGCTGAAGAGGCTTTTAACATTTAGCAAGAATACACAGATTTGAAATTTGCTGATGACATGAAATTTCAAGATATACTTATATCATACAAACTAGGTCAACATCTATATCAGAGATTACCAGGAGTTTGTCAGACTAAATTATTTCCATATGGTAGTGTATGAGGACATTCGTTTTTTCCAAATCAAAAAAATTCTTGTTGAAATTCATATCAATAAACAAGAACATTGTCATAATGGAGGGAGAAACACTCCTGAAAATAAAGTTAATTTACTAGCAGTTTTGATTCACAAAATTGGCCATGCATTGGCTTTACAACATCCAAATAACAAAAATGCAATGTATCCAATTCTTAATGACGATTTGTTTGATTTGTAACCAGATGACATTCAAAACACTCAAAACTTTTATGGCTCACCCACACAAAATAATTTTAGTGATAATGAACCAATAAATCTGTGTAAAACAAATACACAAAAACATTTTTAATTATTGATGGCAAATTATATATTTTTACAATAAACATGTTTAGATAAAAAGTTTGAATGACAACATAATTATCAATAAACCATTTTTAATAACAGATTGGTTCGAGTTTTTACCAAGTGATTTCAAAAAAAAAAAATTTATAACAAAGACCTTTGGGTTAGTTAGTTATGTCTGTTGATGATAAATTTTATATAGTTGATTATCCAAGTTATCGTCCTATTAACGGATATCCAAAAGGATTTTCTTCGCTTGGATTAAGTGATGAATACAAAATGAATGTTGTTTTTAAATCGTATTCGGGAAAATCTTTTATCTTCTATGAAAAGTTGTATTATGCTGAAATAGATTAATGTTGTTTCCAAATAATAGAGAATGGCCTAATTAGCAAGAAATTTCCTCATTTGCCAACTATGATAGATTCTGCTTTTAGATATACAAACAGTTTACTGTATTTCCTTACCTACAAAACTTTTGGCGAATATAATGAATTTACAAAGACATTGACTAGAGTTGGTAAAAATAGCATTTCATTGTTTGGTATAAAGTATGAATCATAAAACGAAATTATAAATAAAATTAAAGATGTTGTTAATGATTTAGAAAATTTAACTCCTTAAGAGTTATATAATTTCAGAAAAACACAAAAATATTTATGAAGATATAGGTAGGAGTGAATCATTCCCCCTTTAAATATACGACCACATACAATCATTATCAAATAATCTGGTCTACATTCTTTAATTTTTTCTTCACTTTTTAATTTCCTTACGTAGACAATTATAAAGAAATATAGGAGTGGGCAATTTGCCCACCCCTTCAAATATGCAACCTAAATTTGTTAATGAACCTATATTGTTGACAATGATGATAACGATAAATTTACTAACCTTAAAGACATCCCTAAAAAGGGGACACCTTTAAACAACACAGCCAAATGCTATATTTATCAATGAATCTGGTCTATATTATTTAATTTTTTCCTTTAATTTTTCATTTTCTTATTAAAAAAGGATGTATATATTAACATATTTATTACTCGCCAATTTCACTTGCCCATAATCTCACATATAAAAATGGAGTCAATTCTAGACATAAATAATAACAAACTTATTTACAACGGAAAACAAGTTTTATAATTATTGATGCAGAAAATAATGCATGGTGTACAGGAGAAGCTCTTACTGAAATTTTATAATATTCTAATCCAAAAGATGCATTACAAAAACAAATTTTAAAATGTAAGAAACATTTTTCAGAAATAGGTGGGATAAATTTTTCATCCCACCTCTCTTATAACAGAGGCAAAGTAGTTTATGTTAGATAGCCTGGTTTATATGAAAAGTCCAGGATCAGCCCGCAACTACTACTTTAACCTACCTGCTCGGCATTTAACATGTGTATGGAAAACTCCGCGACAGCTCTCCGTAACTCTAAATGCTGCCGCTATGTGCTGGGACCTTATCACCAGATGTACTTCCTGGTCCCACCAAGCCGCCACTTCCAGGCGATAAACTACTGCCACCGCTGTTTTATCATTTATAGGTATTGTAAATGCATAATTTTAAAAACATCGTTAAACGTCATAATATAATTGTATCCATTATTTATGTGATATCCCTTTTAAAATACCATTATCCATCTCAACAAGATCAATTTGCCATAAATTGTCTATTTCATACGAAATTACTTTCTTCTGGGAAAATTTCTTCTTGCTGGTTTATATAATTCATTGATTATTTTTCTCTTTCATTGAGTATTTTTTAATATTGATTTATTAGAATTACATATAGAACATTTACTTGTCTGAACTAATCATCCATTTTTTGAATTTTCATTTTTTATATTATTATTTTTGGTGACTTTCTTACACTTCAAACACCAAGTATTCTCCATCTAATTGTATGTATATATATATATATATATATATATATATATATATATATATATATATATATATATATATATATATAATCTTTGTATTTCACGTATATCCAATTGTATTGTAGTCAATATTCCATCACCAAAACAATTAGATCATTTTTTTTATTTTAAAAGAAAAAAACACACCTGTTAACATCAAAAGGCTTACTGTGATCTATTTTTCTAGTTACCCTTAATAAGAGTCGTAGTATCATCAGGTAAATTATGAGTAATTATTTTATAAACAGTAAAATCCTTCAAAAAAGAAAAGAAATTTACATAATTATCTATGCGAAAAACATTATTATTTTTATTCCACTTTCCATGTAAATTAAATGTATGAGATTTTCCTTCTTTACATATTTCTACTGATTCGTTAAAATTTTGTAATTTATCATCTATTTCTTTATTATTGTATCTTGAATCTATATCCTTTTTTAATGTAGTGCATTCCGAACCTACATCTGATGTTAAGATATAATCAGAAACAATAGTATTGTATCTTCATTCTACATCTTTTTTAATGCATTATCAGCTATTTCATTATCGAAATATCTTTTATTGAATGCATCTTTTCCATCTTTAGAATCGGCCATATTATTAATGCTACGATTGTGAATTGAAACATAATATGTTGTATAAACTAAAACTTTACTAAATTGATCTTGTAAAGCAGAAACAATGATATTGTATTTGATACTACATATGTTTTTAATGCATAATCAGAAACAATGGATTTATATTTTGAATCCATATCATTTGTAAATGCAGTGCATACCGAATCTACATCTGATGTTAAGGCATAATCAGAAACAATGGTTTCATATTTTGAACCTACATCTTTTTTTAATACCTGTTTTGTATCATTTATCCATTTTTATATAATCAGAAATGGTGTTACCTAATCGTAAATATATATCTTCTTTTAAAGTATAATCAGCTATTTGTTTATTAAAAAATCTTTTAATGGCTGTGTCTTCATCGTCTCTAGGATCATCTATATTAACTACTCTATGCCCTAGAAATAAACTTAAGATTTTGTATATTCAATACAAGTGCTTAGTTTACTTTGTAAGTAGAAACGCCCGAATTGCATTGCGAATCTACATACGATTTTAATGCATAAGCATTCGTGACAATAATGGCATTTAAAGATTTGATTAATGGTTACCCAAATATATCTGTCTTTCAATAACAAAGAAATTATATCATTAAACTTAAAATTTTTCGAAAAAAGATGTAATACAATAAAACATAGGTGCCCATGTATAACTGAATCAAAATTTTGAATTATAATATCATTGTTTTAAACATTTATGTTTTCAATTTAAATTAATTAGTTAAATTAGTAGGAATATTGCCTCCAAATGAATAAAAATAAATAATATTATTATTTTCTTTAAAATAGCAAACCCAATGACTGCCAGGATTTTGTGAAATGTTAAAATTAACCACAGCACACTCATTTTTGAGCATTCTATTTGGTAATTCATCAATCATATAAACATTTCTGAAATTTTTATATTTAATATTTTTACATATTTTTCAATATCGATATTAGATAAATATATTCAAAAAATTTTGGCCATCCACTTTTTTTTTTGCAACTAAACCACTTTCTGATTTATTTACCATTGCTAAATTGTGTCTCTGTTGTTCTTCTAATTCTTTTTAATTTTTTTTAGTTTGTTCGACAGAATTATAAATTGCATTGGCTCCACCAGCTAAAGCACCAAGTGCATCTAAAGGGGCACATATAAGTTGTATAAATCCTCCATGATGTAAACCACATCCTGTTTTTCTTTAAAAAAAAATTTTTTTAGTATTGGTATTGACAAAACTAATAATAATCCTTTACCTTCGTTAAATTTTTTATTTTTTTTCTCAAGTTGATCTTTGGTTAAAAATTTATCTTTACCCAAATATTTTAATTGATCAATGGATATATCGAACATTATATTTGTTATCTTCATTTATATAGAAAAAATATTCAATCAGTAAAAAAATTATTGAATTATTTAAATATTTAATACCCTAAATTAATTTCCTTTTTGTAGACATTGTAGAAGCAACAGCAGCAGATGCAATTTTTTCACCAATAAGAGTATTTTTATCTAACATAATCTCCTTGCCTTATTTTTGTAAAATTTTATCAGCTTCATGTCTAGATTCTAAAACTTTGTGATCTCTATAAGCCATATCGTGATATTTGCATGGTTCATATTATTTATTTATTTCTGTATCTCCTCTTTTGAATCCTTAATTTAATTTTGTAAATGGATCACAGTAATTATAACTGGGCAACTGCATTTCATGTAAATTTAAGTTGTTTAATGCCCAATTTATAACGCCTTTTACATGATGTCCAGAATTCCAAAATGAATGTGGAATTACATTTAAACTCTCATAAGATATAGAATTCCTTTTGAATTATTAATAACCAAATAAGAAAATTTATTGTTTGACATATTCATTATGTTTATTTTTTGGTGGTAAAAATTTTTGTTTCCAGAATTTTCTTCACCGTGAATAACTAACAATCTGTCTATCAATTCTCTAACATCGCCCATCCAAACATATTCTTTTGGTCAAATATTGTATTTTATATGCCTTCTCCAGATCTAGAAGTTCTTGGAGAAATCATTATTTTGGTGTGTTTGGTGCTGTTTTTGATAGTTATATATAATTATCATAAATTGGTTTAATTATATTTATGTATTTCCAACTTCCACTCGAAGCTACCTTTTTGTACGATAATTTTCTTGGGATGCAATAGGCCTATTGGTTGTTTTAACAATTTCTGCATAATTTTTATAATCCTTATCATCAAATTTATCTTCAAGAGCTTCTGGTGAATATTCTGTTAAAAAAATTACTGAGTCCTGTCGTTAATTTATATTCTTTATCCTTAACAAATAGTTTATCATGATTTATCGTTACTAGTGTTTTACCAATGTAAAAATCTTGCCCAAACAAATTTTTTATCAATAACATTATTTCTTTCAGAAATTTCTGTTCCGATATTTATAGTAGAATCAGATGGGCGCTGCATTAAATTTTTCAATGTTACAATTCCCATTAGCTCTTCCAAATTAGGAGATTTTGAGAATAATTCTCTTTCAAATAATGTTTATTTTGGTGTTGGTAGATAAGCTAAAATGTTTACTGGTACTGGAACTAATGTATTTATTAAGTTTTTACTTTCTTCTCATATATATTCTACTTTTTTTTACTAATGTTGCGTAATTCGTCAATTAACATAAGTTCTGTTTTCATATTTTTTTTTTTAATATTCTGCCTCATGATTATGTTTATAATTTCTGTATCTTTCAATGGTAATTGAAATCGAGAAACGTTCTTAGAATTTTTCATTTATATGTAATTTTTTCCTCTAAATTTGTTATAAAGTATTGAGAGCATTGGCAGATAAACTTTCCCCCCAACTGATCAAACTAGGCGAAATTTAAATGTTTACAATAATATAATAGAATTTGATATTCCTATAGGAGATGGCTTTCTTTTCCAAATAATGCTTATGTTTATGAACAATTTAGATTACTAAAAAGGGATAAAGAAGAAAATGAGGCAAAATACGATAAAGCAGATAACATTGATGTTTATTCTAACTTTTTCCCATCTTAATTTTCTAGAGTAGAAATCTCAAAACATGGAAATATTATTGAAGCTATTGATAATCCAGGAATAACATCAACACTAATGAATACTTTGTTAAGATCACTGGGTGAACAAAATTATTTAGAATTATCTTGTTTTGATGATTATTGACAGGTAAAAGCTACTCATAGTGTTAAACCAAATAAAATAATCTATACTCTTAGATATCTGTTTGGATTTTTTCGCAATAACAATACTATTTAATGAAAAGGAAGTTTTACAAAATTACTTTTATTCGAAATTCGTCTGATAACAATTGTTTATTTGTTTATATATAAAAAAAAAGAAAGATGATGGTTCACTTGAAAGAGATTATGCTGATCCAGGTGAAATTGTTATTCAAAAATTAGAAATCATGTAGACTATTGTTGAATATGAACCTAACACAAAAATTCCTATTAATTTTGAGTATTGGCAATTTTTTATAAAAAGAAGTTCCTACTGGAACAACTGTTTTTAACTTTCATGTAAAAGATCAGTTTAATAATTTACAATTTGACATGCCCGATTTTGTAATTGTAGAATTTCAAACTAATAGAACAATCGTGCTGAACAGTATGTACATGCTTCTATGTTTGATCACTGTAATGTAAGAAATATTTATGTTAAAAATGGATGAAATAAAATTTTTCCAAAAGAAAATTAGAATCTAGATATTGGAAATAATTTTTTTGATAAAGCATTTCTTGCTTATAATGATCTTAGAAATTTTAAAACAAAACTATATGATGTATATAGAAATTATGATTTATATAATAAACTGGCTCTAAATGTTGATGGTAATACGACTTATTATTCATTTTGGGGTCGAACACCATTACATATTATTGATTATTAATATAGAAAAACATATGTAGTTAAAGAAAAAACAAATGTAAAAATGAGTGTAGATCTTGACAAAGCTGTTGAAACTGATGCAATTTGTAATGTTGTTCTAATTAGCCAACAGAATTTAACTTATGATTATTTGAAAGAGAGAATCACTGAAGATATGTAGATTTAAAAAAATTAATTAATAGAGAATGTAAACGAATTGTTTCGATAGTTTAATACAAATTTTTAGATGTACAGTTAAGTTGTTTAATCGAATAAAATATAATTTTGTTAAACCAGAATGAGATTTTTTTCTTAGTGTCAATTTTATTTGAGCAATTTTCAAAAGGGGCAAATTGCTTATGTTTAAACTTTTTTTAAATAAAAATTCAGTAGATGTCTATTGCGGACGTAAGCGCAATGCACTAAATTAGATAAAATTCAAGCAAATTAAAGCCAAAATCTAGCAAATCTCTCTTTCCTTGTGAAAATATTTCAAATTGTAGCTCAAAATAGAGAAAATTTAAGGCCAAAATCAAATAAATTTCAACACATCTTAGGTACCTTGAGCAGGTTTTTTTTTAAGCCTAATCTGCAAGTAAATCATCATATCTTGATAAAATTTCAGCACAGATTTTTCTTCTTCTTAATAAATGTTTCTCTTTATAAATCAAAATGGAATCTCCCCTCAAGAAGTTGAACAATTCCTTTGAATTCACTAAACTACAAGATCTCGAAAAAAAAAATAATGGTTCACTGCCACAGATTTTGAAATTTATGAATATAATTTTGGTAAAAAGATTAAGTGTATTCTAGTTAGCAAGTTTAAAATTTAATTGCCAGATCGCTATGTGAAAATAATAGATAAAAATACTTTGAAAGTAATAAACGAGAAAGAAGTGTTTATAGCATACAGTGACTTTCAAAGAAATGAAAAATGGTCCATTTATCCATTATCTAGAATTCTCTTTAAGAATTTTCATAAAAATTTCGTGATATTTTTTTGACTTGTTGGTTTGGCTTACAGATTTAGAGTAAAATTTGGCTTATTTGACCCGAAAAGAACCCCCCCCCCCCCTAAGGACACAGTTTCAATTTTGTGCAATGTCCTTTGAGCTGAAATGTGCCCCATCCAAATTTCCAATCATGATAGTCTATTTCCTGGACAGCCTCATACGAGACTGTACAATCGCCTATAGGCTATTCACGTTAAATGAGCACTTTTGAAAGCCATGCTTAAGAACTACTTCAATACACATTATGTATTCTTCCACCTTATGTAAAATAATTAATATTGCCATGGACCTCTTCACTTTATTCATGCGCTGGTCAGCTGAAACTGTTAAACTATTAGAGAAGTAAATATTATCCTGAAGTTTTCCCATGCTGGTTATACCAACTCATAGTACTTTCAGACAACAATGAGCAGTTTACCAGGTGTAAGAGTGGCACAAGTTCTGTATAAGATAGGGCATCATACACAAAACCACTGCCATTTACCATCCACGTGCAAACCCAATGGAATGCAGAAATAAAGAGCTCAAAACTAATGTGCTTGCACGTGGGTGGTAACTATGCATCTTGGGCCAAACACCTGCCATTTACATTGTTAATTTTACCCACTCGCACCAACCTTGCCACCAGAAAATCCCCAGCAGAACTGCTCAAAGGTCACCCACTCCCCCTCCCAGGCATGATCGCACATACAACCCAAGGTCAGCTCAGTGACCCCGAGAGCAGTGGAGCCCAGTGGTACCATATGGGGTGTGATCTACAGCAGGTGTGCGATCAGCAGCATAAATATGTTGTGCAGTGTGACGTGTACCAGATGTCCATGCTATGCCTTCGTGCCCATTTGTACCACCACAGTCGCATTGTCACAACAGCTGCACCAGACCGATCAACACATCAGGTCTAGATTGTGTAAGTGCAGACTGACAAGAACTGCATGTTTACACTTCTCTTGCCAGCCTGCAATGCATGGTCCACAAGCCACCCTATTTTCAATTTGTTACAAAAAGTAACTCTTGTAATAAATTAGTAGGCGGTCTCGAAGGGTATTTCCCAGAAAGCCACGACTGTCGGACACAGCAGCCATTGGAGGGAACACGGGGATAAGTGGTGCAGCGATGCCTTACACCCTTTCAGTATGCCCGACGTTGGCGGGCCTGCTGGCCAAACCAGGAGAGTTATGTGGCCCCAAGCGAGTTCAATCAGTGGGGGAAAATATCCCCAAGGCTTGTACAATGTTTTGGGCGGCTCATAGCTTCATTTATCAGTGAGATGCAAAACCAGGGATTTTGTATTGTTTATTAATCAAATTTACCAAGGAGGTCTTCCCGATTTTCTATAAGGGGTTGAACAAATTCCAAGAATACCAGGGCAACTCCACGCTCGCCGAAGTGAAAAACACATTACGTCACAAGAACTGAAATACAGCGAAGCAGTCCCGTTATTCGACGCATTTCACAAATCTGACATGTGAGTGTTAATTATAAGAGAGCATATCAAATCATCCATCCACAATCAGCCACCTGAGGCATCATCTCATCTAATATAATCCACAAAGTGTGAATAAAGGCCAGTGATCACATTCTCAGCCACAACAGAGGCTCAGGCGCGCACGGGTACCTATGTCAACAATCAGTGTTCAGTATGTATACACATATAAATTTTAGCGCACAGTTTTTTTTCACATTCTCATTTTGGATGCGACTTTGGCGGCCTCGCCGAAGCCACTACCATCTTCAGTTAGTCGATTCGAGCAATCGGCTACGGACAGGACGGGAGTTTCGCTCCACTGCTAACTCCCTCTGCACCTTCAATTTAAGCTCTAACCACTATAACACAATAGAGTAAGTACTTCAGGAACCTTTTTATTAATTTGTGCCGAGGGGACGACCAAACTGTTTCCTGATACCAGGACTTAACGTGCACAGTGCACTTCACTTAATTTACGCTTAAGGCACCTGCCTTACTTTGCAGTCTCAGCCACCGGCAGGCTCACCTCACCTCTGGGCACCCGTAGCACGTCAAGTGGCTGCCTGCAACCATGTGCCCACTAGTAGCACTGGTATATGTGCCCTCACAGAAGCTGTCTGGGGTGGCTAAACATTTTTGAGCAGTCCTTTCGCCCAAGAGGAGCTGGCCGTATAACATTATCAGCCACCTGGGCAAGACATCACACTTGGTTCGTGTGAGGAGATAGCATCGAGTGCATGTACACAAGGATGGCTTGCACAATGCATATGCTCACACAGACACTGCAACAGTGGATGCTCCAGCAGTGCTGCCCAGTGTCGATGCACCAACTTCACCTCCATCTGCAACCGACACAGATGCTGTGGTGCCTGAGTCTACAACCGACCACAGCTTTTGGAATCTGCTTCAGCCTGCAACACCCGGCATCCCAAGGCCCCTGGATCCCGCAGACAACAAGTCGCCAAGGGGCATGCCCAGTGCCCCTGCTGCATACATTACACAACCAGCTATGCCACCATCAGCGATACCTAGTGTCGTGACACCCTGCATAAAGACACCGGTCTCTAATGCCACCACTCAAGGATCACCACTAGGGATGGCAGCACCATGCTCCCACCGAAATCTCCCATGATCAGTGATATCGAGATGCCATCGAGATGCCTGGCATCCAACACAACCAGAGAACTCTCCAATAAGCCAGCAGTGCCTGCACAGCATATTGAGGATGCCCAACCATCCACCCAGTACCTTGAGCGGGCATGCTGCAGATCTCACTCAATATCCAGCAACAGCAGAAACAAGGCAGAGATGGAGGAAGACTACCCAGTTTTGCCACTCCAATCATCTCTGTCACCAATGTGCATCCTGCATGATGTACAAAGGTCAACGCCTCTCTCAGCAGCTGCAACAGCACCACAACAACGAGGCTCCCACCCAGCCTCGCCACCCCCACTCCACACCCGAGGCCTGTACCACCTATGTCTCAATGAGAGCCTCATTTGACACTGTCCACTCTCAGTAGGGGCAGCATGGATCCATAGGCTGCAGTGGACGAACAGCCTCCAGGAGGCTGTTACATGTCATATCCCCTCTTAGCTCGTTTGTCCCACTACAACATCGTCATTAAATCATGCCCTCTACTGGGGACAAGTCGACCCGAATGCAGCAGTCTCTCCTCCCTGACTACAGAATCGGCATGTGATAGAGTGCACCCCACCTCCGCTACACAACCAGAGTCAGGTGACTGCCCTACTATCATGCCTTCAAGAGACATCTTTCGAGGACATCATAATTCTGGTCGACCAACACCACCAAGAGAAGACCTCAGTAATAATACCACCAGGGAAATGAAAGTAGTGAGGGGGTCAGAGTGATTACAGTGCAACCTCTCATGTGCCTCCCTTCATTTCCTGTTTACGTCCCTGTGTATGTGTTGTGTGTGAAGGGCGAGTGTGTCACCAAAACGTAAAAATGTACAGAGTGTAAAGTCAGTGTGTACAGATGCTAATTTACAGCAACTGTAAAACAAGCCTTTTTAAGCAAATTCGAACGTGGCTGCCCACACAGTACAATAATATTTTATAATTGCTCCAAAATAGTGCCAAGTGATTAGTAATGCATTCAGACAAGCAACAGTCTGTGAAATACAGTGCCAGCCACAATCCAAATTATGCTGCAAAATGAATCTGGTTCAATATATTTAATTTTTTCATGTAATTTGCTTATGCAAATTAAGGTAGAGGGTTTCTTATGTCTTCATAACTAGGGTAAGTGTATTTTTGCTTATGTTCTTGCTTTCAAAAGTTTATGTATTTTCACTCACTAGTCTGCATTTGAGGTGTGATCTCAACGACTACGCCATGTTGTTTCGGTAGTTGACTCATAGTGCTTGACAGGAGCGGCAACATTGTTTGTCTCCGGACCTTCAACATTCTTGTGCCAACCATTTAGTTTTCAATAGTAATGACTTTGTCTGGAACCTAATTCTTTCTCGTTCTGCCCAGAGACCATGCGAATCTTAACACCACTTGCTCAAATTGTACCGGGGATGTAATCACTTATAATTTCCATTGGCCATGCGCCGTTATTTCAGTTTAGGTCGGTAATGCCCATTAGCCGACAGGCTTATGTAAGTGCCTCTAAACAGGGATGTTTGGTAGGTAAAACCAGTGCAAATTTCGGTCTGTGTTTTTTTAAGTGTGGGCCACTTCATGGCCATATAATTATTTGTGTTTGCTCTAGCCACTGCTTCACAACAATCGTAAAATTGCATATTAACCTACCATTTTCTGGCATGTGAAATGGCAATCAAAATATGTCACTTAACAGTTAGTGGTACATGAAAGGGTCAACATACTAGTTAAGGTAGGTATTACTCAAATATTGCATCATTATGATGTCAACTCATACCGGGGTGATCTCAGGAGAGCCATGTGGACGAACGACCTGCACCCTAGACGAGTCTCTTGCGCTGGCGCACTTTTTAAAATTCTCCGACTACTTCTGAAAACCTAGTACTGCAAGCCTAACCTTCCTTCTCCCTGTTCCTTACCTTAGACCATGACATCCCCTCAAGGTTATGGGATTTTGTTTTGTAAAAGTGATAAATATACAATAACAAAGTACAACATGTATGTAAGCCATTTAGGTACTCATTTATACCATATCAAATCCACAAGGAGCATAACAATAAAGTAAAAAGGAATGTCATTGGGTTTGATCTGTTAGTCTTCGAGGAATCTTCAAATCCTTCAATGTAACAATAAAGTGACAGATTACTTTTAACCCTCACTGTGTTTCATCTATGGGTTTTTAAGTTAAGTTCAATTACTAAACCACAGGTTCAATCTGCTAATCTGCTATTTTATAATGTCCCAAATGTAAATCCCCGATGAGTGTCTCTAGACAAGATGCATCAGCATTGACAATATCACAGCAACAATCTGATATGTGATCACTAAGAACCACATAATTAATCAATCCCCCACCCCTCGTATTACTAGTCTACATCATCTACTGCGATATATTTTGCTCAGACATAATATGGAATATGATAAAAACCAAAATATAATTTTTCTTAAATTTTTAAATTTTTTAGAGAAAAATATATAAAAAAATATGTGACTACTGCCATTAGATAAGAATGAACGAAAAAAAAAAAAACAATTTTAATATCATTTTTTAATTTTTAAAAATTTTTGGGAAAATAAATTTTTTTAATTAATAAAAAGTTTCAAAAGATTGAATTTTTTAAATTATGAAGATTACATGAAGGTCACGCCCAAGGTCAACATGACCTACCTCGAAAATCTATTTACCTGTCGTCCTTTAACTGTCTTCCATTCTGAAACTAAGGAATTAAATGATTTTCCTTTGTGTTGCAGTGTGAATTCTGCTTTCATGCATCTGAGGATGCTAATACCTACTGAGCCCGCTGATCGAAAACTATCAAAAATAGAAACATTGCGATTGGCATCAAGTTATATTTCTCATTTGGAGACACAGTTGCAAGCAGGTTAGTATATGTTGTCTTTATTTAATTTTGCATACAGTAACTGTAAATATTATTCCAAGCAGATTTCCTACACCTGTGCTCTAATCAATATCACAATACATTTGTTATTAATTTGAGTTAAAAATAACCTGAGACACACATACTGCTTGAAAAGTTGGCACTAAACCCAGTTTAATAAAGGTGGGTTTATGATTAACTTAACAGCATAAATGTGCTGTATGCTTAAGATATGAATAAATGTGTTCAAGGGTATTTATGACTGTCATGTGCAGGTCTGATGGGTTACGTGCGTTCTTGGAGTGACTTACGATATCGTTATAATTTATATCTTAAGTACAAGTCAA
Source organism: Dryococelus australis (assembly GCA_029891345.1). Classification (NCBI taxonomy): domain Eukaryota; kingdom Metazoa; phylum Arthropoda; class Insecta; order Phasmatodea; family Phasmatidae; genus Dryococelus; species Dryococelus australis. The sequence goes on from CM057009.1 coordinate 150,443,547, forward strand.
GACGAAGTAGCCAATCAGAGACCAGTGACATTTGTTGTTGGCGGGAAACTATTTACATCTCGTATTAAGGTTATGACGTTTTCTTAAATTGTAGGCAAATAGTCATTCTAATCGAGAGACAGTATTACTCAAATATTGCATCATTATGATGTCATTTTTTTTATTAATTTAAAAGACCTCTTAATTTAAAAGACCGTTCATGGTCACATTTTATCTCTTGGAAGAGGTTATTGAATTCACTTCAATTAACCTTTTCAGAAGTATTTATGTAAATGCCCAATCTAGTCATCAGTTTCTCCTTCCATAATGTGTACTACCACTTAATTCTCCACCATGTGTCCAATCCAAACTATTAAATTTACAAAAAATTAAGCTTTGTCCCTAATTCTGTAACGAATTTGGTGGGAATCTATTGAATAATACCTGAGTGGTAACACACAAGTGTAATCATTTCAGGTGGCACAATCGTTTAAAAAGTTAATTTATGAATTAGATACTGATACTAGATGTTGCACGCATCCCAAAGTGATTCAGATCGGACCAACAATAATATGAATCACCCGATAAGTGCAAATTTACATTTTCTTGTTCCCTGAACAAATTTCAGTGACAATATTTTTGCTCAATAATGATTGTATTCTATTGATAAATGGTTGGAAGAAAATATTTCTCTTGATGCTAAAAGTGCAGACCATAGTATTAGTATCAAAACACCTTCTGTCTAAACAGGGGAACGCTGTAAGAGGTAAAACCCAGCAGAAGTATCTTATAGTTTGCTAAAATAGAGTAAAATCTGAGAATCATGTTCAATGAGACTTCGGAATGATCTAACCATATTAATGTTCTCGATACTAAAAAAAATTCACCACTCTTAATGCACTAAGGAGGAATAAGATCTTTCTGCTCAATTCAACAAAAATTTGTCTTGTTATGACTCTTCTCAATTGCTGTGATGTTGCACAGTGATTTAGAATATTAGTGGCTACTAAACTGCAAAAATTTAACAAGATAGGTATCCAATTCGTTTTAATTTTTTGATCGGGTCAAATCCATACTTTCACGAACTTGCCTGAGTTAGCAAAGGTAACAGCATTATTAGTCTTTAAATATGTGTAGCTCCATCTGCCAATATATCTGGATCCCAGTATTCTACCACTGCATGTTTGCTGTAGTCTCAATACTATGCCCAACAGTTTCCTCCTCTCAACATTCTGGCCAAAATCATATTTATAGTCCCGCACCTTTACTAATGAATTTGTTTGACTCTGGAACAAACTTCCCAAAGTATATAAATTGTTCATCATTAATCAGTTTGTAATCTATGTAGATCCATTTTCTGACTCAGATGTAGCAACGAAAGTATGGATTTAACCTGATAACTTTTTCTTAAAATGAAAAATATTTGGATACATACTTTGTGAAGTTTTCTAAGTTCAGTGGCCACGAAGAAGTTTAAACCACTGTAGTACACAACATCACAGTAACTAAATTGAGGAAAAACAATGCAGTTTTCAAGAGAAAAATTTTACTCTAGCATACAGATTTTATCTACCACAATAATACACTGAAATATTGAAAATTTCCCACCAAAATTTTTTAGTTGTATTTACCACAAAATAGTCTCTACTAATAGCCTTCTGTTTTTCAGGAAGTAACAATCAACTATGTCTACAAACTGCTTGTTTACGCAATGGGCACAATACACGACCTTCAGTGTGTACGTTTTGTCTGGCCAACCAGAAGAAGTTCCTTAAGTAAAAAGCACTGAAATGCAAAAATGTATGGACATCAAGTCATCTTTTAAGGGGAAATTACACTAACTAACTTCTATCATTGTATATTCCAAAACAATATAAGATGGTTTTTATGTGTGATGAAAGAATGACTATTAAACACAACTTATTTAAACCCTACAGCATTTTTTTTAATGATTCAGTAGTATTTTGAAAATAGTTCCCATTTGGCAGACTGTAAAAATAAACACTTATTGATAAAGGTGAATTTATTTATTATCAAAACATTGACACATGCCAGCATTCTGTGCAGTGCAGATGTGCACTCTATGGGTGACTTCGCCCCCATCCACGAGCAGCCAGAGCTCGGGGCAAGTCATACATTATTAAACATATCGAGCAAGGAGACTCCACAAGCTGAACAGCCGAATATATAACAGTAATTAACCCACTTAATTACGATATGCATCGCCTTCCAGGAATCCCACATGCAAGCGCCACCCCCGTGAATAAATTAAATATTTTTGATAACCTATAACCCCTCAGTTTGCAACGGAAGAAGTTCCAACAAACCCCCGAGATGGCAGCACCCCTGTGGCCTGTTGTTATTATTAGGATCGTTGCAGCCATGGGAGAATAAATTATAACATCATGGTTTACTTTACTCGTTTATTTTGCAAACACGAGACACCGCACCATTCGCCATTGCCACACGACAATGTTTGTACAAGAAGAAACATGTTGCTAACTTAGGACTACAAAGTATAAACAACAAACCAACATGGACGAAGCTCGCCCATTAAATCACTGTGAACCAATTCTAGTGAGTTTATAGTGCACCTGTTGCCTTTCCTCGGGAAAGGAACCTTCATCATCTTACCCTTGATGAACACCTCACACTTAACACCTTCAACTGCCATAGTTGAACTAAGATCAGTTAACTCTGGAATTTTCATAAGTGCTGCCTCATGTAGATTACCAAGCATCTTGTGCCACACGTTAACTGCTCGTAGTGTGACTGCATCTATTACTTCTTGCTCCCACTGCTGCTCCTTTGCTGCCACCACACTTCTTGATTAGAGCTTGTTAACAGTCTCAAGTAAGTAAATTCCACCATTTTCCTTTTCCAAAAAAAGACACTTACTCTTTCTTCAATTTCAATGTCTACACCCGTAGTACAATTCTTATCAAATTATGTATTGATGCCCTTGTCGGCAAGGCATCTCATGGATAATAGATTATATTCCAAGCCAGGTACATATAGAACATCACTCAACCCTAGAGTCCACCCATCACATTCATCTGTCATTCTGATGTGTACAGAACCAATACCCTTTACAGCCACTCCACCTTTCCCAAGTCTAACACTGCCACTTAGTTCCTTAAACATTACAAACACTGAGCGCAAAGGAGTCATGTGGTCTGATGAGCCAGAATATAACACCCACATTGTTGGTTCAACTCTGCAAAATAATGCTCTACCCGCAATGCATCCCCTAAATTTGTTCTGCCAACCTTTACCATCATCATTCCCTTCTCCATTCTTCTTATCTCCACTCTTCTTTGATGCTTCATAGGACTTTCGTTCTTCACAGTTTGCAGAAATATGTCCAAGCTTGCCACATGAAAAACACTTTACTGAACTGTCCACCCAGTTATTGGCGAGCTGTTTAGAAACGTGACCACACACCAAAGTTATAACATTTTAAGTCAGCCTTTCCACCACTGTAACCTTGAAAACTACCTCTGGTATCCTGTTGCGCACCTCTTAGAGTTGTACTATGCTCTTCTGCAGTGTTTCTACCTACTGGTAGCCTCTGTGTTGCTAGTTGTTTTCTAGCACTCAATGCCCTAACCTCACTTCGGTATTTTCCTTTTCTATTTTCAAACTTTTCTTATCAAGTAGTAACTTGCTCTTGACATTTCGTGTAATAATTTCTTCTTAATTTTGTTCCAAACTTCGTACCATAATCTCATACTTTTCCCTGGATAAACTCTGCAACATAAAAGCATCAACAGTTTTGTCTGTAAAAGGCAACCTTTTAGCAACCTTTAGCCAACTGATGACACCAATTTTCAATTTTATCCATGTATTATTTCATTGATACTGCTTATCTCTTCTTATACACATTAAGTTCCTCTAGAACTGTAACTAAGTGCGTCATACCCACATTGCAGTGAATCTCCTTTATCAGCTCCCATGCTTCTCTCGCCATCGTACAATATCTGATGTCACTAAGCGATGTGTCGTCCACCACAGTGTTTATGAAGTACGGAGAATCTTGATTCTTATTTTTTGCTTAGAAGTCCACTCAGCTTCGTCGTCCGGAATATCCTCAGTAATAGTCCGCAATAACCTTCTTTGCCCCATAGAAGCTTTCACTTGTTCACTCCAATGTGTATAATTTGACTCTGTAAGAATCAGCACAATGTGGCGATCTCTTCCAGCTGCCATCTTCCAAGCGCACCCTTTCTTCCTTCGTCGAAATTCAGCCAAACATCGAATGCCCGTACACCGACTTTATTCGCCCTAAAACAGTCACTACATAATCCAGCATCATAGGCCCATAACCTATTGTCATTATCAGGATCGTTGCAGCTACGGGAGAATAAATTATAACACCATGGTTTACTTTATTAGCTTATTTTGCAAACACGAGACACCGCACCATTCGCCATTGCCACACGACAATGTTTGTACAAGAAGAAACATGTTGCTAACTTAGGACTACTAAGTATAAACAACAAAATTCCAACACAGAAAACTGTTACCAGCTTGCAATATGGCCTTGTGACATCACAGCCTGCCAGCCCTAGGACGAGGTGTTTAAATTTGTCATCGCCTCCAAGCAGGGAGATAAGGAATGAGCGGTGCTCCCGCTACGCTGATAACCACCCCTGTGTTGGAAGGCTACGCTATCCCCACATCCCGCAAGACTGCTGATCAGAAGATTTTCAGTATATAAGGAAGTCCAGCAGCAGGGACCAGCAGAGACGCCGAGCTCGCCGGCCGTAGAGGTTCGTGACCTCTCCCTAATCTGAAGAAGACTCTCCCTCCTCTACCGGCCTGCAACATGGCTCAGCTCCAGAGCTTGGAACATAGCTCAGCCTCCAGAAGTCTGCACAAGTCTTCAGCCCATATCTGCAGACTGCGTAGACTGCAACTTCCCTGCAGCTTGGACAAAACTCATCAACCACTGCCCCAGTTGACCAAAAGGGCAGCATCTCTCTCCAGAGGTAATCCATATCCTGCACCCACTACCCTTTACCTCAGTCAACTTCCCTTGACTCCAGCGGTAGCAAGTCGTCGTGATTCTAGCCTTAATGGAAAAACTCCCATTACACTGTAAAATTGCATACATTAGCATTTTTGCATATTAATTAGTTAATTAATCATTTTTCTCCAGGCTCGCCTTCGCCTGATTTTCTCAGTACTGATATTTTAATATCATCATTTTATTCACCTAGCTAATTTAGAATTTTTTTTTGCAATTGATTCAGCTGGGAAATTCCACTTTTCTCATTTTTGACATAATAAAAATTACATCAAACCTACATCTCAGTTTACCATTATTTTCGCTGTAGTTCCTATGTCACTTTTGATCATTTGTTCTCTGGTATTTTACTCAGTGCTTATTAAGATATGTGATTAAATCCCGCTGGAGTTTAGCTGTGCGGCGCTCCTAAATCAACAGGAGATGTGGGCTTGCAGAAAGCATTAGTCTGAAAACGACATGCCGAAGCTCCTGGGTTTCCAGTGTTCCTGCATTTACCTCCGGTGATGTCCCAATACCGGACTGCTGTTTGCATGTCAGAGCCTTGGGCGTGCCTGCAGAAGCCACGCCCCCAGGATCACATGTATGTAGAATGGATCACAGGACAAGGTATATTTACTGTAAACGCACTGCCCAATACAGTGGAACCACTGCCTACGTAAATTGTTCCACCTCCACAACCTGACTCGCCCTTACTTTAGCCCACACAGGAGTCATGCTTCAATCACCTGTTAGGAGCATGTTGGCCAGAATATGACCCCGAGGGAGATCAGTACCGCCAAGATAGGTCGTCATCCCCGGTAGCCAATGTAACCCCCACTCAGGTAGTCCCCGATAAGGCCCCTGTTAATTCTAGCATTGTAAAGTTGGCATCGGGCAAGCTTATTCGAGTCTGACATCCGCCGTAGGTATCTCTACCCACCTTCTGCACCATTAAATTGGCCTCAGGAAAGAATGTACGGGTTCGACTCCCACCACATGTAGCCCCCAAACACTGCGGCATCATCCTCAGATTTCGTCCCCACATGCCATCCAACCAGGCCTTTGCGTGTGATGAGGAGGATAGAACTCCCTGGACAGGGAACTATCTCGTTCCACCTCACTCTGGGATTTGACTCCCCTCTTTTCCGACGTGTCAGAGAGGGTGGTCAGTGCCCTAGTCTCTATTCCCCTAATCCAACGAGGGAGCGTGCATCAACATAAAAACTAAGTTGAGGACAAGTTTTTGAATGCTTACACATTTAACCACTTCGTAATGTATTACTGAAATGTGGCTTAGTAACAAGTGTAAAATCCTATTACATTTATCTTACTACTATAGTTTTACAACTGCCTGAGACACTGAGTTAATAAAGAAAAAAGTAATAGGTGGAGTTCGTAATTACACCCTGTGGTACATGCTCTGTTCGAGTACACCGAGGTTCAGTACAGGGTAGCCAACCCCTGGTTCTGGAGCAGAGAGGTGGCAGAGTGGAACCGACGGTACTGTGTTGGTCAGCGCAGTACCAGTGTAGACCACCCTCCTCCAAGAGTTGCCAGTTCCGCCCTGCAAGCAACAGCTCCTACTGCACTGACCGAAGAAACCCCTGGTAAAACAGGTACAACCAGACGAATAAGTGTCCCAACCAGGCCTGTTGTCATCCTAATCGTAGCTAATTTCGTACCCAGTCGCCAACTGACACATCCCGCACGAGTAGAAGGCCAGAAACCTAGCTCAAACATCTAACTAAACCGATTGCACGTGATCTAGCACACACAAAGCCATATTGACCGTGTATATAATTCTATAGGCCAACATGCTTCAAAACCCTTCTTCTAGTGCAAATTCATTCCTTTTTTGCATAAAATGGCTGGAGTGGGTCTGTCGGTTGCATGGGCCAACCATTTCTCATGCACAAAATCACTTTGCTTAAAACTTAATCTCTTTCAGATGCACTCCTTATTGCCTTTGGGGTTAGTGGCAGAAACTCAGATACCCCAGTATGCAAATGTGAAAACAGAGCCACTGGATTTCCTGAAACTGAAAGAGGCAGCCTGGACAGTCCGTTAGCATTACTGTTCTCAGCACCCTTAACAAATTCCACCATATAATCAAAACCTTGAAGGAGCACTGCCCACCATTGTAGCCTGTTGGCTGAGGATGCAACAATGATTTCCGAGGATATGTGTTAGTGGTTGATGATCTGTCAACAAGGTAAATTTATGACTGTATATGTATTGGAAGAACTTCTTTACTCTAAAGATGATGGCCAAGGTCCCTCTGTCAAGCTGTGAATAGTTCCTTTCTGCAGATGACAAGGTTAGGGATGCAAATAAAATTGGTTTTTCTACACCATTTGGGAACATGTGGCTCAGAACAGCCCCTACAATATAAGGAGATGCAACACATGCCAGCCTGACTGGCAAATCTGGGTTGTAATGGATGATTACCTGTGAAGATGTGACCAACTGCTTGAGCCTTTCGAAAGCCTCGTTACATTTTTGTGACCAATGACAGTTGCAATCCTTTTTTAATAGTTCATGCAATGGTGCCAAGATTGTTACAAGATATGGCAAACATTTAGCATAGTAGTTGACAAGACCCAACCATGATCGCAACTGCCCCACATCCTGGGGCCATGGAACCCCTACTACGGCTTCAACCTTGTTGTCACACATGTGAAAACCGTCCTTGTCTATCATGTTTCCCAGGAACATCGCTGATGAACTAAAGAATACACATTCCTTTTCATTAAGCATAAACCCATAGTCCTATAGTCGCTGTAGTAAATTATGCAAGTTTCTCCAATGCTGCTCCTTGGAAGCCCCGGTTACTAAGATGTCATCCTGAAAACATACCGCTCCATCTAGCCCCTGAAGGATCTGCTCCACAGTCCTCTGAAAAATGGCTGATAAAGATACGATGCCAAAGGGAAGTCTTGTGTTTCTGAAAATTCCTCTATGTGCATTTATGGCATATAGATTCTGCGACATTTCGTCAACCTGCAGCTGTTGGAATGCCAGAGACAAGTCGATCTTAAAAAATTCTATACCACCTTGTAATTTGGAGAATAAATCATCTGCCTGAGAAAGTGGATACTATTCTACTACTAGCTATGGGTTGACTGTAATTTTGAAGTCTGTGCAAATACGAACTGTACCATCCTGTTTCGTCACTGGCACAATGGGAGTGGCCCACTCACAGAAAGAAACAGGGTGAAGAATGCCCAACTTCAAAAGCCTGTCCAGCTCGCATTTTCCTTTTCTTTTAATGCAAAAGCAACTATTCGGGCATGGCGAAAGACTGGTGGTGCTTTCTCTTGTACATGCAATGAGATCTGCCTGTGAATGTTCCAATTTCCCCAGAAAACAAAGTAGGGTATTTCTTTGCTATGATGTCATTGACTGACTTGTGATTTCCTCCTGGAGAAGTGCTGATGTGATTGAGGACTGGCCGTGGCAATGCCAAAGCATCGTACCAGTCCCTGCCGAGTAGAGGAGAACCGCCATTTGGCACTACAAACTAATTAAACTCCTTTGCCTCTTCCTGGCCCTTCACCTGCGCCTTAATTGTTCCACATGGATGTATAACGCCATTAATATTGGACTTAAGGCAGACTGTAGTTGGTGTCAATTGATAGTTCGCAAAAAGGTTTGTGTATGTCCTTTCCGATATTGCAGACGTGGAAGCCCCACTGTCTATTTCCATGTCTAAACGCAAACCACCCACCGAGACTGGCATGACCTATTATTGTGGTCTTGCTGTAGGCTTCAGTATCTGGTACAATTAAGCAAATTCTTCTTCTGATGTTTCTGTGCTTGGGTTTTCTGGATTGGACACTAAATTATTGTGACGGGCAGAGTCTCTCTTGTCACTTGCCTGCATGTTTGAACACATTCTCTTTAAGTGCCCCAGCTGCTTGAAGTTGTTGCACTTATACTTGCAAAATCTGCAATTCTGTACGAAATGGCGTGAGTTGCCACAACACAAACACACTGATTGACTAATACCTATTGTGCCACTGTCTTTCCGTGGGTGTGCGTCATTACATTGATAGATTTGTCTTTGATCGGGGCGAAGGTAATGGTGGCAGCCTCTCTGTTCTTGACCATCCTGTATTCATTGATGAATTGCCGGCGACCGCTTCGTATTGTAGCGGTAACCTGGCATTGCTACACCACCTAAGGCTGTGCGGGGTATAGCTAGTGGCCGAGCGCAGTTGTTTAATAAACATGCCCCAGTTGGCCCAGATATAAAAGCATTCCCGCAGGGTGGTACACCCCTCCCCCAGGCGGCATCGCGATTCAACGATATGTGGTAGTGAGTGAGATTGTAGGCTGGGTGAGCATAATCACGTTTGCAGTAGGGAGCCATTCTCGTAATCACTTTCCCCTTTGTGATAATAATTATGGAAAGGTTAGGGAATTAGCTGTGATAATATTGTGAATAATGAACAACTACTGTTTCTGTATACTTAAGTAGCGTAATTGTATTCCCATTGTTCTGTATGCATAAATGTATTGTGTTTTTATACTTCGAGTTTATTATATTAAATTATATATATTTTATAAATGATCCTTCTTATTTAGCCACCATTGTGAACACCCCCCCCCCCCCCATGGCACCCCTTACCTCATATTACAAGTCAAGGTAATTAATATGAGTTTTGTAGGAATTGCAGAGATTAGAGGACAGTAGACTTAGGAGGAAGGACAAGTTTTACACTAGTGGAGGCGCTGGGTCTTACTCCCAACTCTTTGCATCCAAGCTCCACCTGTTCTCACGTCACATCATAATTGTTTAGTTACATATTCTAATTGATATGTTCATACTTGTGATACCACTGAGAGTAAGCCACCTTCCTCCATCTGTAACAGACAGCCCCGCCCATGTTAACAGCTGTCCTACTCCCGCAGTAAGCCGGCGTATCATAGGTCATTTACCACGCGCGCGACTCAGTGCTTGCATAGCATACCTTGCCGGCCATGTTGTAGCCCATCCATTCCCCTCAGAGTGCTTATTTTATGTAGTTAGAGTATAGTAATTTTATTGCTTAAAATGTATGCAGAACATACTGTTCAATTGTTGGCTTGAACCAATCAATTTGTAATGTGTGCAATCGGAGTGTGTTCTCTTCTTCCTTCTTGTAGTTTGTTTAATTTTAAGTTTACACCAAGTGTGCGGCATCATATAAACTAACATGCATTTTCAACACCCAGTTTACACAGTACATGAAAATGCACAGTAAGAAGAAACATCTAAGTTTCGCAATGTCTTAAACAGTTTTAATTGACATGAAGGATTTTGAAAATACTTAAGACGAAAGAGACAGACAATGCTCCCTTCAACACACTACCGAAACACCTAATACTAGCCAAATCCAAAACGATGCACTAGACACATCATTTCCTAGCACCGAGCATAACTACCCCCTTGACAAACCACCCCTCTCCCAATCTATTCCTAACTCACCATCACAATCACCTGCACCCCTCACTGAGTTCTTTGGATTTCCCCTTTACGAGGAAATTGGCATTGCTCCCTTCCCTTCATGTTCATTTCCACCCCCGTCCATCGCACATACACACGTTAATTTCGGGAACAATCAAGTACAAAACATGGCCAACAACCCACCATCCGTTAATGTCATTCTCACACAACCAGAGAAACCTCCATCCTTTTCGGGGAAAAAAAATGGGGAAAATATTCACGAATTTTTGCAATCCTTTAAGGATGTCGCCGACATTAATGGCTAGGTGGATGCAGACAAATGTAAACGTATTCGTTTTTCCTCCATGACCCGCCAAGCACATCCTGGAAAACCTGACCTGCCACCACGCCCAAACTAGCACGTGGCCGTAATTAAAGGCCGAGCTCGTAAATGTGTTCATAAGTGCCGCTGAGACTGAATGTGTCAAACATTTAATTTATTCCAAGAAACAAGCCGTCGACGAGGACACACTCCGCCACATACAAACATTGGAATATTACAAGGTGCATTATAGCCCCCAGATGACGGACTCCGATTTCATGAATGTAGTTTGGAAATAGAGTGTTCTTCCCTACATTATGGATAAGCTCATTGGACTTCCAAACGACACACTAGAGCAAATGCACGAAAACATTCGCAGGGTTAAAGTTCGCATTTTCAAACACCAGCAGAATGTTACACAAACCCCCGCACACCCAGATTATGTGCGCCTTGAGGGGGAAATTACTAAACTAAAACAGGAGCTTGCACAACTTTCGCTCCGCCAATGTGACTCACTCTCCCCACGTCTGTTCACGCAGCATCAGTAACAACCACGCCATAGCGCTCCACAACCTCGAACAGGGCACTGTTGAAAGGTGCAATTTATCTTTATGTGTCTGTATTGTAAATAGTTTTATTTTTGTTTTTGTCCAATTGGTAGTTACAGTGGAAGTGTATATTGATTTGGAGACTATGTTCCACAGGAAGTGTGTGTTTGGGTTGGAGATTATGTGACCCCCTGTAAAAGGTTGTGTTGTTTTGTCTTTGTTGGTATGTAATCAGTTATGAATTACATTGAGTGTTGATAGAAGACCTTTGGCTTAATTTAACCTGTTTCATTTGCCAACTCGTCCAACAGGTTATGGGCCCAGTATGTAGCAGGTAGTGGAAACATAATATATTTAGAAGGGTTATGAAGAAAAGCTAGGTTATAACCCACTGTCTAGTTTACCACAGTCATCATGATGGAAGAAAAATTAAGGATACCATTGTTCGATGAAAGGAATTATGATGACTGGAAATTCAAGATGGAGGTGTTTCTTGATGAGAAGGAAGTGCTAGAACATTTAGAAAAGCCATTGGATGAACGGCAGGCACCATATCTTCAAGCAGAGCGTGATAAACAAGAAGTCAAAGATTCAAAGGCACTGGCATTACTTGAAAGCAAATGTGCAGACAGAAAATGCAAGAACTTCATCATACAGCAGATTCAAGACAACCAGCTGGAGCATGTAAAGGGTAAAATGACTGCATATGAAGTATGGTCTGGTCTCCAAAGGAGGTTTGAAAAGAAAGGAGCAGCAAGTAGAATGGTGCTGAATACAAAATTGCATACTATGAAATACAGACCTAGTGTTGAAACATTCTACGAGTATTGTCTTAGGTTCGATAGGCTGGTTCGAGAATTAAAGACCACGGGAGAACTAGGCCTATATGGTGAAGGAGTTATCATAAAGTTTTTACTTACAATGCCTGAAGAATTGGAAGGAGTAGTATCTGGGTTTCAGACACTGGGCGCTGGTAAACTGTCACTGGAGTTTGTCAGGCAAAGAATTGAAGAAAAGGAGACTTCTCGGAAAGAAAGGAAAGGAAGCAAAAGTTGCCAGGTTTTTCTACCCGTCGCCTTTTCTGGAGCAAGATGGCCAATAGGAACTGGTGCTAAGCCAGGAAACGGCAGGGAATCCAGCGAAACCATCCAGAAGAAAGAGTTTTCATACAAATGCCACAACTGTGGGCTTGCGAGCCACAAGAGACATGAATGTTGGAAACCTGGAGGAGAGATGTTCGGAAGAGGACTACAAGTAGGAAGAGGATCGTCAGGAAGTGGAAATTCACCGAAGAATGTTCACCTTGCTCAAGATGAGAAGAATGATGTACCTATGTAAAGCTTCCTGATGCCAGTAAACGAGTGTCGCGCAGTAGAAGATAATCGTGCTGATAATAGTGTTTGGGTTCTAGCTAGATTCATGGGGCAACCGATCATCTTGTAATGGCAGATACCCCAGTGATAACCATAAAAAATTAGATAACCCAGTGTCAATAGGTGTTGCAAAATCGAAAGTTTTTCTAGTGGCTAAAGATATAGGTGAGGTGTTAGAAGAAACAGAGGTTAATGGAGAAACCAGGAAATTTTGCATCAAGAATGTATTGTTGGGAGAAAACTTGAAATACAACTTAATATCAGCACCTAGGCTAGAAAGTAACGGTTTTACAATGGTGTTTGATAAAGGTAGGTGTATTATTTCTAAGGATCACTGTATTGTAGGAGTAGGGAACAGGGAAGGAAATTTGTACAAGTTGCCTACTCTAGTAGAAAATCCAAACAGTGTAATTTATGCTTGTTTAGATGTAAGTAATACTAAGCTATGGTATGCTATACTGTGTCATATTGGTAATCAAAATTTGCACAAGTTATCAAAGATTGTAACTAATATTGGGAAAGTTGAACAAGGGAATACTGATCTGTGTGGGGTTTGTATCGAAGGTAAACAAACAGCAAGGTCCCATAATCACTCTAGGGTTAGGGCAACAAGGCCATTAGAGAGAATTCATAGTGATTTGTGTGGTCCTATTACACCTTCCACATATGATGGAAAAAGATATCTGTTGACTCTGATAGATGATTATACTCACTTCATAGTAGCATTTGGCCTAAAGTCAAAGGATGAGGTGTTATATTACATAAAGTTGTATGAAGCCATGTTTTTAGCTAGATTTTCGCAGACGATTTGTATATTCAGATATGATAATGGAGGAGAGTTTGTTAATCAGGGAGTAAGCGATTTCTTTGCAAAAAAGGGTATACAGTATAAACTAACTATTCCAAGGCTTCCAGAGCAGAATGGAGTAGCCGAGCGCATGAATCGATTTATTTTGGACAAAGCGTGGTGTATGTTACTTGGTTCCAACCTAGGTAAAACTTTTTGCTTGAAGTAGCTTTAACAGCTGTATATTTGATAAACCAAAGTCCCACTTCGGGTCTACCAGAAGGGAAATTGCCAGCTGAATTCTTGTATTGTAGGAAGCCTGACCTTAAAAAGCTTAGGGTGTTTGGATGCTTAGCGTATGCAAACAAACTTAAATGTGAGAGGAGTAGTAATCTTGATTAGTCGAAAATGTTTCATGTTAGGTTATTGTGACAATGGGTACAGATTGCGGTACACAGATCTGAAAAGCGTGATTGTTGCTAGTAGTGTTAAGTTTGATGAAACTAAAACTGAATTTGAAGAAAGGTACTGGGATCATGAATGGCAGGAGACATCACAGGCAAAATCACCTGAAGAAATTCGGGAGGGCACAGATTCAGGAGGGGAACAGGAAAGTTTCAGATGTTTTGAGGAGTTACCTGTAGATGAGGTATATAAGGGATGTAGATTTAAAAATACTCCTGAATATCTCAAAGATTATGTAGTAAGTGGGTTGAAGAAGATCTCTAGAGGTAAGGTAGCTAAAGAAGGGGATAGCTTAGCTGTAGTATTGTTGGGTAAGGATGCAGACTTATTAAACACAGAGTAGCCAGAAAATCTGAAAGTTTTTGTTAATATATCTTCAGTGGATGAAGTAAATCTTGCTATGAGTGCCACTGGTTACTGCGAAGGGGTGCCAATGAATGTTGAAGAGCTGAAACACAGAACTGATAAAAATAACTGGTTTAAAGTTATTATGAGGAAGTGAATTCCCTAGTAGAAAGTGAGACATGAGAGGAAATCATATTACCAGAGGGAAAGAAAGCTAATTACAAGTAGATGGGTATTTACTCTTAAACATGATAAAGATGGAAATTTAGAGAGATACAGAGCCAGGTTAGTTATTAAGTGTTGTGCAGAGACCAAGGGTTATGGATACGGTGATACTTATTTATGCACCTGTTGCTAAACCGACTACTGCAAGAATTTTGCCTTGTCTGGCCAACTGTAAATCACTGTATGTTCATGCTTTTTTGCATTGGGTTTTAAAGGACGAAATTTTTATGCAGCTCCTGAAGGGATCCAAGTGAAAGAAGGTAAAGTTCTTAAACTAAAGCGAACATTGTATGGATTGAAACAAGCCCCGAGAGAATGGAATTCGAGGTTTGATGTGTTTGTGAAGTCACTTGGCTTCAGCCAGTGTCATGCAGATAGATGTCTGTATACATGTAGAGATGATGACTGTATTGTTTTCTTGCTACTTTATGTTGATGACTTTTTGATTGCCTGTAGTTCATTACCTAAACTAAATGAGTTTGAGGGAAAGTTCATGTCTGAGTATAAAATGAGAGATCAGAAGGATGTGAAGTATTTTATTGGCATAAAGGTAGAACGAATAGGTCAAACAATGTACTTGAGCCAAAATTATTATCATAAGAAGTTGACACTGTCGAGTGAGACACGAGACGAACGACGACACAAATACTTACTGGTAATTTGGGTGCCAGCGATGCATCCCAATCACTGCACTATTGAGACTCAGGGTTCTCAGGGATGTTGTGGGTTCTGTGTGTCCATCTCACGTATGTGTACTTACAAACATGTTGGTAATTCTAAACTTTTAATAAAATCACTGAAATAAACAATTGATAAAACATATGTGGCTAGGACACTGTCACTACTGAATAAAAAATTGAGTTCACTGTAGACTTGTTTTTATTGATATTGTTCATACACATCAACATGCCAATGAAATGATTATCTCGGTCATGACTAGCCAATTCCGCTTGGGTGCTCCCCAGCCCGTAATTAATCTAGTGCACGCCTAAATGTACGATCTCACCGAAGTGCATGAAAGCACAGCCCTTCACAGGGGAAGAGAGCCGACAGCGCTAGGGTGGACTGGCGGTTTTTCCCTGAAGACAGGACACTGTAAATTACAAATGAAAAACCCTTAATACACATTAACACATGTGATTACTCAGCATCACTAACACA
The DNA here is from genome assembly GCA_029891345.1 of Dryococelus australis. Classification (NCBI taxonomy): domain Eukaryota; kingdom Metazoa; phylum Arthropoda; class Insecta; order Phasmatodea; family Phasmatidae; genus Dryococelus; species Dryococelus australis. The sequence continues at coordinate 150,459,191 of CM057009.1, forward strand.
AACTCGTCGGGGCTCGCCCTCCAGCATGTGGTTAGTGTTGTGACGGCCTATACACAGAACTGGCTAGGATGGGAATAATTGCACCATACACTAATTACAAAATTACATAGAGCCTTGAATGATACATGAAATAAGATGGGACACGAGATGAATATTCACAATAAACACACACATTGTGAAAACAAGCTCAAATGCATGGATGCCACTGCATGAAGTTCGTAGTGGACCACGTGGTGCAGGTGAAATTGCAATATTTCTGCGTGGATACGGCAAACTAAATTCAGAGAAAATATTATTCTTGTTGAGAAAATGATTCTCTTTACGATTAGAGTGATTGCAGTCTTGTAACATGCTTGATGGCTGTAAAATCAAACATTAACATGACTGTGTGGTCAAGTACAAAAAGCATCAATTTACGTGAAAAATGCATTTAACCCTTAATAGAATTGACATAGAACCATGAAATAAATTATTGCACATACGATGTTACATAAATAAGCTCTTAAAACGCAATGATAGCATATACAAAAACTTGGCTTCGGTCGGCCACCTGGTTATATGTGATGTTACTGTAAAATATTCAAACATGAAAATTACCCTCAAATACATACATAAAAATACAGCTCTTAAAATTGCATGTAGCAGTTATGCAGAAGTTACAATGAAATGCCATAAACATAGCCAGATGGTGCCTCATTCAAAATGTGCGGGTCGCTTGACCTCTCCGACATCTTTCTCCTCCTTCTCCCCTATTAAGTTAAAAATTAACAAAGCGGAGTATAATACCGGGGAAAATGTCTGGCAAAAATGTACGCATGCAAAGATTAACTGGTAAACTACATTGACTATGGAAACCTAAATCAGAGATCAAAAGTTGTAGTGCACACGTGAGTGTCTTACCTCACCAGCTCTCCTCGACAGACTGTCCAGATACAAGCATCGCACGGACCTATCATGGCCGCCTACAGGCTTCGCATAAGCGGAAGTGCTATGCACGCCGAGTAAAATATTTTATTACTGAAAATAAAATAGCACAAATTAAATTAAGTATTGTTTTACATGTCTATAATTCTCTTATGAATTTTAGTAATATTTTAATGTCTCTTTGTGATGGCGTTCATGCCGGAGTATTAAGCGTTCTTAATCTCGGTGCCACAGGCACTTTGAATATGCATAACCAAACAATTAAAATAAGTACAAACACTTTAAAACATTTTGAGACATATTAAACACTGTAAAGACAATATAACACATTTTACCCTGAAATTAACATTTTTAGGAAAGTTCAAAATTATCGGCCTCTTTGTGCACGTGCGGAACACGTGACATGGGAGCGCAGTCATGGACTCTAGCGCTGCTGGTTGTTAGCCGGCATAAAAGTTGTTGTCAAAGTTTAAAATTTAAAATTGCAAATCTGTACAAAAACCCTTGGAACTGTAGCCAAATTATGATGTTACTAAGGAGTGCATTGTTAATGCAAAACCTTTCAGAGAATTAGTTAGAAGCCTAATGTACGCATGCTTGACCACCAGACCTGATATTTGTGCGGCTGTGAACTCTTATAGTCAGTTACAAACTGTTGCCACTGAAGTGCAGTGGGTAGGTTTGAAAAGAGTGCTGAGGTGCCTTAAAGGAACATTAGACTTAGGATTATGGTTTAAAGGACTCACTGGCATTACTTTACTTAGGTACACTTATGCAGATTTTGCAAATCAACCAGACAGAAAGTCTGTGACAGGGTACCTCTTTTAAATGTATGGTGATGCTGTTTGCTGGGCAACTAAGAAGCAACAGACAATCGCTTTGTCCAATACAGAGTCAGAGTTTGTGGCCCTAGTTTCAGCAACTGTAGAGCTACTTTGTGTTATGCAATTGTTTACAGATTGAGGCATATAACTTTGTAAGCCAATAACTGTATTTCTGGATAATCAATCATGCATTTGTGCTGCGGGTAGTTGCGAACAAAAATGCTTGAAACATATAGACATAAAGTATAAGTTTATAAAAGATCTATGTCGAAACAAAGTAATATCTGTTAGATATATTCCATCGGCTGAGCAGAAGACTAAGGGTTGACTAAGGGTTTTTCAAGTGATCTTTTTGTGGGACATAGGAAACATCTTGGGATGATAGAAGTACCTAGCCATACATTGGTCTGATATGAGGATAAATTGAGGAGGGGTGTTGAAAGATGCAATTTATCATTATGTATGTTTCTGTATTGTAAATAGTTTAACTTTTGTTTTTGTCCTGTTGGTAGTTCCAGTGGAAATGTTTAGAGTTGGAGACTATGTTCCACAGGAAGTGTGTCTTTGGGTTTGAGATTATGTGACCTCCTGTAAAAGGTTGTTTGTTTTGTCTTTGTTGGTATGTAATCAGTTATGAATTGCATTGAGTGTTGATGGAAGACCTTTGGCTTAATTTAACACTAACTTGTTACATTTACCAACTCGTCCAACAGGTACAATTACTCCTACCATAGGCGTACACAGTACTACAACTACCCACCCACTCCAAATCCAACACCAACCCCCCCCCCCCCCCCCCCCCCCCTTCGACACACACGATATCATGAATTTCGCCAAATGCCACACTCCTTCGGTAATTATTGCGCTGGAGTCAATCACACACATTATTTTCCCCAGCACCACACCAACACTGCTCAAATTCCCCACAATACTGCCAAGACACCTCACTATAACAGGGTACCTGCTCCTATACATCAGTCACATGCATACCATGGAACACCAGCACCCCACTATCAGTCAAAAAATTTCCCCATGAGGGGGTAAGACACGCCACCCCCAACGACGAAAGCGACTGGGTTTGGGCCGCATGTAATACAATTTTTTAGCAAAGTGGTACCAAGTAGACCATATGCAGAAATTGTGAGGTTTAATTCCATAGGGAAAAATTTTCAGCCAAGCCCTATTTTGTTGCCTATCACTTTACCCAGCCATGTTGTTGACAGTAACCCAGCGCAAGAACGCTATTCTCAGACCCATTTTGCCAAACCCTGTGAGCCACATTTTCTGTCAGGTTGAGTAAAGTTCACATTCTGCAACCACAATCTAAGCAATTCTCCATGCCGCTGTCTGTAAAGCAGTCATACAATACATCGACATATCATACAGTGCATCAGAAGACCGCCCTCAGCGACTCTCGCAAGGGCAGCGTTTCCCCCCTCCCAATTCAGGCAGCAGTTACCACACATTCAGAGCCCCACGCACTAGGACGCAACGTTGCCACATCGCAGCGATCCCCCACCCCACAGCAGGCAGTTCACGGTCCCCGTAGCCTCATTAGTGATACCTATGCATTCTGCCTCTATGTAGGACATAAGTCGTTAGTGCCCCCTTTTCCCCAGTCAAAATTTTGATTTTTCCACGGATGTTGGCGACTGCTTTCGTCAGTTTAAAAACAAATTTGGACTGACACTTCGTACCATTTTTGTGACCCACTCCACTTTCACTGCCACGATAGTGCACGCCAAATATTTTCAAAACAAGAGTGCCAGAGCTGCAATGATGAGCGTTTGTTGGGAAACATGCTGAGCAGAGCCGCGCCTCGAATTGGAACAAGAAAACAAGTTCACACTACACTTCTTTCACCATGTCAGTTGAAAGTCATTAGTACTGAAATGCCACACGTACTTGTTACTATTAAGGGCAAACAATACTATGCATTAGTAGACACAGGATATTCATGCAGCTGTGTGGCTAACACTGTTTTATAGGATCAGCCCTATATCCACTTAAATAAAATATAACACTAGTTGCAGCCACATCGATTTTATCACCCCCTAAGTTTGAAACGACTATCAACTTAAATATCCACAGAAATGTTTAGTTCTTGACAACCTCCAGCAAGACATCATTTTGGGTGTGGACTTTATAAAGAAATACAGCGTTATCCCTATATTAAAATACAATACCCTCTTTATCCACACCCATGATGAGCACAAAATCACAGAAATACCAATAGTTTCCGATAGCACAGAAACGCTGGACTACTCGTCCATTACCCATTGTTGCAATGGCATCAAGGCTTTTGAGAATCAATCCCCTCAGGGTCCTTCTGTTGATGATAAACTTTCTCCTTCCCAGACACTAGCCATTCAAGACATTATAGAGCACTATAATGACAGTTTTGCTAACTCTATATTAGAGCTCACAGAAGCAAGGGGCTTTGAGACTAAGCTGGTCTTTGACATTGACAAAACCATTGCTACTCGTCCCTATCGAATTAGTCCCAAGGTGCATGACGACCTTTTACTTCAAACCAAAGGTATGGTCAATGCTAGAATTATCAAAGAAGCTGATTTCCCCATATTCTGCCCCTAGCCTGGTCATATCTATAAAAAAAAAAAGTGGCGGCCTTCGATATTTGACAGATTGTCGAAAACTTAACATCTTACTAGGGTGCAATATCCACTACCACGAACTGAAGACATTTTAAATGCCATCTACAACATTCCCCTTTCATCACCAGCCTCTACTTATTTTCTAGCTTTTATAGCATCCCTGTTCGACCTCAGGATCGTCAAAAATTGGCTTTTAATATCGATGGGGTGGGATTATTTGAATATCGAAGAATGCTAAAGGGCTTTAGTACCTCACCCCGATATTTTCAAATGTACATCAACAAACTTTTAGGCCCCCTGAGATGGACTGTAGCAATCGCTTATACTAACAATTTTTTTTCTAGGTAGTACCTTTGAGGAACATATAGCTAATATCCATAAAGTGTTAATTCGCCCAACAAACAATTAAAGTTTTACGTCACATCATCACACCCAAAGGCATGTCCACAGACTCCGACAAGGTAGTTGCAATCGAGAATATGGCTCCCCCCCCCCCCCCAATAACCTCAAACAACTTCACACTTTTCTTGGAATGACTTCCTACCTACGACGATATATTTTGCATTATGCATTCATTGCACAGCCGTTGATTGATCTAAGCATACTACTCCTTTCAAATGAGAAAAAGAGCACCAAAATTACTTTGTACATTTGAAACAAGCCATTCTTCAGGCGCCATTATTGCAAAAATTTAACGAGAGCCATGAGATTATTCTAGCATGAGATGCCAGTAACACTGCAACTCGACACACTCTATATAAAGAAACATAGTAGCATTCGCATCTAAAAAAATTTATATTCAGGAGGGACAATGGAGCACCACCGAGCGAGAGTTAGCAGCTATTAAATACTTATGCACGCATTTTCGTCAGTATTTGTTTGGCGCGAATTTACAATTGAAACCGACCACGCCAGACTAAGGTATCGATGTTCCATGGTGGATCATAATGCACACATTCAAAAAATGACAATTGCCTTAAGTGAATCTGACTTTCAAATTAATATAGTTAAGGGTAAATTAAAAACACTTCCCGATGTATTAAGCCGCATCCCCACAGCCCCATGGGTCGCTACACAGACTGTCACAGTCCACAAAACACAATACATAGTCAAAGACAACATAATCAACTGCACCTCACTTTTTAAGGACTCTGCCGAAGCTATTTTCCAGAACCCTAACAAAGCATCCGAAATGAGTGCTTTTGTTGCAAAATATATTAAACACTGGGACGATGTTAAACACCATTTTATTTCACCGCAAGACCGGAGTGAGGGGGACAGAATCGCCAGTGCAGTAGCTCAAGAGGACATTTTTCCAATTCATGTAATCATTAAAATCATAACTACCCTCTATCAAGTGAATGTTGAAGTCATTAGAGAAAGGTATACCTCCACACTCGCCATGACATGCATTGATCCAGTCTTTAAATGTACAATCCTTATTGTCCTTTTTAATGATGTCATACATTTTCTCCCTGTCTATACACAAGCCCAAGAATATATTCAGAAATATGACGAGTCAGTATTCCATCTGTGCCCTCTCACTGTCCCTACTTCTACCTTCATTGGTGAATACGACAACGACCCCCATATTCACTATCTGAAACAGGGCTTATTAAATCCAGAACAAGCTGATATGAAATATCATCAGTTGAGTCGTCGCTATGGTATAGCCACCAACTGGGAAGTATTTTTAAAGGTCCACTCACCCCAAGGTTCGCCTAAGTTAACAATTGTCTCTAAAATATATGTTCCCGAAGTCATCCAGGCACATCATGACGCCATATTTGGGGGAGGTCACCTTGCAGAAAATTAAACAATCTTATTTTTGGGACACAATGGCTGCTGATGTTAAGAAGTATGTTCAATCCTGTGCTGAATGTTAGAAAATTAAAGCAATCACCTTGCAACCCATGGGTCAGTTAACTCCAATAACCTCCCATCCATTTTCGAAAACGTGGGCTCTGGATGCCAAAGGGCCCTTACCTGCCACAGACTGAAAAAATAAGTATTTTGGTCATGACTAAATATGCCACCCACTATGATTGTACAAACCCAGTTCAGTCTATTGATGCGGCCACCTGTGCTGAATTTATAAAATAAGTTATATTGCAGTTTGGTTGTCCAGACCAGATACTTACAGATAGGGGCACCAGTTTTCAGAACCACTTTATTAGCAACTTCCTCAAGTCACTTGGTGACAAAAAGCCAACTACCACTGCACACAACCCCCGTTGTAACGGTTTAGTCGAAAATAATAATCGCTCCATTGAGGAACAGCTTACAGTTTGTGTGAGTGCAGACCAATTAAACTGGGATTTGTACGTTCCATTCATTCAGTTCATCCACAATACTAGCATTAATAGCTCTAGTAAATTTACGCCCTTCTATTTGCTTCATGAGGTAGAAGCAGTCCTCCCAACCCAACTAAGTTTTCCGAGTGGGGGAATTATTGGTGCGAGAAACTCCTAGCTGCCTGTGAAACTGCCAGGCACAATTTAATTCAGGCTCAAAGCCTTCATAAAGCCCACTTTGATAAAACGCACAGGAAAAACACCTTACGTATTAGCGACTATGTCTGGGTATGTAACCGCAGGAGACATAAAGTCCTTACCCATCGCTTTTGTGGCCCATATTGTATCTCAGATGTTCTAGGCGAATCGACTGTTCAAGTACAGACGAACAAATCTGGTGTCCCTAAGTTCAACACTATCTGTACCAGGCACACCAAGTTGGCGTATATCCGGTCAATATTTTATAGTAATGCTGCTCTGTATAATGTGTCTTTTCTGTATCAGCGTCTAATATCTGTGTAAAAATGTGTTACAGTTTCTATTATTTCATCATACATCACATGCTAAACTGTGGGTACTAAACTGTCTGTGTCCTGACATCGCTGTGAGGGATCCAAAGTGTACTGCAACAGGGACGTTCTGACCGAGTTCCGAATCAGCATGCGTGATGCAGCAAGCAGCAGTCATAGCGTGCCTTCCACATCGTGCTCCTACCTCTCAGCCCACCTTCGTGCCACTGTTCCGCGGCGGGGCGCTATCTCCGCCCACATCGCCATAGCGACCTTGTGTTTTTGTTCTTTTGTTGCAACAGCTGGACTCTCCATGTAGCCAACCTACCATACCCACGGAGGTTTATACAATGTCACGGCGGTGCCTGACGTGGTATAGGAGACCAGTATACCGCTGGTATATAAACTCCTGCACCAATATCCCTCCCTGCCTGAGGCGCTGGACCAATTCCTTCACATCGCATGTGCTGATCGCAACACCACAACTTGTACGAATGGGAAAATTTTCTACAATTACATGCAGGTAATCGAATCGGGGGTTCTCCGAGAATTCCACACAGATGTCAGTACCCCTTTCTGTGCTAATCGCGGCATTCAAGTAATAGGGGATGTCGGGAGTTTGCATTGCAACTTCCTGACAAACAAACACCTCCATGCTCTCCTACAGAACGACTTAAGCCTGGACCAGAAGATCCAGGACCTTACCGCCAACATCCACAGTACACACAAAGCATTGAATATTTCATTTAATATTGTAAATAATATTGCACATAAAGTTGAATCTAAAATTTACTCCCTTTCCAAGGTCATTAATGAAATCACCAATGTTTTCAAATCCAAGAAAATGAGTTTAACAATGTGTGTTCCTTGGAAACACGAGTTCAATTGCTCGTAACAAGTATGTTGCATCTCAACAACAACCTCATCATCGAACATTTCATTGAATCATTCATCCGCTCATGCCAAAAACATAAACTGCCTCTAGCAGTAGTAAACAAAACTCAACTCACTCACAACCTCACAGTCTTGCAGGATCAGCTTCACAAAACCAATCTTCTGCTCAGTATCACCACCAAGGAACTATATAAGTATTATTATCTTGAATTCACTGGTGTTCGTTTTCAGAGCAGCATTTAGTAATTAAATTGCAAGTACCGCTAATCGATGTTCATTCTCAATGGCATATTTATCACGTCAAGTCTGTCCCGTGTCAATTCAATAATCATTCCTGCATGCTTCAAACGCCATCCCCTCTCATTGGATTCGACCACACAACAGAAACTATTAAGGCAATTTCACCCTCCACCCACCCCTCCTAGGATGCTGTATTCATCCCGTCCGAATCTCTCATCGGCGACAATGCCAAATTTATCACCTCTGCCATTTTGTTGACTGATGTCACCTCCTTGTTTAATTCATGCAAGTACCGCTGCACGCCTACTTTCACGGTTACTAATATTTTCCCCCACCAGTTTGTGTTGACCAACCCTCCTCCCAATACTCATTTCTTGCAGCAATCATCCCCACCCGCCCCTTAGGAGCTGTCGAGCTACATGTACCATGTGGTTGCAAGGTCACCACACCCTCCGGCATCATCATTCATGCCACACATCTGTCTGATGTGCAGGCTCCCGTCATCCCTCTCCACCTAACAATCATTCTGGTACATTGACTCTCTGAGCAGTCTTTCCACCTTCCCCGACTGTCCCTACCAGAGGGAATTCATTTCTACAACATATCAGCTTCTCTGAATACTGATTGGCATCTCAACCATACCGACTTTCCTATTTTGCAAGATGATGTTCCCAGCACTACACGTGGCACATTCACATCCCCAAAGTTATTTTCCCTTGTTAACCCTGCCCATTTTGATTACCTTACTCTCGCCACACTGTTTTTCCTGCTATGCATTGTGACCACTTTTTACATTAAGTTAATAAAAATATTTACCCTCCTTACGTGCCTTAATGCGCCATACCGAGTTGTTTAGCACAAGATGCACTCCAAGGTAAACAATTGCTAGAATACTACTCTGAAACAATTTGTTTGTTTTTATCAGATATTACCTGATTTATGGTTTGTATTCCCTTCTGTTATCATGTAACTATTACTGCAATCATTTATATTTAACTTTCCTCTTACGTGATGTCTCAGCTGGCTTCCACAGCATTATAGAGTATTTAAAACTTACACCTAAAGGGCTGCACTTACCATTTTAATTTTAACAGTCATTTAGCAAGCCTTCTAGCAGGCTCACTTAACTTATGTTTTTTATGCAATAACAATGCTATTCAGTTATATTTTGCCTTATTTTTAATGTGGCCTTCACATTTTCCTCGTGTGTACTGTTACACTATTTTTTTCTCCTTGGCGAATTTCAGGTGGTTTTCAAATAATACCTACAGGGCTTGCCCAACATAAAGAGAAGTTTAAGAAACATTACCTGATATAGTGAGATTCAACTCAAATTAATTTTACACATTCCTGTATCTCAGACAGGCTATGTTGTCCCCATTCGTACCTGCATTATTGTGTGCGTTTTCAGTAAACTCACTCCACTCTGCATGGTGTTTTTAGTGTGTATGTAAGATATTTGATTATATTTGAATTTTATATGAGTTGTATGTTGTCCAACAGATCTTGTTAATTCAAGTCATTATGTACTTTCAGATATTATGCCTCCTGGCATTATAGGTAATATAACTGTAATTGAGCTTAGGCCTACAGGTTTTGTCTAATACAAAACTTCAGCTACATGTGCATTTTGCACAAAATGCATTACTGTGACCATATATTTGAGTTATTGGAGTTCAAACTGATTTTACCTGTCACAAGGATTCCAGTGTATATGACATATTTTATGGTAAGTCATGAGGTAACCCATCCTGGTTGCTGTGTGATTTTACTACTTCACCTTTCACTAATGAAAAGGAGTCAAGTTTTGTCCTCACATAGGGCTGATATCAAGTTCTTTTAACCTTCACCAAAAGGTTTCTACTTACTTACATATGTATTTGAGAGTTACAATACATGCCTCCTGGTATTATGTGTGTTGAGTATTTGTTACTTAGGCCTACGGGTCTGCAATTACTATTTAAATTGTATACCTTAACAGTATCACGCCCCAGTGCACCCACAGTTACAGTAACTTTTATATTAAATTGCTTGCAGATACTTCAGCATTTATGGACAGTATATTTTTGTTGAGACATTGACATTATATTCCTGCCTCGAGAGCAGTAGCAACTCTGTAAATCGTACTTTTCAATTGAGAATATATTTCTTTTGATGTCATGTGTATCTGCTCCTGATGGACAGTTAGGATTAATTGCTTTAACTCTGTATTGGGGAGACTTACAGTTTTGTTGTTTACAGTGCTTGTCACTTAGGCTTAAAGTTTTATACATATATGTGTGTATGTGTGTGTGTGGTGTTATTTCCAGTTAAAGAAAGACTATTCTAGGGAATTGCTCTTGCAAGTGATATTATTACATATTGGTTTTACAAGTAAGAATTTTTCGATGACATCCTGCCTCGTGTGCAGAGATATTTTGTGTATAGTGAACTTACCGTATTCACTTCCAGAACTTCACAAGTTCTGCTACTGGTATGGCATTATATTTCTACGTTGTAAGCTATTTTTAGAGGAGTACTCCATCCTTTTACTCCCCATTTCCCATATCTGCAGATTGTCATATGTTCTTTTGTATGTATGATGTTCACTAAAATTATTTACGAAAGCTACCACTAGCAAGTAAGATGTTTTTTAACTATGTTATAGTGTATAGGTTAAGTATGCTATTCTCAACATAAAATGTATTTTCAACTTCTTTTTCATAATATATGTGTATCTTGTATTAATCATTATTGTCTTAGTGCATAATATTGTATTTCTCGCCAAAGTCCACCTTAACAATTATGGTAGCATGCCATGCGAAAGACACTTAATTAAAATCGCAGTGCTACGAACTTTCCTAAAAGACAGTGCCACGTAACCAGTGCTTTCACAGTTCAGTGTGTATAAACAGACATTTTGGACTCCTGCGAGAGTGCTACATATCAGTGAAAATACAGCGAATGAGAGAAATAAACTTTCAGAAAATTCACAGGGCTACCATGCATAAAGTTTCTTTACTATCCTCCTCAGACATTTGTTTCAATAAATGTTCAATTTTATGATTGTTTAATGTTAAGATCGCGGTTTAATTGCAGTTCTAATGAACATCCTTAGCCATAATTAAACCACCATTCGGTGTTGTGTGTGGATTTAACTTTAGGTTCCAAAGGTTTTAAATCAGTGTAGGATGTCAGTCAATACTTAGCTAGACTGTAACGTAGGGTTATTCCAAATATTCCAGATGTATGCACTAGTCAATAATCACTGTACACAAGCACGCCTCGAGCGGCTCCCATCATGCTGTATCGTCAACAATTGAGCGCGCGTCTGCTCAGTGCAGCCAACTGCTCTAATCTACATTGTGTTGTGCATGTCATCCGCATTGCCACAACTATTGCTCTTGTTGTAGCTTTTCATAAAACACAACTATTTTATTAACGTCTTCCTACAGACAAACATGGCACATAGTATTGTATTTTTCAAATGTAACTTTCAGCCAGACGGCCATGCCTTTTAACCATTGTTCGCTTTTATGGGTAATCATTCTAGCATGTTGTCAAGTGTTCACTGAATGTGCACACGTCCCACCCTCCCCGTGCCCACTGCAAGCTACTGGGGATTTCTTTCTAAATAATTATGAAAAGTGGCCTTGGACACAGTCCTTTACCCTCCCCCACGTGTCACTTACAACATGTTCAGTACTTAGATTTTAATCGCAAGGCTAGTCACTCGCTTTCTATATCCCAATGTATTTTCACAAGTAAATTACCAACCGCAAACTGATCTGGCAATGCAGGGTCTAGAAAAGTCCCAAAATTGCAAAAATGAGACATTTTCGGTAAGCCAACTAAAAAATCCGAAATAGTTTCCTGATTTTGCTGAACACGTTTGTGGAAATTATTTTGCTCCGCAATGACAGACAGCCTTGGAGAAAAATGGCGGGTCAGTAATTCCATCAACTCTTGATACCTGCGTTCAGGAGGCTTCTTAGGTTCACTCAGAGTGCGTAATATTTCATAAGTTTCTTTCCCTACTGACACAATAAGTATTGCAAGGCACCTATTTTGATCTTCTGCTTTATCTCCCACACCGTTTGCAATGAAGAGTTGCTCAAGTCTTTCCAGATATGAGTCCCACGAGTATTCTTCCGGTGAAAACTTCTCAACCTTAAATCCAGACATACTTGACAACCAAGAGGATGGAAAACAAATATATTTGTGTGTTTGAAAATAACAGAACTAAAGCGCCAATCCTATCCTCGTCGCCAATGTTGTATTCCTTGCAATACAAATTTATTTGCACTTTAACACGTTTATTTACATCTTATGGGAAGCTTCCATTTTTACGTCTGGTGGCCACAGGGCCGTCAACGTGATGATATCCAATGTACCAAGGTAATACAATATATCACAGAAACTTTGGAAATCTGAAGACTGGTCTATGTTTTATATTTCCTTTTCTGTACCAATATTTTAAAACTAGAAGAAAAAAAACTGATATTTGCATAATCATAATTAGGTGCAAATATTATAGTACATGGTACTTAAAGTGGTATAGGAGAATTCAGCACAATTTTATCTTTTTTATTATGCAATGAATGACTGGATCACTACTGAGAATCTCTGGTAAGATGAAGATGGTGAAGACTGCACACCAGTTCGCAGCTTGTATTTGACGCCGTCGGGTGAGACACGAGACGAACAATGACCCAAATACTTACTGGTAATTTGGGCACCAGAGGTGCTTCCCAATCACCACACTATTGAGAATCAGGGTTCTCAGGGATGTTGTGGGTTCTGTGTGTCCGTCTCACCCATGCGTACTTGCAAACACGTAGGCAATACTAAACTATTTAAAAAACATCACTGGAAATAAACACTTAATAAAACATATGTGGCTAGGACACTGTCACTACTGAATAAAAGTATTACGTTCACTGCAGACTTGCTTTATTGTTATTATGCATACACACCAACATGCCAATGAAATGATTATCTCGGTCATGACTAGCCAATTCCGCTTGGGTGTTCCCCAGCCCGCAATTACTCTAGTGCACACCTAGATGGATGATCTCACTGAGGTGCGTAAAGCACAGCCTTCACAAGGGAAGAGGGCCAACAGCCGCTAGGGTGCACTGACGGTTTTTCCCCTGAAGACAGGACACGGTGAATTACAAATGAAACCCTTAAAACATATTAACACGTGTAATTACTCTGCATCACTAACGCAAACTCGTCGGGTCTCGCCATCCAGCACGTGGGTAGTGTGGTGACGGCCTATACACAGAGCCGGCTAGGATAGGAATAATTGCACCATACACTAATTACAAAATTGCATATACCCTTGAATGATACATGAAATAAGATGGGACATGAGATGAATACTCACAATAAACACACACGTGAGAAAACAAGTTCAAATGCGCAGATGCTGCTGGATGAAATTCGTAGTGGACCACATGGTACAGGTGAAATTGCAATATTTATGCGGGGAAATGGCAAGTTAAAGTTAGACAATAGATTATTCTTGATGAGAAAATTATTCTCTTTACAATTGCAGTGGTTACAGGCATGTAACATGCCTGATGAAAGCGTGGTCAAGAACAAAAAGCATGAATTTACGTGAAAATTACATTGAACCCTGAATAAAATTGACACAGAAACCTGAGATAAAATATTGCACATACAATGTTACATAAATAAGCTCTCAAACGCAACGATGGCGTATACAAGGACTTGGTGTCAGTCGGCCACGTGGTTATACGTGATGTTGTCGTAAAATATCCAAACACAAGAAATTATCCTCAAATACATACATAAAAATAAAGCCCTTAAAATTATGTGTAGCAATAACGCAGAAGTTACAATGAAATGCCATAAACATACGCGGATGGCGCCTGAGTCAAACTGCGCGGGTCACGTGACCTCTCCGGCATCTTTCTCCTCCTCCTCCTCCCCTATTAAGTTAAAAATCCCGCAAGGGCACAAGAAATTAATAAAGCAGAAGCATAATGCTGGAGGAAAATGTCTGGCAAAATGAACGCAAGCAAAGGTTAACCGGTAAACTACATTGACTATGGAAACCTAAATAAGTGTGCATAAGTTGTAGTGCGTACATGACAGTGTCTTACCTCGCCAGCTCTCCTAGACAGACTGTCCAGAGACAAGCGTCGCACGGACCTACCACGGCCGCCTACGGGGTTCACATAAGTGGAAGTGCTATGCATGCCGAGTAAAATATTTTATTACAGAAAATAAAATAGCACAAATTAAACTAAGCATCATATTCAGTGGCACTCCAAAGCTTCATGACATCAGACATGCACGATATGTATTGGCACGAAGCAACCTGAACCACAGATGAAACAACAGCATTTTGTGCACTACAATCTATTCAAAATATTCACTGCTTTACAAAAATTATCTGGCAAGAGTACACACCAGCACTTATCTTGCACCCAACAACCACTTCGGTACATCAACATGCAAGAACTACTCAAGTTCTGTCTGACACCACATACCAACACAATAGCACCACCATCAGGGCCTTATGTATTTGTAAGGAAAAAACCAAGTGGTAAACGGGTAAAAGCCACAAATTCTAATACTCTTACAATTGTGCAATATTAACACCACTTTTAAAAGAAAGCATGCCCTTAGTATAAATATATATTAAACAATTTTTTTAATTTCAACTCAGAGCATTTTGAATTATTAAGGGCTTACTGCACTTTACAAAAATTTATTAGAAAAGTGCTACTTTGTAAAGCCTTATTTCAAACTTGGTGAATATATTACATTTGAGTAGCATTCCAAGCAAAATTTGAAATTTCATACACTTATCGAGATAATAATAACTGTCTTTGAAAATTTACAAAACCAAGTTTGTTATTCTAAGTCTAGCAATACCAATGATTCACAGATATTGCAAAATACAAATCATGATTAAGAGCAAATATGTATCTATCTACCGGTTCTCTCAGCGATGTTATCATTCATACTAAAATTTTGCAACTACTGATGTCATATGGACACCTTCTTCATACAAATGTTGAAATCAATAACAAATAAAGCAATTAGGGTAAAAAAAATTCAAAGAAATTTAAATATTACTGCAAAAATTGATTAAAAAGCAAATGCGAGACTGCAGCAATAAAAAAATTAAAGTCTGGAAGGTGGGTGCCATTCCTGCACCACTAGGTGGAAGAAAAAAAAAAAAAAAAATGTAACACTATTAAGATGTATGGCTGCTAGTGGCAGGACAGGTCACTGACCTGCCACCTCTGTTTTCAATGCATATCCTACTGCCCTATGCTTCCTTTTCACACCATCCTCATACTAACAATCTTCTAATTACTGATTATTGTGATGATTTTCACTTGCAATGTAATACCTTGATTTTTTCTTTACTATGAACTGTTTACACAGAGCTATACCCGTTTCAGTTTACTCCATGCTGGCAACAAAATATGTATTATTAAAATAAGTTTGTACTTCATTACGAAAATATATTACTTTTCTGCAATAGATGTTTCACAAAGACCTTCACACCTGGTGTTTCATTCATTCTACTACAGTGCTGCGGATTTTCAGATTTTTACATATGTATTATAAATAATTTACCTGTATTGATTAAAAATTATTTTTAAGTGCAGATATATGTTTGTTCAAATGCAGTAATTTCATTATTTAAAAAATTTTTTTGTTTTGACATGGGAAAGGTAAATTTGGGACTTTTTATGCATCATATGTTATGCCTATGCTGAGGTGCAATCTGGATTTTCAACAGTTTTGACTTAATTGTCATACCGGCACAGTTGGGTATCATTTCAGTTACAAATTTACAGTTTATTAATAGAACATCTAATTTTTTCCATTATAGATTTGGCAAAATGACTCTTCACATGCCAAATCACCATCACAAGCAGTTTTGATGCAATTTGGTGTTTGTGAGCATCTGTTAAACCAATGTTTGAGTGTACTTGTTTTGTATCAGCTGATATCCCATGTCTTTTGCTTCCTTTACAGTGTTTCATTACTTTGTCTCTCCTCCAATTCCCGACATGACTACAATGAAGGTTAGAAAGGAAAAGGAAATACCTATAGTGGAGTTCAAGAGTAAAAAAGGCCATTTTGTAACAAATCACAATAACAAGTTTATATCACAAGGCAAAAGTTCTCTAATGCTAAAAGAACAATGTTGTGATAATCCGAACGACAATTTACAATCATTAACCTATTTTGTGTGTGTGCCCCACAGACACGTCACAATCATTAAGCAATGAATAAGTGCCTGTATTAACACATGATATTTGAAAATACATTTTAGTTCCTTAAATGGGATGAAAAAATACAATGTAAAAATCAAAAGTTACAATTTTATTGTAAACAATTAAAATAATGTTATAAACATGAGATAAAGTTTTAAGAAAAACTTTTAAATCATATGCAGCACAATACACAAATTGTTGCTGCCTCCCACATATTATAAGTAGTTATGTAAAGATGGCAGACATGGTGGGACATTTTACTGCAAGGGTAAAAAATTTAATGAATTATTTTAACTTCATGACTTTCTATACAAAACAGAGTTATGCATGCTTAAGTATACAAAATAAATATTAATATGTCGCAGACAATTCGATTTTTGTAATAATATCTTTATACATAAACACCAACTAACAACTACAGAAGTTAGAACAAATCCGAAAATTGTGGGCCAAGTTACAATTTTGTACTATTCTACAATTCTAAGGCATATTATAATTTAAAACATACAACACAAACACAATTTCAACATGAAATGTTCTCTCAGCTAAAATAAGAATCTATACTAAATTGTTGTCAACATTAACCTTTTTATAATGAAATGAAAGCTCTTTTACCAAACCTTTAACTGGGAATGTGCAATATGAGCTAATTCTGTATTGCAATGCAATACTTCAATATTGTGATAAATGCAATATATCGCATCATGATACACATTACAAAAATTGCAGATATAATCACCGACATCACACCACAATATACCATGAGGTATACCACACTATGATATATGGTGTCCAATTATTGCACTGCGATATATCACAAAATTATCACAGCTCAGTATCCATAAGATTACTTTCAATACATAAATCATGTACTTCACCAATTATTGCATCCACAGATATTTCTTTCATACATAATATATACCAATGAAGAAAATAAATTAATGTGGCACTGGAGAGTTCTTGTTGTTAATGAAAATACATAGTATCATTATCCTAAAACTGCTATACAATGTTAAAATTGACGCATGCCGCTTTCCTAATTACATTACTAAACAACGACTCATCAGCCTCACAGATTTCTACGTAACCTGAGGAAGGGTCAAACCCAGCAACATTTTTCACGAGTGTCCTTAGATTGTCAGTACCCTGGAGGGTGATTCTAAACACGTGAATATAAGGTTGCGAAAGCTGTCAAGAAGCCCCCCCCTCCCAACCACCCTCCCCACCTCGTGCTGAGAGCCAGCAAGCCGTCACCTGCCTCAGGGCAAAACCGAGTGCACCCAAATGCACATGAAGCCGCAGAGCGCTGGGCAGAGGGTAGCTACTCCCACCCTGGCCTCGCACTAAAGGGACGTCATGAGGCGTCAGACCTCCCACCCTGGCCCGGCGTTGCATCTATCCAACGGATTATATAACACCGTGCACGCCTGGGCTCAGGAGTTATTTCTTTCTCCAGTAACTCACCTCAACACTTTGTGTGCTGCAGCCACCAGAGGCTTCCACTATTAACGTTACCAGAGGCTCCTGCAGTCTCTACCACCCACTACCAAAAGCTTCATTGTTGTTCACCAGAGGCTTCTGCAGCAGTTACCACTAGCTACCAGAAGCTCCATTGTCTTCTACCACCATCAGCAACTTCCAGAAGCTCTCCTTCAACACCTGCAGACTTTAACACACCTTCCACTGCTGTTCCTCCTGGATTAGCAGCTGCCTCTACTTGCTGGTAGAGGCAACTGCACCAACTGCTCTTAAAGTAGTGGTCCCCTATTTGAAAAGTCTCTTGGTGACGCCCCTTGGATAGAGTAGCTACGACCAGAGTTATTTTCATAGCCGTCAATGCCACTACCTATTTTGGTCAGTCTAGGTGCAGGTCACCTACACCTGTTTACCGTAGGTTACTTCCATATCACACTCTGCTGGGTTAGGAGGTAGGACACGTCACTGTTACAGTTTGTTCCTTTCCTTGAAGATAGCTATTCTAGAGGCATTTCTCTTCGACCACTAGAAATTATATTAACTGTACGTCAACTGAGACCGGGTATTGCTATACCAGTACAAACCATAGAGTAAGGCTACAAATTTCCTTCAGGAGTCTGTACATCAGACACACACACACCATTCGATGGCCACCCGTTCTAGACACAACAGTGGATAGAACAGTAGAACCCTGACCACTAGTAACTCATCCAACAGGGGCAAGACAGTCACCTCAAGTTGTATTCTATCGGAGCGCTTATGGCGCTAGAAGGAATATTTGCTTGGGACTGGAGGCCTAACTCCTGCTGCAACCTTACCAAATAGAGGTAGGAAGGACACGGCTCAGTGCTCTATGTTTGCGCACCAGTGACAGGGAACTGATTAGAGAACCCAAGCTCGTGCTGTCACCCACTATTGGATATACACTTAGTTAGGGATCTGTCTCAAAGTTCACATCGATGATAGCATGTATTTAAGTGCCGACCAGGCATATATGCATTTTGGAAAAAGGCATGGCTCGCAGAGGGAGGAGCAAAAGGTGGCCTATACCACCATCAAGCAAGTGCACATATCAGACCCTTCTGCACATACCAGACAAGTTGAACGGGAGCGAACTCAGACCGCCCATCAACTGGAGAGGCTTTCCTCTCCAGTATTTGCTTTTGTATACTTCCCCGCACACATTTGCATAGCCCGATAGTACCCCCCTGTGGTACCTGCTCTGGTTGAGGGCACCGAGGTTCGGTACGGAGTAGCCAACCCCTGGTTCTGGAGCAGACAGGCGGCAGAGTGGAACTGACGGTACTGTGTTGGCCAGCACAGTACCAGTGTAGAAAACCATTCTCCAAGAGTCGCCAGTCCCGGCCTGCAAGAAACAACTCCTACTGCATTGACCAAAGAAACCTCTGGTCAGACAAGTACACCCAGGCAAACAAGTGTCCCAACCATCCTGCCGTCATTCCAATTGCAGCTAATTTCGTACCCAGTCGCCAACCTAAACATCACGCACGAGTAGCAGGCCAGAAGCCTAGCTTATACGTCTAAATCCTGCTAAACTGAGGGTGCCTGACGTAGCGAACACAAAGCCATGTCGACCATGTTTATAATTCTATAGGCCAACATGCGTCAACATTAACAAACAGAACAAAATTCATATCTTAAACATCTAAAAACCACATCAAAGCACATTATACAAATAATATTACGCATGACCACTTGTTTACTGGAATATTTTCTGGACTGAGGCCTATTCACTAAATGTTGATAACATTTAAACCCGTATATTAGTAGTTAATCTCATTGCCATTTTGCAACTAGAATATCCTTGGCTAAATAAAAAAACTTTAACTTTAACCTGCTCTAACCCTTCCTGGATGCTTAAGACTAAAAAATAGTTCCATGCGTGTATACAAGACACAATATACTCTAAACCACGTGAGCTTTCGCCCTAATTCCCCCCTAGCTACAGAACTCTGCCACAGCTAAAAGCTTGCACCTGACCCATCCATTCCTTCATATAGAAAACAGCAACAGACACACAATAGTTGAAGATGAGTTCGAGACATAAATTGATCAAGGTTTAATGTGATGCATTTAGTTACATGTTACATTCTACACTAGCATGTACGTTGAAGGCAACACTTACAGAATTTTGATGAACAACAAATTATTTAACATATCTGAATGTAATTTTTAACACTATGAAAACAAATTAGAATTTTTTGCCTTAACTTGTGAAATAATTATACTCAAACCAGTTTTCAAGCAAATGTCAAAAAGTTGTCCACAAAAAATATGGTATATATAACTATATTAATGGCCTCCTTAGTGTTCATTTGCACTTGAAAGTAAAATACAAAACACACTATGTGATCAAAAGTATCCGAACACCCCATGAAACGTGTATTTAACACAGAGGAAAACACAGTACTGCCATCTAACACATGGAATAAATGGTCAGCAATCACAGTAGTCAGCATCAGCACGAGACAGCAAACATCCACCACCACCACCACCACACAAATTCCATCCTGCACCAGGATCTACTCCAAGCACCATGAATGTTTGGCGTGAGGTGCGGCAACTTGGTTTCCGTGGCTGAGTATGGCCTGTGCAGAGTCCTGATTTGAATCTGATAGAACATCTCTGGGATCTTTTGGTCTACTGACTTCATGCTGGACCACATGACTTACATCCATCTCTCTTCTCATCTAGGCATTCCACAAGAGGAATGAACTGCTATTCCCCAGGAAACCTTCTGCCATCTGATTGAAAGTATGTCTGCGAAAGTGCAGACTGTCATCAATGCTAGAGGTGGACCAACATCGTACTGACAGTGTTCCCGATAAAGGGTGGCCCAAACTTGTTCATTTTCAGGCGTGTGTCCCAATAATTATCATCGTATAATGTATGATGATGGTGGAAAAGTATTCATTAAAAATAAGCATTACATCTCAAATAAATTAAAACCTTGCAGGAACATAAAATTTATCACTAATATTATACAACAAACATATAGTGCAGATGTGACAGTTACAAACTTTTTGCAATTTACTTTTGAAAGAAAGCCCTAGTATACCTGATTAATATTTTATTTTTTCATTAAATGATACATGCCAACATAATGTCTTGTAACACATTTCCTGATGCTTCATATTTGCATATTAGGTTAATTATATTACTGCACAAACACTGACTAACTTTCATTTTATAATGGTGTCATACTGTACAATAGTTTTGTTTGTAAGTGGTTAATTTCTTTAATTGTTGTTTATAAGGTCTCTGTTTTATGTTGGTAGGCTATTGGGGAGCACCTTACCAACTAAGCTAATGGTACCAAACTTGTCTTACACATTAAATTTATCTGATTAAATATTTTTCTCATGCCAAACATATTGTGTTACACATCAGGAAAGTAGAAACAGTATTAAGAACAAAGCAGATACTAACAGAACGTAGCTATTACGTTAATTTTATCCTTTTAATTAACATTTGGAGACTTGAAAGTTCTTGAAACGGTGGTTACTTGATAATATAGCAGAACCCCTATTCTATACATTTATAACTACACATTTAAAATCATATAAATCAAAAGGAAAAGTGTAAATGGAGGAAAACAAGACTAACTTAAAAAACTTTAGCAGTCAAAATCAAGGTAGATTAAAAAGCAATATAGATAATAGTTCAATATTTTGAACTGAAAAGTAGTTATGTAGTAAATTTCAAGCATTGTTTAGTATTTAAATTAGTTTTTGTAGTAAAGTAAAAATATTTTAAAACTTGAATGCTGCTTTTGTGTCTATCTTAAAAAAGTAAATATGTTAATTTTTTTACTTGGATTTCACTAGTAAAATTGTATATTTTATTAAGAACCAAATTACAGAATAATAAATTCATCTCTATTTTAAGTTATCTGGCTGCATATCTGGTATTATTTTTTTCCAATGTTAAACAATTAGCTATGACATTTTTACTTTCACATGAAACTGTGTTTTATACAGATGTGCACTCTCAGACTCTGCAAAGATGAGTTTTATAAAGAAGATTGCAAAGTAGAAACTTTACAATTTTTGCTGCCTCATAAATTAAAAAGCCAGTGTAATAAGGGAAACCATAATGAATTGCAGTGTAAAGGGCAGGAGTTTATATAATTGTAAATGTAGGGCAAATGGTGGGACCTGAATGAATTAGTGTATCTAAAGATAAAATATAACAGAGGGAAAGGTAAAATTGTGGTTTTACCATTTAAATGTGCCAACTTTTTAAAGTTCTTATGTTGTTAAATTACTTGTAGCTTCCTAATAGAAAAACTAAGTTTTTGGATTTAACTGAATATTATCTTTGAGGCTGACAAATTACAAGCTAAAAGTGTTGATTATTCTCGTGGGATCTATTACTTTATAAGCCTTCACAAGCTCCCTTTTGTCTGTTAATGTTGCAAAATAATAAAACCTAAAATGGTCTGAATTACTTATGCATATGAAATAATGTTTAATCTTGCTAAAATTCTAATCCACAATAAATAAAAACCCCTACAATAGTAGCTTTACGCCAATTTAGTTCCATGGTATATGTGGCATGGAGAAAATATTTATTTAGGTTTGTGCTGTATATTTCTCTTTCTCTGCACTAAAATTTCTTTCTTTCCACATTACAGATTAGATTTGCTAACTCCTAGTGTATTCAAAATATTTATGGTAAGATGTGAAAAGGAAAATTTCACTTTTAATATAAATGCTGAATCCAAAGATATTTTCACTGCCATGTCACCACGTTTTAAGTTTTTCTGGCACCTCTTATACTTGCATAATAATTAAAGGCTTTTATGCACTGTATCCATGTTGAACAAAGGTCACACCACAAATCTGTGCAACGATCAAAGCATTGAAAAATAAAGATCTAAAATGCAATATATGTCCAGTAAGCAAATTATGTGTGTAAAAAAATCATTATTACTAGAAATTCTCGTATGAGCTGTGCACCAGAAGGTGGCAGTCACCTAAGGTTATACTACTGAGCTGTTCTATGTAAACAATGGTCATTTGTCAAGCAAGCTTAACATGGCAGTGGTAATGACATAATTAAAAGGAGATGTAAAACACAAGTACTCACACGGTGGTAATTGCTTATAGACACAGACACTATGATGGACAAACACATTATCTTTGTGGATGCATGGTTGTGGCTTGGCTAGCTTCTTCAGGTGGCATGTGATGGCACACTTCCATAACGTGTGCAATCACTCGCGGCCTGAAGCTGGCCCAGCCAGTAAAACATAGCAACTGCGCTGCATGAAAATTGTGTGTGTGTCTGTCAGGGAGCAACACCCTGTAAATACTGTACTTTTATTTTTGATGTACAGTATTTCCTTTTAATAATGTGATTAATAGCTTAGCTGCTTATTCCTGCAACAGCTTACAGCAGTGATAATGTTTAACTAAAGGGTGCAAAAGTGTATCTATAAACCATTATGTACGCTCAAGCACAACTTCAAAAAGACTCAAATGATTGCAACTTGCTAAAACATTTTATGTACTGTAAAACACTTATCATAATTAGAATTTCAAAATTTACATTCACCTTATACAAGTGTAACAGTGACACTCTTTCAACACCAACACACTAAATGCACAGCATCGAAAATATTTTAAAATCATACACAGGGAGAATTTGTTTAAAATTACTAGAATTATAAAAATTACATACTGGTAAGTATGACAGCCTGACAGATACAAAACATAACTTTAAACAATATAGCAAACCAAGTGGTATATCACAATATGTAATCTATGGAACACACAAAAATATATTGCTTGCACTACATCACAGAATGTATATCACATTACCTGCAATTTATTGCAGCATTGCACATTTTAATCTTTATCACAAAGATATAAACAAAAGATAATGAAAGTAATTTTATATTGTCTATTGTGCTGCATTATCTGTAAAAGTATTTTGTGGTACTTGTGTTTATGCTACAAGTAGGAATGGAACAACCAAATCCAAGATTAGCACACTCCTTGAAATCAATGATAATAGAGGAGTGTCTGAGGACGTAAGGTTATATCTGCCCCCAGATTTGAAATAATTATACTTTTCTAAATGGATTAGCTTTTCTCCACCACACATTTTGATTACTGTCTGTCACAACCGATTAGATGGAAACATGAAAAATATTTTTTAATATAAATAATTAAATAACAGTACAAGTCCATGGTTGATCACACAGAAAGGAAACTTCAAGGTGCTGACAAGAAATATGCAATTATGCAAGGATGCAAGAAGGGCCCATGCCACACAGGCATGCCATTTAAGTTATTTTTGTATAATATGAAATTTGTGAGCCCTGCTCAAATCTAAAATGCACATCTGAATCCATAGGTGCAAAAAGAAATTCCTCAGTCCAAAATATTTTCTTCAATTATTTAACAGTTTATCAGCATCCCAAAAAATAAAATACTGGAAATAATCTCAACAGCACATGTGCAGCCCACAAAAAAAAAAAAAGAAGGTAATAAGTTTACAAATTACATATGGCTTTTTCAGATATCTGTGTAACGTGTCTAACATACATCCTAAATGGTTAACATAAAGATATAATTTAAAAAAGCAAACCGCATTAAATAACTAAGTGAGATGTTTTCACTACAATTTGATCGTAAAGATAGCAACCTACATAAATTTTTAAGATGTAGAGGATAAACGATAATATATCAATTGTATTTTTGTAACACATTTTGCCTGTTAAGATGTCATTCTAAGTTACTAATAAGTTCCAATGATTACATGACCACCACAAAAATCATGCTAATTTACTAAGCTGACATAAAAATTTTTTTTTCATAACAAAATAATTTGTCACAAAATATGCAATCACAAAAAGTAATTAGAATGGGTGGTTCAGGAATACCAATCTCTAAATATCAGGTGATGATAAATCTCTGAATTCACCACCTCAAACCCTTGATGGATTCAACAATCTTGAATTTGACCATCCCCTGTTACAATGTACTTGGCAAAAAAGACCTGCTTCTGGCATTATGATTGATACATCAGACTCCTGACACTCGCTAGTATTGACTTTATGTACTAACTTACCTAGTAGGTGATGTTTTTAAACACAGTATGAGAGAACAAAATCTATAACAGGGTGCAGTTACTATCCCAGGAGTATTATTACACATAAGTAAAATGGTGAATGTTGAAACAGAACAAACTTCAAAGAAAGTTGCTTTGCAGCAAGTGGTGGTGAAGCGAACTGTGACCTCTCAGACGTCCTAAAGATAAAACTGATTTAATAGATTTTGAAACACTACAAACTAACAAACTAGAAAATACAATACAGTGATGGATCTAGCCATAAAGGAATGAACATCATAGTTCCATCAGAGACAAAATATTTATTGTAGGTACAAGATTTGATAGTCTGCACAACACTAATGTGCTGTCTAGACTAACTAGTTCAGATTCCTATTAGATAATTCAATTTTCACTATTACTGTTTATTTTTTTCAACCAAATAATTTGGATGTGCTTACACCCACAAATCTTATTAAACAAATTCTAACTTCAGTGTCCAGGCACTCGCATCCATATGGACTAGAAATAGCTGCCAGTTGAATGTTATGCCATTTATCACTGAAGAATTGACACCCAGATTTTGTATCAGAGAAACATTTATCCTGGTGTTCGAATATCAGCTCCTATGGTCTAAATGTGTGACAAAAAAAAAAAAAAAAAAAAAAAAAAAAAACTAAAGAAATTGAAGATTGTATTACAAGAAATACTGGCAAAATGGCACAAATGCTTCCTTAGAAAATTCATAGCCAATTATGAAAGATAAACTACCTACATTATGTACAAACACAACAATAATTATCCAGTAGGGTGAGAGAACAGTCTCGCAAGTAATTGCTTTATACATTGTAATCGAAAAGTCGTGCACATCAAATCCAAAGTATGTGATTAATAAAGCTGTATATGACTCAGACACATACAGGAACAATACATTGCATAACATAACAATGAAAAAATGGAAGAAACACATCCTTACAACATGTGCTCGAAGTGGCTGCCCCTTTCAGTTATGCATACACCAGCATGTTTCACCATATTTGTGGCCACTTTCTGGAGTACACGTACACTGATGATGTTAATCTCTGTCATAAAGTTTCTCTAAGTCCTCTATTGTATGCGGATGGTTTTGTAGACGTTGGCTTACAGGTACCCCCAAAGAATAAAATATGGAGGCGACAAATCTGGTGAACGCGGGAGTCATAACCCTGCCAAAATGAAATGGTCACCGAAGAATTTGCGCAAGAACTGCATGGTTGCATTCAAAGTGTGGCATGTGGCACAGTCATGCTGGAACCAACAATCACGTTCATAAATGTCAAGGAGTACAATAAACTGCGTAACAATGTCTTGGTACACTTCACTATTGCTTCGATAAAAAGGGGGCCCTCTATTCAATGACGTGACACAGCACACCACACTCCAATTTTTTGACAATGCAAGAGTTTTTCGTGTAACACATGTGGGTTAGCAAATGACCAAATCCTACTGTTTTGATTGTTCACATAGCCACTTAGGTGAAACCAGGCTTCGTCAGTGAAGAATACCTTATCCAGCAGCACAATTCCATGGTAGTCAAAAAATGACCGAAACCAGTAAACTAAGCATTTGTATTTATCCCGGCCTTTGAGTTCCTGAACACAGCGAACATGATATGCACGAAGGTGTAACTTCTTCATTGCTTGTTAAGCACTTCTGTACAAAATGCCTCGTTGAGCGGCACAATCTCCGCAGACTTTTTGAAGGTGACCACAACATAGTTCTCTCTACAACAGCCAGTTAAGCCTCCATCAAAATCGCCGGTCTCCCTGATCTCTTCTTGTCTGCAACTGATCCATTTTCTCGGAAACGATTTATTAATCACATTATCTTCGCATTGTTAGGAACTGCCGTATCCAGATACCGCAGACAAAACGCGTCTGCAACACGTGCATACAAAAGAGTGGTAAAATTATGTTCAACAATGAACACTCGCTGATCTTTAGAAAACACCATGTCTGCCAGGCAACTACCAAAGCTACACTGTGAACATCGTTTGACCTATGTTTGTTTGATACCTCACCTGCTCATTGTTTACATGCTTACAGTACCACCTAGCGGTGGATGCTACAACTAACACAACTTATGTTACCACATATTACACCCTGTACTTTCATGTGTGCGACTTTTCGATCACTCTGTACTTCCCTGATGATACTCAGAAACACTTGTTCTGATTATAATTAGAAATATCAAAAACTTGGAAACTGGCAAATCTTCATATTATCAAACACAAAAAGTGGCACCCTGCCAAAGACACTGAAATCAAGGGTACAATGAGCTGTGAATGTTTTCAAATTATCCATGCTAGAAGAACCTTGTCTGCCAGCACTACTCGCAAAGATGCCATATGCCACATCCCCCAGAGGCAGCATGCCCACCATAGTTGCTACTCTGAAAATGTCTGCATTACACTCTGCTACACATACAGAACACAGGAAATGATACCAATGGCAACACTGCCTACCCTCCATTCACTCACAACAGAGAAATTATGTAACTCAAGAAAATGAACTGCAAGCATCCAAAAGGCACATCAACTGGTGCCACAGAGTATCACAAAATGATCACAGCCATGATGGGTGTTGTAGCAAGTGACAGGGTAAAAATCTAAGCAAGCACCTGGGCAACAAGTGTGCTAACATAAAAGTTGTAAAAAAAAAGTCACTGGACTTAACTAGCTAGGTCTTCAAACACCACATCAGTACACAACAGACATGTCAGAACACAACTCATCATCACTGACCAACAGTAAAATTATGCAATCTTAGTCACCAGCAGAAATCAGCACATATTTTCAACTACATATTCTGGCCAAAGGTGCCACATCTGAGAAATTCACATTGTGCAAATTACACCAATGTTTCTGCAACTGCCATTCAATTTTTAAAAAAGGCAAGGAAGTTTAAGTTATTTTCTCAAATAATTCCATATTGCCATTGGTTGGCGTACGTAAAGAAAAGCATCACTACTACGAATTAAGATTATGATATTTCCATTAAATCCAGTGCCAGTTCAAAAATTATTACATTAGTATCACTTGCCCTTTCAGTGCTGGGCATCAAACTGAACATGTACCTTAACCCTAATAAAATGCTTGAGGGTTGTATGACATATGGTGGTACTTGTATTGTTTTAGTATTTTAAAAAAACCATATACATTAAGAAAGTATATACTATTTAAAAAAATAAAAAATAATAACAATAATGACTTCCATGACAAAAATTACTGGAAACTAATATACCTGGATAAGACAAAATACTTAAGTAGTTAAGCCTTCAAAACCAAGTAAATGCAATGCAATTTAGGTTAATTGTTGTTCTTTAATTTGTTAGTTACCTAATGTACAATGTTATAATGTACATTTCAGACAGTATAGTTTCTACTTTTGTAGAAATATGTGTGAAAATTTTGTGCACATGGGACACTGCCAATTAATAACTAAAATGAAATTTTAATAATGTTGTTTGTTTAACAATAAAGTCACAATATGCGGTTTTTGGTCTGTGTAATTAAATAAGACAACCAGTAAGGGGAAAATTGTATGCCCCTCTAGTTCAAGGTCAAGCAAAAACATAACGTAATGACGACATTACAAAGTAAGCTTGGTAATAAAAGCAATCTTCAACCTAACAACCACTATTACCCCCTTTATGAATTGCTTGATATCCACTGAAATAAATCATGGTACAGGAGGGGGACAAGAAAAGAGCAGAGCAAATGTCAGTTCATTTAAAGAAAAAAATATATATATATATAATACAAGCCAGGATTTATTACCAAATAATCTTACTGGTGTTTATACTTGATGTAGAGACTATGGGATATCTTTCAAATGACACATTTTACATTTTCTAGGAACTGGGTTTAAAAAAATATATTAAATTGGACTATACCCTCTCATATGCAGTATCTGGTAACTACAGGCACAGGCCAGCAAACAAAATTAAAATAATAAATAAATGAATTTGACAGCACTGATACTAAAATTCCAAAAGAGAACAATCTACACACACTCTCTGTTTACATGACATAACCAGAATAACCAGACTAGCCTGGAATCAATGAACCTATTTCTCTCATTAGATGCATTCAAAAAGGCCACATGTTGTACATGCATCAACAATCAAAATCTACAGTTTATAAAAATATTGATAATATGACAATATCTATATCGCAAATAAGTTATTTCTTCGTACAGGTGGATGGACTGATGAGGGCAGTTGCCGGCCATTCTTCACTGCTTCATCTGCCCATCTCTTCAAGCAAGGAAGTGAGGCGCTGCCGTGCTTTCTTGTTATTCTGACAGGCACAGTTCACCAATGCCATCAACTGTTTCATGGAATACTCCTGTAAACACAAACTCTAATGTTTCAGCAACAAACCTACCAATACTCTCTCCTCTGTGGAGTTCCCATAAGCGAATAAACCATTTATGCACAAAGAATACATATTATCTGATTTACTTTTTAAGCAAATGCATGCAAGCAAAAGTGATTATGTTTCTTGACATCAAACACAATATATGAATATATGAATCTTTATTAAAAAGGAGAAAGAAGTTATATTTTTTTCAGTGTGCTTAAAGGGGGAAAAATTATCATTTAGATCAATTCTCTTAAATAAAAGAAAACACTGTTCCATAGTTATTTTGCAGCAATAATTGGCAGGGCTAAATCATGATTTTATTTAATGTACAAATAATAAAAACTAACTCCGTTGCAGAAATGAGATACTTCACACTGAAAATAACTGTCAGTAGATACTTCTAGATACGTATCTATGTAATCACACAAAGAAATGTTTATGGTTAGTCTTTTAATTGTTGACTACATTAACAGTTTTACCAATTTCTGGTCCACACCTCTTGCTGAATTTTTGTAAAATTACATTTTATGAGCACACCTTAGAATAAATCATAAAAATGCTTATATAACAATATATATTATTTGTGTGTTTCAAAACCAACAAAATTGTGAATTTGACATGGAATATTATTTATTTTTATATTTCAAAGAAATAAAACATGTGCTGTAAGCTGTTTGCTACAAATATAAAATGCATTATGAATTTTTTGCCTTAATGCATACAACTATGATTTCTTTGGCAGGAATATATTACAATGTCTGTAAAATGGTACAAATTTTCTTTTTTACACATTTAACAAAATTCTTAATTTTCACATTTTGAAAAATTCTTTAAATGGATTTTTAAAAAATGTTGGTGCAGTGCCATGTAAGAGAGAACTTTCATAAAAACTGACTTCTGGGAAAGTACAGAGTTTACACAAACTGCAGATAAATATGAAAGAGTCCGTGAAAAAAAAAAAATTATGGTTAAACTATTGTTGCGGCCCCATGGTTCAACTTACAGCTGCCTGTTACCTGCCAGGAGGCAGGGGTGTTTGTCTGGATTTCTCTAACCCTGTTGGCCACAAACGTCTACCAATGATGGGATGACAAGTGAATTCACTCTAGTGTTACTGTCAAATTAGTCCAGGCAAACACATGATCTACCATAGGTGTCAACCCAAAGACAACTTGAGCCTTCGCAGCAAAACCAGTTTACTAGGTGCTACCTTAGACCGTCCTATGACCAAGTGTACAAACACTGAACTATCCTGATGCACAATCTGCAAATATACTACTGCAGCATAACCCACCTTGGAATAAAAGCCATGAAGTTCCATTAGACAATCAGTCGTGCTCACAAAAGTTCCTCTGGACACACTACTTCCTTCCAGTAGTGAAAGTTATTTTTTGAGTTATAATCATTTTGTGTGAACATTGATAGGGGGTTTTTATAAAGGGCCGGATTTTCCATTAGGCTGACTAGGTCCAGGACTAGAGCGGCACTTTTTAAGAAGCGGCATAACAGGGGGAAAAAAAGTGTATTTTTTGTATAGCTGTGCACTAGAATTAAAAGGTATACCAATTCTAGAATAAACTTAATAAATGCTACTGGTAAGTGTCTGGGGAAGAAAGTGAGTGAGTGTAGAGATTTTTGCAGCTCAACATCAAGGTATTGAGAGCCGAAGAGGTTGAAGCTAGGTGAGTATTGAGCAGCGCTGGAATGAAAGGGTGGGGGAAATGCGAGTGAGTGAATACGTGAGTGGGGTTACAGGATGCACAACAACAAGGTCATTACATTAGCGCCCACAAGAAGTAAAAAATTAAAACACAGTAAAGACCTCCACCGGAAGCAAAAACCAAAATCAGGGAAAAAAAGGAATAGAAACCTCCATGGGAGGCAAAACAAAAGGCATTTAAAAAAGGTAAAACCCTCAAAGGGGGCAAAAGGACAATCACAAAAACAACAAACAAAACAGGATAAACCACTCTAGAAGAGCAATAACACAAGAACAAAAATAAGTCACAACACATTAAAAAGACCCATCACACGTAAAAAAAGGAATATGCCGCTCGCAGACATACCCCAAACACCGTACCCAAATTCACCGTAGGTCATCAGGAAGATTAAAAGTGCGACGAGCCTGGACATACCTGTGACACTTCAACAAAACGTGCTGCACAGTCAAGAGAGTGCTGCAGGCATCACATAGTGGAAAAGTGGAATCCACAGCTGTCTGCCCAGTCGCTAAGGTGATGAATGGCAAGCTGGACCTGATGTTCTGCCATGCACAGAGATGCAGCATGGCAGAAGATATTAAAGTCGTCAACATACAGCGCACATTCCACAGGTGGTGAACGACAGATACAATACGATTGATGGCGATAGCAAACAGGGTAACACTCAATATGCTACCCTGTGGAACACCGTTCTCTTGAATGAAATCCAGAGAATAGGAAGAACCATTGTGAACCCTGAAGGTATGGAAGTACATAAATTGCTGTATGAAACCAGGGAGATATCCACAAAATCCCCACGTGGACAGCTGTCTCAAAATACCATGTTGCCATGTTGTGTCATATGCCTTCTCCAGGTAAAATAAAACAGCAAGGAGGTGCTACCCTCCATGGTCTTACAGACTCAGCTGGCGAGAGAAATAGGATGATAGCTGGAAACTTCCCCTTTGACTTTCCCTGGTTTCAAAATGGGTACAAGGGTCGACTTGCACCAACTCAAGGGGAAAACACCAGAAGTTCAAATATTATTAAAAATTTGCAGCAAAAACAATTTCCCATCAAGTGGGAGGTGTAGCAACATAGCATAATGGATATTGTTGGGGCCAACAGATGTATGTTTCAAGTGTGATAAAGACTGCTCCACTCAAGAAGGGTAAAAGGCTGGTTGTAGTCTTCCTTACCCAAACCACCAAAGTGGACACCCACCATCTCGTATGTCTCCTTGACGACTTGAAATGAGGGAGTGTAATGTGCACTGCTCAAAACATCAGCAAAATATTGGCCCAATAAATCTGCTATGTTTTCCCCCTCGGTAACAATATTGTTGTTTACCCGAAGGAAGGAAACCTGTGCGGCGAGAGACTGTCCGCACAACTTTCTAACACTGTCCCAGATAAACTTACTGGTAGCATGTACCGTGAGCGATGAAATGAAGTCCCTCTACGATTTCCACTGGCTGTCCATGATGACGTGTCGAGCACGAGCATGACAGATGCGGAAGAACTCTAGGTTAGCTTGAGTGGGGCGAGCACTAAAGCGTCTGAGCACACGTCGTCGAGCATGGACAGCATCCCTGCAGTTGTCACTACACCAAGGAACACAACTACAAGGTGAAGATTGGAAAATAGAAGCCTACCCAGCTGATAAAACAATACAGGTGAAGAGTTCCACCGCCACATTCACATCAAGAGCAACCTCAGCAGTGATGTGGAGGGAATGCTGGAAATGTGCCCAGTCTGCTTTCTTAAGCACCCAGCAAGGTGGTATGGGTTGGGCTGCCAATGAAAAGTGATGTAACACAATTGGATAGTGGTCACTTCCACAGAGATCTGGGTATATAGACCAATCAAAGTGGGTGACCAAAGCTGGGCTAAAAAAAGAAAGATCACTGCAGGATGAAGAGCCAGTATAGGTGATGAAGTGTGTAAGAGTACTAGTGTTCAACAGGGCAATATGACAACTGGTGAGCCACGACTCCACCACACAACCCCAACTGTCCCTGTGGTCTGAACCCCATATCTGATTGTGAGCATTGAAGTTGCCTACAATCAGAAATCATGATAAACAGAATCCGACACGCCAAGACAGACACCGCCAACATGCTATCCTGGCGGTAGAACGTGTGACCCCGAAGGGAGGCCATATCTGTGGGACGAAAGTGTGTTTCCTGAAGGCAAATAACTGTAGGGGTGAGGGACACTAGGAGCTGTTTCAGTTCTTCATGATTATTGAAATATCCGTGGCAGTTCCACTGTATGAATGATGTAAGTAATGGAAAAAAAAAGTGTGCAGAAACAACTACTTCAATTTCCCTCTATGTCTGTTTATCACTGATTTAAAGCCCTCTGAGCCTTCACCAGTGTTGTGAGAATTGACATCAACTGCCATCACCGACTCTGGCTCAGAGGAGACAGGACGGCGAGTTGATGCAATCCCGTGAATCATGGTCACTCACAGGAAGGGATATGAGAGATGGAGTCTTTGGCTTGTCTTTCTTTTTGCTGCAGCCTCCGGACAAGATTTGCTAACAACAGAAGGTTTGGACAGTTTCATTTCAATTTGCCTACACTGCATACCAACAGACATAGTCCGGGTCATCTGGACTCTTTGTGGCATTGGTGTACTTGCAGACAATTCAAATTCAGTCTGGGTAGCCACATTGACTATCAATGTACACATATCCTTAACTGCTGGTCGAACATTAGCAACAACACTGTAAGGCACAGAAGGTTTCGGGCTCTGGAGCGTACGGAAACATTTCCGTGCCTCAACAAAGGAAACTTTGTTAGTGGCCCAGATCCGTTGAGCAGCCTGCTCCTCCTGGTACACAGAGCACTCCTTTGACCAGACCGGATGTCTTTTGCTGAAGTTCACACATTTCAGTGGCTTGATTCACTGAGGACCTGGGTGCAGTGGGTCAGCACACTTTGGACAAGCTGGTGTATTCCGACATTTTGCAGAGGAATGACCAAACTGTTGATAGTTGTAGCAACGGAATAAACTGCTTAACAAGCACATTCAAGTACTCTACTTTGATAAAGGAGGGAAGATCACGCACACCAAAAGTCACAATGAGAATAGCTGTAGGTGACTTGACACCATCAGTAGTCTTCAGCACACAACGAACATCGGTGACGTACTGAGTTTGCAGCTCAGATTGAGTCTCTTGTTCCGGGAGATCAATCAAGTCCGGACATAAAATGACGACCTTGCTGGAGTTGAGGGACACATGGGACTTGACCTCAACAGGGAACTTTGCAGTTTTCCCATTGAAAGTCTTCATTGCCAAGAGCCCCCCGCATCTGGGTGGCATTTGACGTCTCCACCAGGAGCTTGCACCTTTCGCTGATTTTCTTGCAGTCAGCAACAGGACCACGAGCTACACCATTAATAACATTTTGTAGTTCAAAAGGCGACACCTTTTCGAATGTGTGCCTTTCGATACCTCGGATAACCAAAAAACATGGCATATGTAACTTCACCAGAGTAGACTCATTTGAAACCAAACCACAATCCAAATCACTACCTGTGTCATCGTGGTACAGTTTCAAGTGGCTGTTGAAGATGTCACCCTTTTCGGGAGTAATTTTAGAAGCCATGGCGAAGGCCCCCCGTACTAGAACTCGTCGGCCTCAGCCTGCCGTTTGGGGGGGAAAAGAAAAAAACCCGCAGTTTAAAGACCTCACGAGCTACGCTGTTAGGAGGGGGATCAACCTCTCAGAGACTTAAGTAGTACTTAGGAACAGCTATCCTTCGCCGCTATACACTGCAAATTACAGCTCCAATAGCACACCAAAGTGTACACCAGGGAAAACCAGGGGCAAATAGTACATCCTGAGCGAGGCCAGTTTTATTCCCCTACTTGGGAAAACATCCCAGGCTCCCCACTATAGAGGACAATCCTTGGGTGCCACTTCAGGGGACTTGTGGTTGATTACACAGGCCTCCTCGATACAACAGTAACACGTCTTCCTGGCAGGTTTGGGTACATGGACTAGTCGGCCATGACACCCCTCCAGCCAAGGAGGCACCAATTGATGCTACGTGGGTGTACATGTACGTGGATACGGGCTCCGCACCTAGAATTGCCTGCTGGACCAGTAAGAAGGGTTCGCTATACCATCAATAACAAAGGCACCACATATGGTCACAAAATTTGGAGGCAGCACTCATTGGTGAGGACAGACCCTGATTAGGAAGAAGTACATTGACCTGGCCTGAAACGATGCTATAGAGAAGGAAGAAGCGACGGGACCTGGTGAGATGGAAAGAAAAGGGATGACAAAAGAGAAGATGAAGAAAGAACCATGGACCGTGTGCTGAACAGTCGCCTCTTATGACAAGCACAGGGTGGCTGTGGTGGTATTCTAAAAACCTGCTACAATGGAGGGGGGGGTAGGATCCCCGAAATAACCTGCTGACCAATGGCATTGTCTGGCACGATTTCCCCGTGCCAGAATCCAGATGTGGCCCCACCAGGAATTGAACCCAGTTCACTTAGATCAGAAGCGAGTAGTTTAATCACTACACCACAGTGGCCCCAATTGTTTTACAATATTAATAGAAGTCCTTTTTGCTTCTGTACTTGCCAGTGCCAGCTTCCAGGTTATATTTATCAGGGAACAGAAACAGGAAACTATAGATAGAGAATGAGACTTTTTAGTAGATCTTCGTTGAGTTTTGGGTTTTCTAGTTAGCTCCGCTAGCAGCTGACGAATGATAGTACTGTATTTTGTTTTTAGTTCTAACAAATGTTTCATTTATTGCACCATAAATAAAGGTGCAGAGTTAGTGACTGATTATTTAAATGTTTTACTGATGCTAAAAACTGATTGCAGTGTGTGAAATAGCTGTGGTCGGCCATATAAAGCAGTATATTAGAACAAATAATTTAGTACTTAATAATTGTATTACAAATGAGAGCCATAAAAATACAATCATAAAAAGAACGTACATGAATTTTATTTGAGCTCAAACAAAAATCTGTTTACTGTCGTAAAAACATATAATTACGTAATTAACTTAAAACAGGGCATTTCCCTTAAAGAATAATGCTGATGGTTATGAAATCTAGAGATAATTAAAATATATACGTATTGGTGAAAAATATCTCAAAAAACTTAACGTGGCTTGGCTGCTAGCTAGGCGCAAGATATGTAAGATTTGAGAGAAACCCTGATGCATGGCGATACATTTAGTAAAGATGTTAAAGTTTTCCCAGGGCGACAGTTCATCTAAAGCATGGAAGAACACATGGAGATGGTATCTCAGGGCAGTAGGAGGTCGAAAGCCATGTGGTGATCCCTCTAGCAGCATACGTTAGCAAATAAGTTAAGATAAGAGTTTACTTAGCACACTGTTACAGTTCACAAGCTGAGCAGTAGGTGGTTCTGAAGAGGGCTACATCCCGAGGTTACATTAAATAATAAAAAAGAAAATAATACAAGGTCCGTTTGAACTACGTATATTGATTGAGTGATCACATATACAAAACAATACACTGGATCCCTCGAATTAAGTGGGCATGGCATACTAGGACTACCATAGGCTGACACGGATCAAAGTACTAAGCAGCACGTGGAAAACTTACAGATGTTATACTTTCCGGATCCGCGAGTCTGACGGAGAGGAGGGTGAATACGCAGGAGGAGCAGAAGCAATTAATTAAACGGTTCCGGTTATTAAAAGACTTACTATTTCAGCTAACATGACCGATGCAAAACTATGAAGCTCCTGCGGCATGCATAATGCACGTCCACCCTCTTCGGCTTGCTGATCTAGACTAAAGATGGTGACACGGAGATGCCGTTACCTAACAGAGATCTCCCACCAGCACCGAGAGGGAAAGACTAAAATACATACTTGAGCAAGCATATAGATAAAAGACAATTAAACTAGCAATACAATTTGGAGAATTTAGGAAACAATTCTAACATGTTATATGTATTCTATAAAGTCCATAGTCTCTGTTGCTATGTGTGTTGGGAAAAATGAACTTACTTGGAAAAGCTGGAACAGGCTTGCAGAGCAAATAGGAAATCATAATAAAAACATACAAACACTTTACACATACATGACCCTTCAAATAAACAGTATTAAATTAAATCAGTAATTTAATATGTGACTTTGAGAATTTAAGTTCAGGCGCGTGGCATGGCGGACGCCGGAACTGCCATGATCATTGACTTTA
Organism: Dryococelus australis; assembly: GCA_029891345.1. Taxonomy (NCBI): domain Eukaryota; kingdom Metazoa; phylum Arthropoda; class Insecta; order Phasmatodea; family Phasmatidae; genus Dryococelus; species Dryococelus australis. The sequence goes on from CM057009.1 coordinate 150,496,612, forward strand.
TATTTAAACAGAAACTGCAAAATAGAATTATACCGTTTTAAAACTAAACAAGTATAACACAAACACTGTAAAATTATATTATTAATTCAGAGTGTTTCAAGTTAATGGTTCATGGCCATACATTAACCACGTGGTATGGCACTCTTTTTTATCAATAACACTTTACTCATGGGGAACAAACAGGAAATAACACTGTCCCCTGTTTATATTAGACTCTGCTTTTTGGGGGACCCAACACTTCACCACAATAAACACATATGTAAGAGTTTATTCTTGGTGAGGTGAGTCATTCGGGTCACGGGGTGGTTCACTGACCCGTTCGTGTATTAACGACTCGGAAGATATGTACATTAATGCACAGTTGTGCGTGACTGGTGTACGAGCAGAGCAGCATTGGTCTGCCTCGTGAGCAGGACTGGGAGGGCGACGTCAATCTGTCACCGGAATTTACACAGTGTTCAAATAGCTATTGATGATAATGACAGATAAAAGTAGTCTGCAAAGAATGAAGGGGTGGGAGATTGATTTTTTTTTTGTTTGAGCATGTCCACAACATTTCCTTAGGGTTTGCCTATATTACTTTTAAAACTATGTGGTGTAATGGTGACATGAAGTTTGTTTGAATTTTGTTTTTACAAAAAATTCAGACGCTGCAGTGGTGTATTTTTTAGATCACTCACGTTCCACTAAGGTGGTGTTAATACTGGATCTTAGTACGTGGGAAAAGTGGCGAAAGTTGCCTTTGGCTGGTGGGTTATCAGGGTATACCTGTCTCTCCCACTGTTGCATTCCTTCTCTCATCCACATGCAAATCACTTTTACCCTCACTAGTGTGGAAAACTCATTAACGTATCAAAGCTTTTATTTAATTTAAATATATCTTTGTCACATTAAAAGTCTCAGAGGAAATGTAAGAATATTTAAAAGGGCATATTCAATACTGTTAGAACCAAACTGCATTTAATAAACATAGATTTAAGGGAATTCGTTATTAACAACAGCTGCTTTCTGTATGACTTTGTTGCAAATTTAAGAAAAAATATACATATTTGACCATTACGAACATCTTAAAATTCCGCAAGCAGCTTATAAATATACAAATTTGATGATGATGAGGGGAGAATTAAAAAAGTGCACTTTGAGGTCTGACAAGACTGAGAAAGGAGAACTAATTCCTGAGAGAAGATCAAATAATTTTCGTATTGATATACATCATGAAATTATTGATACACCTAGAGAAAAGCTGCAAATTCAGTGTGCATACTATAGCTTCTTATTACAAGAATGACTTTGAGCTATCCAAAGCACGAGTTAATGCACCTTAGAGATCATCTGCAGATGAAGATAATGGCAAAATGACAAAATTATGCAAATTTCTACACCAAGAAGGTTTATATTGAAGTGTATCCAAATGTAAGCACACCACTAAGAATAATACTTTAAATGCTTCAGTGACCAACTGTTCAGCGGAATGCTTCTTTTCCACTTTATATCATGTAAGAAACTATATTCATTTGTAAAATAAAAATTGATTACCAAGAACACATTGCGCAAGTACAACAAAGGTTGACACACAGTATCGTCACAGTCCGACATGTGTCCCATTTATGTTTAATTCTGTTTTTTTTTTCCCCACGGATGTGCCACTAAGGAATATACATGTCCCTCCGTCATTCATAGCTGCAAGTGAGCCACAGAGCCAAGTTCAGTGAACAACATGCAGTATGCCTCTATGGCGCATTCGACAAGCCTTTGCCCAGCTGAATGAGTTAGGCAGGTTGGACGTTTCGGTGCATTGCTCACCACTTGGACCATTCTATTTAGACTGTGAGTCAGTGCTAGATGCAATATGATCAGAAAGGTACACACATCTATCAATAAGGCTCGAGATCATGCTTCATTGTAGAGTGGTACACTACCACAATGAGAGGTGTCCTGATGTGGTGTGCCACTTCCAACAATTCCTGCATCCCACTGGTGGTGATTGACAGAACACTGATGGTGTGGCGATACGTGCAGGAAATTCTGCAACCATGTGCGTTCCCCTTCCTGGTGCAGCTTGACAATTACATTTTCCAGCAGAATAATGCCCGGCTTCACAAAGCATTGGAATCTCTGTCCTGCCATCATGATGTCAACATGTTTCTTTGGCCAGCAAGATCACCAGACCTCTTGCCCATAGAGAATGTTTGAGACCAGATTTACTGGCAACTTTAATCAGCTGCAAATACAGCAGATTTGGAGGGTCAGTTGCGCCAGCTGTGGCATGATCTTCCTAACGAGAACATCCGACGTCTGTATGCCTCCATGCCCGGCGGTATTACATCCTGTCTTCATGCTATGGGTGGTCCAACACCATATTAAGTGCATTCTGCAAGTGTTGGTACCCTGCAATACATGCTTGGTGTGGTACAGTATTGTGATGTTTTCTGTATACATACATCATGTCCTGTGCCTGTACCCACTTATGTGCACTTGCATTGGTACCTTCAGGGTGATCATTTTTTTTTTTTACAAATGAGAGTACTTATGGTAAAATACAGTTTGTTGGCATGGCCCTACTGAACATCAAATTGAGTTTGCTGTTGGGTGTGGACTTCGAGGACATTATCACTTCCTTTACACAAAGGACGGCTAAAAAGAATTTGTCTTTAAATGAAAAATTAATTATTAATATATTTTGCTGCTGCTAAAGGTTCTACTTTTATAAATAGTTAACTAAATATTAAATACTTTCCTTGCTATTAAATGATACTGGCTATGCATTTTAATTGCAGTAACATTTTATCTAGTAATTTAAAATATTTTGATGTGCTTTCTCTTGTGTCCATAGATGTTTCTTATTGTTTGAACACAGTGATGATTAGTGGACTGAAGATGAAAAATCCAATTGTATTGATGTTTTGATTGTTCTCATTTTTGCATTTCTGTGGCATTCTTAATTTACCTTAGCAGGAGATTTGAACTATTTTTGCATTAGCTTTAAACAAGAAAGCAAAACAACCGTAGGTAAATGTTTTAAAATAAATCCTGTGTGCTTTTATTTCTTGTGGCCGTTTCTTACAGCGTACATAGCATAAAATTAAAATCACATGCTAGGAAAGAATATGAAGCCTAGACTATTACCTACATTGATATAAATGGAAAATGGCACTGGTATTTTATATATATATTTTACACACATAAAATTACCAGTGCCATTTTCCATTTACATCAATGTAGGTAATAGTATAGGCTTCATATATATATATATATATATATATATATATATATATATATATATATATATATATATATATATATATATATATATATATATATATATATATATATATATATATATATATATATATATATATATATATATATATATATATATATATATATATAGGATGTTTCAAAATTCCCATTACACAATGTAAGGGCTTGTAGTGGGGATCAAGACAGTTACATTTTGCATAGGAACTTAGGTGCAAAAACGTACCATTTCCCTACGACAAACAAAACACCACCATATCACATATTGACCTCTCCCACGTCTGCAACATACTGTACTTTGTTTTTCTTCTGGGTCCACTTATAAGAAGGGCTCGATGTGATGACCAGCGACATCTACACAAACACTGTATCTACATACCATGTTCTGGTACACATAATCATGAACACCTGGAAGTCCAAGATCCACTGCAGCCATAATCCATGCCAGCAGGTCTTCCTCTAATTCCATAGGGGTCTCGTAAATCAAGCCCTTCATGTGGCCCAATAGGAAGTAGTCTAGCGGAGTTAATTCGGGTGAACGTGCAAGCCAAGTGACGGGGTGGATAGGTCGAGGTGGGAAATAGAAAGTGTGATACTGCATGTGACATCAATGACTTTGTCAAAAGGAAGACTAAAAATAAAAAGTTAAGTTAACCATAGTAAATTATAGAGTTTTATAACAAGTTAATTCAACAACTTAGATTTTACCTTGTTTTTAACTAATACTCCTTTACACTTTTTCTTCAGTAATTTATTTATAACATATTAATGTGATAATTTAAATTATGATGATGCATCTGGTCTCATTGCTGTGGATTATAAAGTAATAAATGAAAAAAAAATTAAAAAAGATAAGAGATTGGGAAGGAACTTTTTTATGGGCCTACAGGCGAAAACTAGAGAAATCCATCCTTCTTTGTATCCCACTCCACACCATGTAGCCATAATTACTGGGTAAAATTCTTCACCAGGAACAGTACAGGGCACAACTCATCCAATAGGTCACATGTTCTTGCAAGGTCAGAGAGAATTTCACTCAATATGAAAACTGATCAACACTAGGGTTCCACTGCAATCCTAACACCTTCACTGTGGTATGTTTGTCTGAGTTAAACATGTCAGAGACAGACTGTCTGAGCTGATGGAAATCCTTCTAGAAATTCTCGACAGTTGCTAGGGGCCACAGTGGTGTAGTGGTTAGATTACTTGCCTCTCACCTAGGCGAACTGGGTTCAAGTCCCGGTACGGTTGCTCCTGGATTTTGCATGTGTGAATCATGCCAGACAATGCAGCTGCTCAGGACATTTTCTCAGGGATATTCCGTTACCCCTGCCCTTGCATTCTGGTGCTACTTCATACTCACCTCACTTCACCCTCATAGGCTCTCAAAACCTTGATGTTAAGAGCCGCCCAGTTCTCTCCATTCCACTCGACAGTTGCTAGCAAATTTCCAAAAGTAAAAGCTCCCAGTTTTCAACAATTCAACCAATTTCACTTGAAAAACAGATACTTCTGTCATTGGATTTGAATCAGTAACAACATTGTCCACATATGTCAGATATTAGGGCTACTGCTACTATGGGGGTATTTGTACCCTCCATCCTTTGCAAATGGTTGAAGCATACAAAGAGCAATGAATGGAGCAGATGTTACCCAATAAGTTACAGTCTTAAAATTATTTGCTTGAACTGACTCAGATTCATTTGAACACTAAAGGACTCTTTGAAAATATTTATGTTCATCGTGAATTAAAACTTGTCTATACATACACTTAGTGTCAGCAGTGAACTGAGTATGATGCAGATGGAATCTGTACAATCAAATCACTTATTTCATGCTGAAATTTTTGGCCTGGCAGCAATATATCATTCAGTGAGGAACATGATAAGGATTTCTTTGATTTTTCAAATATTGCCTGCAGCTTGACAGTTATATTGTTATGGTTCAAGACACATTCCAGAGGGACTGACTGCATCACGTTGTGCTCCGGTGACATTCAGCGTTTGTGACCGACTATATAGTTTACCAATAGCTTCATTTTAATTTACAGGAACAGTTTAATTTCTTTTAGCCATCGGAGATGCCGGCCCTCCTTCCTCAGGACATAGCCTGAGGAAACGTAACTTTTACATTTAAGTATCATATCGGCTTCGCACCTTATTGACAGCATCGTCTAGCCAGCAGACCAAGTCAGGCAAAGCATATAAAGTTTTCACCTACAGTGACGTGTAATGATTTCAGCAAGTAAAGTTATGTTTGGTAAAAACCATGTGTGTTTATCCTTCGCCAAGCCTTCGGGAATGTCAGGGAACGGGACCCTTAGAAGCCCACCAAAATTACTTTACCTTTGATCAGTGTTGTTGTGAACGTAATTATCTCAGTCATGTAATAAATCAGTAATTCAGCATCAGGCATGTGGGCCAGCCTTCAATGGGCCCACCTTTCATAAACCACAGCAGATAATAAATGTGACGGGTCAAATATTGACGAAGGAAAGTTACGTCTGAGTGAACGGCCCGCTGTTCCTGAGAACACCAAGAGTCTCCACTTCTACAAAAACATTGACACTGCGACTGCAGGTGTCTGGTGCCTAGTTGGATAACAACTTATTCAACAACATTCCCCAACCTTAACCTAAACGCCCCTCAAAACACCATTCACCCTTAACCAAGCCATCACACTGCTAATTTTCCTCAATCTTAAGATGACAAATTAAATACTGAAAATTTACTTTGGTGTAATGACTATTACAAATTATGTTGTGTGCAGCATATTTTTCCAGGGGCACATTAATGTCTACATATAGTACATAGTGTTTAGTACACAAATTATTCATTTCTTATAAGTAATTTTGCACTTTTTATATTTTGCAAAGTTGCTATACAATCCTATGTAACATTCTAATATAAAATTTTTAATTAAAAATGGAAACTATAGGCATTAGAGTTAGCATAACTGTCCTCAGATGGCTGGTGACCCATTTGATACCACTTGGAAATACTGTATCCAACATTGTTTCTACATCTGGCCTTGAAAAATGGTTTCGTTGAGTTTAGCAATTATATTGTGCTTAGCAACAAAACAAAAAGTAGTAACTGACACTTGAACATTTCCACCAATAATGTTTCATTACAATGTATATTACATTACCTTATTGTCCAAGTGAACATTAAATACTAAACAATATTTTACTTACTAAAATTAGATTAAAATCACATGAAGACTTGTAATTATATGCTACATGTATCAAGGGGAGTGGAAGGAATTTGTACTGCTATAAGTAAGAACTTTTGAGAATTTTCACACAATAACTATGAAGGAGTGGAAACAATGCATACAACAACAGTTTTCATGTGAAAAACATAAAGAAATAATGTAAATATACAACAACCAGAGTTACTTACACAATGATCTTTTATCCAAGCCTCCAGTTCTGCATCATGCTGGTAGTAAGCCTTCACGTACAATTCCACAAATTCTCTGTTTGGCACTGGTTTTAAGGATGTCAATTTCTCAAATTTTGACAGGAACTGAGTAAAGTCTAGCTGCATGAGTGCTCTACCTCCATTAGAACATTTCTTTGCATTTGAAAATCTAAATAATCAAAAAATTATCCAAGATCAAATGAGTTTTAAAGGTAATTTCTTTAAGAATACACATTATAAAAATTGCAAAAATATTACCAACCCTTCAACAAACATGTTGCAACAGAGGTAAGCGACATTTTCCCAAAGAGTGTTTAGCACTTCTCGGGACAAAGGAATTCGACGACCAATGTCCTCTAGCCGCATGCTGAAAATCTGTAACTCCTGAAACATTTAAAACCACAGCAGATTTGTTATGTACTTGCTCACATTAATTATCTAAACTACTGCTACCTTGTTTTTGTTAAAAATAAATAATTAATTAATACGAAAATATGTGCTGGCAAACGTGGCAAGTCATAACACAGTTAACATTAGGGGTCTGCAAAGCTTTGAAAATTTTGAATTCAAATTGAATACTTTGATATTCGATTTGGTGATTCAAATCGAATTGATCTTTTAATAATTTGAAAATGATATCGGCCTAATATAACCTAGACAAATACCTGCCATCTCATCATTCATAATCGTGTCGCTACCATGCACGGTATTTTACCGTATTTACTCGTGTATAGCGCACCCTTTTTTTTAAACAAAATAAAGGAAAAGACGTCTGGGGTACGACCTTACACACGAAAAAAAAATGGAAGGCGGAGTGGTAGTTGTAAACTGTCCAGAAATGTTTAGAGGGAAGTGTAGAAAACGACCTGTTATCTCTCTCTCTCTCTCTCTCTCGTTCTTACATCAAGACTCCTCTCCCACAATCTCTCATTCTCTGTCTGAATAACCAAAAAGGCAAGGGGGATGAGCAGGGCAGAAGCTACACGTTTTTTTAGAGAAGGGAAGTGTCACATCCCAGCACAGCAAAAAAAAAGACAACTTGTCACTGCATTAAAAAAAAAAAAAAAAAAAAAAAAAAAAAAAAAAAAAAAAACCGGCAAAAAGAAAACAGGAAGCGGTCGACTACCCAAAAGAAAAAAAAGGTCTACCCAAAAGAAAAAAAAGGAAGCCCCGCCGCCCACAGCAGTTGACTGTTTTTCTTTTAACGACCATAATTTACCTGATTGTACAATGTATCTCAGATGTGATCTTTTCAGATTGTTTTAATTCTACATCTTTGAAAGCATTATATTCTATGGCCTAAACAATTTTCGGCTGAATACATTTTATTTGTATATATTTGAAATAAATTAACCATGACTGAAGTAAAGTCGCATAGGAGAAAGCGTAGTTTGGTATGGCAGTATTTTGAAGAAGGTGATGGGTATGCAAAATGTTTGCAATGTTTAATGCATCTTAAAACACCAACAGGTTAGTAAAACCCAAGATAACGTCAAAAACAGAAATATTTTCATTGACAAGTTTATTTTATTAATACCACTTTAATATTCAAACTCTTGCAGAATTTTTTTGTATGAAATAACTACAGACAATAATGCATAAATTGTTTTGATGTTTTAATGTGCTTTATAAATTATGTAGTTTTTCTGCACCAGAAATATTTCAACAGTCCTCAAAAAAGTACTGTGATTCCCATTTTTTTCAGGTGCAACCACATCACTGAAAAATCACCTTTCCTGTCACCACTTAGCCCAGTATCCAGATTTTTAAAAGCAATCAAATATGCTGTTTGTTGCAGTCAAGCCATTTTCACCCTGCACCAGCAACTTGAGCCAGAAGCAACCCAACATTGTCATCTCTTTCAAGAAAGAAGAATCATTGCCACCAGAAGGTAAAGAAGCAAAAACTATTAATACAAAAATAGCCAAAATGTTAGCAATGTGTCACCTACCTTATCGGTTTGTTGAAGAGAAAGGTTTCGTAGATCTAGTACATTACTTGAAACCAAGTTACAAGATACCAGAGAGCACAACATTTTCACGGACTATTATTCCTGAATTGTATCAGTCGGAAAGGCAAAAGTTACAGCAGATGCTCAAACACAATGTGATTGAGATAGCTTCACAGCACAATAACGTTAATGTAGCTATGACAACTGATAACTGGACATCAAGAGCCGGTCACAGTTATATGTCATTTACCTGTCACTACCTGCATGAATTTGAATACAAGACGATTACATTGGGCAATGTTACTGTTAATGAATCTCACACAGGGGAGAATCTTTGACGAGTACTAACTGACTTGAGTAAAAGTTGGTGCTTGCCAACACCTACTGAGCCAAGTCCCATTAAGATGTTCATTGTTACTGACAATGCTAGTAACATGAAAACTGCCCTTAATGGGGCAAATTATTTGCACGTTCTGTTTTGCCCACTCACTGCAACTTGCAGTCTCTGATGCAAAAACTTCAACACCCAACTTAACTCAAGTTAATTTCTAAAGCCCCCAAAATAGTAGGCCATTACAACAGGAGTTCTACAACTACAGCAAGGCTGGGCAAAGTGCAGGAAAAAATGCAGTTACCTAAACTTAAGCTAATCCAAGATGTAGAAACTCGATGGTGCAGCAAGGTTGCAATGCTCAAAACATTACTCATACTCAGAGAACCTATTGTTGCAGACCTTAACTCTTCAAATTCAGACATAGATTCCCTATAATCACATGAATGGAGACAGGCTGATGGCATAGTGCAAGTTTTGAGAACCTTCACTGAAGCAACAAAGGAGTCCAGTGGTAACACTTATCCAACAGCTTCAATGGTAATACCTATAATTCACTGCCTCGAAGCAGCAACAGAGAATTATGTAAAGAAAAATATTAATGAATAAGGCACAGGGGTTCAGTTTGCAAGAAATGTTTCCATTATTTATTAAAAACTGATTATATAAATTGTGTGGCTTCTATTGTTGACCCATTATACAAAGTTGCACTATTTCAAAATGAAACTGAAAGAATGCATGCAATTACTTTACTGAAGAAAGACATTCCTGATGTGACTGTAGACGAAGTACACAATGATGGTATTCAAGACCACCAAGTACAGGAAGCACCAAGTAGATCACTATGGGATGCACTAGAGAAACTTCTCCATAGCATACAAAGAAATGAGCCTGATACAAAAATGAAAGCAACAGACACTTACCTAGCAGCAGCACGCTTAGCAAGAGGCTGCAATCCACATGATTGGTGGAGAAAAAACCAACACCTTTATCCTGCCATTACTAAAGTTGCAGCAAACTACCTTGCTCTGCCTGCAACACAAGTCGCAAGTGAAAGGGTATTTTCAACTGACGGAAATATAGTCACCTGTCATAGAGAGCTACTGTTGCCTCGACATGTAGATGAACTCACTGTCCTGCATGATAACTTAAAGTGAGTCAATCATGTCAAACTAATTGCAATGTTTTAAATTATAAAAATACTGTACAAGATACATCAAGCTGAAATGTTTAATTCTGAGTTTATACAAGTGTATCAAAGAAGACCTTTATATTGCTGTTGATAATTTACAACCTAAATATTTTGTGATTAATACTGTTGTACTTCAAACTCATATTTAATTATTGTTTTATCTTAAAGTTTCTGTTTTTTAATTTTTACATTATTTTGACATACAGAATTAGATTTCGTGATAACTCACAGTGAATATTCTTTTTAAGCACATATTTGAACTCGTTTACACATATTTAAGTGTAGAATACTTAGAATAAGTAGAATAAGTAGAAAACATTATATTTGTTTTCTACAAAAAAATAGTGCTCTTTGTATGTAACAATTACTTATGACTAAAAAATTATTAAAATTCTTTATTGTTCTGTATCTATCTTAACAAAATACATTCATGAAATTATTTTACTGGCTTATAAAAATATGATTTGATTCTAAGAAAATTATATATTCGTGAATAATTTCATATTCAATTTGATATTCAATTCAAATCAGAAAACCTGGATATGCAGACCCCTAGTTAACACTATGTCCATATAATAAAAAGGTATTTAAAGGAAAGAAATATTATTCAGAGGTATTACACAAAGAACACGAAAATTCAACAAGTTGGTGGTTCCAATATATTGTAACACAAAACTTCAACAAGTGTACTTGACGTCTGAGTATTAATTCCCTTTACATAAAAAAATTTTTAACTACAGATTTTCTGATTCACAATTACGTTAACATCTTTTACTAATGAGATAGTAAATAAATTATATTATGGGATCCCTTACAAATATTTGTAAATAATAGAATTAATCTTAATGAAACCTTTTTAATAATTCATTTTCTGAAGAAAAAAAATAATATATATATATATATATTATATATATTTTTTTTGTTAACTTTAAATTCCGTCCATCTCGGCTAATTGCCTTCAGTGTGTGTGCAATAGCTTTCAAAAGATAGTCACATCATTTAGTATAGCATCAGAATATTAAATAAAAAAAATAAAAATTTTGTTTTCGTATCTGTGCTTTAAGAACCTCACTGGTGATGACCCGTACAGTAACATATCGTGAATTGAGGTTATCCTCAATGAGAAGCCGCGCAGATAGCCTCGAGAACGGGATGAACTGGGAAGCCGGAACACGGAACAAACTACCTCAGCTTCCAGAGTACCGCAAAAATTGACAGAACGGAACTATGTTGCAAACTAATCAAGGAACCTTTATTCCTGAGGTTGGAAATACTTGTCTAGGTGTAGAACCCACCAACAGCCGTTTCTACAACCACAACAAAGTATGACACCGTCGAGCGAGACACGAGACGAAACGATGACACAAATACTTACTGGTAATTTGGGCGCCAGCGGTGCTTCCCAATCACCGCACTTCTGAGACTCTGGGTCCTCAGGGATGCTGTGGTTCTGTACATCTGTCTCATCCGTGCATACTTACAAACACGTAGGCAATACTAAACTTTTTAATAAACATCACTGGAAATAAACGCTTAATAAAACATATGTGACTAGGACACTGTCACTACTGAATAAAAGATATAAGTTCACTGTAGGCTTGCTTTTATTGTTGTTATGCATACACATCAACGTGCCAATGAAAGTATGATTAGCTCGGTCATGACTAGCTAATTCCGCTTGGGTGCCCCCTGCCCGTAATTACTCTATCGCACTCCTAGATGGATGATCTCACTGAGGTGCGTGAAAGCACAGCCTTCACAAGGGAAGAGGACCGACAGCCACTAGGATGGACTGACGGTTTTTCCCTGAAGACAGGACACGGTGAATTACAAATGAAACCCTTAAAACATATTAACACATGTAATTACTCTGCATCACTAATGCAAACTCGTCGGGTCTCGCCCTCCAGCACGTGGGTAGTGTGGTGACGGCCTATACACAGAGCTGGCTAGGATAGGAATAATTGCACCATACACTAATTACAAAATTGCATATACCCTTGAATGATACATGAAACAAGATGGGAAACGAGACAAATATTCACAATAAACACACACATGTGTGAAAACAAGTATAGATGGCGCGGATGCCGCTGGATGAAGTTCGTAGCGGACCACGTGGTACAGGTGAAATTGCAATATTTCTGCGTGGAAAAAGCAAATTAAAGTCAGATAAAACATTATTCTGTTGAGAAAATTATTCTCTTTACAATTGCAGTGGTTACAGGCGTGTAACATGCCTGATGGTGGTAAAATCAAACATTAACATAACCACGTGGTCAAGTACAAAAGTATCACTTTACGTCAAAAATATATTGAACCCTGAACAAAATTGACATGGAACCCTGAACAAAATTGACATGGAACCCTGAAGTAAATATCGCACATAGAATGTTACATAATAAGCTCTCAAAATACAATGATGGCGTATACAAAGACCTGGCTTCAATCGGCCATGTGGTTATACATGATGTTCCCGTAAACTATTCAAACACGAAAAATACCCTCCTTTACATACATACAAATAAAGCCCTTAAAATTGCGTGTAGCAATAACGCAGAAGTTACAATGAAATGCCATAAACATACGCGGATGGCGCCTGATTCATGTTGTGCAGGTCACGCGACCTCACTGACATCTTTCTACTCCTTCTCCTCAATGAAGTTAAAAATGCCACGAGGGCGAAATAAATGAGTAAGGAAGCATAATGTTGGGGAAAATGTCTGGCAAAATGTACACAAGCAAAGGTTAACCAGTATACTACATTGACTATGGAAACCTAAATCAGTGAACAAAAGTTGTAGTGTGTACGTGACAGTGTGTTACCTCGCCAGCTCTCCTCGACAGACTGTCCAGAGACAAGCGTTGCACGGACCTACCCTGACCGCCTATGGGGTTCACATAAACAGAAGTGCTATGCATGTAGAGAAAATTATTTTATTACAGAAAATAAAATGGCACAACTTAAATTAAATGTTTTAAATTTTTATAATTTTCTCATGAATTACAATATTATTTTAGTGTCTCTTTACGACGGCATTCATGCCGGAATACTAAGTGTTCTTAATCTCGGTGCTGCAGGCACTTTGAATTTTATAAACAAACCATTTAAAAATAGTAACAAACACTTGAACACATTTTAAGTCCTATTAAACACAGTAAATACAATTGAACACATTTTACACTGAAAATAACATTTATACAAATGTTCAAAATGATTGGCCTCTGCGCACGTGTGGGACACGTGACACGTGCGTGGTGAGTGCCGTCATGGGCTCTAGCACTGCTGGCTGTTAACAGACATAAAGTAAATACATTGCTATATTATCTACGGCACTACACATCTTCCAAACTACCAGCTACATTGCAGTTATCGCTGAAGTCCCACGACGACTACATTCCAGTAGCCAACGACCACTCCGCTGCCTGCCGAGAAAAAAATGTGTATGCCAGTCCAAGGGCCAGTAGAAGTCATGTGCCGCAAAACGTGTGCAACGAGAAGATGTGGCCTGTTCGCAGCGCTCCTTGGCAGAGATGCACACTAAATGTAGTTCTAACACTCTCGAGAGATGGCGCGACGAAGCACCAGCGTCACTCCGGAATGTGACTAGAATACACACTGGTGCGAAGCGGCTTTTGATGAGCAGTGTGCGGCATGAAATTTAAGGGAGAAACATGACAGAAAAGGATGTGACAGCAGTACGTGGATCGTCTAACGCCGTGCTACGGCCACCGAGACCAGCTCGAATACCGGGCGACGAAGCTTCCCGATGGTCTTTCTCTCTCTTGCCTAGGATGCTGGCCAAAATGTAAAGTTAACTTCGTAAACCTCACAGTAAAATAGGTGTGTGATTGGCAAACCACTAATTTAGAATTCCCTACTACTGGTTGGAACAACTTAAGTTCAAAACATGAATTAAACAAAATTGAAATTATTGTAAGAGAACCAAAAGATACATCCAGTTGGTCACTCATAAGAATCCCAATTTATTAGATACAAATCAAAACAGTAAATAAACTACACCAAAATTTAAATAGTGTATCATAAAAGAAAATTTTATTTTTTACTGCGTGCTACTTATCACTTGTTAGCTAGGAAATTAAAATTACATCAAAGATTAACTGAATTAATTTCCCATGTGTGCCTATAAGACCAAAGTATAGTAACTTTAAGAGATGCCTTACTGGTATAAAAGGAATATCCCTAGGTAAATTAATGTTGGCCTATACCCTATGTGAAATACAAACCACATATTAAAAAAAAAATAAATAAAAAAAAAAAAATAAAAAAAAAAACTATTGTGCCAAAAAAAATTCCCATAATTTTTTTAATGCACAGATTAACATTACTAAATTAATTTTCATAAATGTTCTATATTGTTTATAGCTGACAAATCTCATGGGTGTTCATGAACTTTAATTTGGTTTCATGTTCAATATATTCCCGTGCATCTTCTTAAGATTAATTTTTTTCGCAAATGTGTTATGAAATCTTGACTTTTATATTAAACATGTTCACTCTGAAAATATTTATCTATCTGATCAGTAGAAACACTGTATAATAAGAGCAATTTAATAATGTATCGATCAGACATATAATTTATAGGTAAAAATTTCTTCATGGTTGCCTCTGAAAAGGTTAAAAGTATTTATGTCCAATGAATTCATGGGAATAGTAGGCTAGCTTTATAAGACTAAAGATAACTTACATACTATGTGGGAAGGAATCAAGAGAGTCCATGAAGGCACTCACAGACACGCAAATGACATCCACAAGACTTAGGGACGAGCAGAAAAGACCTTGAGAAAACCTGCTGCTGGAACCCAAAGTCTTAAGTATTTTCCACATGGGACACCTGACAGTGACACTAAGAATGTTTTGAGAGAAGATGGCAATAGCGGGCATGCTAAGCTGGTTGTCAACTACCATTACTTCACATTCTCTGTTACTTGGCTACAATCACTGATTATTTGGAGGGAGAACTCGCACCTTGAACTACAAGCATCTTAGTATAAGGGAAAAGTATGTTCTGGCACAAGGGATTGGGGATTCAGATTATCGGATTTGGCCGCCGCCATGTTGTTACATCACGTCCACCATTTTTTCCCTTTTTCCCCTTTAAATTTCCTTTTCTTCCCTCAAAATCAAACCAAAATATCCTGAGAATTTACCTTTTTTCATAAAAATTTTCCTTTTTTCCCTCAAAAAAATTATAAGCCCCCAAAAAATAGTAGAAGTTCACCTCGTGCAGAAAAAATCCTCTGAAATCTCTTTTTCATCAATTTTTTTAATATGAAGGGGTTTCCTTAGGATCTACAGAGCAGTGGTGGCCATATTGGTTATATATTATATATATATATATATATATATATATATATATATATATATATATATAAACACACACAAAAACACACAAAAAACATACACATGCACGCACACACACATGCACGCACATGTGCACATGCATGCGCACACACATGCATGCACACACACACAAAAAACACACCCCCCCCCAATTTCAAATTTTCAAATTTGTACAAGGTATACAGGATAAGACTCAGACATAGGCATCAGCTATCTTGCATCCATATTGTATGCAGATGACCTTTGACCTTGAAAATGCAAAATTCCACAAACATTCAAAAAATTCACAACTAATTCCAAAAAATCCCAAAAAAATGTATTATTAAAGTTAGATTATTTAAAAATTATAAAAAACTATTTAAAAACTTATATAATTTTTTTTAAGCTTACATTTCCGAAGGTCTCTGTTGAAGTTGGTCATATGTAATCTGTGAATACAAACTTTTATACTATATATTTTTGTTGCAGCGTTTTTGTGTGTGTGTGTGCGCATCATCTAACCATGATATGGAGTATTAAATAAAGTTTTAACATGGTATTGTGCTTAATAATTACAACACATTATAGGTCCAGGCTGTAGCCACATACGCATAATTATTTAAGCATGGTGAATGCACAAGGTTTGCATACTCATTAACGACTGGCTGTAATTGAGGGTGTCTGGATACTTTATCATCACAAGTTCTGCTGAAGTGGCAATTACTTTCACTACCATCACGAACTCTGGGTCGCTACCTCAAATTGAGAAGTTGGAAGGTACCAGTAATTACAATAATGGGAAATTTTTGATGGAGCTCTACCTAGTGTATGAAGATTTGTGGGATTGTATCTTCCAGGATGAAAGTGCAAAAACGGCCGCCGACCCGAAGAAAGATCAAACGACCAGAGCAAAGATTTGTTTGATAATACAGCCTCACTGCCTGATACATGTTCGCTCATCAAAAATGTCTAGGGAAGTATGGGATAACCTCAAAAGTATTTGCAAAAACAAGCAGACATAAGTGCACTGATTGACGAGTTTGTGGGAGTCATCATGCTCAGTGGCTTACCATGCGAATATGATCCCATGGTGATGGCAATGAAAAGCTCAGGGGCCACAATAACAAGTGACCTTGTAAAGGGGGAAGCTCATTCAGGAAGACATTAAAAGCACACTTGCCGATCAGAGACATTCCAGCATTTGGTGCCAACAAAAGGTATGAGTCGTCCTCAAAACCAGTGAGAGGTATGAACTTTAAGAAAACCTGGGGCAGTGAAGTATACAGGTGTTTTATTTGCAAAAAGCCAGGCCACAAGGCATGTGATAGTCCCAAGAAGCAAGGAAGGAGTAAATCACGTGATGGTGACTGGTCGCTACTGACAGCATTATCTGCAAATGGAAATGGAAGTGATTGGTACGTGGACTCGGGCGTCACCAACCATATGACCAACCACAAAGATTGGTTAGAGGATTACCCTGTTTCTGAACAGCAAGAAGTAACATGTGCTAATAGTGAGAAATTGTGTGCAATTGGTACAGGGAACGTAAAAGTTGAGGTAGATGGCAAGGGGAATGTTAGAACCATCCAAGGTGTTACTTAAGTGCCCAATATATCACAGATTTATTGTCAGTCAGTGGAATCGTGGAAGGAAAGTATGGTAGCGGTGTTGACTGCTGAGGGCTGTCAGATTTATAAAGACACTGATTGCAGCATTGAAAGTGAAGTGAAGGCAAGTGCAACTGATAAAGGCGGGGGGGGGCATCTATAAACTAAGTGTGGTATCAACCAAAGCTAATATTGCAGTGAAGGGTAACACACAGATATTGTGGCATAGGAGATTAGGGCAATTGAGTTGGAATAACATGAAGTTACTGCGAGGTGGTATGGTATTAGGTACAGACTTTGTGAGTGAAGATGAGAATCCCTGTATCACTTGTCTCGAAGGAAAGCACTAAAGAAATCCTTTTGACACAAAAGGATCCAAGAAAGCAGCACACAAAATAGAACTTATTCACACAAATTTGTGCGGGCCGATGGAAAGAGATGCACTGTACTTACTGACATTTATTGATGATGCCATCCAGAAGACTTTTGGTTACTTCATTAAGTCAAATGATGAAGTGACAAGTTCTGCGAATTCAAGGCCAAGGTAGAAAATGAAACCGGAAAGAAAGTCAAAATATTTTGGTCTGACAATGGAAAGGAATATCTCAACCAAATTATGCAAAGGATATTTGGAGTGGCTGGAATAAAAGCATCAGTTAACAATTGAGTGCACCCCAGAGCAAAACGGGATGGTGGAGAGAGCTAATAGGACCATTGTTGAGAAAGCTCGCACCATATTGCAAGATGCCAAACTGGATAAAAATTATTGGGCTGAGGCCACTAACACAGCCATTTATCTAAAGAACAGATCACCGACAAAGGCCTTAAAGGACATGACACCTGAAGAAACATGGTCAGGACAAAAGGTGGATCTGAGCAAGTTGAGTTTGGATGTTCCGCCTTTATGCATGTACCGAAACAGCAGCAAAAGAAATCGGATGCTGAGAGCAGAAGTATGATATTCATGGGATACTGTGAAGATACACAAGGGTACAGACCCATTGACCCCAAGAGTCCTAAAAGAATCCATAGGTCCCACGATGTTGTGTTCATTGAAGAGGAATCTAGATGTCTACACATGACTGATGAAATGGAAGTGTCCACTGTAAAATTCGCACAACCAAAATGTGAAGTGGAGACTGAAATGCAACATGGAAGACTGTCGCCAGACTTTCTTGGCTTTCCACTGCCATCTCTATCCAGGAACAGTGAGCATAACATCGAAGACACCATATCAGTGCAGCAGTCGGCAGAACACGGATGTAATAGTCAAGAAGAAGTCTCGAAGTGTCCACCGCAAAATAAAGAAGGAAGGTTCCCAAGAAGGGATAGGTGTCCAAAGAAGTTCAGTGACACGGTGACATACCAAACTGTGAGCAACAGTGATGAGCCAAGGTCTGTCACAGATGCACTCTCAAGTGGAAACAAATCAAGTGGCAACCAGCAACGCAAGAAGAGTCTGATTCACTGGTCAAAAATGATGCATGGATCCTGACTGATGCACCTGAGAATAAAAGGTGGTAAAGAGCAAGCGGGTATTCAAGGTGAAGAGGGGTGAAGATGGCAGTATCACTCGATACAAAGCTTGGCTGGTCGCAGAGGGATTCACCCAGGAAGCTAGTATTGATTATGGAGAAACATTCTCCCCTGTGATAAGGAACTCGATGGTTAGGATACTGCTGGCACTCGCAGCTGAACAGGAATGGGACATATACCACCTGGACGTTGCAACAGCTTTCTTAAAGGGTGAACTGGAGGAGGAAGTGTTCATGGAACAACCAGAGGGCTTTGTTGGTTGCAGGCCCAGAAACAAAGGTATGTCTACTTAAGAAAGCATTGTATGGCCTTAAATAGTCATCCAGAGTATGGAATGAGAGACTGCATGGTCCAATGCTTGAGATGGGCTATAAAGAGTCTGATCATGAACCCTCTGTATACAGCAAGGTTTGTGAAGAAAACATTATCATTGTTGCTGTGTATGTTGATAACCTTGTAATTTTTTCAGACGACTTGGAGGAAAAATGGAAGCTCAAGGATGAAATAATGAAACAATTCAAATGCAGGGATATCGGTGATGCAAGCAATTGCCTTGGGCTGAGAATTCAGCGGAACAGAGAGAAGAGAGAAATCTATGTTGATCAATGCAAATACCCATCTCAAATTCTAGATAGATTTGGAATGAGTGACTGCAAACCAGTCAGCACTCCATTGGATGTGAATTGTGACATGAGTAAAGTAGACCCCATCAACAATGTGGACTTGTGCTTGCCATACCAATGCTTGGTACGTTCGTTAATGTATTTAGCTGTGTTGATGAGACCCGACATTGCATATTATGTGAGTGTGCTTAGTCAATTTAACAAAGTGTACAATGAAGAGCACTGGAAGGCTGCAAAGAGCAAGAGATTGTTAAGGTACTTGATATGCGCTTCCAGCTACTGCTTCTTGTACAGGAAAACAGGAAACAACGCCTTTGGTTACGTGGATGCTGACTTGGCGAATTACAAGTAAGACCGAAGATCTTATACAGGTTTTGTATTTCAATTAGGAGCAGCAGCCGTCACGTGGGAGTCAAGGAAGCAGCGAACGGTAGACTTATCCAGCACAGAGGCTGAGTACATGGCCTTGTTCGAGGCAACCAAGGAGGCTATCCATATCAGAAGTCTGCTGCATGAACTGCTTGGGAAGAAAACCAACATTGTGTTACTTAAGGATAACCAAGGGGCTCAGAAGTTGGCAAATAACCCAGTGTTCCACAACAGGACAAAGAACATCGACGTTCACCATCACTTTGTAAGGGATGCTGTCAGAGTGAAGCTGGTCGACCTATCCTTAGCACCCACAGAGAGGATTATTGCCGACATTTTGACCAAAGGACTACCTGGTGCTAAACACAGTAGGTGTATAAAGGGCTTGGGCATTGAGTCTCCAGATTAAGGGAGTGTGTTGAAGTTGGTAATATGTAATCTGTATACACGAACTTTTGTGCTATATATTTTGGTTATATTGACTCACTTGATGTTGTTATTGTCGTATTTTTGTGTGTGTATCATCCAACCATGATATGGAGTATTAAATAAAGTTTTAACATGGTATCGTGGTTAATAATTACAACAGTCCTTCACCCCAGCGCAATGCTCAGCAGACAACTGGCATCCTTACCCCCACTCCCCTCACTAAATACTAATTCCGACATCTTGATTTTCGTTTGTCATTTGTTTATACAGGATGAGCCCTTTAAAAGAGGCCCCGTGGTACACGTGTGTAACGGAGCGAGGGAATGAGGAAATACAGACCAGTGTGACAACATATAAAGTAAGGTGCTGGAAGTGTCCACAAAGTGACCTTGAGGCACGCTACGTGCAGCTCCTGCGCGCAACGATTGGTTAAGTGAATGGCAGCGATGAGGAACGTTGTAAGTGTTTGAGGGCATCGGCATGGTGTTGACGGTTCAGCAGCGTATTTTTGTGGTGGAGAGACATGCACGCCATGGTTCTTGGAAGCAGTGTGCAGAATGGTTTTAGACGGAGTTTGCGGTCGGTGGAGTTGCAGCGAAGCCCCCTGCCAAACCAGTCATGCAGAAACTGGTTGCACAATGACGTGCAACCGGATTCGTGCTGAATAAGCAAAAGATATTTCTTGGGGGAACAAATTCCCCATTTCTCCATTGATTGTGCAGGAGTCCCATTTTGCTAATTTGTACAGTGGTTGCATTCCAATGAATGCTTTCATGTGTTTCCTCATTGTGTTCATTTGTATAAATCAGTGCTGTAGTTAATACTAAGATTTATCACTCAAAACTTAATTTGTCAAAACACACAATTATTTTCTTATTTGTCTTCTTTCTTTCATTTATCAGTATGTGCTGTACAGTATTGAGTTAAGTTTTAGCTGCTCAGCGACTGATAAATTTGAAACATGTGTTCATATATTGCTTAGCATGTTTTAAAGTTTTGAGTTAGTGTTTTGTGTGTTATCTGATGTACTTTCTTCAAAACACCTTAGTATCTGCTTTCAGAAAGAGGCACATAGTTTTCAAATTTTACTTAACTTTGAATATTTTGAATTACCTAACTGACAGTCGGAACTGTGACAATGATACAGTAATTGTGATTTAATTTATACTTTATATTTTTTTGTTTCAATATTAATTTCATTTATGATATCATGTGTGTGAAGTTGGTATAGAGATTAACTTTGCTTCATAGTGCAGATTGTTTTCCAGCAGTTGTTTTCAGTCCCTTCCGTTGCACCATATATACATTGCCAGAATAGCACTATTTCAGGTTACTGTCCGCTGTGTGTGTACTTAGTCTTGCATGTTCTATAAAACTCTGTGTGTGATTCCACGTAGTTTTCTCTCAAATTTACACGTGATTAAGTCCCCTTCCACAAATGATCAAACATTACCGTACAGTTAAAGGACACATTTTGGAGCAGTTTCAAAACTAAAATGTTATTCATTTGCATTTGCTCATATTGCTATGCATATTTTACTGGCTTTTTCAAAGGACTTTTGTGGCAACCTTCACAATGCAATGGTGTTTTGTGTACACAACTGTATACTAGGAGGAGTAAGATTCAGGGACTTAGTTTCCTTGTGTTTATTATTTTTGTGCAACATGTAGCTATAAAAGAAATTTATGTAGTTTAGTAAATTAATAATTTTTAAAGAATGTATCCATGTATCATATTTAATCCTCCTTGGAGAATAAGTACCTATAATAATGTTAGAAGCGGCTACTTTGTCTTTGTGGCCTTCAATTTCCAACCTCTCAAGAATGTGTTGATATTGCAGTTATCAGGAGAAGCTTGCAGAGAGTTTCAAGCAAGCCGCCACATAACACGTGCCGCATGCCACGATAAGACTATCGGGACTTTTGCCACTTCCGTCCTTGGAATATTAAGGGTCTTGGGATAGTTGATGTGCAAATTTTCTGGTAATCACCCCACCTTCCCATCAGCGTGACTCTGGATGCAAAGAATCTTCTGAGCCAAGCCAACTGAGCTATATAAACCATGGTGTGCCTGTGTGTTGAGAGTTTTTGGAGTGGATGGCCATTAGCACCACATGTATGAGACCATTGTAGTAACGACAGTGAACAGCGACGACAGTGAACAGCGAGCATTCGAAATAGAGTTACTGACTGACTGGACTGTAGGAAAATGGGACTTGATTAAGCATTATATGTTGCACTCGCTGATAGCACAATATGTGAAATAGTAGAGACATGCAGTTTAATGATGTAAATAATAGCTGTGTGTATTTTGATAGCATTGTAAATAAGTCAAGAAATTAAATTTAGTTATTTTATTAAGACCTGTATCACTTATGAACAAAGATTTGTCTGTGGCAACTTGTAACACCGGTAAGCATAGTGGGATAGCCAAAGAGCGCAGCCAGGAGTGAGGAAGGGGGTCACAGTTAAGCCTGCACCTTATAATAGTCAGACAAACAATGGGTTTAGTACCTCGCGGCTGTACAGAGAGGCCCCACACTGAGTACACTATAGTCCCTGTCGAAGTGACAGACTGGAGTACCCCACACTGGTGTTAACCTTGGAACTACGTTTCAGTGACAGATACCAGCATCATGCCTACAATAGAACAACTGCAAAGTTGCACTCAACGACCAGGGATGCCACTGCAGGAGATATTGCAGGGCACTATTCGACTGTCCCACCCTATCACTAGAAGAAGGCCCCAAAGGCGCACTCAATATCATCAAAGTCTACTTCTTCATTCATGCAACCGCTGATAGGTGTATCAAGAGGTACACAAGGCTGCACACCACACCATGCAGGATGCTCTGGCCCGGGCACTGGAGGCGGACTCTGCAAGATGGGCATCAGTTGCCTGACGCCTAATGCGGGTAGGGATGCTAACTAAGATGATGACAGCATCAAGATGATACTGATGGAGTTGCAGTTGGAGTTTGCCAATAAGAATTATTAATTTGTCCCACAGTGTTTTTTGGTCTAGAGGAGGGGGCCATTATATGGCTTTACAAGCAGGTTCCCACGTTGTGATTTTCTGTGTTTTGGCGTCAAATTTCTTGGCGTGCTGGCTTGGAATGATCTAGGAAAATGCTGAAAATTCAACAGAAGCGAAATATAACGAGCCAAGGCTCAAAGGACTTGCACATGTGGTCACACCTGGCATACACAATATGATGCAAAATTCTGTGCGGGATCATTTGGTAGGAAAACACTGGGACTTTTCCAGGAAAACGAGGTTTGGGTTTGGCGTGTGTGAAAAGCCACCCCACGTAAGGGCACCAATTGATGGCTTGTGTGTTTGCTGGACCATTGGGGGGAAGGAGGTTGTGTGGACAGGAACGTAGTTTGCGTCGTTTACCGGATTTGGGTGCCAGTTCTCGCCTGAGAGCATGAATTGTGGATGCTGTTGGGATCTTGTGGTCGACCACCTATGTGGTTGTCCCCCAGATGTTCCGCCGTCTCCTGCGAGAGTGCAGGTGCTGATGATGATTATTTTACTACAATCCTCTTTGCCTGGTCTAGTGAGGACTGTATGCCGCCCCCAAACGCATTGCTCACTCCAGGAGGGTGTTATGGGCTCCTTTAAGCCCGTAATAATTCACGTGAAAATACGTCATCATTAGAGGTGGTCGAAAACAGTATTAATTTGGTCTCCTTGCAGCATTGTCAAAGTGTGTTTATAGCATTTATTAGTATTTATTTTATATTCACGTAGTAAATAGGATTTTACCTGCAATATAAGTGGTAGAAAATGGCATTCCTTTTGTTTATAGAATTAAAACACACACTCAAAGGAAGTTATTATTCTACTGCTGTAAATAAATTATTTTCTATAAACAGGTATGTTATTTGTAGAAAATACTCTTGAAAAATATCTCTACATTAATTCATACTATATTTTAGTGTTGAGTCGATATAGATTTTTACCGATATCAGTACGAACTGATACTGCCTTGCCAATACAGCAGATATTCAATACTGATACAATGGAAGTATGAGTAATGAACTGAAAAACTTCTATAGCATCTAAAGTATTTTGGAGAGCTATTGGAAATCTGTGTTAAGTCAGTATCACACTACGTACTATATGATGCTTTAAGTAAATATACAAAAAAATAGGTAAATAACGGTCACATAAATCCTTCAAAACTCGGAGAATAAAAGCAGTACTCAAAAAATACTTTAGTAATAATCTTAGGTCAGGGCAACTTAAACAATTTATGTTTTAAACTTATAAAATAAAAAATATTAAATCTACAAGGTTGTGTACCACATTTCTCAGCATAATTCAACTTAATTTGTATTCAGAAAATTAAAAATTATTAATAATATAGTTTTTTTTAAATTTAGCATACCCTTATTTTACTGAGAGTAAAATTGAAGCACTGCCATTCGTCAAGTAGTTAATGTCAGATTTCATACTGCTTTTAAATGATTTTAAATACTGAAATGACAAGGTTGAGCTGCAGTGCGACCCCTGCATAGCTGGTAATTCGGTGACCCACAACACAGGCTACTTATGATTATCAGTGCCTGTCACAACAGGCATAGTGGGGTGTGAGCGGCATCTCACTCTCCCCCTCACTCTTTCCTCTTCCAGTAGATGATTATCTCACAGCATGGCAGCTTCTCCCGCCGTCCCTTCCATTTCCGTGAGTGACAAAATTCAGTTAGTTCTTGGAATAAGAATGGCAACAGCTGCCTCAAAACAGCAGCAGTTGAGCATGTCTTACTCTAAAGTTGCCACATTATTATCCTCTGGTGTTCCAACCACCAACCAGTCTCTTTCTTTCTTCTCTACCTCCCTCCTGGACATTCCTATCAACCACCCTCCACCTTTGCTAACTCATTCATGACCGGCACGTTTCTGCTCCCTCTTGCTTGCACACTTTTCCCTTTCACTTCAAGTCGGCTGCCTCACTCACCCTGACAAGGTCGCCAATCCCAACAGGATGCAGTTGTCAACATACTCACCCGCCTCCTAGCTCGCACTAATCCCTTTATCTATGTATCAACTATGGCGCCGGCTGCTTGCCCTGTCTGGAGAAACATGCACAACGAGAAACCCAAGCTTGCTATGCATTGCCAATCAATTATGTTGTGACAACCACTGACTCATGGGTGAACAGGTTCTTCTGTTTCTACAAGTATGTTCTAAATATACACTATTTTGTGAATTTTTTTGACACTAAACATTTTCGTATTAATTTGCTTTTAAATTCAGCTATAGCATTTAATCGCGAAAATTCGTAAAACTATTTTCCACCACCTCTAGCCATCATGAAAACAGATCAAATGGACCATGAAGCGGTCTATGATAAAGACGAGTACGAAGTTCATTTCAACACAGCTATTTATTCAATAACCCTCATCTGAGGCACTTACTTGTTACTTGGTTATGTCTTCATTATAGCAGAAGAACGCTAGCATGGTAAAGTTGGCGCAAGGCCTAAATTATGTTACGATGAGAAATTATGGTTCGGCCGTGTAAAATACGGACCGGACTATGGAGTGGCCCTCTCCCCAGGTGAAACGAAAATTATATTAAGGTTCCATGATAAATAATTACTATTGAAAAACTAAAGACCGGTGCACAAAGGTGATGTGGCCGGGGAGGCCGACATGATGTCCACTCCGTCTGAGTACTGAACATAACTAACTTGACGTTGGTGGGGAGCTTGCTCACTGGCCGAGCTATTCCGCACATGCATGAAAAACTCCAATTTACATAAAATTATGATGATGAATAAAATGATTGGTGGCAATGGCACACTGATGGGATGAAGATATACATAAACACTTTCCTTTATTGTACAACAAACAGTAATAAAATGTTATGAAAAATAAAATCACGTGACAGCTTACACGTATCGTTAATAACCTAACCTCAATCAGGAGGTTAGGGCAACTGGTCTTTATGTTGTTACTCTTGATGGGTTAGTGAAACTAATTTGGTACATAGAAGTTTGAACCTATGCCCTTTATATAAATTTCACAAGGGTGGGGTTAGGCTGCCACTTGTTCGTTACGCTAAGTCGGCTTCCAACATGCCGGTATGGTTTACATTTCTTACAAATGATACTGCAAAATGATGTGCTACAAATATAAACAGAAATAATTGGAAAATGATTAATATTGCACATGCAAATGATTTATTTGGCACAAAGAATGCAAATATTATGTATTGTCTTGCTCTGTATTTGTTTTGTGTGTGCAACACATAATATGAATGTTTATATTTTGCGCACCAACATGAAATAATCCCTTTTTGAAATAAATAATAAAACACAATAAAAATAAATAATATACACTAAAAAATTACTATATTATGAATGCACCTTGTTTGGAGCGGTGGCTCCACATATAAACACAACAATCGAATATTGTGCAACTGACACGCACTAACCTAACATAACATTGAATACACTTTACACTCACACGGAATATTCTTATTACGTTGCACATAACATAATAAAAACACTAAATCTAAAGCAGCCATCAATAAGACATAATAAAACTATACACAAACAGGCACACTGGTGCACTACTCGACTGCATCAATGCACGCATGTGGAACAAAGGCTAGTGGCCCATTATTGCTCTCACGTGGTGGTTGGTTGACTTCTGAGTGCTTGTGTGGAAGAAAGGGGGAATGGCCTAGGATGGGACGCGTGGCACACGTCATAACAATTTCAAATGTTAGAAGTTAATTTAAAAATAGTTATTCTGTAATTTAAATCTAAGATTCAAATTAAAATGAATTGTTTTTTTGTTTTTTTGTTTTTTTGTTTTTTGACAACAATTGCAAGTTGACGTGTTAGTAGTGTATTAGAGGTGAAGATCATAGAGGGGTAGTGTTGAGGGATTGCTCCAGTTTGTGTCATTGGGTCTTTGGCTTTAGAGTAAGTTTTGGGGTGGGACAGGTCTAAGTCCTCGTTGTGGTGAATACTGACTTAGGTATTAAGAAGTATTAAAAGTAAATGTGGAAATGGTTTTTATAATTTTGAGGCAGACCTGGGTCCATTTCCTTTTTAAATGTTGTGTGCTGATCCCAGTGATGAGTTAAAGTAAATATGAGCAATCTAACTAGAAATACTATGACATGGATAGCTAATACACCCTCAATTTAACTGGAAGTTAGAAAATTCAAATGATTTCAAGGTTTTTTTTTAAACATAATAATTGATAAAAAAAATTTATTTTTGAGATAATGTGTGTCAATACTGTGAACCATGTTTTAATTTTTTTATGAAAGTAATGATAATATTGAACAATCTTGCAGATAGTTTTTCTTGTAAAAGTATACGTGATATTTAATATTGTTATATTGTTCTATTGTTTGCAAGTTGAAATGTTTATGTATTGCTATTAAAAAGGAGGTTCTGGTTCACAGGATATCACAAGAATTCATGTTCTTACAGGTTAGTTACCTGTATAAAAAAGTGTTTACAAATACACCTTTTTTTCTTCGATGTTAGTCAAAATGGTGGATCCACATTTTTTTTTTCATAAACACCAGCTAAGGAATGAATTAAAAGATTTTGAACTGAATATTAGTGCAACTTTGTGGTAAGTTAAAACAACCATGTGACCGTGAATTTTTTAAATTAAGTTGTTATCTGTGATGAACTGAAATGTAATTGATACACTCTATCTTACCTTGAATGTTTGAATTTCAGTGTGTTTTACATACGTGAAAGATGTGTTGTTTTCTTGTAGCTTCTGTGTTGATATCTTGTATTCTTCTGTGACAGGTAATATTGAATATTATTTTGAGTTATGTGATTGAGTCTGTGTTATGAAGTGTTAATTTAAGTTGTATGTAGGAACAAGGTCACAGTAGTTTACAGATTCTCCGCTTTTAAGATAGGTTTCGAGTTGGTACAGGAGTCTTCAAAATTTTTCACAAATCGAGGGGGGTAATGTAGCTTTGCAGGTTATGTAAATTTTAATTGTTTTTATAACTATTTTTCATCTGACTTTTAGTTAAAATCACCTTTTATTTTATCAATAGGTGTAATATTCTAAATTTTCCTTTCATGCCACATGGAAAGTAAGTGCTTTATTAGTTTTAATACGGGAATGTACTTTAGGCTTGTTATCTGTAGTGCATTGGCATTTTCGAATTCCCATGATTGGAGTGAGGTTGCATCACTTTTGAGATTAGGTTTTTCCTTCAACTACTTTTAATTTTCCCCTGCCATCAATATTATTTGTTTTGAAGCCCTTGACATGACGTAGTTGTTATCCAATAGGTCACGAGCTCCGGCCAAGTGTTATTTTTGATTTTAGTTTGAGGAGTGGAGATAGCTGCACGCATCTAGCTGAGAATGGAGAGTCCTGGACTCTTCCACCAATGAATATCAACCTTTGAAGTAGCCATGTGTCGAGCTATGCTACTAGTAGCTGTGTTCGTTAATCACTTTTCTACAGGCCTGGGAGCACGCAGCATGGCTGCCGATGTGTTTGTAAAAATAATACTGTGACACTGTTACGTTTGAAATTCGTCAGTTGAGTGAAGATGTTTATGTTAGTGTACATATTCTGGTAAACCGTTGAGGAAACTGAATAAACCTGAGACATATTCCGAATTGGAAGTACATTCTTTTCATTTTTTTTGTTAAACATGGTGCCAGAGTTTCACGAATAACCCGACTGAGCTAGTGTGGACTGTGTTTATAGCAGGACAGGTAACTGGCCTTTGCCACGGCACAAGTTTTTTTTTAAGTAGTTCAGAGCCATGAGGTTTTAATGAGTTAATTTCAGTTTACCTTCAATTGTTTGTGGAATGTTGGAATAGTGAGTGAATTATTGTCTACACAATTAATTCAGTTTTATTAAAAGTTTGCTTTAGTTGAAATTGCAATTGGAAATCTTCTTATTTATATTTACCTATGGATATTTAATTATTAATGAAATATATTTAAATTATAAAGTTACTAGGTTATTTTCCTAATTAAGGTGTATGTGGTTTTGTTTAGTTTGTCTAACATATTTAGCTTTCAGAATAAATATGATAATAATGGCTTATTAGCATCTGGAATTTAGTGACCCCAGTGTGTTTTGTGCAGTACAAATTGCTATATTAGTGGTAGCATAAAAGTATTATCATTAAATAAGTGTCCACTGTTAAATGTTTTTGTTGTCAGGTGATTATTAAACTTTATTACATAATTTTTTGGACACCAGGTGTAATTTGTTTATGCACCAGACATTGAGGTTAATTTGCCACTAGTAGCATGGTTGGGGTTTTGTAAGTTTAAAGAATATTCTATTGTTTTATAATAAAAAAAAAAGTAGCAACCATGAAATAACCATGGTACATCTGGTTTTGGTAATAATTTTGAAAAGTTGTTTCACTTTTATTCTAGTGATAGGGTACTTAGGACCTTTCTGACCTCATTATTATAGTCATGGTTTGTTTGGATTTTAACTTGTAGTGCCTGTTTAAGATTTTAATTGTTAATTATTTTTATTTTATGTACAGAGGCCTTAACTCTTTTTGTTATTGAAAGTCATTTATAATTCTTAATTAAATAATTTGAAAAGGATTTGGTTATAAGACTGTTTGGTCGTTCACTTTGTCTTTCTCCGGGAATTTTCCCTTAGACTTGCAGTAGATAGATCCAGAGTTGCTGCTGGACATGTTTGCTGGTCGTGTCATGTGTCATCCTGAGATCAACCTCTGCACATGTGCCAGCTGCAGCTGTGTTCCACTTCATATTTTCTGCGTCGGTAAAGTGCTGTCACCCTTTTCATAAAGGGTTTTTGCGGTGCACGTGTGCCTGTAAGTTCTCGGATCTGTCACTGACGAGGACTTTTTCGAGTCAACACCTGTGTGATTGTAGGTCCTGCAAGGGGAAGAGAGGAGGATTGGTGTTGCGAATAGCAGAGATAAGTGTAGGAAACTCAGGGGTCAAGGGGGCTAACTTCGTGCTGAGACCATGTTAGTGAGCAGCCGCACGAGTGCACGGAGTGCTCGGATTAGCTGAAGGCAGAATGACGTCACCCAATTTCAGATGTTGGACGTGGTTGATGGAACCTAGCTGTGGAGGGGTGACGTTTTTAAAGAGTAGCCGCAGAGACTACGCATAGGAGTCTAAGGGGAAGTCTTAGTTGAGGGTCTGTCGGAGTCGGTCAGTGAGTGTCGAGATACGTCAAAGGCAGGCTGAATGAGCCTGGGTTGGCCGTATACCATGTAGGCAGCATAGAGTTAAAGTTCTTACAAGTGTTTGTTTTAAGAGTTATAAGTCTAGAAGTCTCTTGGAAATTTATAAATTCGGTAAGGAGGAAGTTTTATATTGTTTTTTTTAGTAAGCGACAACTTTATACACGCCAACGTAAGTTTAACCCTGTTGGGTTGATAGGTCAGGGCCTTTATTGTTGATAATGTGAGTGAACCTGTCAAGACTTTTTATTCTTGTCTAACAGACATCTTCCTCCCATCAAGAAATTTGTGAGCCGATAATCATAACTTGTACACGTGAATGTGTAGAAAAGATAATACCTTTATGGTGTACAAAACAGTTGTGATAAGTTGCTAAAAACTATCAGGACGATAAGTGGTGTTCCTGTAGATAGAGAGGTTTATTTGTGAAAATCTTAGTTCATACCGATTCGGTTTATCAAACCAATGAGATAAAGTTCTAAAAGCTGTAAGTCAGTTCTAATGATTTAAAAACTAGCCTTAGCTGTTTTAAAGTTGTGCTAGATGCTCAAAACTACGTATTAATTATTTGTACTTTTTTATTTTTGGAATTCAGAATCTAAATTTATTTGTTTATAAAGACATTTATATTTTTGGTGTTAATTTATTTTGACAAATTCATCTTTTGTTACTTCAAAGGATGGCCAAGGTAATTTTAGACATTCATGCTCAAGTAGTAAGATTCTTTTGACACATAGGAGTATTTGAGAGTTGTCGAACTTTGAAGTAACCACATGTTTGCAGGTTCTCATGGAACCAATTTTAGTTGTGAGAGTTGAGTCGCCAAGTGAGCAAAAGTTGTTGAATTAATAGATGATAGAATAGTTTGACGCCGGCTAACCGCCAGCTGCAGTTAGACCATGACGGCACTCACAACTCACGTGACGTGGGTAAGCACGTGCGCAAAGTGGCCATAACACAGACTTTCCTGCAACGGGATTATTGTTGTTGTAGTATAAAATATGTTTCTCCATTTCCTTTCAGGGCTAAAAGCGTTATAAAATGTTAAAAATGTCTTTTCATAAATGTTGCGAAATGTTTTTTTTCAAATTCAAAATATGCGCCACATGATGAAACAGACATTGATATTCAGGTGTGAGCGCCTTCAAAATACAATTTCTTGCTAATGATATTTCTGATTTAAAATAGTTTTAATAATTTTGTATTAAAAATAATTTAAGTGCAACTTCTTTTCACATAATATTTTTACTCAGTGTGCATAGCACTTTCGCTTTTGTGAACCTCGTAGGTAGCCATGGCAGGTCCACGCGACCCCTGACTTTGTGCAGTTATCAGAGGAGAGCTGGCGAGGTAAGACGCTGTCACGTACGCACTTCACATTTTTGCACTGAGTTAGATTTCCATAGTCCACTTTAGTTTACCGGTTAACCTTGGTTTTGTGTACGTTTTGCCAAACATCCCCAGCATAATGCTTCCACTTAAATAAATCTTTTGCACCCCTTGTGACTTTTTGAACTTAATCGAGGGAAAACGGAAATATGTCGGAGAGGCCA
The DNA here is from genome assembly GCA_029891345.1 of Dryococelus australis. Taxonomy (NCBI): domain Eukaryota; kingdom Metazoa; phylum Arthropoda; class Insecta; order Phasmatodea; family Phasmatidae; genus Dryococelus; species Dryococelus australis. The sequence goes on from CM057009.1 coordinate 150,528,440, forward strand.
TGCAGCCCATACAACATTGAATTAAGCGCCATCCACCTATGTTAAAAGCTTTTGCATTGTAATTTCTGCTTCATTGCCACGGGCAATATTAAGGGTAGATTTGTATGTATGTATTTTAGGGTTTTTGTCATGTTAAATTGTTTTATGGCCACATCACTTGCGACCATGTGGTTAACCACCGCCAAGAGCGTGTTGCGCCATCATCATGCTTAAAGTGTTCTTGTTGATAATTTCTTGTGTGCCGTCATTTTCTCAGAGTAATATGTATTGTTTCATTAAAAGGGTTCTTGTAATTTTTCCAGATTGATGTTTTGTAACCGTCCACGCGGTCAACCACACATGGATATTTCTGCCATCAGACGCACTAGCAATGCTTGAGTGTTTGAAATGCAATCAGAATAATTTTCTGAAGAGAGCCGTAATTTTGTCCGACCGGATTTCTATGAATTTCACTTAAAATATCACAATTTCACCTGCATTACGTGGCCCGCTACGAACTTCATTCAGCGGCATCCACGTCACATAAGAATGATGTTTATTGTACCTGTTCATATCGTGTCCAATATTTTATCATCAATATTTGTGTAATTTGTACGATGACATTGTTTTCACCCTAGCCTGCTAAGTGCAAAGACCGTCACCAAACACACCACATGGTTGGGAGACGTGTCCCGACGAGTATGCATTAGCGATGTTGGTAATCACACGTGTTAGTGCTCATTTGCTCTGTGTCCTGTCCCCAGGAAAAATCTACAGTCCATCCTAGCAGCTGTAGACCTCTTTCCTTGTGGGGGCTGTGTTCTCAAACACCCTGGAGAAAATCATCCATCTAGGAGTGCACTAGAGGAATAACGAGCTGGGGGAATCACCCAACAGAGTTAGTTAGACACGTCCAAAGTTAATCATTCAATCATTTTCTGGCACAATAGTAAGAGTGGTAAAAATAAAACAATTCTACCAGTGTACAAAAATATGTTTCTATTGAGCGTCAAACCAGCCATCTCCCGCCTTTTCAGTGTTAAATGTTTAGTAATGACCAGTGTTTTGTAAGTATGTTCAGGTGAGATGGACACACAGAACCCACAGCATCCCTGAGAACCATGAGTCTCACAGTGCGGTGTCTGGAAAGCACCACTGGCGCCCACCTGCAGTAAGTAAATAGTGTCATTGTTTGTCTCGTGTCTCATCCGATGGCGTTAATCTCCCCCCCCCCCCCCCCCCTTCTCTCTCTACAGTGTTTCCCAACATTGCAGCAAGTTTTCGAACTTCACTATTTCCCCTTCATTATTTTCCATTACATGTACTTGAAATTCCTTCTATATTTTTTAATCATCCCCCCCCCCTTTGCCATACTATGATGAGAGACAATAAGATGCCTATTATTGTACAATTTCCCCAGTAAGGTTCAAGTTACCTTGTAGTTATCTGGAGTGAGTTGGAGAGACCGTATTAATGACAGTGGTTCCCCTAACACTGACAACTTCAAATAAGACAGTTTTTTTTTTTTTAACATTGTCTAACTAACAGTTTTGAGCAACTAATGTATCAAATAAATTAGCGAAGTTCTGCCACCACCTAATATCACCACTGAATGTTGGCAGTTTTATCGTAGGAAACGCTACCCTAGATGTAGATGCCGATGATAGGTGTTTTTGCTTCACAGATAACTGAGACAAGGACTCAGAAATGGCGATTGTGTTGTAATACAAATTGTCAAAATCATCCAGACGGTTACAATGAACATCTATATCAATGTCGCCATTTTCTCCTACAACCGCCAAAATGGTTAAGTGATCTTCATCAAAACTTTTGTGTAGGCTTCCCAGATCCAGGTATGTCGCCTGGAATAATTCCATTTGTGAAGGGTCTATTAATGCCCTTTCGCCTAAGGCTGAAGCTCTTTGCACATGGTTCTCAGCATGATCCAACCATAGACAATTTGCAACTATTTCGGAAACCATTTTCATAACTGTACATTGCAATTAACCTCAAAATGTACGTAAACGACAATGCCCAGAGTCATTTAACTTCATCACGCACAAAGATCAACAAAAATGTCAACCAACACATGTTATATGTTCACATTTTGATGTACATAATAATTGGTACTGACTGTAGTTTGCATTAACCATGAACCGCGGCATCCACTTGGTAGACAAATTCCGACTTTCACACATTTGCTGTTATAGCCGCTAACTTACTCAAACATAAAAAACCCTTTTGAATCTCACACAAATTCAAAGCAATGAGGGTAGTGTGCGTTTTTATAACACAAATTGCGTAGTTCATACCACAGCACACCACACGAAAGCATAAAACAAGTCAGCATGAAATCATTTTTCGTGATCTGAAAACTGAACATGGAACGAAACTACTGTAATTTCCATTACACTTTTACGATCCGGCGCCTGGAGGAACAAATGTTTAGTTGGATGAGAAAATTATTCAGCAATGCCGAACAAAGTTTGTGGTGGCTACGCATCCATCAATAGTTTGTATGTCATATTTAAATGACAACTGCAGATCGCAGCGCCACAGTCGGTAATGTACAGGTTAAAACACTGGATCTACGATATAAAAAACTGTGAACTAAAACTTGGTACATGTTAGCAAAACACAACATACATGACGGTAAACGTACCTAGTCATCTACAAGCCTGTATTGGAAACATTTTACCATGCAAGTATAAGATTCATAAAACTTTATGAATTATTTCTCACAAAAATCGTAATTTAATAAAATTATTTGCAATAGGTAAATGAAATACTGCCCTATAATATTTAAGAAGTATATATTTTACACATTCTTGACAAAATAAAATGACACCAAAAATGTCTACTGAGAAAAGGAATAAAATTAACTCAATTCAAATAACAGAGTTAAGTGGTAGCTACACCCACGGAAAAGAATTTATCATGGATAAGGATTACGTTAGGTAACAAAGAAAAGAACTTCACGTAAAACTCTGTCTATTTTAGATGATTGCTTGAAGCTGCCAGTGAGAAGATTGTGGAGTTTAACAAAAGAGAAGGTAAAATGAGAAGCAATTTATAAATGTGGAAATAGTTCAATATGTTATAAGAATATGCCCTAGAAAGCAAGATAGTATGTACCACACAACAGTGAATAGTACGCTGCAGGTAACAAAAGATGAATTTCTTGATATGCACATGAGAGGGAACAATGTAACAAAAGGGGAAATCAGGAGAAAGCCAAAGAGCAGTAGGTAAGCAATACAGTGGATAAAAAAAATTTAAGGGGTCTGAAGATATGATGAAAATTAAACTGGATATATGGCTAATAAAACTTGGAATCCTGTGTGGAATATGAAACACATAGGGTAAGACTGGAGGATAATGATGGCAGAAGAGTAGTGAATGTTGCATAAGAAATGAAAGGGCTTCATATTTACACAGTCATAATCATTTGACTGGGAAATGTGGTAGGTGGTAAAGAAACAATGAAATGTTATTTTTTTTAATTAGTATTATTCTCTGTACTATTTTTATGTTTTTGTTTATACATACCCGAAGAAGGTTGTCAACATAATGACTATGTTCACTCCTGACATCTTTCACTTCCCAGTTAACTTTAGACATTTGGTTGATGATATGACCAAAATCCACAGCCCTTCCTGCTACACACATGTACACAGGCTGGCGAATATCTGTTGCTACCGAGATCATCTGGAAAAAAAAATTAATTTGAAAGATTTTAAACTTGAAATCATTTCTATACTTACAAAATCAAACTTGTAGCTTACCTGTGTGTGGAAATGATGCAATGATGGAGTGCTCACAGCACTACCTTGAGGAACCAAGTGCTCCAGGTAACTGTGAAGGAATTCAAATTGTTTTGCCAAAAAAATGAGTGACTCCACTGCGACCACCCTTTTCGATAATCCATAGAGCATTTCTGGTTGAGTCACATCAACACCAATTGATACTCGAGGTGCAGACAACTGTAACACATATGTATGTATATGAACTAAGTATCCTGAATTCTACATGTAATATTAAATCTCAAGTTTATTACATAAAAGGTGAACAATACAATTTTATGAGCCACTTTAATATAATAAAAAAAAAATTAAAAATTTAAAGAAAAAAATTTATTTTTCGGTTAGATTGATTATGAACAATTCCTAGAATGGGTAGAGAATACTATCACTGTCTCAAAAGAGTTATGGTTTAGAAATAGGCCTATTTATTTACGTAATATGCTGAAAAATGGATGGACAGGAAGGTAACTTTATGGCTGTTCAAGAATACTTGGCAGTCGTGTAATTTATGCACTATAGCTATAAACTTGCTAACGTAGCAGTTCTCAAGTTCACAGGAAAAAGAAAGAATAAAATTCTAAATTCCCCCTCCAAAACCAAAACATGATCACAATGAAGGTAAAAATTGGATTTACAACAAACAATGCTTGCTTGTTCCTACTTTTTTACAATGCAGACAATCTCCATTCTGCCAGTGTAGAAACTTGTATAAACGCATAAGTAAAATTTTAGTTATGACTTAAATTTATACAATAATTTCCCCTATCATATGATTTCATTTTTCAGCTGAATTAGCTGATGAATATAATTCTAAGAAGTCATATATACACCCATGTTTTTTTCCAGATGTCATAGTCAGCCTGAAGTTGTCTTGTGGTCAGTGTGTCTGAAGATGGGAACAAATTTCAGCTCCCAAAATGTCACACCTGTTGTCGTCAAAATAGTTTGTTATTTTTGTCTATATTGTGCTAGTTGTGTCGTCCATATTTACATCTGGTGTATGTATATTACATATTAGTCAAAAAAAGCTAGCTCAGGCTCATTGATTCCTATTTATTTCATTCATATCTTTTAATCTAAGTTACTTTTAATCTCAGTCATTTCAGTTTACCTAGCAGGTTTTCTGAGACTACATTAAAGTTGTTTGCAAATGGATTATGTCCATAATTGTTTGAACAGTAAATTACCCCCATTACAAGAATCAAATACCCAATTTGCTATTTAAGTCATAGTTCACAGATTTCTACTAAAGTGAATTAAGATTTATGTAAGCCAAGCTCCTGTAAAATGCAAACTATAATAGAAATCATAACTTTATAATAAACAACTGCATTAACAGCAAATACTACACATCCCAATACCAGACACACTATCTACACTGGTGGCCATTAAAATTGCAACACCAAGGATGCACCTTAAGTACCCACAATGGGGGAATGCATAGAGCAGGGTAGGACAATGATGTGATTAGCTGTTCAGTTGAGTGATGCAGCACATGCACCAATCGCAATGCTGATAAGTGGAGGTTGGCAAGCTGCTGAGATGGAATGGCATTGTATTGCCCTGCTGTTTGTGTACACAGAGTGAGTATACCATGTCGAAGAACAAGATAACCATATGAACAGGTTTCCACCTTTGACAGCAGGAGAATCATGGCGTACCAAGGTAGTGGATTATCCTACCGCAAAATTGATTCTTGCATTGGAATAAATGTAACCACAGTGAAGTGGATATGGAATCAGTGGGTAAAGGAGTGATGAGCTGAGCAACGTGCAGGAAGCCAATGGCCCTGCCGCACCAACAAGCACAAGGACAGATATCTGGTGCACATGGTGGTCATGGACCACACTGCCACATCAAACACCCTTGCTTAGGAGTTCAGGCCTGTGGCACATCAATCTGTGTGTGCATGCATGGCACTTTGCCATCTGCAGCATCAGGGCATCTTGTCCAGATGCACATTACTGTGGCTGCAACTAACTGCTCACCACAGGCACTTGCAGCAGCAATAATGCAAGGAACATCAAGCCTGGATGGACGAATGGCAGGCCATCATCATCTCCCAAGTATCCCATTTCTTCTTGCAGCACCATGATGGCTTCATCCATGTCTGACGGCACCGTGATGCATGCCTGGTCAAGTCCTGCATTATGCACAGACATACTCACTAAGCACCGGAGGTTATGGTATGGGGTGCCATCGGATTCCAGACCTGCTCATGCCTAGTCCACGTCACTGGTACGCTGACCAGCAACCATTATATATCACAGAGGTGTTGGAGTCTGTTGCTGTCCCCTATTTTTTGGGGCCAGCTTGGGGCAATGTCCAATAGTTCCTAAATGATTACTATTTCACACTGTTTCCTTAGTCTGGCATTCACCTATCTCTCGCCCAACAAAAATGTGTGGTCCATGGTCAGACAACAACTGGTATGCCATAGAACACCCACGACCACAACGGGTGAATTTTGGGGACACATGGAAGCAGCATTAGCAGAGATATCCCAGATGGACATCGATAGTCTCTTCCTCTCAATGTAGCACTGTGTAGCAATGTTTATTGCAGCCTATGAGGGGGGGGGGACACAGTACTGATTCCTCTATGTTATGTATATCTCACATCCTTCTTGGTATTGCAATATTAATGGCCAGCAGTGTATTTAGCATGGCAAGGATAGGAAACCATTGTAACTATTGATTCTCTTAAATTTTATACATGCCAATACAGATCAGAGGATGTTCAGTACTATTTATTCCTTCTGTCAGATGCCCTTCTTTTAATCTCTGCTCTGGGGGAGATGCTAAGTTCATGGATGTCCTTTGCTCAGATCTTACCTTGTTTCTGGCTACCAACATTGCTCCGACCATAAGATATTGTTCCATGACATTCCGGACTAAAGTGAGGTGATTGCAGGAGGACTTTATGAAACTTACGTTTGGCTTTCATGGCATCGTGGGGGTGCTTCAAGCCTTAGAGGAGAAAATTAATTTCTGAATTAAATTTGTGCAGCTTGATGAATGTTTTGATGATATTGGTCAGGAATTAAAATGTTAGTCTCCTAATGTTAACGATACCCAGATTAGTGCAGATTTACAATTCCCAAGTTACACATATAATGGTTATTGTATAACTTTATATATTACCCATCTTTAAAAGAGCCCTCTACACAGCAACATGTACAAAATACACATACTCAATACATACATGATATATGCATTTATTAACCATTTTACTGACTTGACTCCCAAACACTATTCCTAGTAGCCTGCAAAAAGTAAAAATATTAGTACAACACTTGGTTGATAAACATTATTGGATATGGGTTTATAAAATTTTAATTGTATTGTTTTTGTTCAAAAGATATTCAGAGAGATAAGATGCAAATGCTAAAATATCTTCAGCCACAGACATAACCATGCTACAAATAGTGAGGGCAGGCATTTGTCCATGAAACAAACCAAAATTTGCTATTTACTGGCTTTATTTTCCTGGACAATTATATAAATAGTTACTCACATTTTTGTGCACAACCCATTACCTCATTTTAGAAAATTTTACGATGATTGCAAGATGGGATTCAAACCACAAATTTAGGCAAGAAATTTGATGTCAACAGAATTGACAATATTATATTTTGTGTTGAAATATCTTTAAATTATTGTAAAGAATTTTATATCTCGCCTATTGCAGAGGCTCACTTATCATGTATTTATTCATGTCTAACACTGTGGTGTTGTATTAGTCCTTGGTATATACGCTTATGGTTAAAACTTTATTGGGCTAGTGAACTTTGTGTGGGCGCACCATACCTTAAATATAATAAAAATTCTGAAGGAGCACTGGCAAAGAAGTATATTTTTAATGTGTATGCTTGTACATTAATATTTTAGAAGAGACGTTTCTACCTAGCATCTTGTACAACTTCATGAAAAAATATACATGCTTAATTGAACTTGAGCATTATAATTTGTGAGTGTTGTCACAATGTGTGTAGTGCATCTGCACGTGTGTAGAGTGCACTGAGTTCTGCAAAAAGCCGAACACAACTTTGGAAAAAGGGTTCTTGTTAGAGATTAAAGTTTTATGTATTCATTTTGCATTGCACTCCTGTGTATGTTTTTGTGAATTCGTGTAATGTTTTCCTTCCATTTAGATCACACTTCATTCTCGATGCACATGGCCTGGATGGGGCCACCAATTCTGACAATGTCTTATTTCCCTGCTTCCGATGACCGATGGGCAGTCTCTCCTTGGAGCTTAAGCTGGGCGGTTGCATGCCACGTGGCCTCCTGAGAGGGCCTAAACTTTGTATTCACTGAACTGGTAATTCTGTTTTGTAAGTCCTTTGAAATCATTTCCTATTTACACCTTCTGTTGATATGGAGGGTCCTTAAATAATCACGTTGCCTTGGGGCTTTTACTTTCTTATTGAACACGGAGTGTCTACCTTAGGCTAATTCAGACGAGGCCTTATGTAATTTTTTCCACACCACAGCACCTTTGTACTATTTTCTTAATTGCTTTCGAGAGCATGTAAAATCCACACACTTTGTTGTGATTTTAATGTGTACTAAATGCTGGATGGCTCAGGATCTAACATGCACATGGTTGCCCTTAATTCCTACGCTTAAGTGAATAAGTCTCCTTGTACTTGCATTTGGTGTGCTTCATGGCCTACAACGAAGCACATGGTAGTGTTGATGCATGACAGTCCTGGCTGTCAGACTGTCCCCGCCCCTAGGTTACATAATGATGCTAGGCAGTTGCATCTTAGTTTGCTTACTCTGTTCTGGGCACAGGGGCCCGCCCAGTTAATACGGGCCTAGTGGGTCGGCGACTTGGTACAAAGTCTGGCTCTACGACCTTTATGCGACGAGGTGCAGGTTTCGGCGGTGGTGCAGTAATACGGCGAGGTGGTTGGGTGCTTGCATGCACACTTTTGGTTTCTGTTACAGTGGTTGCACTCAACTGGGGGGTACTCTGCTCAGGTATGGGAGCCGGCTGTGGTTCTAGCGTGCTGGACTGACGTATGCCAATTAGTGCCTCCTGCACTATAGGGTGGTATCCCTCCACGATCTTGGTGGGCAGCTCGAACAAGCCCATGGGTGTGATGACGGGTGCTGGCATGGTAAGGTGTCTCAGTAGTGCAGCTTGCTCACATGAGCTGAGCAACCCGAACCCGCTAGGAAGCATACACAGTCAGTGTTCATGTGTTGGTGTGAATTTCTGCCGCTAACACCGCCTTGCTCTCGAAAGCTCCACCAGGTAGAACTGTCGTGGGCTGCGGAGTGATGATTGCGGGAACCGCACGGTGTTATTCCATGGGGGTAGATTTCCCTGCACCAGGATGCAGTCCTCTCTGCAACACAAAGAGAGCGGTGAGAGTCGGGCACCTGGCTGGCAAGTCTATCCCAACCGGAGCGTACCTAGTGTTATGGCTCTACCGTTCCTACCCCATGGTGCAAAGAATGGGTGGCCTTCCAATAGTGGTGAGGCATGGGTCCAATGGTCACTGGTCTCTGCGAACTCGAAGAAGACCACCTCCTCGGCTCCACGAATGGGGGCGGTGAGGAAGGAGCAACTTTGAGCCAGCAAGTCTATTTCCAGAGGACAGTATCATAGTGTCATAATTTTACCGTTTACTGCCGGGGCAGAGAATGGGTGGTCTTCCAAGAATGTACTGTTGTGTTATTTAGAGTGCATTCAGAAAGAAAAAAACCAGGTCTCCTGCCAAATCCTCCAACTCTGATATGACGCAAAGAAGGAACTCAGAGTGAAAGTCAAGAGAACTGGTAGAATCTGTGTTTATTTAACCAAATTTCCCCACGGGCTATGCGGAAGTTAAACACCCTATCGTACAACAGGGGAAGGCACCCTGTGCAAAGCAGGATAGGCAGTTAGCTGTGTGCTTGTGCTTCCTCGGGGCGAGCTCTACTCTCAGGTGTGTCCATAAGGGACAGAACGTGTCTAAGTGTTGAACTGTCGACGGCCGCTGGTTCTTCCTTCAGTTGTGCGCTGGAGAGGCTCTTCGGCCCCAAAAGGTGAGCAATAAAGTCAGGATAGGTTTGAGCCCCTGCACCAAAAGTTGGGGCGATGAGAGCTCAGGAGAGGTGATCGAGAAGTGAGCAGAACTGACTGGGAGGCTGGGATGCTTCTCCTTACATACTCCTCGGCCAGCCCTTCTTCCATTGGCATAGGGCATCTGGAGAGGGGGAACAGCAGGTACAAGCCCAGTGACGACATCTAGTGGCACACTGCTGTACTCGCCCTGGACCTCTTGCACGGTCTCGGTGATTCATCAGGTGAAATAATAAATAATTATTGGGCTGTCTGTCCCTGCCGGGTAGGTAAGACGATCTTGCAGACGGTGGCAGCAGCGACGTGACTTGTGGACAAGGTGTAAGGAATGCAGTTGCGTTGATGAGTAGCAGTCGTTTAGTATAATTTAACAAGATGTCATGCATCAATTCGCCCCCTCTCCCCTTGAGACGTAGACTCATCTGGGCAATGAGTTGAGAAGAGAAAAAAATTCCTATGAGGGAACATAGAACTGTACCCACATCAGCAATTTATTTCCTTCTGGTTGAGCTTCCTAGTGGTGTCGGCTCTGTGTCGGGTGCGGCTCGCTCTAACTACTTGCAGACGTGGGCAGACAGCCTGAGGCAGGTGCGGACTGGAGCGTATTCTTGCAGTAGCGAAGTCAGCTAGACAACATCATCTCTCTCGGTGTCACACACAAGGCTGTCTTCTTCCTCTCTCCCTCTTCTTGTCCGCAGCGGGCGAGTTGAAATGGCGTGCTGCAATGTAGAGTGTAAGATAAGTGGCGCAAGGGGGATCCTGTGTCAGTGATAACGCATGGCCTTCTGATTATAGTGTGCTGACCTACATCACATCTGTTAAGGCTTGGTTACTGACATTATGATTCATAAGAATTGAAGGAAAGAGCAAACATATTGGCCAGCACACGGAATAAGTTTTGACCCTTGGGAGTTTATATTGAATAAAAATGCCCTAAAGCCCCATTCACGAGGCGTGTTTCTAGCTAGCTGCTGTGGCTGCCTGGTGCAGTATAGTGTGTAGGCCCTGCCTTTGGCCTCCCTATCTTAACACACAGCAGAATGAAGCTTAATAAAAAACTATGTTGTTTGCACATCCAAGATCTTCCGTCATCTCGTTTGTGCGCTAAAGTGGGAAGCGAGTGTCTGGGCAAATGTTACAACCGAGGTGCACTTGACCATTTTACATCAAAACAGAGATGAAAGACACAGAACCCTTGTCATGCACCAAAGACAGTACTCAAGTTTACAACAAATTGAGATTTGTAAGTGTCTTCTCACCACGTTCTTGCTGTTATCAATGTCTTTGCGTGCTTCTGGTTTACTGGTATTTTCACTTAACTGAAAGCTTACATTTTCCAACATAATACACAAATATTTACAACATGATGGATTCATTCACAGTATTTTTAATAAATGCTTTAAACAAACACCTTGACTGAGATAGTTACTTTACCCAAAAGTCAATCATTGACAACTCAGCTACTTTAATATGACATATTGTTGATTCTGACAAACGTAAGTTTATATACAAACAGGTTAATTTACCTGGTTTATCACATACAAAGGAACATTTATTTACAACATGTTTTCCCAAAATTAAAACGTCACTGAATTTCAATATTTACACCAGTTCTGGTTTAACGTTTGCATTCAAGTTACTTTTTACAGTTCAGGCAACCAGTAGAAAAACTTTTCTCAACAGACGTAAATTACATTACTGTCTTTTCTCCTTATTCCTTCACAGGTGATTAAAGCAAACAAAACAGTAGTTATAACATGGCACTTACTCATTGACAGAATATTTACACTTTAGCTCTGTATGCTGGCAGCTGGCTTACTCACAGCTGTCTCATTGCTACCCAGGTTTTCTTTCTACAGAAACACATCCTAAACGTCACCCCTCAACTAAACTTGGGGCTCGTTTGATTCAGAGCAGTTTACTGCCCCGTCCGCGTACATTGACGGTACGCCTACACTAGCTGAGTGGGAAGTACCACTCGTCATGCACTCACTGGCGTGTGTTGTAGGATGGAGCGGGGTTTACCTTTCATCTTCTTCACATATCTACCCCGCATTCTCACAGTGACATGTGGTGGCATAGGCCATGCAAAATTAGTTAGCAGCCTCCATGGCGGTACCCGGTACCAACCTGGCACCGCAGCGGCCTGGCAGGAGCAGTGAGGCAGCATGCGTGGGCTTGGCAGGAATGGTGATGTAGGCTCCCCTGTGCCCACTGTCTCGAACGAACTGGCGGGCAACGTAGGTGTGCTGACAGGCTCCTGGCCCGTCGTGGATGCCAGTGGGTTGCAGCCACAGGTAGTGGTTCTTGTGGTGCTATTACCTCCATGACAGACGGCGTTGTGTTTGGGGGCTCAGCAGCTCCCCCCCCCCCCCCCCCCACACACTGGCTGGCGGTGTGTCCACCTCCTAGGTGGACGAGGTACCCCAGGTATCCGGCTCGGCAAGAGGCGACATTGGGGTTGCTGGTGCCGTAAGGGGCAGGTCTTCTGATGGGCATTCATCTTCTGCCCTCCGGCCAGCGTTGCAGCATCTTCCGGTCTGGCGCAGGAGATGCGGTCGCGGTTGATCTCGACTCCCGGGTAGTACTTGGGGCGGACGGCTAGGCGTATAGCCCCTTTCACTGACTGGCTTTAGCAGACGTTGCTTCAGCCGGTTTACCCTGACGAGTGGACTGCGCCAGGATAGCTTGCTTGCACTAGGAGTCCACTTTCCCCCTCAGGACCCCTTTTTGGTTTTGTGTCCGTGGGGGTTGATGGTATTGTACGGTTTATTGGTCCCAGGACTCGTGGCGGTCCCTTAGGCCATGCTGGTGGCACGTAACTCGTTTCTTGAGAGCTGGTGGCTACCTTCGGGGGTTCTATTTTCTCAGCCGGTCTGGTGGGTGTTTGAAACATGGGGAAATGTTCATCCGGGTTTGCCGAGATCTCAGAGGTTTTAGCGGCAATTTTCCATACCCTTGCCCTCTGTTTTGCTCTAGGTTGACAGTTGCGGGGGCATGCAACTTCCTCCAATTGTAGCAGTCCGATCATTTCCTCTGGGCTGGTCCCCTATGTTTGGGGTGGCCTAATGCAATCCCACTTGATTGAGAGTCAATGTTTACGGCCTAGGTAGACCTTTTGCAGGCCGTGGTCCAATATACAGTGGTATTGGTGGAGCCACGGGTAGCCGAGAATAACCATTTCCTGTAGTCCAGGTGCCACAATGAATTAGGCAGTGCTGGTAATATTCTGTATGGTGAAAGTGAGCGTGATTTTCCCATCTACTGCCAGGATACAGTCAGGTTTGGCCATTCAAATGGTTTTCAGTTGGGGCAGTAATGATTTCCATTGTTCGGCCGAAAGTAAGTCGTTGCGGATAAAATTTCTGGTGGCAGTCAAGTCAAGTAGTGCTATCACACTTTGGTGGTTGATCATGATTCCGACATGTGGTGCCTCCAGATAGGTCGTCTCCTATTCCATTAATTGGATCCTGGGCGCTTTTGACTCAGCAATCGGCCTTTTTGATCTTCTGTTGTCGGTGTTTCCCGCCTGTGAGAATCTCTTTGGCAGGTTGGGAGTGGGTCATGGACCACCAGTTGCGCACCCATTCTCCGTGTGTTCACATGGTTCTGGCGGCGCCGGGCAATCTTTGGGAAAGTGATAGCCGGCACAAAACAAACACTCTGGGAGATTACGGGCTGTTGATGATGGCGGCGGTTCCTTGACCTTCCTTTCTTGGGATTTCCTTGCTACCACATGCTGGCTCATATTCGTGTGTTCTTGACGGGCTTGCGCCTGCAGATTTCGTTCCAACTGTCTCGCCCGGTCTACTAATTCTTCCATGTTGTGTGACTTGGGTGCAATCAGGAAGTTACGTAGCTGTGGTTACAGCATGCGGGCTATATAGCGTACACAGGTTTCTTCAGATTTTTCCAGGAAAATTCTGTGAAATAATTGCACCTTCTGGCGGATTAATATTTCAGTCACTTCACTGAGGGCTTGGGTCCGGCTGCAGAATTCAGTTTTTAAGTTGGCCAATACTTCCTCGCCAGTGAATTCTGTAGCTAGCCTGTTCTGAAATTGTGACTATTCAGTTATAAACTCCCCATACTTCCCCCACTAGTCGAGTGCTTTTCCTTTGAGGCAGGCTTGCATGAGTTTAACTCACTGTTTTTGCGGGTTTTCGTGCGGTCGGCCTGCGAAGTTCGAAATTTCGAGTTCCCTGGTTGAATGGAATGTTTCAGTCTTCTTTCTGAGTCTAGGATTATGTGTTGGGATTTTGCAGCTCATTGGCAGACATCACGTCTGTAGACCATTCCCGGTCGAGTTACCCATATGTCTGGCCAACCTATGCAGACGTGGTGAAATGTTTTGGTGCATTTAATGCATCTCACGGTGTATTGGGCCTGCTCCTGGCAGGTTAAACAGCTGCAATATGCTGTCTGGCACATCCTGCAGTCCTTACACCAATATTCAAGGCCGTTGATGTGGCAGACGACGTCTTCCCAGCCTAAACAGGCGCAGTGAAACTGGCGCTGGCAATGTGCATACTCGATTCGATGAATCAATTATCCGGAACATTCTGCCTTGGCGCATTGGGTGTTCGGGAGGGCATCCACAGGTTCCTCTGAGTGCTCCCACACTACCCCGTTGGTGTCCGACATCTTTGGGGTTTTCTTGAGCGCCACGGGGTGTTTTAAGACTCCCCAAAGTCTGTCCTGTGTTTTATTTTACCCTCGGCTAGTTTTCTCGCCTTGGGGTCGTGCTGGCCCGGTATAGCCTAATTTGTTTCCAAATTCGATGGGCGCCAAAAAGTACCCTTCTTGACACGTGACAGTCCCAGCTATCAGACTGTCCCCGCCCCTAGGTTACTTGACGATGCTAGGCGAATCGGTCTTAGTTTGCTTACTCTGTTCTGGGCACGGGGGACCGCCTGGTGTATAACACGGGCCTAGTGGGTCAGTGACTTAGTACAAAGTTGGGCTCTGCGCTCTTGATGCGGCGAGGTGCAGGCTTCGGCAGTGGTGCAGTAATACAGTGAGGTGGCTGGGTGCTTGTGTGCACGCTTTCGGTTTCTGTTACCATGGTTGCACTCGACTGGGGGGTACTCAACTCCGGTACAGGAGCCGGCTGCTGTTCTCACGTGCTGGACTGACGTATGCCAAATAGTACCTCCTGCACTATACGGTGGTAACTCTCTGCAATCCTGGTGGGCAGCTCAAACAAGCCCACGGGTGTGACTATGTGTGCTGGCACGGTGAGGCGTCTCGGTAGCGTAGCTTGCTCACGTGGGCTGAGGAACCCAAACCTGCTGGGAAGGATACGCAGTCGCTGGGGAATCTTAGCAATAGCCCTCGCCTATCTGGCTCGTCTCTCAGCTCCACCCCTATGGGTGTAAGGCATAGGTACAAGACCGGCGCTGCAGGAGCTTGGCAGTTGACTTGTCAGTGTTCATGTGTTGGTGCGAATTTCTGCAGTCAACACCACCTTGCTCACGATGGCTCTACCAGGTAGAACCGATGTGGGCTGCAGGGTCATGGTTGCGGGAACTGCACGCTGTTGTCCTGTGCAGATAGATTTCCCTGCACAAGAATGTGGTCCTCTCGGCACCACAAAGGGGGCGGTGAGAGTCTGGCACCTGGCTCGAAAGTCTATCCCACCCGGAGCGTACCTAGTGTCGTGACTCTACCGTTCCTCCCATGTGGTGTAAGGAATGGGTGGCCTTCCATTAGTTGTGAGGTGATGGTCCAGTGGTCACTGGTCTCCCCGGACTCGAAGAAGACCCCCTTCTTGGCTGCACGAACGGGGGTGGTGAGGAAGGAGCAACTTTGAGCCGGCAAGAGGACGGCATCCTAGTGTCATGGCTCTACCATTCACTGCCGGAGCAGAGAATGGGTGGCCTTCCAAGGATGTGCTGTTGTGTTATTTAGAGTGCATTGAGAAAGAAACAAAACCCTGTCTCCTGCCAAATCCTCCAACTCCGATATGATGCAAGGAAGGAGCTCGGAGTGAAAGTCAAGAGGAAATAAACACAAATGGCAGAGGTGCTATCTCCTAATTTCTCCATGGGCTTTGCAGAAGGTAACACCCTATCGTACTACAGGGGAAGGCACCCTGTGCAAAAGTTAGCAGGATAGGCAGTTAGCTGTGTGCATTTGCTTCCTCGGGACGAGCTCTACTCTCAGGTGTGTCCATAAGGGACAGAACATGTCTAAGTGTTGAACTGTCAATGGCCGCTGGTTCTTCTTTCGGTTAAGTGCTGAAGAGGATCTTCAGCCCCATAAGGTGAGCAATAAAGTCAGGATAGGTTTGAGCCTTGGCACCAAAAGTTGGAGCGATGAGATTTCAGGAGAGGTGATCGAGAACTGAACAGAACTGACGTGGGAGGCTGGGATGCATCTCCTTACATACTCAGCCATCCCTTCTTCCACTGGCATAGGGCATCTGGAGCGGGGGAACAGCAGGTGCAAGCCTAGTGCCTAGATCCTCTGAGTGTGCAACGTCGTGGAGTGTGGTGGGATCTAGGCATCTCACAAGTGGCGACATTTAGTGGCACACTGCTGTACTCGCCCCAGACCTCTTGCATGGTCTCGGTGGTTCATCAGGCAAAATAATAAATAATTATTGGGACGTCTGTCCCGGCCGGGTAGGTAAGACAATCTTGCAGACGGCGGCAGCAACATGACTCATGGAAAGCTCCCAGGAATGCAGTTGCGCTGATGAGTAGCGATCGTTTAGTATAATTAAACAAGACGTCATGCGTCAGCGTATTGGTGTCAATTGACTTGCAGCACGATGATGTAACAACCCTGGTAAGAGTCTCTGCTCACCGTGTGGCCGTATCCGAAATCACAGCCTTGCGCCTTGGCATTATACATACTGCTATGCTTCCACCCAACAGTTCACCATTTGACATTGATGCTTATTGAGTCGCACAGCATTCCATATTTCCAAGCTTGCAACCATGAACTTAATAAACTTATGTAAACAAACCCCATTCATATTCATGTCATGCCTGATAAGAGTGAGATTTTTTACATTACTTTTTAAGTACATATATGCTTCCTTGAAGGCAACCATTTTAAATTTCAGTTGTTTATTCCACATAAACTTGAAATATGGTACTGGAAGCAAAACTTTTGTGTTACTTTTTTGACAACTCTTGTTACTTATGACAATGTGCTAATAGCAATCTAAATTCAAAGAGAAGATGATGGTTACTAATTACCTTTAATTTTTGTGGCGTATCATATTGTAGAAACACAAAACATACCAAAAGAAACATAAAATGAATATACAAAAAAAGAGAAAATACTTTTTCCACTTAAACTTTATATATAATAACTGCAAAATGCAACTAGTATAACAGTACTATCTTTGGTATATATGTATAACATTAATTCAGCATTATTTCTGGTAAAATTATATATTTTATCATAAAATACATATGAAGTTATAAAACAATACAAATATTCCTTCTTTACTGTGATTATCATATCATCTGTTAAATTAGCAGTTTAAGTTCAGTTGACATTTTTATTCTGCTTCAATATAGAACATACTTGACGGTACACATTTGGGATGGGGCAAACATCACAATACAGTACAGGATATGAGGAGTACACTATTATGAAAAGCTCAAACATTTTATCACCTGTCAATGTGATGACAAGAATAGGCAGCAGCCACACAATGTACAAATTATTAATACTATTTTTAATTAACAACAATGTTCATTAAATTTGATTCGGCAAGAAAGGTGCAGTATTTAATTAAATTTCTAGGTTCACTTAAATAAAAATAGTATGAGTGAAAGTAGTTAGTCTATTTTTTTTAAATTTGGACTACAAAATCTTACAAAACTAATTTATGAAATGTCACTCAATCGTAATAGTGTTTTTAAGAGTAAATCATGTACGGTAAGTGCCAATACATTATTAATTGCTTATGAAGTCAGACTGTAGATGTAATAAATGTACCAGCATTCTAACATTGATATTCATTGGGAATTAATAAAATTATATTATGTCCTATAAAAAAATTCAAAGCTGAAATGAAAGCTTGAACACCAAGGCTTCCTTCACTTTCCTCATGGGCATGGGCAAAGAAATAGAGAGGGTATGATAAAACAAGTCTCCTTTAAAGATGGACATCCAATGGAATAATGCTGCTATCTATGCATTTAACTACTGATACAAATGAGCCAACTGATGATCCTTTCCATTCCACTTGAATTTAGTAACTAATTTTTATTTATTACTGTTTTGTGAGAGAGTTGACAGTAGCAAAAACATAGCTCTTTAGTAACAACTTTAATGCAGTGCTTAAACATCAGCCAACAAGACAAATTTTTTATAAATTTTACAATATAGCAATAATCTTTGGTATCACTTTATGAGCATTAATCATAGCTTAGACATTCAAGTTGTGCAACTGCATTTCACTGATTTTTTAAATTGTGTTATGGAGGTTGTCTTCTAAAACCATTAAATATTTCTTGTATGTAATTTGGTAAAAACAGATGATATTAACCTGCAACATGTTGATCCTAGTCTGCAAAATAATATGAAATGGATGCAACACCAACAGACTGAAGACTGGTGGAAAAGGAGCCTCCCAAGAAAATCTCCAATACACACAGGAAAAACTCCTGACCTACTGGGGCTTGGAATTAAAACAATGACCTCTGATATGTGCCAATTGTGAGGTCCTGGATGCCTCATCAACTTCATTTAAGAAACTAACAACAAAAACAAAGTTAAAAACTCCGGATAATACACACAATGGCATAAAAAATAACAGTGTTCTTCCTGGCATACTTAATGTTGGAGGCCTAAACTCAATGAAATTAAGAGTCGCAATGTACGCTTTATACTTTTCACAGTCTTATACACTCAAATAATGATATGTACCAACATGTACTATAAAAATATCTGATTCATATATTACAATAGAAGTACAGCTAAATTAACCAAAATCGGAAATTTGACAAAAGCAACTTCTGACCTCAGGATGCAGTTTAATACTACGATTTTACCCACACCTTTTTCTGCTATCTCTTCCCAGTTGATTAACTTCTCACATTTATGTGAATGACATGCAACCATGACTATACAAACCATAGCTATTACAGATATACCACTTATCAACTTACCTACCTTACAGAATCATCTACA
The DNA here is from genome assembly GCA_029891345.1 of Dryococelus australis. Classification (NCBI taxonomy): domain Eukaryota; kingdom Metazoa; phylum Arthropoda; class Insecta; order Phasmatodea; family Phasmatidae; genus Dryococelus; species Dryococelus australis. The sequence goes on from CM057009.1 coordinate 150,547,456, forward strand.
CAATTTGCTACTTACTTCTTTCTCAGAGATATCTAAGTCAGAGATGATTATCATGAATTCTTTTTAAAGTTGTCTGAAGTTTCAAGCTGTATGATGTACTGTATGAAACTGTCTAAAAATAGAAAAAAAATATGAACAGTACATATGCCCATCTGAAAACATAATTTAATAATTATATAATGGAAAAATGTATTAAACCCATTTTATAATCAAATACTATGCAAACATTAATTAATGAATCAATTGGTATGTGTAAAAAAAATTACAATATTATTACTAGTTACTATTACAATGGTAAATGTCTTAAAAGAATTAATAAAAACTTAAAAAAACACAAATCATTGTAACAGTCATCAGACAAAAAACTGATGAAACTTGGTTCAATCGAGATTTTAAAAAGTCAATGCAGTGGCAGAAACATAAAACCTTACACAAATAAAAAATATGAATCAGAGGATTGACATTGTATAAGTTAACAATCAAAGGCATTGTTTTAACAAACAGATGCCCAAACCCTAAAAGTTGTTTTGTGTTTCATATAAACCAACTTAAATAGCTCAAAATTAAAAATTCTGCATCTAAATATAGCAAGTATCCTCCAACAGAAAATGGACATTATTAACCATTGTTGCATTGAAAATGTACAATAAATTTAGCTGGAACATATGCTTACAAGGCTGAACATTAAAACAGTATTAAAAATAGGCCAAATAAGATAAATATTTATGTCCACTGAATGTAGAGGAACATAAAAACACAATCATAGTGATAACAATTTACATTTAATAAACATGGAAAAGAATGTGACCATCAATAATAATACTCACAAGGTCAGAGGCAAAAAACAAATGGACTGCATAAAAGTAAAAATCAAAGAGTTGACTCATGCAGGTGATCACATCAGTTGCAATTGTTCGAAGTAAATGACTCATCTGCAGGTATTTGCCACACTGGCGCAGAATTATTAAAGCAGTGTTAGTTAAAATTGGTGCTTTCATTATGTCTTGATTAACTGTCCTTTTTGCAGAACACTTATTGCCCCTGAAATTAAAACAGTATTTGCATGACCAACTTGATATTACTTATACATTTTTGTAACACATATACATGGCAATATAAAGCACTGAGTTAATTTGATGTAACTACATTGTACCTCCTAGGACAGTCATGTTGGGTAGTGTCACACAAATTTCAGTTTGGACAAAAAAATAAAAACCATAAAATATGCGGATGCATACTTGTTTATAACTGCGTCACTCGCATTTTCATCAACAAAGTCCTTTTTCAACTCTTCAGGGATATCCTCATCACTTTCATCACTAAAATATCCTGATGGTTCATCCTAAAATAAATAAAGAAATAGGCCTATTATTGACAAACAAGCAACATTATCAAAAACCTATGGTAATTATGTTAAGTCATAAAAAAACTCCACAGTATAAATAAAACTGACTACACTTTTAATACAGAGAATATTCTTGAATCTGTAATACAAAATAATTTTGTATAGAGCAAGGTTCAGAAATGCTTCTTGTTATATAAGCCATGTTCTAATTTGGCATTTTGTGCCCTAAAAAGAACAATAAATATTTGGGAGTTCAAGGTACAAAATTCTGAGCTGGAGGAGATCATCAACATCTAAACAACTCTGCTAAAGTATATGTCGTTCTTTAGATCTTATTTACTCTCTGTTTTCATAGGAAATAGAGTAGATTTTTACCAGAAAGAAACACAAAATTAATGATGACTAGCAAATCATTTTGCTTGCTACACATATAGTTAATTTCATGGTCAGTACATTTTTTGTAAAAAGAAAATATAACCAAAACTATTTTAGAAGTGGGTAAAAGCAATTACTTAAAATTTGTTCATTTTTCTTCCATTATTTGGGCAACAAAGAATCTTTGGTTTGATAAAATTTTTTCTAATAGTGGTAATTAGTGTAGTCCAGATTCAATATATTTAATTAGCAAACAGCAAATTAAAATATGGCTATGGACTAGCACATACAAATACACAAACAGCAAAACATTTTCATTACAGGACAACTGGCTGATCAATCCATTCACAAAAGGTGCAGCACGTCTGTAAATTGCCATAAGCAGATTCGCTGATTTGCAGATGTAAAGGCCTGATAAATTATTACAAACCAGAGGGGGCCATGGTGGTGCAGTGGCTAGAGTACACACCTCCCACCAAGTAAAATGAGGTTCAATTCCTGGTGGGGCACTTCCAGTTTTTCGCACATGAGAATTATAGTAAAAGTTTTTTCCAAAATAGTTTTCCCATCCCTACAGCAGGCAAAAAGCCAGAGCATTTCCTCAACATATGCCTTCCAAATTCCTCACCTACTAAATGAAGCCTTATTACATTCTGTGTAAAACTGCAATAAAGACTATTGTCACTATTATTACCTTTGTGTGACAGTTACATAAAGTTGAGTTATCAAATTACTACTCCAACCAAACTACTAAGAACTTTCAAACTTTTCTAATGAGTAATTTTATTAAAGTGCAGAAATATCACTGTATTGCTATTTTCTTAAAAACACATGACTGTGGAACTTAACTCTGGACAAGTACGAGAACCAATTTTAAAATGCACTTACACCAAGATTGGCCAAAATATCTTCGTCCTGGGCATCATCACAACCAATATCAAATGGTGTGGAATCGTCTGAATACTTGGCAAAGTAGCCACCTGCAACAGAGCTGCCATCATGAGAGTGATTGCTGCTGCTGCATTCAGGGCTGCTGATGCAGCTGCGCTGTGCAGGTGGCTGTTCGTGCTGCTTCCAGCACTTGAGAATGTGCCTTAGAGATCGGAACTCCTGGGGAAGGAAACATCATAACCTCAACAGGTACGTCTGGGCAAGCAAAGATTAAGACTACGCTACGTGATTAGCTAGAAACACATGAGAAAATCAAATCCTCAATATCTGTTATGAAACATTGTCTGTAGCATGTGAAAGGTTAATTGAGTACTTCGGAGAAAAAAACCTTCAAAATATTTCTGTTACCATATCAACAACAACACCGAGGTAGTATTTTACAGTAATGAAGACAGGCAATTTAGGAGAAGTACCTTTGTGTCTCAATATCATTATATTAGGCAATATTCTAATTGGTGTCATCTGAATTATGTTTTATACACCACAAATGACATTAGATTACAAAATGACATTGTTAATTTTTATATCCAGTAGAATGGTTTGCAATTGACTTAAACACACAACTAAGTAGGGATTTCAAATAGTTGAAGGCATTTAGCTCTGTGTAAAATTCAAGAAATCTTCCATTCCTGGCAATTAAAAATCTTAAGGGAAACAAACCATGCCAGTAACTGAAATCAAAACACAAATATTTAACATAAACAGCAGCAGTGGTCATTGTTGTTTGGCTGTACTGAAGTAGAGAGATTCTGCTCTTAACACCAGGGTCTTGAGAATTAAAGAGGGTGAAGCGAGGTGAGTGTGGAGCACCACCGAAATGCAAGGGCGGGGGAAATGGGAGATCCCTCAGAAAACCCATAGACTAGTGGAATTGTCTGCTACAATTCTTTCATGCAAAAAGCTAGGGAACGACCTCACTGGGAATTGAACCTGAATGAACTCTTTAATAGTCTTAAGATATTTGTTTGACCTGCAATATGTGGGGATCTCTCATCGCATTGTTAAGACATGTTCAATCACCAATAAACTGAAGGATTGGAGTTATATCCACGCCCATGTAGGCGGCGATGCAACCTGCCACAACCTAGCGGAATTGCAAGGCCCATTTCCGTGAGGCCGGCCGGCCCGGCAGCGAGCGTACACAGCCACACAGTGGTGGAGTAAGGAAGGGGTTGCACTCTGTACTCATGCTGGTGGCGTGCAAAACTTGACGCAAAGATATATGCTGCGACAAGCCATCCAAATGCCAGTCGATAATGGTGACGTCAAGAAAGAGGTCTTCTACTGGAGCCCATACTCCAGCCCCAAAGGAAGCCACCAGCAGAGACCACCACATCGCCGAAGAGATCCAGCCCTGAAGGAAGATGCCAGCTGAGACCGCCATGCAGACAAGACCCAACCGAGAGCCCGTGAAGGGCCACTCAGCTGACCTGATCTCAATCTCCTGCTCGAACAATCCCAGCAGGAGCTACAAACAGCTAAGTACTGGTGTTGTTGCTCAAGAAATATCTTAAGTAATTGGGTGCCAGATATGTAACCTTAACTATCAGGATCATCAGCGGGTTTATGCATCTAGTAATGTTGGTATTTGATCCCACCTTTAATGTCCCTAACTTGCTGGGTACAGGCTCGGACAGCCTGTCTGTTTTATGCCGAATAAAATCATGCTATCTAACCCACAACTTGACTGGCATACTTCTTTGTAAACACAGTTTAGTAAGTCACATTATTGCTTTCCACCTCCCTCGTGTTTGGAGGTGGGTAAGGGGGTACGGGGGAAATGGAACAAAAGGAGGGACCACTGTCTCGAGATATCCCCCCCCCCCCATTACAGCCGCCATCAGTCGCAGACCCATCTCTCCCCTGGTAAGGACAGTGACACCTCCTACCCCTCCCCCGTTACAGAGGACAACTGCCACCTTGGTAAGACATAGTATAACAGAGTATAATAAGCCTCCAAAACTACCCCCGACGATGCATCACCCTTATCGCCACAGAGAAAAAGAACACAAAGCATTACTTGGGGCTCCAACCCTCGACACCCATGGTGCCCGTAGTCTGCACCCGAGATATAAATCATACACTACGAATCAGCCTCTATATCACAGAGAGCAAGTAGCACCAATTCCACAACAATTTTTAATTTCTTTCTGATTATTGCACCCCTTTTAACTATCTTGGCTTAGTGTCCTGCCTGAAAGCCACAACTGAAAAGAGTAATGGATAATTTATAACCTAAAAGTCGTGGTCTTTTTTCGAACGCTCCCACCTGCGCCAGAAAACGCACCCTACGCCATAAAACACACCCTGCGCCAGACTTCCCAAACAAATTCAGTGGGAGGGTAATCTCTTGTCAGACATCCCCTCAACAAAGTGAGAGGGGATGAGTCGCAGTGGGTCATGCTGTGGCAAGTTGCAGTAGAAGGTAGCCAAGGATGACCAAAATGTATCTCCCCCTTCCTTCGAGTCATATCCCTTTATTTTAGTTGAGAATCCAGGAACTATGGGACCCTGTGTGGAGGCTATCAGCCTCACAGGTTGAACACAAGAGGAAGGACATTGCAGTAGATGAAAGGCTACCACTTCCTCTCTCGGTAATCAAAGATTGCCAATATCAGCCTCCCACCAATTGTCCAAGAGAGAGGGGATACAAGACCACAAGACATCCAATTTCCCTCTTGCCAGGCATGTAAGGGGAGGAAGCAAGGTAATGCCTGACTGCCCGACTCCCAAGCATCATGTGAACTGGAAAGGAGAACATCACACTTAACATATTTCACACCCAGTTATTAGATGTTTGAAGAAAGAAATAGTTTTAAAACTATTATTGCATAAAATCTTAAGTGACAGGCACAGAATGATCTTTGATAGATGCTGTATTTAATAAATGACAAAACTGGATCAATTTAGCATTATTTATATTGGAATTTTTTGCCAGTAACACTGAAAATTTTCTGTGGATACAGTTCTTGGTACATGTTTTTTGGTACATACAGAATCCACTGGACATTATTCCATTAGGGTGGAGGTGCCAAAATCAGGCAAGGAGCATGTACAAATAAATCAGCAGGAAAATATATCCAACCAATTCCCAAACACACTTTGGTGGCATTTACAATAAATTTACAGGGTTGTCACCTTTTTTACATTGGAAAATTCCCTGATATTTCCCTGATTTCCAGACAAAATGAATCTTTTTCCCCTGACCTTTACCAGTCATTTTTTGTAAGGATTGGCACCTTTGCATTATAACATACTTTTACACCAATATACTTCTCTGATCTTACAAAATTGCTCACTACATACATTGCAAAGAAAAATGCCTAAGCATTTAGCTCACAATCATTAAAACAATTTTATATGATTCTGGCAATGGTGCACGATTGATGACAGAACTGCGAAATATATCATGCATATCACAGAATTCCCTGATATTTAGCTAACTTGTTAGAAATTCCCTGACATTTCCCTGACAATTTCTAAATTTCCTGACATTTCCTTGTTTTCCAGGCTATCCAGACCTGTGGCAACCCTGATTTATTAAATGCAGCCAAAGCCATAACACACCAAGCTGTGCCTGTACTGTACAGACAGGAACTGACAGTCTCAGGTGCACAGGTTATAAACGTAGCTGAGAGACACTTCCTGTGATAACTGCTGCTTCTACCCACCTGCGTACATCTAGCTCATACCCACAACTAATGAATAGCTTTGATCAAACCACACTGAGCAACTAAATTCCTTGAACTTCAGGGACTGAATAAGGCATCCAGCCATGTTACTTTGCATAACTGCTAAGAACCTAAAATGCAACTCAGCCACAAAACCCTGTACAATGTGCCTTATATATTCTGGTGAAGAGTAGGAAAGAAACCAGTGTCAAAAGGCCACACACCATCTCATGTTGCATGCAAATGCACAGGTATTGTCTCTTTGAGAAACTTCTTTACCCCTCTTCAGTTTGTATAGAAGTATTAGGACATACGTGCTCATTATACCTGAAGCCCTGTACATCTGCCAGGTCGTGAGTGAATCCAGTTCACTACAAGCACACTGGCAGTTACTACTAGACTACTAGAATTCACCCTAAATCCTTCTATGATGACAGAGCTTCCATCACCCCAAAAAATAGGATATAATTACAATTTTCCTAGTTATAATTGCATTAAAAATTTTCTGTGTCGACTTCCTTTTGAGTACAGCATTAACACTTTATTTGTTGTTATAATAAATTTATGTGTTCATTAAATATGAGCAATTCTGAAAAACCTAATTAAATAAGAACTGAATCATAAATTTAAATGATGTATATACCTGTATTTGTAGAATTGAGAAACTTGGTTTAACTGGACAGATTTCCCAGCCTTCGTTCTCAAGGAATATTCGTACCTCATCAAGTCTACCTTTGTGGTAATTTCTGAAGTACTTAATACTTTGCATCCGGATTGAATTCTGAAGATCTTCTGATTTGCTACCACAGAACTCTTCCCCTACTTCTATTAACCTGCAACATGAAAAATAAACTAATTATATTATGCTACATTACTCCAAGTTTGCTGTTTACTGAATACCAGCATACAGCAGTTATAATTTTTTTATCATCTGTAGTAGTAACATTGTACCATATGCATTATTTCACAGAGCACTGAGCATATCGTAAACTACTTAGAAATGAAGTACAATTCTTGGGATTCTGTTTAATGCTAACAAGATCTGCAATCTGTGAAGACATTTTTTTTAAATACCTACCGCCTTCATTAAAATAAAAAGGCCACCCCCTTTTTTGTTTAATTTTCTCTTCCATAAGATTCTTTAGAGGTTTTATGCCATAATTTGTATCAAGAGGGCCGAATGAACAAAAAAGGTTGTCTTGTCGCAACACCCTCAGGCAAACTGTTTTCGAGTAATATTGAATAGAAAAAGTGTTGCCTGAGAGGTAGGCACACATACAACACAGAAAGAGTGACTGCACCATATACTAGTTAGCAACAAACAAATAGTGCACACTATGATGTAAACATACAAAGCATCATGTGCAACATGTGAGTCTGTGTGAGTTATGAACAGGTAACGAGTGATGCCTGGTGTATTCAAACAAATGTGTCGGTAAATGTTGAGGCAATTCTCAAAGGTTCTACCATAAGGTAGCACTTCACTTTCTGGCAAGTAAACCACACCAAAAAATGTAAGAGGACATAAGCATGGCCTAGGAAGTCTCCTTACTCTGCGGCGTTTGTAGGGGGTGGGGTGTAGGCTGGAACCATGTTGTTGGGATGTAGTTGTGACTTGCCTCGCCTCTTGTGAGTGCTGCGATGTTTCTTGTTGACATGTGGCGTCACACTCACTTTCCTATTAACTTCCCCAAACCCTTTGGAACTCTCTTGCCCTACTAGGCTATCCCCTGCGGGGGCCGAAAAACCTCTGAAAGGCATTGTTTGTGTTTTCACTTATGTTACAACCATGTTGACTGGTGCCTTGGGGAAACCCCTTAAAACCTGTATCAATGGCATTGGTTGTGTTGTAATTTACATGTACACTATTGTTACCACTTCTTCCCTCATTTACACACATGAAACCTCTCAAGCTACTTTGATTTTCTAGACTACTGTTTGCCTCTACAGGAAAATCCTGAAACAGTGTTTAACTACTACTAATTTCTCCCACTTGTGTGTGTACACCTTCATCGCCTTCTCCCTGCTTGTTTGGTGTAGAGTGTTCAGATAGCGCAAAGCCCCTAAATGACATAATGTTTACAGTGGTGATGTTTACATTTTTCGGGCGCATGATCACGGGACTGGTGTTGTTTTGACACGTACTGCTGCCGTCATTCCTCTTACCACCTGGTATGCAACGTCATGCTCGCTGAGGTACTGGGCTTTCTGGCTTCTCCTTGCCCCTCTTCACTACACGGGTGTGGGCTATACGCAGGTCATTGCAGTGATGTTTCGTGACTCATCGTGGACCCAGTTTCACTAGAAATGTGGAGTTCCCCATCTTTGCCGTTACCCTTACTGGCCCAATCCACTTGGGTGTCAGTCCTGCACAAAGGTTCTTGACTCCCACTGATAATGATTTTTCCCTTACATAGACATACATGCTGGGGCACTAACTGTAGTGGCAGGCCTTCTGCTTTCCGGTACCCAAGTATTACGATAGTTTTCCTGATTTGACTTGATTTGACTTCACCTCTTCGTGAATTTGGTGTGCTACAATTATTCAGGTGGTATTGGTGGGTTTTCGCGGAATTCTCTGGGTGCACGCAGTTCGCGACCCTATACTATCTCTGCGGGTGTTTTACCGGTTGCTGCATTTACTTGGTTTCGCAAACAAAACATGACCTCTGGAATCAACTCTGCCCATCTGGTGTGATCTGCTCCTAACCTGAAGTGTAACTGAATTTTCTCAACAAGAATAATATTTTGTCTGAATTTAATTTGCCGTTTCCACGAAGAAATATTGCAATTTCACCTGTGCCAAGTGGTCCGTTACGAAAGTCATCCAGCGGAATCTGCGCCATCTAAACTTGTTTTCACACGTGTGTGTTTGTGAATACTCATCTCATGTCCCATCTTGTTTCATGTATCTTTTGAAGGTTTATGTAATTTTGTAATTTGTGTACAGTGCAATTATTCCTGTCCTAGCCGACTCTGTGTATAGGCCATCACCACATTACCCACATGCTGGAGGGCGAGCCCTGACGAGTTTGCGTTAGTGATGCCGCGTAATCACACGTGTTAATGTATCATCAGGGTTTCATTCCTATCTTCAGGGAAAAATCGTCAGTCCACCCTAGCGGCTGTCGACTCTCTTCCCTTGTGAAGATTGTGTTTTATACACCGCAGTGAGATCATCCATCTAGGCATGTGCTAGAGTAATTGTGAGCTGGGGAGAACCCAAGTGGAGTTAGCTAGACACGACCGAGTGTATCATTAATTTCATGGCACGTTGATTTGTATGCACAGTATCAATAAAAACATGTCTACAGAGAACTTATATCTTTTATTCTGCAGTGACAGTGTCCTAGCCAAATATATATTATTAAATGTTTATTTCAAGTGGTGTTTAGTAAAAGTTAGGTATTGACTACATGTTTGGAAGTACACATGGGTGAGATAGACACACAGAACCCACAGCATCCTTGAGAACCTTGAGTCTCAATAGTGTGGAGATTGGGAAGCTCCGCTAAAGCCCAAATTACCAGTAAGTATTTGTGTCATAGTTCGTCTCATGTCTCACCTGACGGTGTCAACTTGTCTTGGCGAGTCTTGGCAATTCCTTGTATAATTCACGCACCCTAATTTTTTGGACTAAAAAATTCTGTAAAAAAGGTGCGAGAATAATGCTAGTAAATGTGGCATAGAGTAGTAACTTTTTGCGAATAATTTTTGCTGCTGAAATGACGTCCCCCGCTAACACATCTAAATATAAATTTCATACGTACGTATTTTAACATTAAAATCATGTTTTAATTATGGATCATGAATTCAGATATGGGTTATTTATTACTGTATAAGTGATAGTACACATAATCTAGCTATATTTGTAATTCCCGCCATGTTTATTTCAGCCGAGTCAACCTACGTTTTCCATTAAATTAATACTCAATTTTTTTGTGATGAATCTGATGTTACGAGTACTCATAACTAAGTCAGTTTTTCAAACTTTTATGAACTCTCGTTGGTACGGGATTTCACTGTATTTACGTTCCGCATCGCCAAACTTCGCGCTGTGGTAAATGATGATGTGTTTTCCCCCGTGTTCTCGCACCTGTTATAACACCGCTCCAATGCCTTCTTGGCTCGCATCTGTCTGAAAAACAACAGGTAAATCCGGGCTAAATTTGGCTAGCGGTTTACAGTTTTGAAAAGCAAGTTTGATATCTTTAAATGCTTGGCCGGCTTGAGGTGTACATACAAATTTACATTTCTCACATAGCAATTCAGTTAATGGTGCAGTTATTATAGAAAAATTTGGAGCAAATTCCCTCATCCAATTTATCAAGCCAAAAATTTTTCGAACTTGTTTACGCTACCTGGATGTGGGTTTGTTTTGTATTTCTTGTAAATGCTGTTGTTCCCGTTCGTGTCCATTCCCTGTTACATAGTGTCCCAAAAACTCCATCTTACTCATCCCTAACTTACACTTGTCAACCCTACATGTGAGTTTGTTACATTTGAGCCTCTCGAACACAAGGCTCAAGTGATATAGCTGCTCTTCCCAACTGTTCAACCATACAAGTACATCATCAAGATAAGCCATCACAAAGTCTCCTATGTTACCATCTAACACATTTACTATTAAGTTTTGAAAAGTGGCAGGGGCACATTTTAGGCAGAATGGCATTGCAACAAACTGAAATCTACGCCCATATAGCGTGGTAAAGGCAGTCTTTTTACAGTCTTGCGGGCGGATATGTACTTGCCAATATCCTGATTTAAGGTCAAGTGAAGTAAACACAGTAGCTGGCCCCAGTGTTGACAAAGTGTCTTTGATGTTAATGACTGGAGGTGGCATGTTTACAGTTACTTTGTTGAGAGGACGAAAGTCTACACAAAACCTCCATTCACCGTCCTTTTTAGGGGCTAGTGTAGTGCCTGAATTATAGACACTCTGTGTAGGTTCAATTACATTATCATTGAAAATCTCTCATACCTACTGATTGATTATGCGCCGGAAGAAAATATATGGGTCTCGTGTCTTGGAGTGCACCGGGTCCTCGTGTGTCGTGATGATGGTGAGCTCGGTGACGTTGGTGCGCTGCAGCTTCCCATTAGCATGGAACACACTGGCATACTGGTCCAGCAGATGTTGTAGCTATTGTTGATGTTGTTTGAACACCTCGTGTTCGAACTCGGTGAGTGGCATGGCAGCTGTTGTCGCCGGCGGTGTTGCTCCTACTGCATACAGCATCCATCTTCCGTGCGTCCCCATGTGAAGACGGTCAAGATGTGGCTCAATCACTGCTTGGTTGTCGATCAACCATAGTAACCCAAAAATCATTTCTTCACACAGGTCTGGCACAATGTAAACATTGCACTTCGTGGGAGTGCATGTATTCCAACTGACATGTGCACTACACTTCTTGCCTCACCCTGTTGATTGGTTGTGGCGAACTGTAGGCGACGTGGTGGCACTTATGTTGTTATTGCCTGTATTAACCCCTCACATATGAAATTGTGGATGCGGCAGTGTCTATCATTGTGATCACATTCTTTCCCTCACGTTCAACATTGACCCTTAACGCACGGACAGTATTGTCACTGACCTGGAGAACTTCGGCACCTTCATTAGGCGGATTCCTACGACCTGGCGGTCAGATTGGTGCAGGTGCTGTTTTGCCAACCTCCCCACTTAGTTTCCTGACCGATTACCCTCATAATAATTTTTCCGGTTGTTGTGGTGAAAGATTCTCTGGCTACGGTTTGATATCACTGGCGTAAACAGCGGCGGTGGTCACGTAGCATCTGGCATCATGGTGGGTGTTGACGTGCAATAATTCTGTTGCAGGGATTGATATTCTTGCCCTACGCTTACATCATGCTCATAGAGGCACGCCTCCCACGTGAATTGCTCTAAACTCACCCATGTTGCGCTTTGCAGATATGGCATAATGTCCAGTGTTGACAGGTCGACAATTATCTCTAGCACTCCGTGGGTAGGTTGTCCTGGGTTTAGATGCTTATACAGACCTAGTTTGCACTGGATGAACTCCTCAATCCCTTCCTATTCATTCTGTTGTCCGTGGTACAATCATGCTTGGGCCTTGATGGCGTCTCCATCCGTATTGAACCTGTGGCGTCTCCATCTGTATTGAACCTGCCCAGTAACCGGTCACAGAACTCTTCCCATGTTACTCTATAGTCCCTTACGAAGTTCCACCACATGGTGGCATTTCCCCTTAGTCTGTTGGCAGTGACCTCGGTCCAATCTTCCCTATGCACACAGTATCGGTTCAGTTTCTCTTCGCAGACCACGAGAAAAGTACCCGGGCATTCGGAATCGTGTCCTGCAAAAGTTGGCAGAAGTACACTGCGGTCTGGCCCTGTTATACCCTGGGGCATGTACGTAACAACTACTGGCGGTGGCATGGGTTTCACCTCTGGTGTTGTTAGTGGCGCAATCTCTGCACAGTTCGTCTTACAGCACTTGTCACAGTTTATAACACCATGATGGAAGGTTACATATTCGTCAGGCCTGATGCATTGGAAATGTGAGTCCCATTTGCACTGCTGGCACTGCGCACAATTTGTTTCTGCCCTGTCACATCCGGTGCGCATGAAAAAGTGTGGTTCTGACGGCGTTGACACAGTGTCGGACATAAATTGGCAAAACGGTTGTTCCCACAAGTTCTCAGCAAACAAATTTATTTTTCTCAATCAGCCACAATGTACACATTGTTTGACCGGCATATCCTGTGTTGTCACATTCACGATTGCAGGTGTCGCAGTTGCCGACGTGGAAGTCTTGATAACTTCTTGCGGAAGATCAGATGTGGTGTCTGCCATTTTGATGAGGTTGATGCGTATGACGTGACGTGTATGAACACACTGGCCCTACATGGGAACGCCAATTGATGCAGTCGGGTGAGACATGAGATGAACAGTGACACAATAAACTTACAGTAGGTGAGCGCCATAGGTGTTTCCCAGTCACCGGACTGTGAGACTCAGGGTTCAAAGGGATGCTGTGGGTTCTGTGTGTCCTCACCCGAGTGTACCTACAAAACCCTTTGCATTACTAAACATTTTAATGCTGAAAAAGGCAAGAGGTTGCTGTCGCTATAAAGAAATACTTTATGCACTGTTAGACTTGCTTTTGTTTTGCCACTCATACAAAATCGTGCCAGAATGACCTTTATGGTTAAAAACTTGGATGCGTCTAGCTAATTCCGTCGGGTGCTCCCCCGCCACCAATAAATCTAGCGCGCTCCTAGATGGATGACTTCTCCGTGGTGTTAGAGAACACAGTTTTCACAAGGAAAGGGGTCTACAGCAACTAGGATGGACTGTAGATTTTTCCTGAAGACAGAACATGGAGAATTACGAAATGAACAGTGGACACGTGTGATTATTTGGCATCGCTAATGCGGACTCGTCGAGATGCGTCTCCCAGCACGTGGTGAGTGTGGTGACTGCCTTTACACATAGCCGGCTAGGACCAAAATAATATCACCATACAAATTACACAAATACATATGACACAACATGGGACACGAGATGAATGGTCACAATAAACATGCAAATGCGTGAAAGCACACTTATATGGCGCCAATGCCACTGGATAGACTCGTAGCGGATCACGTGGTGCAGGTGAAATTGCAGTATTTCTCAGTAAAAACAGCAAATTATTGTCGGACAAATTGGTAGTGGTATTGGGAAGAATATTCGCCTGACGATTAAAGCATTTATAGACTTTTAGCATGCCTGATTGCGGGAAAATAAAACATGAAAGGGACCGCGTGATCATACATACAAAGCATCAATCACATGAAAACACACGGAACCCTGAATGAAATAATACATAGAACCCTGAAATTAATTATGGTGCACATGATATTACACAAATAAACCCTCAAAGTGCAGGGATGGTGCAGATGTTGACTTGGCACACCTAATTTCCTAGTGACAGACAATGTTATCACTAGTTATTATCTATTCATGACCTTTAATCTTTCTGACTGTTTGTTTGTTTCTTAAAGCATAATCACATGCATATGTTGACATTTATATACCACCTTTTCAGTTAAAAAAAATCTTTAATTTATATTTTTTTTATTTTGCCAATAAATTGTATGTATTTATTTCATAGTCATTATGAATTAAAAGTAAAGAAAAAGTTAGGCTAGTAGTAGCTAGTGTGAAATAGTTTCTATGTAAAATATTTTAAAGAGTAGTTTTTTTTTCTTTTTTACATAATTTGTAATGTAAACTTTAGTTAACATAATAGTTAGTTATTTAGGAATGCAATGTTGGATTCACATTTCAATAATTACAGTATGTTCGTTTTTCCAAGGCATTTTTTTCAAGACTTGTTTCGCTTTTGTTTAAATGTTACAGAAGGGTGTAAAGTGAGAAAACCAAAAGCATAACTTTACTAGAGCTTCAGAAAATATATGAGAAACCACTACTTGCCTGTAACAAATAGGCCATGGAAGACTACTCAATGGGCAAACAGAAGAATGCAAGCAGGCCTTTAAAAATAGTCAACTATTAAATAGCTGTAGTCCGTTTCATTTAATTTCAGTAAATTTTGACAATTTTCGAAAATATATGCAATCCACCATGTAACCCTCTGCCACAGCTGTTCTGTCAGTAAAGAAAACTATCTTTGTAAACAAACTACGAATCCAATGGCAGGCATTGAAAAACTGACAACTTCTGTCCAGTACTTGGGCTACTATAACTGATTGCTACTATAACTGATTACAATGTTTTGATAATACAGTGGAAAATTTTGTTTGTACAGAAATAGCATTCAATTTACTATTACTCAAAAGTTTTAACTTCATCGAAATAACTCAATCTGATAAATGTGTCGCTGTTCGTACCGATGCGAGAAATGCTCAACAAATAAATATCATTGCATTTTTTATATAATGAACTACACTAAAAGGGCGTTTATTTATGCCATGTACATTTGAAAACATCCCAAAAGAACAAATCGCAATAAATTTATTACTGTTAATACAAATGTGCTAATTGCATACTGTAAACATGTTCAGTAAATTTAACTTCTACGTAAAAATCGCGAGTTTCAATCAAATAAAAGTCCAAATACATTTCAAATATTCTAACAACAATTTAAGAAAACATTATTCACAAAACACACAAACTTACTTTTCACTTTGTAATTCCTAAACATGTGTGAAACTTTGGATGGTTAATTCACTAAAATCACTTGGCTACTGATACAAAATAATTTATTTGCTGACTATGCAATTACCAAAACACTTGAACTATTTCTTGAAACCAACTAATTCAATCTTCACAATGTAAATGTATTTTGCGCTCGCGCTTCGCAATAGTCACAGAAAATGAAGGACCACAGCACACAACAAACCCTTTTACAAAGTGGCAGACACATGTCGATAATTAATTTCACTGAGGAGACTGTTCTAAAAAGGCACCTACGACAAATTAGACTAAATGAAATATGTAAATACAAAAATAGTTAACTGCATATATAATATTCCAACAACATCAGCAAGGAATTCTTGCATATAGATAAATTATAACGGAAGAGAACACAATGGCAACTGCTTTTCATGCCGGGCGGGTGGAGACCATAGACAACAGACTCAACGGAGATTGGAAATCTTTCACATAACCATGATATTTGCATGCTCTACCACAATATTTCTAAATACTTTTAAAGCCCTTGCTCTAAAACTCAGAAAAATTATGTATTAGTCTATGAGCGTAATTTTAACCATAAATGTTTTAACTATCATTAATTTTCCACATTAAATTTTTTAATTCATAGTATTCTTTTCTTTTACAATCATAGCAAAGAGTGCCAACATAATATCATGAATCCTTCAACCACCATCAGCTGACACAATACTTTGCAAATGGTGGTGTTTACTGTTTACATGCTGTGTAGGTTGGTCACGTCTGTCAAATTTTATTGATGTTATATACATGTAAAATACAATACTTAAAAAAAAAAAAAAAACACTGTTTCTCAACATATACCTAGTTTAAAAAAGAAATAAACCCTTAAAGAGAACTTCTTAGTACTTATATCTTCTAGAAATTGGACATTCAATAAAGCAATACAAATTGATACTTGGTTGCATTGAAAGTATTGAATTTCAAAGCAAGGTACCTACATTTATTTGATGTAATTTCCACTTGACTGAATCCATAACTAAATAGTTAGATAAAATTAAACACCAGGTCAAAAATGTGTCCAATTTATAAACTTTATTTCAGCATAGGTCTTTCATGCTGCTGTGTATAGGAGCTTGGGAAAGGCATACTGTTATTTATACATGCAAGAGATTATAAGAAAAAATGGCAGTAACCAAGCTAATAATATTTTCTGTTTATTTAAAAATATATATTTTTTTAAATTTGACAAACTTAAAGATAATTTTAAAAATTTAAATGCAAAGTAAACAATTATTTTCCACTTTAAAATGTGAATATCAAAAATACTAAGAATATCACACTGAATGTATTGAGTATCAAAAGTGTTGTATCATCTCATCTCAAATTACTTCTGTTTGTTGAATTTATATACACACCCTGGCATCTTTATTGCAATTGTACTTTACAAAATATGAAAATATTTCTAATCCTTACCTGTGAACTATCCTAAGAACTTGCAAGAACTCTTCAAATTTGTACCATGCTAGGCCAGAGCCCAGTAGGTAGACTGAGATTCTAGCTTGAACATCTTGCCATATGCGAACCAAGCCATTTTCCAGTTTCTGTTTCACATACTCTTTGTTAAAGCTAACTTCAAAATCAACTGGTTCTGTGACTCCATCTGCACGAGGACAAAAAATTCCATGAACATTTCAAATATTGGCACAGATTTGGGTACCAAAACTTTCAGTATACAGTGTACACCAATACTAATTTAATATTACTGGTGTTGCAAATAAGAAATTTTTTTGATGCGTGCTCCATGTTCTACTTGTTCACAAAGAACACGTTTCATTAATACAACCAATGAGCTTTAGACATTGTGTTTCATGGTTGGAGATATGAACAAGTCATAATGTAGAACAGTAGCATGTTTTATGATTAGTTACTCCCAGAGAAGACGACTCAGGACCGAGCCTCGGAGTGTACAGTAACATCCAAACAATAATGTACCCATACAACATGTGGTCTACACTGGGAATGAAAGGGAAAAAGAAAAGTAAATAATTAGTGATTTGAAGCACGTGTCTTGTCACTTGCATAGTAGCAAAGTATAAAAAACTATGATGTGAAAAACTGCACAGTAATGAAGGCAGCAACAACATAACCTTACACAAATATTACATTATATCATGCACCTCCAGGGGGCCACGGTGGCTGAGCGATTAACACACATGCCTACCACCAAGGCGAACCGGGTTGAATATCCGGCTGGGTAAACAGATTTTAACAAGTGGGAATTGTGCCGGACGACGTTGGTTGGCTGGTTTTCTCAGAGATCTCCCGTTTCCCCTGCCCCTTTATTCTGGCACCACTCTATATTCACTTCAATCACCCTCACCGGCTCTCAAGAACTCGCCGTTATGAGCTGCCCAAATCTCTTCACTCATTCACCCATGCACCTCCAAGCAAATGCAGTACAAAAATATTACATTAATAGTGCACAGGAGGATATTTATAAATTTTGATCTGGAGGATAACACAATTTAATTCAAGCAACTGAAATCAGACATAACATTCATTTGCGTAAATTCTTTGGGACCACAGATATTTATCAGTCTAAAAGACAACTTTTACTATTATTTTTTATATCCTCCTGTAATTTCCTTGCACCACTGGTGCTGGTATGACGTTTAGTGGTGCCTTCTGAGACGTCAGTCATTGCCGCCACCGCTATGTGTAGTAGAAGCGTAACCTGAATATCCGGTCGAAGTTGTATTGGGTCGGAACATAAAAAGTTAGTGTCACCACAAATAGAACCCCAGGAGAAAATCATTGCAGATGTCCCTAGAACTAATGATGTAAAGTGTTCGCTTCCGTGCTCCAAAGCAGTTGAAATCCCCTCAAGTAGTAGTAGCCATAGAGTGAATGAATTAATACGCGAGGGCATGGAACAGGACGAGATGTGTCGCTGTGTCCCCCAAATCTGCCAAAATAGTGTATGCCGAGAGGAGGCAGATATGATTCCAAATGAAAACCCAGAGTCCTATCATAATAACTTGAAATGTCATAGTAATTTGACACGTTATGAAAATTTGACATGTCAGAGAAATGCGAAAAGTAGTATAAACAGAGAAGTTAACTTTGAAAATGCATGCGAAAATGTAAGATTGGTACTGATGTCAGATTGTTCATGTAAATTGAGATTAAATGAGCTGAATTGTTTAGTGACTCAAGGTACTCAAAAAAGAGTTTTGAAACTCGCATGGCAAATAGTCGTAAATCAATGAAGCAGAAGGGTAAAGTGTTACCAGAACTACCAAAAAAATGAACTTGTGGAGGTAGAAAAAAATTGTCGGATAAAAATTGAAACATTTGAATAAGAGTGATTTTAACATAATGTTCCCAATGTTAATGAAGTTTGCTTATATATTCCAAGTAGAAGGTAGTTTGAATTTCAGGTGCATAATTTTATTGAAACATAAGATAGATAGAGGAGAGGCCAGACCAATAAAACAAAATCCATATTGGGTATCACATGCTTTGAAACCAGTAATTGCAGAGCAAATAAGACATGCTAGATAAGGGTATTACTACAGAGAGTAAATCACCTTGGCGGTTTCCCGTAGTTATTGTAAAACAGAAAAATAAAGATGGTTCAATTGAGATGAGATTTTGTATAGATTTCCATCGGCTTAATAAAGTTACGAAGCAGGATCCTTATCCTATTCTGAATGTCATGGAGACATTAGATTCCTTGCACAGAGCTAAATGTTTTCCAACATTGGACTTAGCGATTGGCTACTTCCAAATTGAGTTAGAAGAAAGTGATAAAGAGAAAACTAGTTTTGCTACATTTGTGGGGAAATATGAGTTTAATAGACTTCCATTTGGAGTCTGTAATGCCCCAGCAACATTTGAGAGGTTAATGGAGAACTATGTTCTGACATGTTTGTTAGGTGATCAATGTTTAGTATATCTTGACGGCATTACAATATTTAGTAGTACAGTTAGAGAACATGCAGAGCATATGAGCAAAGTATTGAAAAGATTGGAAGAAGCCAATTTGCGAATTCAGCCTAATAAGTGTTCATTTGTACAAGAAAGTGTAGAATACTTAGGACCTGTTGTGAGTTAAAATGGTGTAGAACCAAATCAGAAAAATCTACAAGCGATTAGAGAACTCCCTAGACCTAAAAATGGCACTGAAGTTCGTTCAGGTGTTGGTCTATTCCAATATTATAGGAAATTTGTACAGAATTTCATGGACATAGCTAGGCCATTAACAAAATCAACAAAGAAAGACAAACCATTTCATTGGGGGACGGAGCAAGACGAAGCTTTTAAAATATTGAAGGAAAAATTGATTTCATATCCACTTCTTGTATATACAGATTTTTCGCAACCCTTCATTGTCAGTACAGATGCTAGTAATTATGCTGTAGGCACTGTCCTGTCTCAGATGAGGAATGGACATGAGAAACCAATTGCCTGTGCTATTAGACAACTAAATTCGGCGGAGAGGAATTACGGTACAACAAAACAATTCAGAGCTTATTTGTAGGGGCGTAGGTTCAAAGTTGTCACTGACAGTTACTAAATCTAAAATACCCGAGTATGAGACTCACTCAATGGACACTTCGCTTAGCAGAATTTTATTTTGAAGTAATCCACAAACCGGGTAAAAAGCACGTGAATGCAGATTGTTAGTCTCGAAAGGTAAATGCAATTGAGTAGGTGGATTTAATTAGCGAAAATATTAAGAGAGAACAGTATGTGGATGTAACATGCAAGGGCATAATTAGACAGATAAAGGAAATTTCTTCATTGATAAGGAAGGTATCCTATATAGAAGAGGAGACAAAATTTTAGTAGTTGTCCCAAAATTGCTCATGACCAGAGTAATTAGTCATCACCATGTCACTCCATTTTCTACTCACCAAGGAGTGAAACGAACCCAGAACCTCCTCAAATCGTTCTACTGGTGGCCAACTTTAAATAAAGATGTAGCTGAATACATTGTAAAATGTAACAATTGTTTTAGCAGAAAGAGCATGAAAATTACAAAAGCACTGTTAGGTTCTTTACTGCAAGCAACTTCTTTTCAGTTGGTATCTTTAGATATTTTAGGCCCTTTGCCAATGAGTGAGAAGGGAATAAATATGTTTTTACTTTTATTGATTATTTCACACGGTACTGTGAAGTGATACCAATTCCTGATCAAACTGCAGAGACAGTAGCAAAAAATTTTGTACAACAGATTATTTTGAGACATGGTCGTCCACAAAGTTTACTTACAGATCAAGGAAGAAAATTTTGTGTCTAGATTGATGTTAGAGACTTGTAAGCTGTTCAAAATGGAGAAATTACAGACAACCTCTTTCAGACCGCATGTAACGGACATGTTGAGAGACTTCATCGAACCCTAGCGGAATTGATCTCTCATTATGTTGATGAGTATGGTAGTAATTGGGAGGAATACTTACCTTATGCAGTGTACACATATAGGACAGTCCCACACTCAGTAACAGGTTTTAGTCCTCATTATTTATTATATGGAAAAGAGGTTAGGTTGCCACCTTCGGGTGAGTTAAGTAGTCAACCCGATACTTTAGAGAGAGGTTCTACTGCCAAGGAACACTTAGATTTTTGAGTAAAAAGTTAAAAGAAGCACATGAGATAGCAAGGGAGAGAAATAAGCTGGCTTTTGATAAACAGAAAGTATATTATGATAGGAAAACTAAATCGCCAAATATTGAGGTAGGTGATTACGTGTATGTACACGTGCCAAGTGTTAAGAAAGGTAGAGTATCTAAGTTTTACTAATACTGGTCTGGACCTTACAAAGTTTTAAGAAAACTGAGCTCAGTCACATTTGAAGTATTGTTAGATAAGAGAAAAGTTATTGTGCAGTGATAGATTAAAGTTGTCAAATAATTCCACAGAGTATAAGAGCGCTCGTACCTTAGTAAGAAACACAAAGTATATTGTTAAAGTGCCCCTCAAGTTATTAATAAATTAAAAAACATGTGAGATAGTGAAAATTATGATGAAGCAAGTGAGGAAATAAATGAAGTAAATGTAGGCTCAAAGTCATGCCCAATTACAGCAGATATAATAGAGATAGCCGGAACAAGAGAGGTACAAGAAATAGGTGTTGAAAGCCCTACGGACGACAGCACGTTAGATGATAATGATTATAATGTAGAAATTGACGACGTTTGGGAACCGTTGTGTTATCTAAAAGGGAAAATTCGTGAGAATATGTGAACAAAGTGTTAGATATAGTTTAGGTTCAAATGTAAGAAATCCCTCAGTGGAAGAGGAGGAAATAGGAATAAGTGATGTGTAGCCTCAAAGCATAATGTAACCTAAATTTAGTAACACTTAGGAAATTCAATGCAAATTACTAAATGAGGTATAATGGTTTGCATTGCAGATCACACCATAGGTGCAGGCATGATTCTGGTCCAAGAAATGGATGTTGTGTTAACGGGTGACAGACAACAGTACTAGACTTTCCCATCAGAAAAATTGAGAAAATTACAATGGATTTTAGGGACCAGTTGGACATAATCAAAGGAAGTAATTTCTCCTCAAGCCCCTATGGGATACCATTTGCAGGATTTGCCGTTCTCGATAACTAAATTGTAGAACTAGAGGAAGAAGTATCCTAATTGATTTGGATATTACCTAAGACTTCATATCGTGAAAAGAGAGGTTTGATAGATGCAGGTGGTAAAATTCTGAAATTTCTATTTGGTACACTTACAAATTATGACTATGTCCGTATCCACCAAATAATTAGTGGATTAGGAGAGAAACAAGACAAGTTGATTCACATAGCAGAGAAACAACTAACTTTCGTGAAAGAAATGAATGCCAGGGTAGATAAAATTCAAAAGGATGTAGAAATATTAGCGAAAGAGTTAACAAAAATCATAATATTTATAGGTGAAACGAATAAAGCCATTAATTTAATAAGTGGAGTAATTTATAAAATAACTCTTAACATAGAGAGGGTAGCAAAACACAATAGTTTGATGAGAGAATTAGAATTGATTATTCAAATTTACAAACAGGACGTAATGATAATAAGAACAGCACTAGATACTATAGCCAATGTTAGGTTGCCCACTTCTTTGTTGACTCCTGGAAATTTATCAGAAATAATTAAGGAAATTACTTTTAAATTACCCTCAGATAAGACTTTATATAGCAAGAACTGATTTAGATCAGGTGTATAATTATTACAAAGTAAAGACAGTACACGCTTGCTACAACTGATAGTATACAGTTGCTAATTGAATTTCCATTAAAATCCATGAACAGGTATTTCACAATTTATAGAGCTCACCCCTTTCCCATAATTGAAGTACCAGATAAGCTGTACATAGCATTGTCGGAAAATAGACAATTTTACGTGTTGATGAGTGAAGCAGATATAAGTCAATGTAAAGGTGGAAATAATATACTTTGTCCAGATAACGTGCCAACATTTTCTATAAAGGTTCCAAATTGTTTAGCAAATATATTATCACAGTCTAGTAACAATTATACTTTATGTAAGAGAGAGGTTCTAAGTAACTCATTCATGCCAGTATTTATTAGATCTGTAGACGGTGATAGTTGGATATATTCAGTACCAGGAAAATAAAAATGACTAAACTTTGTCCTGATGAGAATCATGAAACACGCGTGGTGGAGGAGTGGATCTCGGCGCAGTGAGTCATGTCCCAGGTAAGCTATTGCATGCTATTTAGTAGAAAAGTTCAATTATTAACTTTAAGGAAGTTAAGTTTCCAAAATTTGAGTCACTGTTGATGCGTCTAGAGCAAGAATTCCTTAAATCAGTAAAATCAGATTTCAAAATCAATCCGTCAAACTTAAGTTCAGATGAGGACTTAGACTTGAAACATCTCATGTCGGAGAGACAAAATTTAAAGCACCAAAATATAATGAGTAATTACGTCGAGTTACATAGTAATGTCATGCTAGTGTTAATCACTTTGAGATGTCTTGTACTCGCCATCTGGTTCCTGAGACGATGCCTATGGGGGAAGCTGACCTGGTGTTCACGTGACACTGTTCCATGTCGAACAGTAAAAGCAGCCGCCATCACAGCACCTGCCCTACGTCCCAAGGACCAAGCAGAAGCCATGGAGATGTGTACGAGTTTAAGCCCAACTGCAGTTCTGCAGCAGATGTCAGAGAGGACAACCGTTATGACGTGCTTCAAAAACTCAATCATACGTCAATGTGATTGAAAGTGCACTCAAAGCAGAGTAAAAGTGTTAGTGTTCAAAATCAGAGTATGGTGTGTGTAAAATCTCGATCAACAAGTGATAACATCTAGCAAGCCAATAATCTCATAAAGCAACAAATAGAGAGTATATGATATGTTCATTGAATTTTTTTTTATTTTCACTAAAAAATATTTTCGTGTTCATTCATGTTGGTGTACAAATGCAATTTATGTACCAAAGTATATATGAAAAAAAAAAAAGAAGAAACAATTCTTCAAACTAAACATAAACACATTATATATATATATATATATATATATATATATATATATAAAGGAACTTTAGTTGAGAAATAACACTTCTTATTCAAGTATTGAATATTCATGATATTCATGATTTAACAAGTTTCATCAATACAAAGGAGTTTTAGTATTCAAGATATGAGAGAGAGCTGTAATTAAATAATTGCAATACGTGTTTAATGTTCAAAGTGTATATCATGTATTTAAGAATTTGTTTCAGCTGTAATTAAAAAATTTATGAAGGTGAACAAAACTCAATATTAAATTTGGGGCCATGTGAAAGGATGTGTTAATTAGCTGATGCCCTGACCTCGCATTCTTATTGGAGGGAGACTTTCCCTGTCTACATTCAAGTCGTTATATTATGCCTTGCCCAGCCTGGAGATGCCATACTTCTTCAGAGGATGCCAGAGACTTCACTTCGCTGCCTGGGACGTATCTGCCAAGCTGCGCCCGAGACTTCACTTCTTCACTACTGCGACACTTATGAAGTGGTTTCACGCACTAGTATGTTTTATATCATTAACCTTGTCAGCTCTCTCGACATCGCCAAGTAAGTAAAAGTAACTCACAAATGTCATGTGTAGTCTTTCAGTGAGCTTCTTTGTAATAAATCTGTAAATTTAAACTTTTTTATTTCTCATTGAGTGTTTGTGCTCAGCCCTAGATCACTCGGGCACCAGAGTACACTGCTTAAGGGGTGTGTGTGTGTGTGTGTGTGTGTGTGTGCACGTGCGTGCGCACGCACACACACACACACACAACCGGGTGTGACAAAATTCAATACTCAAACTTACAGCGATAAATAGAAGAAACCACTCAACACATATTTATTGTAAAATAACCATCAATATTATATACTCCGTTACATATTCCCATGACATCTTAAGGCAATGTCTATGCTGTGACACCATGCAGACAGTAAGTTGTGCATTTAGAGTAGAGAGGGGGAACAGTATACATGGGCTGAATTAACAGACATGCGCTTGGTTTACGGTGCATGCAAACAATAGAAGTTCAATAGTTACTATATGTCTTTATGAGGAGTGATATACTGGACAGTGTGTGCCAAACCATTATATGTTTGTTGGGTGTATGTTCCGTATCGCATATCCAGTACTACAATGGCAAGTCAGTGCACCGTTTGTAGCATGACATTTAATGTTCACAGAGTTTTTGGAAGAAGCCAAGAAAAGGTGGTGAATTATTTTGTCACTCAGAATATTCCGGCTCCAGCAATAGACTGTCTAAAGTGTGGTCACAGTCCTGCCAAGTTGGTTTTGAACAAGGGAGTGTTCTACTGGTGCCAAAGATGCAATTCAAATGGTATCAAGTGCAATTATAAATTGTTAGCCAGGACAAGCCCTTTTCTTGATCAATCCAAACTACTGTTGCGATATTCCTCAAGTTAATTTTGCTATGGTGCTTGCTGAGAACCCACGCCAACGTGCAATAATGGAAGAGATTTGGTGCTCCGCCAAGACTGTCGTCGAGTGGTCAACTTTCTGTGGTGATGTGTGCATCAACTGGGTATATTTTCATTGCCAGTGCATAGGTGGGCCTGGTACCATAGTGGAAATTGACAAATCGAAGCTGAGAAAGAGGAAAAATCGCAAGAGCCGTAAAGTTGAAGGACAGTGGATTTTCGGGGGAGTTCAGCACCATGATCCATCCAAATTCTTCCTGGTGCCAGTCAGCAGAAGAAATACCGGCACACTTACAAAGGTCATAAGAGAATGGGTGAGACCGGTAACACCATCATTTCTGATTGGTGGTGTGGTTACAATTCACTCAATGCCTATGGTTACTGCCATCTGCAAAAATTAACAAAAAGGAATTTGTCTGCAGCAAAAAAGAGCAGTCATACTTTGTCGCAACATTGATTGACTAGCCGGCAAAGAGATGTCCATTTATACCCAAACCATTGAGAAAAACTGGTGTTCCATCAAATTCAATATGCCGTGCTTTGGAAGATGGAAGCAGTTTTGGGAAGGATACCTCGTCGAGTACATCACGAAAAGGAATCATCTCTACCAAGACCGGTTGCACTCGTTCCTGATGTGTGCTACCACTATGTTCATCCAGGCCAAAATATTGCCAGCTAAATTCACGTATTTGCACTTAATTTTTTTTAGCTTATGAATGAAATGTTTTTGTATTATTATTTTTTAGCCAGTGACCGGATGAATGTAGTGTTTGTGTGTAATTTGATTTTTTCAGTGGCCTGCTAACGAGTGGATAATTTTATTTGCTTTAAGAATATTTTGTTTTACATTAGCATTTTTCAGCAGGTGATCGGTGTTTATGTGTAATTTGATTTTTTTATTTGCAATATATTGTTTTATGAAATGTGATGAATTTTATGAAATATTATAAATAAATTTCTAAAGTAAAAAATTTTTTAATGAATATATTTTTAATATTTATATTCTGTCACATATTTAATCAATTTTACAAAACAATCTGTTTAATGTTCAGTTCGAAATTACTCACTTGGGTGGAGGGGTTTTGTCTGTCTTTAGTTTCTTCATGGAAAAGGTATGTAACTAAAATATTGAAGCTCAAGTGTTCGAAGTACGGTTGACATGGTCATTTTTGAGTAGCATTTCAGCCGTCACATTAATTTTTCCAAAATATTTTTTTCTATTTTCTGTTCTAAATCACTCACTTTTCACCGAAGTAGACCTTTGTGTTTAGGCGGAGAGGTTATAGTTTTTTTGTCGGTCATCAGTTTCTTCACAAAGAAGGTCATCCGTTTCTTCACTTTATGTAAGTGGTTCGTTGCAATCCGATTCCTCTGGATTGTTGTTCGTCAGTAAAATGCATGATGGATTTCTGTTTCTGAAATTGTATAGTTGATTATTGTTTCTTGTACTAAAAACCTTTGAAAAAATATTTTGTAGACTGCTTTTCCAGGTCAAAACGTCATGCCGATTATGTTTTCTAGAGTAAAAACTGCGAGATTGATTGCCTACATTTTTTTCTCTAAATGTAAGATATTTAGTCATGTTAAACAATGCCTAAACACAGTCGTTGAGTGTACAAAAACTAAAATATTGAAGCTATTGTGTCCAAAGTAGAGTTTATATACAAAAAGATGGTCACGTCAAAAAGGGAGGGGGAGTTTCAAATTTGGGAAGTGAAAGGGAAAACGGAGGTGACTTTCACTTTTGTTAGAAAACGAATGAAAATATTCATAATGTGCATAAATCAAAACAAACTATTTTACACTTTGAAGGTGACTTTCACTTTTGTTAGAGGGCAAATGGCAATAAATATATGTATATTTCAAATGAGAGAACTTCCTAAAGTGGCCAAATGCTGCAGTATAAGTAAGAAAGTTCCATATCTGTAAGTCACATTATAGGATTTCTAAACAAACAAGCATCATGTTCTTTAGTGTGCATGGATTCTATGGTAACAAGATTTTTGTCTTGAAAGAGTTTTCAATAAGTTATATATAGACGGTAAAATGGAAACTCAAGAATTCCTTCCTCTCTATTCATGGGACCGTTTGAGTGAAAAAGATAAATATACAAATAGATGGGTGACAAAAAATGTACACTGTTTATTATGGGAAGAAGGAAAGGTTTTTTATTCGGAGTTGGAATTGGAAATTTATGAACTTATAGGCAGATATAGCTGGTAAACTGTGTATGTTGCAGGATACTTCGCAAAAAACATGGATGAATGAATGAATTGGTGATGTAGAAATCAAAATTGTAGACGTTCAGACCGAATACATGTGCCCAGCATTATTGCTAGAAATTTGGTGTAGGAAACAGTTTTTAAATTAAAGTATACTCTTTCACAATGTTTACTCAGTTAGATGGTTTCCATGTAGGTTAACTTCTACACTGTGTAATACGACTGTTATGCTGTTGCTACTCGCACACCAGCTCGCAATTTGAAAGTATATTTATAATTTTATTGTTTTTTTTGCACTGAACACTGGTAGGAATATATCGGTAGCTATATGGCAATTCATGTTTTTCAGAAATAAACACACAAGCTTAATATAGTTCATAATGAGCACAAGTTTATTATTAATTACAGTCCAAAGTATATACAAACTTAATATCTTAATCTTAAAATATATTTCAATAGCACAATAAGCACAAAACAAATTTCAATTTCATTTCAGTTTTAAATTACAAATTCAAAAATCATTATTTTTGCTGTAATATATTAAAACTAAAAACATATATCAAATTATTTACACCAATAAGCACAATAAGTACAGCACAAATACATTAATAAAATTAATAAGCACAATAAACACATCACAAAGTTCAATTATAAAATTATTTAAATTAAGAAGCACAATAACACAGCACAAATTTCATTTATAAAATTATTTACATTTTCCTAACTTTTCTAATTTCACAATTTTATGTTTTAAAGTTTTAAATTTTTTTTCTAATTTTGAAATATGATTTTCTAACCTTTTCATTTTTTTCAAAAGCCAATTCCAAGGGACATGTTGGAGTTGATGGTCTGTATAGTGGTATCAAATTTTCTACAGGTTCTGATTGTTGACACGTATAGAGGTATGTCTGGTCTGGGGCTTTGTGGTGCTTGATCAGTGTTTGGTACCGACGTTCAAGGTCCTTAACAATCTTGTGGTGTGGGTTCTCCCAATATGTAATGCCCTGACCAGAGCCTTGTAGTCTGGGTCCTCCCAACATGTAGTTCCCTATTTGAAGCTCTATGCCAGGGTCTTGTGGTGGTCCTCCTAAAACATAGTTGATGAGAATATGGGGTCATGGCGTATTGCCTTGTAGTGGTGAAATGATACTCACTTGTTCCGGTGTATCATTTGGTCATGCTATAGCGCCCTAGCATATATGCAGGTCCTGGTGTGTAGCGCCCTGGCGTATGTGCATTCGGTCCTGGCATGTAACTTCTTGTGAAGTTGGGCACTGGCATGTATGCTGGTATGTAGCTTCTTGACCAAGGTTCTTCTGATCATGTTGTATACCTGGGAACTCTGTTGTTTTACCCAGAAGTTGATGGCTCTGGCATCAAAATGCTGTTTGGCTCTGGTATCGGCATGCTGTTCGACCCCGACATACTGTTTGGCACTGGTATCGGCATACTGCTCGGCCTTGGTGTCGGCATATTTTTTGGCTCTGAAGTAGTGTTCTGCAGCATCTTCAACTATAATCCTGGACACAGGGAGCATATTTCTATGCTAAAACTGCTGCGGACGATAGTTTATATACAAGAATATATCCCCCATTTTCCTACTGTGAATCCCGTCCACCGCCTGATGATCTCACTGTTAACCTGTATACTGTCGCAACGTGACATACACTGCTGCGTGACATTTTTTTCTACTAATGCATAAAAATTGTAACCTTGTTGCACTATGATGCAGAAACGACCACGCCTAAGGCTGCCGAGATAGTATAAATAGTGGGAAACTTTTGCAAGTAAGAGACAGTATCAACAGGACCATATTGCATATTTTGATAATTTGAAAATCTACCGAATTGATACTATAGTTTAGCTCAGACCACAAGTTGATACCTTGCATTTAACCCTGTTTTGAAATATTCAAGGGTTTTGTACAAAGGACAATGATGCTGTCAAAACACTGTCTGTAAGGTATATTTATGGAAACTTGGAATCACGAAGCTTCCTTCCTCCCTTTTTGTGGGAAATTTTGACATCTAAAGACAAAAATATCAACATTCTGCTAACTAAAAATTTTCATATTTTGTAGTGAGAGAAAGGTGAAGAACCGTATGAATGTTTAAGAGATGCATTTAATGATTTATGTATTAGATATTCATGGGAAGATATTTTTGTTTGTGGGTCGGATAAAAAATTGTGGGTCAAGCAGTATGTCGACATGCAAGAAAAATTTGGTTGCCCATCTTATGATATTTTAAAGGGAATGTATAGAACAAACTACTTATGTGTGCATTCCTCCATTGGGGTGGTTTTTCCCACATGCAACGTGGAATGCATGTATACGTGATATGTAGTTAATGTACAAAAAGTTTAATAGCATAGTATACAAGTCACTTGTGTATAATGTACTAAAACAATCTTATAGTACATTATTTATTTATATGTTGGTGCGAAATTTAATGATGTGTAAAACTATAATGTAAATGGTATGTAAATAATGTGACATTATTTACATATAATTTTAGCAAGTATGTACGAGGACGAGCTAGTAGGACAGAAGTGACCCTTTTTCAGTCCCAGGTACAATTTTAATTATGTTGTTTTCCTGTTATTATGTGACTATATTTTTTTCAGCAAAGGACTTTGTGTATTCAAAATTTACCTGTAACTAGTTATGGAAGATATCATGCAAACACCATTACCTTTATTTTCAGCATATATATATATCCCAAATGACGACCGTAAAATTTTGATACTGTATTTCTTCAGATTACGACCATGAAATTTTATCATCTATGTTATTTATGCATGTATATTTATTTATACCCTTTTATTATTTTTTCTACTTATATAAACTGTTGTTGTATCAATTTATTATGTAGTACTGGATACGCAATACAGAACAATTACAGTTTGTTGCGACTGATTATCGCTGTGCAAAACGATTCATTGCAGGTGAAGATGGCCAATAAATCGCAGCCTACTACATTGTCACAGGATATATATGTGAAAAGGCATTGAAATATCTGTGACAGCAATACCATATAATGGACACACATTCACAGGTTTGTGATAACTGCTTCGCTTGTCACAGTTCATTTTAGTTGTCTGTGATGTGTCACAGCTAGTTTTCTACTGGAGTTAGCATGTTAACCAAGGCGACAGTGCTTTTAAACAAAATATTTTGACGTGGCTTGGGGCTTGCAAGAGGCGTACGATGCCAGATTACCTTAATGATGCTCCAGATCATCGATGGAGGTGGATTCACATTGTATTTTTCCCAGGGTGCCAGCTTTTCAATTACTCGGAAAAACACAAGGATCTCCTCTCAGGGTCATTATAGGTCGACAGCCTATGACGGCATTCCCTTGCAGCACACGTCTTACAAAATGTTTAAGAAAGTCATGGCTATACTTTGAAACACTGAACACGTGGTCGGCGACCACGTGGTTACACTTACTGGTTAGGGCCATTTCCGAGAAGAAGTTCTTTAAATCAAAATAAGACACGTGGGTTTCAACAAAGAAGATATATTATCAAAGAGAGAATACACGTGCAGACTTGCCAACTTTTAAAGTTTCCAATCCGTAAAATGGATAAAATTATTAAAACACATGTAAACTGCCTGCGGCAATTCCACATACACTAATTTTCCAAACATTCACACATAATTTAAAGTAATAAAATTTCCACAATTTCACAATGAAAATTTAATAGAATCTAACATTTGTTCAGTGTTTCAGACCTGAAACTATGATTTCCCCTAGAGAAGACTTATAGATCATTGAAATGTGTTTGCTTAGTATGACGTGCAAAGCAAAATTATACTTATTCCTTGCCTTGAGTGAAATATACATTAATTTAAGATAACTTCCATACCGTATTTATTTTCACATTTATAGTATTAATATGCTTACCATAAAAGTATTAAAAATTAAATTTGTAATGTACAAAATCCCCATTCTGAAATGACTAAAATTTAAAAATAACATTTAAAACTTGTATAACAAAAATGTGCATGTACTGACTTGTAAAGTTTCAAACTAAGAAAGCTTACAAATTTTATTTAGAAAAACAAGCATTCCTTTTTTTTCTGGATTAAGTCAGATAGAGGAAATGTGGGAATTGTTTATCGCTGTATGAAAAACAATAGCAATTCTACTGCTACCTGAAGTAAGATAAATTTATTATTCTGTTTGTAGTTTTGTGTTGGCCATTTTCACAGATCGTACACACACATAACATGTAAAATAAGTATGAAATACCAGGTGTAAACAGAAATGGCATGTAAAAATCAATATATGTACTTGCATTCAGAATACGGAACATAAGATAACTAAATTTTGAAAGTTCTAGAAACGCAGTATGGCCAAAATGTATCCTTGTTAAACAACTGCTCTGTCTATGAAGAAAACAATGTGAAAACAAATGCAGTGATCAATGTAGGTTACCATTCTAACGTACCTTGTATTTGTTATGGCAAAGTCATATTTCTGGGGCTCCATTAATTTTATTGACAGCGGATTGGATGAGGTTGGGAAAGACTTTTTAGTTTAACGTCTTTCATGAGACGGCGTTGTTTTGCACCTCTTCTTACAAGACTATTTTTTTAAATTATACACTCTTTAAATGGAAGAGTCAAAAATTTGCTCGTTATTTTGTAAACTCATGATCTGATAGGTATCAGTTGTGACGTTGTTGACAGTCACTTGTTTAGCACTTGCGGCAATGCATTATTACATTAACAATTAAAAATATTTTTATCTAAACGTAATGCTTCAAAAGGTTGTTATATTTCTATAAATATCACTGGAATACTACGAATACATTAAAAAATAAGAAAATAATAAATTATGCAATAACTACATTTAAGAATTTTGTTGCGCAATAGGGCCTATAGAAATGCAGCACATACTTACTTTTTAAAACATGCCTTGTGTATTTTATGTAGTTACAATTATTTGTTTTAAAAATCATTTTATTTACGCATTCGTATGTTTTTAAAGTAAAAACAAACATGGCACTGATTTCATCATATTGTATTTCTGCAAACATCTGCTAGATACAAAATACGAAATACCAAATTACCAAATACGTCACCATTTTTGTGTACAGAATTGGTTCACGCGATAATTTTGTTAACAAAATCTGCCAATTCAGCCACTACCTCAAATTATTATACAACCTGTCAAGTTTTAACCAAAAGAAAGCACAATAAATATGTACTTCATACCAGTCCGAATATTAAACACACTTGAGTCGTAAATAATTTTGGCAAAGTTAGTTTTCCATATAGTAAACGTGTTATTTTTACACTGCAAAACTGAACTGAAATAATAGTTTTCAATGCCATGTACATTTCAAACATTTTAATAACTGTTGCAATACACGTTATTTATAATACACACTGACTTACTGTTTATAGTTCCTATTTGCAACTACTGAATACATGTGTTACAATTCTTACTACACATTTCACTGCCATTGATACAAATTAATTAGCAGAAACATTAAATAAATATATTTCACTGGCTTTCCAAAACTAGTAATCTCACTGCAGAACGAAAACACTGTTGCTTCGTGACAATTGGAAAAATGGCGGACCAAGCAATTCTCGTGTCGGACCAAGCCAATCTCGTGTTCATAATATTACATTTCACGCATCGAACAAATGTATCAATACGCACATTGCGATACTCAATAAGTCCCGATATTGAGGTATAGAAAAATCGATAGTCACAAAATAGTCACTCTAAAATCTTTTCCAGTATAGGAATTTGGAAAAAAAACAAGGCATTTCCATAATATCATAAAAAGGGTATGATTTCCGTACATTTTAAGGAAAAATTGTAAAAGTTGGCAAGTCTGCATGGGGTAATATAACAATTCTCGTGTCTGAAGTGGGCCTGGCATATGAGGCCTGCCAAGGGGCTATGCAACGAAAAAAGCTTTACTAGCCAGTGAAAATTTACGTGAAGAAACTCCCTGGGGTTGCAAGTCGGTGGAGAGAAGGGTCGGCACAAGGGAGAGCAAAACTAAGAAAAAGGTTCCGGAATACTTAAATGCTTTAAACTATTGACACCCTAAATGATTAACACAATTTTATGATGCTCCCGTGGCACGCGGCGCGGAGCGGTGCACGTCCGCCCTCAAAGACCCAATAAATCAGACAAAATATAGTGGCGTGTAGGTACCGTTAGTAATGGACACCTTCCCCCCAGCATCTCGAGGGAAATGTTTACACAAGACAAAATGCAAAACACTTAATACAAAAGATAACCAAATGTAGGAAAATAATCAGTAGATTATTTTACGTGGATTAGAATGTTCAGAATTCTTTAGGAAAGTCTCTCGTTATTGTTGCTAAGCATCACTGAAATTTGCACAAGTAACAATGCCAGAACAGACAAGCAGAAGACATAAAACACTATAATAAAATTTAACAAAAATAAAACATACATTTAAACCCTTCCCAAACAAAGAAATTAATTAAAGTGAAAATTAACGTGAGAGCTGTTGGAAATTTGTTCCGTGAACTTGGCGATATGGCTGCCAGAACAGCAAGCGTCTTTGAATGTTTATTTTCTTTAAAATGTGAAATCATTTACCAACATCTTAAAACAAAATAACACACAACATGGTACTTGGAAAAATAACAGAATAATCTAGAGTATCTCAGTTCGTGTCTGCGTGAACACTCGTACACCACATGGGTGAGCACTAAAAATTAAAATACAAATTAAGGCAGGGACGCAAGGAGGAGATAACACTTCCTCGGGCATGCATTAGTATGTGCTTTAAGGGGGCACACTTATACAGAAAAAGAAACTAGCTAGGTACAGGTTACTCTCTTGGCAAGGGGGTCTTTAGATGGAGTGAACGGTTCCCTAATTTATTCACACACGAATGACATACCACATTACACACATTGATGCACAACGTGCGGTTCATGCAGCAACAAGCACTATCGGGCTGACCCCCCCCCCCCCCCTAGGTGGCGCACAGAGCGAGGGCGACGTCAATTTAATGATAAACTAAAGATTCTTTTGTAAACAGTAATATTTCACTTCACATGAATTCCTTTAATTTTAACACTTAATATGTTCTCTCTGCCCTACTGTTTTAGTATACATAACATATGTAACAGTATACCTTTTTTTTTTCTATGCACTTAGATATTAGTTTTGATAAAACATATTTTACTAGTACCCATTTCATAAAATATATGTAAAACAGCAAAAACCCTCAGAAAGAGAACTTTAACTATAAATGTATGCTTAAGTACTCAGGTTTTCAAATTAACATTGGTAAATATTATCATAACCGTATTTACGTACTGGTGTTTTTAAACTCAACAGTGAAACATTTATACTTTTTTCTATATTTTTGTTAATGTGACAATATCATAGATATTTATCTGTCACAGATACTTGTAAATATAGTTTAAGCTCATCTCTAATTGCAGGTTAGTTTGTCAAAATAGGTGCTCACGATCATGGCTTATTACCATCCTTTTTAATACTGAGTATCAATTTAACAATGTTCATTTTAAGGTTCACTGGCCGTCAGCACACAGTATGCTCATCCGAGTTTGAGAACAAGTTTTGGAACACGTTGAGAACAATCCATTAACAAGCTCACTATGTGTTACACAGTAATTACATGTTGACAATGTGGCTGTCTGGCAGGTGTGGCATAAACAGCTGCATTCACTTCACCTGCAAGGGGTTCAAGCAGTCTAACCCAATGACTATCCTCATCAGGTTGGGTTTGGTCAATGGTAGATACAGAGATGCTATGGAACCTGGATTTGGATGGTTTGTGTTGATCACTAATCGAGCATCATTTACCTGAGATGGAATTGTCAATTTGTACATTCACCACATGTGAGCCTATGAACACCCCCTGCCAGCTTCATATATTCCCACCAACGAACAATTCTATCAACATGTAATCAGGTATTTTTGGGGATAACATGATTGGGCCATTTGAGCTGCCATTATATCTCCATGGTAACCTGTACCAGCTGTTCCAGGAGAACACATTGTCTGAGCTCCTTGAAGATGTTCCTCTTGATATTTGATGTTGGTTGTGGTTTCAACATGACTGTGCAACTCCTCATTTCTCTTGCGACCTACGAACCACAGAATTTGAACCACAGAATCTGTGAACAATAGATTGGAAGCAGTGGACCCATTACATGACCTGCTCATTCTCCTGATCTCATACTACTTGATTAATTTGGAAGGGGGCATTAGAAAAGCCTGGTGTATGAGACTCCAATTTAATTAGAGGAAGAGTTAGTCACTTAGGTGCTTGCACATGCCTGGGGTCTTTGAATATGTACGACAGACCATGGCACGTTCTTGCTGAGCTTGTATTGAAGCAGGGGGCCACACTTTTGAACAGTTTTTGTAAAGGATTTTAATTCAATTGAAATGTGATTGTTTTATTTTCACTCTCAGCCATGTCAAAATTTATCTCAATTAAGTTATGACCTATGGTTATTTACTTAAATATACCTGTTTTTTTCCCTTCAAAATCCCAAGAAGTTTGAGAATTGAAGTTTGAGAATAGAATTTTGTTACACCCAATGTGTGTATACTAGCTGTTCGGAAAATTTACTTAAAACATTTTGGGAAATGAGTTAGCCATACATAATGAAATTTATAGCATAGCTCAGTTAATAAGGGAGATACACGCCCTTGAAAACTGAGTTTGGAAATAGCATTTCTGCAAATTATCGAAATTGGTGTGAAACTGAACTAAAATTCTTTGGATAAAGCTTATAGTTATAGATCTTCAACATATAAAAAACAGAATTAAGACTTTCCACCATCATAAAAATAAAGGGGTGGTCATTCTGTAATTGCATAAATAGTTTTGTCTTCAAGTTTTATGCAGTCTTGTTACCCCCACACCAAAAGTGGAAAGCGGTTTGGGGCTCGTAACCAATTTGTTTATACGGTGGACGGAGGCATTTCAAGTCGGTAATGTAAGAGCGCATATGGTGGCACACATCATGTAGAATGAGTTTGTCCAGCGGTAGGGATACCCCGAGTACCTACTCACCAATAACGGCACACAGTCGTAGGGAAAAAGTGGCAGGAGTATTGTACCACCTGTGACACAGAACACCGCACCACCCCAGCCTATCACCCAATGGAAAACCCGACCGAACGTCATAACCAGGATGTCAAGATACAGTTGTGTGTATGGTTAGGCGAAGATTGCATGAGATGGGCAGAACATATTCCGGAGATCATGTTTTGTATACACAACCGGGAAAACGCAGCCACAGGGAAAACACCCGCGGAAATAGTGCAAGGCCAGGAGTTACGTGAGTACACAGAGAACATAGCCGAAATCCATAGGTGCCACCAATAGAGATTGCTGCCCACCAACAACAAATTCCAGAACAGGCATGGGCCACTAAGGAAAGATACCATGCCACATGGGTACAGGACTGTAAGAAACAATTGGCAGACTTGACCCTGGAATATATGTGTACATGCAGGAAAATCCACTACTGTCAGCCGGAAATAAGAATCATTGCGCAGGGCTGGCAACCCGATGGACCGGGCCAGTGAAGGTAATAGAAAAATTAGGACACGCAACTTGCCTTGTAAAGCTGGGACAGAGATGTGTAACGAAAAGGCACAGTGACGATCTACGTATCGCCTGCACCCCACCAGGGAAGAAAGGCAAGGAGATGACGGGAAGACGAACATGACGTGGTGTGCGGCGACCAGAGTAACACAAGTGTTGATGTAAACAACCACAGTGCCGTAGCTCCCTACCAGTCAAGCGTAAGTGATAGCCTTCTTGATACCACACCACTCTGAGATTTCACACCTCCGGAACACTCCATGCCATATAGGGGACATAATCAAAGTCTAAATGTCAATACCAGTGTAAGCAGTAAAAATAATACACCGTTTAGAGGATTTCCTATGTCAGTAGGGCAAAGTATTGTGGAGCAGGCTTGTTTTAAGGGGTTTGAGAATACCGTTATGGGGGCACATGCGCCGACAACTGAAAAGTGTGACGTAAACAAAACACCTTGTGCCAGGAGGAAAAGATGCAGTGAGCCACCACCGAGCCCCAAACAACATCATTCCAGACAACACCCCACCCTCCTACAAATGACGGAGTACGAGTACCTCCAAGACCATGCCCCATCTGTCTTCGACCAGTGGTCCCAGTTCAGACCTGGGCAAAGCAGAGAGGAGCAGAGGTGGGCTGCTTCCACCATCATGGTCTTCGAGGGAGGGGTCATTTGATGCCGGCTAAGAGTGAGCCACAGTCAACCCATTATGGCACTCGCCACTAGCGGTACATGTGGGTAAGCACGTGTTCACGGACCACTACACTGACTTTTCCAAAATGGGATATAAGTTGTTTCAGTGTGCTATGTAATTTATTTTCAGAGTTAAATTAAATTATTTGTAAGGGGTAACATGTCTTATTTGGGGGTTTTGTATGAAATTGATATTTGAAATTTAAAGTGTGCCTGGCGCTGATGAGAGAGACAATAGTATTCAGGTGAGAACACCTTCAAAAGACAATTAAAAATCAACCAGAAATCATAATTTAATTCCTGTCTGTAAAACTGTTTTAAAATGCTTTTGGTGCCATTACAATTTGCTGTATTAATATTTTCACTCAGCATGCATAGCACTTCCTCTTGTGTGAACCTCATAGGCAGCCATGGTAGGTCCGTGCAATCCCTGCCTCTGGGCAGTTGTTCTAGGAGAGCTGGCAAGGTAAGACGCTGTCACGTATGCACTTCATCTTTTTGCACTGATGTAGGTTTCAATAGTTTACTTTAGTATACCAGTTAACGTTTGCCTTGCATACGTTTCGCCAGACATCCCCAGCATAATGCTATCCGTTTAACCTAATAATTTGCAGCCTTTTCAGGCTTTTTGAGATGCTAACGAGATGAGAAGAAGATGTGTCGGAGAGACCATGCGGCCCGCGCTACTTGTGTATCAGATGTCATCCGCCCACGTTTAGGGCTTTTAAATGTAATTTCTGCTTAATTGTGACGTGTAATATAAAAGGTAATATGTCTGTATGATTATTTGAGGGTTTTTGTCATGTTAATGTGTTTTGCGGCCACATTGCCCACGGTCACATGGTCAGAGATCACCAAGTCCGTATCTGCACCATCACCGCGCTATGAGAGCTAATTCATGTTCCATCTTGTGTGCCATATTTTTATCTCAGGGTTTATGTAATGTTTTCAATAAGGGTTCATGTAGTTTATACATCTGATGCATTTTGTTCCTGACCACGCGGTCAATTCATGTACAAGTAGTTTCCCGCCATCCGGCACCCTAAGAGCTTCTATATGCTCGTTTCTTACCGGGGTAAATTTTCCAATGCAGATACCATTATCGGCCTATGTTTATTGACCGGATTTTCAGAGAAATACTGTTTTTTAACCCCTGCACACGTGCTTCGCTGCACGTTTCATCCAGCTGCATCCGCACCATCTAAAGCTGATTTCACACCTGTGTGTGTTTATTTGGCCTGTTCATATTGTGCTCCATGTTCATCAAGTGTTATTTAAGTATTTTTATGATGCTATTGTCTTTGCACTAACCCACTGTGTGTATGACCGTCGCCAAACACCACGTGGTTCGTGGACGAGTCCCAACGAGTAGGCGCTAGCTGCGTAGATACTTGCGCGTGTTCATTTCATACGTTGTTTCCTGTCTCTGGGCAAACCTGCAGTCCATCCTAGTGGCTGTAGGCCCTTTGCTTTGTAGAGGCTGTCTCTTTAAATACTGGGGATCATAATCCAGTCGGAGTGCGTAAGTTTAGTAACGTGCTTGGGAAATCACCCACAGGAACTGGCTAGACATGCTCGAGATGTATATCCATGGCACATGGCATATGGCACACAAGATGGAACCTAAATCAATTGAAACGTTTGTAACTTGGTAAAAGTTAATATACTTCTCAGTTTGAAAGTTGAATGTCTTTCAGTAATGTCAGTTACCCAGTTATTTTGTAAGTACACATGGGTGAGACGAACACACAGAACTCACAGCATCCCTGAGATCCCTAAGTGCGGTGAGTAGGAATCATTGCTGGCGCCCATCAACCACAGGTAAAAGTGTATCGTGATAGTCTCCGTGTCTCACCCGACTGCGTCATTGTATTCTAACAAATCCATTTTTTTTTAAAGAAAAATTAATAACATTTTGCATACGTCAATTTTTATAGGTTGTTACTAGCTGTGGTATGGATTGCCTTTTATGTACACACGTAACATATTTTTCATGTAATAACATTTGTTAGTGTTTTACTTTACAATTATTCATTTTTATACTATATTGTAAATTATAATTTTTATGAGTACATTTATCTTTCCACATGTGAACGTATTCAGTTATTTATATAATTTGTGACTATCTGCTTTGAAAATAATTTTCTTGCACCATCTAGATATTACAAACCAAACCACTTTTTAATAACAATTTAAATGGGGCTATTAAATACTTATGGCTTCATTGATATTTACTGCACTGTATATATGCAATTTTTCAACAATCTAAGAAATTGTAATAAAGTAGATTTATTACATAATCAAGTAGATATATTATTGCAAACATGTACAACAAAATTATGATGCCAGCTACAACTGATACACGGTATAGGAAAATTAACTATTTTATCAGTTATGATACCTTAATTTACAAAAAAATAATACAAACACTCGAAGTAGACATATCATTGCACATGCTATGGAAGAGGTATAGAAGTATTCCATTGTTTAGTGATCAGAGAATACTCAGATTTTAGAGTTGAGCATCTGATCAAAACTTGAAATTGAGATTTAAATTTTTTTCAGAATCAAAACATTAAGGACTTATAAGACTACAGGTTTAATGATTTCTATTTCTACTAACCATAAGTAAAAATCTTTTATGTAATGAATGTAACTTTTATTTAAAAAGTCTAATTTAGCATTTACTTCACGCTAGAACAATTAAACCACAGAACGCAATAATTTAACCTACCACCTTTATACATGACGGCATGATAAGGCTAACCACAAGTAATACTTGTCACTAAATTAATACATTAGTATGAGTTTAATACAATTTATTGTGCCATTACCGATTTAATGAAAAAATTGTTAATGTCTGAAAATGTGCAACATAATGGTGATGTACAGGTCATAAGTAATATTACATGAGATTTACCTATTCATTTGGCCTGCAAAAATAAAAATATTTGTGATATGTATTCAATATTCATGTACTTCTTCCACTTATTTTTCACAAAAACACCTCATGTAAACAAACACATAGGTATTCTGACATCTTTTAGAAACACAAGAAAGGCAACTGTTAAAATTACACAACTCAACTACTGTATTTACTTGATTCAAAGCTGCACATTTTTTCCAAAAATACTTTTGAAAAACCAGAGTGTGACATAGAATGTTTACAACACATTGCTCACACACTTTAACACCTCCTTGCACTTGTGATCGGCATGATTACAGCGCAATAAAATGATCCAAAGATTGTTACTAACAATAATGCTGGCACAAATCCGGTCCAGAGGATCAGAAATGTTGCATCTAAAATGCAAATTGCGAACAAAATGATAAGAATAGCTCAATATTGCATTGTTTAGCAACGATAAAAGAGAAAAACACGCAACACGAGCTATCTGCTTACCTAACAAGGCTACGACACCATCTTGACTGTTGTTTCCTGGTTGAGAAACAGGCTGGCCAACCTGGGTGGCCAGAAGTTCCCTTCTGTATGCAGGGTTGCCACCAATCCATTAAAAAATGGGACTACTTTATGTCCACAGTACACTATGTCAATTTTCCGGCCTGAAAATTTCTTTTGAGCAGCTATACTACATTGCCGGACAATGAAAACAGCACACCACAAAGAATCTACGTAACAACCACAAAACAATGTAAAAGCGAGAGTACGGACTGATATGCACAAGTTCCCATGTTGGTGCATTTACATTTGACCACACAACCAGCAGTGGTGCTATAAGCATGGACCAGTGGTTATAGACACTGATGTGTAGTCAAAATCATACTAACACAAGAAACAACAGACAATATAAAAAATTGTACAGAGTGAAGAAGAAAGGCAGGAAGATGTCAAAGATGTCGCTTTATACACAGTTGATAGACTTAGAGAGAGAATCTCCTAATTGGGCTGAAAACAACACAGTGGTCATATCATCATACAGTCCACAATGTGGATTGTTTAGACAAAACTGTCTGATACTGTAAGGAGCCATGAAAATATGTGAAGGCACCCAAACATGGGCGGACCAGCTCAGGATGGACAAGGTCAAATACCAGTCGAGTGGATGAATGGACAGTCTGTCGGGCACCGAGGGATCTCGTGGGGACCCAGTAAACGATAATGGCCAGTATTTGGGCTCCTGTGTGACCACAAACCATTTCCTGATGCCTTGCAGAGGTAAATCTGCGATCCCAGCACTCATTACATGAGCTGCCATTAACACAGCAACAGTGGTGGTTCCATTCGCAGTGATGCTAGGCCAACGCAATATGAAACATCCGAGACTGGCAATGTATGGTGTTAAGTGATAAGTGCTGCTTTATTGTGGTGAATAATGATCATCGTACCATGGTGTGGAGGGCACCTGGTGAATGCCATAATTCCAATCTCGTTATTGAGCAGTACACTTCCCTCATATCAAGAATTATGGTCTGGAAAGCCATGGCTTATGAAAGCAGATCTGCTCTCATTGCGTTACATGGAAAATTGACAGCACAACAATGTGTGAATGAGATCTTACATGCCCACCTGCTCCCATTTCTGACTGGGATTCCACATGTGATATACCAGCAGGATAGTGCCTGAACATGCACAGTACAAGTTATCCAGCCAGGACTGCCTCCATCAAGTCCAATACTAACCTGGCCTGCCTGTTCCCCTGACGTGTCCCCAATCAAGCATGTGTGGGACCAGTTGAAATGCCAGCTGCCGCCGTGCCACAGTATCTGGGATTTGGAACACACTGCTAAAAAATTCTGATCCTGTTTGCCAAAGGAAAACATTCAGCATCTGCTGGACTTCATGTCAGACCATATTAGGTGCACGCATGTTTGCGGAAATGAGATCTAGGGTGAGGTGCAAGGTGCAGTGTCTCTACTTTAATGAACAGTACACCCATCTAGTGGCAAACCCAGCAACCGTACATGAAGTAACTGCACAGCCATATAGTGGCAAATGTAGCAACTATACATTGGAGTAATAGCACAGCTATCTAGTGGATTATGCAGCAAAAATAAGCATCCATTAATCCATTTATGTACATTTCATAATATATACAGCTTCTTGAAAATAGTTTACACATTATCCTCAAACAAAAGCAGTCTGTGAACAGTATGGTTCAAAAAGTAGAATTACATATGCAATATTCTTTCAAAATGCCATCAATGATACAGTAAATTAAATAGCAATTATTTACACAGTTTTGGTTTTCAATACAAAGCTACGGATTAGATGGACATTTTAAACAATTGAGAGTGCAATGGCAGTGCCATTTATATTGGACAATGACATTAAAATGCAACAATTTATTTATAGCAACAGATAAACATGTGCATTATTTTGATTCTTTAAAACCAAATGTCATTATTTTTGCAGAATATAGTGGAAATACAGCAGCTAGGCAGCTATTTCAAATTGATAACTCAAACTTGGGCCACTGGAAAGAAGAATACAGTGCAATTACTTGCTTCCAAAAGCACAATATTATTTTCTGACAGAGTGAAATATATTTCTTTAGATGGAAAACAATTTCTAATGAAGGAAAAATTAACCATCCTACTGAAATTATATTTTTTACTGAAGTGTTGATTCAACCCGGTAATTTTTTCCAAGGATTTTCATCAAAAAAATTAGGCCTGACTTAGAATCAATGGCAGATACAATAAAGTAAATACAGTA
The DNA here is from genome assembly GCA_029891345.1 of Dryococelus australis. Lineage (NCBI taxonomy): Eukaryota > Metazoa > Arthropoda > Insecta > Phasmatodea > Phasmatidae > Dryococelus > Dryococelus australis. The sequence goes on from CM057009.1 coordinate 150,591,103, forward strand.
TTACGAAATCGAACTACATGCATTAATAAAGTACATGATTTTGACAAAAATACATAGTAACTGTAAATAACACATAAATAAATTGTGAAATTTATTTTAATTAATAAGTGTAGATACATCATACACTACAAAATAACTACACATGTCTATTGCAGCTAAAACTCCCACATGGTTAATGCATAAACTAATATTTTCCCATGTTTGGCGAGTTCAGCTAAACCATGTTTAACTTTCGTGTTATACATAACCTATGGATGGAAAAACTGTATCTTGTCACAGAAAGAATTTGTTGCCAGAACATGCAGAGCAGCTTATATTTATTAGTGTGCTAATCCTAAATGTTATGTGCAAAGAAGAAACCGAAATTAAATAAAAATTATAGTGTCAACAAATATGTCACACTTTATTAGATGTTATTACAGAAAACTACTTTTCGTACATTACTGCAAACACTGAAGGGAGCATGCTAGTCTGTTTACATTAAAACACATGCGGTTGGGGCACGAATATATTTCAATAGTCTGTTTCAAAAGTGTTTCATGAACCACAAACCACTTATACATATACAAATACAGTTCCAATTAATACATTATTTCTTACCTGCTGAAAGTTTTGCAGAATCATTCACCTGATGCCAATTTATAACTTGGTGATAACTTTGCATAATTTTCCACAGCGCTTTACACAAGTCAATAAGGCAGGGAATAAAACTTTCTGGAGTTATGAACTGGAAAAAAAAAAAAAAAAAAAAAAAACAATTTTATACTTAATTGCAATAGTTTCGGTAAACTTTTCTAAAACACAAAAATTACAGTCTTAAATTTCTTATCATGGTGAGCACAACAATAGTTTACAATATGGCAGACACCATCATATGTCTACGGTTTGTATTCACTTCACCCATGATTCTGATTAATAGAATGTAAATTTTCAGCATAAACTTATTTCATGTTCACTAAATTGACGCCGGCTAAGAGCCAGTGACAGCAAGCCCATGATGGCATTCACCTCTAACGTAACACGTGGTAGTATTCATGTTCATACTCCGTGTCCTATCTCTGCGCAAAATCCATAGTTGATCATAGCGGCTGTAGACCCCTTGCCTTGTGGAGGCTGTGTTAGCAGACACCGTGGAGGATCACCCATCTAGGAGTGCGTGAGTTAAGTATCGTGCTGGGAACCACCCACCAGAACTGGCTAGTCACGTCTGAGTTGTTAATAATAAAATTCATCCTTGGCATCAATAAAAACGATCTTACGAGTGTAAAATCTTGAATGTATTCTTATAGCGTCAGAACCCAGCTTTCTCCAAGAGTTTTGAAGTGCAATTTTTAGTATGGTAAAGTGTTGTGTAAGTACACACAGGTGAGACGAACACATAGAATCCAAGGCTTCCGAGTCTCAAAGTCCGGTGTGTAGGAACCACCGCTGGTGCCCATCTATCAGGTAAAAAGTAATTCGTAATTGTCTCGTGTCTCACACGATGGCATCAAAATGTGTTATCTTTGATTCTAAAAAGTCTTACAATTAATACTGGTAGTGTACACTTAACAGTTTTCTATTTTCAAGTAACTTTAGGGGTAACCAAATTTACTTACAAAATTTTTTTAGGACTATGTAAGATGAGTAATAACTATTTAATACAACAAAATGCAGCAACAAATCACTTGTAAACTCATATTATAAAATTAATGAAATTAATAATGAAAACATGGCAGTCTGAGTGATTCTATGACCCAGTGTAAACCAGTGTAATAATCTGGGCATCTTTTATAGTAAAAGTTTATTGTGGCTTGTATTAACATGCCCAAATACCATGTTCTATTACTTTGCTACAGCATGAACATTTCACAATGTATTACATTTCAAGTGTTATATATGTATTTAAACCCTACTCAGCAACATACAAAAAACATAATTTAAACTGTAGAAAGCAGAAACCCCGCAAACAATTAAACTCACTCCCATAAGTATACATCTGCAAGCAAGACATCTGCTTAAGTTCATAAGTAACTACTGTAAATATTGAGTACAAAATGCACATAGCAACAAAAGAGTTGTATATACACATTCACACAATAAAAATACTACCTTTCTAGAACATGAATAATATAGGTTTACACATTACATATAACTGCCAACTTTGAAGAGTCAAAAAGAGGGAAACTTTCCCATAACTGAATGTAATACAAAATACGAGAGAGGGGGCAAGAGGAGAAAGAAAGAAATTTGGTGTAGTGACTCCGGGCAGCTTCGTTGTTTCCGAGAACCATTTATCGTTGCGATGTCGCAAGCCGTACATCTTGTCACTGCTTTGATTTGAGTAGGGAGTGATATAGTGGCAGAGGTGGGTGCTCTGGTTGGCCTCTACATTGCTTCCTACTCAGATCAATACAGTGTTCAGAGATACGGCTTACGACACCACAATGATAAATGGTTTCTTTTTTTGCACACGCAGAAAATTGATTAGGGGCACATCAGCATCATCACTAGTGATGTCGTCTTCTGATTCAGGCAGTTTTGGGTTTCTTTTCCATTTACGAGACTGCGTCAGCTCTTACACCTTGATTTTATATTTAATATCCGATAGAGGTAGAGCATCCTCCTGTAGTTGTCTGCCAAGTTCATTGAGGCAGCCGGTGTTGGCTTGAACGCCTCATCGCATCAACTCTTAAGAGCTAGTCTGTTACGTGTTGCACGTAGATATTTAACGTGAACAGCTTTGATGGCTCGCTGCTGCTCGCTTGCTGTTTCAGTTTGCCATCATTCATTGAATGGGGAAAAACATGCTACAATGCAGGTATGTATACACATTCACTGGTAAGATGAGGAAATTGAATTTTCGATCTCTCCAGTCGACTGATGCATGCATTCAGTAAATTATTTCTATGTCTCGCAACATCAGTTTTTGTAGCCAGGCAGAAAATGCTATTTGTTAGTTTGGACATCATCACATTCTGCAGGGACTTTAAAAAAATTGTGTCTGTGCTTTTGACATGTTGATCAGGTTGTTTATCCATGCCCTCTATGTGCTTGCCAATGGCCACCAAATCTTAAATCACTTTATTTTTCATGCTCTTGAGCTTTCAGCTTAGAAGGAAGAGGTCCCTGCAAAGAACAGTGAGCCAAGCTTCCGTCAACCCACCCCCATCTTTATCGGAGCTTCCAAACGTGGAAATGGTGTCGTGACTCATGGTTGGCATCTTACTATAAAATGATGGAAGCTGCATCGGTACCTTCCCTTAACTACTGGCAAATCCTTATCGATCACCAATATTCCATACTCATTGTTTCAGCACACGGAACACATATACTTTAAATCTGCGATCATGATGTCTGTATCAATGTGGTCGTTGTACGCATGTAGTAATTTCATATTGTCCATGCCAAACAACACGAGGAAATTCATGTTACAGAATAGCAATTGTTTTGATATGCACAAATAAGTCTGACTCAAGTAAACACAGTTCACGTTCACATGTTGTCCCATGCTTAAGTATTCTTGAATGCAGTTTTGCTTCTTGCAAATGTCATTAAAAATGAAGACTGAGTGCTGCAGTGCCTCACTGGGCAGCATGACAGCATAATTATCATGACAAGGAAAATATTTCACACCATCCACAGCCTGCAGTACACATGCCAGACACTGGTATTTCAGTTGCTGGAGCGATTTTGAGTACAGGTACACATTCTAGAACCAAAGACCATTCAGTTTCTCCAGCAAACTCAGCAGCGTGCACATCTTGCCGCAACCTGACTGCCCATGAATCAATCTTCTCAAAGTATTGGGCAGCAGCATGCCACGAGTGCATCACATGAGGTTTTGACATCTTCCTCAGTAATGCACACTGGAAGAATAACTTCTTGCTAATCTCCATGATACTGAAAAGAAAATGTATAAAGTTTGTGTATATATTGATTCATAGTGCAGTAGTATGTGATGACACGTGGAACAAAGCTCAAATCTGAAACAGGTATTGTCAATATGCTGATCAACAATCTAACTTCAGAGCTGCACCTATCCTGGTACAGGTTCAGCGGATCAGGAACTAAGCTAGATAAAAGGTTGGCACATGGCGACAAGGCATCAACACGCTGGATGAGGCATGCAAGTAGCATGACATTGCCTATTCCCAACATAAGGGTCTACAAGCCAAGCACCAGGAAGACAAGATATTTGCACATAGAGCCGATGAAATATACTGTGCACTGGACACTGGACTCAGTGAAAAATAGCTGCCTGGCCCATTTCCAACATGATGAAGGCCAAGGCGAAGATTAAAATGGGGGCGATGAAAGAAAGATGATATTCCAATAGAAGAGGGAAGAAAAATACAGAAGGATTTTTTGAGTTTTGACACCTGCAATTGGCACACTGGGCGGTATCACGGAGTCTGTAACAAATATTGTTAGTGCAGTGAAACAAACTGTGAATGAACATAAGCCACTGGAGGAAAACCGTGGCCACAAACATAAAGTGAAAGCTATCGCCCTGGGTAAAAAAATCTACAAGGACTTCACATACACTGACCCTACCAAGGAGGTAGAGGTGTAGGAAAAAAACGGGTCCCAGCAGGAAGAGGCAATAGCGAAATCATCAAAATGACTGCTTACAAACATGGATTTGGAACTGTTTGCACACAAAATGAAGATATATATAATTTTCACAGTTTTTGGATACAAGATGCTGCCGGCATGTGCCCTCCTGCAGGACCTACAACAGGGGAACCTGTAGCAGTTCCGGACATACAACATCCTCGATGTCATTGGCGATTGCCCAATACGTTTCAACACGAGGTAAGGAACTGACCATTTCTTACAGGATGATGCCGTGCCCCATGTACAGCCCCACCTACTGCTGCACTTCAGCATAGCCAACACTACAAGAGGGGTCGCCGCATCACATCAGTGGTCTCCCGGGGTAGGGGGAGGTGGGCATTTGATGTCGGCCTGCCCTCACTGTCCCCCTCGGGAGGCAGACCACTGCTGCTCAGCTTTGTTTGTGCAGGAATGGATAACTGAACCGGGTCATGACCCACCTGACACCCCTATTTTTCAAGCGTAAACTTAGTGTTATGCGCGTACACTGCAATTCCGATCTGTGCCCCATAAAGCAGAGTATAAGAATCACAAGGGAAAGTGTTGTCTTCCTTTTGCTCTCCTTAAGTGAGGCGTAAACAGCCTGTGAATTTGAAAATACGTGGGTTTCGTTTTGATACAGAACACTAGTTACAGACACTCATAAATATTTTTTTAATTTTCCAGTGTTGATCTAATGTTTTGTTTCTTTAAAAGGTCAGATTTTATTACTTTTGAATTGTATTAATTTGTCAAGTAAAATATATTGGCATTTAATGTTTCCACCATGCCAATCGCCTAAAGTAAAATTCTTTCATTTATATTACATTATTTTCATAATTAAATTTACCTATTTTAAAGTGTTGATGATGTCTTTAAATTTTAAGTAATTCAGTATATTGCCTCCACATGCCTTGCTGGCCCATTCTGGCTTATTTTACTAATTATCTTTTTCCCGACACGAAGTACACATAAAGACTCTGGAACTCTAACTAACAACTTGTCGGAAATCTTGCCTGGTTTACTCCAGTGTTTATGTATTTTTCAATGATTACTTGTGTACCTTTTGTCTAATGTACATTTATTGAATTTTCCCTCTCGGTGTTGGTGGGAGATCTCTGGCAAGGTAGCCAGGCATCTCAGCCACCATCTTTAGTCTTGATCCTGCGGGTCTAGAGGGTACATGCGTTACACGTCGCAGAGCCTTCAACTTCTTTTGTCTGAACATGTAGCTGCAATAGTAAGTCTTTAATTTACTGGCAACTTTTCTCTTGTGTTTGTTCCTCCCACACTCATACTCTTATCACTATCAGATTCGCGGCCACGGGGACTTTACCACTGAAGTTTTAACCATATGCTTAACAGTACTTTTGCTGCGTCAGCCTATGGCAGGCCCAATTGTCATGCCCGCTTCAGACTATAATGAATGTATTATGTAACTAGTGTATTTATGCTATATCTCTCTCCCCCATATATATATATTCCCCCAACATTTCTAGTCTTATTTATTTTCATACATAAGTATCTTTGGGAACTGGCCCACTCCAGGTAAGCATGTACATAAGTGCATAGACTGTGTAATCTGAACTTTTCTGCATACACATGTACTTGCGAGAGGATCGCCACATGACTGTTGACCTGCTACCGTCCTGAGAATTGGAGTCCTCGTGCTCACCCATGCATGGATGAGTTGGTGCCCTCTGAAACTTTTAAATTATTTGCTAAACTTCTTAATCATAAGCCAGGTTTTATCTGAAATCTGGCACATCTCGCCCCTCACCAATGTCCAGCCCACGTTAAACTCCTATTATGTTTATACAGGACTGCCAGTTTGAAATACAAACTGCGTAATTTTTGTTAGAAGAGCAGAAAGTAAATGACTTTCATCCTTCTATCTTAACTTAAGTCACTAACTTGTAAAGTTATTTCCGACTATTACTGTGGGTATTACACAGTCCTTTTAATTGAACTGATGGGGCTGTTGTCAAAGAATGTATTTAGACACAAATATCAAGTTTTTAAAAAATGTGACTCCCGTCCATTTAACAAATAGCAATGCAGTTATGTTACTTATTATTTCACCAATTTGTTTTTGGCATTTTGGCAATACACACTACGTTGCTACTGTATATTACAAATATCAAAAAATGTATTTACGGTTACAATCAAACCCCAAAACTGATTGTCATCTGAAACAACACTGGTGTCAGACATGACAGCTGTACATTAAAGTTCTTTATTACACTGAGATGATGCAATTTTAGATCCATTAATACATACACAACTGAACAGAATTTTATGTGAGAAAATATTTAAATAACAGTATATTTAAATAACAGTATACCTTACCTTGCAGAGTTCACGAAACTGTTTTTTATTCAAAACCATCTGCGACTCGCCAGAGGACTGAACAAAGCACAGTTCCACATAGCCATGCACCACGTTGAATGCAGAGTTGTGAATGGCAGATGTGAAGTGCATATGCAACTGATCCATGGCCATCTGTGTTTTTCCAAGCAACCTGTAAGCGGCCTGCACTTTGCTATAGTGGTCAGCACGGAAGTGATTACACACCTGAAATACACACGTCAGCTCAGCAAACAAATCCACCAATATCTCTGAATATTGCAACATTTTTCCACATACTCAAATGAAATAAAAGCAAATGTATGGGCAAATGATACATTTTGGGAAAGTTTAGAACCAAATAGGTAGATACTATTATGAACTTTGTACACAGCATATTGATATACATATACATTCTGAGAAAATTCAGTCACTGATATCTAACTAGATTAGTGAAGGTCGCAACCTTCATTAAAGATGTTCAGAAAACTCAAAAAGCAATTTGTTTATTCTGAGGAAACAGAAACAATTTTCTGCAACTATTGTGATAACCCAAGGCGTAATAGGGTAACGCGAAACTGTCCAAAAACTAAAACTTGCTCACCATGCATAAACATTCATATAAGAGGGATGTGTTACATGCTGTTTTTCAGATTTAACTTTCAATTGTTTTACATGAAATCACATTTCCTAAGACAACTACACTTAGTTGCCCAATTCAAATGTAAAGGTACACAAAACATATAGTAAATCAGAAAATATTGTACTTTGAAGACCACTATACAAATTAAACTATGATACAATATTTGATGGAGTATAAAGATCTTTTTTAAATAAAATATATCTACTCATTAATTCATAAATAACTAACTTTTTGCTGGAAACTTCACATTAAAAAAATGTTAGATTTTTTTTTTACATTTAATGTTCATGTACGAAACATTTGTAAATAAATTATGTACAAGATGAAAATATATACTCATCCAATGATTGCAGAGAAATATACAACTACCGAAAGGCATGTGTAGCATAAGTTATAAAGGTTGTACTCTGTGTGTGTGTGTGTGTGTGTGTGTGAGAGAGAGAGAGTGTGTGTGTGCGCATGTGCGCCTTGGGCATGTTTGGAAAAGACATTCCCCATAAGACTGCACGTCAGCAGAAAAGAGGAAGAGAACCAGCTCTATTACAAAAACCTGTGTTGAGAGGCTATAAGCTCTTAATTAACTATCGTAATACTCTCTCTTAACTTCAGATGAATAAGAAGGGAGGTGGAGTACCCAGTAAAATTATGCATAGAGTGACTAGCTCTGCAGCAAGAATAATACAGAATATTGCTCTGCTACTGGGTTACACTCGCAACGACATGCCCCGATCTCAAGTACCTGAGGTCACCACCCGTGGTCCCATCTCACTGATAGTCACGTTCAACCATAAATTGGAATTGGATACATATCTGAGTATCTGTCGGCCGTGGCCGGACTAAGTTATTACCAGCCGGATAAAATATCACCCATTGTAACCATGCTAACCCCTAACCCAGTAAAAGAACACTCAACCACGTAATACGTGCATGCTCCAAATAGCAGTAACCTTACTACCATCCGCGGCCTATAATAATTCCTAAGCGACCTGGGACAGCTGGCATCCCATTTATTGGCAGCCTTCTCAGTAAGTAAAGTTGCTATCCCTGGGCGGGAGATGTTTACAATATGACTCACCCTGGAGTTTGATTCTCCTCCGCTCCGAAAAACCCATCCACTAGAGGACACCCATCAAAACCACACGACCTGCCAGGCAGAAACAAATATTAAGAGAAGAGAACACACCGTCAAAGGGTTATATAAAGGGCTCAACTTTGTTTTATAAGAAATATTGGATTAAACTTATAAACTTCTGCATAGTTTATAGGGAAGATCTGAGCCACATTGTAGAGACGGACCTCAAGTAATCTCTCCTTCCAGCCTCTTTATCATGCGAGCACACAACCTCCAAAATAGATGCAGAAGACCAAAAATATTGTTGTGAGAATATGACCACTGTGCCGTTTGTCCGGCACATATCTATTAATAAGATTTTATACTTTATAGTGAATTTTGAGTAAGGTATTTTTGGTGGCAAAGCCCTGCTTATTATTGCGCCCTCCTCAATTCTGAGTTATTAATTAACTATTGATTTGAGATATTGAAAGCAAGAAATGAGGAATTCATAATTTAGACTGTTCTCAGTACGCCAGTAACATATTAGGTATTCTCACATCACAACAACGAGTGTTAAGTGGCAGCCAGTCCACTTCCACAAAAATTGTACAGCTGATAGACGCTCTCCAAAGTGTCAGTGATACAGGTTATCACTTAGACACACACACCACATTGCCGGTGATACATGAAGAAAGCCTTCATATTATTTTGAATAGTTAGTTATAACGTAGAAATGGACTCCCTCAACAGAGAGAATAGATTAGGCTAGTTTTTCAGTTTCAATCATTAATTTGTAGGTATACATTTTTATACATCCATACATTTTAAAGTGTTTGTGTGAAGATATAAGATCCCACAGGATCCGAACAAAGATTTGATATCAAAGCTCCCAAGAATATATTTGTTAACAAAATTTTTCTTTCCTTATATCTTCTTTTACAATGCCTTGAATGTTATGAAATAGATTCCTTGTTATCTTTGAGTGTTTAGTGTGTGTTTTAAATATTTGTGCCTTTTTATATCGAGACAGACTCAAACCCAGGACAAAGCCTCAGAGCTTTCAACTACTTGCTTGAAGTATCCCAAACGTACAGATTGTAAATAACTCAGTGATATATGTGTTAGATAATAAGGACTAGTTTGAACAGTGACCTCCGTACAATGTGTATCTTTGTATTAGATTATTCAAGGGTACTTGTTTTGAATCGGTAGCTAGCCAGTCTCAGGTGACGGAAGACCTGAGGTTGGCAACCATCCATTATGTCACACGTAACTGTTATGCTTACGGTGAGACACATAGTTTGCCTATGAAAGACTGTAGGTTTTCCTCCAAACTAATACACCATCACAAGCAAGTGATAGTTAGTTTATTTCCCTGCCTTCCGCGAATAAGGCATTGTATATATATTTTTTATTCCCATCGTTTTACAGATGTCGTGATTTTATGTACACATTTTTTACCACATGTAGTTCCACATGTCATTATCTTTATATTACATAACTATAGTGTTTATGCTGAACTTGCAAACATCACGTATAGTAACGAAGGTCGCGGGACACCCGGTACACCATGTCAACCTTGACAGTAAGCCCACACCACACCAACTGGCCGGGTGAGGAATGTGAGAGAGAAACAGCACTAGCGCTGCTACCCCAGCCAGCACGACATGATTACGAGAGGCTCCAGCACATAGAAGAACAGCAAAGACAGATACCACAATGGATGAGCCTCCATCGCACCAGGGAGGGGGGAATTGACGCGTGCCACTTATATGAATATACTAAACACGACTACGACTCATCCTAATGTTATACATCCACCAGAAACCACAATTATAGAAGGCTACAGGATTATTTCTCGCAGAAGGGACAGTTACCGACATATTGTATTTTCCAGATCTTCCAGACCCAACTTCCTTATTTCTACGTATCCTGAGGAAGGGTCAAACCCAGCACGTTATTTACAAGTGCGCACAGGATGGCTCCAACCCTAGTGGGCAACCCTAGCACACTAAACAAGCATGGTAACCAAGCGGCCACGGAACACATCAGCCTCCCTTATGCACCCAGCAGACAAAGTGTCGCCACAGTCACGAAGCTGCCCAAGGAAAGCCAAGCGCCGTCGAGTGCTCAGGGCCATATAGCCAAGTGCAAGAATAGTTCTCCCACCTCGCTCCCACCATCGCAGACGTCACAGAGCGCCGTCACGCCTCCCACTTCAGCCTAGGCAAGGGCCGGCCATGCACACAATATAAGGAAGCGTGCGGCCGAAAACGCAAGTTGTGTTCTCTAGTAGCTCGCCTCAACACTTATGTACTGGGGCTCTCTACTGACCAAAGGCCCTCACAGTCCTCTCCAAGAGCTTCTAGTTATTCAACGACCACCAGTGGCTGCCCCCACCAATGACCGGAGACTTCTACCACTTCGTTCAGAAGCTCCCGAAGGCTTCAAGCACCACGTGCTTCCTGAAGTCTTCAACACCAGAAACCTGCTCGACTACACTCCTTACTTTAGCTGTTAACCCTCTTGGATTAACAGCTGCCGCTACTTGCTGGTAAGTGGAAACTACAACCACTGCCCTTCTGGTAGTGGCCCCTGTTGTTGGGTCTCTTCTAGACACCCCAGGTTAGTGTAACTGCGTCAGAGTTGTTTTCATAGCCGTCGAGTTCATTCTATACTTGGTCAGTCTAGGAGCAGGTCACCTCCACCGGTAAAGTGTACTTACTTCCGTTTTCACTCTGTTTAGCAGTAAGTACAAATCACCAGTATTTATTATTTATAATAAATACCAGATTTAATCCTATCCTGAGAGTAAGTTTTTTTAGAGGTAAATCCTGTCTGATACTAGGAACTCTACTTCTAGACGGAGCAAGCAAGCGACCGGGTGTAACAACAGTATGAACCATTGCGTAGGACTACAGATTCCCATCAGGTATCTCTACGTTAACACACACAAACACAACACTTTCGACAGCCTCCCGTTCTGTGCACCCAGGTTTACAGAAAGGTAGAGCCCCAACCACTAGGAACACCTCCATCAGGAGCAGGACAGCAACCTCAGCTTGTATCGCTGACTGGAGTGCCGGCGGTGCTGGCAGGGGTATTTCCCTGGGTCTGGAGTGACTAACTGCTGCTGGAGCTGTAGGATCACAAGGTTCGCGCCATCAAACTGCTGTTGGGCTTTACACTTAGTAGGGATACCGTTGATTGCTTGCACCGACGGAAAGTAAGTTAAGTGTCAATACCACCTCTATGCTCTTTTGAGACAAGACACGGTACATGAAGGGAGCAGAAGGAGGAGGAGTTATTTACTGCTAAGCGAATGGGCACCAACCAATCATCCACACTTGATGGAGACACCCCATGGGAACGTGCTCAGTCTGACCGTCACCTGGAGAGGCAGTCCTCTCCAGACAGCACCCCAGTTAATTTCCCTTCGCACACCAGATGCGGCACAAAACCACATCCTGCAGTACGTGCCTTGGTCACTGGGAGTGACACCAGGTTGGGCATAGACAACTCGTTCTTCAGAAGCAGTGCTGCCGCCGCCTGAAGCCAGAGATATCTCGCCTCTCCGTACACCATTTCATCAGCCTGCAGCACCCATGTGACTGCTGGTCCGAGCCAACCTGCACTTACGCGGGAACCAGAAGATCGGTGAGTGAGTGCCCTGGTAAGTCCGCCCTATCTTCGAGGGCTAAGATGGTATCCAGACATATCGCAGTGTCGACCATAGCTGACTTTGTGTTTAGTCGACAGCCAACCCACCCAGTGTTAATCTCCAGTAGGCAAACCATGCAGCCTAAGTAGCTGTGTTATAGAGCGCACCTGACCAGTGCTCACCAATGTAACTGTGACTAGTCTTAGCGACACGCGTCAAATTACTGAACTCTTCTGATAGTGCTCTGTAGATAGCAATTATTGTAAATACACCATCACTCTCAGCAACAAAAATACTCATACCTCCCATCATATTGTTTGATCTACAAAAATTATAACCTAATTTGTAACCTTCAATGAAAAGTTGTTCAATTTCATATTCTTTTAGATGGTGTTCGGTCAAATAAAATACATTAATCTTCATTTTTTCCTTTACTTTATAGACGTAATTCCTTTAATTCCAATTTAGTAACCATGTTTCCTGCCCGCTAATGTTTGATTCAATAGAGTTATACAAGAGAATGTGGTCCTATCTCATTTTTTACTATAATATATTTGTTTACCATCATTGGTTATTAGATTACAATTATCATGAAAATTAACATTACAATGTGGCCCTAATAATGAGGATGTTGATATAGGATTGATAGTTAGGCCTACATCATGTTTTGAACCTTTTCTAATGGTATTAGAAATTTTTACACCTGATGTTTATATACAGACCATATTTTATTATAAGATGCAAAATCTATTAAACAACTCGGCTCACAGTTAAGGCCAATTTTTAGTTTTTTGAATCATGATAAGCTGCTACTATTACCTCTGATTTTGGTGAAGGGTCAGTATAGAATAACTTGAGAATCTTATTTGCAACCAAATATTTTCCCTTACAATTTGTATACAGACTATGTTAGGTAACAGTATCCCTTGGAAAATTAAACATATCAACAACACTCACACGTGGAAATCTGGAACAAATATTTTGAATTTGTTGGTTTGTCTTCACAATCTCCAAGTTGATGCACAAGTTTGAATTGTGTCGTTGAGAGGTGTTGCAAACTGTCATTCTAGTATGGCTAAGGGCAATAAAAGCTTCGTGTTCACAAGCATACCACTTAACTAATTTTTGTATACATAATTACCACCAGCATATATAATAACAAGGTCCTGCTTTGTGAATGTCTCACAACTTTCTTTTGTTTTTTTTGTTACTTCAGAAAAGGATGCTCCTGGTTTTACAATTCCACAGACGACATAGGTAGGTGCACCAGATTTTTGCGAAAAGTTTTCAGGCCAGTTGTATTTCATGTCCGTTTAGTTCATATTCACTCTCGTGGTTGAATGATTCCCATGTTATGCATCTTTACTGTCTGCCCACGAATCACAGTTATAACAGTGTAAGAGTAACTTAATTCTATTTGGCTACTAGAGTTAGAAAATGTCTCCTAGTAAACACAAGTATCCAATGAGCAAAATAAAACTGCTGACGTGCCAATAAGGCAATGAAATCTAGCAGGCGTGGATATCTTTTTGCAAAAATCAGGTGATCCTATACATATGCCATCTATACAGGCCATTCCGCTACACTACAGAGCCATCTAAATTGACATTTTTTTTAGTAAACTGTAACAATGAGGAGCAGAAATTGCACTTGCTGGCTTACCTGAGCCAAGGCCTGGTCAAGCTGTTCCTCGGCCATAACAAGCGTGTCCTGCAGCTTGCCACTGAGAGCAGCTACGCACGTGAAGTGACGATACGTTGATGCTGCACTCTGGCACTCCAGCAGAAGGCTGATGGCTCCTGGGCAGTTACCCTCGCGTAGCAGCTCCTGCAGCCGCTCCTCCGTGCGGTGCTGCACCACAAACATGAATGCATTAACACATGCTCACCACACCCAGCACACATTATTTCCCACAGCATCAGGGATGTAATACACCATATTTCATTATGTTATTCAGATTTACGTTAATTTATTACAAAGAAAATTAACTAACACACCTAGACTAAACAACTACGTAAAATAAGTTTTTTTTTAAGTATGTGTTTCACCAAAATAGTTACAACACCGTCTTTAATCCCACCTCTAAACTGAGTTTTTGGTGCTCCCAGTATAAATTTCACAGTTTGATATGTATTTGTGTTACAAAGAATGTGCAGTTTTAGGTAATACTCAGCATTTTTTATATAAACAAAATGGCACATTGTTTCACCAACTGTCAGGTTCTCTGATGGCTAAAACTGTACCTTGACAAAGTGAGTAAGAATAGTCTGCCACTATGCAGAGGCTCACAATTTTCTTGATCTTGCAGTATGTACGTTTCACTGTCATGTGTAACTTGAACACAGAGTGAAATCTACCTCTGCTACAGACACCCAGGAAAAGGAGGATAAGTGATTATATTGCTAGACAAATAGTCAGTGATCTTTGACTCCTTTACAAAGCATATACAAATAATTACTGGAAAGAGACAGAATATTTCTTGAAGCTTTACAGAAGCCCAATGCTACCACAATAAAATTGGCTTAAAATGTGTACCTGTTTCATTTTTTCAATAACTACACCTTTCGTAGTGATACGTTTCAGTCTTTTATGGTATCTATACTTAAAATGTGAAAAACAGGTAATTCAATCAGTTATTTCATCAATATCTGTAATAATGCTAGAAGTTTCTTCTAAATCAGGCAACAATGATTGGTTGTCCAACAATACGTATAATTAACAATCAGCTGAAGAGGAGTTTTCATTTGCCAATAACATATTTATATAGGAGTCTGGAAAGAAAACAAAAAACATGCATGTTTGATTGCTGTACACACATATAGACTTATATTCTTCTGGCTTCATGTGAAACAGAAAATGTAAAAGCATAATCTCAAAGGTTGTTCACGGTAAAGTGAACACTTCTTTTGGCAATCACAATAGGCATTAACCACTAATAAATATATCTTATTGCAGTCTTAGGCGTTAACTTTTGAGAGAGATGAAATGTATACAGTGGGTTTATTGGTCTCATTACAATGTTTATATTAAAAAGCAGCAGGAAGATGGAAATTGTGTGAAAGCCAAAATTTAGAAGGGCATTAAAAAGTGCTCACTTTACAGTGAACAACCTATACTCAACAAACACAATTTACGGGACATAAAATGTACTCGCAAAAACATTGCTCTTGACATGCACCTTTGATAATTGTTAAATGGTTCCAAGTTACTTGAATGCCACATATATTTTTAACTGTTTAACATCACGCAATGTAATGTGACAAAACTGTGATATGTTATTCGGCATTGCAAAATGCAACACACTTTAATTTGTTAATAATTTTATACATTGTGAAATATTTTGACTTGTAAAAACATAAAAATATGGGTACAGGTAGAAACAATATTAAGGGACACATGTTTTTGCAAGGTGCAAAATTATGAAATGACACTTTGCAAAAAGGGATAATTGTATAAGATTGACATAGGAAACAAAAAAAAAAAAAAAACATTGAGCAGTGATTGCAATATTTTTGCTGAACAGATTTTTTAGAATGTATGAATAATTAATCTATCACCGGAACAACATTCAGTAATATTGAATGAGATGTTAAAGCACCTTAAAATAGCATTTCGAAGATGTCTTGATTTATTAAACTGGATTTAAAGTTTTTGATATGACAGCATAAATTACGAAGGAAAAATTTTGAATTTTTCATAATGAATCAGTGCTGCTGCCTTGCTTCTAGTACCAGTAACGAACACTCGATAGTGGCGCAACGACTTCTCGTTCTATGGCCGTTCCGTTCTGCTCACCTAGTTCCTTTCTTGCCCCACCCCGCCTCCCTACCCACTGATGTCACATCATAAGAGAGGGGAGTGGCCTCCAGCCTGGGGTCATTTCTGTTACTCCATTCGTCTCTCGTCGTTCTGCATTCATAGTTCGTTGGGCAGCACTCGTTCAACACCAGCTATGTGTTACTTCAGCCTATATGAGACATAGCATTTTGTCAGCTGGACACTCCAACCTTTTGACGACTATCATCAGCCAGTTAGCTCGTCAATAAACGACGAGGTTGTTTAATGATTTTCTTCAGGGGGCAGAACACCGAATCTACGAGCAACTAAATTGTGGGTGTTGTTTATTGTTATTTCAAATATATGTGTGTAAGTGAAGCGCGAAGACGTGGGGAGACAAATGGGTGGGTGGAGGAGTGCACTTGTATATTTTGTATAATTGTGGGCATTTATTTAAATTATTTTTCTGAGAGTTGCTGTGTGTGTTCAGAGTAGTGGGCTTGGCACTATTTTTAGAATATTTCATTTAGCTGCGTTTGGTACTTGATATGTTACTATTTGCCTCATTTTGTGTACGTTGGTTAAGCCGCTTACTGTTGGCTGTATGCTTGTTTGATAACTGTGGCCCAGTTTGCATGCCTCGTTTGAGTGATATTTCATTACGAAGCAATCCTGCCACTTGCCTTTTTTTTAAATTAATTTTTTTATGTGTGTTTGTACTTTTTACGATACTACGCTTTGAAGGACTAGAACCTTAAATTTAACTAGTCACAATGCTATCAATTCTGAATTTTAATGCAGCTTTTAATGTGTTAAGCGTATGGATTTTACGAACTTAGTGCTTTTTGGGGTCTGGCTATACTACTGTCACTTCGTTCTTAAGTGTAAATAGAGAGAACTTGAATATTTTAATCTTTGTTGTGTGGAACACACATTTTTCTGGAGGATAGTGTGGTAGGAGTAGCCTGTTACCGCATGCAACTCAATGTAAAACATGAGACTGCGTATTCACATGCGAACAATGCTTTAGTAACTATAATCATTGTCAAATGTTAACTGACTCTGGTCATTGCCCGTTGAATGATATTCACCTTATTTCTAAGCCTAAGAACCAGCAATTAGTGTAACTATTTCATAAAGAAATTTGTTTTTATTAGGAAATTTGGAGGAGGTGTGAAGGTGCCTTAGCAAAATTAATTTTTTTGCGAGCCCGCAAAAACATGATGATCCACATTTTTGGATGTTTTAATGCCTTGTGGCCTTAGGCATTCCAGTTTTCGATCAATTTGAGGTTTCTTTAATGAAAATATTATAGTTAGTAAATTGTCTTGTGAGTAATTACAAGAGTGAAAGTAAATGTTACTGGTTTTGGAATAATGATTTTATTGTGACCTTGGGCTCAGTAGTCAAGCACATTATTGGGTTGCTTACAATATTTTGCAATCATTTTGTCTTCTTTAGAGATGTTTTACAAAATTAAATGTATCTGTAGTGGTTTTAAAATATAAAACATTACTAATCCATTTAACTCGGATGAGAGATCTTACTGGGTTTTTTCTATATATTTTGTGGCTTATTAATGAATCATGTTGTGCTTGTATTGTAACACTATGCTTAAAGAATATGCCAGTGTATTTTGAAAATGTTGACTGTTGTTGTAAGATAAACATACACAAAATTATGTACATTAATTGCCACTTGCTGGCGGGTTTTCTCGGGGTCCTCCAGTTTCCCCCGCCCTTGCATTCTAGCGCTGCTCCATCCTAGCGTCTCATTTCATGTCTTGTTCAGGGATGACGGGCACCTACTGGTCTCAGCTGGAAAGCCCGTCACTCAGAGGGTGCTGCCTCGCCCTGGGCCCACCCCCCATACACATTTATTTATTATTATTAATAAACTGTGGTTGGTTGGAAAACTTGTGTTGCCATTTAAACTTTGGGTTCAAATTCTACTTCGACTCTGCTGTCTTGTATGTTAGTTCTTGCATTTTGTTTATTTCATGTGATGTCCACGCCATGACCAGCATCACATTTGTCTACTAGCTTCCTATATACCAGCTGCAGGGGCTTTTGCAAGACCTTCATGCAACCTATGACAAAGCTAGTATGGTGGTCAAGATGCGGGGATTAGCTGTCCGATTACTGCGCAAGCAGGACAGCGGTGCCGCGTGGTCTGCTCCTCCTTCACCGTTGACCTCGGTGAGTGTCAATCCTTCTCCTGGTCCAAATAATAGGTTAATGGTTTCTTATTTGGAAAAAGTTCCTGTTTTAAGGTCTCTTGAGCAGCATTCCATTTTGAATTTTTTTGTATCCATTGCCAAAATTGTTTGCCTGAGCCTTTGCTTGGAAGTTTATTTGCTCAAGTCATTATCTATCAAGGTCGACGGTTATATGCTGCAGTTGTTGCCTGAGGAACTCACGTCGCTGCAGGGAGGTACCTTCCTCTGATTTCAAATGTGTGTTTTATGCTCATTATTTCCTGTGTGTGTCAAAAGGCACTGTGAGCTGGAGTCATTTTTTATCGTTTTAAGTGGCCTGGTGAGGCACTGTGCAAATTTATTGATTCTATCTTTATTACTACGATGTCTTGTGCCTGTCACTGTCGGAATATGAGTTGACGAGTGTCATTATTGATAACCTTGCCCCACATGTCAAATTGCACTACACTATGCTGTGTATGCCATGTAATTTTCTGGCATTACGCATATTTGTGCCCGAGGTCCATGGCAGGATAGCAGCCATCTGGCAATATCATTCTATGTTTCCTTCGCTTACGCAGAATGGTGTGGCTGTTGCAGCCGGTATTTCTGTACAAATACTTTAAGCTCATGAGGTCAAACAGCACAGCTCGTTGCCATGTTCTGCCAACTGTGCTCGTACGGGACATGTTGCTGCAGATTGCAACAGAGAAAGGCTTGAGTTGGGTAAAAGGCGATGTTTTTGTTGCGGCCAGGAGGGACACATACATTGTTTCTGACCTAAGGGATCGGGAAACGAACATTGATTGACTGACCGGGGGGACGTGGATCAGCCAGTCTGGTTCAACGTGCCTCTCTGCGCAGCATTAATAAATACATGGTGGAAATCATCTTTGGTAAATTGAATTTCCCAGCCCTTATTGACATGGGGGCAACACATTGTGTAATATGAGTTAATGCTTCCTTGGTTGGTCGTAGGCTTTTGTTTACAGGGTGCATCCGGGTGGTTACAGATAAACATCTGTATATTGCGAATGGGGAGATAGTGAAATCTGACATTATTGTCGATTTTCACTGTAAAGTGGGGCGCTAATTCTGGACTCTGCCATTCTGGGTGCTTCCCCATTTGTCACATGACCTCATATTGGGGTTGGAGGGAAGAGGCGTGAAGAGATTTGGGTGGCTCTTAACAGCGAGGTCTCGAGAGCTGGGGTTGGAGTTTCTAGGTAAGACGAGGGCGGTGGTCAATTTTGACCAACTTTATCTTAGTTTTGGGTTTGCACCCAATATTCGCGTACACCTTTTGGTCAATAATTGTTTAGCTGTGATCACCTCTCTCGTACAGGGCGACTTTGAGCAAGTCGAATTAAAAAGGCGTTTGGAAGATCTTTGCGCTGAATTTAGTGACATCATTTCATCACGTAACGGGAGATGTGATATTATCCCTTATAAATTTTCTTTGAGGGATGACATCCCTGTCAGGGATCAACACTTCAAGTGTCCTCCTCCAAAGCTCAAAGCGTTTATAAAGATCAATGACAAGTTGCTGGCAGTGGGAGTCATAGTACCTTCTACTTTGGAGTATTGTTCGCCGGGGTTTTTTGTAAAGAAAAAGGACAGAGACAAGTACCACATTGTAGTAAATCACTCTCTTGTAAATAAGAAGAATCATACGCATGCATTCCTTTTACCGACCATATACTGCGCCCTGCAACACATGGGAAAGGCACAAGTGTTTTCTGTGTTGGATCTCAACAACAGCTTTCATCAGTGCCTATTACATCCATCATGTAGAATGTTCACTGCCTTCAGCATGCCATAGAGCCAGTTTGAATTTACGCAAATCCCTAAGGGCTCAAATTTTGGGAGGCAGGCACTTTCTCGTGGTTTAGATCAAGTCCTCTCTGAGTTTAAGTTTAAATTTTTTCTTAATTATATCAATGAAATTACAGTATACAATCCGTATGCAAGAGGCAGGCATTCCTGTCAACCAGAAAAGGTGATGCTGGAGTCAAACAGAGTAAAGTTTTTAGGGTATCTCATGTGTGTAGGGCAGATGTTAGTGGACCCTGATTGCGTTGCTCCCATTTTGAGTTTCCCATGGCCCAAGATCCTAAAAGGGGTCCAAAAGTTCTTATGGATTACGCACGGTTCATTGAACATTATTCCGAGATCACCGCATCCCTAAATAAGTTAAAGAAAAAAGGGGCTGTGTTTGTGTGGGGACCGGAGAAAGAGTCTGCTTTTACTCCACTCATGAAAATTTTGTCATCTTCACCACTTTTACATCTGCCGGATTTTTATAAACGCTTCATTGTTCAAGTTGACGTATCCTCTTTAGCTTTGCGTGCCATCTTGAGTCAGCGTGTAGAGGATGGTTTGGCGCCGGTAGACTTTGCAATCCAAAGTTTGTCCGAGGTGGAAAGTCATTTAGGCATTTATGAAAAGGAGACCTTGGCCCATATTTTCGGTCTCGAGAAATTTGCATCATACATTGAACATGACGAATGCGATCTGTGTACCGACAATCAGGCACTTAGTTGGGTGTTAGGTCATCTCCAACAGCTCGGAAAGCTTGCCAGGTGGGTGTTACGCCTTAGTAGATTTCACTTCAAGGTCCATCACGTCCGTGGGACAGAAAATCAGGTGATGGACGTGTTGTTCAGAATGTATGACCCTTAGGACTTTGAAGTTGGTCATGATCATCCCCAAGCAGCATCGGTTAATCTGATTAAAGGATTTCCTGAGTTTTTCATCAAGTTGCGGCAGGCTCAGTCCGACGATAAATTTTGTTCAGAAGTAGTAAGGAACTTGGGTTCCGGCAAGGTATTGCCTTATGTCGTGGAGAACAAAGTTTTGTACTTCACTGGCAAAAGTGGAAGGGGACATAAAGTGGTCGTGCATGGGCTTTGCGGATGATGATTTTGTCATACTTCCATGACTCTGTCTTCTGTGGGCATTTGGAAATTGGCAGGACGTGTGAAAAGATCACAGCCAACTATGAGTGGCAGACGATTAAAGGTGACGTTGCCAATTTTATGCGAACAAGCGATGCCTACCAAAGGTGCAAGCAGGCACAGCAAGCTAATGTGGGCCAAAATGTGGTTCAGCTCCCTGAAGGACCTTCGGAAAGTGTACATCTTGACGTTTTAGGTCCCCTCATCTGGTCGAAGGAGGACAGTGTGTTCTGATTTTATTGGATACTTTTTCCAAATTCGTTATTTTTCTGCCGTTGAGAAATATGAAGTCCACCCCTATTATTACGGCCCTCAGTGACCAAGTTTGGAAGTTGTTTAGCGCTCCAGTGGAGATTCTCACCGATAATGCTAGGTATTTTACGTTGACCACCTTTAAGAATATGTGCTTCAGGTGGGCGATAAAGCATTTTACTTCTAGCCCTAACTACCAGAAGGGTAACCAGGTCAAGAGATTCAACAAGGATTTGAAAGCTTGCTCCACTCTCTTCTATAGGCTATTCACAATAAAGTGAGCACTTTTGAAAGCCCTAACATATGGAAGATTAGTCAAACAATACAATTTATTTTAGTCTTAGACGTTAATTTCTAAACATGATGGAATATAAATACTGTGTTTATTACTTACAGGGCAAGATTTATTTATAAAGGTAGTTAAAGGATAAAAGATGGCCGAAAGAAAAAAGTAACTAGGGATTCAAAAGTGCTCAATTTACCGTAAACAGCCTATACAATCAGGACAACCAGTGTTGGGATGAAGATCTTGATCTGGTGAACAAGGTTTTAACAGTGCTATACATGAATCCATGGGAGCTCCTCCTCCTGTCTCTTTTCCTGGTCGCCCGCTTAGTCACCCCTTATTCAACCTGTGGGATATTCCTCCTCTTCCTACACTCTTTTCTAAGGCTGACCAGGACAAACTGTTGGAGGAGGTGCACCAACGTTTGGTGATTGCTAAGGATTCGGTTAATCAACGGTACAATAAGGGTAGGTCACCCCCTCACTTTAAGGTAGGTGACGTGATCCTTTGCAAAAGTTATATTCTGGCGGATTTAGGAAGCGATATTAGTGGCAAGCTCCTGCCCAAGTTCCAAGGGCCGTATCGGATAAGCAAAATATTAGGGTCTAATACTGTTTGTATTCTCTCCCCCCTCTTCTGGTAGAATTCTTCGCAAAGCACATACTTCATAGCTAAAAATGTATCAGGCGAGGTTGTAATGGTGATGCTATACCTCCTATACCTCCCTCTTTTTATTTTTGGTTTAGGATCCCTTTTCATCTTCCCTTTGATTTGTTTCCTGTGCTGTCCGGCCGAGTGACCTGGAGCTTGAGCGCTGGCATGGTAGTGTTACACACGAGAAGAAGCCTGACACATTGGCGCTTAGAACTTATCTGGCTGCCCACCGTTCGAACTTCCACGGGGAAGATGTTTTGGCAAATTATCTTTGAAAAAAGAAGAATTATATTTGATGTGATTGTGTTGAGAATGTAATATACTGTTTACTTCTGGGAACTCGTTTCCATATTCTTTGCTAGGTCTTCACCTTCTACGTGTTTACCTACTTTCAGAACTGTGTATCCTGTTTGTTGAGTTTTAGGTATGGTGTGTTCAGGTAGCCAGGATGCCCATTTGTGACCGTATTTTTCATTGACTCTTGTTGGGAAGCTCAGGGGAGGGGGTTGAACCAGTGCTGCTGCCTTGCTTCTAGTACCAGTAATAAACACTCTAGGGTGGCGCCATACCTGCTCGTTCTACGGCCATTCGGCTCTGCTTACCTAGTTCCTTTCTTACCCCACCCTGCCTCCCTACCAGCTGACGTCACATATTTAGAGAGGGGGGGTGGCCAGTGCAATTTGTGTAACCCCGAGCCCGGGGTCATTCTTGTGCCTGTATTCTTTCCTGTTACTGCATATGTCTCTACTCGTTCGTCAGGCAGCACTCGTTCATCATCAGCTATATGTTACTTCAGCCTATACGAGATACAGCATTTTGTCGGCTAGCCATTCCACCATTTTGATGACGATCATCAGCCAGTTAGCTTGTCAATATGACGAGGTTGAGTTATGATTTTATTCAGGGGGGAAATTAAAACCGAATCTACAAGCAACTAAATTGTGGGTGTTGTTTATTTTTATTTTAAATATATGTGTGTAAGTGCGGCATGACGATGTAGGGAGACAAATGGGTGAGCGGAGCAGTGCAATTGTATATTTTGTATAATTGTGGGCATTTATTTTAATTAGTTTTCTGAGAGTTGCTGTGTGTGTGTTCAGAGTAGTGGGCTAGGAACTATTTTTAGAATATTTCATTTAGCTGCATTTGGTACTTAATGTGTTACTATTTGCCTGATTTTAATGTACTTTGGTAAGTCACTTACTGTCAGCTGTATGCTTGTTTGATAACTGCAGCCCAGTTTGCTTGCCTCGTTTGAGTGATTTTTCAATACAAAGCAATTCTGTCACTCACCTTTAATTTTTAAATGAGTGTTTGTAACTTTTATGATAGTACGCTTTGGGGACTAGCATATTAAATTTAACTAGTTGCAGTGCTGTCAATTCTGAATTTTAATGCAGCTTTTAATGTGTTGTGCAGTTGGATTTAACGAACGTAGTGCTTTATGGGGTCATACTATACAACTGCCTCTTCGTTCTTAAGTGTAAATACAAAGTACTTGAATATTTTAATCTTTTGTTGTATGGAACACACATTTTACCAGAGCCTAGTGTGGTAGGAGTAGCCCATTACAGGATGCAACTCAATGCAAAACATGACACACGGGTTCATGTGCAAACCACGGTTTAGTAACTATAATCATTGTCAAATGTTAAGTGGCTCTTGTCATTCCCTGTTGAATGATATTAACCTTATTTATAAGCCCAAGAACCAGCAATTAATGTCACTATTTCATTAAGAAGGTTGTTTTTATGAGGAAGTTTGGAGGAGGTGTGAAGGTGGCCTAGCGAAATTAATTTTTTTGTGAGCACGCAAAAACTTGATAAGATGCTTTTTCGTATGTTTTAATGCCTTGTAGCATTAGGCATTTCAGTTTTCAATAAATTAGAGGTTTCTTTATGAAAAATAACACAGTTAAGAAATTGTCTTGTGAGTAATTACAAGAGTGAAAATAAGTGTTATTGGCTTTGAAATTATGATTTTACTGTGACCTTGGGGTCAATAGTCTCACGCATTATTGAGTTGCTTACAATATCTTGCAATCATTTTGTCTTTTTTACAGATGTTTTGCCACATCAAATGTGTCTGAAGTTGTTTAAAAATATAAAACATCACTAATCCATTTATCCTGGATGAGAGATCTTGCTGTATTTTTTTTTTCTTCAATATATTTTGTGGCTTATTAATGCACCATGTGCTCGTATTGTAACACTATGCTTAAAGAGCATGCCAGTGTATTTTGAAAATGTTGAATGCTGTTGTAAGATAAACATACAAAAAAATTATGTAATTCATGATTAATAAACTGTTGGAAAACTTGTGTTGCCATTTGAAATTTGGGTTCAATAAAGTTAATGTTAATGTTGCCGTTTGCAAGAATTACAATATAATATTAAGAGAAAATATATGCCGTAAACATACAAAAGCTAACAGCAACAGCACCGCACACATGAACAATTTTGGTCTGGCGCAACTAAATATTTCGCTAGCCTCAATAGCATCAGAGGAGAAAACCAAAATCTAAAAGGAAATATACATTATTTCAACCAAACTGGCCTTTATGGTGGTAAATGTGAATAAATACTATAATTATATTTATTGGAATCTTACTTTGTGTTCTTATAACCTACACGTTATGTAAACAAAGTTACATAAATAAGTTTAATCAATTTTAGTTCAAATCAAAGTTACGGTATCTAACTTTTTGCAGTTAAACTGTTGGGCTGATGCAAAATGTGGCATTCTACCAAATTTTTTTACATGTATCTGTTGCAGGATAGTTCTTTTTATGATTACATTTTTTTCAGCAGTTTTATAATCTGTGAGGGTATCAAGCTGATGAATGATTCCTTTGTTTATATTTTATACATTAATATCAACATCATATTTTATATGCACACACATGGGATGATAATTTTTTTTGTTGAATTTATTAATTTTAGCAATTAAAATAACATTTAGATTGAACCAAACACTTCAATTTAATATCCTGAAGGAAAATTAATTGCACGCATACTTTATTGCTTCAAATATTGTATTACATTTTAAATAACACAGAAAAATGTTTCAATTAAAATTTTACAAATAGTAGCGAAGAATATACTGAAATTATCTCAACTAAACTGACAAAATAATGGAAATATTTTCAGAGAAAACAGTTGTCTCTACATATTTGTGTTCACAATTTTTTGATTAAAAAAGTAATTTAAGAAAGTGTCATGAAACTGTTAAACTGCTAAAATATTATACAAAAAAAATTTGCACAGCAAATTGCTATACAAATTTTCAAAATGAAAATACATGTTGCTTGAATACACAATATCAGTTGAAGGCACACACTGATTTTGTCTAAAAAAAAATAACAGTGTAAGAAAAGTAATTAATGAACATCAAATTTACTCATAATAAAAAATGTTTAAGATTGGTAAAACAAGAAAACTCTCCTCATTTGTTGTCTCTGATGGACGAATAAATGAAATACTTTTGATATTTGTTTTAATATGCATACTGCTTGTCCAGTTTTAACTTACTGGAATGTAGTCATCTAAAATTAAAATTAAAATGTGTTGCCCATGGCAAGCACAATAGTACAAAAATATGGCATTTGCTCAGATGACCAACAACTACATGTATGTTCTATAGTTATTGAATAAACAAACTGCGTGTTTATATACTCAGAAGATGGTTTGTATGAAGAATCTGTATCACAGTTATCCATTTCTCAACAAGAAGCAGAATAAAATTCTTATTGTTCATATAAACAATAACTTCAACAAGATTTCATTTCCACCACTTCCACAGCACTTAAAAGTTTACATGAAATAAATGTGACACAATCAGCAATGTTATTCACTGTGTGTTTATAATGTTACTGCAACAACATCTAATGGCAGTTGGAAATACCAGCATTGCTGTTCAGAAGCATACAAGATAAACCATGCTTTCTTAGCTTGAACAAACTAATTTCAGGCTGTAAGAACATATACTCATGCAGAGCTCTAGCACCATTCATTGCATTAAAGTAATATGGTAGAGCAATGACCTGAATATTATAACGATCAACACAATATCACAGTACTATTACAGTATACAAGCCTATTAAAAAAAAAAAAAGTAACATATTATGTAGGATATTAAGGGAATAGTTCATTAGGACAGTTGGCAACTATGCACAGTAATGTAGCAATAAGTATAATTGTAACTGAAATAAAGATACAATTGGCGACGAGGATGCCAAAATTCGCGTTAAGACAAATTTGAAGCCAATGAAGAGGACTGTAACTCGTACAGTGAACAATTGGAACAATATTTTATCGCCAAAGACATTGGTCAAGGTGAAGACGCACTCAAGAAGAGGAAAGCTATTTTGATCTCGTCTATAGCAAAAGTGACGTACGAACTGTAACGTGATTTTGCGAGCCTGTTATGTCAGCTGACAAATCATATCGAGAACTAATTTCCATCCTGCAGACGTATTTTTCACCTGCGCCATCGGTAATTGCAGCTCGGCATAAATTTCACCAATGTTTACAATCAAGCACAGAGTCCATTGCACAGTTTTTTGCAGGCCTACGGAATTTATGTGTCACTGCAATTCCAGAACATTTTTGATTGAGCATTACGTGATCAATTTGTTGTAAGGGTCCGTAACAAGGACATTACGCTGGTTTTATAACTGTAAAGTGAGGCATAGTTTGGCAAAACTGTGAAAATTGCTTTGTCCCATGAAAAGGCAGCAGAAAATATGGTGGCTGTCAAGAGATTGTGTGCACAACATCCCAGATCCTACTGCTGAGGTACATAAGATATTTTCCTCTCATGTTCGGGACTCACAACCACCATCATGAAAAACATATCCCCAGGTCTTTTGAAAGTACCGTTACAAGCACCCAACAGTCACAAATAGTGCCACATACAGCAATAACAAAAGTGTGAAAGACAAGGATGCTGTATGTTTTTGTTGTGGTAAACCTAGCCACTTTGCTTCCAAGTGCAGGTTTAGAGGATATGAATGCCATAACTGCAACAAACTGTGCCACCTACGTGTAATGTGTCATCTTCATAACACTCAAGGCAATGTTATGCAGCAAAATTATGTGGTTGGAGATTTTCAAATTGAGGATCACAATAATCATCCAGAGCAAGATAACCAAGACACATGGTTACATCTATTCAACATCAATAGTATTGGTGTACAGCCGTGATTTGTAAAAGTGCAAATTGCATCGGTAGTGCTTGAAATGGAAGTGGATACAAGGTCAGCGATTTCAGCAATATTGTACAATACCTACAAACAACACTTCTCATAATCACATTATCCAAAACACAAATGTCAGACTACACTCATATACAGGGGGCAAGTTGCAACCAAGTGGTACAGGCTAAATATGGTAGCACATGCAAAAAAACCACCATTATTTGTTCTGCCGAATGGTGGGCCTCCTTTATTAGCCAGGGACTGGTAACAAGCCCTAAATCTTCCCAAACCACCCGTTTTCCTAATGCATGAACATGTTTCTTGTGATGATAGTGATAAGAGGGTGTGCGATAACTCGTAAACAAGTTCGCCCAGCTCTTCGATGGTGGTTTGGGCAAATTTTCAAAAAAGGTTGTGACATTAAAACTGAAAAACAATTACATGAGTATTGTATTACCACATAGAAAGCTGCCATTCACTCTAAAAATTTAATTGGAAAGATTATTGCGTTTGGACAGAATTCACCCTGTTGAGTTCACTGATTGGGCGAAGCCTATCGTTCCAGTCATCAAGAGCAATGGTGGGGTTCGAATTTGCGGTAACTACAAGTTAATAGTAAACAAGGAACTTGAGGTTGAGATATATCTGCTTCCATGAATTAAGGACTTCTTTGCCAAAATTCAAGGTGCTAAAGTGTTTTCAAAAACTCATTTGTCGCAAACCTATCACCAACTACAGTTAGACGAGACGTCACACGAAATCTGCACTATTACAACACATAAGGGACTTTTTCGTTACAAACAACTTCTATTTGGTGTAACATCAGCACCTGCTATTTTCCAACACACTATAGATCAAGTGTTGCAAGGTCTGGAAGGTATTGTCAGTTTTCAGGATGACATTCTGGTTATAGGGGAGGATGCAGAAAATCATTACGAGAACCTTAAACATGTCTTCAGTTGTTTGCATGAATTTGGGTTTAGGGAAACAAGGACAAGTGTCAGTTTTTGTTACATTCATTTTCATTCTTAGGACATGTTGTGGATACAAATGGTATCAGTACACAAACTGAAAAAGTTTAAACTGTACAAAATGCACCCAAACCACTGAATGTATCACAGTTAAGATCTTTTTTAGGATTGGTAGAGTACTACAGTAAGTTACTTCCTTGTCTAGCTATGATTATGGCACCATTGTATGCTTTATTTAAGGAGGGTTATAAATGGAATTGGTTGGTACAGTGTGATGATGGTTTTGCAACTGTAAAGGAAATGTTAACTTCATCAAAGATATTAATTAGGTCACTATGATCCAGACTTACCAGTTCGGTTAGCTTGCGATGCATCACCATATGGTTTGCAGGCAGTAATTTCACATGTGTATCCATCTGGGGATGAGAGACTAATTGCATTTGCATTGTGCACACTTACCAAAGCTCGACAGAATTACTCTCAGATTGATTGTGAGGCATTGGCGATAACGTTTGGTGTCAAACAATTTTCACAGTATTTGTATGGAAGGCATTTCACCCTCATAACTGACCGCAAGCCACTTCACATTTTTGGGGAACGCAAAGGCATTCCCCAGATGACAGCCAACAGGGTTAAGATTATGCTAAAGAGTATGTCCAAGGTAGAAGCAACTGCAATGCAGATGGCCTATCACAGCTACCATCAGCAGGGAAAACAGAACAGGTGGAGGAATTTTCGTATCTCAGGTTGGGAACACAAATTTTTGCCAGTAACAGCCAAAACAATTAATTGATGTAATTTCCAGCAAGGTGTTACAGTTTCGTGGGTTAGGTTGGCCAGATGAGGTAGAGAAAGATATGAAACCATATTGGAACCGGAGAGACCAGTTAACAGTTGAGCAAGAATGTGTAATTTGGGGACATCGGGTAATTATACCAGACAAACTGCAGGGCAAAATATTAAATAAGTTGCACTCATCTCACTTTGGAATAGTTAAAATGAAGTCCTCAGCCAGGTCCTATGTGTGGTGGCCCAACATTAATACTCACTTAGATAATGTAACAGAGTCTTGCACTGCATGCCTGCAAAACAGAACCAACCTTCCAAAATATGCTCTCATACCTTGGACATGTCCAAGCAAGTACACGTTTATCTAGCAAGTCCGTTCTTGGGGAAAATGTTTATAGTTTTAATAGACATCTATTCAAAGTTACCAGAAGTTCAAGAATTACATTTAGAGGTTCAAGAATTACATTCAGACACCTCAGAGTCAATACTTGCATATCTTCGGCGATGGTTTGCAACTTTTGGTTTACCAGAGCATATGGTCACAAACAACGAACCACAATTTACTTCAGAACAGTTTGCAGAGTTCTGTAATTTCAATGGAATTAAGCACACTTTTCGCCACCCTACCACTCTGTGACAAATGGAGCTGCAGAGAAGGATAAGGTAAATAAGATGGTGACTGATAAAGTTCCTTTAGAGACAGCATTGCCATGTTTCTTGATAGGTTACAGTACTACCCCTTAAATAACTACAGGGGAGGCACCGTGCGATTTAATGCTAGGCAGAACTGTGCGCACAAGAATATCATTGGTAGTACCAAGCATTAAAGATAGGATGATACAGCAAAAGGGCAGGCAAGGTGACGGGAGAACAAAAATTAGGCAGTTACAAGTGGGCAGCAGTATCATGGCTAGGGATTATAAGCTGAACAAAGAGAAGTGGATTCCAGCTACCATCAGGTAACGAACAGGTCCCTCGACATTTGTTGTTAAAACTTACAAGGGTCTGAAGTGGCGACGACACCTTGATCAGTTAGTGAGAGGCGAGGTGGAAATGCAGATACAGGAGCGAGAGCCTCATTGTGAGGAAGTAGGATGTGAAGTAGAGGTTAGAACACATGACAGAGTAAATTATATTTGTGACTCCACGGCTAGCTCACACTCAAATGTGCCAAGGCCAACAGTCAAGTCTGGGAGGTTCAGGGTGATAGCCTAGTGCAGGTAAAAGAAAATTTAAAAGAAAACCACACTGCAAATACAGAATTGAGAGCTCCCTCACCTGATTTTGAAGGTTTTCTGACAGACAGCATGGTCAACAACTCAGAGGGGAGTATTAAAGGCAAGAGGTACCCAGAAAGAATGAAGAAGAAGACAAAAATGCTAGATTTATAAGGGAAAGGAGTATAGGATATTAAGGGAATAACTGATTAGGACAGTTGGCAGCTATGCGCAGTAAGGTAATGTAATGGATTAAGCAACCAGTGATGTAGCAATATGTATAATTGTAAGTGAAATAAAGATACTACATATTACACATAAGTATCAGCACCCAACAAATAGTATAATGACAAACTCAAATCACACACCAATAATTAGTGACATTTTTCTAAACATATATCAAAATATTCCATGTGTAACATAATAAAATAACTGTAAAAAAAATAATTTAAAACCAAGTTTTTATGTATAAAAGCACTAAAAAGAGAAAAATAATTATAGTAGTTACACAATTGGTAGAACTGGTAAGATGTGGTCGAACAGCCATAAAAACTTTACTACAAATTAATATGTTTGTATCAATTTATATGCAGTATATAAAAGTTTGGCATGAAGAGTCAAGAGCTTTATGCACAATATGTGCTTAATACGCTTATGTAACTGAGGTATACGTTCTATATTGTGAATAGTTAAGAGCCTTATGCAAGCTATGTGCTTATTACACTTACGTAAATGAGGTATACATTCTATATTGCATCAAGTTTTTATATACTAAATATAAATTGATAAAAACATATTAATTTTTAGTAAAGTTTATTACAGCTGTTTGACCACATATTAGAAGTTCTACAAATTGTGTAACTACTTAATAATTTTTCTCTTTTTAGTACATTTATAAATAAAAGCTTGGTTTTAAAAGTTTTTTTTACAGTAATTTTAATTTTCACTTTTTAGTTTCACCAATTTTTTGTTGTAATTATATTATGTAGTAATGCACAACTCGCGACAAGCTTTATGTCTGTTAATATGCATACTACCTCTGTGGAATTAAATATCAAAGAACATTATCAGACCCCGGTCACCATCTGCAACCAAAGTACTCATTGAGACAAGGCCAAACTCAATACATTTACTGCATGTAGTTGTTGAGTTACTTTGGCCGCCTTCTGGCTCAATCATCAGACCCTGGTCACCATATACAACCAAATTACTCATTGAGACCAGTCCAACGAACCCAAACTCGATATATTTACTAAGTGAGGAGAGAAATTAATTTAAATCAGCATTTCCAAGACATCAAAGTTTCTCCTGAACTTTCGTCAGCATACTAAAACATTTATGGAAAATGCATTAATTACATAATATGAAAAACCAGCATTAATACACTAGATAACGACGTAGCTCGACTCTGTGTATGCATGTGCACGCAAACACAGCTGATTGGATGCACCAAGTCACCCTGTCTGATCAAGACAGACTTATGCCACCCACACAAGGCCGACAGTTAAAGACAGGGAGGTCTGGCAACATTGCTGCAGCAAGCTCAATCGGATAACGGGAAATGGTTCAACATGCACACATGTGAAGTTACATAAAAGCTTGTTACTTCCAGCTCTATCATCAGATCAGCTAAGTGGTACCTTCAAATTGTAATCTCATCGGAACTACACATGTATGCATAATTTCAGCTCAATTGGATAACGGAAAGTGGTTTAACATATATATGTGTGAAGTTACATTCATAAAGGCTTGAAACTTCCAGGTCCATAATCAAATCAGCTCAGTGGTACCTTCATATTGTATTCTCATCGGTTAAAGTAAGTAAATGGCAAATTTTAGTTTTCAGTTATTTAGAAAGATCACTGCTTATTTGTTTTGTTAAATGTGAATATAACAATTTTGAGCCTTTTCACCTGAAACCTATTAAACATTTTGGGGGAAAATAGTACCATGGCAATTGGTTGAGAACAAACCCACAACTTCTAAAATAAGAGTTCAAAATGCTACTGTGTGGACAAATATGCCATTTTATACAATATAAATACAAATGAGATGCAACATCAGTTTTTTTTTTCCCCTCTCCTCCCTTTCACAGGGTGTTCCACGGCACACTGAGTGGAGATTCGAGGCACGATGGCACCACTTAATACAGAAAGCCACCTCCACAGTTCATCATGAGAAAGGCATTGCCATTCCCAAATGCACAAATGTCCATTACTTTTCTTTGTCAATCATAAATATAGTATGAAGTAATTCCTGGTAAAGTTCCTTGCAAGATGTTGCTAATAAAATTCAATTGAGGAAAGTTAAAATATATTACATAATTAAAGAAATCATTACACTTACCAAGGTTTTTATAGTACGAAAAGAGTGCAACAAGTTTTGCACTTGCTGCCTTTTGTGGTAGTTGGCTAAAATGCCCAAACTTGCAGTGGTAAACTGGCGAACTGCTGAATTTAAATAGCTTCTACCTTCACGGCACACTCTCAAAGTTGTTTGCAGTTCCTTCTGAATTTCCAAAATCCTAAAGCAACAATTTTTATAAAGAACAACTGACGCAAACTAATAATTATTATTATTATAATGATTATTATTATTTACTCTAGACTTAAACAAAGAAATTTTTTTTTTACTACAGTAAATCCTCGTACAATGTTTTCCCACACAATGAGGTTTAAAACAATGTTGCAAATAGCTTGCAACCACGTTCTACAAATTGCCTCAACTGAATGCAACACTTTTTAATTAAATGCACATGCACACTTTTAACTACCAGCAAGAATACATGATGATTATGCCTAGCCATTTTTGAGTCTAGCTACTTTACCTCTGGTTACAACTGGTCAGCTTAAAGTGTGATTAGTACTTTCCACCCTGATGGAAACATACAGGCCTTTATGAAGGTTGTAAAAAATTATTCTGTTTACTTACCCCTGTTTCAGAGGTTTTTTTTTTGTAAAAACTGTGTTGTTCATATCATATTTTCAAGTGAATGTTGCATTCCGGAGGAGTTAATTTTGTGGTTGGATCATAGTATAATACACAGTTTCACAACAAATGTAGATTTGCAAGACAAAAAAAATCTACCGAAATGTTTACAAAATACAAAACAGATAAGCTTATATGTTCAACTTCATAATTTTACATCTCGAGCATATTTAAGTACAAATGTAAAAATTGTAAATTTTCTACTGAAGCACTTTTTATATAAATAATGAAAACTGTAAATGGTACTATTAAACTTGCACTTATTTGTTTCTTCCTTCTCCGTACAAAGTCGCGCCCCAAACATTTTTTCCTTGTTATGTGATAATTAAAATTACTGGTGTTTAGGTAAAGGGGGTTGACAGATTTAGATAACGTTTAACAGATGAGGTCTTCAGTGACAAGGGGTGCAGTGAGATGGAGAAGAAGCAGTGAAGGAACACAATTGTGAGGAAACAGGCTTACCCCAAGTAATCTAAATGGCCGAAAGCAATACATCTTCCTCACGAGAAAATAATGAGTTACCCCACTGGGAATCAAACCTGAGGTGGAAGGCAAGAAGTCTGACCATATCCTCCCTATTTCGTCAAGAAAGTGAAATTTAGTTGTGTTATTATGGGACACATGGCAGAGCTTTCTGCACACTGATAACAGACATACAGTAAAAATTAATTACCTTTCAAATTCTTCATTACACACAGCTTGCTTCTGCAAAATAAGCTGTAGGACTTTATTCGAAACAACTTCAAGCTGCTGCTGTAATATCTTCCTTTGGTTTTCAATTAACGTACAGTCCAAATTTTCAGGTAATTTCTAAAAACAAAGAAAATACCAATAACAAAATTAATTATATCATACTCTCCAAAAGATTAATATAGTTTAAAATATTTAGCTTTCTACAAACACAGCTGGATTTCTAAACTGATCTATTTTACAATGTAAAAGGTGCAAAATTAATGGTAAAAATCTAATAATATTGCAGATTTTTGCCAAAAAGTAACTATAGTCCTTTTGCAGCAATTGCAATATTTTTACTATCAAATTTTTAAACTAACATTAACTTTTACTTTTGAATGTCTTCGCAACTAGACCTGCACCAAAAATATTTCCCAATTGCAAAATTGAATTACTCACATACTCATATTTCTCATACAGTAAGTCACCTAAAATTTATGCGATTAACATTTATTGATACGAACTTTAAAAAATTAACTGAAATGATACCAAAAATTTTTCCTACAATAATTATTTACAGAACAGTGTCAACAAGAAACTGCCGTCACGTATACATTTAATAATATAAAAAAAATCAACTTATACTACAAGAACATTAAAACTGAACAGAATATTTATCACAATCTTATAAGAAAATCAAGCCTATATGTTTAGCATTTATTAACCATCATTTTGCTTTCCCTAATGTAAGATACACTGATATACCAGAAGTCATGAGATAACAGTATGTAAGGGTAATAGGTTGGTGATGCCACCATACCGTGACAATTTGGAAATGCACAAACCTACATCGGTTATTCTCAGACATTACGTGAATGAGTTTTGGCTGGTCATGGCATTGCAGCCCTTCATGGTGGAGAGTAACTACTACCACTACTACTGTGTTTGCTCAATATGAACCCCATCAAGCATTTATGGGATGTGGTGAGGAGGTCTGGCCACATTCCAAGATCCTGCACCTACGAATATCAGGAAGGTGTGGGTAGCTATCCAGATGGCATTGGTAAATATCTATACACAGGTGTTTCATCCACTTGTGGAATCAATGCCATGAGTTGCTGCACTTTGCCGGACTCGAGGAGGGCCTATACAATGATAGACCTGTATCCCAATGACTTATGGCATGTCAGTGTAAATGTTAACGAAAAAATATAAAAGAAAAAGTTTATATAAGTAACAACTATGTTATGCATTATATTTACACAAAACTCCAAGTTTATACGTTAGCTGTGCATAATAAAATATTATTTTCATTTCTAGTTTCTGATGTACTTAGAAAAACCATGTTGTTCACACTAAGATAACATGAGAAGGTAAAATATTGCTGTCAGGGATGATAAAGATGAAATATTGTCAGCTTATGGCAGGCCTGGTATGCCATACCCGCTTAATTCGAGGGACGAAGTGTATTGTCATTTGCCTGTAAATCTTGCTCAGTCAATATAAGCTTTCAGATGAACCTCGTCTTATATTATTGTGTGTACAGTGTATTTTCGGAATCTGGCCCACTCCAGAAACCCCACATGCTCATTATGAACTGTGTAAGTGTGCTAAACTGAACTCTTATCTTAACTCCTTCATTGATGTGTGCTGCGAGAGGACCGCCAGATGGCTATCAACCTGCTACTGCCCTGAGATAAAGTCTCCACGTGCTCACCCATGCCACAGATCAGCTGGTGCCCTAGGTAAAAACTCTTAACATCTTTCTGAATTTCTCGCCATGAAACAGGGTTACTCTCAAATCTGGCATACTCCATCCCTTGCTATCAACCAAGCCATGTTAAACTTCATAAAATTAATTTAAGATTCCCTTTTCAAAATTGACAATACTTCAGAAATTTGTATTTACTGCAAGAACTTATTCCTTCAAAGGAAAACAACAATTTAATTATATGATTTTTTAGGCAAAAACTTGGCACTTTCTTATCATTTCCTTTACATTTTATTATAATTTTACAATATGTGCAAAACATCCCCAAAAATGTGCCTCAAATGTAAAAAAAAGGCATGTGATTTTTGTAAATTAAACAATGGATTTCACAGCTTTATATTTTGACCACTAGCATTTATCATAGTGTGCACTAGTGAAATTCTTACTACACATATGCAATTGATATTGATTTTGATGACATGATTGTGGTAATAGTAATAATACTACCTTACCAATAATTTTGTGTTTGATTTTAAATATAAAAATTAAGCAATTGGTTCATTATCTAATGAACCTTTTTTAACATATTTTTGTAATTTTTCCAATATTCAATATTAATTTTACTAATTTTATTAAATCAATGTTTATACATTTTGAGGATATTATTCTTGTTTAGATAGAAATATTTTAAATTACAGAGATAGTAGGTTTGTATGCATTTTGCTAGTTCTGCTAGCAAGAGCATGTGAGATTTTTCTAATGAGCACAGAAGGCGCAAAAAGAGCTGCTGCTATCAACCCGACAATGCAAATGACAAAGAGTAAGAGTGTGTATTTTGTTTGGCCAAAAAGAACAAAGACAATAATTTATAGATATCGTACAGATGATATTTCATCCAAATATCCTTCTATGCACTTTACAAGATGACCAAACATTTCTGCACACCGATGACCAAACATTTCTGAACACCACTACATTTTGTGATAATCCTAATCAATAATTCTTCCAAAAAACTTTATCCCAAATTCCTGACTTAACAAGCATGCAATGATTTGAGTTTTTTTTATGTTTTTGTAGCTTGGACAGTAACACGTTTATTCTTCCTGCTCCACCTCGAGAAGCAAGATCAGAACAGCTGCTCTTATGGAGCAGAAAGGGCAGTGCTCCTGCTATGCGAACAACAAATCAAAAAGTGCTTCTGGTAGAACGAACAGCAAAGAGCGAGAAAGAGCAGAGGTTGTAGAAAGAGCATACCAAGCAAATACACCTAGTGATTTAGTGGATTTATTAAATTTTTTATTTAGGACCTCCTCTGTTCATGTTATGTAGGTAAGTTATACCTGTTTTTTCGCTCATGACCTGCAGTCCGCCATTTCTGTTCCCAATTGCAGCCAACCTTCCCTCCGCACTGCTTACAAATAACCTAACCTAGAACAATGTTTATTAATACTACATCTCTCCTTCTTCACACATCTTCACACACATTTACTGAATTGCTATCCCCTTATCCTTATTCCCAAACCTAGCCCCACACTATAGTTCAAATTGTTTTGGAGGTACCACCTTTCACCCACTTCTTGTCTGATATCTTTGCTTAATAAGTCCCCCTTCAGGTCGCTCTTGTTCTTCATCCATAAATCCACAAGTGTCTTCACCACTCGGAGAATTTGGCTCTGGCAATGCTCGTCTTGTTGTATAGGTGTCTCTGGTCTTCTCTTGATCATCTGGTTCTGCCCAATAATGCCCTGCTGATGTTGGTGGCCCTCGTATTGCACTGTCCGCTCTGCCTGATGCCTAGTTGATCTTGGCTGCCATTGTGTTTCACTGTCTGTCCGTGACTTCCATACTTGCCCCTCTTCTGGAAACGCCACAAGCTGTCTCCTGTTCCGGCGACCCTGCCAGGTGATGGTTTCCACCATGTAAGACCGGGGGTTGTCAGTTAGGCCAAGGACTGTGCCGTACTTGCGCATGTCCAGAACCCATACGCATATCTCTGGCTGCAAGTGTACCAGTGTTCGAGCTCCGTGTTGGGTATTGTAGTTCCTGCGTGACCTCTCCTTCATACGGTCATCGTTTCTGAGGAACGTTTGCAGGCATGGCCACCTCCATTGGGGTTCCAGGGAGGCACGTGAGTGGGGCAATGTGGTACGCAACTTACACCCGAATAGCAATTCCACTGGTGAAAATCCTGACTCTAATGTCGTGCTTCTATATGAAAGTAGCCCCAGATTAGGAACCATGGACTTGGAAAAAATACTCTTCGCTAGTTTTACTGCACTTTCAACAGTGCCGTTCGATTGGGGGAACTTTGGGCTGGAGGTTACATGGTCAAACCCATAATCCTTGGCAAAAAGCTGGAACTCCGGTGCCATGAATTGTGTTCTGTTATTTGAGCACACTGTTTTGGGAATACAGTGGCGTGAAAATATATTCTTTGCCCGCAGAACAACTCCCTCTGATGTTATGTTCTCTAACCTCACCAGCTCAAAAAATCATGAAAAGTAGCCTTGAACCACCAACTAATGTACCCCAGCTGCTTTAAAAATGTACATGCCTACGAATGCCCATGGTCTACTTGGCATAGTGGTTGGTTGAAGAGGTTCTGCCCATTGTACTCTCATTTGTAAGCACTGCTGGTAATTTTCCACTAACCTGTTGATGTCCGTTGTGATGCTCAGCCACCAAACAGACTCCTGGGCTCTACATCGACACTTCACTATACCCACGTGCCCTTCATGGATTTAAATCTTCATTTCAGCCCGTAGTGATCTAAGCACAAATATTCGTGGCCCTTTCATAATGAGTATTTCACTGCCCTCTGAACTGCCAAAAGTGAGACTGGTTGTCGTTAAAGCCACCCAAAATATACTGCTTCAGGCATTGGCACTCCACATCTTCCTCTTGCGCAATCTTAATGGCCTTCAACCGGACATCGGAAAATGGCATTTCCCTTATGATGGCGTCTACAAACAGCTCCTCTTCCAATACGTCATTATTATTCTCTGCTGACCGATCCACCAGGGCCCGTGACAGTGCATCTGGTGCAAAAAAATTATTGCCCGACACATAGGTAATCTGATATTCAAAACACATCACGTGCATTCTCAACCTTTGCAACTTGGGGGTTAACTAGGTCAGTGATGTTGTGGCCAATAACATGACCAATGGTTTATGGTCAGTGAGGATTGCAAAGTGGCCGCCCACAACATACTCCCAGAACTTCTCACAGGTCCATGTGACTGCCAAGGCTTCCTTTTCGACCTGATTATACCGTGATTCCACCTAGCTAAGTCCTCGAGATACAAAAGTGACTGTCCTCCACACCCCTGCTGGCGCTGTTCCAGTAGGCACATACTTTCTAAACCATAGGAAGAGGCATCTGCTAGAACTCTTGTTGCAGCTTCATGACGATAAAATGCTAAAAAGGTTTGAAGGCTAAGCTCCTTCAGTTTTTGTGTTGCATCATGCTGGGGTTGGCACCACACCCACTCTGTATCCTGGCGCAGCAACATCCGTAGGGGGTGTTTTTTTTCTCTTCCAGGTGAGGTATGAACTTCATTAAATATTTGATCATGCCCAGGAATCTCCGCAGCTCAAGACACATTTCTGGGATCTGGCATGTCCTTGATTGCCCTTGTTTTTTCCTTCAGATCAGGTGCCACAGTGCCCTCCGTTATCACATGCCCCAAAAATTTCACCCTCTTGAATACTCGTAGTGCTTTGACGGTACTGTCACTTACCTGGAAGACTTTTGCACCTTCATTAGATGGATTGATATGACTTGGTGGCGAGATTGGTGCAGGTGCAGTTATGCCAACCTCCCGACTTAGTTTTCCGACCTGTTGCCCTGGTAACCATTTCCCCTGTTGTGGTGATGGAAGTTTCTGTGTCCGCGGTTCTGCCTCACAGGTGTAAACACTGGCAGTGGTCGTGTAACATCTGGCAACACTGTACGTGTTGACGCGTGAAAGTTCGATCTCGGGGATTGGTATGCCTGTCCTGCTACCACATCCTGTTCATACAAACACACTTCGTGCATAAACTGTTCGACACTTGCCCTTGTTGCCTTTCTCACATACTGCCTAATGTCCATTG
Source organism: Dryococelus australis (assembly GCA_029891345.1). Classification (NCBI taxonomy): domain Eukaryota; kingdom Metazoa; phylum Arthropoda; class Insecta; order Phasmatodea; family Phasmatidae; genus Dryococelus; species Dryococelus australis. The sequence continues at coordinate 150,631,148 of CM057009.1, forward strand.
TTGGCAACGCCACAATGAATGCTAAAATGTAGCATGTCGGCTGACATGGGTTCAAACGCTTATAAAGCCTAGCTTACGTTGTATAAACTAATCAACACCTTCATGTTCACATTGCTGTTCATGGTACAGTCATGTTTGTGCCTGTATAGCATCTCTGTAGGTGTTGAATCGACCTAGCACTCTCTTACAGAACTCCTCCCACGTGACTCGATAGTCCCTTACCAAGTTCCACCATGTGGCAGCGGTTCCCCTTAACCTGTTGGCAGTTACCTCAGTTCAGTCATTTCTATGTAAGAGATTCCTATGCAATTTCTCTTTGCACACTGCTAGAAACATACCCGGGTCTTCTGTGTCGTGTCCCACGAAAGCTGGCAGTAATACATTGCGATCTGGACCGGTTAAGCCCTGTGGTGTGTACGTAACTACTGGCGGCGTGGGTTTAGACCTCTGGTGTTGGCGGTGACGCGATCTCAGCACAGTTCGTCTTATGGCACTCGTCACAGTTTACAACACCGTCGTGGTAGGTGGTAAACACCGCAGGCCCTATGCAATATAAATGTGAGTCTTTCCTACACTGTTGGCACTGCACCCCCTTGGTTCCGGCCCCATCACATCTGGTACATGCGCACAGGCATTGATCTGACGATGTAGAGACATTGTCGGACGTGCATTGACATAAGGGTTGCTCCCACATACTTCCCTCAAACAAGTTAATTTCACTCAATCTCCCACAATGCACGCATCGATCAATAGGCATGTCTAAATATTTTGCATTCGTGGGTGCCGCAGTTGCCGACGCGGATGTCTTGAGGGCTTCTCACGGTCGAACAGGCATGGTATCCACCACTCTTCTCGCGGTTGACGCAGATGAACACACTCGGCCCCACTTGGGAACGCCAATTGACGCAGTTGGGTGAGACACGAGACGAACGATGACACAAATACTTACTGGTAATTTGGGCACCAGCAGTGCTTCCCAATCACCGCACTATTGAGACTCAGGATTCTCAGGAATGTTGTGGGCTCTGTGTGTCCATCTCACCCGTGTGTACTTGCAAACAAGTAGGCAATACTAAACTTTTAATAAACATCACTAAAATAAACAATTGATAACACATGTGGCTAGGACACTGTCACTACTGAATAAAATAATTGAGTTCACTGTAGACTTGTTTTTACCGATACTGTTCATCTACATCAAATGCCAATGAAATGATTATCTCAGTCATGATTAGCCAATTCTGCTTGGGTGCTTCCCAACTCGTAATTAATCTAGCGCACGTCTGGACTAAAAAAGTGGTGTGAAACAAAGTGACAGTTCAACGAGCCGTGTGAATACACAGCATCAAGGGCTAAATGGTCCAGACAGTTTTTCCACCCACGTGACCAGTTACACGCAGGCAACATCGGTCCAAGTGCCGCACCCGCCCAGCCGTCCAGTGCTGCCAATGCAGAGGTCCAGTGTCAGATATGTCATGATAAGTAATATCACTGGCACTGGGTGTGCCCCAACAGAGCAACATCTGCTACGGGAAACACCGAAAGGGTACAACCACACTTCGGGCCTCCCTACTCTGCCAGCGTGCCAGCTACAATGTCCCCACCAGAGGTAAACAAACAGCCAGATGACTACTTGGGACAAGTAAATACTACCATTGACCAGTTATTGAGTGTGTCTGTATATGTTTCAAATGTCTCAACTGTTGCCTTGATAGATACTGAGACCTCGCACAACTTTGTCCGTGAAGAACTTGTCAGGTATTCAGACATACAGAGTACTAGCTTAACTGTAGAGCTTGCCACACTGCATGGCACAAGCAATATCATTGGTACCACTAAGCTAAACATAAAAATCAGAGACGTAGAAATGTGTGTTCCCGCGTTAAATTCAAGGGAGATTCGCGAAGATGTTATCTTTGGAGAGCCTTGGCTTATCAATCAGGATGTAATTGTAGAAATTCCAAGGGGCAGGATCCATTTTGGCAAACAAGTCAGACACACTGTTTACAATCTAGGCAGACACATACAGATTAACTTGCAGCCAGTAACCTTAGATGACTTTGACCCAGGTGTTATGTAAGAGCATCACAGCATCTTTAAAAACATCTTAAACAAGAGAAACAATGTTTTTGCACTACAGATCCACTCAAACGTACAACAGTTGTTGAACACGTGCCCAGCAAGGACAATCGGTTAGCAGATGCCTTGTCCCGTTCCCCAAGCGAAACCGCAGTAGATGAGAAAAAATGAAAGGAGCCCGCCAGCAGAAATGTGCACAGATGACCTGTACGTATATGTACTTAACGAGCAACAAATTTCCATTGAGATTAAGGAGATCAAAAGCCAGTGTGAGCAGAAAGAGTTAGAGGGGTGGCGAGTGATTGACAATCATCTGGAGACAAAGTACAATAGGCGGTCAAAAGATTGGTGGTGCCTCTATGTGCCACCAGGGGCACGCACTACTGTCATTTATGTCGCCCACAACAACAGTCTGTCCGGACACCCCGGCATAGCACAAACTGTCTGTAACATCACGTCAGCTTATTTTTGGCCAGGCCTCACAAAGGAGGTTAAGGAATAAGTGTGCCAGTGCAGTGAGTGTAATGTTTACAAAACACGCAGATAAGATGGGACCGCACAACAACCAAGGTTACCACAACGTCCGTTTAAAGCGATCGCCTTGAACCTAATGGGCCCTTATCCAGGCTTAACAGATGGAATGTGGTTCATACTTGTAGTAACTGACTTGTTTACACGATGGTGCAAACTGTATACAATACTAATCGCTCACATTCGTCACATTACAGCCACCTTCAAAAAAGAGTTTTTTCCGCCATTGGGGATACCCCAAACCACTCCTTAGCAACAAAGCTACTCAATTTTATGGGCCGTGTTGGAGAAGTTTGTGTACAGAATGGCATGTTGAACACCACATGACTGACATTTACCCCACACGTGCAAACCCAACAGAACACATAAACCAGGAATTGAAGATTCAACTACGCCTTAGGATAGGAGAGGATCACACAACATGGGTGCAGCACATACCAGACATAGCTTTTTGCATACATAATAGCACCAACAAATCCACTGGGAAATTTCCTGCTGAGTTATTGTATGGCACAGGCCTAGCACGTCCAGGGGAGTTTACCTGCGATGCACCGGACTCGAACCCAGAAGCTGCACACTCTGAGGTGAGAGAGGAGGCTGCATCATCATGAAATGCACGCTAACCAGAAACGTTCTGTGCAAAAATGGCTGCCGGGAACAAAACGACCACCCAAGCCCTTGTGTCCAGATGATTTTGTTTACGTGTGTGCGCACCCCCTGTCGACCGCAAAACAGAACTTTTGTGCGGGATTTGCCCCTAAATGGACCAGGCACACACAGGATTCTTGATAAAGTCAGTCAGATGTTGTATTTAATACAGACTGGGCCCCGAAAAAGGTGCAAGGTTCACAGGGATGACATTTGCGCTGCATCCATGCCCGCCAACACTGACGAACCACATCCACCTGTCATTCAAGATAACGTGTGACAAAAACACACTGACCACAGCTTAGGAAGTGCTGCCATGTTGCATGCTTAGTTACCGCTAAACATATAGAGAGGTTGGACGTGTCTCCACATTCGTGGTTTGCGCACGCAGGGCGACCAGCACTTTTTGTTTTACCAATCTTTGGCGTATCAAAAGTTAATTAATTTTGGAACAGCTTTCTTTCACCACCCGGTATTCCACCTCTCACATTCCCCAGTGCTAGCATCACCTGGGGAAGCATGTCGTGCAAAGTAACTCATTATCTGGCTTTGCGCTAATTTAACAGTGTAACCTACGTCGGCAGGTCAAAATCTGGCAGACTGTATCAAATTGCACTCATGAAGAAATTATCAATAAACCCAGTGAAACTATGTAAATAGAGTCACATGTTTTATTCGGGTTGCCTTTGGGCATTTCAGTGCTTGGGCCTTCACCTTCCCGCCAAAAGTGTTGCATGTTTCAAGTGTAAATGCATATCACAGTGTTTATTATGTCAAACAACCGTAAAAAAGTTATGGGCGTGTGGTCAGCACCAATAGTCTATCGCGTAGCACATGCATGAAATTGGAATATATCTGAGGAACAGCAGAGCAGCACACCGGAAGAATTGCCATCTTTGGTAGTCAGCACACGATCCTGAGACAGAAAAGTCAGCTCTCCACAACATCACATTGTTGTTCACTAAAAAAAAGCCTGGTGGCCGTAGTAACAGTAGGATTTCCAACACAATTTTCCTGGTAAATTATTTTACAGCTGCTCAGAACATAAACAACCCTATCTCATACCACGCCTAGCCATCAGAACATTATGTAATTCTGGTGATTGCACATGATTTCCCTGATTGATATTTATGGGGGTGTGATGATAAATTAACTACAACGTTGAAAATAAAATAGTTAGATATACGAGTGGTACACTTGGTTTGTTTACTTTGGGCGACATAATTAGAGTAACATTTCTGTTACTTGTACCATAGTTTGGTCTAGTGTACCATGATAAGGTAGGAATGGTACAGGAATGTACAAAATTGTGTGCCAGTGTGCGATAATATTGTATACCCCCCACCATGAGAGCGCTCTCGCGATCGATAAGCGTGAGCGTTTATCATAGGTCAGTTGGTCGTTGGATGTGACGTGGTGCAGGTCGTGGTGCAAAAGGTGTTGCTGTGCTTGTGGGTTGTGATATCCAAATCCGTCCGTGTGAAGGCTCGTGATGTACAAATGGAGTGTGCTAGTATGAGTGCTTCTGTGTGTGATCATCGTTTATGTGGCAGGTGTTACCTGGACGTCAGCCAGTTTGTAGAAATCAGTGGAACCCTAGTATTACACTTTTCAAGGGGAAAACTGAAAATGGCGTAGTTCAGGAGAAAGTGTAAATGAGGGGAAATTGTAAATAAAAGTGAAAAACATCATAAGAAACACTACTTCAAGCTCACAGTTACTAAAATAACAGCAAATGTATTATACAATGTTTAAACACTAGCACAATGTACTATTTGATGCTTTAAGTAACATATAAAACAATAGGAAAATTAAGTTCATATAAATTATTCAAAATCGAAGAATAAAAGCAACACTCAAAAAATACTTTAGTAATATATTTTTATTCTTAGGCTAGGGGAACTTAAACAAATTAAGTTTTAAACTTATCAAACAAAAAATATGAAACATACAAGTTTGTGTATCAAATTTCTCAGCATAATTCAAATTTGTTCATATTCAGAAAATAAAAAAAAGTCAACTTTGTTCATAGTCAGAAAATAAAATAAAGTCAACTTTGTTCATATTCAGAAAATAAAATTAAGTCAACTTTTTTCATATTCAGAAAATAAAATTAAGTCAACTTTTTTCATATTCAGAAAATTCAAAATTATTAATATGTATAGATTTTAAATTCAGCACGCCCTTATTTTAGTCAGAGTAACATTGAACTCTCCCAGATGCCAGGTAATGAATGTCAGATTTCATATTGCTTTTAAAAGATTTTAAATTCTGAAATGACAAGGTTAAATTGCAGTGTGCGCCTGCAAAGCTGCTAATTTGGCGACCCGCAAAACAGGCTGTAGAATAGGGGCGTCCAAACTGCAGCCTGCATACGGCCCTCAGTTTCATGTCGGGCGGCCCGCGGACTTATTTGTGTAATATAAACACCATTACAGGTATTGAAACAAAAATTAATTTGTCTTGATATGTATGGAATTTTCTGTACCTAATTGATATACTTAATAGAATTATAAATTATAAATAGCATTATAATAATTAAGAAACTGTATTATATATATTAAATGCTATGTAATTAGAGGTTTATTGTGAGTTTTACACTTGCAGCAAGCAGACAAGTCCACAATAATGGTTGCAGCTCTTTGTATAAAAACTGCTGGACTGCTGTAGATGTTATCAGTGCCTGTCATAGCAGGCAACAGTGGGGTGAGAGCAGCATCACACTCTCTCCCTAAATTTTTCCTCTTCCAGTAGATGATTATCTCACAGTAGGTTAGCATCTCCTGCCCTCCCTTCCACGAGTAACAAGCTGTCAATTAATTCTTTGAATAAGAACTGCAACTGCTGACTCAAAACAGAAGCAGTTAAGCCTGTCTTGCTCCAACATTGCCACCCTATTATTCTCTATTTTACTCCCAACTCGCAAGACAACACAAACAAACTGTGTATATCAAGGGAAGGCACTTGTATTTGCCATGTAAGTTGCGGGAATGTAACGTATTGAAAACAAAGGGGTAATGGCAGGACCTAACGAAGGTTGTGTATTTGAAGGGAAAATGTTATTGGCAGGAATGTAAAATCCGGGTTCCACTGTACTCACTTTTGGTCATTGTTGTTTGTTGAGTGAGGTAAGGTGCAACTCATGCATGGCAGTAGTTGAATTGGCCGAGGACAGGGAATTTATTTGCTGTCAATGGGCAGTTCGGACACATATCTGTAAAAAGTATAAGAGGGTGCTTTGTAGCTATAAGAAATCTTTTTGGCACGGCACATGTTTTGAAAAGAGCAAGTTAAGTATTGAACTTATTTATAAAATTACTTATTTTTATCTAACTGTTCCCAATCCTTGCACAGTGTATATTTGTTATATGTGTCATATTAATAGACAGACCATCGTGGATTGGTCATCCTTAATTGGGGGGTTCTCCATGGTTGAGAAAGACAAGGCAAGGCAAAATTTGGAAAATGTAAATATAATACGGGTTGCATTGTCCAGAAGCAGTGGGTTTTCGGCAGCATCAAGAGAAATATGAATAGTATTTTTATGTTCCTGTCAAAAATTGTTCTAGCAGCATGCTTATGAACGTGATCAACCAATTCATACAGCCTGGAACGACAATTATAAGTGAATGTTGGCATGCTTATAAATGTCTTTCAGAGCATGACTATGAGCACCTTCAGGTGAATCATAGTATGAATTTCATTGATTCCGTTAGAGGAGTGAACACCCAAAGGATAGACAGTGTGTGGCGGGATGTGAGGCACGGTCTTCCTCGGTATGGCAGGAAGACGTCGCACTTCGGTGGGTACCAGTCAGAGTTCATATTTCGCCAGGGGTACCCAGATGAATGCGAGCATATGCATCATTTCTTGCTCGCCGCAACACAATTATATCCACCGTCTACTTAGGTGAGTAAAGAAAGACATATATTGGTAGAGTGTTATTGTGTGTGGTATTCGATAGGTTGTGTAAGCATTTTGCAGTATGTCTCCCTCAGTGATGTCAAATGTGGAGCGTAGCCTCTAGGCAGGGAAAATACTGTACAAGCGTAGCAAAACATTATGCACCAAGCCAGAGTCCCACCGCCAGCAGGGGAGTAAATCCCTAAAACAGTGATTCAACCTTGCCTGCTTTCTTCTTTAGGTAGTGACGTGAAGTGTCATGCATAAGCGAAGCTTTGAGATTCCCCAGAAGTTATTTTCATTAGTAGCCCATTTGCACTGAGAAATAATATATGTGTGTGTTGGTAAAATTGTGAATTTAGGTATTGATTGGTAAGGTAGTTTTGCAATTTAATGAATTTTCGTGATATAATTATTATATTTTATCACAAAAACATTCATAATTGCAAACAGATGTAACCGAACAAAACCTAAATTGACAATGTTACAAATATAATAGTGGGGAGGGGTATGAACTGAAGGAAATTGAGGGTAAAATTTTATCATGAAATGTACATACTCTTTGTTCGTTTTACCTCACAAATTATCTAATCTTCATAGCCCTCCCCACTATCGTATTTGTAGCTTGTATTGGAAATATTGTCAATTTAGGTATTATTTGGTAAAGTCTTTTTGCAATTTCATGTATTTTTGTGAATAAATATTACAATTATGTAATTACTTACTGTACAGTGGAAACCCAGAATACTGTTGACCGTTAAACCGTGGGGTAATTTATGTCCACCGGCATGAATAAATAAGTGGAAAGCCGGCGTTCAGGTAGGCGTGTGGTCTGCCGGCAGGTGGTTGTGGTTCGCTGACATGTACGAAGGAGGAGGGGGGTGAAGCAGGCACACATTCTCCCTCCTTTCAATGCCAAGATCTATTTTACACAGTCATTACGGCCAATATTGTATGTTTTTCCGTATTTAGTTTCCTTAATGTAGTGCAATGATTTTATAGAAGAATTCCTAGTGGTCCTTTTTTCATGTTACTATTATACCTGTTCTGCTGTTTGATTATAAACAGGCCAAAAAAAATGTTACTGTAGCAATATTACCATCGTATCTGGGTGTGGGATCAGTGTGGAGGTGGCACGGTCAAATTCCAAGTTTTACTAGCATTTACAAGTTAACATGAAATGTGCATGCGTTGTATAGTGTAACACACAGCAATTACAATAATGCCAAAATGTTTAACTAAAGTAAAATAAAATATGCCGGAATACTGTCGTAAAAGGTATGCCACTTCTGTGATGCATTCGGTATAAAACTGGCTAGCAATGCGAGGGGCTCTGTTTTCAGATTCTGGGTAAGAAAGGGACTAAGTCAATTACAAGCTTAGGTATAATTAATTTCCTACAGGATACAGAGCTACATAATCATTATAATTATGGCATAGACACTTTGATTATAATGTGCATATAGCGGCTATTTGGTACGTCTTACCATTTTCTGGAAAAAAAATTCTGAAATTTTAGGCGGGTCTCGAAATTCCTGCTTCTAAGTCATTTACAGGCCTACAATTAATCAACTACGGGGTATAGCCCTATGTAATCATTATAATTACGATGTAGACACATTGATTATGTGCATATTGTGGCTATTCGGAACGTCTTCTCATTCTCAAAAAAAATTCAAAAATTTGAGACGGACCTTGAAATTCATGCTTCTGAGTCATTTACAGGCATATAATTAATCGTCTATGGGGTATAGCTCTGCGTAGTCATTATAATTATTATGTAGATACTTTGATTATAATGTGTATGTATCGGCTATTCGGTACGTCTCCTCGTTTCCGAAAAAAACAAATTCAGAAATTTGAGGGGCACAGTTTTATTGTCCTGAAGACACGCATGTTAGGACATGCATCACGGACTGCACACAAGCTATTGTGATGAAGGCTTATTGCAGAAAAGCAGCCTTTCTTTGCATTCCACAAATAATTTGCCTTTGTTTGTTTCAATTTTCCTTTGTAAAATGCAAATTAGATGGGCAGGCGACATGTTTCACAACACATGAGGCACTGACAGTTCCCATCTGCAGTGCAAGAATGCTTAGACCTTTGTTTAATTTCATTTGGACATGAGCTTCCCTTCTCCTTCTCACTTCCTCCCAACCAGGCCATCCAGGGTGCGGGGGGGGGCGAACCCCCTTCTCCAACTGCATAGCAAACAACTAGCAGTAAACACTGCCCTTGGTGGAATAAGTACATCATTTGCCTGAAAAAGCTGTATTTTTTTTTTAGCTATTCTTGCTTGAATGCACGTGACCATCATCACACCACGTTCCTCTTCTTGTTTCCCTCCCTGGGATTCTGTCAAGTCCAGTGAAGCAGATAAAAAAAAATTAAATTCAGATAGCAAGGGGCTAAACCTTTCACGAGTTACGGCGGTCAACACTTGCGCCGTGTTTGACAGATGTCCCATTAGAACACTGGATTTTTTTTTTGCTACTGTACTCGGTCACTTCCGGAGGAGCGCAAAGCTATAACGTGGGTCTGGGTTGTCCGCCAACAGCTGTGTTATATTGGGTTTTAAATGTATTTTTAATTATTTTTACCCACAAATTTCCCTGATCTTCATAGACCTCCCCACTATCGTTTTCGGGCTATGTATAGGTTATATCTTGATGCCCCTAGTAAATTTGTGTTCTGTGTAATTAGTAGAGTGGAATTATACCACTTCCAGAGATTTTTTTTTTAAAAGCCCATATTCTAGAATTTTACCTAACCAACTTCCTAAATACAAAAATTACCTAGGCTACTTTCTTAAGCCGTGTCCAAAATGGCAACTTTGAGAAATTAGGTTTTAGGAATTTAGAGTGGATGGTTTTGAACGGCTTGTTACAGCGCTACATGTGATAAAGTTGTAAATTAAAGGCTTGTGGAATTTCAACGTTATTTTGTTTGTCACACTATCAACAAATAACTTACTCCAAAGCATTTTTCACGTCTTGTAAATAACTGATCATATTTCTTTATAGCCAATATCAATCTTCTCGTTATTCCTTCGCTCCCTGCAATTAATATTCCATTTCAAATAATCAATAACTTTTTTTATAAATACAAAACACAAACTTTTATATTAAAATGACTTCATATAGATCCCTGATTCTCCATTTTTCACGTGCATGTTTTGTGCAGCATTTCAAGACCATAAAATACTGCTGTTTCCACAGCATGGGAAATAAAACGAAAATAAACAGCAGCAGATAATTTATGGACCCTATTTGGGGATTTAGTGTTCTTCACCTCAGTAAATTTCAACCCTAAATCCCCAAATATTTAGGGACTGAAATTGGTCACATGGTTGATTTAGTAACCTAAATCATGGTCTCGTAGCCGTTTCGGACACTGCTTTAAATGCTGAAAACCAACTAATTCTGAAAATGTAAAGTTACTGTGAAAATGCCAAAATAAAAGTAAACAGCAACTTTAAATACTATGTTTTCCTATTTCACTATTATGAACGCTTTAGTGTTCGTTACCATTTTGAAAATTAAATTGTCAGTATGATGTGTACTGTACTGTAAATATGTTTGTATTGTAGGTACGTAGGTACACATTTTTTCCAAAATTATGCATGCGGGTATCTATTGATCATGCAGGTGCACCTTATCACATCTCTTAAAAGAAAACTCTTAATTTCAAGCCATATCCATTTTTACTCAATTATTTTCACAAATTAACTACATACAGCATTTGTTTATAGTATTCTAAAAATCAAACTTACCTTTAGTTCATATTCAATTGGATCAAAATTCCTAATACTGAAATAAATTTCTTCTATACTTTCTAAAACATCCTGGTCAGCTAATGGTTCTAACTGAAGTTTCCTCACTGCTTCTGCATCACTATCACGACCAACTGGAACACACACTTCTGAATGTTTAGAACCTGGTTTTTCTAGCACCGAGCTGGCAGAAGACTGCAGTCCCTAAAACAATTTCAAATTAGCCATGGTTAAAATTATAATAGCTGGTAACATTTAACCTCTATGGACTGACGCAGAAAATTCTTAAATTGTATCATTAGCTACTAACCCGTTTATTTATAAAATCTAAAACTTTGTGCTTGATGTCACTCATTGTTTACTTAGCCAATAAGCGCAATTAAACGAAATTACAATAAAGTTAGACTGCCGACAATCTCCTACGAAAATAAACAAACACAAATCCTTCACATCTCAATACTTTAACACAACATACTCCGTCATGAACAATTCTACAATCAAATATACCGACACACACAAATGCACATTGCTTTAAAAATTGAAACGGGTAAGTTTAAGGAAGGTTCAGGGATATAAGTATCGCTGTCGTAATAATGAATCACAAATCACTACTGCTGCAAACTGAATTTCTTCCACAAACAATAATCTTTTATTTATGTTCATGTTTGACAATTCAAAAATTATGGTTATGTTGATCCGAAAGACGCTTTTTTTCTTATGCTACTTATATCAAAGAATTTAAATACTCTAAACGAGCCATGGTGTATAAAATACACAGAACTTATAGCGCTCTCTATGTTTACTTTGTAGGTCAACATTCCAAAAAAATGAAAAAAAAAAAAAAAAAAAAAAAAACAATTAATTACATTTTATATTTAACAATTAAAATTCTAAAACAGTATTTAATAACAGATGAGAATTGCATGAAGTTTATTAAATTCACACATGATAAAATTGTTTTTTCCCGTTCGATGATGCAACTTAACACACATTGTATGCGAGTGTGTGTGTGTGTGGGTTGTGTGTGTGGGTGTGTGTGTTAGTGTGTGTGTGTGTGTGTGTGTGTGTGTGTGTGTGTGGAATAGTGGTTCTTGCCGGTAAAGGTTGGAACGGGATTTTTCTGGAGCTGTGATGGTGAAAGGAAAAGAAAAATTATACCCAGGGCGCCAGACGTCGTCAGGCGACATCAAACATGATGGTGTTCCTCTCAACCTCAGGGATGCAGGCCGACGACATGGTACTGACCTCCTCCTTGCTGTGGCTGCTGTATTGTTGTTATCCACCTGTATATTATTGCTCCAGATGAAGATTGTTTCCTAAACGCTAGCTCGTCTGTCGGCTATGCACCATTATTGGCGTAGGCGGGAAAATATACTTTTCATAACACTTTTGTATATGGGCTATCATGGCCTCCCAAACGCCCATACAGATTGGAACAAAACTGATTATGCTGAAAATGAGACTTGTGTACTGAGTGAGCGGGATTAATAGGACCCATCCCCTTAAATGTTTTCGCAGTGCATAAACAACTGCCTTGCAAAACAAGTTATTTATTACGTTAAACTTACACCCCTTCTCTGAGGGAACTTTACACAAAACACTATTGGCTAATTTAACCCGCCATGCAGTGAAGCAGAAAAAAAGTCAGATGATAATTAAACAATAATGTGCACAGTAAGCTCCTCGGGGCGGTGCTAATTCACCAGGGAGTGGGGTGGCCTACCGGGCGACGAGTTAAAGAATGTTCCAGAAGTGATTATTCTATTCCAGTTACATGTCCGGTTGAAAAAATTTGATGATCGCCCGGTGTGCACGGGAAACGCTGGAGCCTAACACACACGCTTCACATCCGTGACTCGCTTCTAGCAGACTGACTTCCCGGTCGGCGGCGCGGACTCTCCTCATCTTACCCTCGTGCCGATATGGGACAACTTTATGACATGACTACATTAGTGACTCATTAACAATAAATAAATCTCTCAAAAATTACACAAACACACTTGCAACATAAAACTTTGATGAAAAGATATGGACAAAGCACTTGGTGGAAAAATGATATAAGTAAACAAACATTACCTTGTACAAAAAAGGATAAAACATTGAATTCGAAATAATTCTAATTGTTTTAACTGATGAATCTGACCTGTTCCTGACGTCCATGTAACCCTTGTGCCCGTTTGTTCCATCGCAGATGCATTAACCACATAGCAACACTCAACCGATCGACATTAGATCGCGGTCTCGATTAGTGCATGTCCACAGGAATAGCATTACACTTTTCTTGCCGCCTTGTAACTCGTGGCAACGCGTCAGAATATATAACATTCATAACAAGAGGTAACTCACGTGATGAATGGATGTGTGGCCTACACAAGTGTGTCCCATGAAGTCGCGACCATTAGACACAACAAACAATTGGAGGGAACACTGGGATAGGCGACGCCGCTTATTCCCACAGATTTCCGATGAACACAATGTGGACGGGCCACGTGGCCGAATCCGGAGTGCGACATGGGTCCAAGTGGTTTCAAAAGACAGGGGAACCAAATTTCCATAGGAAGTGTGAAGTGCGCGAGCGGTTCCCTAGCCACATTAATTAATAGGATCATTTTTAGGTATAGTTACCGGTTATTGGACAACACTTAACCAGGAAAACCGCCTACTCCATCAGACTCGATAACACTCCATAGAAGACAGGGTGTAGCTCCGCCCTTAGTTACGAAATCCGTATGTCGTAAAATCCTTACACTTTCCTGAAATTATTGCCATTACGACACATGCCGATTATAATATCTTAGTTATAAGAGTGTACATATAATCATCTTTCGAAAATCAGCGACCTGGGGCATCATTTCATTTAATATCACCATTCAAGTGTGGTGACATACATGTGACGTCACATTCTTAGCCATATCTGGGACTCTGGCGTTCACGAATATATCACCAATGGGTTTTAGTTTAGGAATCATAATAATGTACAATATCGGTTTCAGTTATCATGTTAATCATTAAGTTCCATTTTTTTTTCATGTTTTCATTTTGGTGCCGTATTCGCCAGACATGTGGCGAAAGCGACGCCATGCCGTTAGTCAGACTTCAGCACTCTAGACAACCGGGAGGGCAGACGGTAAGCTCTGTGTAGCCCCCCTCTGAAATTCAATATAGGCTACAATTTCCTTCATATCCATTGTTAATGTAAATCAGGGACCTTTTAGTACTTCTATTTAGCCGAGAAGAGGCCTCCCTGCATTTTGACGTAAGATACCGGGACTTCACATGTGGGATACGTTTCATATATTTACAACTGAAGTCTTACACCTTATTTTTCAGCAGTAGCGACTACCAGCAGGTCCAGAGTGCGAGGTCCGCTTAACTAAGGTACACATTAAAAAGTGCAGTAACATTTGGTTGTACCTTTACGGTAATAAAACAGTCATACCATAATTAGACGTGTTTTATTACATTTAACTCTCATGAGTTCATTGGGTACTGCACCCTAATAGCAACATCAAATTTACAAGTGTATTTCAGTGTATGTTGTGCATTTACGGGGCCTCCCTCAAGCAGAGTAAATTGAGTTTTAATATAGGCATACGAAGTGGTCAACAGCTTCGCCCACCGGCAATTATTTACCTTTACTTAATATAACGGACTAATTAAATTAGCTCTCCTTCATATTGTCCACCTATCCAGAGTCGCCGTTGGTCATTGGCCATACGACCCCTTCAACAATCATTCTCTACACCGAACGTGGTGCCAGGCACATCACCAGTTCCTGTTCCCCACCAGATCTCAGGCTGGACACAAACACACCAGCAGCACCTCTGGAGACGCAATGTGTCAAAGCATAAAAATGTATTTAATTAGGCCTGAAACATCCCAGTTCACTAGAGCTAGCCTAACTATCCTTCCGCTGCATCTTGTGTTGCTATAGCAACCACTGGCTGCACTTGTACCGGCATGCCCTGCACTTGCACTGCGCCTGTTCGCTCCGGTGATGGGGCGCACAATCCACACCCTTGGCGTGCACAGCCTTGCTGTGGATGGCACAGGCTACTGCTAGAAAAATGGTCTTAAGCTTGGGAGATGCATATGCATAACCCCCACCCCCCTTTACCACTTCGTCATAAGCCTTCGAAGCCATTGCTTAGCCATCCGATGTCACTAGCAGCAGCTGCAGATGCGGGCAGGTCTGCATGACCGCAGGTGGTACCACCCCTACTGTGGCCCTGCCGCACGATACAATGCAGGAGATTGTCCCTACCTCCTAGACAATGCCAAATGCGTGCACTGTTGACACTGTGGTGGGGGAAGTTTCCACCTGTGTGATCGCCGGAGGCACAGCGAGCCCCCAGGCCTACTGACCACGCTGTCACCTTTCTTGATCTCACTGTCTCATTGCAGAACTCATTGCCTCCGGGTGCGACCCGGCTGAACAGCCCCTGCAACAACACTTGCACTTGCATGAATGTCTGTCCCTTTCTTAACATGCGTGTGCACATGCCCCGCCCACTGCATCACTAGCGAATGTTCTTCTTGCTCCCTTGTTGAATTACTTGCATATATCCTTCTTGCTCCTCATGCTTAATTACTTACGTATTTCCTCCTTGCTCCTCTTGCTGAATTACTTGTGTATTTCCTCCTTGCTCCTCTTGCTCCAGAGGCCTTTCAGGTTCCCTGTGAGGTGTTTCTAAACCGGGTGACTCCTGCATCCTCTCCTCCTCTTCACTTGTACCTCCTTGAAGTACGAATGCAATTACCTGCTCCCATTACTCGTCCTGGAGCTCATCAGCGAAGTTCTCGCTCAACGGCACGTCTGGCGGTGCTTCCGCCTCGGCACAAATGGGCGGGTCCCCTGCAGGATTTCCCCGCTGAAGTGCTGCCACACCTCGCATATACCTTCGTCACTCCACGGGCTCGACACGACCTACACCGTCGTGGGGTCGGGTCACACTGGGACTTACCTCGTCGTTGACAGCCCCAGGATTAGCCAGATGTCGTCCCAATGTACCCTAACCTTTCTTCTGCCCATGCGGATCGTATACATGGACGATCCATGTTTTTGTAGCACATAATATAGACCGCTCCATTATGTGGCCATTCTGGTCAGAAATCTTTTCTCATGGTCGACTGTGGATGTGTTCGTATTTTTACTTATTGCCCTTCACACACTTCCTGCGGTGGTCTGTAGGTAACCAGTAACCACTGTGCCATATAATGATGTTGCCATCGTCTTACATCGGGCAAATCCTCGTACTGTTGTCATCTTTGCATATTGGTACTGGGCAACTCACTACTCCCTTCTCCCTGTGGGCATTTTGCCTCTCCTGGGAGCCATATATTGTGTACCAATAAGACCTCAGAAGGCGATCTTCCTGTTGCTGCATTTACTCGCCTTCGCAATGTGTTGCGAATGGCAGGAACATGATCCACTCAAACTGTGTGATTCTGAACTACACGTAATTGTAACTGCGCCTTGATCTCTTAGTTTATACATACAGTTGCGTTGGACCTCAGGTGATAAATAGTCAGTGTAACATGGTTGATGCCCCACTGCATCCACAATTCCCTCCAATTCTTGCTCGTGAATTGTGTACCATTGTCGGTTACCAAATTACACGGGAATCCCCAGTGTGGGAAAAACTGTATTTCCGATACCCTGGCTACATTAATTGTGCTTGCTCTGCTAGTCGGGCTTGCTTCTGTCCAGTGTTAGAAATTGTCTGTTTCCACAAAGTGAAACCTCTTACCTCCCCTTTTCATGGGGTAAGGACCCATTAGGTCCAAACACACTGTCTCGAATGGCTTTGGGGGCACACAGAGGCGCTGCTGCTGCCTCTGGTCTGCTCGACGTGTCTTACATAGGTTACATTCATTGCATTTTCGCAAGTAACTCCTCGTATCCTTGCTGATACGTGGCCAAAGAAAATTATGCTACCACAGTGCGAATAGGCGAAGACATGATCCCTCACACACGTGGGGACATACCCCTTCCACTTCCCTGGTTGTTGAAACGAACATGTTTCCAATCTGCACCATCCTTCAACCTGTTGTTGTGCAGATTGTTGCATCTTTTCCCACGTGAACTTGTAATTTTGTTGCACCACAACAATCTCCCTGTACACGTTGCTATTCAGGTATTCATTTTTGGTAGGCGTTATCTGCCGCACATACACATCTGATAACAGCTCACATAACTCTGGTGGCAAAATGTCCTCCCATCCAGTCTCATCTCTGACAATTACCCCATTGTTAGAGTGCTGTGACAACGTATCTGCCAACTTGTTCTGTTTTCTGGGCACATGCTTTACTGTGAAATCGTATGCCTGTAAATGTAACGCTCATTGTGTTAGTTTACTCTGGGCCTCACGCATGCTGTGTAAGCATTCTAGACATCGAATATCTGTTCTCAATGTGAACTGCCTGTATTCGAGGTATGTGCGGTATTTCTTAACTGCACATATCACCACTAAACATTCCCTATCATTCACGTCATAACGTCGTTCAGCCCGTCCTAGTTTCACGCTTGCGAAGTCGATTACATGCCTCTTCGCACTGTCGCCGACCTGGTCAATACTGCACTGTTTCTGTCCTGACTGGCATCAGTGTGAAGGTACAAATTGTTGCTAGCATCATAACATGCTACCGTCGGATACAATCTGAATGCCTGCATAATGTCCATGAATTCCTTCACCATCTCGCTCATCCATTGAAACGTTTTTGTGGTGATAAAATTTCCATCAAAGCCACGGTGATTGTCACAAACCACGGAATATGTTCCATTAACCAGTTAATCAATTCGAAAAACTTTCTAAGCCATTTGAACGTTTTCAGCTGTGGGTAGTTGTCGATTAGCCTTAATTGTTCCGTATTCAGTCTGATCCCCTCCTGATTAACTACATGGCCCAGAAAATCAATGCTCATCTTCTCCACATGGCATTCTGAATTGAGCTCCTCAGGCCATTTATCGCAAGCCTTTCCAGGACTACTGCTATCGGATGTACGAATAATGATGTCATCGAGATACGCCAACATATGCTCTCGAATAATGCCATACAGTACACATATCAATATTGCCTGGAATGTCGCGGGTGCATTGACATTGTACAAAAATGAAAATGCCGGCCATCTGGGGCCATGGAAGCCGCCTTTGGCCTGTCTTCGCATTTCACCGGCACTTGCCAGTACCTGCTCTTTCAGTCCAAGGATATCCAAAATTATCCTAGTGTGATTTAGCTGTCGAAACTCCACACAGAATCGCAGTGTTCCGTCGTTCTTTGGAGCTAGCGTAATTGCGGAATTGAAGGCCTGTTCTTTGGCATTTCCTGTATTTGCTTTGTGATTATCCACATTCGGTGCAGTAAGTAGTCTCGCGGACTAGTGTTAACTGGCTTTTTGTCTACCGGTAGTAGTGCACGTTCTGCTACAGTTGTTAGTTTCAGGGCGTTACTCCCTCCGAATACATCAATACGCTCATCAAGTATGGGCTGAAATGCAGCATTGTACGCATGTGTGACCTGATTGTCGAAATCTCCTAACTTGACCTCAGGAATACCACCCGTCAGGCAGCGATCAAATTTGTAGACAGCGTGTCTTTCTTTGCGTAAATTGTATCCTTCTCACAGCTGGTTCCACTATTGTATGCTCTTCGGTTAACCAAGGAATCTCCAAAATAACTTCCTCATGTATCTCTGATGTGACAATGACAGTCATTGTTGTGTCAATGTCAAGTACCTGAACTGTCACTACAGCCTTTCCTACTGCCGTACTACAATACTTGTTCGTGGCAAACCGAATCATGTTGTCTGTAGGTGTCACGTCCAGCTTGCGTACAAAGTGTGGTCGTACAAAGTTGTGCGGAGCTGCAGTGTCAATTAATGCATGGCATAACTTACTGTTAATGGAAATTAGGATGCATATGAATGGTGCGTGAAGGCTACTAACATTCTGTACGAGTTCTCGCTGCAGAGTAAATTTTGTATTTGGTGTTATCCGAATTTTTGTGGGCAGGGTTTCGGAAGTGGTAAGCCCTTTCACCCCTACAACCCATTTCCCTGTTGTTTACCTGCTGCCACTTCTCTTTTATTTTTTTCATGTGCATATTATTCGGGCACTTAGTATACCAATTATACAGCAGTGTCGTACAATACCTTCATGGATAATGGGGTGGGTTATCCAGATTCCATCCTTGCTGTGGTAGATTACTGTTGCCTGTTCCGCTTCGATACAGTGGCCTGTGACAACTCGTACCTGTTGCTCCGTTCCTCTGCTGCTCTTGCTTGTACATGCTTCCATTTGCTTGTCCCCTGTACCACTTTCCATGTGGTGTATTATTATAATGTTTACCATGCATTGCTATGACTACTTGAATATGGTTGAAAATTATGTGATATGCCAGAATTACGTTTTTTTACATTTTTGTCTCTCGGCTTGTGGCGCCATTTTACTCCTTTCGCATCCCGGTGGGATGTTTCATGCTTACTCTCTAGGATAATTGTGACATGCATTAAGTATTCAAGTGTCCCATTCGTCAAAGGAATAAGAGCTGCTCTATGCTCTGGCCGAGCCTTTTCTGCAATTAGTTCTAAAATTTCATGTTCTGGCAAATTCGGATGGAAGCATTTGAGAAGTCGATTATTACTTGTTATGAATGCTGTTAAAGGCTCACCCACTTGTTGTCTTTCCAGAGTCATCCTACTTTGGGCCTGGGCAGATGTGAAAATACCTCGAGACCTGCAGTGGAATGTTCAAATAGTTTTAATGGAGTTCTCCACATAAAAACATCACTTTAACTTTTTAATAAAATATAGAAATTATGATTAAAGAAAGCCATCCAGTAATATTTTAGACTTACATATTGACAATCATCTTTATGGGAATACTCAGATTGATAACATAGTCCCGAAACTAACCGCAGCATGTTACACTTTACATAATTTATCATATTGTCTAAAGACATCATCCTTTAAACAAATTAAACAAATAGATCATTTGAAACATAAAAAAACCGAAAAATTTGTTGGGTCCAGTACAGCGGAAATATAAAAATATATTTTTTTGAAACAATAAAATTATATCAGGACCACTATGTTGCTAATGAATTTAATAACTATTTTATAAATAGTGTCACTACCCAAAATATGGCAAATAATAATAATAATAAAATAGTTATACATCACACATACTAGTAGAATTATTACAACCCCAATACCTTTAACCAGTGTATTGTGACTTGAGCATAGTTTTTCTGTTTTTTTTTTACACCGTCGGGTGAGACACGAGCCAAACAATGACACAAATAATTACTGGTAATATGGGCGCCAGTGATGCTTCCCAGTGACTGTACATACATACATACACTCGCAATTACGCTACCTCCCGGTCGCGAGCTCTCTCACCTCTTCTTCACATAACCAACTCCTTTTCCACTCTCTTCCTGAACTTACCAACCCCTCTCACAAATACCAATTCCTCCCTCAACACATTCCACACCCTCACAGACTTCACAAGCATGGATTGCCTACCCAGCTCCATTCTCCTCCACGCCCTCTGAAGCTTCTCTCTGTTGTTTCCTCTTCCTCTAAATACTCCCTTACTTAGCTTGCATTATAGCCCTCTCCATCCTCCCTCTTCATTCACCATCCTGTACATCCTGACCAAACATGCTGCGGTTAGTTTCGGGACTATGTTATCAATCTGAGTATTCCCATAAAGATGATTGTCAATATGTAAGTCTAAAATATTACTGGATGGCTTTCTTTATTCATAATTTCTATATTTTATTAAAAAGTTAAAGTGATGTTTTTATGTGGAGAACTCCATTAAAACTATTTGAACATTCCACTGCAGGTCTCGAGGTATTTTCACATCTGCCCAGGCCCAAAGTAGGATGACTCTGGAAAGACAACAAGTGGGTGAGCCTTTAACAGCATTCATAACAAGTAATAATCGACTTCTCAAATGCTTCCATCCGAATTTGCCAGAACATGAAATTTTAGAACTAATTGCAGAAAAGGCTCGGCCAGAGCATAGAGCAGCTCTTATTCCTTTGACGAATGGCGATCCTATTGCTCTGTATTTGGTATTATTTATGTATGCAAAATCAAGCTCCAGAAAACTGATGGTATTCAAATCAACACCAATTAGATTGTCAAGTACAGCATGCTTTGCGGTTTGGGGGGGGGGGGAGACTAATTTGTGTTTCTTACGTGCGCTTGCTATGCTCTCATCAATAGAGCTCGGGGAAGTACATAATTTATCATATTGTCTAAAGACATCATCCTTTAAACAAATTTTTTCTTCATATTTTCACGCTGTTATGTTATACTGTATCATTCAGTGGGCACATTCTACTCAACCTATCTAAAGTTTCCAGATTCCAAAAAGAGCCATAGTATATATTTACAAATATTTTTTGTAATTATATGTTTGTGTTTAACATTTTTGACTAATGCTTTATTTCAGAGCTCCTGCTTATCATAGGATCGCTGGAGAGATTTGATAGTTAATTAATTAATTAATTAATTAATTAATTAACTTGAGCAACAAAGGTTCTGTGTATGCAGTTACAAAAATTTCCTAGGTTTACACAGTTCCCTGCTGTGAAAATTGTTAGTTTATTTGACTGCAAGTAGTTACCATACATACTGGGTCATATCTGTGTTTGACAATTTTTGTGATTTTCCCTGTGTATGTGGACTAACGAGCAACAATTAGCTGAAAAAACAGATTTCTGTACAAAGCATTAACAGTTAATGTGTTGATAATTGTGAATATAGAATGAAGGCTACAAGTTCAAGAGCTTCACAGGTTGTGTATCAGCAATGCATTTATGAATTTGGTGGTGCAATCCTGACCAGACATTTTTGAATATTTGTTATATTACAGTTTTTTTCTCATGTAAGGTAAAGTGTGACTCGTATGAGAGCTTTTGAATTGGCCAATGACAGGTAATATTTTCTTTGTCAGCTGTCTGTTAGAAACCTGTAATAGTGTACAGTGTAAAAGAGTACATTTATTCTATTGAACCATACATTACTAATTAACTGTATGGCGAATCACTTGGTTTGCTTTATCGTTGTGCATTGTAAGGTTTTATACATGTCCCATTCTTTGCATACCCGTGACAAATTATGTTACATTCTATTCTACTGTACATACATTTATTTATATATTTAGTCCCTGGAAACTGTTTGCATAAAAATATACAACACTCTGATTCCCCGAGCTCTATTGATGAGAGCATAGCAAGCGCACGTAAGAAACACAAATTAGTCTCCCCCCCCCCCCCCAAACCGCAAAGCATGCTGTACTTGACAATCTAATTGGTGTTGATTTGAATACCATCAGTTTTCTGGAGCTTGATTTTGGTTTTCAGGTTCTTCTTTGGCCATAATTCCTCCACTGCTATCTTTAAATAGATACCTTTTTACATAGTATTTTCCGGTACTAAGTGTTTTTCGCATAGCCCTACTGCTTGTACCAATCTCAACTTGAGATTATTTTGCAGTATTACAGATTGCCACTTCGCTCTATACGTAGATCATTTGAAACATAAAAAAACCGAAAAATTTGTTGGGTCCAGTACAGCGGAAATATAAAAATATATTTTTTTGAAACAATAAAATTATATCAGGACCACTATGTTGCTAATGAATTTAATAACTATTTTATAAATAGTGTCACTACCCAAAATATGGCAAATAATAATAATAATAAAATAGTTATACATCACACATACTAGTAGAATTATTACAACCCCAATACCTTTAACCAGTGTATTGTGACTTGAGCATAGTTTTTCTGTTTTTTTTTTTACACCGTCGGGTGAGACACGAGCCAAACAATGACACAAATAATTACTGGTAATATGGGCGCCAGTGATGCTTCCCAGTGACTGTACATACATACATACACTCGCAATTACGCTACCTCCCGGTCGCGAGCTCTCTCACCTCTTCTTCACATAACCAACTCCTTTTCCACTCTCTTCCTGAACTTACCAACCCCTCTCACAAATACCAATTCCTCCCTCAACACATTCCACACCCTCACAGACTTCACAAGCATGGATTGCCTACCCCGCTCCATTCTCCTCCACGCCCTCTGAAGCTTCTCTCTGTTGTTTCCTCTTCCTCTAAATACTCCCTTACTTAGCTTGCATTATAGCCCTCTCCATCCTCCCTCTTCATTCACCATCCTGTACATCCTGACCAAACATTCAACCTTCCTGCTGTCCTTCAATGAGCTCCACCCCATTTCTTTCATCATCACTGATGGCCTATAGTTCCATTCTTCCTCACCATTTTGCCCCTACCTTCTCCAACTACCCTTGACCCATTTTGCTGCCTTTCTCTGCACCTTTTCCCGTTCTCGCACCTCCGCCTCCACACACGGATCCCATACTGCTGCAGCATATTCTAAGAATGCCCGTACAATTGTGCCATATGCCTTCTCCTTCACCTCACAGTTGACTACATTCAACACCTTTCCCAGCATACCCAGAACCCTTCTTCCCTTTGCAACCACCCTCTCTACCTATTTTTTTTCACCTGAAGTCTCCCTGCAGTACAATCCCTAGATACTTATATTCTGCTGCTTCTTTTATATCATGTCCCTCCCATCTGTACATGTCCATGTTTATCATCTTCTTCGTTGTGAACCTCACTACCTTAGTTATTTTTACATTTATCTTAATTTTATTTTTCCTGGTCCACAACCATATTTTATCAATATCCGCCTTCAAATTTCCGACCCCCTTCCACATCAGCATATATAACACGATCGTCTGCAAACAAACTGATTTTTCCCCTAATCCCTAAACCCATGTCATTTACCATTATGGTATATAACAAAGGACCCAGCACGCTTCCCTGTGGTACCCCTGATGTAACTTCCTCTTCCTTCGATATTGCCTCCCCCACTTTCATCCTCTGCCTTCGCCCTCTGAAAAAGTCCCCAATCCATTCCACTACCCACCTGTCTGGTATCAGCACCTCCACATTCCTCATCAATGTCCCATGGGGTATCTTATCAAATGCCTTCTCAAAATCTATGAAGCAAGCATCTACCTGCTTCCCCTCATAAACTATCTGCACCAGATCCTCTATTAACACAGCCAGCTGAGTCTCACATGAGTATCCCCTCCTGAAACCATGCTGGGACTCCAACAAATTCCTATTGTTCATAACCCTCACCACATACTGCACAACCATTCTCTCCATTACTTTTCCTGTATGTGATGTGTGATTCACCAGTCTGTAGCTGCCAGGCCTCCCCCTATTCTCTCCCTGCTTGTGAATAGGTACCACCATAGCATCCTTCCAATCATGTCGTAACTTACCCTCTCCTAACAACTTTTTAAACAGCACTTATAAATATTTTGCCAACTCCTTGCCACCAAACTTTAGTGCTGCATTTCCTATCCCATCTAGACCCCCTGCCTTACTGCTCTCCAAACTCCTAATTACCTTTTCTATCGCCCACTATATCATCTTAAACTCACTAACCCCCCCCCCCTGCTCGGTTTGATACCCTATTCCAACTCTCCTTTGTCTCAAACACTTACAAGTACTGTCCTTGCCGCATCTCCGTTTTTCTTGGTCATTTTTTGCATGACTACCATCCCTTCTTGTTAGCAGAGGGATCTGTTCCTCTCCTCACCTTAACATCCTATCGTACCTAAACAATTTCCGCCATTCCTTGCCTTATCCTTCTTCCACCATGTTCCCAGAAATACATTCTTTGCCTGTTTCATCTTCCTTTCAAGCGCCCTACCCATTTGTTTCATCGTTTCTTTAGATCTTATCATTCCTTCATTTCTCCACTTGGCATGTAATTTTCTGCACTTCCTCTTCATTTTCAAAATCTCCTGTCCATAATATGGCGGATCTCCCCCAGACCGTAACCTTTTCATTGGCACAAATTTCTCCAACATAACCTCCATTATTCCTCTCAACTCCCTCCACAACCCCTCTACACCCTCCTCCATATACCATTTTTTAAACCTGTCTCTCAGGAATATTTCTGCCCCCCTCTTGTCTCCTCTTCCATACTGACACACCAACCTTTCTGCCATTTGTACTTCCCTCATCCTGCCAATCCCAATTTCCACAACTGGTATATGACGGTCGCTTATACCATCCAATACTATTGCACCAACTACATCATTCCAACGTCTTACCAACACATCCAGCACTGACCCAACACCCTCCTCATTCCATCTTGTAGGTGTTTCTACTACCTGGACTATTCATCTGTTGACTAACTGTGCTGCCATACTCTGCATCATTTAACCCATTCCTTCTGCACCCTCTACCCATTTCACCCCCGGCATATTCAAATCCCCTGCTACAACAACCCACTGCATGACCTTTGGTCTATCGACCCTCTCCTTGATCATCTCAATTGCCTGCCATCCCTGTCCTTTTGGTCTATACGCTGCCAGCAAAGTAATACTTCCTCCTATTACTACTACCACTCAATTTAATTTCCATTACATCGACATCCTCACTAACCCATTCTTCCATCCCTTTGAGCCCTTTCCTTACAAACACAATTATTCCTCCTCCTCTCCCATCCCTCTCTCTTCTGAAGATGGTGAACTTATCCTGCCTACACTCAATGTCCAGTACTTCCTCAGTCAACCAAGTTTCCACAGCTACCAATATATCCCCCCCGTATCCTTCAACATTTCCCCAGAAGCCCTCCAACTTGTTGTACACACTCCTACAGTTCTTCACCGTTATCTTTATACAAGTACTGTGCTTTACCATCCTACATTGCTAATCTCCTATCTTCACCCCTGCAGCCTCATCAATGCTATCCTTTCCATTTATCTCCCCTTCCATTTCCTTGCTTCTAACTGATTGCTATTTCAACAACTGCTGCTCTGCCCTGACCCTCTCCATGCAGCTAGCTACTTCTCTACCTAGCAGATCACCTAGAATCCCCTTTCCCTGTTCTGTCAGGTGAATCTGGTCCCTCCCTACACTTTCCCAGCCTACCCATTTCCTACTATCTATAAATGTAGGCGCCAAATCCCTACACACCCTCTCATATACATTACTCTCAGCCACTGCCTTCCAATAGGATACTCCTTCCCTACATGAATGAGAACAATCTTTGCCACCCTGCTACCCCTCATACCGCTAACCCTTTCCTCCAAATCCCTGGTATTTGCCCCCCACCCCCAAAAGCTGCTTTAAATGTAATTTCCTGCCTGATATTCCTCAGCTCCACCCCCTTTACAATAGAGCTGCCTAGAAAAACTACCTCTGGCTCCCTTCCTACAACCTGTTCCTGTTTTGCGACTCTTCCACCCACCTGCCTACCCTTGTCTCCGGCCTCCTGCAGCAGACTTGTTTCCCTCCCTTTGGCCAGTACTCCTCTCTCCCCTCTGGCCCTGAACTGTCCACTTTCTCCTGCTTGCTGATCTTTGCTAATCGCACACTTGCAAGCCTCAGCATACTGCTTCCTACCTTCTACGACTGCCTGTTCCCTCCTTTCTGTTTCCTATCCCTCTATTTCTGATTGCTTCCTGCCTAGTACTATCACCTTATACCTTGGTACTATTTCTTGTTTCTCTAACCTTATTTACTGTGTTATGTCTCCTACTGCCTTATCCCTTTCTACTGCCTCCAACTCCTTTATTCTCCTCCTTAATCTTACCATCTCTATCTCTGCCTCCCTCCTCCTCTGCCTTTCCTCCTGCAGTTCCTGCAGCAATGCATTATCATACGGTATATTATTTTGGGGATCTGCAACTATGTTAACAAAATATTTGTAGCTAGAAAAAGTGCCATTAGAATAACCTCTAATGTAAATAGGTATAATACAAGTTGCAGGTCTTTATTAAGAGAATTTCTATTACCATTCACATCAATCTACATTTTTTAACTTATTAATTTATTCACTCAAACAAAAAGAATTTCTTGAAAAATTTTGATTTCTTTCACTATTCTACAAGGAATATACATAAGTACCTGTAGAGTATATTATCGCCGGAAAAATTTGTACAAGAGAAGTACCAATTGAGTTGAAAGGAATTCATTATATACAATAAGTTACCAGACTCGATAACCTCAGTCAACTTACATAACTTTAAGAAATATATTAAATATCTTCTGCTGAGGGTCTTCTATTGAACAGTTGTTTAACACTTTAAAAACACATTTTGTCAAATGTGCGGATGTGATTACTATGCAGTAGTATATATTTGTACTACGTACATAAATGTATTTTTCCTTTATACTACAAAATATTTTATACAATATTTATTGACATGTCCTGTAATGTTGTTCTGCTAGCCACGATGTACAATATTATTGAACAAAATAAACTTGTACTTATACATAACTTTCATTACAATAACCAAAAACAATCAGCATGGTGCAAATATAATTCGAAACGGTGGTGTTTACGAACTCGGTATACTGCGCCAGCAAAACATTATCGTAAACGAAACCAACTTCAAACACACCAAAATATATCACAATTCATTTTTGCCGAATGTACATATGAAAATAAAAAGGCGTTATTTAATATTATTAAAAAATCTCTGAAACTCCTATTAACTGCAATGTTAAAAGCGGGCAGTCTGTACTAGCGCTATAAGTTCGCAAGCCGCCGTGAGCTGCACTAATCGTACGCGTTATTTCAAGGCAAAAGGATAGCAGTTGCCAGATTTATCTTTACGCCCGTGGGTTGCACCAACGAAATTTCATGATTTAGGATCTCCGAGTCGTCGGTCTTGGTTCCAAAGTGAGAGATCGAGATGTTGTGATTTTATCATTTATGCGTGGTTCCCATCTCGGCATTTACTTTCACATACTTTTAGTCGTAAAGTGGGTTCCTTACTTTTTGTCTCGTGATCTTTGACTATTTAAGAAAACTGTTTATTTTTCAGGGTTGCTCCGGAGTTGTTTATGGTTTGTTGTTTATGGTTTGTTGCGTATGAATTATAGAATTATAAGGACGGGTTTAATAAACTTCGTTCGTTGTTTGGTGATAGTGTGGAAGGCTTATAACTTCTTGAAGTGAAGAAATATTTTAAAGTTTGGAATAAACTAGAAATTCTTTTAAAAATTTATTTTATTACCTGCCACTATGAACCCAAACGTCAAGTGCCTTTTGGTAGCAGTTATGCTGTTTTATGTCAGTCTTGTAAATAGTGTTCAAAATATTACAGCACTCGAACCGATTGTGATTTCTAGTAACTACAATACAGCTTACACCGTTTCCGTGAACTTAACGTGTGAATACATTTATGTGTTTTCGTATGCTGAGGTGAGTTGCATATTTTTATTTTTAATTATGTTTTGTATGGGAATTGTAATGTGTACCAACCATTTAGCGTAAATTTTTTTAATTTTAATTACCGGTTTTTTAGTGTGTTACTTTACTCCACTTCCCAGAAGCTTATAAACTTAATGCCTCTATAGCCCTTGGCGATTATGAATTGATTATATGGTATTTTCAATGTTAACATTGAAGGGATTCTTTCAAGTAGCAATTGCAAATTTTACTTATTAGTTGTCCTGATTTGCAGAGAGGGTACTATCTCGCTGTTTGTGTATTATAAATTATCTATCATTTACGACTTCCTTATCCAAACCTGTATTTCTGGGTGGAGTGTACAACCCGATTCCACAGTGTTTACATGCATTTTATGACATCACCAATATGGTGTCAAAAAGACATCACATCTATTTCACCATTGCCATATCCCTTACCTATGATAATGTAATGATAATAAAATAACCTAAGATAATCACTGGAATGTGGGGGGTTTCAGGCGGTGACAATTTCAGCATTTATAGATGTTGGAATCAGAAGTACACTAAAGCCCATCCACTCTTCTTTTATCGCCACCCTAGGTCAAGAGCACAGCAGAGGCATTTGGAGAAGCAAATGAGAAAAAAATTTGCTGTTGAGGGGACAGTGCTACATTCTGTCAAAGGAATTTCTTTCTCGTCCCATTCCTGACAGCAAAGGAGCCTGCACCACAACCGAGAGGGAAACAAATTGCTCTTGAGGAGACAGTATGGCATTCTCTCAAACAAATTTACTTCTCATCTCACTCCTCCAGGATGAACCTCCGTTGCAGCGGAGAGGGGGCTAATTGACCCATGACATATATTCAACAATGATATTACGACTTCGACTCATCAGTAAGCAAGCCTTGCCACTTGATTCCAGTAGAGTTTTCATTGTTACCACACATCATGGAAACCAAGATTGTACTGCTTGCACAGCTCAAGAATGGACATTCCAGATTGTATTATGTACGAGCCTCTGAGGTTATGCATCCAAGGCACCAAGTACCACAGCATGCTACTAGGTGGCTCTTCCAGTACTTTTTGTCGCATCTCGATTCTGCCAGCTGGCCGGTGATGTAACACCTTATAGAAGCTCTGCCACAGCTAACTACTCTCCAGCACTGCCCCTATCCAGCTGACTAAAGGGGAAGGACCAGCCAGAGTATAAATAGTGGGATGCTCGCCCGCTCAAGACCAGTCTTCATTTTCTCCATCGCAGCCTTTGCTGGAGTAAATTGACCAGCCTACTTGCTTCCTATCTGTACCTACTCTTCCGTCACTACATTCGTGCCGAAGGCAATACCGCTCTTTGGTCTCCACTACAACCAGTTTGCCGGAGTCATCCTTCCAACCTGCTTTCTCTTCACCACGTTTGTGCCGAAGATCAACCCTTACACTGTCATCTACACATGCAGACACTGTGGCCCCTTCTGAGCAACACATGCGTTCGAAGTAGTAGGCCTACCAGTTTAAGTTATTTTCATAACGCTCATCTACCGTGCCATTGTTAGCTCAGGACCAGGTCACCTCTACCTGGTTCAGTATAGGTTAATCTTCCGTAAGCTCTTACCAACTTTAGGAGGTAGTACGACATCACACTGTTTACTTCTCATTAAATGAATAAATAGGAGTTTTAACATCTCGAGGATATACTTTCCCATAGTTGTAATACCTCTCCCAGTGGAACTCGCTCCATTCAAGGGATTGTAGGTGCCTGGAAAAAGTACTGATATGAGTCAAACACACTAGTGAGTACCCACTTGCATATTGGGTGGTCACCCTTTTTGTGCTCTCCGGAGTACAGAGTGGTAAAGCGCTGACGGTAGGTACTCAGTCTCTTGAGGGCAGCTCGGTAGAGTACTCTCTCCACCATGTTTCAATGCCGGAGTTAGTGTTCTCTGAGTCTGGGGAGACTGTTTCCTCCTGAGACACTCACCTACATGCAGAGATTGTCAACAGCGAGGCCTGAATCTCAGTGCTTACCGTGTTTCGACGCAGAGTGCTGAGATAGGAAGACCGCCTGAGTCGGTAGACGCTGCACGTTGCAGAACACCCAGTAGGACAACACTTCACCTACAGTCACTTCATGGATGTGAGTGTGTTCTTCTTGTCAGACTGGTGCTAACTGCCTTTGGGAACTTGCAGGAACTTACTCCCCTCCTCGTCACCACGATCGTGCAGCTCTCTGCCAAGGATCAAGTCCAGACATTATGCCGTCTCCAGATTCCAATCACACCAGAGATTCTTAAGGACCTCTTCAAGGACTCCATCCTTTTAAGTGAAGATAAACACCCCTTGCTAGCAGCGTACATCAGTGGACAGGACCAATCCTTGGGTCTTGGCAACACCTTCTACTGGGGAATTAAGCCAGCAGAACCTAATCAGCCAACCGACACAATCTTTGAGCCACTACACTAAAATCAGCCTAGCTTACACTCACACCACCTGAAGAGGGGAAGCAAGGAGTAGCATATGAAACGTGTGCCAAGACAGGTCAGTTTGTACACATTACATTAATTGAAGTGGTAAGTCAAACAACATAAGTCATGCCAAGCCGAACTTGCTCACCATATACTGAAGACTGATGTGCTGCCCCGAGCTCCTCTGGGCCTAGAATTCAAGATGCCCTCGTGTTTGCTGTCGCAACTTCACGCCGTTCTTCTTTGGTCTCGCTCATCAGTCTGTGGGGAGGGGGTGGTGCAGCGTGGTCACCCTTTTTAGTCTGGCGGCAGTGGGTCAATCGACGTGTGTTATGGCAACAGGAGGCTCGCACAAAATGTATAGTCCATGATACCTTAACCACTTATGTGCGGTCCCCTAACGTGTGCCACACATTGTATGATTGAAAAGTTCAGTTACTTCAACATGATGACAGAGTTGAAAAGGAAATATAAAAAATTAACACTGAGTATAGTGATGTTATAACATTTAAGTTAGGACATTGCTCTGAAGTTCCAGTTATGTTAAAGTAAAAATATAATTAACCTGTAGTTTCTATCCTGTATTGAGTAGTAGTATCAAAATTGCGAATTTTAAAACAATAATATCTGAATTTCAGGAGCACGGAAATGTTGAGGAGTCAAAAAATGTGTATGCTAGTTCGTTGTTCTTATTGCCAAAAAAATTGCAGGGCAATACCATGGCATGTGATTATCGTAAAATTAGTCAAAATTGGTATGGTGACACCTACCCTTAGCCAGTGATGGAGACCATGTTTCAACATTTAAGTAAGGTCAAATATTTTCCACACCCCACTTTTCACTGGTGAATGTGTAACATACTGTGTTGTGAGTGGGATTTGCCTCTCTGCATGAGAAGTGCACTCAGTATGTATGTATATAAATTGGGTCTAAATTCAGTTTGGTTTTTGTACTAATTGTGTTAAATCCTTAATACTGTAACATAGGTTAGACGTCCATAATAATTATAGAAAGTCCATAATGGTAGGTATTTTCACAGGTGTGACATAAGCTAGAAAATAGGAGTACTGGTAAACCATTACAATCCGGATTCCAGATTTTTTGTCCAAGTAACATACTCGTAGAGTCTAAATGATTTTTTAATGTCACAACATAATAGCCCAAGAGTTTTCAGCAGTATTAAATGTTAAGCATCATAAAATCTTATCTACCAGCTATCCAAAACAACTGTATAAGTCCAACTGCAGTACTATTGTACCTTTCCTTTTATGCAAAAAATTTAATAACAGAATGCCAGCATGTTTTTCAAATAGGCAAAAAACCACAACTTCTAATTTATTTAATTTTGTAAATGAATTGTATTCAGAACTAACAACTAGAAAACAAATAGATGTTATATTTTTTGACTTACATAAAGCTTTCGACACCTGTCAACATCCTATTATTTTACATAAATTAATTTTAGGACTATATTTATCATACTGCAAATGGTTTTCCAATTACTTTTCAAACAGAGCTTTTGTAGTTAAATTAGAAAACTCATTTCAACTTCTCATCCTGTATCATCTGATGTCCCTCAGGGTAGCACCTTGGCGTCGCTTCTCTTTAATATTTTTGTGAACTATATTGTTGACATAATTAGTCATTCACATACACTACATGCCAATGATCTAAAGATTTACAAAAGTATTAAGGGCGGCACTGATTACTTACTACTGCAAAAATATATTTTAGCTATTTGTAATTGGTGTAATACAAATGTTATAAATCTTAATGTAAATAAGACCCTCTGTATTTCATTTACAAGGAAAGCAAACCCAACTCTTTATAAATATCATGTCAATAATGTTTTAATTGAGAGAGTGGAGTTTGTAAAAGATTTAGGAGTCATCCTCGACCCCAAACTGTTGGTTGGCACTTTAAGCTCTTTAAATAAACAAATAAAATAAATAAATTACTCCCATAAAAATCATGAATATATTGTAATATGACATGAAACAAAAAAAAAAAAAAGAATAGGCAAACTTACTATTTAGGCACATGATAATGTATGTTACCAGTAGCTTATATTAAAATTTAGGGTTGAAAACCCGAAAGTCTACCCGAATTGCCTCCTTCATTTCAACTTAAGGACCATATACAACTGATGCTGTCGGGTGAGACACGAGACGAACAGTGACACAATAAAGTTACTGTAGGTGGGCACCAGCGGTGTTTCCAAGTCACCACACTGTTGAGACTCAGGGTTCTCAGGGATGCTGTGGGTTCTGTGTGTCCGTCTCACCCGAGCGTACTTACGAAACACTTTTCATTAATGAACATCATTACTAAACTTTTAGAAAACAATGGAAATAGGTAGTTGTCATTACAAAGAGAAAACACTTGATGCACTGTACTTCTTCCTTTTTGTTTTACCACTCGTAAAAAGAAATGTGCCAGAAATTTACTTGTGAATTACACTTGGACGCGTCTAGCCAACTCTGCTTGGGTGCTCCCCAGCCCGCAATTAATCTAGAACACTTCCTAGATGGATGATTTCTCGGTGGTGTTTGAAAATACGATCTACAAAAGTGAAGGGGGTTGACAGCCGCTAGGGTGGACTGACGATTTTTCCTGAAGATAGAGTGCATAGAATAATGAAATGAGACAAAATGAACAAGTTGCATAAACATTTGTGATTATTTGGCGTCACTAACGTGGACTCATCGGGGCTCGTCTTGCTACACGTGGTTAGTGAGGTGACGGCCTATAAACATAGCCGGCTAGGACAGAAATAATGTGACAGTACAAATTACATACAATAATATAAATACACTTGGAAAATGATGGGGCATGACATAAGTAGTCACAATAAACACACAAGCGCGTGAAACCAGTATTAGATGGCGCTATGCCGCTGGATAAGTGTTACAGCGGAGCACGTGGTGCATTTGAAAATGTTGTATTTCTCCGCAAAGACTGCAAATTCTGGTCAAACAAAATATTATTCTGGTTGAGAAAATTATTCTTATGCATAGTGATTTAGTTTTGAGCTTCTAGCATGCCGGATGGCAAGAAAATTAGACATGGCAATGACAGCCTGGTCAGACATACAAATCATCAATTACAAAAAAATGCAGTGAAACCTGAATAAAATTGACATAGAACACTGAAAACTAATTTTGGCGCACATGGTATTACACAAATAAACCCTCAAATTGCATGGATGGCGTAGATATTGACTAGGGCGGCTATGAACCACGTGGTCGCAAGAGATGTGGCAGTAAAATAATTAAACATGAAAAATACCCTTGAATACATACATGAAAATAAAGCCCTCAAAATTGCATGCGGCAATAATACAGAAATTACAGTGAAACGCCTCTTATCATAGGTGGATGTCACCTGATTCCAGTTGTGTGGGCTGAATGGTCTCTCCGACATCTTTCCTCCCTTTCTCCTCATTTAAGTTTCAAAAAGTAGTGAGGGCACAAATTATTAGTTAAGCGGAAGCATAATGCTGGGGAAATTATCTGGCAAAAACGTACCAAGCAAAGGTTAACCGGTATACTAAGAATGAGCTGTAGTAATCTACATCAGTGCTAAAAGTTTGAAGTGCGTATGTGACAGCGTCTTACCTTGCCAGACCTCCTACAATGGCTGCTCTGAGGATAGCATCGCACGGACCTACCATGGCTGCCTACGGGGTTCACATAAGCGGAAGTGCTATGCACACCGAGTAAAACTTTTATATGTGAAAATAATGTGACACAAAATTAATTTGTAATTTAAATATTGTTTTACGTATCAGAAATTTCTTATTAATTTTTTTATCATTTGAATGCCTCTTTATGATGGCGTGCACGTCTGAATGTTACTGTTTTTAATCTCCGTGCAATGCACATTTTTTAATTCATAATCAAACATTTTGCAATATCAACCAACATACATTTTCGAACACTTTTTTTTTTTGACCCTGAAAAATAAAAAGAAACATTTTGCACTGCAAATAATATACTGTTATAGGAAAGCCCACTCAATGGGTGTTCCCAACATAATTGAATTTTCCCACAGAAGAGTAATTTTTTACAAAATGGGTTTCCCAACAATACGCCATATCATGGCTCGCCACTTCTGCCATCTTAGCATTTGTTTCCTTCCTGCCTATAACATCTAAATATATTAAAATAAGTATTCAAACTTTAAAATCTTTTTTCAGTTGTAAATTACAAATCCAAAAACCATTATTTTACTAGGGTCTATAATAAGTATGAAATATAGGTACTAAAATTGAAAATGTGTACTATAATTTTTCGCTACTACTAGCGATACAAAACTTCCCGAGAGAGAGAGAGACGGAGAGTGACAAGCTCCGCACAAACGACAGTTTTTTTCCTCGGTCGAAAAAACAAACACTACAGCACTAGTGCGTACGCACAATATTTCATGCTGTTGTTTTAAACTGTAACAGTGAAATATGTTTCCATCGCAGCTGCCCAATTATTCAAAGAGGCTATATTAATAAGCAACGTTTAATTTACAAAGAGCATACCAAAAACTATGTTGAAACAATATTTTATCTACATTCTACATTTACATACACTCGCAATTAGGCTACCGCCGGTGGCGAGCTCTCTGAACTCTCCTTCACCCAACCAACTCCTTTTCCACTCCCTTCCTGAATTTACTAACCCCTCTCACAGATACCAATTCCTCCCTCAACACATTCCACTCCCTCACAGACCTCACAAGCATGGACTGCCTACCCCGCTCCGTTAACTAACTCTGTCTGTGAACTATTTCTTACTAAGTTAGCTGTTGCCGACACATCGCTGCTCTCACTGTTTATAATTCATATTTAATTCAAAATCAGTATTACAAGTTATAGAAGATACTATGTTCAAGTTTAATTTATTCAAGAATACAGTATTTTAAAGTTAATCACAGTGTTATATATTTGTGGAACACAAGTTATTGAAACAACAAGTTGACATGTTAAGTCTAGGGTGATTTTTCAAAATTTCCTTTCAAAATATCCAAAGAAACCATGAATGGACTATATATGCTGTTCATGCTAAAGTGAGCACTTTTGAAGCCCTAGTTCCCTTTTTTTTTTCTTGCCATTTTTTTAAATCCTTTAACCACCTTTTTAAATAGGTATTGGCATGTAAATAATAAACCCCATGTGTATATTCCTCCGCACTTGGAAATTAACATCTAAGGCTATTGTTAAGGTCAAAGATGGTAAACACACGTGCCTTGCCAAGATGATGATGGGCGTAATCGATCGTTGGCAAAGGGAAGGGATCTTTGTGTATTTCTTTTGTTTACTACCGAATGGTTGACAACAAGCCTGTATTTATCACTATCCTTTTTCCGAACGAGAAAACCCAGAGAGCAGTGATCGTATGTGGAGGGTACTCCTGCTTCCAAAAGCCTATCAATTATTTCCCGTAAGGCCTGTAACTTAGGGGGAGGGTACTTAAAATGACGATCCCACACAGGTATGTTATCTGTTATAGAAAACTTAAAAGGGGGCACGTTGCATTTCCCTATATGCAGCGTGATCATGTCATCAAACTCAGTACTAAGATGATCTAGCTTTAGCTTAAATTCAACTTCACTGACATCATTCTGCACAGAAAAGGTGGAAATAACCGGGACATCAACAACACATAACCCTACATGAATATTCAGAGCAAAGCCGAATGAAAGAATAAATTAATCAAATTTCACAACCACCCTTGATTTACCAAGAATTTCAAGACCTAATAAAAGATTTTGGGAAGACTAGGGGTAACCTAGAATTGAAAAGTCCAGGCAAATCTCCCTATCTTAAAATGCAAGTTCATGACAATATCAGACTTGATTATATTGCCATTGGTGACACACAGGCGTTTCTCTGAAACAAAATTTACACAACCCTTGGATAACATTTTGTACTGGAGAGGTTCATTTAAAACCTCTTGCTAATTTTACAATAGGTAGCTCCGGTATCTATCAACGCGGGGTAATTATGACCACCACACGTAACTTTAACATAATTATTGCGTGGACAACTCGGGACTTTGTGTTCCAAATAATTGGCAGGCCCACGCACTCGGCCAGATACTCACAGTTTCCCTGATGCTGCTCACAAAAGCGAAGAACATGCTCTGGCTCGCCGCAGTGAAAGCAATGTCTATCATTCAGGCTAATCTTGTCTAAATTACAGTTTGCTGCAATATACCCAGTATGGGGGCAATTTGCACAGCGTACAAGTAACCCACAAGTCTCAATAGGTTTCAAGGTCATGACATGTCCATACGCGGCTTTGTGAGCCTCATCACGGCGGGCGTTGTGAGGAGGTAAAAAATTGGCCCGATAATGAACACACACAGCGAGCTGGCCCTATCCCTCAGCCCCAAAATGCCTAAGTTCAGAAAAATTTCTAGGCACCGTTAAAAGCATACAGCAGGCTTTCACGTGCAGGACCAAGTTGTCAACAATAACTTTAGTTCATTTGGCTTCGGATAAAGACATACATAAGCCTCGTGAAAGGCATGGATCGACTCAGTGAAATCACAGATAACTTAATCCTGCCTTTGAAATTGAAAGACAAAGTCTCTCGCCCACTGTCATCGTACGCAATCAAGAAAAAGTGCTCACAAAATACTATGTTTGAAACCAACAAATTAACCTCGCATCATTTTCTGCGACTCCTCATGTAAAAGTTATAACATAAAATCCTCAACCTTAGTAACCAAGGCCCTTAACAATTCCATTTCCAAGAATAAGCTCAAACGTATCAATTTTCTCACCACAATAAAAAATACCGTACAGGATTTGGATGGATTCAATTAAGGTTAGAGGTTCAATTCTATCCAGGGATGAAATCAGTAGTTTTGAAATTGGAAAAATAGATGGCGTGAGTTGACTCATCCGCATAATCAGCTGCTCGCGAGTCGCCTGTGTAGCTGCAATGTTCTGATTTTGCTCCCGTAACTTTTGAACAGCCATTCTTCTCATCTACACGACTGTGACACTGTCGTCTAGGTCCAAATACAACCGCAGTCCCTTTAAGTTTTCTCTTTTTAATGAATAGACAAAATAAACTTTCTGGGGTACAATGACATACAGGTGTATTAGAAATAATTTCACCAAACAGATGAGTTTAATAACTGCTTCGCAAAAACCACAGTTCAATATAATTGACAACATTTGCCATATTCTGCCATGATAGATTAATGTTATCACCACTTAAAAATAATCAGATAACATATTAATGATGTGCTAAAAAAATACACTGTCTTTAACACGCACAAACAATATTAATAAAAAAGACTTCAATTACATAATACTATAGTATACCCCAAAATTCTAATACTCAAGAGAGAGGGCTGTTCTATGTTTACCATTAAGAGTACCGAAATGCAAACCTGTGGCACATTTAGATATTGACACAGGAAGAAACATTTTTACTTTGACACAAATTATTACTAAAAACCAAGCAGTTTCATGGTAAATTATTAAATTTTCAAATAGTTACAATCCTCAAAAATATCAGGTTATTAAAGCAGAAATACTTGACTAAATTGTTGCCACTTTCAACTCTCGAACACCGAACCCTAGCTGTGTAAGAAAACTAAATACAATGTTCACCTTTAAATTGAATAAATACAAACTCAGATTGATTTACATGCGATAATTATGTATATTCTGCAAAAAGGCACATTCCAACCTATTCCATAACTTTATGGTGAGACCATTCATGCCTATATAAAAAAAAGGTTTAAAAAATGGTCAATGGAGGAGGGTGTAGAGGGAGTTTAAAGGATTAATGGAGGTTATGTGGGAGAAATTTGTGCCAATGAAAAGGTTACGGACTGGGGGAGATCTGCCATATTATGGACAGGAGATTTTGAAAATGAAGAAGTGCAGAAAATTACATGCAAAGTGGAGAAATGAAGGGATGATAAGATCTAAGGAAATTATGAAACAAATGGGTAAGGAACTTGAAAGGAAGATGAAACAGGCAAAGAATGTATTTCTGGGGAACATGGTGGAAGGATAAGGCAGGGAATGGGGGAAATTGTTTAGGTATGTTAGGAGTTTAAGGGGAGGAGAGAAAGGGATGGTAGTCGCGCGACAAATGACCAAGAAAAATCGGAGATGCTGCAAGGAAAGTACTTGTCGGTGCTTGAGGCAAAGGTGGGTTGGAATAGGGGGGCAAACAGGATTCGGGGGGTGTTTAGTGAGTTCAAGATGAGGGAGTTGGAGATAGAAAAGGTAAGTAGGGGTTTGGAGAGCAGTAAGGCAGGAGGTCCAGATGGGATAGGAAATGCAGCACTAAAGTTTGGTGGCAGGGAGTTGGCAATATATTTAGAAGTGCTGTTTATAAAGTCCTTAGGAGAGGGTAAGTTACCACAAGATTGGAAGGATGCTATGATGGTACCTATACACAAGCAGTGAGAGGATAGGGGGAGGCCTGGCAGCTACAGACCGGTGAGTCTCACATGAAGTACAGGAAAAGTAATGGAGAGGCTGGTGGTGCAGTATGTGGTGAGGGTTATGAACAATAGGAATTGGTTGGAGAAGTCCCAGCATGATTTCAGGAGGGGATACTCATGTGAGACTCAGCTGGCTGGGTTATTAGAGGATCTAATGCAGGTAGTTGATGAGGGGAAGCAGAAGTGGATGCTTGCTTCATAGATTTTGAAAAGGCATTTGATAAGGTGCCCCATGGGACATTGATGAGGAAAGTGGAGGCGCTGATACCAGACAGGAGGGTAGTGGAATGGATAGGGGACATTCTCAGGGGGCGAAGGCAGAGGGTAAAAGTGGGGGAGGCAATATCGGAGGAAGAGGAGGTTACGTCAGGGGTACCACAGGGAAGCGTGCTGGGTCCTTTGTTATATACCATAATGGTAAATGACATGGGTTTGAGGATTAGGGGAAAAATCAGTTTGTTTACAGACGATTGTGTTGTATATACTGTAGTGGGAGAGGGGGGCGGAAATTTGCAGGCGGACATTGATAAGATATGGTTGTGGACCAGGAAAAATTAAATGAAGATAAGTGTAAGAAAATCTAAGGTAGTGAGGTTCACAAGGAAGAAGATGATAAGCAGGGACTTGTATGGATGGGAGAGACAAGAGATAGAAGAAGCAGCAGAATATAAGTATCTAGGGATTTTACTGTAGGGAGACTTCAGGTGGAAAAAACAGGTAGAGAGGGTGGTTTGCAAAGGGAAGAAGGGTTCTGGGTATGCTGGGAAAGGTGCTGAATGTAGTCAGCTATGAGGTGAAGGAGAAGGCGTATGGCACAATGGTATGGCCAATCTTAGAATATGCTGCAGCAGTATGGGACCCGTATGTGGAGGTGGAGGTGCGAGAACTGGAAAAGGTGCAGAGAAAGGCAGCAAGATGGGTGAAGGGTAGTTGGAGAAGGTAGGGGAAAAATGGTGAGGAAGAAGGGAACTATAGGCCATCAGTGATGATGAAAGAAATGGGGTGGAGCTCATTGAAGGACAGGATGAAAGCTGAACGGTTGGTCAGGATGTACAGGGTGGTGAATGAAGAGGGAGGATGGGGAGGGCTACAATGCAAGCTAAGTAAGGGGGTATTTAGAGGAAGAGGAAACAACAGAGAGAAGCTTCAGAGGGTGTGGAGGAGAACGGAGCGGGGTAGGCAGTCCATGCTTGTGAGGGAGTGGAATGTGTTGAGGGAGGAATTGGTATCTGTGAGAGGGTTTGGTAAATTCAGGAAGGGAGTGGAAAATGAGTTGGTTGGGTGAAGGAGAGTTGAGAGAGCACGCCACTGGGTGGTAGCCTAATTGTGAGTGTATGTGTATATATATAAAAAATGAATTGATCAGAACTCACCACAGTTAAAAATGAACATATTAAAAACCACTAAAAATTACATTAAAAATTGGAACTAGTGGTATGGAAATTCAAATATGAGTCCAATAAAACATTCCACCATAAAAAAAAAAAAGGAAACAAAATGCACATATAAAATGTAAAGCCCGGGAGTAGTTGACACTGCATGCTCATCAACCAATCTGGGCCGACAAATGGGATGTATGAAAGAACACTTGAGCTAGAAGAAATTATTAATTTACACAAAACTCAAAACAACATCTGAGCTATACCAAAGGGAATTTTGACAGTGCAGCCCAAACAATTTTTAAAATACCAAATCAAATTACAGCACTCCCATGCAAAAGCTAGCACCTATACCAAATGCTCAAATCATTAAAAGGCCCCATTACAGGGAAAAATGCATGACTCGTTCCACAACTCACTGGTTTCTGCATTGGTGACCCATTCCACATTATCACATAGAGCATTTAAATTCAACAGTTTCCAGAACAAATTTTACTAAATTTATAACATATGCAGCTTTCAAAAAAATTTAACATTGTGCGTATATAGCTTTTACTTTTCAGATCTAATTTAGAATATGACTATAATTTGGAATAACCCAACTTCTACCCAAATAGAAAAAAAATCCAGAAATATATTACTGATACATTGAATACAGCAATTCAAGAAAGAAAAAAACATTTCAGGCTTTAGTCCTCCACAGAGTTATTTCCGCTACGGTAGACTCCACAGAATTACGTAACATAACACTGAAAATATTCCCTTCTGGGTTACACCCCAATAACGTCTGAATTTTTACCTTTAAATCCAGTGCTATAGTCACCAACTCCTGAAGCAATTTAATTGAAAAACCGTTTTGATTTTACTAAAGTAATTGCCACAAAATTTATATGTAAGAAATTTGACATCACATATCATTGAATAATTTTATTTTTAGATAGCTACTATGTAGTCATCTGAATCTGAGTGCATTGCAAATTATTCATCGTAGTAACTACTTTTATGACTTACTTTTAAGTTGATTTTGGGTGTGGGATAGAACTGCCAGGATGCACTCTACACAGCCTTTCCAAAAATATGTCCACTGGAGGATGGGGAGTATTTCCTAGGTACTCCTCCCATTTTCTGGATTATCATCTAATTTTGCTCAATATATACTGTAGTATCTTGTAACCTTTCCCAGCTTTAAGATGTCTTGAGGATAAGGTTTTAAACTTTTTCTGTTTTGAAACTGTTTATGTGCTTCTACTACAAATTTACATTTTTAATTAATTGTTGCTTGCTTCTCAATGTTAAATGTAAAGGGAGAGGTTAAATTGGTCAGGTATTTTTTTAACTTGTATTATTTTAGGTGTCAGCAAATCGGCCAGCACGTGTTAATGTGGAACGTTTCAGCTTCAATAATTTTCCTATCTTTGTGGTTGTGAAGCAGCAAAGGGGAGTTTTGTCGTGGGAACTGCCACTTCATATTGATTCCCAGATGTCTTTGTAAGTAGTCACAATTCTAATTTTTTATTTTTTGTTAAACAGAATTATTGAAAAGTAATAGTTTTTATTTTTCATTTCAATCAGAGAAATTATTCTATATGTTTGTTACTAGTCTGTGATATATAATTTGATTACTGTACATCAATTATCGAATAATTACAAAAAATTATGTTAGACTGAACCACCAGTGTCTTTGAAATCCACTAAAATCCTGATTAATCATAATCCATTATACATCAAATCCAACTTTTATTTTAGTAATAATGATTTTTATTTTTAATATCCAGTAGGAACCAGATTAAACAGAGTCCAGTATACTAAACACCACATAAACATTTAGCGCCAATTTTTATTTCTGATAAGCCTCTTATAGGTGAGGACTTGGAAAGTTTGTATTAAACTTTTGCCTGTAGGATGGGAGAAGCTAAGCCAGAGATCTAGTCCTCATGCTCCTTATACTAATGTCTGGGATGGGAGGTATGGATACATTCCTCGTACTGTAAGGAGTGCCGTACCACATCTCTGTCTTTATGCCTGAATACCTTGAACTGCCACTCTGTCCCACACTCCAAGTGTCCCGAACATGTGTGTGGCAGGTTACTCTGGGTCTATGGTGTAGGTGTTTGAGGCCTTCAGATATTGGCTGCCAAGTGGCCTTGTAATAGATGGCTTAACGAGTTCACAATATTATAAGCTGCTTACTGCCAACATGCTGTCTATATTCCAGAATGGTGGCAACATCACTCCCTTTGCAGAAGTGTTATTGCATGTAGTTATTTAGTTTTCTGTTACTGCCCCCAAATGGCAACAGGGCATTAGTAAGGGAATGTTAGCCAATGCAACACAAAAAACATGAATTCTACATAAGGCAAAAAATAGACAATGCATAAAAACACAACTAAATTAATTTATTGGGTTGAACTGTATCATATATTTATCCATTGAATAACATGATTTACATTAACATGAATACAATAGGAATAAGATGAGGGACTTGAGTAGAAGAGTTTTCCTATTATACACCCCCACAACCCCACTGGTAGACATCTAGGCCATTCACGGTAAAGTGAGCACTTTTTGAAGCTGTGTAATCAGACATAAGAAACAATGAGGCTCCCTTAAATTAATTATTAACACTGATTACAAATACCCAGGAGTAGGATAAGGAAGAACTGATGAAGGAATAGCTCTCTTTCCCCCATTAACTCACCCCTGAACATCTGGAGTCAGAGCCCTTGAGTCCTGCATCCACCTTGTGTCGCAAACGCCCCAGGAAACCTCGTTTCCTGATTCAGATCCCCAGACCAAACTTCTTGCCACCTCCTGTTAATGTGTTGCAACTCCTCTCATATTCACTGATAGCTTGGTGTGGGCGGAGTTATCATTGCCGCCCAATGCCCATACTTCTGTGTCAGCCAGACCTAATTGCTGTGCCCCAACTTGCAGGTTTTTTGTCAAACGATTCCGCTTTCGCAGTGCTGCTCATGCTGACCCAGTCCCCGAGTCGGTTACCACTGACCGTGTTTTGCGCGGGCACAGTGTTGCTGTTGTCGCAATCATAACAACAACCCCGAAGTTAGCAGATGAGATGTCCCCATCTCGAGTGAAGGGCAGGGTGTTGTAGAGTATAGAAAAGATGGTTTGTCAACGTTGTCTGAATGGAAGCAACACGAATATAGTCCCTGTGGACCTTACACATTTTCCTCTGCCCTGTTTGCATTAGATACGACATTGGACTGATTTTCTCCAGGATTGTGTGTAGGTCAGTCCATCTCTGTGCGAGTCCTGCACAAAAATTCTGTTTGGCAGTTGACAAGTGGTGCGCATGCATGTAAGTAAAGTCACCTGGGAACAAGGAAGTGGCACCTTGGTTTCAGGAAGTCATTTCTGGACAGTGTTTCTGGTTTTTGCGCACTTCGTATTGGCGCTGCCCCCTTTCCCTTTCGCTTGCCTCTGAGTCTGCAGTTCGAGTCTTGTGCACGGCAGGCAAATTCCTCTGGGTGTGCTAGGCCTGTGCCATAGAACAATTCGGCAGGAGATTTTCCCATAGCCTCATTGGTGTGGTTATGTAAAAAGAAAGCTATGTATGGATTATGGTTGGTCACCATTGTATGATCTTCGCCTACTCTCAGGCGCAGCTGTGCCTTTATCTCCTGGTTCTGGCATTCAGTCGGGTTTGCAGTGCGTTATAGATGTCAGTGGTGTGGTATTCAACATGCCATTGGGTACACAAACCTCTCCAGCGCGGCCTGGAATACAGGGGGCATTGTCATTAAGAAGTTTTGTGGGATAGCCCCAGCGGGAAAAAACGTCTTTCTTATAGTGGCAGCAATGTGTCGTATGCACATGCTTGGCAGGGCTTACAGTTTGCACTGTCATGTAAACAAATTGGTCACTATTAAAAGAAAGCTTTTGCTGTCTGATGAGCGTGGATTTGGACCTATAAGATTCAGGGCAATGGCTTCGAAAGGACTTTGCGGTAGTCTCTGCTGTTGTTTGGCATTCCCATCTGACCTATGTGTTTTGTAAACATTGCAAGCATGACACGTGCCCATGTATTCCCTCACGTACTTTGTAAGGCCGGACCACAAATATGACACTACAATGTTACGTACTGTTTGTGCTGCTCCCGGCTGACCAGACAGACCGTTGCTATGGGTGATGTGAATGACATTACTGCAAGCCCCTGGCGGCATATAAAGGCACCACGAACCTCCTGACCGGCTGTTGTTACGAGTCTCAAGACAGTAGTCGATCATTCTCCACCCCTGTACTACTTCTTGTTCGCACTTGGCCTTTATTTCCTTCACCTCCGTGGACATTTGTCCGTGGAGGTGAAGCTGTTGGTTTAACACATACACAAAGAGGTCATCTGCATACGTTTTTGCTAGCAGGTTTTGCTGTGGTTGAATCACCGCAA
Organism: Dryococelus australis; assembly: GCA_029891345.1. Taxonomy (NCBI): domain Eukaryota; kingdom Metazoa; phylum Arthropoda; class Insecta; order Phasmatodea; family Phasmatidae; genus Dryococelus; species Dryococelus australis. Next base: position 150,676,074 of record CM057009.1, read on the forward strand.
TTTGTTGTAGCACTACTGGAGTTGTTATGTTGTTCTCAGACCACCACACCAATGCCTTCTTGATTGCCGTCGGTTTGTAAATACAGGTGGCGGGTTGTGGCAATACATGCGAGGGTATGGCACAGTGAGAAACTGTACTTTTCTTTCTCAAACACATTTTGCATGTTGATTTCCCATGTGTACTTCTTAAGAGGGTGAGAGCATTGCAGTGAGCGGCGCTGTGATGACTGCGAAATCCTGAACATGCTGCCTGAGCCAGTTTATTAGGCCAAAATTTTCACAAGTTTTTCTGCTTTGTTGGCACTGGATACTCTTGAATGATGGCTAATTGCTCTGGCGTGGGGTGGATCCCTTCCCTGTAGACAAAGCGTCTTATTCATAGTCAGAGCTTCGTCCAAGGATGAACTAGAGATGATCTTCCTCGGAGTTGGTCTGGGGTTAGTCCGGACTAAGGGTGGACTAACTATATCATATTCATAAACCCCGATTAGAGCGAGACTAACTTTAGTCGAAGGATCATCAAAGTACACTGTGTTACAGATTATTCATCTCAAATAAAACGTTTAATTTCCACTCATGACAAAATAGTAACTAGATAGGGCTAAACCCAATAGAACTTATTCAAAATGAAAATGCTTTTCCTTTTTAAATTGAATGGTAATTTACAATAAGCGTTAATCTGTGCATAAACAAATAAAAAATCATTTATATTGTGTGCTGAATTGAAAATAAAAGTAGAAGTTTGGTAAATTTACATATATACTACAAATTAGTTTTAGTAGCAAAAAGTTATATAAAAGGCCTTGACCCATATATGGTTTTAATTATTCCCTTTCAAAAGTGATGCTCTGAATAGTATGCTGAGTATTTTCTACCTGCTTGTGTAAACAAATCACATTATTAATATAATTTCATTTACAGTCTCTTTATACACTTGTCCACAACATTTTGCTAAGCAAGAATAGCAATTTCGTTACTTTTTAATACATTGTCACTATTCGTTTTAACCTTTATTTTATGACTCTCTATCATATATTGTAACATGGGCTGGCTTCATTTTATTATGCCAATATTGTCATTATAATGATGTTAAATGAGTATTGTAATGCTAAATACATTACCAACAGGCATTTAAGAATGGTTAAAAATCTATTACCCAGACAAGATTTAACCTAGAATCCTTCTGCATACCAACACACGATGCTATCGTTGAGCTATCAATTCACTCTATTCATGTGTAAATACTTTAGAGTATATATTCGCAAAAATGGATATGTATTAAAATTTTCTTTGAGTGTATTAATATCACATCTCTTTAAGTATCTGTTTTCAGAGAAGGCATTGGATTGACACAAAAATAGAAAGGCATAGCTGTAGCTAAAAACTTGTGTTTTATTAAGCTTATAAGGTATATTTCCTTTGAATTATTATTCACGGAACATTTCATTCATAAGTTCGGCATATTTTTGCATACAGATTGAGAGAATCAACCTGAAACGTAATTGCTATATTTCGTAAGCTTTATCTAGCTTTCACTGGCATGTAATATTAACGAAACTGTCATAATTCATGTGTACCATGTTTCTTTTTGACCTTAATACTTCGTTAATCCTACCCTCAGTCCAGATTAAAAGTTAGGCTGTACTAAAGCAAGATGATCCTCGGACTAACAATAAAAATGCTATCTGAATACAAATATAATTAGTTGGAGGATGATCTTTCCTTAGTCCGGACTAAAAACAACCATGAATAAGGCCCAAAGTGGCCAAGTTATTTGATGCTCATTTTCCCTATGCTGCACTTGTGATTGGCACAGGTTAGGCCAATGATCGCTAGTTGTTCCAAAACAATAGCAAGGTGTCGCAGGTGATCTTCCCATGTCTCTGACCACATTACCACATTGTCTAAATATGCCATTGCAAAGTCACAGATTATGCCGTCAATTACTTTCACCATCATGCTCTGAAAAGTAGACCGGGCACATTTAAGTCCGAAGGGCATGGCACTGAAATTATATCGGCAGCCGTATGGTGGTGTGAAAACCGTTTTGTGCCTGTCTTCCGGTTTTACTGGAATCTGCCAGAATCCACTTTTCAGGTCAAAAGATGGAATTTTTGCTTTGCCAAGGATGTTAAGGGCAGTGTTTACACTGATGAATGGGTGTGTCTCTCTCTTTTATTTGATTTGTGGGCCTAAAATCAATATAAAACCACCATCCTCCATCTTTTTTTGGCACTAAGGTGATAGCGGAATAGTACCTGCTTTCTGATGACTCAATTACTCTGTCACATATCATTTCCGCAATTTGGCAGTTGATGATGTTCAGGTGGTGTACATCTTATTCTGTAGGAGAAGTCCAGACTGGATTGCAGATTGTTTTGATCTCGTGTTCAGCAACAGTGGTACGTTTGAGAGGGTCAGACTGTGCAAAAACATCTTTTCTCTCATTCTAGATGCTTTCAGAGGCTGCATGATATTCTGCCGGAACGCCATTGTTAAAGGAATCTAGTGTTACGGGTTGTAAGTAAACCTCTACATGTCTGCCTAGATTGTAAATGGTACGTCTGACTTGCTTGCAGAAATGGATGCTATCCCTAGGAATTGCTACGATTACTTCCTGCCAGTAAGCCAAGGTATTCCAAAGATAATGTCCTCACAAATTTCTTTGAGACTAAGGCAGGAACACACATTTCAACAGCTCTAATTTCTATGTTAAGCTGAGTAACACCAATGATATTACTTTTGCCATTCAGCGTAGTGAGCTCTACGGTTAACTTAATACCCTGGATGTCTGAAAATCTTACAAGTTCCACGCGGACAAAGTTGTGCGATGCTGCGGTGCGAATTAATCCAACAGTTGTAAAATTTGAAACACATACAGGTACGTTCAAGAGTTTATCATTGGTTGTACTCACTTGTCCTAAGTAGGTGTATGGCTGGTTGCAGACACGCTGATGGAGTAGGAATGTTAGGAATGTCCCTGTTGTAGTCCTATCCCGTCTGTCCGTTTCCTTAGCCGATGTTACTCGGTTGGGGCACCTGGCACTGGTCCTTGGCGTTGGCAGTGTTGTGCGGACGAGCAGACGTGGCACTTAGACCACTGTTACGGAGCGGTCTTCCTGCACGTGACTAGCCGCTTGGGCGGGCTGGTCGGCCAGGCCGTTCAACCCTTGGCGTGGTGCGTTTATGCATTTAGTGGAACTGTTCCTGTTTTTCACACTAACTTTCCCATTCCGAGAGTCCAGAAAGTAGTTGCTCCTGGGTCCTGATTTGCACGCGATACTCATGGCAGCCCTTATGAAACGCTGGTATCCACTGTACACCATGGGGCGCAGGGTAGGCCCGTGTTCTAGGAACTGTTTACACCATAGATTCCAACACATTTTCTGGAGACAGGTGCTGTTAGTGGTGGTTGGCCAAGCTGATTTTTCGACAAACAAAAGCTTCCAAGTTCTCCTGTGGTCTTTTATCCTTGGTGAATAGGGAGAGCTGTTGTTTGAGCGTTGTGTAGGTGCTCACATATCGGGTGGTAAATTTCATTGCAAACTGAGTCCAGGTCATATTGTGTTCAGTTTCTAGCATCACCTGTTAATTTAGCTGCTATGGCGTTCTGCTACTTCTCCACACCGACACCATAATGTTGAAGACGGCTGGTACACTTGCTAAAAACGCTCTCGATTCCTTTGCTCCCTGCCTTCAGAATGTAGGGAGTGTCTGGAAACAAACTGGGATACTGACTGTAGACTGTTCCTGATGCTGTTCTGGCAGTTCTACATGTACTCGTGGCTGTCTCTGCAGTGAAATGGGCGGTGTGAGAATGGTTGAGAGGTGCGCCACGCCCCCTTTCTGTTGCAGCTATGTGACGTCACAGATGTTGTTTGCATACATGTGTGTGTTGTTATTGTTGACAAAGATCAGTACATACTTTTCACAGTGAAATGTTGTTATGCCCCGAACTTTGGATATTAATAGAATATAAGAAAAGTACAAGAGAGGTACTTATTCTCCTCATTGCTATAGCTGCCTCGCTGGAGACTGAAACTTTTAATCATGCTATTATTTGTAATGACACACGCAGCTCTCTGCTGACTCATGGAACAAACTAGAACAAATGCAAGAGCATTGCTCAAAACACATCATGATCCATAAGCCAGCCAATCAGAGCTCTGTAGCCTTATTTGGAGAAATGTTGTCATAGGGATAGTAAAAGTGTGACTGCAAGCCAAGCTTGCCACGAGAAAGGAACCCTCATAAGAAATACATACAGAGAGAGTGCCAGTAGTTTGGATGTGGCAGGCAACAATGATCATCCCTGGCTCTATGACCCCATGTGATAAACTCTGTGTGTGTGTGTGTGTGCATGCATGTGTGCATGTGCATATATATATATATATATATATATATATATATATATTGGTGACCCAGGCCCTTCTACTTCTGATTCAGAGCTTTTGTCTCTTGTGACTTTCAATGTTAGCATGTAACGCAGAGTTAGGTCTGCAAGTTGTAATTAATCATTTTGTATTATAAAGTAATAAAGAAGCTGGTCCAATTCGACGTGAGTTTCATCTCTTAGCACAAAGGCACTTGGCCACCTTCGGCTGTAAGCATAAGTCTTCCTCTCAGGCAGCCGATCGTGACCCGGCAACTGTATAAGTTATCTTTCGAAAGCCGTGGCGAGAAAAATAACCATACCTCATGGACACAACAAGAAAATTGGTGTCTGGTGTGCGACTGTCGAACACCTACCCCCACCCCCTAAAAAACTTTTGTTTCACTACAATTTCGTGCAATAATCAGCTAATTCAATTAAATAGTTTTGTCGCTCTTAAGTAATGGAATTGTACCATTCTTTTTCGAAGGCCCTGTACTTTAAAGTTAATCACTGTGTTATATATTTGTGGTCTACAAGTTATTTAAAAACAGGTTGACATGTTACTCCAAGGGTGATTTTTCAAAGGTTTGTTTCAAAACATCCGAAGAAACCGTGAATTGACTTTATGGAAAATAGTTCTTAAATAGTTAATTTCTTGTTTCATATTAAATTATGATTCTGTAGAAATAAAGGCTATGTGTGTCCTCAATACATTTCATCTACATCAACCGGATAAGAGTTGATAATTGCAGAACAACAATTTTACATATCTTAAAGCCAGTATTATAATGTTATAATTTCACTCTCGAAATTCAGTGGGCTAAACCAAATTCGCTAAGGGATGGAGGTCTTAATTAAATAAAAGGGTTAATAATAATTTCTTAATTTTATTTACATTAACTACAAACAAATTCGATTCAACATCTCACAATAAATTGGTATCACTTACTGTTTACCATCAATTACTTCAATTAATACAATTTATAATTACCTCAAATAAATCAATGAAATTAATTAATTCAAAGTCAGTCCCAATAGACAGTGTATCAAAACCTATTCAATTATTTTATAAATTATGTTTCCATATTTTACATTTACCTGGGTTTATTCCATGTTTCGCCAGTCTACACTGTTCTAGAGTTCTCCGAGCACCCTCACACACAGTAGTCTTCATTCGTTGCGCTCCTCTCGTCCATTCACACCACAAACACCTCGTCCGCCGCCGCCTTGTAGTCACCCATCATCGTCTGTACTCTTCACAGATATCCCGGTTACCGCACTCAGCCCTAAGGCTTCTACCGAGACTGCTGGCTGCTGGACCTCTGCAGTATTTATATGGTCATAGCCCATCACCCAGAAATATCACTAAATCCCATGTTGCACTGCGCTGTGTATAAACTGCAATGCTACATTATGGTTGCTATGCACCATTACAATTTAAGATGCTGTAACAAGTCATGAAGGCTTACCCACAGTGTTATTAATAGCATTCTTAAAAAGTGTAAAATCCGACAAATTACAATTCTTTGTCTTTTTGAACTCTCAGTTTTCAGTACCTACCTCCATGTATGATAATAGTTCATAATATTGTAATTTATCTCTGGATTGTTAAACCTTGGTTTGTAATTGGCAAAGTTTAAAAATGCTAAAATATTTTTACTTTTACATTGACTTATTTTCAAGTCAGCAGGATAACAAGATCATTCTCTCTCTGTGATAGGTAGGCACTATAGCTGACAGTAAAAAAGTATTTACAACTATATGCTGTAAATATAGAAATTAAGAACAAATTAAAACAAATGCATATATGTATAAGAAACAATTCAATGCTAAAAGCAGTAGTCAAAAAGCAGCACTTAAATTTAAATAATTGTATTTACGCGGTTGGATCTGTTATTTAAAGAGCAATAAATTATAGATTAACAAACTGCTGAAACAGAGTGAACTGGTTTTGTATAGAACAGAATGAGTTTGAAAAAACTTTAATTATCTGCAGTTGGCTATTTTGTGCAAAATTGTGCGTAGGATACACATTGCCATAAAAGGTTTTGCACCGTATAAAAATCATAATAATTTGGTGACCACAGAAGTTAGAAAATAGGCACATCAGTTGATGGTATACAAAGGCTTAATGTCTTGTGTGCTGATGTGTATGAATGCATGTGGAAGTTCGTAAAATAGGCACTTCAGTTTATTTGTTTTATTGCATCTATTTGATCTGTTTTCCATACATAATAGTACATAGATATTGGACAAATCATACAAATATCGTAATATAAGTTTACAATTAACATATCTTATCATATATATCCAATTTGGGTTATGCATATAAATATTTAATAATGTAAATTCAAAATCTTTTTCTTCTTCTTTTCTGTGGTAAGCTACCAGTACCAAGGGACATGTTTTCATTACACTGAAACAAAAAAAAGGAGCCAGGAAAAAGGGCAAGATATGTGCAGAATGAAATAATACAGCTATTAATATTTATGATTTTAGTATTCTTTTACTGAATAAAAAGCATGTTCTGCAAAAAATATTGTTTAGTTCCTTTTTAAAAGAATTTTGTGTTCAAGAAATAAATTTTGTGTCGATGTTGTGCAAGTTTGTGGAAAGTTGATTTCCAGAGTAGGACGGCCCATTTTGTTCCGATTTTTAATCTACTGAAGGTACATAAATATGTTTTTTGATTTTAGTGCTATACCGGTGATAGATTTAATTTCATTTTCAGTTGATGGTATGTAAGTGATTAATTTTTTGTGTATTGCTGCATGCACGTACATTATATGATGGCTGTGACAGCGTTCTGCATACAGTGTATTTAAACCATCCTCGGAGTAGTACAGCAGTACATGAAATACAACACAAAACTGGTCAGGCATGCTCCTTGAATCAAAGTAATGTGTAAAATAACATTTTTGGTGTCTCAGGAATAATATGAGCATAATTTCTATACATCACAGCTTTCACAACAAACCGCCTTATTTGTTTGTTATGAAGTCCCCTATAATTATCTCCTGATTTAGAGTAGAGTATTTAATAATGTGAAATGAAGGTGGGATACAGATTATACTGACAAAACCGTGCTGCTGAATAAGTAAATAACTCCAGTGTGTGCAAAGTCTATATGATAAACTGCTCAATATTTTGTCAAGAGGGACACATAGTTACTTTCCATTTATTCATTTCTGTGTGCCCCCAATGTCTCTGGTGGTATCATGCCAGATACTGTCAAGTGATACAAAGTTTTCACATCAGCTCGTATAGCGTCTGATGTAGACACTTATCATAGACAAATTAAAAGGTTGCAGCACTGTAAGTAGATCATAAGATATGGTATTTTAATGTGCTGTTGTGCACACCGGCCACAAACTCCTGTTATGTGCAAGGTACACCTCTGTGTGGGGGGGGCACCACCACCCTCCTCTCTACCCACTCAGACACATGTGATCACAGCCTTGTTGCCCCCCCCCCCCTTTCCAGGGAAGCCTGGGAATGATTGACAGCAGCAAGACCTGGCTGATGTCACAGTCCCTCCTCCTCCACCTGATAAGGAGTCGACAAACATATAGGAGGCGCAAGAATATTCTGGGAATTGGGGCCTCAGGCAACGACGGATTTAGTGAAATATCTGGGTGATAGCATATAACCGTATAAATACTGTAGAGGTCCAGCGACCAGCAGTCTTGGTAGAAGCCTTGATGTGTAATACAGAATTTTATTGCAAATATTGGAACTCTCAAATATGGACACATTATTTATAAAATATTATAAAGGGGTAATGTAAGTTGGTTTATATGTAATGACTAATCTCGTAAACTACATGGCCGATTCTTATAATTCTTTCACTATTAGAAAGTTGCATTTTTCAAGATGAAAATAGGCTATGTTTAATTAAAATAAAATTCTTTGAGAAATTTTAAAACTTCTAAAATAAGTCTGAGAAAAATGCTCTTCTTGGCTGCTTTCTAAGCATGCTCTACCAAAATTACAGGGCCGATTTTTATAATTATTTAGCTACATTCTTCCCCATGGACATAATTTTAAAGAAAAAAATAAAAGAGACATTTCAAAATTGGTAAACCAATTTGGATAAAATGAAACTACTTGGCTACTTTCTAAGCATGCTCTACCAAAACTATTACATATAAATTTAAAAAATGTTAGAAGAAACTGTGTATCTTAATATAAAAGAATACGAAAGTAGTCACGGGTAGTCGCAATTAGGCACAGGTAGTCACAAGTAGTCATAAGTTGTCACAGGGAGCCATAAGTTGTCGCAGGTAGTCACAGGTTGTCGCAAATTGTCTCGTGTGGTCACAAGTAGTCATGGGTAGTTGTAAGTAGTCATGGGTAGTTGTAAGTAGTCATGGGTAGTTGTAAGTAGTCATGGGTAGTCGCAAGTAGTCTTGGGAAGTCACAAATAGTCGTGGGTAGACACGAGTAGTCACATGTTATCGCCAGTAGTCGCATGTTGTCACAAGCAGTCGGGGGTAGTCATGGGTAATCAGGAGTAGTTGCAGGTAGTAGCAGGTAGCTTGCAGGTAGTCACAGGTAGTCCCATATATAGGTATGTATTTCAATAACTCCAAAAAACCTGAGCAAAGTGATGGCAGGCTGCTGGTAATTTATAAAATAATTGAATAGGTTTTTATACACTGTCTATTAGGACTGACTTTTAATTACTTAATTTCATTGATTTATTTGAGGTAATTATAAATTGTATTAATTGAAGTTATTAATTGTAAACAGTAAGTGATACCAATTTTTTGTGAGATGTTGAGTCGAGAGAATTTGTTTGTAGTAAATGTCAATAAAATTAGAAAATTATAATTAACTCTTTTATTTAATTAAGACTTCCATCCCGTAACAAACTTGGTTTACCCCACTGATTTTAGAGAGGGAAATTGTAACACTGGTGTCAGAAGTGGGGTGGTTTTATTTTATTAAAAACAAATTACATTATTTGAATTATTGTTACAGTAGGATATCAACTAGTAGGTCAAATTTTTAAATATAATAATAGGCCAAGGAATTTTTTAAAGAAATTTTTGAATGCTAACGATAAAAATGTCAGCAGACATGGAAGCACTTCGTGTCTTGATTGAAGGATTGAGTAGCCAAATACGTAGTGTCAGTAAATCTGTAAATAGCCAAATTAGCAGTTTTAGTGAAAATGTAAATATTAAAATTAGAAGTGTTAATGAAAATGTGAATAGTCAAATTAGTGGTGCTAGTGAATCTGTAAATAGCCAAATTATTTGCGTTGGTGAACTAGTAGACAAGAAAATAGACAGTATTAGCAAAGTAGGTGACAAGAAAATAGACAGTGTAAACGAAAATGTAGATAGAAAAAGAGACAGTGTGAATGAGAATGTAGACCAAACGATAGAATGTGTAAGCAAGATAGTGAACAACAAAATAGACTTTGTGTACAAGAAGATTCACAGTGTAAGGGACAGTTTGAATTAAAGGATGGACAGTGTTAACGAGAGGTTAGAGAGTGTCAAGAGGAATGTGGAACAGGAAGTGAGCACCCTCAAAAGGAAATGGCAGGATTTCTTTCAGCAGCTAGGAATAAGACATGCAGCGTCTGAGGAGGAACCGAGATCTACCCCTGGCGAGCCAATGAATGTAGACAGCGAAACGAAGGTAGTGGTCACCGCCACTACAGCTATCTCAGGAGAATCCCAGCAGTTATACAGTGTGAGTATGCCTCAGCCAGAGGTGGGTAAAGGCATCACAATTAAGCCTGCCCCCTACAATGGACAGACACCTTAGCATGAATAACTGCACCAGTTCAAGATCGTTGCCGCGCTGAATAGCTGAATTGAAGAGCAGCGGGCCCACTTCCTGGCGGCTTTACTGAGGGAACCTGCTTGAGCTTACTGCAGTTGCTGCCAGAATGACATTGACTATAATACTCCACATTGGTGTCAGCTTTGGAGCTGCGATTCAGCTGCAGATACCGGCAACATGCCCACCATGTCCAACTGCGAAGCCACATCCAGCGACCACGGGAACAACTGCAGGAGCTGTGGCAGGACATTTGAGGCTGACACACTTGTCTCTAGGCGGGTGCTCGGAGGAGGCGTTAGATGTCATTACAGTCAACTTTTTCGTGGATGCTATTACTGATACCGAGCTGTACACCTGGCATCACCACAAAGCATGCAAGATGCCCTGGCCAGAGCATTGGAGGTAAAGTCAGTGAAAGAGAAGCCAACATTCCAGCATGCAGTACAGGCAGCTACCTAGTGCAATGATGATGGTGGTGGTAGCATCCTGTATGCCTTGAGGAAGTTGGAGACCACAATGAAAATCATTGCTGCCAGAGTGTGTGCTAGGAAACCCAGTTTTTGTCCACCTAAGCATAGGGAATGTTGGGAAATGTGGCAAAACAGGACACTTGAGTATCTAATGCCCGCAAAGGAACTGCAGGACCCGGCAGCTTGTTAAGAAGACTGGAGACGGCAGTTTAGGAACGTTGATCTCCGTAGAGGCTGTGACACCTGTCCCTTGTTGACGGACGCACAGAGAATGCTGGAACTGTGGAAAGGAGGGACACTTATGGGCTTGCTGTCCAGGGGTGCCACCTGAGACTAGTCATCGGTGAACAGGTCAAGGAACAGCTACACTTTTATACTACCCAGGCACATCTATGCTGTTCTTTAAAATTTTTATTTTATAAGTCGTTTTAAGAAAATTGAGACCACAATTATTGGAAAGCATCAAACTTTAATTCTGCATCACTCGTATTTAATGGAATGAGAAATTGTAACTATGAATCAGTTTCCTAACAAATCACTAAAACAAATTTTTGAGTGAACTTATTTCCAATGGATCTTTCTCGACTGTCTCATATGACAGTTTGTGTCCAGGCTGCACGTGCTTTGCCATAAAATTGCACACCTTGTAAAATCCATAACCATAAAAGTTAGTAAATAGGCACATGAGTTAATGGTATGCAAGTGACTAATGTTTTATGTGATGATCCATGCACATACACCATGCAAAAATATTAGTACTCTGTGATTTATACTGGGTGTTATAGGGCACGAATACAAGTATTGTAAAAATATGAATTAACGGTCTTCCGTCATTAGTTTCTGTGCTAAACATTATTCGCTGCGGCGCTCTCTGCATGACCATCATTACCAGATGTCAGGTAGTTCGTGGATATGGACTGCACCACATGAATATTTGGTCAAAATTTAAGTAGAAAATACTATTATGAAATAATTCATTAGATGTTTTGTTTACGAGAAAATCGCCAGATAAGTTCTAAAAACCATTGTAGTAAACATGTATTTCAATCAGATAAGAGCGATGTGTTGTGGTGATGCTGCAATTAATGTGTCATCGTAAGACATACAGCAAGGGAAAGAGCCAAACTCAGTAGTGCCAAGGAGGCCATTGAGTACATGCAATGAGTACTGGGACATGGAAATGGCCATGGGTGTATCCGGCTGCCAAGCTTCATTCATACTGCATGAATACAACATGCAAAAAAGTGCATTGCTGTGGGCCGAGCAATCTTTGAACCCTTGTTATGACGTTTTGATATTTTGTATGCAAATAATGTACACTGCTTAATGTGGGGTGAAGTCATTTTATCTACTTTAATGTTGTTTTTCTCATCAGCTAAGACCCTTATGCATTTTTACCAGAGAATATTTTCTACTTAGTTTTGACCATAGGTTCATGTGGTGCAGTCCGTATTCGCAAATATGATGGTCGCACAGACAGCACTTCAGCAAATAGCGTGTAGCCATGAAATTAATCACCGCAGACCTATGGTTCCTATTATCACAATACTTGTTTTTGTGGCCTCTAACACTCCTCTCATTTATAAAATTAGGTTTTTTCCACGTATAAACAATCCTCAGAGTAGCACATGTTATGTGAACATGTAAAACATTAAGTTGTTTTTAGTTCTTTGGTATGTAAATTACTTATGTTAAATGTTAATAATATTCTTTTGGGTTGGTGTTCTTTGGTGACAAACAGTACTGTATCTATATTTATTTATGCCAGATTAAATGTTTAATGCTGTTATGGTCAACACATGAAGGCAAATTAACTTTAAAAATCTATATTTTTCATTATTTTTTGAGAAAATTATATTATCAGCTATTATTAAAACTTGATATCATGATGATGAATTGGATTTGGAAAATTCTAATTGAGTTAAGGAGAGAAATTGTATTCTATTATAAAGGGTTTATTAATGTCCCTCGGTTTTATGCCTGAAGGCTTATTAGGGGACGACTTACAAACTAAGTTACGACCTAACTTAAACTAACACCCGTGCCTTACCTGCGATTCGAACCCAGAACCTCCTGCACCCCAGACTGGCAGCGCACCAACTGACTGAGCTATGGGAGGTTGGCAATGAGAAAAATTATTTTACTTTTTTTATTAATGTAATACATAGTCCACTTAGTGCTGAAAATTTTGTATAATTATTAATGAAGGTACTTTGTGGAAGAGGAGTCTGATAGTATTAGTAATAGTAGTTATTAGTGAAACTACTATCAAAACACGTTATTTTTGAGTTATTGGAAAAATAATTTCAGTGTTTTAGAATAATTTGTGATTGACTTACTGTGAGAGAATAATTAGAAACTGTTGTTTTTTTTTTTTTTTTTTTTTTTTTTATTGTTTGATAATTACATGTCACTTTTTACCTTACATTTTGGGTTTTTGTTTTTCAGGTCAACTTCTCGCACAGTGTGTCCAGATACGAATTATTTGCAAAAGGAGCATTCACAACTGTTTGTCAGTTTGTCAACAGCTAGTCCAGATAATGTAAATGTAACCTTGGTAGTTTCTCAAGAGACATATTTTTTTGTCAAGTATGTTACTTTTTATTTCAATATTAATAAGTATAGGCTAAAACCAGTTTTTCTAGCTTGATGATATTAATATTTTCACTAACTTAAATCCCTGTAGGGAACTTGAGAGTATTTTAATGGTATTGAACGTGTTTACGTATTAAATGAGCATACAAGATTCAATTTCTGGTAATGCATGTTCACATTATTCTTATTTGCAATTCTTTTCCATGCCTCAAAGCTTCTAGTTTAAATACTTTATGGTTCCATTTCATAGGTCTTCAGAAACTGCTATCTCTGATTCTCTTCTTTTTTATTTCGTCAATAAGAATAGTGATGCTCCTACCACAGGAAAAAGTTCTGGGTTGATTGCCATACCATGGATTCTTGCAATAAGTCTATGAAATTTAAAAAAGTACTATAGTCTGACACACATCACTATTCTATTTTAACTGGAGTATTTTCATGAAATTTGTTGAATAAGCCAGAAAGTATATTTTGTTAATACCGTCAGCATTACAAGTAAATAGGCTGTGTATTACATTAGTAGAATGATGAACAAGAAGTGGGAGAATTTCAAGTAAACACTTAAGCCCGTGTCAATGTAAGCAAGCGGTGTAAATTTATTTAGGAGTTCAGAGCGCCAGTGTTATAGGTTAGCCATATGAAGGGATTTGTGAAGTTGAATGTGATACATTTTTTATTTTGCAATTGATTTTTAGTTTGAAGTTTATTTACAGTTTATTGCATTTTTTTCTCAGTCACTCCACCAATGAAACAATGACTCTTCAAAACCAACCATAAAGATATTGGAACTTAGTATTTGCTATTAGGAGTATGATCAGGAATAATTGGCTTATGAATAAGCATATTAATTTGTATAGAAATTGAAAGACCAGATTCAATTATCGATAATGATTAAATTTATAACACCATCATACAGTAAATTTTAGGTTATTCAAACTTCCAACTTATGAGATGATGTAAACCAATTTGTGGAAGAATTTTTAAGTATTATACTGATATTGCAGATAACCAAGAATTGGTGAAGGTTTTGTGACACGTGGCCATAATACTCTCTCATACATTTGTTACCTTGCATGTACTGGCAAAATTATCTGAATTGTTCTCAATTTTGTATAACTTGAAACAGGCCTGTCAACTACAAAAAACACTTGTTGATATGCATAGCTTAAGGTGCTCAAAACATTTTCAAGTGTTTTGAAACAGCTCGATTTAAGTTTAAAAATAGATAATGCTATTCTGAAATTCAACTCTTTCAATGTCTGTGGTTATTGACAAGGCATTTGCTAAAAAAAATTTTAAATAGCATAAAATTGTGTGTAAAACAGAAACTTATCATAGGCACACTCTTGTGTAAGCAGTTGGAAACATCCATTTGCAAGCACTGCTTTATCTCCATAATTGGAGTTGGATTCCTCATGAAATTGGTTTTTACTTTATGTAAAGTTTTTTTTTAAGGTGATTATTTTCATACCACTTAATACTTGCTTGTGTTTTAATGATACTTTATGTGAAATGTGCAAGTGTTTTTGCTTAAGTTATAATGCATTTTGCCTTCTGAAATCTCTGTTTATATCTGTAATGCAAGTTGTAAAATGTAATGGGAACTACAAGACAATAGTATATTCAGTTATAGACTTATTGTTATTAACTCTTAAACATGTATATTTTGTCATTCCCAAAGAACCATTTAACGAATGAGTCACAGTGAGAGGTGTGTTGATGGAGTAGCACATGATTTATCTATGATGGTTTGAGTGCTATATTTTTGTCTGGGTAACTGATAATTAATGTATTTATTGGAAGAAAACTATTTATATAATTTTATCATAGAAAAGCATAATATTTTGTTTATACTCTTTCTAATACTTGCACTTCTTATTGGATAAGTTGAAATATCTGATGATCCTAACTTACGTTGATTCTGGTAAGTTTGGATTTTCAAGGGTCCACTGTAGTGTTTAATTTAAGTTGATTTAATTTTAGAATACATAGTTACAAAAGTAATTTTTTATGTAGCAAATACAAAGTAACATTTAAATTGCTGTAAAATACTCTCGATTATCATTTTTTAATTTACCTGTTTTTACCCGACTATGGCGAAGCAAAGGAAGGGTTATGATTTTAACATAAGGAGTGTGTGTATATGTATGTATGTATTGACGCTGCTGGGTGGGACACGAGACGAACAATGACACATGTTACTTACTGATGAGGGCACCAGCGGTGTTTCCCAGTCACCGTATTGTTGAGGCCCAGGGTTCTCAATGATGCTGTGGGTTCTGTGTGTCCATCTCACCCGAGCGTACATACAATACACTTTGCATTAATAAACATCATTACTAAACTTTTAGAAAACAATGGCAATAGGTAGCTGTCATTACAAAGAGAAAACACTTGATGCACTGTACTTCTTCCTTTTTATTTTACCACTCGTACAAAGAAAACGTGCCAGAAATTTATTTGTGAATTACACTTGGACGTGGCTAGCTAACTCCGATTGCGTGCTCCCCAGCCTGCAATTAACGTAGCGCACTTGCTAGATGGATGACTTCTCTGTGCTGTCTGAAAACACAATATTCAAAAGGGAAGGGTGTCAACACCCACTAGGGTGGACTGACGATTTTCCCTGAAGATAGGGTGCATAGAATAATGAAATGAGACAACATGAACAAGTTACGTAAACACGTCTGATTATTTTTCATCACTAATGCGGACTCGTCTGGGCTCGTCTTGCTACACGTGGTTAGTGAGGTGACGGCCTATACACATAGCCGGCTAGGATGGAAATAATGTGACCGTACAAATTACATACAATAATATAAATACACTTGGAAAATGATGGGGCACGACATGACTGGTCACAATAAACACGCAAGTGCGTGAAAGCAGTATTAGATGGTGCGGATGCTGCTGGATAAGTGTTGCAGCAGAATATGTGGTGCAGGTGAAAATGTATTTCTCCTCTAAGACGCAAATTATGGTCAAACAAAATATTCTGGTTGAGATAATTATTAGTCTGTTTTGAGCTTGTAACATGCTGGATGGCAAGAAAATCAGACATTGAAAGGACAGCGTGATCAGGCATACATATCATCAATTACATGAAAAATACATTGAACCCTGAATAAAATTGACATAGAAACCTGCAGTAAATTATGGCGTACATGATATTGTATAAATATACCCTCAAACTGCATGGATGGCGCAGATATCGACTTGGCTGCTATGAACCACATGGTTGCAAAAGATGTGGCCGTAAAATAATTAAACATGAAAAATACCCTTGAATACATACATGAAAATAAAGCCCTTAAAATTGCATGCAGCAATAATACAGATATTACGATGAAGCACCTTTAACATAGGCGGATGATGCCTGATTCAAGTTGTGCGGGCTATATGACCTCTCCAACATCTTTCCTTCCTTTCTTCATATTTAAGTTTCAAAAAGCTCTGAGGGCACAAATTATTAGTTAAGCAGAAGCATAATGCTGGGGAAATTATCTGGCAAAAACATACGCAAGCAAAGGTTAACCGTTATACTAAGAATGAACTATGGTAATCTACATCAGTGCAAAAAGTTTGAAGTGCTTACGTGACAGCGTCTTACCTCGCCAGACCTCGTACAACGACTGCACCGAGGCTAGCGTCGCATGGACCTTCCATGGCTGCCTACGGGGTTCACATAAGCGGAAGTGCTATGCACGCCGAGTAAAACTTTTATATATGAAAATAATGTGGCACAAAATAATTTAAATATTGTTTTACATTTCAGAATTTTCTTATTAATTTTCTGTGTTATTTTAATATGTTTTTATGACGGCGTTCATGCCGGAATATTAGTGTTCTTATTCTCTGTGCAGCACACATTTTAAATTCATAACAAACATTTTGTAATATCAACACACATACATTTCAAACACTATATGACATTTTTGACCTTGAAAAATAAAAGACACATTTTACACTGCAAATAATATTCAGTTACGGGAAAATTCAATTTGGAGCCTCTTAGCACACATGCATGTCAGCGTGTCACGTGCATGGTGAGCTCCATCATGGGCTTAGCGCCACTGGCTGTTAGTCAGCGTATGTATGTATGTTAAATTTTGGATGTTTCACAGTAGCATCGCACCTGTGGCACCGATTTTGATCAATGAGGTGTCTATCGATTCCTTGTGATAACACAAGTGTTAGAGGCTATGATACAATTTAAAAAATTCAAGATGGCTGCCATGACAACGTAAATGGCACCACAGTTAAAGGTAGCTTGCGCAAACATTTCATTTGCGGCTTATGATAGGGCACGTACGTATTAATTAATTTACCCTCAGCAAAGCTAGAAGGTACCACAGGTTAGCTCATGTAAACATTTCATTTGCGGCTTATTTTGAAAGTATATTTCATTAATATTTCACGATAATTATACTTTATGATTAATAATATGTAAGTTTAGTATAATAATTGTCAACCTATATTTGTGTAGTTAGAATGTCAAAGATATTCAGATTTATATTTACACAAAATGCCTCTAGGACGTAAAACAAAAAAATATTTTGGTGTTTTACTTATTTCTACAAAAAATTGGTATACAAAAAATGAAGTTATAAAAAACTAAAACCTGACTACTCGAAAGTCAAAAACTAGTCTTCAATTAAGTGTACGAGTATTATCATAAAGCTGTAGTCAAATTCTGCACCATTTAAAACACTGTACATGTAGGGGAGAGACAGGGTAAAAAATAATAATTTGCAATTTTATGTCTCTTTTAAATTCTAATTAAGTCAGGCCCAAGACCGTGACAAATGGAAGGCAGGGGTGGAGGCCTTTGCTCAGCAGTGGGACACAATATGTTAATAATAAAATTATAAGTATGTGTAACACATAATTGATTGAGCACATCAATCCATTAAATCACTCACATAGCTTTACAGAACTGCACACTTTTATGGTTCCGCAGTCAACAAGGAGCCTTTTTAGATCATCAGGTCCATTTGTTTGTCCATCCTGGACTGTCACAGCTATGTAGTTTCTACAGCACTGAACTTAAATGCATGAAATTTAGTGCATAGATACCTATTTTAATTAGATTTTTTCCCCTCTACTTCCCCATTATGTAAAGTTTCTTAAACGACACGACCTGTGACTACGGCTTTATGATTATACTCATACACTTAATTGAAGACTGTTTTTGACTTTTGAGTAGTCAGGTTTTGGTTTTTTATAACTTTAATTTTTTCAGCTTATTCATGTGGTCTGCAAATTCATTTTTAATCATTAAAAAATGAACTTTTTTTTATACCTTTAAATCTAATCTGCTAGCATGATTAACAAAGAAGTTGTTTAAGCATACAGCACGTTTTTTGAATTCAAAAATAAAATTTTCTATCAATGCCAAATTTCCTATGGAGATTTTATAAGCATCTCATGGAAGGGCTCCCTATCCCAAAGACTGGATCATGGAAGCCACTTAACCATGTTTGACAGTTTCAAATTTAAGTTTCATTGATTGTTCTGCTTATTAAAGGAAATTGGAGTTGATTGTGATATAACCATAGATAGCAATTTGCAGTAACATTTGTATATTCATGTAATTGTGTTTTTGAGTGTAACCTGACTGAAAAAAATATTGAAGCACTCAGAAGGGACGATCCAATTTTAATGTAATTTGGTATATGTGCATACCATAGCTGGGTATGTAAGTGGAGTTGCAAGGATCTGTAACATACCAAATGGCCATAAGAGTGCATTAGTGGTTCTACCATGATTATAGTGACAGTGTTAAAAGGCATGTGGAGAGTGTCAAACTGTCATTCAACATAATGAGGGCCTGTCACCAAACTCAGAGTAATCCTTATAGATGCATGAGCCAGGTATACCAACATTTGATTGAGTCTGATAGGGGCCTTATTATGGGTCTGCATGAGACCAGGTGAATGTAATGTACAATTGCCATGCATGTGAGACATTCTGATGTCACTTGTGCCCAATGTTGGAACTGTGGGTACATGAGGGCACCCACAGACATTGTAAAATACTAGTCGACCAAGGCAAACCACACCAAAGGAAAATCGCTGTATTGTGCAACAAGCATTATTCAACCCCATGATGTCAACGCCTGTGATCAGGACACAGTTACTGGTGTGCCGTCTCAAATACAACACTACTTTTTTCATGCGTTTTTAATTACGACATAAAGAAACTAAGATAGGTCTTTCTCTGTACCTTGGCCCAAGAACTGGATAGGTCTTTCTCTGTTTCCTCCTTCACAGTTCCATTCCCCCTCCCCAGAAGAATCTAAGCATGCGTGAAGCGGAAAGAGAAGCAAATAAGTGTTGTTTGTAAATTAATTGCTAAAGAATTAGTGCATTATTGTGTGTAGATGAAATTACTTATTTTTTATACAGAAGTAAGATAAATGAATAGTGAAAATATCTTTATACTGTGTTATCCATGCCTATGTTGTGTAATATAACATCAAATTACTTTTGATACTGATAGTAACAACCACAATATTATAATAGGTTGTGTTGCGAGAGAAACCAGGTGTAAAGTTAATTTTTCGAAGTCGGGCATGTACAGACTCAACAAAAATGGTTCTGTCACACTGGATTTATTTGTACCAGTATTAGAAACATTTTAACAGAACTTTAATTATAAAAATAACTTAATTTTAATATGATGCAAAAAATGTCAAAAGCTATATCCAAAATATTGAGTGGATATACTAGAAAAAAGCAGTTTTTTACTTCTTAATTGCAAGTGTGTAAAACTTGACATATTAATGAGTCTTTTTTTATATTTTACTGTTGTAGCTATACTCGTATTAGTGCGGCTATCAGATGTATTTTCTTACAGATACAGAATTTCGGTATGCCTGGCAGCATCGTATTTATAGTACGAGTGAGTGATAGGGTTTTACGACACCGTAACAGCGAGGTCTTTAGTGCAGATGAGGATGAAACTAGTTAAATGGACGATACAAACATCCATACCTGACTGGGTTTCGAACCCGGAACCCCTCGCACCGCAGACCGGCGCGCAACCGACTACGAAATTGGGGTCGGCACGAAAAAGTAAGAAAGAACAAAAGATTGCTGCATGGCCATAGGTCTGCCAACTGTCTCATGCTGTGTGTCCTGCAGTTCCCGACCGATTTGCAATTCATGTCAATATTGAACTAGGTAGGTCTGCTTTGCGATCCCTACAGTTTGAGGCAGTTCTGAACTAGCTAAAACAAAGATACCAATAGACAGAGGCAGATAGAAGAAGTATACACATTGTGATGTGGCCAGTCACGGAGAGAGGGATAACAGAACGGGGGAAAGCTGCAGGAAGTGACGAACAACACAGGGGCGCACCTGGCGTAGTTACTGGTACTGAGAGAATGACTGACCAATATCACAAGAGACTAGTTCTTTTATGTCGTGGTGAACTATGCACCTAGTTCTTTTTCAAGACCAATTCAAAATGAACTGGTGGTTCGTGAGCTACCCATCACTTGTATTAATATTTTAACATTTAAAGCCCCCCCCCCCCCTTTTTTTTTTTTTTATGTTTCATTTCAATACTATGCAAGTTGTTCTTCCAAAGCTTTGTTTTCAAAATCGTTAGCAGCATCCAGAACCATATTTCAGTCCTTGTTTTCCTTTTTCATCAGACGTGCTGTGAAATTTAGTACATTCCTTTGTCGCACCGGCCGTAGCTCTCTTCAATGGGTTTTTTTCCTGCCGTAGCTCATTCTGCATTTTTTTTCTGGCATCACGCAGTTAGATCATGATTTCCTATAAAAATGCAGTATTTTCACGTGCTAACCTCCAGCCACATTGCAGTTTGCTCACGTTCGTACCCCTAATGTCATCTAGCCGCAAGCCTAGTACTAAGCTTCTGTTCCATTTCCCCTGTGCTTTCGTGTGCAACCGAGCTGGTTTTTAACCCCACTCTTGGTCTTGACTTGTTGCAGACATGGTGCGTTGGCGAAGTGCGGCAACCGGGATGATTTTCTTCGGGACTTAAGTCCCTAGTTAACGGATTTCTGTTATGTAAACATCCCGTAGAGTAGCAGTCATGATGTAGTTGTGGTGTGGTGCATTTTATTTATTTATTTTCTGTTGGTGTTTCGGCTCACCACTTCAATATATAAGGATATTTATTCTACCCTCCTCTGGTGCGTACCGTTTTTGGTTCTTTTCCCTTCATCGCGTGCTTTAATATTTTCTTTTTACTCGCTATTGTGACCTTTTGTATGTTCTTGTGAGGGCAGATGAGTTTCTGTGATTTCCATCTGCACAGGCTTAACTTCAGTGGTGTGACCTGCACCATCTCTGTGCTTTTCTTGGCTCTACAGTTTGTTCGAGTTTTCAAGCATCTTTAATTCTTCAAGTTTTTCTGGTGTGCCTGCCACTTACTCTACTGACCTTTTTATCAACAAGATTTTTCTATGCATTACGATGCAGTGAAGCTAAGTGATATATAAATTCATATTTATACGTTTTTGCTACTGCATTTATAAACATTTCAGACACCATTCGCAAGAAGTTTTTAATTAATTTAATTTTATTGTGTTCTTGCAAGTAATCTTTTGTAGGAGGCCTTATAATCTTTTTTTAATATGTAAGGATGCATCCAGGTACCATTAAGTGATAAGTGCTCATTTAATTTTTCATTCATATGTTATTCTCTAGGTAATGTAAAAATTAATTTTGAATATATTGCTGGAGTGATGTTTCTCCTGTTTGATAATTATTTCTGCTGTTTCTAGTGAACATTTGAAACTTTATAACAAAATGAAAAGTACTTTATAATCAAAATTTCTCGTTTGTTCAACGAGCTAAAACATTTTGTAGTAAATCTTATGAAATTTGTGTCTTGATATTATCGTGTGTAATCATGTCTTTTTGAACTACTCACGTTTCTTTCTTTGATAATATTGTATTTGATATAACTGAAAATACTCAATAAATTTCAGAAAATATTTTATTTAGCACACCACCACAATTAACGTGTTGTTATTCGTAATCTATTTCATTTACCCCTGGGCCTATATTTTTATTGATTTGACAAGCAAGTAATAAGGCTTGTTTATGATTATTTTTAAAGAATATTTATCCATTATTCTTTTGTGCCGTGTATGATTCCCAGCATGGTTTATGGTTTGTGATGCCTCTTCCTATATAATTAATTGTATGTTATTTTCTATCGGTCGTTTATTGTATTTCTGTAGCCACTTTATTAATATGTGTTTGTGTGGTGATTTCTTTACTTGAGGGGTTGATCTTTCTTTACAAAGTGGGTATATATTATTATATATTTTCCTTCTATTGTAGTGGCACACTGGACACACTACAACAACACCCTATTTCATTCCACACCATCTCTAGATAACTAGTACCAGCTTGACTACATGTTCACCATTCCGTACATGAGATGCTGTTAACACCAGAGCAGAGATAGCTAGCTCTATCAGGAGTTGTGCCGTAACCAGGACGCGTAGATTGATGATGGGTGGAATCTTGTCATGTACAGCAGTGAATCTCAATTTCACATTTTCACGAATAACCATTGTGTGTGAGTATGGCAATACCAAGGGCAGGGGACGCATTTTGCCAACATTATGGGTAGAAACAGAATATGACTTCAGGTCACCTCTATTAATGAGATCACTTGTTTATGATGATAATCCCAGTCTTTGTCAGTTTAGCAATTGAAACAAGTTAAGTGCTACTCATGTTACAAAACACAGGAAATTGTGAACACTGAAAGCACCTGCAATAGAAGTGTTTTCCATTTCTAAAATTTTTCAATATTTTCAAAATGAGTTCCATCATTATAGTGTACTTTTTTGAGCTGAAGGAGTCAGTGTGTTTTGAAAATGCATATTTGATTTTGAGACATGTTTCTGTTGTTCATTCCAGCTTTAATTTTAGCAAATAAAGAGAATTTTTTTTTACGAATTGTGCAGTTTTTTTGTTCTGCACTGTAATGTAGTGCAGAAGTCTGGGCACACCTATGAGGTGTGTGTGGTCATAAAAAATGTTTATCATCATTTTTTCAAGTCATTAAAAACAGTGTATCTAGTCCTGGCTGTAGTTGGTAGCATGTGGCGATGTTTCTACAACATTGCCAAGGTGTTGCCAGAGAGTTTTTTTGTATGATATCCAGATCATTTATAGTGCAAATATGTTATAATTCTGTGCATTGTTGTTGGTGTAAATATGGTGATTCAAGATTTGTAAAAAAAAAAAAAAAAAAAATTCTACCAAAGGGTTTTATAAAAGACTGAAATTTGTACAGTGAAAATTATAAATACAGGGAGCATCCTATATCTATAATTCTGTTGTCCGAAATTTCTGTTATCCATATGTAATCTGAGGTGTGGTAATATAAAGGTACTGCTGTGTCTGAAAGATTAAATTTCAATGGTCATTGCAATTCCCACCCAGTCTTCATGATGCATGCTCAGATAACGCTGATACTGATGATTGGAGAGTGGTGTGGGAGCATGTCTGTTTAGTGTTAGGTTTTCTTTCTCTCTCTGAATCAGCTTGCTCCTGCATGCCCTTGGCAAGGTCACTACACCAAGGGGATGCAGCTGTCGATATCCTGCACTCCCCCAAAACTTCCTGATGTAAGATAGCACAGGTCTACTGTGCACAAGCAGTTTATTATTTGGTGATGTTTGAGCATATGTGTGAACTGTTTAATGTAATCCTTTAATTAATCTTGAATCTGCATATGATACAACACATGCCTAAAAACCTAACGTTTAGTTAATTTGTTTGTTTTTCCAATTAGTAGCATTAGCAGTCTGGCAGCTGTAGAAGTATTGATTATTGTCACATTTGCTTTGATTGGGCTATTACTTCACATTCTGCAGCATCACTGCCAGAAACCATGAAATTGACACAGTTGACTTGTTCCCTGTATAAAACATTCCTCCCATTGGCCTGTCATAATTTTCCCCCTGCTGTTAGTTTTAACAGATTTTGTAAAATCATCTTATTATTTTTGGTTAGATACAGTAACTTGTGGGAACATTTCATTAAATAGTATAACACATGTTACAGTATATAGATTTTGGATTCTATGTTTGAAATATTCTATACATGACAACCTTGACTATCAGTTGTGGCAATAAACTCCTGTTATTCGAAAATGTCTATTATCCGAAGTGGTCCAGGTCCCGACCATTTCAGATACAGGCTGCTCCATTGTTACATTCTTGTCTGTTTCGTTTACAACTCATATATCTAAAATTTGGATAAACTATGAAATATGAAGATCAATAATATTTTCGGTGCCTCAGAACCTGACATAAACTAAAGATGAATTAGTCTAATTAATTTTCTTTGTCCCCAAAATTGTCTCATGTTTTTTCAGTAGTTGCGAGTAGTACTGTCAAAATTATGTGCTTATATAGTGACATGATTATTTCTTCATTTACTTTTTCCAACAGATTTGTGCTTTGATTGTAGACATGTTAGGGGAATGGGCATGCCATGATAGTGTTTGGACATTTCAGAGGCACTCCTGGGCGACCCGTGCCATATGCAGTTGGGCATTATCCTGCGCTGGAATATTGCACCTGGAATCCTAACCAGAAATGGGAGCAAGTGGGAGCATACAAACTCATCCACATACCACTGGGCACTCAATGATCAACATAATGCAATGATAGTGGATAGTCTATTGTAGGCTGTGACTCCACAGACCATTATGGCTTTCATGGGAAAAGTGTGGTGCTCGACAGTAAGATTAGGATTGTGGCATTCACCACGAACCATAATGAAGCTGCATTCATCACTGTACACCACATGTCGCCAGTTTGTGGTGTTTTACATTGTTCTGGCCTGACAGCACTGCAAACGGAGTCATTGTTTTTGCAGAGTTAATGGCAGCACATGTAATGGGTGCTGGGATTGCAGAGTCTCCTCTGCAAGATGTTGGCAAATGGTTTGTGGGTACACAGGAGCCCGAACATTGGCCAGTATCATGGACAGGGTTGCCACGGGATCCCTCTGTGCCTGGCTTACAATTCGTCAATCCTTTTGACTGGCAATCAGCCTCGTCTGTCCTGAGCCGGTCCTCTGTGGGTGGCGTCATGTATCCACTGCTCCCAACAGTATTTGACAGTATGGTCCCAACTGTCCACATGGTGGGCTATATGGTGATAAGACCACCCTGCAGTTTTCAGCCCGAATGTGACCTTTCTCAAAGTACATCAATTGCATTAATTGATGTCTTTGGCATATTCCTGGCAGTCTTCTTCACTCTGTATGCTTGTTTGGTATTATCTGGTGTTTCTCGTGTTAATGTGGCTTCAACTACACACCAGTGTCTACAACAGCTGGACAATGCTTGCAGCACCACTACCAGGTGTGCGGCCAAATGCAAACACATCCACTAAAATTAGGATCATGTGTATACTACATGTTTTACAAGTCTTTACCATTGAGGAGCGAGCACGCTGTGGTCTGTTGACAACTAGACTGTGGTATGCCAGGGGTATAGTACGGGAAGAGGTCAATGTATATGAACCCATGTTTCGTCTTTGTACACTACAAGTTTGTTAGGTCCATTTGCATTTTTCCACTGTGCACGTAGATAGGCTGTACGCCGTGCGACAATA
The DNA here is from genome assembly GCA_029891345.1 of Dryococelus australis. Lineage (NCBI taxonomy): Eukaryota > Metazoa > Arthropoda > Insecta > Phasmatodea > Phasmatidae > Dryococelus > Dryococelus australis. Next base: position 150,701,941 of record CM057009.1, read on the forward strand.
TCACTTTGCTCCGTTAACATGTGTCTTAACATGTTTACATTTTTGAAATTTAAATCCCATGGATTTAATAATTCTCCAAAATGTATCCTTCACGGAAAATGGTATCTCTTCTTTCACAGCATGAAGGAGTTTATGCAGTGGGAATTCCTTTGTGCACTTCATAATATTCCAAGAACGTTCGATGCACAACACTTTTATTGAATTCGTCTAGTTCTGTCTTGTTTTGCCGTGGACAATGTTTACCTGTGTTGGTATTAGCAGTTCCATCGTCAGCTATCTCACATTGTCTGGCAGTGTTATGCACTGTCTTTTCACATACACCTACTGCTTTGACCTTCCTTTCTACAGCTTTGTCTAACGGGATAATGAGACCTTGTTTCTTTTCTTCTTTGCAAAATTGTAAAACATCGTAAATAATCTTTCTACTTTTTGACAGCTTCACTTCTGACAATTTCTTTCGAGGAGACTTCATTAAGTATGTATTTCGTTCTGTTACATAACGATAACACTCATAATAAGACTTACTTTACAGATGAACTAACAGCAGCGATCAATGCTCACTGCAATATTTTTAGACACACACAACACTCTGCTACCACGAGTGCGACACACAGGTGCCTGTGCGTAGTTGTGCAGACTGTACACTGCTATCTGCATGATACGATTGTGTCATATCAACACTTTCCCTTGATTGCCACTAGTAATTACTTACCAGACAGATAGTACAAGCCTGTACTCTCACTATTTATATTGTTTTGTGGTTGTCACATGGTTTCTTCGCGGTGTGCTATTTTCATTGTCTGGCAGTGGTGTTGTGCTAACCAAAATATCAAATAATATTTCTTTGGCAGGTTTGTTGGCGAAATACCAGTTCAGGAATTTGCTCTCGTTTAGCTGACATTCCCACTTTACCACATATTATCTGTATGAAACTTACTCACTGGATTTAACATTGCTCTATTAAAGTTAATTCCTGTAACATAACCCAAGTTTTTAGCAGGAGGTATTATATTTATATTTTGTGGTGTTAGTTGTGTGATAGGAATGTATGATTTATTTTTTGTTTTTCATTCTTGAAAGTTAAGTTGTTAATTAAATTATACTACGTTGCTGTGTTCAACTAACCCATTTGTTTGGATTGCAGGATGTATGAGGAACTCACCATAAGTGTATCGCCAGCCAAGCCACGATACTTTGTATTCAGATTCGACAGTGATGACACAGTATTGCTGCAAGTTCATTCCAATGATGATTTATGTACAACAGTTTCGATTCAAAATATTAGCGTAAGTTGAATTTTAGTCATGTAGTTTGTGTGTGCAGAAATACTTTATTTATCGATGTATCCCCATCTCCTGAGCATGACTAGCACTGCGTATTGTGAGTGTCCATAAAGGAAAATAATATACTTCTTTTTTTTTTATTTTTACGGAACTTATATAATATGTTTGGCTGCAAGTTTCATGTTAATCTGTATGTATAATATTGCTGTGTGGTGCAAAGAATAGCTGTCACCCTTCTCTGTCTGCTTTACCGTGAGTGCAAGTAAGTGCTACTGAAACACATAATAGGGCCAGTGGTAGTCAGACTAAAGGAGGTTGGAAATGTACTCCTTTTCCCCAAAAACAATTATTTCAAAAAGACCTATGCGTATGACAACTTCTTCATTTGTGAAGCTAGTGGTATAAATTGACTTTGCAAAAGAAACTGAGAACATGTACAGAGAGAAAGTGTGTGAGATAAGAGTTAGTGTGTGAGATAAATAGAGAGAATGGCAGTGTATGAAAAAAGAAAAAAGAAAGATAGAAATAGCAGTATTGCTGAGTAACTACGCATGTGAAGCAATATTGATGACTGAATGACAACTCAAATCAGGGTGGTCATCACTTACCACCCGTAGTGGACACTGTTTTCCATTCTCTGCTGAAAGTTATGGGACATAGGAGAACATTTTACTTTCTCACTGAACTAATGGAGGTACCAAGACATGTTTGATATGTTGTTTTGGTGGTCCTTTGGAGGTGATTTGCTGGTGCACAATGCCTATGCTGCCACTATTACATTGGGACATGGTGGGGCCATTTCATCAATATGATGATACTCTAGGCTTGCCATTTTGCTACCTCTCTTGTTGTTGCAGTATACTATGGCTACTATTTCCCATGCATCTGTTTTGTGTAGGCAGGATAGCCTGCATGTGACATTTGCTGTCTTGTGTATTTCCTTTATGGAGAGGGTTTTTGAGGTCAGCCATTATGAATGTGTATTTTATGTTGAGTGGATGACATTGTGGTATATCAAATCTTTATTGTGATTTGTGTGAATAAAAGCATAATACACTAGCTTAAATGTTTGATACAATTCAGTCAAGATTACTTTTCAAAGTTCTTTCATTGATAATTTAATCTTCCTTTTGTAGCATGGAAGTCAGCTTAGATTTTGACACTTGGTGAATGGTAAGGGTTAATGTAAGTTGCTGGCAGGGACTGGATGTATAATTTGCTAAATGTATTTTATGTATATCACCATATAATATACAAGAATTATATGTGCTTACTGTATACATTTTATACATAATGCATTTTTGGCGTAAGTTAAAAGTAGTCTAGTAAAATTTAACATAAAATAAATGAGATATTTTTGATTTAAAATTCAGATGTGTTAACAGTTTTCCTTGCTTCTGCGTTACAGGAGGCAGTAGTATATAAATTAAAATATACAAGGGCATTAGGACAACCTTACTCATAACCATGTAACTCCATAAAGTAAAAATGTAATTAAGTTGAATAACCTTTGCCTGTATGTATCAGTGTTTAAAAAAGCAATAAATCAATGTAAAAATACGTACATACAAAATTGAACATATATAAAGTATTGAACTGTATAAAAATTATGTACAAGGTACATTCAGTTTAGAACTCTTGAATTCTAAAGATGGATGAATGATTGATATTGTTAGAATGAATATGATACACATAATTGAGATGCTGATTATAAAAACTAAATAACATAAAACTAAAAATAAAACTGTGACTGTAATATACCATTACCTACTGACTACTGTCGGATGTACTCAAAACAACCATACCTAATACATATGGTGCACTGAAAACTGCATTATGTATTTGTAGGCACAGCACATGGCAGTTTCACATTCTGGTGATGCTGAATTAGTGATCATCACTCTGGCCTTTTTTTCCTGTAACTTCAATGTGTAATAAACTTGAACCAGTTTCTTTGATCTTTCTGGTGCTAGGCGGTTGCGTATTTTGTTGTGGACATAGCTCCAGTTGGAAAAAACTCGTTCAAGTTGTGCTGATGTTGCATGGATTGGTAACAGCTAAAATGCCAAGTCTGAGAGTGACTTGTGTTTACTTAAAAGCAAAGACCAAAAGGCTTTTGTGAAAAGCCTTCTCTTCTGTGCAAGATTTCTAAATAACTCTGTCTTATCTTTGAAGGATTGAAGGCTGTTGAGCCCATCAGCATCCATTTCTTGAATGAAAAATTCTTCAACATGATCTTTTTCATATTCATTTAGTAGTTTTCCTTTGTATTCTAGTTGCAAATAATTGACTGCAAGAGAGTACACATTGAGAGTGTACTTTTGCAGATCTGCTAGGTGCTTCTCTGTTTCAGTGCTGCCTTCTGGAAGTTCCAATTTGAGCCATTCCTCAGCTGTATTAGGAATGCTGGCGGTAGACTGACACTTATTAATCAAACTTGCAAATTTGATCAAAAAAATTTTATACTATCTTCCACACTTTTCACAAAGTGATCATCACAAAGGAAATTAAAAACCATGTGGCTTTACTTTAACAGTATTTTCTTCTACAGCTTTGTTCGTACAAGCCAGGTTCTGAAGCAGACAAATGAGTCACAATGACTACACCATCTTGTTTCACAAGGCAATGTAATTACTCTTCCACCTTGCTTCAAAATGTGATGCTCTGCACCTGCACCACTGAAAGCTTTTAAAACGTTCCCAACATGACCAACTACTTGTTTGGGTAGTACATCCTTAGCAAGCGCTGACCTGTGTGGGAATTACATGTTAGGTGCCATTAGTTTACAGAACGTCCCAGACACATCATGTTCGAAGCATTATCACTCAGTATAGCATACACTTCAGTGCAATATTCTTTTATTTGGTGTGATCTAAGCAATGACATCAATGAAAACAACAGTCTACAATGATGTTGCACGTCTCCTCGGGACACCCCTCTAGAGATAGGTAGGTGGGAGAGCCGCCCAATGTCTTGCCATATCTCCAGCAGTGGCTCCCCTGGTCGCAGCTTTGCAGCTGTGCATGGTGGGCATGTCGCAGGTACCGGTCGCCAATACTTGACTCCAAGGCCATCAACAGTGTGGGGTATTCCAGTCAATGTCGCTCTGGCAGAGATTGTAGCTGCGTTGGTTTCGTGTTGCATTGCCTCCTTACTTTTCTCGGTTGACAATGAATTTGTTGTATAGCTTTGCTGCTGAAGAAATTCCTCCATCTGCTTCTCTACTGCACTGATCTGTTTCATTCCATTCTTCACACTCTCTATTCTTCTACTGATACTGTTCACTATTTCTTTTACACTGTCTCTTGTCGTGTTTACTAACTTGCTAATGCTTTCTATTTTACTGTCTACATTCTCTGTAATTGAGTCAATTTTCTTGTCTACATTCTCATTTACACTATTTACAGTTTCAATTACAGAACTAATTTTGTTACTTAAAATTTCATTGACACTCTTTCACACTACTAATTTGGTGATTTACAATTTCATTGACACACTCTTTCACGCTACTAATTTGGGTATTTACAGCTTCATTCACACTCTCTTTTACACTATTAATTTTGTTATGTACAGCTTCGTTCACACTACTAATTTTGTTATCAAGGCTGTTAACACTTGCGTTCACTTGGCTACGCAGTCCCTCAATCAATACTTGCAGTGCTTCCAGTTCCACAGACATTTTCTCTGTTAACATTCACCGCTTCAGCTCTACAAAACAGTCTTAATTATTTTTACATGCAGTTACTACAATTAGTTAATTTGTTTTAAAATCACTAATTATTTGCCTATAGTCTAACTTTATTTGCAACTGATTAATTAATCATTGCCTCCATTCCACTTCTGACACCAGTGTTACATGCAGACGCCTGCGGGTCATACCTGAGTTCGTGAGGGATGGAGGTCTTAATAAAAAAAATAAAAGAAACCAAATTTGATTTCTTATTTATTCACTCCACTATTATTTACAGCATTAAATTATCTGTCTCTACTTTTACTCATTTTTAGTTAACAGTGAACGCAATATATAATGTCTATTTCCACTCAAATTAATGTCCTCTAATTGTCTGTGTTGGTTACAGTCATTTAATTCATACTCATTTTACAATGTGTTCAAGTCTATCTGTTGCTATCATTTATTATGTATTTCACTCGTGCATCTATTCCAATAGTTAAGCCTGCCAGCCACATCCTTCAGTGCTTGATACTCACAGTCACAGACTTCCCTTCCGCTGGTCGCTTGTTCTTCTATCGCCTGGAACTCAGTCACTAATTCACTCAACTCCAACTCCACTCCTGGCCTGGAGGCCTGTCAAAATATTTATAGCTTTGGATGTGACCATCTCGAAAGTTCAGTGCACCCTGAGTCATGCTGAAAGAATGAGGTCAGTAATCCAGACCATTCTTAAGATAAACGCAGAAAACAATACAACCGGAGTCAGTAGCGCACATCTGTAATTTGAAACCCTTCATTGCAGTGCCTCCGTCGTTGCTTAAATGTAATGACTCTCCCTCCTCTTTGCTTGCTTGTGTGGGAGACTAAGAACCGAGCGCATAACAGTATATTTGAACAGAGAAGTACTTAAAATAAATGGATAATATGTTACACTGTACTTATTGCTAATAGTGTATACCAAAGAATTTAACACATTTAAAGTGTTACTTAAAAAACTTTCAATGCTATGGTTTCTCCGATGTTAATATACAGCTTGTGTTCACTTTGCCCTGACAGAGCAGTGAGCACACATTAATATTAAGGCAACATCTGGATGTGGTATCATAGGGTTATTTCTTTTGGGGCAACAGTCACCAAGCTTCATATTCTAAACATTTGTTTTGTAGATCGTAAAAATTAATTCATACGGAAACTTTTAAGTTGAACAGGTGGAGCAAAATAAGTTAAAATAATCTGCAAGTGTGTACAGTATATGAAGACCTCTATTTGAGCCAGGAAGTTCTTTTTATGCCAACTGGCAAACCCTAACCTAAAAACAATTATATTTACTCACAATTACTTGGCTATTACACAGCTGTTATATTTTTACCTACTATTACCTTTAAAACTCACTGAGTTAATAGATGTTCCAAGAAATCATCCATAAGCACAATTACAGACACAAAATCCAGAATATAACACTGGTTGATTTAATCCAAGCAGCTATTAAAAAGTATCTACAGTGTATTCAACACTGCATTGCTAGAAGTTGCTACAAAAATACCTAAAGCAGAGTGATTAAATACAATTTTGTGTCAATCAAGATTAAAACTAGATTTGTTATTGAAAGGTATAGTTTTTATAAAAGTTGTTTTTATAGTAATAGACTTGAGCTGTGATTATATATTGTCACATACAAAACTGTGAGCTAAGACATCTGAAAAAGAAATCAGGTAAACTAATTTTTTTTAAAGTGTTTACAACACTTACTTTTGAGGGCAGCCAATGAATTGTATATCTAAATATGTGTGAAATGTAAGGATTAGGTAAATCCAGCCAAAAAATCCTTTTAGTGTTTAACATTTTGAAGTTGAGAATTATTACAGAACTTAAAAAATAGTGGCTCATTCCAACATAATGAATTTTCTTCCAATAGGAAATAGTTAACTTGGAATTCAAAATTAAGTTATTTTATTCTACTACTATTTTTTGTGAGGGAGTTTTATACATATATAATTATCATACATGGTTTTATGTGTAAATTATATATAAAACTTATATACATGAAATGACTCATCCCTGATTGCAGGATGCAGGGAAATAAGTCCTTGACTGATGACCAGCTTTTGACTGTCTTGAGTGATTCCTTGTTATGTCGGCTTTCATTCCATAATGTGCTAAACAGAGAGCTGGTATGAAAGGAAAACTTTGTGCATGGGTGAATATTTTTGACTTGAATACGTCTTTAAATTTGCGACCATAGTGGGAGGCGATCCAGAAAATCCTATAACAAAATCGGAGAATACAGTTTGGCATTACAGCTCCGAATCTATCGTCTATATTCACAATCACAATTCAATTACACCACTCGATTGCCAAAGGATCAAAGAATATGTTACGTTGAGTGAGGAGTTGGGAGGGGATTTTAAGTTTGTGTCGCCACGTCTCATAACTTCCACGTAGTATAAATTTTGACTGGAGAAACTATGATGCTCGTTTATGTTTCAATTGACAGCTCTCGTCAAGATCAATCAATTGCATGTATAAAAACATTTGTTTGGCATGGTTATAGTAAAATTGTATGTTTTAGTCATTCTTCAACACTAAGAAGTCCTTTAGATCTCTGTGTTTTACCATATTTACTGGCAAAATTCTTGCACCTCTGTACAGGATTTTAGTGCAAAAAATTAGTGTGCATGAATTATGCAAGTCATCGCCAAGACATATGCATGTAAACATTAAAATGAGGTATACCGTACTTATATGTTGTGTCCGATTGCTGGCTGCTTCCTCTACATCGTCAGTTGAAATAATTACATTAACAAAATTAAGAAATAAAGGGCAATCAATAGTATTACTGCACATGGCAGCTTAGAAGGAAAAACTAAAATATTTAAGCTACGTACATTTCAATACATCCTGCAAGACCAAATGGTAATAAATATGTTGCTGTTTATGAAAACAGTAGAAAATGTAACTTCACACGTAAAAATACATTCAAACCAGCAATTTATAAACTTTATCCTTTTAGCGATAACGAAACCTGAGCCGCACGCTGCATAATAATGTTCCACGCATATTCAACCAATCAACTGCTTGCTCTCGTATTGATCCAGTGATGCTGTTCTGACAAATGCCAATGCCCCTATTATAATGGCCATCTTATGAAACCTAAACTGCACACCGCAGAAAGTTCCAAGTATGTTCAACCAATCATTTGCTCGTGCTCGTATTGATCCAGTATCGCTGTTCTAACAAAGACAATGTCCCAATTCGCAGAGAAAGTTCTCTCTCTTGCTCACTCTTGACATCACAGAAAGTCCTCTCTGCTGTCCCGACTCCTAGGTGAGAGTGCAAGAGGAAGAGTGAACGACGATGTACACTCGGTGCTCACTCTCACATCCTCCTTAGCAGCCATGTTGTTTTCAAATCTAACCTCAAATATCCAGATATATTTTGTTGTTTCTAAAGCAGGGTTAGAAATATTTTATCGACTTAACTTAATCATTGCGAATATGTAATTTGTAATAACAGTATTATGCCGTTTGATATGGAACATAACAAATTATGATGTTATTATGTTTACATTTCAACTTAACTTAATCATTGTGATTATGTAATTTGTAATAACAGTATTATACCGTTTGATATGGAACATAACAAATTAGGATGTTATTATGTTTACATTTCAAATAGTTTAATTGTGTGCTTATTATTAAATAGTGTGATTTGCGCATAACAATTATGTTTTTAACCATACAAAAATGTAACAAATTAACATAAATTACTATTTCATAAAATAGCTTACTGTACATTTAGTCAATGAAAGTGAAAGGCCAGCAATATTTTATTTTTCACTATTTATTACTTTTTTTGTCGGAGAAATAATGCAGAAGGCTTCCAAAGGGCACAAGTCTCAATTCACTATTGTGAGCCAGAGTGTGAGTGGCGAGTGAGAGTGAGCACACTTTCGAGTTAAGACACGGCCCAAATGCCAGTGCTCCAATATTATAACGGCCATCTTGTGAAACCTGAACAGCATGCCGCAAGTTGTTCCAATCATGTGTCTGTTTACTTGCCGGCGCTGGCGCAAATAATATGTATTTTTTCATGGGCAAAAGCTTTAGAAAGCTAACAATGATGTACTTGTAGTCTTAAGGGGGTTTGGTTTCTTTTATTACTATTAATTATTCAATGCACATTTTTTACAGTAGGGTTAGGAAACAAGTGTTATTTTGCCTCGAGAGAAATGTGCTGTATGAAATATGAAAGGAAAAGTTTTTTCTGGAATTCGGCACCATAAAATTAGGGATCGTGAATTATGCCATGGTGAGAATTGTGCCAGTAAATACAATATTTGTAATAGGAATTTTTTTTTTCCTTTAGTGGTTTCAACAAGCGAAGAAACCATAGATGGTCACATACATTACACTTATGTCCGAATGGATTGTTGACAAACGTAGTTGTGAAGCATGCACTAGCTGCTTCCTAATGTGTCTTCATAATCGGCGATCACACACAAATAATGTCTCTAATCTCCTGTGTTGCAGAAGCGATTACAATGCAGAGGCGATTTCATCATCCACTTGCATGAGCTCAGCTACCCCTGTGGCAGATGTACTCGCGTCGTCGTTGATGCACTCGGATGCCTTGATAGTTTCTTTACGTCCCCGGTACTGCTTCACTCGATCATATGGGATCATATGGATTGCTTTTGAAATGTTCTTTCCAACCATATACAATTTCTGTATTTCGATTTGGCTCTTTTATGAGCATAGGCCAACATTGTGTTGTCTTATTTTTTTACATTAAACTCGTGCAATTTCACCATAACCACACCACACAAATGTTTTTTTACCCAGAATCAATTGATCTTGATGAGAGCTGTCAATTAAAACCTAAACGAGCTTAGTAGCTTCTTCTAGTTAAAAATTATACAACGCGGAAGTTATTAGACGTTGCGAAATGAACTAAAAATTACGGCATCCCCCCTCCGTGCGATGCTTCACAGTCCTCACTCACCATAACATATTCTTTGATCCTTTAGCAATCGAGTGGTGATTTTTTAATTTTTAATGTAGACAAATATATTCAGAGCTACAATGCCAAACTGTATACCCTGATTTTATAATCTCATTTTTTGAATTTCCTCCCACTATGGTAGCAAATTTAAAGACATATTCACATCAAAAGTAGACAGAACGCACAAGTACTCGCAGGCCACTACTCGTGGATAGATATACACAAGCAAAAGTCGGACAAACACATTTTCCTCGTAGATGCATGGTTTTGCAATGTTTTGCTGGCTAGGCCATCTTCATCAGGTGGAGAGTGGTGGCACACTGCAGTCTGGTGAGCAGTGGTTAGTGAACAGTGAACCTAGCCACCAGAACTAAATGCATTTGTTCCATCCTAAATAATTTAAACAAGGAAGTGATACAATAACCAATGCATTCTTCGTTAGAGGCTACCTCAAATCCCAAGTTCGCAAACAAATTCAGCATGCCACATTAACCACAAATCCTCAAACAAAGATCAGTAACTGAGATATCCTTCCGGTTCTGTCCTACCACGAGGGCATAGACAACCTCAGAACCATTCTCAACTATGGACACAAAATTCTGGCCTCATCACCACTCACTCAAAACTTGTTCTCCAAACCACCCAGATTGGTCTTCAAATGACCCCCCAACCTTCGAAACAAGTGGGTGCACCCCAAATTGCCACCCAATTCCATAGTCAGTAATATCACCACCCCCTAGGGGGGATCACCCTTGCAATAGCCCACATCATAGCTCTTGTGCTATACACCAGTCTTACACCTTCTTCAACAGCAGGCTCATCAATCAGACTTATCCTATCCATAGCAGCTACAAATGTGCAACAGAAAATCTTATCTACCAGCTACAGTTCATTCACTGCAATGCAGAGTATATTGGCCTTACCACAACACTCTCAGACAGGAGCTAATGCCCACAGAGAGGACATCAAGAAAGCCATAGCTGGGGCAAATGTAAATTTGCAGGAGAAGCCAGTTGCAACACATGCAGTATCTCACAACCAGAACTTACTCCTGTTACACGTGAGTAGTGAGGTCCGTACCTACTTCTAATATTAGTGCAGACCTGCGACGTTGGGAACTGGCCCACCAGTACTTCACAAAATGCAGACAGACACCTGACTTAAACATAAGATAACTCCTCTGCCATATTTCTAATTTCCCGCCTCACCCTAGTTTGCCTCTGGTTGCTAGGTTCACTGATTGCCATACACCACTTACCAGACTGCAGTGTGCCACCGCTAGCTGCCTAATGAATTGGCCTGGTCAGCGAAATGTCGCATGACAGTGCATCCGCGTGGAAAATGTGTTTTGTCTGCCTTTGGTTGTGTCTGTGTATCCATGAGTACCACTCTGTGAGTACTTGTGCATTCTGTCTACCTTTTATAATGGAAGAGATAACTTGGCAGATTTATGACCTTGTATTAGTAAATTAGAAAATATAAACGTAATGCACAATACTTAAAGAGAGACAGAAAAAATTAATCATTTTACTTAGATAAACTTAATTAAACTGAGTATAAAAACATAATTTGTGGAAAGAAATTTTAAAAAATGAGGGGCCCTTACAACAAAAAAACTCATATCCATTTTATAATACATTTACGTTTTATGTTCATTTTACATTTAACATCTTTTGGTAATAATTAATTTAATTTTTAAATTATCTACTAGTCCAAAAAAAATCTTTTTGCATTATAAAAAAAAAGTTTTCTGTTACTTATATAAATAAATAAATAAATAAATATTATATCAATATTTCCAACTGCCGTATAAGTTCAGTTGTGTTACACAAAATTATAATGAAATGAAGTTAACTAGTAGTGTTTGAGGTAAATTAGTAGTGGTTGAGCCAACTCAGTGTAGATGATCTGGACATTGCAGAAAATTAAACAGATCGTGGGTTCATCCCACTGAAGTTGATGAAGTTAAACCATTTTTGCAGGGCCAAACAAAAGTACAGATGAGCGGGATGCACATACTCTCAAGTGAAGTTATCAAATGAAAATCAGGAAAAAGTAAAGACAAAGAGTGAAAATTGAAAATGGTTAACTAAAACCATCTGCAATCAGAAAACATCACTTCATTTTTGACTGAACATGAATGCATTACGTATATACAAAACTGCTGGTGAACAAACCTAACCACAGGAGGGTTCTGGGAAAACTTAGTTGTAGAACAGTGTCATCAGCTGGTAACCAACTCAACACATTCATTATCACACAATCTGTGTTAATATACTCTTCTTAAAATGTATAGTCTAAATTACATAATTAAAAATATTTGTTTCTGTACTCAGTCCTATGGCACACATCAAAGTTTTTGTGCTTTGGCCAAAAGATACATCCAACAGTAGCCGAAAAAAGTCAGAATGATGCCAAGTAATGGATCGCTGGTAGAGGGATATTCTAAAAATTAGTTCCTAAGTAGCCACTAGATGGCACTGGAATGCAGAAAGCTCATGAAAGCAGATACAAAGGGTGCTTTTTTTTTTTCCTATGAGCTTATGCCAGAAAAGGCCAACATTAGCAAAATTTATCATGATGGGAATGTTACTACGTCAAAGAGAGTGCAGCACAAAACAGAAACAGCATGGTAAAAAAGAAATGTAATGCAAATCCAGCATATGATAAAAAGTGTGCCAGCAGATGCTGTCTCTCTGTTGTGGGCTGTGTGAAGATACTTTTGCCTGCCTACGTGACTAGGAGTGATGGAAATAAAACTGTAGAGGCCTGGAAAATATAAATCCATTAAAATACATGTAATAATTATCATAAAACACTGTAGCATTAATTAACCAAGTGTTGCTCATAAAGGCTAAAAATAATTAACATTAAAAAAATACTTTGTGGTGAAGCACAAAATTAACGTAACACAAATCTCAAGAGACAGTTTATTTTATTACTATAGAACCATTCTACAATTCATCAATTCTGTATGATCACAAAACAATGCAATGATAGATCATCACTGAGAATGCCCTATAGCCGTTGCACTGATAATAAAATACATATTAAAAATATATATATTGAAGGATCCAAAACCATAACCTTTAAAGTCAAAGATCGTTAAAAAATACCAGCTAATCTAACCCTTGATGGCTGCACACCTTTGTGCAAAACAAACTTTAAAACAAACTAAACGATTCTTAAAGCTCAGTATAGTTATCACAATAGTCGTGTTAAAAACAATTAAGTTAACTGTCCTGATACAACACCTTTTCAAACACAAGGCTAATGCAAGAGAATCAGTGAGCACCACAGCTTTAACTGAATACAAATTCCTAACAGGCGAGTTAAAACCAGAATTTGAAAAATGTGTCATCACTCTCCCCGAGAATTACGCCTTACCATAAGTTAATGGTTCTGCCACAACTCCACACTATTCATCATAACCATGACTGTAATGACTCACAGTTTTCCTTGTTGCAAAACATTGCAAGGCAGACAAGCGCTGGCCAAGCATAAAGCGCCATTGCACAAACTGATTGAAGCTGGAATCACACACAATATAACACGCATATAACAGGCAAGTAGAGCAGACAACATGTTGCAGGCAAGGTCGGGAATGAGAGTGAGCGAAAAGCTAGCCCGCTTCCTAGGCATTGACTCCGAAGAAGCGAGGGGGTAGGGATGGAAAGGAGGAGAAGACAGAGGAGGGAGAAGCTAAGGAGGAACAGCTGGCAGCCTCGGGCATCACACAATGCCAGCAAAAGGAGACGAAGGCGGAAAATTCGTCTCAACTTTGAAAAATTAAAAAAACTTTTAAGAGCGGCACAGTCTATACACACTGTCATGCTTATGGGGCACAGCATTTTGCTTGATAAACCAAGTTTTAAAGTTTTGTGGTGGACAAAATTTTGAAGTTTTAAGAACATATACTCTTTATGCAAAACATTACCATTTTCTACTTCCTGCTCTCCGTAATCGCTGGCCATACGTATGATTCCATTATAGTTTATAACATATGTGATCACATAGCAGAAATTTGGTCAAATATAATGAATGACTTATGACTTACACATAAATAAAGTTTCCCAATTCGAACTGTCTACAAATGGGTTAAGGGATCCTTGGTTGTTATGCTTACAAAAGCAACATGCGCATGTAGTGAGGGCACGCCAGTAACAGTTTACACCCAAACTTTAGCACAACTCTATTCATAAGCACTGTGTTGGCCCCCAAAGTGGTTCAGACCATTGTGATCAAGGAGTATCTGTCATCATAATTCACTTTGTATATACAGTAAAATCCCTATTTTCCAGGGTAATGGTTAAAACAATTTGTGGGAGGGGGGTTGAGGTTTACTTTAAGCCTACATACTGGACATGTAGCTTATGTAAACAAATAATACAGTCATATAAGAATTCAATTTTTTACAGCCAGTGCATGGCAACATCATAAATTATATTAACATCATCACATACACAACATCCTGTATCAGCTGATGCGTGAACGATTGCAAGAAAATTTCTTGCTGGCTATTTAGACTGCCTACATTTGCACAACAGACATAGGATAAATATGCTGGCAGCAAGGAGATAGTAGAAAAAATGTCTATGTATTTTAGTTTATATCATTACAGAAGATCTGTTATTAGTGTAAAAAATTGAATTCATTCAAGAATAATGTGTAGGTGTTAAAATGAAATGGAACACCTTATGCTATAGTTAAGCTTTGTTTGTCTCTTCTTCATAGGCCATGCTAGTGCTTGCTGCTAATGTTGCCATGTGCATGCCTCATATTAATTGAAGAGGCCACACATCTATCGTTGAGTATTTTTCAAATATTTCTATATTAATTTAATGTAATATATTTCAAACCTGAGGTGTTTCGGGCCCACACAAGATGATAAATTTACTTGAAAAGGAAGTAATAGATATACTTTTCCAACACAGCAGCGAAATAGGTGACCATGCTGCCATTTGTTGGCCAGTGTACGCGGCTCATGTTGGAAACTACGCTCCCATGAAATGACTCGTTTTTCATGTGTAAAATGCAAATAGGCAAACAAATTCTCATAGTTTTAAATTTTCTGCGAGCTGTACAAATGTTTTAATGTAATAAATTTCTGTGTGAGGTGTTCTGCGTGCTAAAAAATTGGATTTGGCCTGCAATCGCCAAGCCTTTCTGAGGCTGGCTCGCCAGTTTTTTGTCTATACTCTGCTCCCACTTCAGCAACAAAGCAAAATTATATGTTATTTATTTATTAAAACCACAAAGTGTTTGCGATGGAATCATGTTTGCAGCAAATAATATTTATGGTAATGTGATAGTTGGTTATCCATTCGCACTCGGTGCGATGGTTACTTTATAAATAGCCTCTGCATGTCTGAACTACTGTAAACTACATGATATCGCCTTTTATTGTTATGAATGAAAATGTGCTCTCTGACAATTTCTTTGCATTCCTAATACTTCCAATATTCACATATATTCACTGTGGAAAATGTGTAAATATAATACCAGAACACTTTTAATATTAAAATTAATTGGTATTGCTTCACTAGACTGCAGCCTCGTAGTTAACAGCATGCACATAGGTTATTAATAGCAGCAGCATGCGACTAGCAGCAGCTGTTTAATAATTGACTTTGAGCTATCATCTCTACGGTTAAGCCACAACCTGATTAAGCCGCCTCTGGTAAATCGGGATTTTACTGTAATTTTATTATGCAAAACCCAAACTTTTAATTATTAACAGAGATGTTTCTGGCACCATTTCCGGTAAACTGTGTTTTTTTTTAGAAAATTTTCAAGTAGGAAACAAACATTAAACTAAGTCTCATACATTAAATACTTTGTTTATTAAAATTAAATAAAAGAAATTTATTTTGTAGTAAAATGTAATTATATTGTGTGCATGTCCACCAATATGTATCTTAAGAATTGTTTTGATAGTCCACACAATATATTTTGCCATTGTGGCACTCTAATAAGCATTGGAAGACAAAATATACACCAGATTTATGGCATTAGAAGGAAAATTTCCAGTGCGTGTGATTTCACTTTTGGACATGAAATTTGCTACATCCATAAGGTGTTGTCCATTTGCAATAAAATCAATACCACGTACAGTACCAATTGCACAATACAAATGGTTGAAGTGACATCGCAGAAATGTCACTTTAACATGTGAAATGAAGGGTACTTGTAGTGGTATTCAGTGCTTTTAAAGGGCCATTAAACAGACTGGAAAGGCAGAACTGTGCATGTTATGAGGCAGATCTGTATTCCATGATATTGTGCTCGTGAATAATATATTAACACATACCTATTTAAACGTGATTGTATGGCCAGACTGCACAAAGCCAATTGGTCGGCTCAATTTATAGCCATTCTGTCAACTCTGTGAGACAATGTATGCAGGCATGGATACTGCAGGTCATATGTCACATACAGTAGGAGCTGGACGTGCAGTAGCAGTGTGTGGTGCCACATCCAGAGAGACCCTGCAGTCTTTGAGGCTTGCACTGCATTTGCCTGTCGCAACACAAACCATTTCTCACCATTTGAATGAGGCTGGGCTACAGCGCTGTTTGTCTTTGATCCCTCTGCATTGTGTGGCACGACATCAGTAGTGCCAGGAACATCAGATTTGGACAGTGGAATGCAGACACATTGTGTCCTCCGATGAGTCCCACTTCAACCTTAATGCAGATGGCAGTTGCAGCAGGGTTTGTTGCCGCAGTGGGCAATGCCATGGTCCTGCATTTGTGTATGCTGTATGTCCCAGACACCATAAGTTATGGTATGGTTTGCAATCAGTAATGGACTCGTGGTCATATCTTGTCGTTGTTGAAAGCACAAAGACAGCACAGTGTATCACTTTTGCAGCAAAAAGGAATGGGAGCAACACTAGGGTTGTTTAGCACAATGGTAAAATTGAAGTTGAATAGACTGGTTGTATGTGATTCGTGCTTGGCATAATTGAGAGCCATTTGAAGCCAAAAGAGATTTTCGTCCCAACTAGTTTGGTCCATAGCATGGAAAGCAATAAGAGCAGAATGAAGATCTCATTGAAATACTCTGCATGCAAAGGTGGAGGATTGTGTGGATACAAAGTGATGTGGCATATGCCATGCGAAAAACACATATTCCTGAAAAGAATGGAAGCAAATTGGGAACTGTTATCAGACACAATTGATGACGGTGAACCAACATTTTGAAAACTTTGTTCTTGAAGAGCACAAATAGTGGACACAGCATCAGCTTTCCTCAGTGAGATCAAACACACAGATTTAATGAAAGCATCAGCACAAACTAACAGCATGTTATTACCGGATTTGCTCCTAGGAAAAGGGCCAACAAAGTCAATGAACAATTTTCCTATATGTTTTTCAGCTACATCTGATGAAAGAAAACTTAAGTGTGTTTTGAGCTGTCTTTTTCAGAGTGCATAATTTACAACTTTTCACCATTTCAGAGATGTTAGCATCCATACCTTTATAAATGAAATACTGATGGATGGCCTGAATAGTTTTGGTGTGAGCCTAGGTGGGCACCAAGAGGTGAAGAATAGAAATAATAATATATCATAGGCTTTAGATTAGTAGGCAACACAATTTGTTTTCATTTATCACAAGACTTGTAACACAGAAGACTTTTGGAAAGGAAGTATGGTTTTTGTTTAGTACCCAATTCTTAATTTGGGATGATTTGTTTCAATTCATTGTCCTTTTCTTCATGATCTTTAATACTGGCAAATGCTAATGAAGAACTTGACAAAATTTTACAATTTGGAAGAACTTAGGTTCAACATTGGTACCTTCAAACATCGGTGACAGAGAATCAGCAACTACATATTGGGTTCCCTTGACATTTTATACTTTAAATTTTAATGAAGAAATTCTAAAGAACCAACAGCCAATTTTTACCAATTGTCGCAGGTGTGCCAAAAGCCATTACAAAGCTTGATTATGTGTCTCTAGAAGAAGTTGAGCATGTTCCAAATACTGACAAAATTTATCTACTCCAAAGACTAGTGCCGAACATTCTAATTTGTGCACAGTTGAAGTTTTGTTTGCCTGAGGAGCAAGGGTACATGATACTGCCCTTGGAGCCCCTAAGGCATCAGCCTTCAGCCTGGTCCCAACTGTGTTGGTAGGTGCAGAAGTAGAAAACCCCGACAGTGTAGTGACCCCCCCCCCCCCCCCCTTAGGCTTCATCCTGTGTATGGCAGAGTAACCACCAATGTCACGAATGTGGCAGTGCAGGAAAGAATAGGGGTGGGGATTTTAAAAGGCAGGCTAGCCATTTCGCCAACCGAGGCCATGGTGATGGCAATACAGTAATCTAAGTAGGCGCTGACCATGGTGTCACGCCGCCCCAATGCTCTCAAAACCCCTCATGGCTAAGACTGGCAGAGGAATAAAATAAAAGGGGAACTTTGCATAACTAAAAGCCAATGATAATAATTACGAAAATAATTGTGTTTTCTCAAGTGTTCAATTGTTTTAATATAGGGATTTGGTGTTGATATGTGGTCGATGGAAGGAGTGCTGCTGACACACTTTCTGCCCATCATGATGGGCAGTCTGGGAGCAGCAGTGAGTGAGGAAGGATGTTTGTGCTGCATTGGGTCTTCAATTTCATTTTCTCTGACAAATGTCACGCTGTTCAATTTAAAAAGAATAAGGAAACCTTTTTTCTTTAACCCCTCACATCACCTCGCATCACGGTGGACTTGTTTCAACTAATTAATTTCAGCTCCTGCAACAAGGGCATGGGTGCATGGAGACTTATGTTTTACTTGCCTGACCGACTCTAGCACGGTTTTAATCTGTCAATATCACAGCCAGCAAGGATCTCGCACTGGCATCACAGTATGTTACTTTTAATGCATGCTTTCAGGTAACCCGTAAATATCTATTTGTGAGAGACGTTTGTCCTACTCAATTCTCACCCAGTAAGGGAAAAAACTTTGTGTGTCTTTAACTCTTGACCCTAGCAGTTGCACAGGCTTAACCACTACGTGGTCAGACCACGGCCACCGGTGCTCACACACTACAAAGCAGGCAAGTATAACTTCACCCAAAGTTCATGCTCTCATTGTGTTAACGCTGTGGCTAGCTGTCGCCCATGGACGTACGGTCATCTAAATCTCATTCCTTTGTTATGATAAGCACCAGACACAGTGGGGTCCTAAACTCTTTGTGGCAGCAATTGGCACCCAATTTCTTGGTGAGTAACAGAGTATGTACAATGTGTGCAAATAACATGGTGAATTTGAGAATGGGCAGTAGACAAACACTTGGTAAGACTCTGTGAATGGATATTTAGGACTGTGCGGAGTGCGGGGGCTGATGTCACAAGACCGACGAGCCAATCAAACGGGACTAAACTGATGCTTGGACAACTCCAGCAACGTACATATGCCAGGGCGGTGACCGGTGCATGACCACCCATGGGGACAGGTTGAGGCGAGCGGTTTGGTCGGTGAACTGACCCCACATATAGCAGCCGGTGCGGTATCAAGCAAGATGCGTTTCCTGATGCATGAGCTGGCAGTGTCAACAGCCTAAGAACCCCGACCTACTGATGGAGGAAGAGCTGTGGGCAAACACGAGTATGTGCGCACTGTCAACACGACATACAGGCTTCACCGAAAGGAATCAAGGACAGTCAGTACATGAAAACCTTAAGCAATCTGGATAAAGGCAACCCTCATAGCCTCCAGATCCTCCGGGTTTTATTATATAATTGGTTTCCTTCTGCTCAGTTGATCTATGCAATGATCCGTGTGAGGAGTAGGCTCCCCTACAATTGTGCCTTTTTCCTTCCTTGTGCTGCTATTTGGAAGCACATACCCTGAGGCTTGATGTTATAATAAATCTTTATGCTTGTTATATGTTTGCTGCCACTCTGCCTCCAGGGTTATTAGCATCACTGCCAGCCAAAGTCCTTTCCCTCCATGACTTGGTATTGCGAAAACCACCGATACGAGCTCAGAGGTTACCCCAGGCTCCACCTTCCTTTTCATGGCACTTGTGGGTTTTCCCAAGGGCTGGAGAGTCGGTGACAGTGCACGCCAAGTCCTCTGAATAAGATCGGCCCATACAGCCCCCCCACTCGCCTCGCCTCTCGTCCTTTTCCATTGTCTTTTGGTTTCTTCACTAAAACCCAAACATTGGGCCCCAGCGGCCAGGCCCTAAAGGAGTCACCCGGCCCACCAACATTCCAGGCCATTACTAACTGCCGTAATAAGCCTTTCCAGCTGGCAGATATCCTTCTCCACCCGAATGGCCAAGATGAGGCACAGGGAATACCCGGGTTACCCACAATTGTCAACCCTAATTAAGGGAGTGGCTCAGCGGTACCATGAGGAGGTGTGGGTGCCTATGAATCAGTAGAGGATGTGGTCTTGCGCATATTAGCCCCTTCCGCAGCTGTTTTGTGTATTGTATACAGTCTGCGATACTAGGACTTGCAGAAGCCCCGACACATCACTGTCCATATACACTCTTCCAAGCAGGTCCACTGTTTCACATCAGCAGGGGGAGATTCTATCCCTTAGTCTCGGGCACTCCCACTGGGCTCATGACCAACATCAAACGTTGCTCGCCTTATGCCTCATATAGGCTGGTTCTGCTGTGCTAATCTAGCCAACCAGTCCAACGAGCAGGTCTAGTAATTTCTCAGTTGGTCACGACTAGACCACCGTGCATTTGCTCCAGGTTCTTCCTTCCCTTGAATAGCCTTACACCCATTACAGGCCAGTGTACTCGAACAGACTCAAACCTTCCAGGAGTTCGGGTTGTACCCCCCTTCTTCCCTCCCTTCCAGTACCATCAACCAGAGAGGGAACTATTCCAACCCAAAGGCTGTTGTAGTCCCCATCGGGTCCCCTGGCTTCAAGCGTCTGTTTTTGGCACCTTGGGAGAGCCACAGCTACTCCCGCCAGTACATGAAAAACAGGTGTGTTGATCAAACTGCAGAAGAACTGTTGTATTTTGGGCAGCAAAAACTGAGAATTGTGAAGGTGAGGTGAAGAGGACAGCGCCACCAGTCGGGTGCACTGCAATACAGGGTTTGGTTTTCAACCTGGATACGGGGCAGTACTAAGGATTGGAGGGATGAACAGTATGTTAATGTTACCCGAGTTTACAGGGCAGGCATACAAAGACCCAACAGTGTGAAGTGAGGTTATGGTGAGGTTGCGTGCCACCAGCTGAGTGGACAGACAGGGAGAGTGAGCAGTTGAGGAGGGAAGCGCACAAGTGGTGGTATATGTGGAGAAGTTTTAATACACTTTGGAGGAGTGTTCACAACTCATCTATAGCATAGATTTGCAGATGACCGCACAAACACATGTTGCCACATGCAATTTTATGGGGAAGTGCAGAAGGAGCATCAGGCAGTGTAAGGGTTCGTTGCTAGGAAAGTACAGCTGTTCCGGCGCATTTACCTCACTAAACCCCCTGAGGTCGCCCTGCCCATAATCACCGAACTGTTGTACGATGAGTTCAATCTTTCTTGAATATACTTAAGCAGGGGACACTGGAAGATTATGTGAGGCAGGTTTCCGCCACCAAATGTAACATGCAACAGTGGTTCAAGTATGTGGGTGTAAAACAGAGTAGGGAGGCTTTGGGAAACAGTCATAACCCTTTGCCTAGCCCTAAAGCACTGGCCAGCTATGGGGAACGCCAGGCCATCGAAGCAACACAGAAACAAGGGCAAACCACGGAACTCCAGACAGGCTGGGAGAAAAGAGAGCAAGATTCTACACTGGAGGTACTGTCCCACCCCAACACACCACTGACCAAGACTCCTGAACTGACAAACACATTTCAACATGTTGTGAAACAGGGGGTGAAGGGGGAGGGAGGCATAAGCCCCCTCCCTCCACTAGTCGTTTGCGATGCAGAGCCACCAATAGTACACCAACTAATCACTCTGGGAACGTGACTCATGAAAATATCAGTAGAAGGGAATGGCCGCTCAGCAGCACTGGTAGATATAGGAGCAAGTCACGTGTTTGTAGCTGCCCACATGGTGCCAAACAAAGACGTTCAACCACAACCGGGGGTAGTACAACTGGTCACACATCACAAACAAGGGGACACTATAAGCCAAGAGGAAATGGTGGTAAAACTGCAGGACCAGATTTCATGCACCACAGCAGTGGTTGTGATGAGGTTGCAGGAAGTAATAGTGTTGGGACAACTCTGGCTAGCTGACCAAAATGTAGTCATAGAAATGGGGGCAGCGTGAGTCCATGTGTTGAAAACAGAAAGGTAAACAGCATACACCATCGGATGCTCACACCCACTCCCTCAGGAAAATGGAAATATGGATCATTTCACGTATGGCATACCATCAGACATGCACTGGGAGGCCATACAGCACACCCTGAACCATAGGAGGGGATATTTCGCGGTCACAGACCCTTTGCATACAACAACTTTAGCAGTATACATAATAGCCTCCACCCATGACCGGCCCATCTATGAACGCCAATGCACCAATGGGTTTCAAGAGCAGAGGGAAATCTGGAAGCAGGGCAGCAAAATGTTGTGGGATGTGGTAGTGGAGCTGTTGGAGAATGGGTATAATTCCCATATTGTACTTGTAGAAAATAAATATGGCACCCTTCATTTTTGCTTAGATTTCCGGCTAGTGAATGATGTGACCATCAGTCAACCCTCGCCCGTAATCTGTGTGTATGAAGTAATGATGGGACTGGGATGGGTCAGTGTGTTCAGTAAGTTAGAACTCTGGTCAGGGTATTGGCAGATACCTGTATGCCCCCAAGATCAACTGAAAACCACTTTTTCACCTTCCCAGAATGCATTGTGTTTTCAATTCCAAGCAATGCCGTTCAGGCTTAAGAGGGTGTCTGCCACTTTCCATGGCGTGATGGTGAGGGCACTGGAGGGATACGTAAGTGAATTCGCAATAGCATACCTGGACAACATAATTGTGTAGTCAGAGAACTGGAATGATCACGTCCGCCACTTGGACTTGGTCTTGGAATGGCTGGACAACGAACACCTATCTTGTGCCACCAACATGTAAATTTTAAAAGCAGCGTATTTTTATTTTTGACAGTTTTTGCTAACTTTATATATGCTTATATTTTATGTAAATTGGCAGCTGAGCATGACGTCACAAGCAGAGAGGGTTTTTCAAATGTTCTTTTGAGTTAAACCCTATATGTGTAATGTAATTTTAAATTTGAAAGGTTCACTGAAAAATTCTTTATTGAGAACAAACATGGACGACACATTGAATGTGAAACATCATTAAGCTGGGCAGGCAGGGCCACTTGCCCAGAGTATTGAAATTGATTAATAAGTGGTAAATTGGATGTATCAACGTGTTGAAGAGTATTCATTTATTGAATTAAGGCAAACCGTGTGTGCTGGAGTGCAAATGAAGAGGGCCTATGTGTGTTTTCTGTAGTTTTATTGCAAGTTGTAGCAATAACCTTGGCATTGCTACACCACTTTAGGTTGTACGGGATATAGCTGGTGGCAGAGCGCAGTGGTGTCACAAACTTGCCCTACTTTGCCCAGCTATAAAAGCATCCCCGCACTGCGCCCCCCCCCCCCCAGACGGCACCATGACTTGAAGCTATATACTTGTGAGATTGAAGGCTGAAGACGAAGCAGACAACATTAGGCCCAGGCCTACCAGAACTTCTGATATTTTGGGTGAACATAATCACATTTGCAGTGGGGAGCCATTCCTGCTACAAGCCATCGTCACCTTCCCCTTTGTAAAGTAATTGCGGCAAGGTTAGGGAACTAGCTGCGGATATATTGCAAGTCTTTTATAACTTCTGTTCAGTATAGTTAATTAACGCAATAATATCCGTATTGTTCTGTAAACGTAATTGTAATTCTATTGTTGTCCAGTAACGTAAATATATTGTGTTCTGTTACTTAGAGTTGTTATAGTAAAGATATATATTTTCATAAAGGTTACTTCTCATTCAGCCACCATCGTGAGTAACCCCTTGTACACCCCTTACCACCTTTACAATAAGGCAGAAATTGATGAGTTTAGTTGAGTATTGGAAGCCAGAGTTAAGAAGGAATTGCAGAGATTGGAGTTAATTAGTATTCAGGAGGAAGGAGAGTGTTACAAAGTGAAATGGTATAGGTAACATGTTAATTTTTCTGTAAACCGTAGTACCCGAGGTGAAACAGTGACATCTAATCCTGCAATAAATACGTAACTAGACTTCTTGTAATTCACTAACATAACCTTCAGTGAAAGAATTGTAAATGAGCTAAGTCAGGGATGATTTTAAAATCATATTAGTGTGTTATTATAATTTTGAACTGAACTTTGAGACCAAACGTTTTAAATTTTGCACAATTCTAATGGCACACAACTGCCAGCTGCCAAATTCCTTTCATATGATTACAGTAAACTCCCGAATAACTGCATTAATCGGGGCCAGAGAAAACACGAATAAGCATATTTGTATTTTTAAAAAACCGGATAATCGAATTTACAGATTTTTACTATTAATAGAACGGTGATATTGGCTCCAAAAATCGTGATAGAACACAGTACCTATTGTACATTTCAAAGCAAAGACAAATCACGCACTGTATGTGTAGAATTTAAAGTACATAATACTTTAACTGATATTTACATTGCACAGAGTATATGTAATTCATGGTGCATCGAGCATACACAGCCTGTGCCGATGCTAGTGTCAGTCACGGGCGTATTGGACGAGCGACATAGATAAACAGTGCATAGTAGGTGTGTGTCGCTTTCTCAACGTGCGTCACTCAGACCCGTCCTTTAGATAGCAGAGGTAGTTAAAAGTTTAGAATGCAATGTAATAGAGACTATAACGGGACTTTAAAAGAGACAACCTGGCATTTAAACAATATAGTACAATCTCTATTAATAAGAGCTTATTTAAATTTTACCGACTTACACACACGCAAAAGTTTAAAAAACTTGGGAAAAGTTACGTTTGCTGTAAACTTTTAAACACTTTATAGGAAAAAATGTAAGAAAAGTTAAACCGTGCTTTTATTGGAAAGGTCTTCAATTTTTTTTTTTCCCATGACACCGGGACAGTTTTTATTGTTGACACACCATGCTCAAAAAATGTTTTCTAACTTCTTTAGGATAGTTTAAAATACACTTTTACGCTTTGTTGGTATTGAGAAAACAACACTGCAAAGTGAACAATGACCTGGGCTGGCGGTCGTAAACTGGCAAAGCGTTTTGTAGGTTTTGTGGGAATTTGAAGAGTCCCGAGGAAGAGGGGGGGGGGGGGTGGTAGGCTGTGACGGGGTGTGTCTGAAATGGCCAACTCCTTATTTCATAAGTTTCACTTCGGGCATTGTCGACAGTCACTTGTTCAGCGCTTGCTGCAACACTTTCTTGCTTTTTAAAGCATGCCTAGTGTATTTTATGAACAGTTATTTGTGTTAAAAAATATTTTATTTACACATTCGAGCGTGTGTTTTGAAGGTAAAAAAACAATGTGGCGCTTCGTCATTTTGAATTTTTGCTAATATCCGCAAGATACAAAATACGAAATGCCAAATTACAGAATATGCCACCATTTCTGTATACAATATCGGGTCACGTGATCATTTGTCAACAAAATCTGCCATTTTGGACACGCCTCCAAGCGGTAGGATGCGCACTTCACAATGGGCGGGAATGGATGACTTGCTCAGGTCTCTGTGACAGGCTGATGGTTTAAAGAGATAAACATCAGCTTACGCAGCACAACGATAGACGTAATGCTACCGCTGCTTGTTAAACGGCACATGTTGCAGCATTGCCTTTCCACAGAAGTTACAGTAGACTTTGAGAAAAGTCAAAAAGCCGTACGGATAAGCCAAAAGCTGGTTAAGCAAAGCACGAATAAGCGGGAGAGTACTATTTTGCTATAAGCTATTTGAATCCAGTATGCTGCCTTAATAGCATTTTCTCAACCATTGTATTTTAATTTTAGACGGGAATACATTTTTTAATTTGCAACTATAGTGGGATACAATCCAGAAAATCATATGATAACAAAATTGGGGGATATAGTTTCGCATTGCAGCTCGGAATTTATCGTCTACATTCAAAATTCAATTACACCACTCGATTGCCAAAGGATCAAAGAATATGTTACGTTGAGTGAGGACTGCGAAGCCTCGCACTCAGCGGGGGAAAGGGGCAATTTCGAGTTGGTTTCGCTCCGCATAGCATAACGTGTGACTAGGAGTAGCTACAACGCTTTGTTTATATTTCAATCAACATCTTGCGTCAAGATTAATCAATTGTGTATAAAATCATTTATGTGGCATGGTTATGGAAAAATTTTTTAAGTTTAATGTAAAAGAGCAAGAAAACTTAACACAATGTCGCGCTATCTTCATCAAAAAACTAAGTCAAAATACAGAAATTGTATACGGTTGGAAAGAGCATCTCAAAAGCAATCCAGTGATACCCATGAAACATCATATGATCAAGTGAAGCGGTGCCTGGAACATAAAAAAACCATCAAGGCATCCGAGTGTGTCAACGACGACGCGAATACATCTGTAATAGGGGCAATTGGGCCCATGTATTTGCAGATCACAGACCAATGGTTAGTGATATCTGTATCATAAACGTGACAGCCAATGGTGTGTACATCCATCTGAGCACAGCGTTAGCAGAAATTAAGCTCTTTCTGTTACGATCATTGCTAAAGTATTTGAAAACATCATTAAGATAATACCAGAATACGAGCCAAATAGTCAGAGACTTTAATGTTAATGTTTTGCAAGACCACTCGTTGCCCGACTTCATGCTCAGCTGGTTCAATTTGTCTATACAAAAACTACTCTAACAATGCTAGGCAATACCTGTATTGATTTAACGTTTACCAGAAATCTCTATGTATCATGTATGCCATTTGTATCGTATTTTTCATATCACAAACCTATCATTAATAAAATTATAACAGAATAATTATGTGTTAATTTGATTTCTTTCGTAATCCCGGCGATAAAAAAAATGTTCCTATTACAAATAAAACACAGAGATCTAAAGGACATCTTAGTGTTGAAGAATGACTCCGACATACATATTATGCGCTAACTAAACTATAAAACAGCTTGGGATAACCAATTGGGTATATGACTACTATGCTCTCAAATAAAATATTACCCCCTTTAATGTAGATGTATTCACGCAAAACACTTGCACCCTATTTTCGTTTCTTGAGACAGCTGTTTAAGAAAAATCATTTGCAATTTAAATTCATGCTTCACCATTTGGTAGTTGTTTTCTGTAGTTTGCTGGTAGCTTTGGTTTTCTTTTTAAAGTGCAAGTGTTTAGCATATGTGTCTCAAGGTAAGTGGTACTATCGTCTAGTACACTGGAATCCTATTTTATAAGGATAAAATTATCACAGTTGTTCTCTGTCACTCACACATTAAGTTCAGTGCCAGATAAATCAGAGGTTGTAAAATTCACTCTCATTCTACATCCATACAAAACTCCAACATACAAGGCAGAACCCCAACACATTTCAACTTGTTTATTTATAAATATACAGATTTTGAATGTTT
This sequence comes from Dryococelus australis, assembly GCA_029891345.1. NCBI lineage: Eukaryota > Metazoa > Arthropoda > Insecta > Phasmatodea > Phasmatidae > Dryococelus > Dryococelus australis. Next base: position 150,729,468 of record CM057009.1, read on the forward strand.
TTCTTCCTTGTTACCCTTTTTCATATAAATTAAGTTTGAGTAGTTCTGCAGTTTTGTTGAGAGTGTAAGCATTATTTTGGGTAGGTGCACAGATGCAGTTTTAATGTTTTTTTGTATGTAACAAATTTTATATAAAAAATTAAACTTTTGTTTATACAGTAATGATACATGGTGCATTACTTTAATATTGTGTATTTATTTGTATGACCTCTTTTCCCAGTGCCCAGTCTTTGACCTTGAACACAGTGTTGAGTTTGAAGGATATTGGCAGACTGTAACAAAACAAGGTGGAATCACGTTAACTGTAAGTAAAATTATTTTTTTTTGCTACCCATATTTATAATATACAACTTGCAACATTATAAAAAATTATTTATAAATATATGGTTATGTATTATCCAGTAATTAATTTATTATAACAAGGGTCTGACAATGTAGATAATTATCTCACCCATATTGAAGTAATGTGTATTAATCTTTTTCTTATTACTGTTGTTTGAAACTGTTGCTTATTTGGTTTTATTTTTCCTTAAAGATAGCATAATTGGATAATCTGCTGGCAACATTGAGTTATTGGCAATACACTTTTTCAATTGGTTTTATGTATACTTTTACAAGAGATTGACTTATTTACTTTTATTTAGTAGGCTGTTACATAAAAGAATATACTTCTTTTTGCATGACAGGAAAATTTTATACCAAATTACTTTTGACATTGGCATTTTCACTGTGATTGTATATTATACTAAAATGCATGTTTATCATTACATAGGTTGGTTTATGTTCCTTATCTTAGTGTTAATTAAACTTTGATGTAATTTTTGCTGTTCTTTGTAATGCTAGCATATATGAAATGCTATTTGATACCAAAATGAAATATGATTGATAGGTTTTGCTACTAAATAAACTATTACAGGATGTCCACTCACAGAAAAAATAGAAAAAAGTCAGGGAATTTCACGCGACAAGGAACAGTAAGGGAATATTTAGCTGTGTCAGGGAAAATGTAAATAACCACTACTCTGCAAAAGTTTTTAGTTGTGTGAATATAGGATAGTGTAATTATGAGCATATGCATTAAAAAATTTTAATTTTATGTTTGTAAAATTGCAACATTCTCTTCGACAAGTGATATAGGGCCTTTATATACAAAATAAAGTATTTGTGTTTTTTTAATGGGCACTTTGTGAAGTCAGTATTGTTTATTGCGAGATATATTGATCGGTTGCTTGCGTGGTCTGTTGCAGTGTAATTTAATTTAACTTAATTGATACCATATTAGTTCTGTCAGCAATGGAAATACACTATATGGTATTGAAAATTTTTGTCATGAAAATAGGGGAATGGAGAAGTGTAAGTTTTCGCGTGGAAAAGTCAGGGAATTCAAAAATATAATTTCAGTGGACATTGTGTATTATGTTGGATGTAATGTTATTGCTTTGTTGGAAGTCCAGAATTGTACTTTATCCCAGTTGTTTTCAACTGCCGGTTTGTGGACCAATACCGGTCCACAGAAATGTAGTGCCAGTCAACACAAAAATGCTCAAGCTTTATATGAATTATGTAATCCCACACTTCCTGCTTATTTATTTGCTGCACTGGAACTGGCCATACACCAAAAGAAGAGACTGATAAAAGCACTATAAAATTAATCCTCACATTGATTGCTGCAAATGTATAGAATTACTTAGGGTCTTTGAAGATTAAACTAAGTGACTTTCTGACAAGAAAGGTATCACTGTCCTGTACTGATAAGTGAGAGAGGAATGCAAGGTATAAGTTTCATGTTCATGTTAATATTCGTATGTTTTGTTGTTTCTGTTACCTGGTATAACAGTGATGATATTGAGTGACTCAGGTGCAGAATATATAATTTCCTACTTTCAGCAGCAATTTGTGTTTGTGATTAGAGGAAACAAGAAAATAGAAATGTGTTGGTACTTTGGAATGCATAATGGAAACAAGAAAAGAAGGAAACTTTGTTAGACATTATGATAAAGAGTACTTATTCAAACTTGCTTTCACTATAGCCCTCTGGCAAGGAACTATTGCCATGTCCTTTGTGTTTAGTGTGTTTTAAAATGCTATCTAGTGATGCTATGAAACCTTCTAAACTTGCTCTGTATTTGTGTTCTAAGAATAGTGATCTTACAGAGGACCCACTGGATTTCTTGAAAGACCACACAACCTGATGGAGAAGATAACTAATGACAAGTTGCTGCTTAAGCATCTTATTTAGTTGTTCTTTGAATTTCTAAAATAAAAAACCTTCTACTATTGGTGAAGAGTTAGTATAGACTTTCATTTTAAATGTCTGTAGGCAAATTTTGTGTTCTCAGGCCATTGAGAAATTTGAGGTAATACTGCTTTCAGACAAAACTTTTCAGACAACTCTACTGTATATGGGCCCACTGGGTGCAGCAGGCCCAGAGGCACATGCTTGGAAAGGGCGGGAGGATAAGTGAATAATATATTTGGTAAAATTTTAAATATTCAATAAATTTACATGCTTTTGATAATGTTCTTTTGAAATAAGCCATTCCAAAGACCGTTTTTAAAAACTTGGTTTAGTAATTTAGTATTTTAATAATGGTACTTGTTTAGTGGGGTACTGGCTTAGTGCGAAAAGCTAATAGTAGCTAGGTGCTAGATACTGGATGACTTAAGTGATAGGGATTCTATTCCTCAAGCCCTGCTATGCTAGTAGACACCCACCTGCAATAAGAGCCGAGTGTTTGTCCTTGAGCAGTGATACATTACGACTGAATTACCTCACCTCTCCTGTTTCACAGATATGGAGTTCCCTGTCTGTTTTGAGTTTCTGCACATTCTCTTCTTGTTTGGATCAGAGTCAAGTAACATTTTGTGCCACATTTCAGTTTAACATACTGTTTATATAGTTGGAGTAGTATAATCAAAATGGAGTAAATTGTTCTTATTACTGATTTATAGTACTGGCTAGTGATTGTAATTTTTACAGTGAAATGGCGTATTAGTTTTAAAATTATTAAAACATCTAGCTGTGTGCAGTTTTAAAAAACTGGCAGCAAAGAAACATTTTGAAGATGGAAATGCGCTAAACAAAATCCCACAACTGCAGAACTTTTTTAGTGCTGTCGCTAACTTATAAAATTCCTGAACTGCACTGTTTGATGGGTCCAGTATTCCATTTGAACAGAAGACACCTTCAACTTCGGTCAGATTTGCTGGTTGTGATAGCGACATTGTCTTATTAATTACAAAATATGGGGACAGTAAAACCGTACAAATTTCATCAGAAAACAAAAAATCACCAAAAACATTGATGTAGAAACTTTAAGTACAGTTTTAAATGAGAATGGTTGAGAACATGAATTAATTTTTGTAGATTAAACATCACTTGATTACACTAATGAAAGCTCAAGTTTCACAATGGCAGGGCTTGTGTTAGAAGATACTGCTTCTTGGAACATGAAAGAGGAATTTTAATAAGACTAATAATACAATCTGATATGAAACAAAACTTAAACACAGATTTCATGCACTATGAGTGATACAAATCACAGTCTCTCCATAAATTGGTTTTCTTGTAAGTTTCTAACTGACAAAAATTTTTGTAGGGATTGGCAGTTATATGCAAGCAGAAAAGGGTATGTATATTGTATTCCTTGCCTGTTGTTTCAGCCAGATGAAAACAATGTGGGGTACCTTGTCTCCCCAACAAATAATTTTCTAAATTTATACAATGGTCTAATGACAGTTTATTTACAAACATACAATGTCGTGGCATACCAGCCTTACAGAAAATTATTACGACAATCCCTTTGCATTGTACCAAATCACACCAATTTTATAATTTCTTATAATCAAGAAAACGGAGCTATTCCTAAATTTTCCTAATAATTTCTCCAATTAACCACAATTATAAGAGCTGACAAACATAGAGGCTTTAAAGAAAATAGACCTAAACCATTTCATTTAAGTTACAATTGTTTAGCTATGAGAGGCACACCTCTTCAATATGAACTAGGGTCTTACAAAACATATTTGCACTATATTGTCCCTATTGAATTAAAGAGTAAAACAATACCAATTCCAATTACACTAAGCTCTTTTAAAGCTCATTTATTTGCTGCTTCTTAATTCCTACAGCCTCATTAACAAATGGCAAAGAATTTATTATTGAAGACTGATTGTGTAATTCTCTCAAAACATAACACATTATTTAAAAAAAACAGTTAAAATATTTATTAACCTGGAGCTGCGACACACTCGTTCTAGGTTAGTAAATGCCCAGCTGAAAGGATTATAAAATTAACTGCTGACAGCATGTGCAAAGTCTACCAAAGGTGCTGCCTACAGAAACAATTAAAATATAACATTTACACAATTTAAAGAATGAACTTTCACCTTGACCCATGAACCGTGTATGCTTATAGTCTGAGTCCTGAACGTGACTCAAAAGCAATTGCTACTATATTTTTAATTTACCACACAATTTTGTTCGCAGTTGTTTATAGTCTGGGTCCTGAACATGACAAAAGCAATTGCTACTGTACTTTAAAAATACCAAACAACTACCCAAACTTGGTTCAGACTATAGTTTCTTTATGTAGACCGATTATCAATCTTTAGAAAACTAGCAAATGTCTCCAATGGGGTTTGGCAGACCGACGGTGCATGAAACAAGGCAGTGACGTGTGCCCCAATATTTCTGTTACTTCAAACTCACATCGGCCATGTAATACCAGCAGAAATAATTTAACTGAACTATTTCCATTAAATATCCGGCAATACAAACCGGAAAAATTAAAAAGGTGAAACCAATAGTTTATTGTCCAGCAATGCAAACCGGAGCAGGACTATCCATGAAATTTCAATTAGCCTCCAGGCCAGGCCAGAATTCCAAAACACAGTGGCTGGCCAACCACTGTCTTCACTCACAAGGCTGTCTTAGAAAACTCGTCTCCGCTGAAGAACTAAAAGAAATGTTAACTCTCAAACATTAAACTAATAGTCAATATCAGCTGCAACCTCAATGCACCGCTGAATGTAATGCAGAAAGCATACCGGCCATGTGTCATGGGCTATGCTCTGCAAATGGCACTTCTAGAAGGTGGTCATAATAATTTGATTCAACTGTGTGTATCTTTTCAGACATGTGTAATGAATTCATAACCATAATGCACATATAATTTTGCCAGAAAATATTGAAAGAAATCAATGATGCGCATTACTATTCCCTAATTGTCTATTAAACTCCTGATGCGTCAAATATAGACCAGCTAGCAATTGTTTTACAATAGGTTTCTTTCACTGATGCATATATTAAAGAATGTCATTTAAAACTTTCAGAGCCTACCTAAAATTTTCATGAAGCAGAATGCTTGGAAAGGCTTCTCTGACTTTACTTGAAGACCTCATGCTTGACATTAAATAAAGTCGTTGGCAAAGTTACAACAATGCATCAAATATGTTAAGTGTATACTGACTCCATCGGGTGAGACACAAGACGAAAGATGACACAAATACTTACTGGTAATTTGGGCGCCAGCAGTGCTTCCCAATCACCGCACTATTGAGACTCAGGGTTCCAGGGAGGCTGTGGGTTCTGTGTGTCCATCTCACCCGTGCGTACTTACAAACACGTAGGTAATACTAAACTTTTACTAAATATCACTTGAAATAAACACTTAATAAAATATATTTTGCTAGGACACTGTCACTACTGAATAAAAGAGGTAAGTTCACTGTGAGACTTGTTTTATTGTTACTATGTATACATCAACATGCCAATGAAATTATGATTATCTCAGTCATGACTAGCCAAGTCTGCTTGGGTGCTCCCCAGCCTGTAATTACTCTAACGCATGCCTAGATGGATGATCTCACCGAGGTGCGTGAAAGCACAACCTTCACAAGGGAAGAGGGCCGATAGCCGCTAGGGTGGACTGACGGTTTTTCCCTGAAGACAGGACACTGTGAATTACAAATGAAACCCTTGATACATTAACACGTGTGATTACTCGGCATCACTAACGCAAACTCGTCGGGGCTTGCCCTCCAGCACGTGGGTAGTGTGGTGAGGGCCTATACACAGAGCCAGCTAGGATGGGAGTAATTGCACCGTACACTAATTACAAAATTACATAAACCCTCAAAAGATACATGAAACAAGATGGGACATGAGATGAGTATTCACAATAAACACACACGCGTGAAAACAAGTTTAGATGGCGCAGATGCCGCTGGATGTTCGTAGCAGACCATGGGGTGCAGGTGAAATTGCAATATTTCTTCTTGGAAATGGTAAATTAAATTCTGACAAATTATTATTCTTGTTGAGAAAATTATTCTCTTTGTGATATGAAGTGGTTACAGGCTTTTAACATGCCTGATGGCGGTAAAATCAAACATTAACATGACAGCGTGGTCAAGTACAAAAATCATAAATGTACGTAAAATTACATGGAATCCTGACAAAATTTTAACAAATATAATAAAATATTGCGCATACAATGTTACATAAATAAGCTCTCAAACGCAACGATGGTGTATACAAAGTCTTGGCATTGGTCGGCCATGTGGTTATGTGTGATTTTGTCGTAAAATATTCTAACACAAAAAATACCCTCAAATACATACATAAAAACAAAGCACTTAAAATTGTGCATAGCAATAATGCAGAAATTACAATGAAACGCCACTAACCTAGGCAGATGGCGCCTGATTCAAGTTGCGCGGATCGCATGACCTCTCCGACATCTTTCTACACCTTCTCCTCGATTAAGTTTAAAATGCCACGAGGGCGCAATAAATTAATGAAGCAGAAACATAATGCTGGGGAACATATCTGGCAAAAACGTACGCAAGCAAAGGTTAACCAGTAAACTACATTGACTATGGAAACCTAAATCAGTGAACAAAAGTTGTAGTGCGTACGTGACAGTGTCTTACCTCGCCAGCTCTCCTCGACAGACTGTCCAGAGACAGGCATCGCACGGGCCTACCATGGCTGCCCACGGGATTCACATAAGCGGAAGTGCTATGCACACGCAGTAAAATATTTTATTAGTGAAAAAAATGGCACAAATTAAATTATGTTTTACATTTTAATAATTTTCTTAGAATTTTCATATTATTTTAGTGTCTCTTTATGACTGCGTTCATGCCGGAATATCAGTGTTCTTAATCTCAGTGCTGCGGGCACTTTGAATTTTATAACAAAACTATTTTAAAAGAAGAACAAACAATTTAAGACATTTTAAGACATATATATTAAACCCTGCAAATACAATATAACACATTTTACACTGAAAAACAATATTTATGTGGGAGTTCAGAATGATTATTGGCCTACTTGTGCATGTGCGGGACACGTGACACATGTGTGGTGAGTGCCGTCAGGGGCTCTAGCCCCGCGTTCTGTTAGTCGACGTCAATACAACATACTTCAAACAAGAATTAAGAGTCAAAATGAATTTGCTCTATATGTGCCAGAAGAAAGATACCTTGGCGTCCCATTCCTTTTCACCATATATGTTTATATAAAATTACACATTCTGAAATGCCACGTTGAGCAATGAAATTAAAGGGAATGCTACACTTTTGTGGAATAAATTTAGTGCAGTTTTCTCTACAGGCATATAAATACTCACAGTGTGTTACATTTCTCTAAAAGTTAGTAGTACTATTAACAACTTATAGAGAAAAATTTTATTGGAAAATATAACGTGTGTTAAAATTTTTGATTGTGCTAAATTATGATTTGATATCCATGCCTGTAGGCAAACTGGTGAGCTGTTTCCATGCTGACCTTATATTTACATTTAAATATACCATACATATCCAGGAATGAATGGGGAATATCACGGTTCTAAGGTAACGCGTAGGAAAACTCGGTCACCAAGGCTTCCATGTGTGCTTAAAATTTCAAAAAACTGCGGTTACTTGGGACACTGCAAATGTGACGGCTCTGAGTAAAATAAAAATTATACATGATTCAGTTATATCATTAACCAATTTTATAAAACTGCATTATTTTATAAAAATCTTTTTAAAGTGTCCCAGGTTACTCCCAGTGTCTTAAATAACCCTAGTTTATGATGCTCACGTATTTTTCACCACATCGCATTTAGCAGAAGTTGCACGTGCCTTTGTAGTTTAATCGCACCCTGACATTGCTCAATATTTGTACCGAGACGGTTCGGAGGCCTCTATAATCAGAAGGTCTGTCATTTTGATCCAACATTGTGTATAAATGTATGTTTAAAAATCCGAACAAAAATTATTAACTTTATTTTGTCATCTGCAAAGATCGCCACATTATTTTCCAGGTTACATTTGAGCCTCTCAACCATCCCATCGAGAATGTAATGCTGTGGTTAGAATTTTCTTCATTCGTAAAACCCTTGCTACCTCTTGAAAAGAGTAGCTTCAAAATTTTGCCCTCAATCCAAATGAAGCTCGAGTGGAACTGCAAACATGGAGAATACGTGCTTTATAAGTGCATTAGCTACAATGCCAGACTCTTGGTTTGGAACTGGTATGACCTCAGGACACTTGTTGAAACAGTCTTGCACAACCAGAAAGTATCAATTCCTCCTTTCAGTGACAGGCAATGGTCCAAGAATGTTCAGTACCATCCTCTCAAATGGGGACCCAACATAATATTTTTGAATGGGACCTTGTCACGTAATTCTTGGACCTTTCCTTGTGATACAGGCATCATACAGATATCATCAGCTCTCAAATCCTCTTAACAATGGAGCCGGTAATGCAGTGTCTCAATTTAAAGGACAATCTTTAGAGAGAGTACTTTTCTGTAAACCCTGGCGAAAACACTGCTTTGCATTCTCTCTTGCTCTCGCTCTGTGAAATTGAGACCACTCTCTCCCACATCTCTCTGACATCACACTGACAGCTGATGCCAGAAGGCACAGAATCATGTTAGGCTGATATCACTGTCATAGTTATTGAAAATAATTTATGTATATTTAAAAAAACTCACAAATAGTTATAGCACTACCGGAATAAACGTAAGCACATAAAATACAATATTTTTTTAAATTTGTTTCCAGTTATGTTACAGCAAATTGGCAAAAAATTATAGACTTTGTCAGATATCCTTATCTACATACAGAATGTCCTATTTATCTTGACCTACCACAATAACTCTGTACGGAGGCTCCAAATGAAAAAGTGTTTCAGGCAAGAATTGTATAACTGGAAGGGGGAAATATATTGTAGGGGAGTCAGCCTTATAGCATTATTAATTAGTGAGATAAGAGTACTAACATCAGGTATTTAAATGGCTCCATGTATCTATTTGTCAAATGTTCAATGAAGCTCGTCAAGACCTATTTATACATGTAGCATAATGTACACTTTCATAATATGAACATTAAATACGACACAGAAAGTGGGATCTCTACTGCCCATTTGTAATACTATTCATATTGATACAGCTAGGGGTAGAATATTCACATTAGATGTTCAAAGTGGTGACCGTTGGCAGCGGTACATAAGTTCAGTCACTAGATAAATGACAACATTGATTCCTCCCATGTTGCCTGCTAAAGAGCATTACAAGCACACACTGAATGTTCTCTGGAGTTGTTTGACTGTTTTAATAGACAGTGCCTTTAAGGTAACCCCAAAGAAAAAAGGTCAGGGGGTTAAGTTCAGGAGACTGAGCAAGCCACAGATCTGGACCCCCACCAGACCACTCCACCTACCATGATATTTTTGTTCCAGAACACGACATGCATACATGGCATTATGTGCTGGTACCACGTTACCATTCTGTTCCTTAGAAGTATTCCCTCCAGAAAACCAGTAACAAGTGTTTGTATGAAGGTGGCATTCTCCCTGCCATTACGGTTACCTTTCATGAAATAAGACCCTATAACCTTATTACCAACCATCCCACACCAGACGATAACTCCCCATTGATGCTGATGGTCCACCTGTCGCAGCCATCATGTGTTCTGAACGGCCCAATAATGCATGTTCCTCATATTCACTTGGCCTGATTTGAAGAACAACTATTTATCAGTTAAAATAATATCCAAAAAAATTTTTGGGTTGGTTATAATTTGATGCTGTACCCTTTGACAGAACTCTATACGATTCTGGAAATCATTCCTGTGCAATTCTTTGTGTAAGTGTACATGAGAGGGATGGAATGTATGAGGCTTAAGAATGCAGTGTGCACTCGTTTTCAGAATGCCAATCTTGGCTTCAAGTTGATGTGTCCTGACTTTTGGATTAACTGCAACAGCAGCAAGAACTGTAACTTCAGCAGCTTCATGTGTGCGAGTTCTATGTCAGTTACTTTGCTATGGGTTCAAATTACCTGTTACACTAAGCTTCCCAACAGGATGGCAAAACATCCATCTGGATGGTGGGGTCTTGTCAGGGTATCACCCTCTGTAGAGATGCTCTGCCTTACTAGCACGACACCAACCTTCAACAGACTGAACAACGTGTGAGCATACCAATCTCTTGATAATGGTAATAACATAACTGTTGGTTATGTTTCAGTACAACTCACTTAAACATTTTACACCGTACTGTAAAATAATACAAACACTTTCATGTGCTAACTTACATTCTCCATAGATGAATAGCATTTCTACCTTTTTGTTGTTGGAGTATGTTTATGTTAAAACTCACCTTGCAGTGTACTGTATTTGACTGCACACATGTGATTGAGTAGTTGCCAAGTCATGTGTGTTCCTTTGTTTCCTCTAAGCACCACCTTGGTTGAATGGGGTACACAACTCTGGGTATCTGTACTGTTTACATCATCTCTATATCAATGCAGATCGTCAACATCATACTGCATTGTAGCATGCCTCACAATCATGCTGCAAGATGTCACATAATGGGTCTTCATGAACCCTCGTGCGTCCCAATATCTGTGGTGGTTTTTAATGATCTGTTTATTCAACTGGTACTATATGATCCATTTTTGAATAGGTCTTGACGAGCTTCATTGAACTGTTGATGAATAGATACTTAATGCCGTTTAAAATACTGATGTTAGTACTGGTGAATAATGCTATAAGGCTGACTCCCCAGCAGTGTTTTTTACCACTTCCAGTTATACAACCTTGGTGTGAAACACTTCATTTGAAACCCTGGTACAGATTTTTTGTGGGTGGTCAAGATAAATGTGACATCATGTATTCGTAAGTATGTGTTATGTAAGTTATTTAGTTGACTAAAACATTTTAAATTATTCACTTCTAGGTAAATTGTGATGTGATTTTGCCCCAGAAAGTTACTTTAACCTTATTCAAACACTGAAACAATATATAAAGAATATGGCACGTGATCAGAGTGTGCGAAAAAGCACCAGCGAGTATACAACTTTATGCTCTCTCTGTGCTCTTGCTATTTTGCTCTTTCTCTATCTGATGAATTGAGATGACCAGAGAGCATTCTCTCTGACCTCATAATGATAAGGTCGCGAGAGCATGCTCTCTGGGCAAGTTGAGACATGGCCTAAAATCTCAGTCAAACTGTGTCAAGGTTCATCATATTTTACACCAAAGTTCCCACCTGCTGCTCTATTATGCTGTGCTTTTAGCTCTTATGGGATTCTGGACATTAATAGGCCCAATTGTAAGTGCATGTGTTTCTCATCATTACTGTGCCCATTATGCCTTGACTGGATATCTCCTCCCATCTTGTTCAACACTCAGCTTCTTTCAACTCCAGTATTCGATTCAAGGTGGGATAGTTTAGCTGATTCTTTATAATATCCTTATCATTACATGTAAATGATCGATCGCAAGATATAAAGTGTTTAATTATTGTCCTTCTTGTCTTCTATGATACACCACTCTTTTCCACCTGGTGCTTACAATGATGACAGAATGGTTCACATGGTCTTCTGGAAAGTGTATCTGCATAGCTGTGAATGAGTCCAGACCTTTGCTTTATTTCAAAGTCATATTCTCGCAGGTCCTGTATCCACTGAGCTATTTGACCTTCAAGGTTCTTTAAATTTAGTAACTAGTATATTTAACTATGATGGGTGCATGTAAACGGATTCTATTTTCTATTTCTCCCTAGTACAAAACACTTTTGCTCAGATCAAAACTTGCAGACTTCAATATGTTGGATTATCAAGTGTAAATATGGCAGATTTCAATTTTGATTGTTGTGTTAAAATGTATTACATAACCTCATTTATACTATTGTCATATTGTGGGGCTAGAATGTAATAATTTTTGGTTAGGCTTGTTCTCACACCTGGATTTTTGCAAGTGGGAATCGTGCCAGGTAGTGCTGCTGGTAGGTGGGTTTTTTCGGAGATCTCCCATTTCTCCTGCCCTTTTATTCTGGTACTGCTCCATTCTCACATCATTTCACACTTATCAGCTCTCAAGACCTCGTTAAGAGCCGCCCAAATCTCTCAACTCAAAAACTCAACCCTGTAGAGAAATCACAAATTAATTGCAATTTTATTGTTTATATCTTGTATTTATACTTTTTGGTAACATGTTTAAAAGCGTTCAGATTAGAAATATTTGTAATTTTATGAATATACATTTTTTTTTTTATATTGTTAATTTACATGTTACTTGTGATCAGGATAAACTTGGGTAAGCAAAATTTTATTGAGAAACAGTTAAACGAATATACCAATTCTACTGCAAATGGTTTCATGTGGTTCATATGATTTTCTATGATTAACAGACCAGTGTATGGTACTTACTGACACTGTGAACTGGTTTCTACAATTCAGACTTTGAATCTTCAAACTCTTCCAAGTGAGATAGATTTGGTCCCCATTGTAAATTTGGCATGAAGAAAAATAGTTTTAATAGTTCAGGAACCCTTGTACTGTATGCTTCAGCTTCTTCTTTGTTAGTCATACTTGTAGCTCATTCTTGAAACATTTTTAGCAATTTAAAAGGAATGTTAGCTGTTAAATAACATCAATATATTGATAAACAGAGAAATGGGTAACTGAAGCATGCATGAATGAGAGTACCAAATAGCACAACATTTTAGCATGAATTATTTTGTGTATAAGTGGGGTTGATATTAGGGGGCCCAAAGGCTGTGCAATCGACATATTGACTTCATAGGTGTGACCATGGGGAATCTTTCCTGTGACTTGTGATCCTAGAAAGCAAAAGATCACTATATTGAGACACATAGTATTTTTCAATTGGTTAGTTTCATTGTATGTACTAGTGGATGATGGGTTCTCACCCATTGCCGGAAAACTGGCCAACTCTGGTCATGCCAGTTGTTGACCTCCCACCGTTGCTTATCCGTGTCAGGTTCTTGGTAGGGCCCCGAGACCAAATTTTCACGTGTGGGGAGTGGTGGGTTTTCTCAAGGTGCTGCTGCTTCCTGATCACTGCATTCTGTTGCATCTCTACCCACACTTCACCTCACTTTGTTCTCCAAGCTGGCCAAAATAACAGACGCATCCCTCAGATAGGTTTAGCCAGCTCTGCAAAGTGTCAGCCTCCCTTCAGCTTGTCCACATTGCCTCACTGCCATAATGAAAGGAACAACATACAGATATGTTGTCTTTTATATTTACGTCACCTTGCTTTTTATCATTTTTGGTTATTATTGATGGGTCGAGTCCAGTTTTTCTTGATTCCGATTTTGATCCCGATTCTTTGGTCAATTCTCGATTCCAACCCCGATTCTCTTATATAAAATGTATTTTGCAGTATTGTTTATGTTATTTTTAAGCATATCATTATAGTGAAGAATGTAGTGATGGTTCAATTCCTGATAAATATTTTTATAACATACTTTTTACAGTGTAAGTAAATCAACTCAAAATGTCTAGATATAGAGTTTACCTTTAATAAAAAGCATCCATTTTGAAATTTTCATAAATCGTTAATACTGTTACAAAATAATACAAGTGTCATGTTATTAGATTCAGTTCTGCACATTAAATTATATTTAGTGTAAAATAATTCAAATAAAAATGCATATCTACATTTAAGACAAAACATTTGAATACTAGGCCTAAGATGTTTAGTTTCTTGAAGCTCTTTGGTGGTTTGTTTATTTTAGTAACACACCTGATTGATAGAATTACTTGTTACTTTCTCAATCATAAGACCGCCTAAATTTGCAGTTGACAGAGATGCTCAAATTCAGTTGAATTGGGGCGGACACTGCTGAAAATTCTCTCGGTTGAAGAATTGCTAGGTTGGCATTCCAACCTGTTTTATTTTTGTAATTGCCAAGTTAAATTTGTTGGGATTCTGTTTATTTTATTTTGAAGGGGGGGAAAAGGAAACAGTGACAGGTTGGGTGCTTTAGTTTTACGTCTATCATGAGACAGCAATTTTTTGATGTTCTTACAAGTGTGTGTGCCATTTTGAGTTCCATATTGTTTTAATGGAGCAGTGGAAAATGTTTGGTTTGTATGGAAATAGAATTTAATTTATTGTAACTTCGAAAACTGTAACTTAAGTAAAAAAAACAAAACGTGATACATATGTTGTTCAATTCTGTACAGATGCAGCAATTTCTCTCTCACTCTCTCGCTCTATATATATATATATATATATATATATATATATATATATATATATATATATATATATATATATATATATATATATATATATATATATATATATATATATATATATATATATATATATATATATATATATATAGAGAGAGAGAGAGAGAGAGAGAGAGAGAGAGAGAGTGAGAGTGTGTGTGAGTGAGTGAGTGAGTGAGTGTGTGAGTGTGTGTGAGTGAGTGAGTGAGTGTGTGTGAGAGTGTGTGTGTGTGTGTTAACCGCATTCCAATAATTACAGTAACAGTTTACAAATATATTATTTACAAAACATGCAACCTTACTGTTTATAAAATTTGCAACCTCTCGAACACGTATTTTTCAATCGGGTAATCCTTGAAAGTATACTTCACTATTTTTTACGTTTGTTTGTCACGAGAATTGAATAGTTTATTTGCAGATTTATTCAGTGAAATCAACACTGCACACGTTTACTGAAACCAACAAACTTAAAACTGTGTAACACATTACGACCACAGAGTAAACACACAATGGCGACACCGCATCACTACTGACAACCAGGGGCCAGTCACTACATAGGGCTTTCGCTGCTCTTATCGAGCACTAACAATTCTGTTTGTACCAACATCGAAAAATTGTAAAATCATTTATTCATCGGATTGGCGATCAAACAGTGTTATCCTTTTTATGTTTAAGATCAAATCAACTTTAATCATACACACATTAAGCATTAAGCAAACAATTTAATAAATGTTTTCAATTTCTCTATGTTGTAATTATTCTATAAAGTTGGTGTTCTTGACCAAGTTGTTTACAAGCTTTGTACGTGAATTGAATTGAATTCCAATCATCCAATTTTGAAATGGGGGAAAATTAATAATGAATGTGTAATAAGATGTTATATTCCTCGTTGTGAAAATTTGAAGCTAAACACACTTTTGAAATACTTCATCTTTACCAGCAATCCAGAACAGTAAGTTTCTAAACCAATTTGTTTGTTTTGACTGGTATCTAGGTTTGGGCTGTTTACCTGGTTACAAACTTTCAATTATTTCCTTATAATAATACATTCGTAGCCTAAATACTTTTCTCTTTTATTCAAATACTACAGTTAACTGTCAAAACAAACAAAATTGGTTCTGAAACTTAACTTTTTGTATTGCTGGAAATCTTGGATAAAAGTACCGCCTTGCAAAGCAAAAAAAAAAAAAAAAAAAAAAAACAATTTAATTACCATACATCAGTGTGGTAATTATTAGTGCTAAAATAGCCATGACAAAATAATGATTGGTTTTTTATGTTGGTCACAAGAGAAGCGTTAGTGGCCCGATCGCAGTGAGGTAATAAGCAAAGAAGTTCAACCTGGCAGTGAAATCTCTTTTTCCCTTCCATACTCTTTACTGACAACAGTGCTGTTTTCTCTTTCTAATGTTGCCACAATTTTTATTGCTCGTGGTACCGAATTTATAGCGCCGTTTGCAAGGAATACCAAAATTGTCGACTGGCATGCAAGCTTCTGGTAAAAGTACAATATTTACTATACGACAGACAATACATTGTACCGTATGTATGTATCGCACTATGTGCAGAGAATATTGAAATTGCCTACTCGCATGCAAGCTTCTGGTAAGAGTAGGATATTTACCGTACTTCAGACAGTACATCATACCGTAAATATATATGAACTAAAAAAAAAATACGAAAAAATTCAGGCGCATTGTCAACGCTATCAATTTCCCTAATAAACGAGCAAGTCTCCGTAATTCCATAACTGGACGTTAAAATCAGTAATGATTACGGAAAATCCGTAATACTTGGCAGCTCTGTTCGCAGCATCATATTTTCCAGCACTTAAAACAAAACACCTTTCATAGGAGCATAGGCTATATGATGCACTGTACACAAGGAATCAATAATCAATGCCCGAAATGTCAATTAATCGATTCAGAGTATTATGTAAGAATCGATGGTATCGATGGATCAAAGAATCAACTCGACCCATTCCTAGTGGTAACCCATTCAGATAGAGTATACACAATTAAGTGTCTAATGCACAGGAAGGTTTTTCTTGGCTAGTGCTCTACACTCCGAGATTCTGTGCCCAATGATCTTCCCTGTGAGTAACTTTCACAAACCACGGTACTGTTCTAGGTTACTAAGTATTCATATTACTATAGCCAAGCATGAAACATACACCTCATTGGTTGTGATAACGAAATAAGTGTTGTGTACAGTATGCATAATATATTTTATTTGCAACATCTGGAACCATAAATTAATATATGTCCAAAATGATCAAACTAATGGTTTTAGGCATTCTCTGTTTTGTATAACTTCATTCAATTTTGGCAGACATTGTAACCGATGTACACAGCACGTAAACAGTAAATACCCCCATTTGCAAATTATTTTGTCAGCTGATGGTTGTTGCAGGATGTATGTTGTTATGTTGGCAATCTTTCCAATAATTATGGGAAAAAATAGTACTTAGCATTAAAAATTATAATTTAGAACTTTAAATGATAAATGATGACAACATTTATGGTATAATAATTAATGGGATAATCATTTTACAATGGTTTTGGGCTGTAGAGCATTAGCGTTAAAAATTTGAATAATTATGCTAGAGCATGCATATATTGCATATATGTGAAACATCTTCACCACATGAATGCCATTAACCACTCTTTTTATCATTATTTATCTACTAACTAGAGTTCCTTACGGATGGTGCAGAATATTATGTCTGCAGTTATTAATTTTTTTATTTGTATGTTTTTCATTAAATGTAGTTTGTTGTGGGTGTCTTTGTATAACAGTCTTCGTCAATGAAATGAAATATGGACACATGTTTGCTGCTTTGTGCAAAGTTGCTTGTGTGCCTTGGTCTGCCATTTTCTTTAACCATCATGAAGCATGAGCAACAACATATTTGTGTTCATAGTTTAAGTTTGTTGGTTTCAAGAAACACCTCAAATGTTAATTGAATAAATCAGCAAATAAATTACTTTGTTTTGGTGGCAGACAAAAGGGATTTTAGTGAAGTCATCATCCAAGGCTCATCACGTGTCAAGGAATTTAAATTGTGAATTACAAATTGAACAGTAAGTTTGTGTGTTTTGTAAATAACAATTTTTAGAACTTTTGCTGGAATATTTGAAATTGACTTGACCTTAAAGAAAAAAATTTTTTTGCCCTAGTTCATTTTATTGAAAACCCAATAATATTTACATGTGAAGTTAAAATTGCTGAAAATGTTTACATTGTGCATTTCTCACATTGGTATATAGAGAGAGATATTTATCATGTTCTGTTCTTGTTTGCCTAAATATATGTATTTTTTTTTAGTTTAGTTCATTTGGTATTAAAAAATCCAATGATTTTATGTGTAAGTTCAACTTCACTGAAAATATTTAGTGTATATTTCTTGCATCGGTACAAACAGAAACACATTTATCACATTTTTTTTTTTGTGTGCAGTTAAGACCTACTACTTTCAAGTTATAGTGATTTGAATGTTATTTCAATACAAGAAAAATTTCCCACTGCATCATCAAAACAATGGGTAATTGAAATTGCTTCTCTCTCAAAAGAAAAGCCGTAAAACAACCCAGTCTCACAGAAAATTGTAACTTAGAGTTCATTGTCCCACCAATAAAATAAACAGAACCCTAACATATATCTTGGTCATAAAAGTTAAATAGATGGCAAACGTAAACTTAGCTTATGTACTAGCACTGCCTGCCTTTCAGTGCCTGACATTGAATTTGTAGAGTTTGTTTACAAACATTGTTTTCTTCACTGACAGAACAGCTGTGGCAGAGAGATACATTGATTACTTTTCAAGAACTGTCAAAATTTTTTGAAGGTATATGAAAGGGAGAATATTACATGGTTATTGATTGTGAAACGTTTATGTGATAGTGTTATTGGAATTCATAATAAGTTCATAATTTTTTTATATTTTTATTTATTTGCAGAAAAAATTGTTTCCTCATGGCTTCTACATAGTGTTTGTGGTCAAAGCAGATGATTTTGATTGTTCTGGAACATACACAAGTCTGACGCCTGCAATTAACACGTCCACGCCTTCCCGGAACAAAACTCTGACATTTTATGTGAGGCCAAGTATTACTTATGAAGAGTACTTTGTAGCTGCGGTTTCAGCTGTTGCTGTTTTGGGAATATTTTTTTTGTTTTATTTCATCTTTTCAGTTATTTACTTCATCAGGTAGGTACTAAATTTATTTGTAATTAGTATACAATATGAACACACATAGTAGAAAGAATCCCACCATAGCATAGTTTCTTCATTATATAAAAAATGTTCTGTCAACTTTTATTTTTAGTGGCCAACTGGCACAATCAGTATGGTGTGAAACACCATTGATTGGTAGTGTCATATTTATTTGTGATAAATGTTATGCTGTTGCTCATGGAGCTCTTTTGTGAAAAAGGAATGGTGAAAAACATTTACATGGTGTCAATGATTAAGAAGTTCTTGTAAAAACAGGAGCTCTGAAGGTTTTTTTACTGTCTTTTGATTCAATGGATTGATGCCGACTGACAGCCAGCGGCGCAGGAGCCCATCATGGTGCTCACCATGAATGGGTCACGTGTCCCACATGTGTGCAAGGAAGCCAATAATTTTGAACTTTCGTGTAAATGTTATTTGCAGTGTAAAATGTGTTCTATTGTATTTGCAGTTTTCAATATGTCTTAAAATGTTTTAAAGTGTTTGTACTAATTTTAAATTGTTTGGTTATACAATTCAAAGTGCCCGCGGCACCTAGATTAAGAACACTTAATATTCAGGCGAGAAAGCCATCACAAAGAGACACTAAAATAATATTGAAATTCATAAGAAAATTATAGAAATGTAAAACAATACTTAATTTAATTTGTGCCATTTTGTTATGTGAATCCTGTTGGCGGCCATGGTAGGTCCGTGCGACACTTGTCTCTGGACAGTCTGTCAAGGAGAGCTGGCGAGGTAAGACACTGTTACGAGCGCACTACAAATTTTGTTCACTGATTTAGGTTTCCATAGTCACTTTAGTTTACCGGTTAACCTTTGCTTGCGTATGTTTTTGCCAGACATTTACCCCAGTATTATGCATCCGCTTTATTAATTTCTTGCATCCTTGCGGGATTTTTTGCTTAATTGAGGCGAAGCAGGAGAAAGATGTCGAAAAGGTGATGCGACCCGCGCAATTTGAATCAGGTGCCATCCGCCTATGTTTATGGCATTTCATTTTAACTTCTGCATTAATGCTACACACAATTTTAAGACCTTTTTTTTTATGTATGTCTTTGAGGGTAATTTTCCTGTTTGAATGTTTTACGGCGACATAACATATAACCACGTGACCGACCGACACCAAGTCTCTGTATACACCATCGTTGCGTTTGAGAGCCTATGTATGTAACATTGTATGTGCAATAATTTATTTCAGGGTTCTATGTCAATTTTATTCAGGGTTCAATGTATTTTTCATGTAAATTGATGATTTTTTTGTACTTGACAATGTGGTCACAGTAGTGTTTGAGTTTACCGCCATCAGGCGTGTTGCAATCCTGTAACCACTGCAATCGTAAAGAGAATAATTTTCTCAGCAAACGTAATCTTTTGTCTGACTTTAATTTGCCGTTTCCACGTAGAAATATTGCAATTTCACCTTCACCACATGGTCCGCTACGAACTTCATCCAGTGGCATCCGCGCCATCTAGACTTGTTTTCTCACATGTGTGTGTTTATTGTAAATAATCATCTTGTGTTCCATGATGTTCATGTATCATTCAAGGGTTTATGTAATTTTGTAATTAGTGTGAGGTGCTATTATTCCCGTCCTAGCTGGCTTTGTGTATAGGCCGTCGCCACATTACCCAGGTGCTGGAGGGCGAGCCCAGACAAGTTTGCATTAGTGATGCCAAGTAATCACATGTGTTAATATGTATTTCCACCCTAGCTGCTGTTGGACCTCTTCCCTTGTGAAGGCTGTGCTTTCATGCACCTCGGTGAGATCGTCCATCTAGGCATAGGCTTGAGTAATTGCGGTCCTGGGAGCACCCAAGCAGAATTGGCTAGTCATGACTGAGATAATCATTTCATTGGCACGTTGATCTGTATGCATAATAACAAATTACCAATAAGTTTTTGCGTCATTGTTCATCTCGTGTCTCACCCGACGGCATCAAGGTTTTGTACTGAAGATTTTTTTCCCTCCAGGAAATCTATAATTATTGGTTATTGTAAATAATGTATGTCAGTCAATGCCAACCACAATAACAATCACCAGATTGTATGCTCCATCTTAAAATTCATTTAATTTTGAATTTTGTCCAAATAAAATATTTCAATATTGCTCAGCAATCAGCTACATATTCAACTAGTCGACTGTGGGGCACTCGTGAAGCCACGCGAAATAAAGTTCGGTACAAGAAGTAAGGTTCAAAGAAAGAAATGAGTTAAAAAAATTGTCCATAGCATCATAAATCAAAGTAACTGTCAGCATCTGGGACAACATTGGTGTCCAGCCTCCTCAAACACACTCAAAAAGTTCTTTGCTGGCAACATTTTACCAGCAACGTGCTGTCTGTTGCCATATCCTGTTGCATCTAGTTTCCCTGGCCACTTTAACATGGTTTGGCTGTTGGTAAGGTGCAGAGTACACCAGATTTTGGGAGAAACCCTGGTTCATGACTAGAAAATTAATCAGAAAATTACTAAATGAGTTCTTAATGTCCATAGGGTGCCAGCACGGGTGAGCACGTGGACTCTTATTCTCAGATCAGCAGCAGGTCGACAGCCACTTGGCAGTCCCCTCACCAGCACACGTCTAAGCAGAGTAAAGTTCAGGTTATGCAAATTACACAGTTAAAAAATTTAAACACGTTGTACCTGGAGTGACCCAGGTCCCTAAGGTATGTTAAGTACTCAAATAAGAAATTATGATGTGGATCCTCTGAAAGCGTATATTGTCAGAATGAGATTACACTCGAACACAATAACACTGACCCTTGTCTGAAGCGAGCATGGCAGTTAGGCCTGCCATAGGCCGATGCGGCAGAAAAGTATTGTTAAGCACGTGAAAACTTAAAGCCATTAAACTCTCCGGTGCCTGAAGTTTGATGGAGAGGAGGACACGTATGCGGGAGGAGTAAAAACAATTAAAACTGTTCCGGTATGTTAAAACTTACTATTACAGCTGCATGTTTGTTACAAGTCGTTGAAGACTTATGCGAAACGTGACACACGTGTATTCTCTAAGCCTGCCGAAAACAGACTAAAAATGGTGGCAGATACATCCAGTTACCTCGCCGAGATCTCCCACCAACAAGGTGAGGGAAATTGCATTATACATACACTTGATCAAGTGTACATATGAAAACACTTGGAAACACAAAATGAGCACTGGCGGAATTTATAGAATAATTCTGACACGTAAAATTAATTACTTACTGTCCAGAGTTCTTATTTTCATTTGTGTCTGAAGAAATAATAATTACGTGAATAGGCAAGAATGGGCTGGCAAAGCATATAGAAATTATTTAGAAAATATTAATGACATTTCATATAAACACGTGCATGTATAAAACAGTTGTTAAATTATAGTCATAATTTAATATTGCCTGAAAGAATTTGATTTCAGGCACGTGGCATGGTGGACACTGGAACTGCCAGTATCCTTTACGTTGCACATTAACACAAATTTATAAAATGAAATATGCCCTTTTAATTTAAAGTAAACATGACACAAACACTAGGAAAATATATTATTAATTATGAACATCCCAAGTTTGTGATAAGTAAACATATGTAACCTACGTGGCTTCGCACTCTCAGGCAAATTACACCTCAATTAAGGTGAGCACAAGGGAGATAACACTTTCCCTTCTATAAATTAGACTCTGCTTTCAGTGGCACAGATCAAATTAAGACTGTAAACACACTGTGCTGAGTTTACTCTACGTACCACTGGTCAAACAGGTAGTGACTGTTCAAAAACCCGTTCCTGCATGAACGAGTGTAGTGACCCGTACACAGAATGCATGGTGGTGTATGGCTGGTATGCGAGCAGAGCAACAGTAGGCTCCATCCCGAGCGGGACAGTGAGGGCAACGTCAAATGCCCCTGCTCCCCTCCTGGGAGGCCACTAGTGCGATCCAACAGCATCTCGTAGCGCTCATTACACTAAAGTGTAGCAGAAGGCGGGGAAAAGCAAGGGGCCTACCTCAGCCTGTAAGTATGGAAAGGTCAGTTCCTTATGTTGTAAGACGTCTCGAGCAGTCACCAATGGCATCGAGGACGTGGGATGTCTGGAAGTGCTGCAGATGCCCCTGTCACAGGGCCATGCAGGAGGGTGCATGCCGGTGACGTGAGTTGGCATGCCTGAGTCGTGGCTGGTGCGAGCTTGGTGCCTGAAACGGGGTGGTCGCCTGCAGCGTTGTGTTGTTGTGGGTGAGCTGGGCGGTGGTATACCGACAAACAGGTAGAGGCGGCAGTTGAGCTGCTCCTGTCTACCTGCGGTATCTGTTGCCACTCGTTGCTGGATGGGAGAGGTGGCACCTCCCTCCATGTCATTGTTGACTTTAGCTGCCGACCACTTAACTGCGGCAGTGGCTCAGTGGCTAGGAAGCTGCTAAAGTCGATGGTTGATGTTTTCCCCCACACGTCACTGATGTCCTCTACTGCCGACCACTGTGTTGTTGTTGTGGCGGGCACGGCAGTAGCCGGCGTGGCAGCTGTGAAGCCACAAAAGTAAATGGATGGTT
The DNA here is from genome assembly GCA_029891345.1 of Dryococelus australis. Classification (NCBI taxonomy): domain Eukaryota; kingdom Metazoa; phylum Arthropoda; class Insecta; order Phasmatodea; family Phasmatidae; genus Dryococelus; species Dryococelus australis. The sequence continues at coordinate 150,752,768 of CM057009.1, forward strand.
GCCCTCATGATGGCGTCGGACTTCCACCTCGGGTTTTGCTTTGGTTTTGGTTAGACCACAAAATGTCAATCACTTCTGCCTCTGCAACACTGAGTGGTTGACCGATCACTGTGTTTACCGTCAGACATCCAGGTCACGTTGGTATTCACAGGCACGGTGTCATTTGATGCGACAGTGTTGATGTTTTGTTTTTCACTTACATCCTATTGCTTGTGATTTGGACATCTTTCTTCAATGTCGTCGGGGTTGGAAGTAGCGCGAATATCATTCCTGTGGACCTTACACCTCTTCTTCGGCCCAATCTGTACTAGGTGCAACGTGAGACTGATTTTCTCCATATTCTGTGCAGCCCTGCCCACTTGGGGGCAAATACCACACAAAAGTTCTGTTTAGTTGTTGACAGGGGATGCACACTCACGTAAACAAAGTCACCTGGTAACAAGGGCTTAGGTGGTCATTTGGTTTCCGGCAGCATTTTTTGAACATAGCATTTTTTGTTTTTGCAGGCTTCATGATGATGTTGCCTTCTTTCCCCTTCTCTTACCTCAGAGTCTACAGCATATGGGCTTGAGTCCAGTGCACGGCAGGCAAAATCTCCTGGGTGTGCCATACAACAACTCAGCAGGAGATTTCCCAGTGGCTTCTTTGGTGCGGTTACGTAAACAAAAAGCTATGCATGGTATGTGCTGTGCCTATTTTGTATGGTCTTCGCAGACTCCAAAGGGCAGTTGTGTCTTTACTTCCTGATTCTAGCGATCGGTTCCTGTTTGCATGTGCATGGTATATGTCAGTTGTGTGATGTTTGACGTGCCATTCTGTACACAAACCTCGCCAATGCGGTCCGGAGAACTGGGTGGCATTGTCACTTAGGAGTGTTTTGGGTTAACCCCAGCAGGGAAAACATTCGTTTTTCAAGGTGGCAGTAATGTGTTGTATGCATGTGCTCAGCAATGCATACAATTCACACCAACATGTGAACAAATTGGTTACCACAAGTATGAACTGTTTTCTATCTGATGAGTGTGGATATGGGTCCATGATGTCTAGGGTAATAGCTTCGAAAGTACGTTGCTTTAGCCTCGTCTGTTGTTTTGTAGACATTACATGCATGACACTTGTGCACGTACTCTCTAACCTCTTTAGTGAGGCCGAGCCACAAACATGATGATGTAATGCTACGCACTGTTTGTGCTATGTCGGGGTGTCCTGACAGGTAGTGTGCACCCTTCGCGGCATGTAGAGGTACCACTAACCTCCTGACCAGCTGTTAGGTGTCTCTAGATGGTTGTCAATCACCCGACACCCTTCTAATACTTCCTGTTCGCAATGTACCTTTATTTCCTGTATCTCCACGGACATCAGTTCTTGATTTAGCACAAACACGTACAGATCGTCCACGTATGTTTCTGCTAGCAGACTTTGTTGTGGTTGATTCACCGCGATTTGTTGCAACACTACTGGAGTTGCGCATTTTCCGGAGGTAGGTTGGTCTCCCACTCTTCCTCGTCTATAGCTGTCTCTCCTTCATTCGGGGAACATGACAGGGCAATTGTTTCAATTTCATACTCAGCTGCTGTGGTTCATTTAAGTGATTCAAACAGTGCAAAAACATATTTTCTTGATTTAAGATGTTTTCAAAGGCTGTGAGATATTCAGCCGGAACACTAAGATCAAAGTCGTATTGAGTTACTGGGTGTAAGTTAACCTCTACACATCTGCCTAGATTATAAACAGTGCGTCTGACTTGCTTGCCGAAATGTATCCTATCTATAGGAATACTATACAATTACATGTTGATCAATTAACCATGGAAATCTGAAGATTACATCTTTGTCTATTTCTATTGACACTAAAGCAGGAACACCCATTTCTAAGTCTCTGATATGTACATTAAGCTGAGTGACACCAATGATAGCGCTTTTGCCATTCAGTGTGGCAAGCTCTATAGTTAAGTTAGTAGCCTGTATGTCACAGATAAAATTGTGGAATGCTGCAATATCAATTAAGGCAACAGTTATAACATTTGCAACACACACAGGTGCCCTTAAATGTTTATCAGTGGTAGTACTCACTTGTCCCAAGTAGGCAGCTGGCTGTTAGTGTACCGTTTCTTGGGGCACTGTGGTTGGCACACTGGCATAGTAAGAAGGCCTCTGTTGTGGTTCTACCCCATTGGTGCATTTCCTGTATATGTTGTCACTCTGTTGGGGCACATCCTGTGCCAGTGGTACTGCTCATAATGGCATATCCGACACCATGGCAGTTGGCACTGGACCTCTGCATTGGCAGTGATTGGCGGCTGGTTAGACGTGGCACTAGTCCATTGTTACCCGGCACAGGGGTGGATTGCTCTCCCTGCGGGTGATAAGCTGCACGTCCGAGCTGGATGTCTGGGCCGTTCAACCGTTCGCGCGGTATGCTTATTCATTTTGTGCCACTGTCACTGTTTCTTGCACTACTTTATGTGGCACAAGAGTCCCAAAAGTAGTTACGCCTGGCTTCTGAGTCGCGCGCGACACTCACGACAGCCCTGACAAAATGCTGGTAGCCACTGTAAACCTTGGGGCGTAAAGCTGGCATGTGTTCTGGCAAAACTGTTTCCACTATAGATTTTAACACATCTTCAGGAGACAGGTGTTGGTAATAGCAGTTGGCCAAACTGATTTTTTGGCCAATGAAAGTCTCAGGTTTTCTTGCCGTTTCTGTCTTTTGTGAACAGCGAGCATTGTGTATGTGCTCGCATATCGGGCGGTGAATTTCATTTTGAACTGAGTCTAGGTCATGAAGTATTCTGTTGTGGACCGCCACCAGTTCCGCGCGTCACTTGTTCTTACGTGGTGGTCTCTGCAGTGGGGTGGGCGGCGCGAGTGGTTGTGTTTTGTGTCACACCCCCATCTGTGGCGGCTGCATGATGTCATGATGTTTCTTTCTATCCATGTGTGTGTTGTTATCATGACAAAGACCAGCACACACTCTTCACAGCTCAATGTTCCTTCGCGAAAACTGTTCTAATCACTGAGAGACACACACTTAGGATGGTATTTGTTGTCACACAAGTTGTATGTGACAACAACATACCGCGCAGTCTGGCATTGCACTTAAGCCCTCTTCACAATAGCGCGATATAACAAGAAACTATGTGATGTCACACCGAACCAGCCAATCGTAATAATTCATATCACTAACTATGAATAAAAGCTCGCAACAAGAGCACTAGCAACAAGCCTGATTTGCTGCAGAGGCGACATTGCTGATGACGTTAGAGAAAACAGCCAATCAGGAGCAAGAGTGTTTAAAATAAGAAAAGTTACAAACAAGGGGAAATAAACGAAAAGCCAGATAGTAAAGTATGTATGCATGTGTCTGTATGTAATTTTTTATATATATATATATATATATATATATATATATATATATACACATGCACACACACACACACACACACGCGCACATATATTTTGTCATCACGACATGTATGCATGATATTATATGCAAATTGAAAAATAAAGTATTGCAAATATGTTAAAACATGGTGAAAAGTAACACTGTGAGGTTAATGTAGTGAAAAATTACAAAATTGCTTTTCTCGCTTAGGGAAATGTTGGAGACAACTGTAAAATGAGATTGTAAAGAAAATCGTATGAGTAATGTGATTGTTTATGCGAGCAGGAAAATATAACTCAGCAAACTGAGAGCATTTTTTTAAAACTGATAAGACAATTTAAATAACCTTTTTATTTAATATTTTCCATTTATAAAATATTAATATTTACAAAATGTTTACTTTTATTTTCAATTTAACACACAGATAATTGAATATATTTTGTTTCTTGTTACTTTCGTATTTGCTTATTGTAAATTACTATTACATTTGAAAAGAAACCACCTTTTTTTTTAAAAAATAACTTATGTTGTAAGGAACACGATCTAGTTTCTACTTTGTAATTAGTGGATCTTAAAGTTCAATTATGCAAATTACATTAAAAATTTAATGGTATCTGTACAGTTACAGTTCTGTACAAAATTTCTCAGAACAGGACAAAGTAGATTTTTGTTTAGATACGTAGTTAAATCATTTATATATATATATATATATATATATATATATATATATATATATATATATATATATATATATATATATATACACACACACACACACACACACACACACACACACACACACACACGCATGCACACATTAATTGTGTATTTGGGAACATTGTTTTAAATACCCACTGGTGGAATAGTATATACTTTATGACAACTCTTGAAGAACTTCTGATTCAAGAGGTAAAACATAGGTGGTATTTTTACTATGCAAAACTATAAGGCCTGGCTGCAGATATCAAGCAGTCTCTGCATCTAAGGTTTGGGTAACGGTACAATAGAGCTCATAAAAATACTACCAAAACAGTGTTTATTTGTGTGTTGTCAAATATCAATCTGCATATGGCAGATTTCTTCAGTGTTTTTTCCTGTCAGCTGTATCGCATCGCGTCATGCTATTGTGAAGGGCACTGCCGGCGATACTTTGTGTCATTGATGCCTTTTGCTTCATGGCATCGCATCACGCTATTGTGAAGATGACTTTACTTGTATTGCATTCCTCTGGTGGCAAGAACTCGCTGGGTGAAATCAGCTGCACTACTGCAGGTTGGCTGGACTGGTTGGGAGTGTAGTTCTGGCACTGGAAAACATTGTCTCATACAGATGGCCACTCTTCTGCTGACAAACAGGCAAAGTGCCCTCCTAGCTGTCACAGTTCATAGCGCACTGTCTCATTGCTGGTATCGTTGCACAGAGGTCATGAACAGCGTGTTATCCTGTCTGTTGACATAAATATCGGAGCAAATAGCACTCTTCTCCCTTGAGGTATGCAGTGGCAGATATTGACTTGAAGGTTGAATTTTGCGAACAGGTCCATTGATAGAGTTTTACCACATGTTGCACACATCTCTTCTGCATTCCACATATTTGCGAAATATTCCAGCCACTGTTGTTCGCGGTTGTCATGGTTGCGGAAGTTGTCCACACGTACGAAGGGCTCCACAGGATTGAACTTGGTCTACCTGACATGTAGGGATGCGATGGTCACCACGTGCCCAGATCGGACCACGCACACATGCCAGGCTGCAGGCATGCGGTGATGTCATGGGTAACTGCATGGTACGTGGTGACATCATAGGTAACTCCACGGTACGCTGTGACATCATGGGTATCTCCAGTTCTTCAGACAAAGTAGGGTCAATACGCACACAAGATGATGGCTGTTAGTTGCGGCACCATATAACGTAGTTTGGCTGCTGGTGAGGGGCAGAGTACACTGGATTTGAGAGAAACACTGATTCATGGCTAGAAAACTATGAAATGAGTTCTTAATGTCCGTAGGACGCCTGCTCATCTATGCACGGGTACCTCATGGACATGGACTTTTATTCTCAGGGCAGCAGCAGGTCGACAGCCACTTGGTGGTCCTGTCACGAGCATACGTTTAAGCAGACTAAAGTTCAGATTATGCAAATTTCATAGTTTATAAATTTAAGAACGTGGTTCCTGGAATGGGCCTAGTCCCTAAAGTATGTTACGTACTAGAATAAGAAATTAAGATGTGGGATCCTCTGAAAGCGTATATGGGCAGAATGATATTACATTCGAACACAATAACACTGACCCTCGTCTGAAGCATATATGGCATTTAGGCCTGCCATAGGCCGATGTGGCAGAAAAGTACTGTTAAGCATGTGAAAAACTAAAGGCGTTAAACTTTCTGGTGCCGCGAGTCTGACAGAGAGGAGGATACGTATATGGGAGGAGTAAAAACCATTAAAACTGTTCCGTTATATTAAAACTTCCTATTGCAGCTACATGTTTGGTATAAGTCGTTGAAGACTCCTGCATCATGCGATATACATGTATCCTCGAGGCCTGCCATAAACAGATTAAAGATGGTGGCAGAGGCATCCGGCTATTTTGCCGAGATCTCTTGCCAACACTGTGAGGTAATTACATTATACAAACACTTGATCCAATGTACATATGTAAACAAATGGATACACAAAATGAGCACTGGAGAAATTCATAGAATCATTTCGACATGTAAAGTTAATTACCTACTGTCCATAGTTCTTATTTTCATCTGTGTCAGAAAAGTAATAATTATGTAAATAGGCAAGAATGGGCCAGCAAAGTATATGGAAGTTAATTAAAAATATTACAGGGTAATGATTTAATAATACATGAAAGAATTCAATTTCGGGCAAGTGGTATGGCGGATGCCGGAACTACCAGTATCATTTATGTTATACGTTAACACAAATTTAGAAAATGAAATATGCCATTTTAATTTAAATTAAACACGACACTAAACTAGGAAAATATATTATTAATTATGAGCATCCCAAGTTCGTGATTAGTAAACATACGTAACATATGTGGCTTTGCACTCTCAGGCAAATTATGCCTCAATTACGGACTTGCCAGGGCTTGGGACACCATCATCTGAGTAGAGTGTACCTTGAGTCACCTGATGATTTTTCCTTGTATGAGTTCTTTTGGTGATATGTAGTCAAATGCACAACCATGCACATCAAAAACATACACATTTTCTACTTTGCTCTGTTCCACCTATTTCACCACTATACAGTAATCCATTGTAGACCATGGCTTTTTGAACCTTAGTTTAATTTATCCACGGATTTGTTTTTTCAGACTCCTCAAACAAGGTTAAGGATTCTATTAAGTGCTGTTCTTGTTTTATTAAAAATGGAATTATGTGGTCGAGATGGTGTGTTTCTCACAATGTCATCGACACCACTTTATTTTGTTCCAGACAACATAAATTTATAAATATTGTATTGCAGAGGCTCAACAGGTGGTAGAAGACAGAAAGGCAGTTAGTATTCTTTGTCCTAGTCAGGAGCTACTGTCATGCCTTTTCACCCTGTTATCAGGCCCATCATCCCTTCCTTTCTTGGCTGTCAAAACAAGCTTCTTAATTTTTTCCTTTTTTCTTTACAACAGTTTATTGGTAGCAGCCATGCTGGTGAGTTGAAATGCCGCTTAAATGTACCAACAGTAGTGGAGGGAAAATATTGAAATGCCACAAGAAGCATTTAGTTTAATATGTACTCTTTTGAACACAAGTACAAATACAGGTTCATTAAAATTGGGATTCTAAGTTATGAATTATTGTAATGTGCATTTGTAGTAGTGGAGGGAAAATAATTAAATGCCACAAGAAGTATTTAGTTTAATATGTACTTTTTTGAACACAAGTACAAATACAGGTTCATTAAAATTGGGCTTCTAAGTTATGAATTATTGTAATATGCATTTGTAGGGCAGTCATAGTATTGTTTCTTTGACAGAAACAATTTATTAGCAGGAAACATTTTTGCTATATGTCTGTGCATTGCGCAGCTTCAGCACCGTCAGTTTGTTGCAAGCATGTTAATAACTCCGGTTATTTTTACAATCAATATCATGTAGAAGCAATAAAATCTAGCCTGTACTGATTACATGTGCAATGTTTCATGTGTGTTGTTAATGCATAGTCTTGAATGCAACATACAGTTGCCTCTACCAATTGCATCTTAACCTACACCTGTATCAACATACTACAACAGTAATTAATTAATGTTCTGTTGTTTTAATTTTGCAAATGGGATAAAAGAGAATAAAAGTTCTCTAACATGCATGACATGAATATCTTAGTTGGCATATTTTTCGAAAGGAGATTCAGTGATATATTTGAATTAGTAACCTGTCAATACAAGCCAATGTTTCTACAGGGTTTAGCCAAGGCGATATTACAAACTTTCAGAGATGATGGAGAAGGGCATCATCTTTTATTTGAGGAAGGAAATCCCAGTCCAGAAATGACTCTGTTGAACATTGCAACCAAAAAAACGATGTTAGGATACCTATTACAGTGGAATATGACAATGGTTAAGACATTGTGGAAGAATGTCTACATTTAACATCATAAGGACTGACATTACCTTGAAGCCTTCAAACCAGGGTAAACATCCTTACTTAAGCCTGCAATCAAATTTGGTGCCTGGAGGGTAGCAGTTAAGCAAGCTAACCCTGATACCATGAGTCGCACAACAAGTCCTGTAGGCATATTACTCTTGGTCAATCAGTATGTAGTACATTGGTATATTAAATTACTTCACAAAGTCCTGTAAGTTGTATTTAAATACTACAGGTATTCCAACACTGTTTTGGTTGTAACATATGACGAAGGCGTTTCTAGACCAGGGTTCTCTATCTCAAATGGTTACTGATTCTTGTAAACGTAAGTTTCACATGTAAGAATCTGAGATATAATTCAAAATACGTCATTTGAGTTTTGGCAAATTGTGATGTAACTGCAGTCTCACTAATGCTATCTGGCCAAGTGGTTCAGAGCCAAATTGCAGTATATGGCTGCAAATCACTATCTCTGATCAGTAAAATTATAAACTATTTCTTGCCTGAGTAGTCACGTGCCTCCATAAGTGTGTGTAGTTACTGTTAGGGCCTGATATGTCAATTTGATGACAGGTATAACCTAACCCTCTTTTCACTTTAAGGACATGTTTTCTTCTATTGTGGTTTTTTCAACCACTGGGTTTCTGAAAAACATTTTCTTCATTGTTGGTGACAGATTACTGAATATTATCTGCCTTTAGAAATGTTTACAGAGCTGTTTTGCTGCATATGTACATGTCACTTGTACATACCTGTTCAGAACGTAACATGATACTGATTTATTATGATATGAATGTTATAGTCTTTGAATTGCATTTCACGAGTATTCATTTTTGCACATGAATGTGTACTATAAGCCATATCACCTTTTATATTTTTAGTGTCATGACAGATGAATGACATAGGGTTAATTAATCAAATTATTTTCATTGTTATGTCAGTAGAAAATAAATAATTTTTCTGAAATAAAATTTTTTTGTAATAAACAGCCAATGTTTGTTTGTAACAACATAGTATTTTATTAACAGTGCACAAAATGTGTTATTCATGACTGCAGGAATTTCTAAAAATTAATTTTTGGTTTTTATCTTGAATGCCGACGGATGTTGTTCTTTATTGTGACTTCAGTTCTTATCTCACATAGTAGGTTTGTTATATTATAAATTTGTGTTTGCTTAGATAGGTAACTTGAAGTCATTTGGCCAGCACATACATTATGTGATGGAAAGTATCTGAATAACCTGCAAAATGCGTGTTTAACGTCTACCATATGTAATACATTGCTAGCAATCGTGGTAGTCAGCAGACAGTGCAAGACAGCAGAGTGGGATGGTCTGAGGAACTCACTGACTTTCAATGTGGTCAGGTGGTTGTGTGCTATTTGTGTAAGAAATCTGTGTGCGAGATTTCCACCATCCTGAATATCCCTATGTCCAATATTTCTAATATTATAGTAAAGTGAAAATGTGAAGAGACGTGTGCAACCTAAAAGCGTGCAGAGTGACCTATGTTGACCCCCAGACACCACAGTGTGTTGGAGAAGGTGATACAGTGTAATTGTCAATCATCCATCGCCACCATCACACAGGAATTCCAACCAGCATCAGGATCTACTCCAAGCACCGTGATTGAATGGCTTGGTTTCCATGGCTGAGCAGCTGCCCATAAGCTACACATCACACAGGAAAATACCAAATGCTGCCTCCCTCGCATAATGTAAGGAGCATTGAAACTGAACAATAGAACAGTGGAAAAATCATGGTATACAATGTGACGATCCAATTGCAGAACGTGGGTGTTTTGAATGTCTGATGGATGACATCTACCAACCTGTATTGTGCCGACTTTGAAATTTGGTGTGGTGGGGTTACAGTAGGATCATGTTTCTCCGGGAGGGGGCCAGGGCGTGTGAGGGAGTGGTTTGACAACAACAACGTCCCACGAATGGACTGGCTTATGCAGAGTTTTGATTTGAATAGGATAGAACATCTCTGAGGTAATACAGACTTTGTGCTAGACCACATTGACCCCTCTTTTCATTTTGGTGCTCTGCAAGGAATGGGCTGCCATTTCCCAGGAAACCTCCACCACCTGATAGGAAGTATGCCTGCAACAGTGCATGCTATCATCAATGCTAAGGTTGGGACAACACAGTATTGACTGCTAGTGTTCGAGATGGAGGGTGGCCCAAATATATATATTTGATTTTCAGGTAGGTGTTCGGATACTTTTGATCACGTTATGAAGATGATAACAATGTTGTTTGTAGAGGCCTTCTTGTGGCTATGTGCAGGCACTTGTAAAATTTAGAAAAATCAAGAAAAATGTTAAAATAAATCATTTTTAAAATATAAATACATGAAAATAAAGCATGGATATAAACATTGGGTAATGAGTGATTTTTAATTATGCATTAATAATCCTTTCTGTTTAAATACAGTTTTTCTGACACATGCTGGAGATCCATTAAAAATTATAGTGTTAACTATGACTCATCCAATGTACTTATGTGTTTTTTGGATGCTTGACATTGCAGGAATACTCACACTACTCCTGAAGTGGGACTACTAGATGACACTAGTTGTGTTGTTATCGGTGAAAGTAGTATTTCAGGATTTCCGGGTCATAGTTCAGCTCCATCACGCCACCATTCAGATTCATCACTTGATGAGACTGACATTGATATGCTTCCGGATGCAGACAGTGAAAAAGAAATTTTTAGGTTTGTTGAGATTTGAGATTAATAATTTATTTATATTGGTGTGAAGTACTACTAAGCTTGGAAATACAGATTAATCACGTAAATTTTCCTAGTTATTTATTATTTTTCAGTGTTTTAATCACTGAGTAGAGTGCTGGAAAAATTGCAATCTCCAGGATGACTATATATTTTCATATGACTACAATATGTACATTTTGATTAGTAATAGATTTCCTGATAAATTTTTTGAATTCTTTTACCATCGTATCATGCAGCAGCATGTTCTTACAATCATTTGTGCCTGCCCTTTTGAAAGGCACTGTGATCTACAGTAAGATTGGATGGAGTTAAAGGGTTTGGTGTAAACAAGAATCCTGCCATAGAGATGCAGATGTATTCTTATTCTCTTTGCATGTGAAAGGGGTCAGAATTTTGGCCTCCATGAGACTGGATGATCAAATTGTACCAGTACTACATATGTTGGTTTCTATATGTTAGTAGTGTTTTGATGCTGGCAACGATAGCTCAATGAACATTATAATATCTGTAGACCAGGTTCTAGGTAGTCGCAGAGTATGGAAGCATGCCTAGGTGAGCACATAAGGACAGCTATTGTAGATTGCATGAGGTCCACATCACAGATCAGGGGATTTGATCTTAGGAGTGTCAACAACATTACTGAGAATCATTTGCTAGCAGCAGGACTGGATAAGTCTGCCTCTTGTCAGACTATTGCTCATTCAACAGCATTGCTATTTAATGTATCCAGTGACATCATGCAAGGGTCAGTTGGAAGATTAAATGACAAACCATAGTGTTATGTGTTGAGTGCTAATTGTACCTTCATGCAATTGGTGTTATTTGCTTGTACAGCATTGATGTGGAAAGGGACTTTTTCAAGAGTATATTTGCCTACATCATACATTATGGTTTGGGCTGGGAAAAGTAACAGTTCTTACTTGACATTGGTGTATGTAGAGTGGATGTTAATGAGCACTTATTATATGCAGAAAATTGTTTGAACCATTTTTATGCATTTTATGCCACACAAAGGTAATGTGCCATTTCAGCACGATACTGTCCACTCATGTACTGCTCACTGTGCAAGGTGTTTCACTACATTGGCTGGCACAAAATCTCCAGACTTGTCCCTCAATTGAACATGTATAGTAAATGAGATGATGCCAGACTTGTTCTATTGGCCTTCTGCAATGAATAAGAGATGAGCATGAGGCATGAATTTATGTTAACCAGGATAGTAACTATCTGTAAAATTGTATGCATATGAGTGTATATATTTGTATTATTTACAGGAAGATACACTGTGTGTTTATACAGCATCTTAGTGCATTAGCACAACCCTTATTTTGGAATCAGTGCATGTATTGGCCTGAAAATGTTATCATGCATTGTAATTTACCTATTACATTATAAAAAGTAAACAGTAATGCGTGTTGGCCTATAGAACTATAGATATGGTCAATGTGGTTTTAGATTCATTAGGTCAGGTATGCCTGGTTTAGCACAGGCTAGGCGTTTGAGCCAGGTTTCTGACTAACTACGTGTTGGGTGTGTCGGTTGGCGACTGGGTATGAAGATAACCACTGTTGGGACGACAACAGGTTTGGTTGGGACGCTTGTTTGCTTAGTGGTACATGTCTTACCAGGGTTTCTTCGGTCACTTAAGGCGGAGCTGATGCTTGCTGGCCAGAACTGACGATTCTTGTAGGAGGGTGGTGTGCACTGGTACCGTGCTGACCAACACAGTACTATTGGTTCCACTCCATGGCTTCTCTGCTCCAGAACCAGGGGTTGGCTGCCCCGTATCTTACCTCAGTGCCACTAGCAGAACACGTATCACAGAGTGGTATTCTTGGGCTATGCAAGAGTGTGTGCAGGGAATAAATGTATAAACGTGAATACTGGAGAGGAAGGCCTCTCCAGATGACGGGCGGTCTGAACTCTGTCCTGTTTGCCTTGCCTGCTAAATGCAGAGGGATCTGATATGCACACTTGTTTGGCAGCGGTATAGGCCACCTTTTGGTCCTCACTCTGTGAGCCGTGCCTTTTCCCAAAAGGCATAGAGGTCTGGTTGACACTTTAGTATACTTTCCATTAATTGTGAACTCGAGACAGATCCATATCTAAGTGTACATCCAATAGTGGTTGCTGGCACGGGCTCTGTGCTTTAATCAGTTCCCTGCCACTAGCATGCAAACCTAAAGCGTTGAGCCATATGGGCCACCTTCTTACAACTATTGGGTGAGATCGCACCAGGAGTTAGGCCTTCAGTCCCAAGCAAATATTCCTTCCAGCACCACATGCGCTCTGGTGGAATATAACTTGAGGTGACTGTCTCGCTCCTGCTGGATGAGTTGCTAGTGGTTGGGGCTCTACCGTTTTATCCACTTTTGTGTCTAGAATGGGTGGCCGTCGAATGGTGTGTGTGTCATATGTATGGATTCCTGATGGGACTCTCATTCCTACTCTATGGTTCATACTGTTATAGCAATACCCTGTCTCGGTTGACGTACGGTTGATATAATTTCTAGTGGTCAAAGGGAAATACCTCTAGAATAGATATCCTCGAAGAAAGGAACAAACTGTATTTATTAGAGATAATAAACACAGTGACGCGTGCTGTCTTCTAATCAAGCAGAGTGTAATATGGAAGTAACCTACGATAAACGGGTGTAGGCAACCTGCTCCTAGACTAACCAAGATGGCAAATGAATTTGATGACTATGAAAATAACTCTGGTCGCAGCTACTGTAGCCAAGGGATGTCTGGAAGACACCTTACAAAAAGGAGACCACCACTAGAAGATCAGTGGGTGTAGTTGCCTCTACTAGCAAGTAGAGACGGCTGCTGAATCAGGAGGAACCGCAGCGAAGGGTGTGTTGAAGTCTGCAGGTACTGTTGAAGGAGGTCATCTGGTAGCTGCAGATGGTGGTAGACGACAATGGAGCTTCTGGTAGCTGGTGGTAGAGGTTGTCGAAGCCTCTGGTAACTACAGTGGAGCTTCTGGTAGCGGGTGGTAGAGGCTGCAGGAGCCTCTGGTTACATCATGGCGGCAGCCTCTGGTGGCTGCTGAAGACTGGTTGACAGTAGAGAGCCACAGCACATGAAGTGTTGAGACTAGCTACAAGAGAAAGTAATAACTCTTGAGCCCAAGCGCACACGCTCTTATATAGTCTGCTGGACAGGTGCACGCCGGGCTGCAGTTGGAGGTGTGACGTCACTCATGACATCCCTCTCATGTGAGGCCGGGATGGGAGTAGCTGCCTACTGCCTGGCGCTCGGCTTTGTGCATATTTGGGTGCACTTGGTTTTGCCCCAAGGTGAGTGACGGCTTGTTGGCTCTTAGTGCAGGGTCGGGGGGGGGGGCTTCTTGACTGCTTTCACAACCTTATAGTCACATGTTTAGAATCACCCTCGAGGGTACTGGCGATCTAAGGACATTCGTGAAAGATCTTGCCGGGTTTGACCCTTCCTCGGGTTACATAGAAATATGTGAGGCTGATGAGTCATAGTCATTCAGTAATATAAACAGGAAAGCGGCACACGTCAACAGAATATACAAGTACTCACAGTGTGGTACTCGTGTATAGATACACACACACACACACACACAAAAGTCAAGATGACATTTTCCTAGCGAATACATGGTCGCGCGACATTTCGCTGGTGGCGAGTGGTGGCATACTGCAGTCTGGTGAGTGGTGGTTAGCAAACAGTGAACCTAGTAGCCAGGAGGTAAAATAAGGTGAGGTGAGAAATTTGAATTGCGGTGGAGCATTAAGGCCAGGTGTCTGTCTTGATTTGGTGATGGATTGGTGGGCCCCTTTGGTTAATACAAGCAAGGGAAGTAACAATGTGCTGCAACTGCCTTCCCCTATAAATTTACATTCACCCCAGCAATGGCTTGTTTGGTGTTTTCTCTTTGGCCATTCATTCTGTGTCTGGGAGTGTTGTTTGCGAGGCTAATGTACTCCGCATTTCTTAACCTTGTCACAGTCACTATATGTTGATTATATGTTCCAAACAATGTTCAAACAATGCAATAAAAGGTATTTTGTAAATGAAAACATATATTACACATAGGTGGTTGCATTCATCTGTTTTACTAATAACCCAACCATAGAACTCCATTGCAAACAAGAATATAATTCATAGGAAAAAATGTGTAGTACCATATAGCATCAACTGAAACACTCTTAAATAAATTACATATATACAAATTACAACTATTGGAAAAGGTGCATTTACCAATATTACTTTCAAGTTCTACCCACAGCCTTTACTCATCTAGCTACATTGAAGGATGTCTTTGCCAAATCATAAACTGGCAAACAAAGCAGCCTCCCTTCAAGATAGCCCCAATCTATTAACACAGGCCGCTAACAAAACTTGCATGACTTACAGAATCAAGTAAAGCTTTAACTTTTGGTTACAGGCATGCAGAATCCTTTATTTCCACTACTGCAGTTGACAACCGAACACTTGACCTTTGACAACACTGGATAGTGAAGCCACAAGAAAAGTAACCTCTCCGTTATTGACTATAGAAGTCAATTTTCGATGCACTGCATGCCTCCTCCTGATTTGTTGGGTCATTACCTATGCTGACTCTTTTAGAAAATGCAAATAAAGTGTGATGTTTAGTACTGTAGTCCTAGCAGCTATGGGCAGAACAGCATGCACTGAACTGATGACCATCCTGTAAATAACTCAAACACAGCCCTTGTCATCTTACGGGTGGGGGGAGATGGTAGCTGAGCATTTAGACTGCTCGTCTCCCACCAAGGCAAACCGGGTTCAATTCCTGACCATTTCACTCTGGATTTTCGCAAGTGGGAATCATGCCGGATGTTGCCGCTGGTCGGCGGATTTTCTCTGGGATCTTCTGTTTCCCCCGCCCATTCATTCCAGCACTGCTCCATACTCACCTCACTTCACCCTCATCAGCTCTCAAAACCTTGATGTTGAAAGTCACCCAAATCTCTTCACTCACCCTTGTCCAACTGTATTCTTTAGAAGATTTATCAGTGAAGACAGCATGTGTATGAGCTGAATTATTTTTGCTACACAGTCTGCAGCTTTGTAATTTGGAATTCATAATCTGTATTCATAAATGAAACAGAACTAACACCGTAATTTGATTTTGGCAGTTTCATTGTGATGTACCTTAGAGGCATAGCCTTTGCACAGGCCACCGTCTCCAATATTTGACATTCTCTGCTAAGGAATGCGAAAAAATCCTCAAATTTAGGGGAAAGAATCACAATTGCACACAGCTCCCATTTCTGTTACAATATGCTGAAAAGCTTCTTCTTAAACAGATATGTCAATAAGAGATCCCAGTGTTGCTCTGGTAACTCCATAGCCTTCAGAGCAGCAATGCTCCCAGTGGCAGTTGTAAAAATTTGCCTTAGAGTTACAGGTAAGTCTCCACTAACTGTAGAAACATGCAACGTTGAGTCCAGATACTGGGATTTCATGAGGTGCTTATGTTCACATTGTTTCACCAGTGTTTCCCAAGCCACTGCATAATTCTCACTGAATTAACAAAATAAGTTCTTCACACAAAGACAACTTTAGGTATGACTAAGCGAGGTGGCACGATGGTAACTCACTGGACTCGCATTCGGGAGGATGCAGGTTTGATTCCCTGTTTGATCATCCTGATTTCAATTTTCCATGGTTTCGGGAAATCACTCCATGCAAATGCTGGGATGGGTCCTTAACAAAGTCCATGGCCAATTCCTTCCCATTCCTTCCCCCATCCCTCTTCCCTGAGCAACTTGCTCTGTCTGTATTGACCTCACTGTCGATGAGATGTTAAGCTCAACTACCTACCTACCTACCTACCTACCTACCTACCTACCTACCTACCTACCTACCTACCTACCTACCTACCTACCTACCTACCTACCTACCTACCTACCTACCTACCTACCTACCTACCTACCTACCTACCTACCTACCTACCTACCTACCTACCTACCTACCTACCTACCTACCTTACCTTACCTTACCTTACCTTACCTTACCTTACCTTACCTTACCTTACCTTACCTTACCTTACCTTACCCTACCCTACCCTACCTTACCTTACCTTACCTTACCTACCCACCCACCCACCCACCCACCCACCCACCCACCCATTCCACATATGTCAACTGAGACTGTATGCCTACAAGTGTGTTATAGGTTTGATAAGCTGGTTCTAGCCTTTACCTCACCACTAAATTTAGGGAGCCTAATTTTTGGGAGTGATATGCATGATATGGCTGAACCTTGGAATGCTGATGGCCCAGCAGATTGTTTCTCATCCTTCTGGCATGTTTCCAGTTAAGCCATCACCTGATAATACTCCTTATAAAAGATTGAGAGACTTTTCATATATTTGTTACAATGAATTTCCTTGTCACATTCATAAGCTATGTCTAATTGAAAGTAATCTTGCTCAAAGCCCAAATGCAACGGCAGCAAATCACAGCACGTCACTACAAAAAGGTTTCTTTTTGATCGGTCTGCTTGCACCATCACTGCTAATGGTGATGTGCAGCATATCCATCTGCTTGAATTGGCGACTTAGTAGTAGCTTGTATGTGCACATGTTGTGTGCCCAATGTGTGACAGAAAGACAATAATAAATAATATTTTTCATATTAACGAGATGCAAAAGGCCTTGGTACAAAGAACACACACAAAAGCCACTAATAACACAAACTAACCACTGGTACAAAGAAATATACAACATAATAAAAGCCTGGTTGCACCTGCAACCAGGTGCAACATATAATTATAGATGGGAAGCGCTAATAAATAGTCATGCTGGGTGTCCTATACGTACAAGTGCACAAAAAAAGTGAGAATTAGTAAACACAAAACATTTTTGTATAACCAATAAATATGTCTAAATGGAGCATATTTTGTCCTCCATTTTGTAAGATAGTGCCACATGAATAAATAAAGTTTTAATATCATATCTCAGGAAACAACTGTCTGATTCGTACCAAATGTGGTAAACAAGTAATACTGTGGTAGATAATGTTAACTGATATATTTGAGGTATGTCTGACTCTTATTTTCAAAATGGTGGCCATATAGCTATTTTACTTTGGTATATTATCTCGTCGAAATCATGTAATTAATTCCAATGAAACACAATCAAATGTGTATACACAAAATCTCGTGTCAGACATTTTGTAAAATAGTATCACTGGACAAAGTTATGTAATCTCTGACAACAGATTTCAACCAAATTTGGCAAAAAATTGGCTCTATTGGCATTTATATAAACTGACAAATTTTGAGAGAGCCAGACAAGCATATTTTCAAAATGGCAGGCATATAAACATTTTAGCTTGAATTTTTTATCTATGAAACTGTAAAACAAATATCAAATTAATTTTGTATGCTTAGAGTATTAATTGTATATCCATCAAAATTATCTATACTAAACCTTATTTCTCCACCATTTTGTAAGATAGCTCCTTATGGAATGATATAGTTCTTATACCATATCTCAGGAAACAATCAACTAATTTCTTTCAAATTTGGCGATGAAATTGTACTGTGGTAGGTTATTTACATGTTTTAAATATATAAGTATATTATTTTATGAATGTTACATGCACAAACATTTTAGCTTAGTGTGTTATATCTACAGAACTAGGTAACAGACTTAAATTTAATTTTGTGTATTGTATCTATGGCAATAATCAAATGTGCTAATGTATAAACTTTTTGCCGTCTATTTATGAAGATCGTCACATGTTCAATAGAGGTTTTATGCTATATCTCAAGTACCGATCAACCGATATGCATACAGAGATCCTCCTTTGCCAAATATTTTGCAAAGTAGTGTCAGGTGAGGAAACACAACATGTCATATTTGCAGAATTCTGACTCATTCCTATAAAATTTTGTAATGTACATGATTTAAATGGGGTTAGACAATGATTTTATAAATGTTGACCATTTAAATATTTTCATATGTTTGTAATATCTAGTGATTACCAATTTCAATCAAACTTTTTATACTGACATTATCTATTACAACCATCTTGTTTTTATCCTATATCTCGGAGACCATTCAACAGATTTTCATTAAATTTTTCACATAAGTAGCGTTATGGTAGGCCATGTAAACTTGTGTGTTTTAGTGGCTCAGGCACTTATTTTCAAAATTATGGCAGAGAAAATATTTTTGGTTAGTGAACCCAAACATTCAAAACATTACATCGATTACATCCAAAATTGATGCTCCGAATCCTACCTCCGTGATGCAGTTGATTGCAAGCTAGCCTAATTTAATGGGGTTTTCTGAATT
The DNA here is from genome assembly GCA_029891345.1 of Dryococelus australis. NCBI lineage: Eukaryota > Metazoa > Arthropoda > Insecta > Phasmatodea > Phasmatidae > Dryococelus > Dryococelus australis. The sequence continues at coordinate 150,771,787 of CM057009.1, forward strand.
TGACTCCTGGTTAAGTCAGTCATGTATGTTGATTGCCTTTGTGGTGTTTCACATGTTTCTGGTTTCATCTCTAATGAAATTGCTGACAGTGAGATGTCAGTGCCTACCTAACATCTAAGCTTTTAAGAACGTCACGAAAATGTATTTGCAACTATGTAGCGGAAAATAGTCTCATTAGTTATCAGTAATTTCTTGTTTATTTTGCAAAGGAGTATAAATGGTTATACAAATTTATAATTACATACCTGCCAACCTCTGAAGCGTTCTATCAGTAAGACAGGTTTCACTGTAACATTTATTGTAGCAAACACATGAAGAAGTGCTTTTAAATAAGGAAATTTCATTTGTTTTACCGCTCATTGATTTTATAAATTCAGTTCCATTTTTTTTAACAACACTTATTAACCATTCACATTCACATTGCAGCAATAAGATTTGTCAAAATGACTGTTATACATATTTTGTCAACCTAATGTGTTATAAACAACCATATATTCTTTAAACTCTCCCAGTCTCTACACACAGCAGCATATGGCTATGTATTTGTAATAAAATAATACCAGAAACAATTCTATAATACTTTCACTTCACGCCTAGTTTCTTGGATAATGTTATTCTGTAATAATATCAAAACTGCCAATATAGAAGATGTTTTATTTCTGTCCAAATAATACTGATGATGTCAAAAACATCCAATACAATTTTTGGGTACAAGATCTGCAATTCAACTATAATTGTATATGCTTGGTCTCTCTTGTTGTAAGTGCAAGAAATTTGGTATTCTGTACCTATAAAAAATGGTATACTGCCAGAGCTACGGTATGGTAGTTTGCAAAACTACGCTATTGCCTGCTTACTATATTACATAGTATAAGGCACTATGGTTGAAAATCTGGTATGCATACCATATTATATGAAATTTATAGCACCCATTGTTATACGAGTGACATTTTCAGTGTGTTGAATGGTGAAATATTGAGACTGCTTTAAAAAGAAGTAAAATTTGAGCTGCACCCATAAAAATGTAAAAAATAAAGTAGAATTGTAAAAAGTGGTAAGTATGGCTTGCTCATTCAATTTAATGTAGGAATAAATTATAACCTCAAAGCCAAATTAAAAGAAATAGGGAGTTAAATGTAATTTGCAATTCTAAATATGGAAGTTAATTTAGGCTAAAAGTTGTTATTTATGCATAAATTATGAGTTATATGGTTATGTATAATGCTAAAATTCACATACAGGCTGCTCAGCTTTTGGACGATAACATAATCATAAAATTAATTATCACTCCTGCCGTACTAAAAATTTGGACCATCATCCATGCTACAATCTAGCCACTCACATCCAATTGCATGGCATACAGTACCGTATGAATGTTTTACTGTTCAGTGCCGGATGATCTGCTTTGTAACAACTGGCAAGGGATAAAGCTTTATAGAGTTCTTGAAACAATTAATTGAATAATGGTAGTTGGAAACAATTTCCTTAGTGAAGCTACATGTGTGTAATGCAGCTCAATCTCATTTGAAAATAATATGAAATTTGTACATTATCTGTGTCTTCATTGTATTTGTAAAATCCACGACTTGAGATGCTCAGTGCTCTCATATTTTCATGAGAGGCGGTTTCAGTTGTCAAGATAGCTAAATTGTTTATAGCCTATAAAATTTTAGGTTTCAATCCTGTATAATGCTTGAATGTGTGTAATTTTCAGGTATATGTTTTAGGCTTATATAGTATATAATACATCCCCCAGTTAAGCTCATTTGCTTAATGTGAGGATGTTATAAAACCATAATTACAGTATTATTTCCTTAGGATAGTTAAAATATTTTTCAGAACAAAGATACTTCTCACTGTAGCGGATTTGGCACGCAAACATCCCCGTGTATTGCACAAGAAGTCACAGCTGTACTTATGGAACCTACTGACTGTTGCAGTGTTCTACTCTTTACCAGTTGTTCAGCTTGTTATCACATATCAAAAGGTAACTATGCCTTTTTTAGCCTACCTTCTTTGTAAATCTAGGCGTATGAAGTTATGCTAACGTCTGTCTGGATGTATATTCTCCCTAATAACCAAATAACTTCTGAACCTGTAAACTGAATTTCACTTAACTTTGTACACATATAGAGCATATAGTACTTAATAAGTACATCCGACTTTCTGTAATTTTGATCATGCTAGGTATTCATTTTCAAAATGGCAGCCATTAAAAAAGTTGTGGTGCTCTTGTTTTATTTTAGGAACCATGTAACAAGTTTAAACCAAATTCAATATGATAATAGCATATATGAAAAATGGAGTAAAATATTAATGTAAAAAAAAATCTTTTACATTATATTTCAAAAACTACATCACCAATTACAGCCAAATTTGGCCTGTAAATAATATATGGTAGGCCATGTAAAATATGTGTTTTAAATGGATGATGCACTTATTTTCAAAATCTTGGCCCACATGTCTTATCTCTGGAAACAATCAACGGATTCCTACCAAATTTGGTAAAAAGTAGTAATACAGGACATGTAACCTAATATGTTTTAGGTGGGTTGGACACTTATTTTCAAAAATGGTGGCCACGTAAACATTTAAATTTAGTAGTATGCTAAATGAGTGCTAGAACTAAACTGCACTTTCTCCAAAAAAACTAACTTTTTTCAGGAACAACAAAAAACTGATAGCAGCAGAACTGTACGTTTCTGTGTAGGTCTTGTTAGTGAATTGTTCTATTATCCTTTCCTACACAAATGTCTGTAATGGAATAAATTAGGGACATAGCTATAAGTTACGTGTAACGTGTACTGGAATTTCGTATCTGTGCTTAGCTTGCGAACTATGTGACTGTTGGTATTGTTCACCTTCTATGTCAGCTAAGCCTTAATCTGTTAAAAAGTCCTCACATTACTCTTATAGAGTGCATTTCTAACTCTGTTTCGTTGCTCATGTCAGTGTATGTATGTATCGAAGCACCTTGTGACAATACTCTTAAATTATGATATAGGCTGTTCACGGTAAAGTGAGCACTTCTTAAGGCCCTTATATATTTTCCTTTCATCCAATTTCCATCTTCCTGCTGCTTTTTAATATAAACATTGCAATTTGACCAATAAACACAGCGTATACATTTCACCACCTTCAAAATCTAATTCCTGAGGCTGCAATAAGATATATTTATTAGTGGTTAATGCCTGTTGGGAGGGCCTTAAAAAGTGCTCACTTTATCGTGAACAGCCTATAGTAAACAAAGTTACTCACGCCATGCATTAATTTGTTAAGCACACAACTAAACTCGATGCATTCTACAGGCTAGCAATGGTTAGTAATATAGTATTATTAATCAATGGCAAGCACTCTGAACTAAGTTAACAGATAGAAACATGAAGCGACTTTACCAGTGACACGTATATTCTCGCTTAGCAAGCACAGAAGGGGTGGAACCAGAAGGCATCTCCTCCACTGTTCTATGACCCTTTCCTACACAAGTGTCTTTAACGGAATAGACTAGGGATGTAGCTAATTTATTTATGAGCTCTTCTCAACTGGACTGATGGTCCTGCATCACAACATACTTAACAATGACTGTATTACAATAGGATTACTCTATATATAAATAACTCACCACTGATTATGTAAAAAGTTATTTTATTTGGAACTTTTTATTACAATAAATTGTTATCAACCCTCAATAGTAAATGCTTCTTCAAATAAAGCTGCTACCAAAGCAATCTAACAATCCCTTCGATATCCACAGCTATCCCAATCGGACTCACCACTGGAATATTATATTGATGGGATGTTCAAGCCCACACCGCGGAGAAGGCCTCTCAGAATCCCCTCATGGTGGATCTTCTCCTCTCCCGTTGTCATCTCTCATCATCGGAGCTCGAAGTCAGTCAGTGATGGCAGCACCCTGCGCCGTTAGTGACCCAGAGTGTGGTGAAGGATGAAGATGGCCAACACTCTGGCGACCTCGTTTATATAGTCTGGCCGTGCCCCCAATTCCCCTCCTTTTGTCAGTTATTGAGTGGCACCCTGCCGCTCATCGAAGTTGGCACCCAGCAACACCTCGTTTGCCATATCAGAATGTACAAATGAAAGCCTCCAAAATGGACATGCAACTAACAGAATGTATTTTCCATGACAATTATAAGATTTGCAAGCACATTAAGTTTGGAGAAAACTCACTTTATCAAGCTAAGGATAAGGTGCAGTTTGGCACTCATCAATGTGAATTAAATGCAATTTGATACCACTATGTATGTTGACTCTTGTGCAGAAATACTCTAGATGGTGGTGAAGTATTGTATTTAAAGGATATGAGAACAAGGAATAAGGAACAAGAAGTCAAGAAACAAATAGGCCATATTATGTAATATGACCTACAACCCAAACACACAAACACAGGATAGCATATTTTAGTCATTACTATATAAATATTCCCAATGTGTAATTTGTTCTTGGCAAATAAACACTGTTTTTACAAGGTAGTAATATAAGTTTCTGATTAATGAAAGTAACAAAGCAAACTTAACCGAAGCAATCATGCTATGGCAGTGTGTAAAAACCTCATACGAATACATTATTCCCTTCTTGTGGCTGACAGCATTGTGTTTCATTTAACTTGTCTAAGCTTTCACTACCATCAATGACATTCACATATAATTGTTGTGTTTCTTTAGTTCTCCATTCTGCTCCAAAGTGCATCTTCAACACTGTTTCTATATCCTTTTATTTTTCTTTTCTTGATTTACTATGTTTGCTTTGCAAATGTTGATAAGTTGGATGTCATGATCCTGTATGAATCAATATTACTATTGAAATGAGGCTCACTGCACACCAACAAATTGTCTGCTTGTGATTGTTTGATAAGATTATTTTCATTTTATTAATATTATAGGGCTTTTAGATTTTGTATAAATTTTTTTTAAACTACAGCAACATTTTTAAACTTATGAATCAAAATATTAATGAAGACCCAAAGAGCTTTTCAAAATTAATCTATCTGCTGTATATGTTTCTAGTATCCACCAATTTATTATTGCCATTAACTTTAAATTTTGAGTCAAAGATCAGTTGTAACATCACTGATATGAATTTGTGGTTTGTAAGTTCCAAAAATTTTAATATTTTTTTCATTTTGTGTATAGCTGAACGTAGAGATTGCACACAGATAACATTGTCTGTGTACAACTGTATCAGTGCCTCATGATATGCAAGAATAAAAAGGGGGGGGGGGGGGTTTATGTGTGTGTGCCCATGTCTCTCTCTCTCTCTCTCTCTCTCTCTCTCTCTCTCTCTCTTCTCTCTCTCTCTCTCTCTCTCTCTCTCTCTCTCTCTCTCTCTCTCTCTCTCTCTCTCTCTCTCTCTCTCTCTCTCTCTCTCTCTCTCTCTCTCTCTCTCTCTCTCTCTCTCTCTCTCTCTCTCTCTCTCTCTCTCTCTCTCTCTCTCTCTCTCTCTCTCTCTTCTCTCTCTCTCTCTCTCTCTCTCTCTCTCTGCATGAAGGGGGGGGGGGGGGGGGGGGGGTTTGAGGGTCGCTGAGGTTAAGATTAGGAAATCTTATTGTTGGATAAGTTGTCACCCAACTAGGCACCAAACACCAGCAGTGGCGGTGTCAGTGTTGTCGTAAAACTGGAGACTCTTGATGTTCTCAGGAGCAGTGGGCCGTTCACCCAGACATAACTCTCTTTAATCAATATGCTGATTTATTGCATAATGGAGATAATTAAGTTCATAACACACTGTTCAAAGGTAAATTGATTTTGGCAGGCTTTTAAGGGTCCCGTTCCCTGACATGCCCAAAGGCTTGGCGAAAGAGAAACACACGTGATTTCTTACAATCGTAATTGTACTTGCCAAAAATGCTACATATCACCCTAGGTGAACACTTTACCTTCTTCGCCAGACTTGGTCCGCCGGCTAGATGACACTGTCAAAATGGTGCCAAGTGATGTACTAACTTAAATGTAAAAGTTATGCTTCCCCAGGTGACTTAAGTCGTGGGGAAGGAGGTCCGGAATCTTCGGTGGCTAAAAGAGATGAAACAGTTCTGGTAAATTAAAATGAAGCTATTGGTAAACTATATGGTTGGTCACAAATGTTGAATGCCACAAGAGTGCAACATGATGCGTCCGGTCTCTATGGAATCCTAGATGCTACTGAATGTCAGGCGGTACTATGCTTTGCCATACTTGCATTGAAATTTTGTAAAACATGAAACAGTTGCAAAGCACTGGTATTATAAATTACTCTGCATCAGTTAATAATAAAACATAACCCTTGCATGACTTGCAAGAATAATATGACGATGAAACACTTAAAATGAAAAACACTACCCTTACACATAAACGTTGAAATGGTAAAATAACCCTGAATAAAAACTCCAGAAATCAGACTGTCCTCAATTGTCAGGTATTGTTCCCTGATGATGGCAGCTGCAACGAATGCCAAAATGTTGGAGAAGAAATCCACGATGCGGCTTGTTGTGCTGTCTTCTCTTTTTGTGTCATTTGTTGTATGACTGATCTTTTTTCTTCTTCTTCCTCCTCTTCTTCCTTCAGTTGATATTTTTTCATTAATTTTGGTGCTTGCATTTTCTATTTTCTAGTCATGGCAGGCAATGGATCAATTTCAATTAAATTCCATGTAGAAATAAATTACACCATTGCCATAAACTTCAAAAACACATATTGCTTAAAGTTTTAAGATCCTTTGGTGTATATTAGGACAGCAAGTGATAGCGAGAGTAGGTTGTAAAACAGAAGATAGGGCATTGGAAGAAGCATTGGACAAGGATTCCATTTGTCACCAGTATTATTCAATATATGGTTGAGCTTCAAGTTTTGATGGAAAGTACTGTATAAGTGAGGAAATAGTATGGAATTAAGATATATTCTGGACAGACTAAAGTAAAGAATGTAGAAATGAAAGATCCCTTAATTTCGGGGAAGGAAAGATTGTGGAGCAAGTGAAATCATTATATGTCAGGGGACTTTGGGGTTTGGAATAAAGCTGTACTGAGGAAATAAGAAGTAGAACATAATGTGGGCAAGAGAGCTTTTGGATATAGTGAAATTGTTGCTGACACCAAAAAGGACACTGATTGTACTGAGAAAGAGATTATCTAGATGTTTTATTTGAAATATTGTGTTATATGACTGTGAGTAATGGACAATTTAATAAAGAAGAAAGATATGTAGATTATTTTTAAGTGAGGTTTTAGACAAGAATTAGAGATGGGCCGATACCACATTTTGCAGATACCAACGATACCAATTCTCAATTGCAGGTGCCGCCGATTACACAGATGCCGATGCCAGTTTTGATGAGCACAATCATAATACCCAAGTCTCAATATTTCAGAATACTTTTTATTACATAAATTTAAATATTCAGTTCTATGAACTACAATTTAACCACTTTGTACTAGGTGTCTACAATATATAAATTAAATACAACACTAATTTAATTAATAAATTATAAGATAGACAATTTAACTGGGCAAATAAGTAACTTAACCGTCATGGAAAGTATGTTAGCAGACAATACACCATTAATTACAAACTGAGTTCATTAAAGTTGACGTGTGCAATGCCTCTTTGATTTAGGGAAATAGAGGTTAGGGCATTGACCACCCTCTCTGACACGTCGGAGAAGAGGGGAGTCAAATCCCAGAGTGAGGTTGAACGAGATAGTTTACCGCCCAGGGAGTTCTCTCCTCCTCACTACTATGGTTGCCAAAAGTCGGGGCGTCAGTTGTCCCGGGATAAAATGCAGTGAGCAGTAATTAAAGCAATTGCTGAGTGGATGTGGATGACCTGGCTAGAGAAACTGGGTTGATATGCATTGGCCTGGTTGGACGGCGTTTGGGGACGTAATCTGCGGATGGTGCCATGACGCAGATTTAGGGGCTACATGTGGCGGGAGTCGAACCTGTACTGTCTTTCCAGAGGCAAATTTGGTAGTGCAAAAATTGGGAAGAACTACTTCCTGTGGAGGTCTAACTCGAATAAGCTTGCCCGAAGCCAACTTTACAGTGATAGAATGAATGGGGGCTTGATCGGGGACTACCTGTGGCCCCACAGGTCACACTGGCTACCGGGGATGACAGCCTATATTGGCATTGCTGATCTCCCTCGGGATCATATTCTGGCCAGCATGCTCCTATCGGGTGATTGAACCACTACTCCTGCGTGCGCGGAAGTATGGGTAAGTCTGGTTGTGGAGGTGGAGCAATTTCCATAGACTGTGGTTCTACTGTAGTGGGTAGTGTATTGGTGGCATTAGCATTAAGTGCTCTTTCTAACGCACGATGCTCTCGGCGTCGTCTACGACTCTGTATGCCACCTTTCTTGTTATACATTAGCCTTGTCCCGTAATCCGTTGTGCGTACGTACAGTCCTAGGGGCGTGGCTTCTGTAGGCACACCCAAGGCCCTGACTTGCAAACAGCAGTCCAGTATTGGGACTTTGCTGGAGGTAAATGGGGGAACACCGGAAACCCAGGAGCTTCGGCGTGTCGTTTTCAGATAATACTTTCTGCAAGCTTACATCTCTTGTTGAGTTCGGTGCGCTGCACAGTTCGGTGCGCCAGCAGGATTTAATTACAGATCTTACTAAGCACTGCGTGAAATACCAGAGAACAAATTATTAAATGTAACACAGGAACTACAGCGAAAATAACTGTAAACTGAGAGGTAGGTTTTATGTGATTTTTATTACGCCAAAAGGAAGAAAAGCAGAAAGTCCCGGCTAAATCAGTCACAAAGTATCTAAAATTAGCTAGGTGAAAAATATAATTATTAAAATCTTGGCACAAAGAAAATCAGGTGAAGGTGAGCCTGAGGAAAAATGATATTAACTAATTAATATGCAAAATTCTACAGTATACAATTTACAACGTAACTAGGATTTTTCCAGAATTGCGACGACCTGCTACCACGGGAGTCAAGGGAAGTTGACTGTGGTAAAGGGTTGAGGATGCAGGAAGTGGATTACCTCTGGAGATAGATGCTGCCCTTTTGGTCAGTTGGGGCTGTGGTGGACAAGCCTTGTCCTAGCTGCTGGAAGTTGCAGTCTTCGCAGTCTGCGAATGTGGGCTGAAGACTTGTGCCGACTTCTGGAGGCTGAGCTATGTTCCAAGCTCAGGGTGGAGCCATGTTTTAGGCCGTGAGAGAAGAGAGAGTCTTCTTCAGACCAGGGAGAGGTCGCGAACCTCTTCGGCCAGCGAGCCCAGTGTCTCCGCTGGACCCTGCTGCTGGACTTCCTTATATACTGAAAATCTTCTGATCAGCAGTCTTGCGGGGTGTGGGGATAGTGTAGCCTTCCATCCCAGGGGTAGGTTATCAGCGTAACGGGAGCACCGCTCATTTCTTATCTCCCCACTTGGAAGCGATGACATATTAAAACACTTCATCCTGAGGCTGGCGGGTTGTGACATCACAAGACCACAGGGGTGTTGCCATCTTGGGGGTTTGTTGAAACTTCTTCCCTGGCTAAGCAAAGGGTAGTGGATTATCAAAAATATTTAAATTATTCACGGTGGTGGTGCTTGCCTGCGTTATTCTGGAAGGGAAATGCGTATTGTAATTAAGCGTGTTAATTACAGTTATGTGTTCTGCTGTCCAGCTTGTGGAATCTCCTTGCTCGTTATGTTTAATTATTTTGCCACTGTAATGACATCCTGAGCTCTGGCTGCTCTTGCATGGGGCGAAGTCGCCTGTAGAGTGCGCATCTGCACTGCCGGACTTGGATTTTAGATCTGAGAAATACCATACATAATCTCAACTTACGTGTTTGTTTAAACCAACAGCCTAAAGATGTAATTGAAAAGAAGTTTTTGAAATCAATTTAATACTAAATATTCACTTGAAATTGAGCACATTTTTTTTTATTTATATTGATATTTTCACTTAGTATGTACTGAACCTAGGGGTACAATGTAATAAAAGGATCAACAAATCACTAACACTCAAACATTTTATTTGCGCTTGAGTTTGAAAACCACTCAGCATGAAATTACGATACGAGAACAAGCTCGCAAAACACCTCTTTGCTCAAAAAGCCATATAGAAATATTAAATGTTTCATATAAAAAATATAATAATTACTATGCCTTAAAAAGTAATAGGCTGCTCTGTCTCTAAACAATCCGGCCCAAAATTGAATTGCTTATACCATTCAACTCTTTTGCAAATATGCTGACTTTCCAAAATTAGTAACATCAGAGCATTTGTTATACATTATATATGTTTGGTACAAATACATTTGCCACACAGGCTTATAATTCCCTTAAAAATAATTCAATAATTATGATGAATTCCATAACCAGGTACTCATAACACAATATACATTTGAATAAGATGTTTGATTATAAAAATCACTATGATTTTCCGGATGTTCAACGCCCCAATATTGCTGCTATTTGTAATCTCAACAACTTAAATCTATGAGTAAACCTTGTTCCTATTTTACTGGCAGAATAGCCTGTTGCCCAGTTACAATGTACAAGGGGCGGGTCAAGATCAAGCGCTACTTCGCTCCTTACTTCAATACCCGTTGTTACCAATCACTGTTTCACAGTTAAGAATTTATAAAAATTGCAAACATTATGTATTGGATAACTTTAAAAGCACCTTTCTTTAAAATGGCAGGAGGGCTGTGCACGCCTTTTTTAACATTTTCAAACACCTGAAAGAAAATGGCACTAGAGGGGGAGGGATGAGGTAGGAGAGGATACAGGCAGGAGAAAGGAAGGGGTACTGGACTATCGCCAAAGTAATTAATTCTCAGATAGCACTGATTGGTGTTAATGACATTATTAAACGACCATTAGGTTGCCGCCTAGTGGCACAAGTATTCCTTCATCGACCGAGTTATACTCAATCCCTTGGTTAAAATGACAACTGATATATTTGCGACAATTTTTGCCAATCATTACTTTCCGAGTCTTATTCAGACCTTTAACATTCTAACCAAAACCGCAATTGACAGTTTCCAATAAGAACTACGCCATTCAAAATCTTGTGTATTTTGCTTTCACTAAGCTGTTGTCATTGTGTTTTGTTAGTTTGGCCTTAAGCTTGCAACATGTTCATTGCGCACGGCAGAAGATTTGAACTTTCCATTGATTTACCCTGCTTTCTTAAGGTTATGAGCCGCCCTCTATACAGGACTGTGACAGTTGCGATATTTCTCAACTACACTAGCGCCGATTTGTTCTAGTTTTGCCGCCGCCATGATCACTGCACTCGGGCTGACCTCCATGTGATGTCTCTGTCCCCTTCCTTAATCCATGGCTTCCCCTACCCCTTTTCGCCTCCTGATTGCATGTACGCCTCCATCGGCTTCTGCATTAATATATTTTCCCCCACTGAAGGCACTTCTCGGTTTACCTCATGTGTAGACAGTCTGGTCTCAACGAAGTGCTGCGATGACATTATACTCTGATAGGCCTGTGCACTAGCATTTTGTAGCTACCAGTGTTTTCATCTGAGCTTCACCAAAATGTAATATCAATTCTGTGGGGAATTCTTTTTAAGGTTTTTTAATATGTTAGTAGTTGCATATTGGGATTTAATGAGAAATTGATCATTTGAATTCGTGAGTTGGGGACTGTAGTGTGTGTTTTTGGCCCTTTTAAATTGACTTAATGATAGTGTAGTGTTTTTAGCTGGTCTTGTATTTATTTTGTGCTTGATATTTTTCTAGTGTACCTCGTGAACATGATTTATATTTTAATTACATTTGTCCAGCCAGCATTATTTAGACATTTTGGGTGTTAAAGCACTTATTCTAGTCAACATCATCGCCCCATTTGGCTATAAACACCTTAGTTGTCAACTGCGGCTTCCACTCATTACTTGTTTAGTAACCTCTTTTGCGTTTTGTGTCTTCATTTACTGGTTAGGGCTTTAATATCCTGCTGTTTTACTTTAATTATTTTCAGGTGCCCCTAACCAGTCTGTAAGGGAGTATCCCTTTTTAATGTAAAGTTTTAATTTGTATTTTCGTGCGGAACTTTGACAGGCTGCAGTCTGCTGCCTTTTGGTTCGTCCCTTTAATTTTGTTGTGTCGTCTGAGAAGGCTTTTAATTTAAATATTGACGCAGTGCCTTCTTTGTAGATCATTAAGGTGTTTAATGATTTTAATATTGTGTCCTACCAGAAGTGTTATCCCCTGGTGAGACATTCATTTATTTTGGTGTGTTTTGTTCGATTCTTAGAATTGTTCCGTGACAATTTGTTACGTGTGGAATTTTCTTAATTATTATCAGTGTGTTTTGAATACTTAAATATGTGTAACCTTCATTATCAACTTGTGTTACTTTGCATAATTTTAGACTTTATAGTGTTCTTGTTTCTGTCACGCCTGTTTGACATGACGCTTTGAGACAGCAGCCTGAATTCTCGTCACTGCGAGTGGTTATTGAAATGTGAATGACTGCGTTCACTTGAAAATTGTTCTTGTCCCGAGTTGATAAGGCCTTAGGTGCCTTTAATCAATCTGTCCTTAACTGAATTACACTGAGTATTGACTTTTTCAGTTGTCAAACTTGATAGTGTCTTGTTCTGGTTGTATAACTGTCCACAAGGTGGACTGATGTAGTGAGCTGAACTCACCTTATTAAAAATAAAATTCTTAATTCCTATTTTTTGGTGTTAATTCCCTTTACATTCTAGGGTTATTTTGTATCTAATGTACAATTTGTGCCCTTTTGTGGTGCAAGCCAGTGTGTAATTTGCAAGCGCTATAGTGTCAGCTTTACATGAGAATATCAGTTTCGTAGCAACTTGTGAAAGTATATTGGGTTTTCAATTTTTATTTTTGACACCAGTTATACGATACAGTTCAACATCCCTCCTAGTATTTATCCTGTGGTACCCATGGGCATGAATCCTGTACCTAGTTAAGTTAATTTGTTGTGAATTGGTGTATGCTTTTAGGAATGTTTCAGGTCAGATTTAACCTTCAGCAACATAGAGTATGCAAAGTTAATCACCACTCACAATCCCACATTTTGGGTAATATATTTTTGTAACATTTTAAATGCCAAATGAAAATATATAATTGTATACATTCGTGTAAATGGTTGTGGCCATTGGTAAAGTTTGTGCACATTTTTTTTTTTTTTTTTTCAGGAATAAGCAAAATATTTTCACATCACTGCTCCAATTTCATATTTCAGTAATGCACTCTTAAAATATTTTTGGTATCAGTCTTTCTATAACACAGAATTATAATATAGTGTAAATAGATTAATACGGAAATCATTCATTGGCATAAATAAATTGCACCATTTTATGTGTGTCTCCAAATAAAAAAAATAGTTTTGCACATGCGATGTAAATTATTTTATAGCCCAAAATTCCATTGAATAAATTTATTTACACAAATAGTTTGACTAAAGTTGTAAGCTACGTATTAATTTTTAAATAATACATGTTTAATGACTAATCTAATGCTGTCAGTAATTATTAGGCAGTGGACTTTTAGATTCTAATGAGTTCAGATTAAGTTGGGTAAATTAGGCTCTCTAAATCCATGAAAAAGGCATAAAATGTTCAAATAATTTAATTTGAGGTAATAAATTTTGTTTTACAATGCTTAAAGCAAACCAAATCTATGTGTTATGTTCTTTAAAATGTGCTGATATGTAGATTCTGCGAGGCCAATGTATTTGTTTCTAATGTCACATTTGAAAAAAAAAAAAAAAAAAAAATGTTGGGTTGGGGGGGGGGGGGGGGGGGGGGGGTTCCACAGTGGAATAAATATGGGAATTTGTTAACATGCTAGGCTTAGGCTTCCACACTCAAACTCATAAAATCTGATGTTTTGTACATGTGGTGCTGCGTGATTGTAAATAATATGTTTATTTAATAGCACAATAGTAAATATTTTAGTTATAACAGTGTTCATCCCAGACACAACAAAAGCCACTTAGTATTGAAACAGACTGGATGGGATTCTGAAATGTACCACGTACATTTAGATATTAATCAGCAAAACTAACCTAAAATATTCACTTAATATCATTCAGAGGTATAACAAAATAATAACTGTAAAATGAAAACACTATTTGCAGTTTCAGAATAAATTTTTCCTGGTTTATTTATTAAATTCAGATGATGCCGTAAATGCAAAATTGAGTCCATTTGAGACAATTAAATTTTAAATACAAAATTAATATTTTGAGAACTTTGCAGATTCTTATAAATTATTAAAAGTTCCTTGTATAGATTCTGGTAAATTGCAGTAATACATGGTTTGGGCGTACTTTGTCAAAAATAAATTGGTGTAGCACTTAGCTGCACTTTGTCATGATGGGAAGTATGTCCAGGTAAAAATGAGGAAAACTGGAGATCTTCAATCTTTCAGAAGATACTAATGAACCAATTGAAGTAGTGAGGGCCAGTAAACACCCAAAAGTTAAACTTGAACACCTGGAGTTTAAAAACTTGAACTGAACAGGAACTTCACTATGAACTCATTTATAGCTTGGATTTGGACCCTCTAAAACATAATTTCACGGAATGTAAAAATGAGTCATCTACTCACGATTATGAGTGCAAACATGGTAATGTAGAATTCTTTGTGTTTTTGTACTAACCACTTGGAGGGTAGAGAAGAAACATGAAAGTAGACTTACATGTAGAAACTTGCAAATCACTAATCATACACTGCAACAACATTTTAATAACTTGTCTTCTGCTACATGACGTGAAGTAATACTAGAATACAAGGCAAGGAAACTAAATTCCTGCAAATGCCTCCCAAAATTGCATCTGTAAGATCTTTTTTCAATATATAGCTGTACAAAGATATTGGACAAGTCAAATTACAGTATACAAAGTTTATACACTGGACATAGTAAACACACACATATATAAATATGTCAGACTACACATACACGCATCACATCTTTTCCTCATAATTTGACCAGTCCTCCTCCAACATGCTTGTGGGGCATCGTCATTTTGCTGAAACAGAAGAAAAAGGAAACGAGAAAAACCAGAACAAGAAATGTGTACAAAGATATGTTATGCAATAATTTCGTAATTTTTATAGTTTAGATATTCATCTACACTATAAAATGTTAGTTTAGAAAAAATTTCTTTCAGTGGTTTTTTTGAAGAGTTTTTGGTTAGAGAAGCAAATTTCTTAAAGGTATTGTGGTAACTTATTGAAAAGTTGGCTACCAAGGTAGAATGGTCCATTCTGGACAAGTTTTAAGTTAAAGTTAATGGAACATATGACGAATATGCCATGGCTGCCTAGAGTTGGTATAAAGAGTTTACAAAAAAGTGGCTATGACGGAGGATGGATACATTAATGGCATCTTATTCTGGGTACAAAGTTACAAAAAAAATGTTCATGTATTGCTCATAGATTGTGCTGGGGGTATGAAAATGGGACACAACCATAAACAAATGTTCTGCATCTAGAAACGCACACGCACTTCTGCCAACAGATGCAGACAAGGTACAGCGACGACATCTCATGCTATTGTGGAATGCAAACACTGCAAGCTTCCAACAGGCCTCCAACTAGATTGGGAACCAAATTTACATCTGTACTAACATCCAACACATGAATCACAGATGAAAATAATTCTGAAATAACAAGGTTGCTTCAAAATTTTAATTAAATCACAACTACCCAACACAATTAATTACGCAAAATTAAATCAAAATATTAAAAATGGGGTAAAATTGAAAAAAAATAAAGTGCCCAAAAATTTTGGAAAAATTTGGTACTGGCACAATTTCACCTAGCTAACTGAAATTTGTCTACTAGTTTGTTAAATGTGGATTATTGGTTTACAGTCATAAACATTGAATTATACTACACTGCAAACAGTAAAAGCAATTTACAACAGTTTATAGTATACCATGTTGAAAGATTAAAATGTATAAATGCGAGATCTCCTAACAATAGCTAAATAAAATGAAAATAAATTTTCGACTGCATGCACGTACCTTTCTCAATCTGTGCAAGTACAAAACACATTCTGTGACTTCCAATAGGTTAATTAAAATAATATCAAAATATTTGTCAAACACGGGTGTTATTGGTGTAACATACTAAACTTTATGCTAAGCAGTAATGTGTAGGTGTTTAAAAGGAAATTCAACTTAAAACAGTGTATGTTCAAATAAAATGCAACTTCAAACATTGTGAGTTCATTTCACTTTGTTTCCCCTGTCATCATACCATCCATTAACATAGCTTGGCTGCTGGCGAGGGGCGGGATTTGCCAGATTTGAGAAAAACCCTGATGCTTGGTGTGACAATTGTATTGTCACGTGTGTTTTTTAGTGACAATCATCAAGAGTTGGTAACCTTGTGTGTGCGAATTTTGGTTATTACCACTCTCTTTGTGACTTTAATTCATATTTTTATATAATCTTTTACTATGGTTAATTATTTTATTATAGTTTAATATTTTATGATTGTGGTCACATAATTTTTATTTGTTTTAATTCTCAGCTACGTTTTATATTAACATATGTATTTATAACTAGCCACTGTCCAGATGAGTGTGACCGAAGATACTCTTTGTATGTTAGGGTGTGTTTTGTATGGTCGCCGTTCAGGGCGCGCAATTGATGGCCTTGCTGTGAGGTAGGTCGCAAGCCAAAGTCGCTGGCTGGCTTGCCAAGGGTGTGCGACATGTGCTCGTGAAACAGCTATTGGCTTTATATGTAGAAGCAGAAGGCGTTTGTACAATGTCCCCACCGCATAACTGTGGATCGGCACTTGCGGGTTAATGAATGGTGCTAAAGACGTTGGTGTGCTGCTGAGCATAAGTTTGTTACGTTATCGCACAGTATATCAAAGTGTAGCCTCTGCAGATTTTGCAATAATTTTTGTGTACATTTGCGCAGCACTCATTAAACTTGATGCTTGAATAATCACGTCACGTTTGTAACTGCTAAGTGTGTGTGAGTGAGTTAGAGTTACGGGAATGAAATCGTGTAATTTTTGTGTATGCATAAACGTGTAACATTTTTGAAGAATTTCCTTCACCACACCGAGTGTTTAGCCCTAAATTTATTGGTTTTATAGTACCTATAAATGCCTATTTTAACATTTTTGCTTAATGTTCCTATTAGTAGTTACATATTTTTTTAAAATAATAAATAATTATAACAAAAATGCTACCTTATATTTATTTTTTCATCAAAATTTTATGTTTTTACTACATATTTTTATAACTGCCTGCAACTCATTCATTAAGAGATAAATGTTGTTCATACATAAAAGCAGAATACAGATATAAAGCATTCTCCATTTTTATTGTCTGTCTCATCTATGAAGGCAAGATTTTGACAGTTTGGTGAAAGTAGCACAAATATATATTTTTGTTTATGTATCCTTCCACCATATAACTCTTCTTACCACCAAAGCCAACTTTTCCAGCAGAGGAGGCAGGGTCACCCGCAAGAAGTGCAGATATACCTCACCTGTGAGACATTGTGGAAGGATGACTGATCCCACAAGGGGTCGCCAATAATCTCTGCCCACACATTGAGGCTCAACCTGTGCTGATGGTTCGCTGCCACCATACCACTGAATTCTGCGTAGCCCACAGATGGGTGTTGTGTAGGTTTGCGATACTGCCCCTCGTAAAGGTTGCCTGATCTGTGAATAGGATGGAGGACAGAAATCCCAGCATTGTGGTGGTGTGTGAAACAAACTAGCGATAAAGCCTTTCCTGCAGGGGAAACTCCACCTTAATAAGCCCTGCACACGTTGTAAGTGATATGGATAGTAGCAGATGTTTTGGAGAAAGTTCCACACAGTCGTCTGGCTTATCCCATGCTGGTAGGCATTATACCTGGTGTTAATACCCTGCTATCCTACTGGGTGCTGATACCAACCGGGGTCATCTTCCATTGTGTTGATCACATGTGCCTCCAAGGCCGGTGTATGTACATGGCACACCCGCCCTTCATGGTTACCCTTTCCTGTAAAAAGCCTGTCTCACAAAACGGCGAAATACTGTTGTAAACATTTTATGGTGTGGTTGCTGTCAGCAGGAATACTGTTCCCAGTACTGCTATACTGCCTCCCACTCATTGTCATTTACCTGTCCGTATGTAAAGACCATGTCGGCCTTTTGCTGATTGGAATACCTGGCCATTGTCCCACAGTGCTGCAGTACACTACATTACACACGTCCACTCCAGGGTGAGTCTGCAACAGTATTGAAGCGGACGTTTCATGTTACTGATAACGTGAGCGCACCACCATCATGGGTAGCAGTACCGCCCTCTAGCAAGGAACCCATGAATTTCTGGACGTATGTCCATTAGACATTTTTTGTTCCTTATCCTCTCAGGTATAGTCTCCTGCAGTGTCCTCATTGCTCAAAATCATCCTGTATATAATATACAGCCAGGGAAAAAAATTATTTTTGCTTAAAATCAACCATCGTTGATCATGAAAGTATGTTTACGATACCATATTGCTCATCATTCCGCTGCTCAAACAAATGTGTTCTTGGTACCATGGTGTTTAAAAATGGGAAATCATAAAAAAAGGAATGTTTGGAATTTTTTTATTGCCAGTCAACCGAATGAACACAAAACTTTGTTTAGTAACTACAAATGTTTAGTTTTAACAATTGTAGCTTATAATTGTGGTTACTTAACAACTGTGGTAACATAAGAAAAAGCCAAATTACTTGTTTTACCAGTTTTAGCACTATTAGCTAGTCAGTACTTTTCGAAGTAGAGTTTTTTATTATATAAAATTACATTAACTAGACCAAGATCTGTTAGTATTTATATTTGGCAGGGAAATTTTATGACAGTAAACAGAAAGTGTTAAATGTACTTAGGCAAAAAATGAGCATATTATCCTGTACTTGCCTTTTATGATATTATATTGATTATCAGCAATATCAGTTATGAAATATTGGGAGTATTGGAATAGGTAAAAAAATCTGTATTGGCTCAGCACAAGTCAATATCATAGAATATTTTTTATTTCAGTATTTTATGTTTTTTCATATATGCATGTTTATTATTCTATTTTTGCTAGATTTATTGATGTTCTTAATATGTTAATGATTGCTAAACAAAGCATGAAATTATAATATTTTTAATGAATTGAATGCAACAGTTTTTGAATGTTTTTTCCATGTATTTCTTATTACATAATTTCCAGTAGTTGTTTACCATTGCTTCTTTATAGGTTCTCAACCAAACAGGAAATCAAGACTTGTGTTACTATAATTTCCTGTGTTCACATCCTCTTGGCCTGCTGAGTGACTTCAACCATGTATTTTCTAACATTGGGTACTTTGGCCTTGGCTTCCTTTTCACTCTTCTCACATATTATCACAAAGCAATCAGCAGAGCACAAAATAAGGTAAGTTGCCACATTAAGTATCTTTACCATTGGTAAACTTTTTTTTTAAATTGATGTTTTGTTGTGTTCAGTACAAGTATTTTATAATAGACTGTTTTAAACTGAGTTTTGCAAATACTGTAACTACTGCAAAACTTATTTAAGATGTTTCCTACCACCTTTACTACTTGATATGCTTTAGTGCTTAAAAAGCTGAGATCGCCTTAAAATGTCTGAAAATTGTTTTTGTAGTCATAATAGTTTTGTTAGTTAAAAATTAATACTCATTAATGCTTGGAAGGGAAGTAAGTTAAAATCTGGTAATTCTGATTTTTTTTTTATTTTTGCAGCGTGAAACAAAAGAAAGATATGTAGTCTCGGGAATAACAATACGTATTCAGTATTATGTAAAAACATGCTTTGAATGCAGGTCAATATTCTTACATGGTAGCTTGATGACATTTATCAATATATATCTGCCACCACTTGCAATATTGCTATCAACTCACAAAACTTTCTCCTTTTTAATCTTACTTAAAAGATTCCACAATTTGACAGTGATTTTAATTAATATTGTAAATGCATTCTCTTAGCATGTGAGTGGGTGGGGGGTCTCTTTCTCAGCATTGTTGTATGCAACCCATATTATGAATTTATATCTTCATTCATTGCTTATATTAAAACACTTATGCTAAGTGCTACATTTATACATACATTACTTTACATCTTTTAATATGTGTGTTTACAAGTACATCATGTGTTTAAGGTTTGTTTTCCCAATTTAAAAGTTCAAGATTATCAATGGTATTTTTCATGGCCGCAAGATGATGTTTTAAATACCAGAATAACATAATTGTTTGTGATTCCCTGAAGTCAGTGTTTAGTCATTCTGTGTAGTAAATAAAACATTTTCCAATCAACCAATTCCTTTTTCCTTACCTGAAAATAAATATAATAAGCTGATATCTTTTATTTCTTTCCTGGACCAGTTTCAATCTCCATGCATTAGCTAGTACACAAAAAAAATTTTGAGTACATATTCAGATACAAAATATGTTTGTTAATCTGCTCAGGAAGTGACTTTAGTCAGTTTTGCTGATATAGTATCAACATAAAATATTATATGTAAAGGTTTTATTTGTTAAATTAGAATAATCAGTTATTCAGAACCTTTAATTATTCATAACATTTATATGATCATAAAATATACTGAATTATTAGGATTGGTGGCTTTTGAAAGATATTGTGGTTGTCAGTTGAAACCATCTGAATTAAATGTTAACTAACTGTCCCTTGGCTGGAAAATGAAGTTAAGATGCCTGAGAACATAATAAAAATATTGAGTGTTAATAGACTGCAGTTTATATTTGCATAATGCCAATATTTTTAATTTTTACATAAATATGTGGATATATTATATGTACAGTGTAATCTATTGATCCACTATAGCCTACTCAGTATTATCCCTTTATTTTTCTGTGAAAATGAATACAAGAAAGTGGTTGCATATGTTTTAATAAACTTAAGTGCTGCCAGCCTATAAAAACTAAGTACATATATCAAATGATTTTTAAAACATTATAGTGTGTATTATCTTAACATTTGAAAACTTCAGAGAGATACGTAATGATTTCTAAATGCTACTCAAAGTATACTAAGTTCATTTTTTATTCAAGTTTTTTGCTTCAAATTTAACATGCTGTGAGCCCTTCAACGAGAGTTATTACATAACGTGTGTCTGTACTGTTAGAATGTCCAGCAATTGAAAAATGAAAGAAAATTACAGTATCTGGAATTCTAAAGATGTGAAATTCCCAGGAAATTTTTGAAATTGTGGGAATTATTTCTGTTTTATGAAATTTGTATTAGAAGTTCAAATACAGCACCAAGGGATGTTAATGTTTGAAATTCTACACCGCCTTTAAAAGTTGGAATTCCACATTGCGTTAGTAATAACTGTGTCAATGTTGTGCCAAGAGAAAGCAGAAAATTAAAACAGATGTATGAGGAGGCCTTTGAACTTTCTGTTCCCTATAGTAAAGGTTGGGTGCACAAGTAAAGGGGTTGGTGCAGAAAGGAGAATGTTGTTTGTGCACATATAACATTGCAGTTTTATAACGGCATAAATCAGTTGCTTATGCAAGTTTATTTTAGTCTTCAGTTGACAGCTTACATGGTGAAGAATTGAAGCAGAGGATTCTGTTGTATATTATATCACACAATGAATTATATTAATTTTGGTGTGATAAATACCCTCTTGTCTACCTTTCATTCCACAATCGTGTGTATGTTTTTGTGTTAATCACATGTGAAATGACAGTGTTAACTATAACTATTTCGCAGGGACATGTGACTGAACACAAAACATTAAAACATTCACATTCCTTGCCGAAGGAAGTCTTAAAGTGAACTGGTGAGCATTATTCGTTGTCTGTTAACAGCTGGTTATGTCACATATGAGTTATGTAGGGACAAGCGACATCTTGTCTAGGAACAATAATTATGGCTTCATACATTGTCTAACTTTTGGCATCAGGGTATCATTATTGTTTTGAGTAAATTAATACCTGAGCATATATCTTTTACCCTGAATGAGATTCATTTTGCATGGGTACTGTCCAGTTTCATTGTACTTTTCTATCATATTTTAAATCAATATTTCTCAGTAATTTGCTAGTGTTTTTTCCTTTCTTTTCACTACCCTTCATTTCTTCCCTTTTTTTTCTCTATGTCTTTCTCTCTCACTTGCACTCTCCCCCCCTCAATGTTCCTTAGCTGCACCATACACTCTCCAAAAACTAGCCAATCGTGAATCACTTACTGCTGGCTTTGACATTGTGACTGGCACATATGCATGTTGTATAATTGGCTCAAAATAAACTAATAATTCCCAAATACATAATTAAGTTACAAAATGTTTTGGAAACGAGTTTATGTGGAGTGCCAGGTGTGTGAGGTGCAGGGCTTATTATCAACTTTCTGAACTGCACTGAATTACTCTCAGAGTAGTGTGGTGTGTGTGTGCTTGCGTGCATGCATGTTTTTGTCATGCATGCGTGTTTGTGTGTGTGTTTTTTTTTTTTACTACGGGGTTAAAGTTTCTTGCTGTCTGACACACAATTCTGACCTAAATATATCTATTGTCCTGCCTTTGTTTGTCTTGTCATAATTATATGGCGGTGATCTCCATAATGTTTTAAGAAGGCTGAAGTGTTCAGCAACTTAATATTATGATTGTACTAACACAAGTTTCTGTAAACACCTTGACTGCAAAAAAAAATTATTTTATATTAGGGTAAGAATTCTTTTCTAGTTATGCTTATGATAGAAATTGAGAGGTGACTTATGACTTTTATGATACACATGTTTTGTTCTGAAATGTTAAATTAATATGTAAACATGTGTGAAGTGGCTTGTAACTTACAGGAAACTCCTTGTCTTTCCTATTCAAGCATAATTGCCTACAAATTTGAAACTATTAAAACATTTTTTTTTTCTAATATGGATGTAAATATATACAACCTTAAGTGCAATTTTTGTTGTATTTTATATTTGCATAATGGTCATTTTTCAATTGCAGGAATGTTTAGTGGCTCAAACTTTAATGAAGGCTAATTTTTGAACATCATGAGTGCTCTGACTAATCCAGACTACAGCCAGTAGGCCCTGAAAGATTTTATAAAATGAAATTAAAAACCTTTATTATCAGATGTTAATATATCTAGTAACAGATTATATTTTATCATTCTAACAGGTTAAAACATTAAAAAATTTAATTGAAGTCTGTATAAAAAATTAATTAATACAGAGCTGTATCGCGTGTAACACCTGTAAGCCGTGGAGAGCAGACGGCAACACTCCACAACAGCCAAGGCTGCCAACCGAACCATTCATAACAGTAGCCATCGTCATCATGGGCCCGTACCCACGTACAAAAACTGGTAAAAGATTTCTTGTTGTTGCCACAGATTTGTTTACCTGCTGGACAGAGGCATTCCCAGTTAGTAACTGCACACACAGGTGCAGAAGTAATGCAGAATGACTTTTTTTCGAGGTGGGGAAACCCCAAGTATTTGTTGACAGACAATGGTACACAATTCATTGCAGAAAGTGGAGAGAGTACTGTACTAGGTGGAGAACAGAACACCGTACCACCCCAGCATACCATCCCGGGGCTAACCCAACTTAGAGACGTAACCAAGACATAAAAATCCAATTACATGTCCGGTTAGGTGTGTTGAATTGATCCCTGAGGTAATGTTTTGCCTACAAAGTAGAGTTAATGTGGCAACCTGGAAAACATCTGCCGAGATGGTACAAGGTCGCGAACTCCGTGCCCCGGAGCACCCCACGAAAACCCGGCCAGACCACCTTAGCAAATTGTCGAACACCAGGCGCTAATACATGAGGAAACCAGGGCCAACCAGATCAGCTATTGTAATGTGTAGGTACCAAAGAGCAAGAGGCTGCCACCTGAACTTGTACCTGGGATGTATGTGTATGTAAGAAAAAACCTGCTATCGGCTGGGGCCAAAAAGTACTGTGCTGGACTGGCATCTAGATGGACAGGGCCAGTAAGAGTGGTGGAAAATATGGGAAATTCCACGTATTTAGTGAAGTTGGAACCAAGACATGTCACGAAACGGCACCGTGACGACCTGCGTATAGCCTGACCACCTGTAGGGAAGAGAGGCAATGAGACGACGTTACGCCCAGTACCACAGCGAGCTCGAAGAATTTTACCAGGGAGTACTCAGGGAAATGTCAACACATACACTGAGGAAAACAACAACACGGGAGCACCCAGCCAAAGTAATGAACTGTCATTTAAGGGTTTTGCACAGACAGAACACGCAACACCTAGTAGTGAGGAGATGGAAGCAAGTAGTAGCGCAATACCATTTCTGGATTTTTCTGTTAATGCCTGTAACAACACAACGAATCAGAGTGAATTTAAGGGGTTTCCAAGTGTACATGAAGAAAGTGGGAACATAAGTGCACATGTAAATGTCAACACAACCGGTGCCAGTGAGTTGAGTTTTAAGGGGTTTCTTCAAGGCACAAGTGAATCCGGTTGTAATAGAACTGTAAATATAAATTTTGAAACCACATGTGAAGGCAGGGCACCTTTCAGAGGCTTTCGGGCCACCTATGGGAGAGCATAGTAAGGCAAGTGAGTTTGAAGGGATTGGGGATCTAGTAGGGCAGTGAGTGTGACATCAAGTGTCGACAAAACGCAATACAGCTCTCGCAAGAGGCGAGTCGAGTCACCACCACATACCCACATTGTGGTTCGTGCCTACAACCCCACCCCCTGCAAATGCCGAAGAAACCAACGACCTCAGAGGCCATGTTTTCTTTGCCCTCAACTGGCAACCAGCAGGGCAGAGCCCACCAGAGCAATGTTGCATTGTTCGCACCATCTTGGTCTTTGAAGGAGGGGTCGTTTGACACCAGTCAACAGCCAGCGGCGCTAGAACCCATGATGGCGCTCACCACGCACGTGTCACATGTCCTGCACATGTGCAAAGAGACCAACAATTCTGATCTCTCACATAAATATTATTTTTCAGTTAAAAAATGTGTTTTATATTTGTATTTGCAGGGTTTAATATGTCTTGCAATGAATTAAAGTGTTTGTTGCTATTTTTAAATTGTTTGGTTATGAAATTCAAAGTACCCATGGCACAGAGATTAAGAACACTGATATTCCGGCTCGAACGCCGTCATAAACAGACACTGAAATAATATGAAAAATTCATAAGAAAATTATAAAATGTAAAACAGTATTTAATTTAATTTGTGACATTTTATTTTCTATAATAAAGTATTTACTTGGCGTGCATAGCACTTCCGCTTATGTGAACCCCGTAGGCAACAATGGAAGGGCCGTGCGACGCTTGTCCCTGGATAGTCTGTTGAGGAGAGCTGGCGCGGTAAGACACTGTCAAATACGCACTACAACTTTTGTTCACTGATGTATGTTTTAATAGTCAATTTAGTTTACCGGTTAAACTTTGCTTGCGTACGTTTTTGCCAGACATTTCCTCAGCATTATGCTTACGCGTTACTAATTTATTTCGTCTTTGTGGCATTTTTAACTTAATCGAGGAGAAGGAGGAGAAAGATGTTGGAGAGTTCACGCGACCCGCACAACTTGAATCAGGCGCCATCCACCTAGGTTAGTGACATTTCATTGTAATTTCTGTATTTTTGCTATGTGCAATTTTAAGGGCTTTGTTTTTATGTACGTGTTTGAGGGTATTTTTCATGTTTAAATATCTTTAGGCAACATCGCGTATAACCACCTGGATAACAGACGCCAAGTATTTGTATACGCCATCATTGTATTTTGGGAGCTTATTTATGTAATATTGTATGTGCAACATTTTATTCGGGGTTCTATGTTAAAATTTGTCAGGGTTCTATGTAATTTCATATAAATTGATACTTTTTGTACTTGGCCAAGCTGTCATGTTAATGTTTGTCTTTACTGCCATCAGGTAAGTTACAAGCCTGTAATCACGTAAATCGCAAAGAGAATAATTTTCTTGCTCAGAATAATATTTTTTCTGAATTTAATTTGCAGTTTTCACAAATAAATATTGCAATTCCATCTGCGTCACGAATTTCCACTACGAACTTCATCCAGCGGCATCCACGCCATCTAAACTTGTTTTCGCACATGTGTGTGTTTATTGTGAATACTCATCTCGTGTCCCATCTTGTTTCGTATTTCTTTTGAGGGTTTATGTAATTTAGTAATTTGTGTATAATGCAATTACTCCAGTCCTAGCCGGCTCTGTGTATAGGCCGTCACCACACTACCCACGTGCTGGAGGGCGAGCCCCGACGAGTTTGCGTTAGTGATTCCGAGTAATCACACGTGTTAATATTTATTATGGGTTTCATTTGTAATTCTCAGTGTCCTGTCTTCAGGGAAAAACCGTCAGTCCACCCTAGCAGCTGTTAGCCCTCTTCCCTTGTGATGGTTGTGCTTTCATGCACCTTGGTGAGATCATCCATCTAGACATGTGCTAGATTAATTGCAGGCTGGGGAGCACCCAAGCGGAATTGACTAGTCATGACCGAGATTATCATAATTTCATTGGCACCTTGATGTGTACGCATAGTAACAATAAAAATAAGTCTACAGTGATCTTACCTCTTTTATTCAGTAGTGACGGTGTCCTAGTCACATATATTTTGTTAAGTGTTTATTTCAAAGTGATATTTAGTAAAAGTTTAATATTGCCTACGTGTTTGTAAATACGCACGTGTGAGACAGACACACAGAACCCACAGCATCCATGAGAACCCTGAGTCGCAATAGTGCTGTGATTGAAAAGCACCGCTGGCGCCCATATTACCAGTAAGTATTTGTGTCATCATTCGTTTTGTGTCTCACCCGATGGCGTCAATAGCATAAATTTATTTTAAAATTCGGTTTTTCTGGGTTGATGATAAATGAATTTTAAATTTAATTTAAGTATTGAATTAATATCAACGGTTTTAAATTTATATACCCTAAAATAAGGAAGACATGTAAATATAACAAAAATAAAAATACTTTTAAATTTGCTACATGTGAAACAACCGATATTCATTCTACCTTGTGGAATGATACTACGTCTTACACCAACAGGCTATATCTAAAACAAAGCCCAACTATGAGTAGATACTTCTGTCAATTTTTGGAAGAAGTTGAGTTTTATTTGTTTCTTTCCATAATATTGTTGTGCTGTGACACTTTTTAACTTTCAACAGTTTTCATTCATCTATATTGTAAGAATAGTTGTGCGGGGCAGGAGGGGAGGAAGGAGAAACTCCATACAGACAAGCAGATACACAAAATATTATCCTTTTCATGGGAACGATATGTAAACCCATGCTAGAAAACAAAACAGTGCCACACAAAATGTTTAACTAACAGTGAAATTTTATTAAACAGCTTATGCAAGAAGGAGATTATAAGGTTATTGATCATAATTTATTTTGTTTGAACTATTTCAGAGGTTTGGTATTCCACAACACTATGGATTGCTGTATGCAATGGGTGCTGCACTGATGATGGAAGGTGTTCTGAGTGGCTGTTACCACGTGTGCCCTAATCATTCCAACTTCCAGTTTGGTTTGTAAAGCATTTACTTATATCAATGATAAGGGAGAAGTGACTGAAAACATTAATAATGGAATGTAACCGTGTAAGCATGATAGTTGGTAATGGTGGGAAATGTGCTTGTAACAGTTACTCATAATAAAAATACAGACCTTCCAACCCCCCCGATTTTGGCAAAAGACTGGTTTTCTAGGTTGCCTGCAAACCTTCCAGATTTTTCATAAAAATCTCCTGATTTTATATCATATTCCTTATTTGATACGCTCTATCTCTGATAGTTCAAGCAGTAAATGTGATTGATTATTGCAGGTAATGTCACTGTGGATGCCTGTTGTCCATTTCATGTGACCAACCTACATACTTTGTAAACAGTAAATGCTTTTTTTCGTCAAGTATATTATCAGCTGATGAATTACTGCAGGATGCATGTTGTTAAGTAGGTGATTTTGATGATGGCTTTGGAAGAAATCAGTATTCAGAACTAAAAGTTTTAATTTGAAATTTTAATTATGCTTACAACATTTACAGTTTAAATTATTTATCTAAAGCAATACTTTTTTTTTTGTTTTTAGTGAATGGACTTTAAAAACATGTTTAGCAATTATGACAGAGCATGTCGACATGTATGAACAGTAAACGTTTCCAGCCAGTGGCTAGCCATGTTTTTGTTTCATTTCCAGTTTCCAGCTCAGTGAATGCTGTTGTGCGTGTGCTTTTTTCCCATTGTGTTAATACTAATATCTTGTTGGTGTTTTTGGAATATTTTTTATTATTTTTTTTATTTGTTTTCTTTAAACATAGTTGGTTGTAGGTACCGAGGTAGTGTAATATTAATCAGCACATGTTTACTGCTTCATAGAATTGCTTGTTCTGCCATTTTCCTTAAACGGCCATCAGCAGTGAAGAGACATGAATATTATGTACGTGGTTTAAGAGTGTTGGTTTCAAGAAATGTGCGCAGTGTTCATTTTACAGAACTATTTTGCAAATAAATTATTTAGTGCTTGTGACGAACAAACATGATTTTAGGGAAGTAAATTTACAAGGTTTTCCATAGCAAAACACATGATCAAGAGGTTACGAATTTTACAAACAGTAGGTTTGCATGTTTTGAAAATAATGTACTTGTAAACTGTTAATATAATTATTGAAAAGCACATGGTCTGAAAAAATCACATTTTCAACATTTTCGTAATGTGTAAATTATGTTTGTTTATTTTGTCTATATCGTAAATTCAACAAGTGTGGTTAACTTGTTTCAAAGGTGTGTGTATCGCTGCAGCTGTACAAATATGAACAACATATGTATCTAGTTTTGTTTTTTCATTATTTAAAACTATCAGTAATTTGATTGTTGTTTCCATACTAGCAGAATTTTTCCATTACTCCGTCAAACAATATGCAACTCTAAATGTCACACACTCTTAACAACGTCAAAACAATGCAGTCTCATGAAAGGCATTAAACTAAACCTGCCCCCCCCCCCCCTCTAACTGGGTTGTGATTCTCTCAATGTTTTCTTTTTACCTGAAAAATAAAATTACCAGAACCCCAACAAACTCAACTTGACAATTATAAAAAAAAAAACTGTTTGGAATGCCAACCTAGTTATAATATCCTATATTGTTTACTGAAAGGAGGTTAGCTTATGCCTGTCTTTCAGTGCCTGTCATGACAGGAAACACGAAAATGCGAGTTTACATTCAGACTCCATTTGTTTACATACGTACCTCAGATACACGTATTTTGTGGAAATATTTCCAGCAATTTTTGCTGGCATTGGACAAGATTTGGATGAAAAATTATATGTACTGCAATCCCAATTTTGTAATTTCCAACTCGAGTCAGAAATACCACATTACATTTCCAGTAAGAAGAAAGTAGATGTAAAGTGAAGTTTGGTGGTTCAAATGAAAGCTGCAGATGGGACACTGAAGTATGATAAATTAGGCAGAGTGATGCTTTCGATTTTGACAATAGCACACAGTAACTCAGCTTGTGAAAGTATTCAGCCAGGTCACTAAAACACGCACACAGTTCAGGTGAGCACTTAGTGAGGAAACACTAGAGAAACTTTTGACTTTAGAATCTGCCAAAAAGGAAATTGTTTCGAACAGAAGTTTGACTCTTCACTTCTCAAGACTGTAAAATCAGCTACATCAAGGAGGCAGTAGCAGCAAGGCATATAGTTATTTGTGGTACTGTGTAAAATGTTGCAAAAATTCAAGTTATACAATTACAATTTTTGGCAGAGTAGGTAAAAGCAGGCTGATAGCTGGGTTGGGAAGGGGGAGGGAGGGTGTGTCGTGTTTGAACAATCTCCTGATTTTTCATTTCTGGAAGTTGGAAGGTCTAAAAATATAACAAAAAAATTGTGCTCATTTATAGTTCAGAACAGTAATATATACATAATCACTGCGACAAACTTCCAGGTGTGATAGGTTATTAATGAGGAACAACAGAGAATGGATGTCCAGATATGCCCTGTTTAGATGCTAGGAATCTTTGTACATCACTTTTTAACGCATGACAGATTGGCAGTTAGCATTGCACACAACACGCACCAGCTACCCAACATCCTAGGAAACAGTGGTATTTGATATAGTACTGTAGGGGTGGTGTTAATAATAAGTAGGTTGATGTTTGTAGCTTTCAGTACTTTATTGACTTCCTGTTACACATTTCCATACATTAACCTAAAGCAGGTGTTTTTAAGATGGTAACTTGTTCCCATGTATGACCATGAGAAAATAAAGGATAAAATATATCTACTTCATCAAAAGGTAAACAGTCGGTCCTTGGTAGAAGAAAAAGGCAAAGAACCACAGACACATCAATAAATGTGGTTAATATCATATATGCAGCAAATTTAATTGAACCTAAGGACCGCTCAACAAACAAAAGAGAAATGAAGTGGAAAGTAGACAAGGAAGAGATACAAACAGACAACTTAACTGATTAATAATGCTGGGTGATTGTACATGGTACAAAAGAATAAAGTGGTAAATTAAATTAGCATGAAGGAAGTTCATTTAGGAAAACTGGTATTTTATCCACTTAGTTATGGCTAACAAGAGTCCGAAGAGAAGCCAGGGATGCGGAGTTGTTTACACACACAATTCCCTGGAGTCTGGAGAGTCAAAGTTAGATGTGCACAGTTCTGCCAGCAGAAACTCTCTAAAGGAATGTGTACCAACACACCAGGAAGACAGCTAAGAGACCATAATTACTTGGGTAGTCGGATGACTACATCGAATACCTAAGTTCAGAAAATTACTTGATTAATACTTAAATTAATTACATTGTTTACAATGTCCCTCTGTACAACAGAGAGTGAAAAAAATAAAATTAGTTAAACCAAAAGGCCATTACGAAAAAGGGGAAAATAAATATTTGACTATATGACTCACCGAGGGAAAATGAAAAATAACTAAAAATCCAAACATGTTGCCCAAGTTGAAGTGCCGAAATAAAAAATATAAAAATAAATAAGTCCACCACACTACACTTTGGCCTCTATTCTACGTGATCACTGTATTTTAAAACACTATTAAAAACTCTATGTCCCACATGGAATCATCACGGCCAGTACACTCGGAGAACAATTCATGCTGCAGACAAGCCATGGACACAAAATGCGTAACAAACGACTGGTGAATCACAAAGACAGTTGAAAAGCGTAGTTTCATACCCACTGCTAGATATCATAGGTGGTCCACAAGAGGCGAAAATAAGGAAAATGACAGCAAAAACAGGCCAGAATCACGCAGACATTTGCCATTTTTATAAGATATCAAGCACTGGCAGCATGATCACTTGAAGAAATTGCAGAGAGAGCTACGACAGAAGTAGTGTGTGGTGGGGGGGGGGGATAGCTATGGATGGCAAGACAAAGAATTTGCAAATACCACAGCGTACATCCGGTAAAACAAGAAACAAAAGTTCCTACATGCTTAAGAGTGAAACATAGAAAGTAAAGATCCTGAACATGATTGAAATAAAACTTATGAGAGAATCATTCAAAAGATAAAATATTAATAAACAATAATTAAATACCCCAAAATATTTAAATAAATTCATTTAAGTAAAACCATATCTCAAAATATATGAACATTTACTAAAACAAAACTGACATAAATAAATACAGGAGAAGCTGCCGTGTATAATTAATTAAATAGATTATAGTTAAATCAAACTGAAAATAAAGGTATTAATTACCACAATAATAATCATAATTAAAGGCAATGAGAGAAATAGTAAAAATACTTGCAAAGTAGTAAATGGTTTGAATACTAAAATAATGTTCTCAAAACAATTTAAATAAATTTAATTAATAATGACACACAAAAACTGTAGTGACATACTTAGAAACGGCACACACTCCTGCCCTCAAAGGAGACCTAGGGGCACGAACACTGTAGCCAAAATAAAATTAGCATGCACAAGTATATAACAAGTTCAGATATAAAAAGTTCATCAAACAACAGGTGACTTGAAAAAATTGTAAATAAATGACAAACGACAGATCAATAATGAAGGTACAAGTAGGCAGGACCACCAGAGTAGTATATGGGCAGGTATAGGACAATCCAATTTTTGCCTTAAATTCCATGATTTTTCATGGTTTTTTTCCCTTAATTTACAATGTTTCTTCCCTTAATTTCAATGTTTTTACCTCTTTTTCAAGCCTGAAAAAAACTTCGAAAATGACTAAAATACCCCTAAAACATTGGTTTTTTTTTTTTTTTTTTTCAGGTCTGATTTTTTTCATACTCATGAAATAGTGAACATTAAGATAATTTCCAAAAATTAATTTATTTTAATTTTATATAAATTAAGTAATTTTAAGCTAAAAACAATACATTTTAATCCAAATCTGCAATCTAAAACTTATTTAGATATGATAATATTTTGGCAATTTTCTAAATTTTCAATTTTATGTAAATTTAAGAGGATTCTATATCATGTCTCGATTTTCCATTTTTCATTTCTTTTAAACCTTTATATGCCATACAAACTTGTTTCTCCTGTATTAATTTCAAACTATTTTTATCGAATATACTTACATAGCGATCTGGTAATGAAATTTTTAACTGTTCATCTAGAATGCAACTCATTTTTTTGCCAAATTTAGATTCATAAATTTGAATATCTGTAGCCGTATACCATATTTTTTTTTGAGATCTTGTAGTTAAGTTAATTCATATTAATTATTTAACGTGGAAAGTAGCAATTCCATTTTTGTTTTATTTATAAAGAAAAAAATTTAATAGGAGAAAAATTTAAATTTAAATAAAAAAATTTGAAAATATTTTTCTCTTATTAAATTCCTTTTTTTTTTATTAATAATAAAAAATGAATACCCAATTATGAAATGGGAAACAATAAAATATGTAAAAAGTGTAACAAATTATTAAACATAGAAAGTTTTTACTCACGTAACTACACAAAAGATAAGTATTATAACTTACTTACTGCAGTGGCATCATTGACCGTAGCCGATCCATTCCCTCACCAGCTAGCCTTCTTCAAAGAGCTCTGTCTCTCCACTCCACCTCTGGAATGTCTGCCTTTCTAATGTTTTCCTTGATTGCATTAATCCATCTGAGTCTAGGTCTTCCGCATGGTCTCTTTTCTTCAAAGTCTTATAATAACACCTGCAAAAAATGTTTCATGGAAAATGTCAAAAATCATTATGATTTAAATAAAGAGAAAGTACTGTATGAATGTGAAAAATTTGTTTATAATGTATTTCTCAAAAAGTATAAAAATAGTAAATTACGCAATACAAATAAAATTTTCAACATGTTAATTATCCAACAAAAATATGGATAGTACGTAATGAGAATAAATCTATTGATACTTCTTTACTTAAATAATCACGCAAAAGATAAGTATTATAAGACCTGTAAAAAAATGTTTTAAATTGAAAATATCAAAAATCAATATTATTTAAATAAAGAGTAAGTAATATGTGAATGTGGAAGATACGTTTATAATGTATTACTCAAAGGACATAAAAATACTAAATCACACAATATAGTATCAGATATTCTAAAATAAATTCAAAATGGTAATTATCCAACAAAAAATAATGTACAGGATGTAATGAGAATAAATATATAAAATTATTTTCTCCTAATAAACTACTAAAGACAAACACGCATCACTATGTAAAACATGTTTTAATTTGAAATATTGTCAATACAAGAAGTTAAATAGTTAAAAAGTCATACATTTTTTCTTATAAATAAACAAAGAAATAAAATGTCAACGAACAATTCAATAAGTGCGTTGATTGAAATGAGATTGCTGGAGTTAAGGAATATAGCTAAAAGTTTAAAAATAAAAAATATATGTACGCTAAGAAAAGATGATTTAATTGATAGTATTATTACACAACGTTTTGCTATTCAGGCAGGAGAAAATCAATTTTAAAAATGTACGGAAAATCTAAATGATTAAGTTGCGGAATTAAGAGCTAAAACAAAAAGTTTCAAATTAAAAAATTTATGCAAGTTAAGAAAATATTATTTAATTATGGCTATTACAAATGAAGAAACAAAGAATAATTTTACAAATTTACCTTTTTCAAATGGCAATATATACAAAACAAATAAAAAATGATTAAAAGAAATATTTCCTTTTTCTAATAAATTATTTGTAAAACTAAGAAATAAAAGTAACCAAAATTTAAAAAAAAATTCATTTCTTTTATTGCAGTTAAAGAAAAAAATAAATATCTAGGTCAATTTTTTTGTTTTAAACCAAAAATGTTTAGTTAACATGTGGTTAATGAGCCTGCCATTTGAGATTCATGAAATTAATCAAAATTTAATTGAGGACTTCAACATTTGGCACACAAAATACAGCATGCATAAATAATTTAGAAGGCACTTCTATAGAAAAAAATTATCTCTGTTTGTAATGCTGTGCATGCAACAATGAAAGCTGTAAAAAAAAAAACTGGTTATAAAAATGGTGATCAAATGAGAATATATGTAAATAATCAGAATTTTCACCATACAATTTCGGCGGCTAGAAGAAATAAATTAAATGCTGAATATTTATTTAATCAAATTGAGAGTTTAACTACATCCAACGAAAATACACAAACGAAACTACTTTTGACATTGATGTTTATAGTGTTCCGAGAGTAAATGAAATGAGAGGTTAAAAAACTCTCAATTTAGCTAAAGATATAATGCAAAACGATGTATTAATAAAATTAACAATAATGATAATTTATGTGGTCCCTGAGCAATAATTACAGTTTTAACATATGAAACTAATATCATTTTGGATAGAGAATTAACTAACAATGAACTTATTTATATTAGAAAAGGAAGAAAATTGCAAGAATAATTGGCTCGTGAACTTTGTATAAGAATGGGAAAAAATTGTGAAATTGAATTCAGTTTGGAAGATATTCAAGATGCAAAAAATTTTCTAAATGTTTAAATTAAAGTTGTTTCTGCTACACATTTTAATTCAATTATACATTCTGCCGATAAAAGACCAACAACCATTTACTTGTATTTACACGAGGAACACAGATTCAATTAATAGTATGAAATCATTTTTAGGACGCTTTTATTATTGTAGATTTGTGATGCACCATACAACTACAAAGATCAACATCTTTGTGCACCAGACAATAAAAATTTATGTAATTTGTGTTAAAACCACAATACAAAAAAGTTTGGGAATGTGAAGATCAGCTTAGAATATATTGCCAAAAATGTAATAGATATTGTTTTGGGCAGACTTGTTTTAATAATCACGATGAAGTGCGTAAAAGGCTCTATAAGTGTAAAACATGTAACTAAATATGTTTGAGAAATCATCGTCACGCATGTGGTTTTGCTGAATGTCGAAATTGTGAAGAATTTGTAAGAACAGAATTGCATAAATGTTACATGCAAAATAAACCGAAGAATGATGACAAATGCATAGAATCTTGTTGTAATGAATGAGCACCGGTGCGTCGTGCCGAATGCACTTACACTCAAAAATACTACTTTTTTGATTATGAAACCAAACAAAATAGTTTATATCTGTTCAAGATTTTCAAGGTTTCATCAAACAACATTTTAAAACGAACGACGAGTTTTGTGAATGGGCTATAGCTGAAAGAAATTAAGAATATATGTGTATTGCACATAATTTCAAATGTTACGTATCATATTTTATTTTACAATATTATGTTAGAAACAGCATAAAACCTAAAACTATATATCAAGGATAAAAAATTATGCAACCTAAAATATTGAGTCGAAATATCTAACTTATTGACAGTTTAAACTTTATTCAAGGAAGTCTTGCATCATTTCCCAAAACATTTGATTTACAAGAGCTTAAAAAAGGACACTTTCCACACTTTTTTAGTAAACCAAAAAATCAAAATTACGTTGGATAAATACCATACACAAAATATTATGACAACACAATGAAAGAAGAACAAAAAAAAAATTTTGTGGCGTGTTGGAAAAGTATAAGAAAAATATATTTTCGATTTTAAAAAAATATGGCTGAATATTGTGATTCTGATGTTGATATTTTACAATGTGGTTGTCTTAAATTTAGAAAATCTTTTTTAGAAATAATAAATATAGACTCTTTTCAATGCACAACAATAGCGAGTGTTTGTATGGCTGTTTACAAAGCCAATTTTCTTATGAAAAATACTATTTCTGTAGTTAAAGATGAGAAAAAAGAAATGTTTAGTAAGGATTCAATTTCGTGGTTAAATTTATTTCCAAATGTACACCATGCATTAAGTGGTGGAGAAGTAACTATTTGTGGCACAAAAGTTGACGGTTATGACAATAAAACTAAAACTGTATATCAATATCTTGGATGTTTTTGGCATGGTTGTCCAGAGTGTTATTCTCCAAACACAATAAATAAATGTAACAATGAAAATATGGATGATTTGTTTACTAAAACAAGCAATCGAACAACAATTTTAAGACAAAATGGTTACAAAGTTGTCGAAATGTAGGAATGCAAATGGGGGGAAAAAAAGCAATTTTCTACAAAAATAGTTTAGAAAAAACTAAAAATGTAATTGAACCATTACAACCTTGAGATGCATTTTTTGGAGACAGAACAAATGTTTCAAAAGTAAAAGTTTCAGGAAAAAAATTAAGATTTATAGTTATACGTAGTTTGTATCCAACAGTAATATTTTATGATTATTGTCCTGTGGGTCATCCAATTAAAATATTTAAACCTAAAAATTATGACAAAAATTTATTTGGATTGATCAAAGTTTTAGCACCGCAAAATTTATATCATCCAGTTCTACCATTTAAAATAGAAAAACTATTGTTTACTTTATGCTTTAAGTGTGCTAATGAGAAAAAAGGACAATGTAAACACAATGATGAAGAATAAGCAATAAATGGAACGTGGACTACATTAGAAGTAATTAAAGTTATTGAAAAAGGTTACAAAATACTCCAAATTCACAAAGTTTGGCATTTCAAACAATGAAGTAGTATTATGTTTAGAGATTACATTAAAACATTTATGAAAATTAAATTGGAAACTAGTCCTTAAGAGGACGATTATAAATCAAAAGAAGTATATATTTGTTATTAAAGAATAACAAAATATGGATTTATCAATTGACAATATTGAATAAAATCCAGGGAAAAACACTGTTGCTAAAATTTGTTTAAATTCACTTTGGGGAAAATGTTTTGACCAAAGATAAAATTTAACACAAACAAAAAAACTAACTGATCTACTTCGGTGGTATGATTTGTTATTGGATGATAGAATAGAAATAAAGAATGTTGTTTACATCAATGAAAAAGTAATTTAAGTGTCATATAAATACAAAAATTATTATGTATCATATAGCACTGCGACAAATATATTTATAGCAACGTTTACAACATCCAATGCTCGATTACGTTTATATGAAATGTTAGATAGATTAAATGATAAAGTATTATATTATCATATAGACAGCATAGTTTACATTGATGATGGTAAAAATACTGTTAAAACGGGTTCTATGCTTTGTGAGTGGACAGATGAATTTGGAAAAAATTTTTATGGCATCGATTGGATAAGACTGCACCAAAAAGTTATGGTTATGAAACTTTTATGGGAAAACATGTTACTAAAATTAAAGGATTCACTCTAAATCACGAAAATGCTTTGCAGTTGAATATGAAATCATTGTCTGAATTAGTACAAAATCATTGTCTGAATTAGTACAAAAAACAAAGAAAAATGTGATTATAAAAAACATGATAACAATAGATAAGAAAACAAAAAATTTGGTGAATAAGTTTATGGCAAAGGTGTTTAATTTTAACTATGACAAGAGTAAGATTTTGACTGAAAAAGATGGTATTATAGATACTGACTTGGCTTGGGGCTTGTGAGAGGCGTGCAATGCCAGATTACCATATATATGCTCCAGATCATTGATGGATGCAGATACAGTTGATAGATTTAGTTCCCAAGCCGCCAGCTCCTCTACATGCTCGGAGGAGCACGAAATCTTGTTTCTCAGGGTCGTTACAAGTCGACAGCCTATGGCGGCATCCCCTCACGGCGCACATCTTTTAGAGTTAGTTAGAAAAATTCATGGCTATACTTTACACACTTAGCACGTGGTCGGCGACCATGTGGTTGCACTTACTGGATAGGGCCAGTCCTCGAGGTGGAAATTAATTACATGAAATAAGACATGAGGTTCAAAACAATAAAATATATTACCAGAAAGATTACACGTGGTAACATAGGGTTTCCAGTGTCTGGAGTGGGTCTGGCACATGAGGCCTGCCAGGGACCTATGTTGCAAAAATTGCTTAAATACGCCAATGCGAAATTACGGTGGTGAAACTCTCCGGGGTCGCGAGTCTGCGGAGAGGAGGGTCGGCACACGTGAGAGCAAAAGATAAGCAAAAGGTTCCGGTAAATTAAGATCTTTAAACTATTGACACCCTAAATGATTGACACACTTGTTGAAGCTCCTGTGGCGCACGGCGCGGAGCGGAACACATCCACCCTCGAAGACCCACTAGACCAGACTAAAGATGGTGGCGTGGAGGTACCATTAGCAATGGACACCTTCCCTCCAGCATCTCAATGAAAATGTTTACAAAAGGCAAAATGTAAACACTTCACATACAAGAACAATGACAGGCAGGAAAATAATCAGGAGATTATTTTATGTGATTTGGCACAGTTAAGCTTCTTCTGTAAAGTCTTTTATAGCTGTTGCTAAGTGCCTCCCGAAAATACATTTTACGCCTTAATGCCAGGACAGGCAAGTAAAAGACATAAATACACTTCAATAAAAATTAGCAAAACAAATTACACATAAAAACTCTTTTCAAACAGCGATATTAATTAAAGTGAAACTTAATGCATGAGCTGTTGGAAATTTGTTCCGTGAGCTTGGCAATGTGGCTGCCGTAACTGCAAGCCTCTTTGAATGTGTATTTTGTTAAAATGTGTGATTAATTACCTGTGCTTTAAATGCAAAACAACATACAACACAGCACTTGAAAAATTATAAAAATAATTTAGTGTGTTTCAGATTGTGTCTGTGAGAACACATGTAAACCACATGGGTGAGCACTCTATGATAAAATAAAAATTATGGCAGGGACACAATGAGGAGATAACACTATCTCGGGCATGCATTAGACTCTGGTTTAAGAGGGTCATTCTTAAACTCAAATGGAAACAGGCAAGCCGCCGGTTACTATTGGTATGCGGGTCTCTTTATGTACTGAATGGATCACTGACTCGTTTGTGCATAAACTGCATGCTACATTTAACACACTGGTGCATGTTGTGCAGTCCATGCAGCAGCAAGCACTATTGGGCTACCCTCCGAGTGGTGCACAGAGCGGGGATGGCGTCAATATTTACCATGGAGATATTAAACAAATTGTTTTATGTTTATATATTATTTTATATTTATGTATAATTTATTTTATGTATAATTGTATATTTTCTTAATATATTTGTATCATCAATTTCTACATTTTATGGATTCAATTATCTCTATTATTTAAACAAATATTTTAAACTTCTTTAATTTGCAAAACAATGTCAATATTAGTACCATCAAAATCAGTTAGTTTACCATTTTCATCTCTAATTTCCAAAACAATATGTTTAAACTGTTCATTAATAATTTTATAAATTTTGGATATGAAGGCTCATAAATAATACAATCTCTAAATCCAAACTTCGTTTTCTGTGGAAAACTGGTGATTATATTTGTTTCTAAATTATTAGATTCATCATATTTTTTAAGCATGCCAAATGCCTATATTTATTCTTTATATATATATATATATATATATATATATATATATATATATATATATATATATATATATATATATATATATCTGTGTGTGTGTGTGTGTGTGTGTGTGTGCGTGCATGTGTGTGTGTGCATGCATGTGTGCATGTGTGTGCACACACACACAGTCACACACTTTATATTTTACGAATATTCCTATTATGGTCATAAAACCACCATCATACTTAGATATTATATTTTTTCTTATTTCAAAAGTTAAAATATCACCACTTTTAACATCAAAAGGTTTACTGTAATCTATTTTATTAGTT
The DNA here is from genome assembly GCA_029891345.1 of Dryococelus australis. Taxonomy (NCBI): domain Eukaryota; kingdom Metazoa; phylum Arthropoda; class Insecta; order Phasmatodea; family Phasmatidae; genus Dryococelus; species Dryococelus australis. The sequence goes on from CM057009.1 coordinate 150,811,879, forward strand.
CCCTTAATAACAGCCATAGTATCATCAGGTATGTTAGAATTAACACTAATTATTTTACAAACAGTTCAGTTCGTCAAAAAAGAAAGAAAATTAGATTATTATCTAAATGAAAAATATAATATTCATTAATCCACTTTGCAGACAAATAAAATATATATGAGATTTTTCTTCCTTACATTTTTCAACTTTCGAGTTAACAAGTGTATCACAATAATTCAAAACTGATTTGTTTAAATTTTGTAATTTACCAGCAGTTTCTTTATCGAAAAACCTTTTATTGACTGCATCTTTACCATCTATAGGATCAGCATTATTATTAATTCTATGATTTTGAAGAGAAACATAATCTGTTGTATAAACAAAAACTTTACTTATTTGATCACGTAAAGCAGAAACAAAAATATCATATCTTAAATATACATCTTTTTTAAATCAGAAACAATAGTTTTGCATCTTGAATCATCTGTTTTTAAATCTTCAGCATAAGTGTCAAGCTTTTCATTTATATCATCAACAATAGCGTCTAACTTTTCATTTAAACTTTTGATAAATGGTTCCCCAAATATATAATCTCTTTATCTTCAACAATAATGTCAATGTCTTCATTTGAAGATTTAATTAAAGATTTAATTAATGATTCCCCAAACATATCTGTCATTTAATAATAAAGAATTTATATCATGAAACCTAAATGCTCTCGAAAAAGATGTAATACAATTAAACATAGATGTCCACAAATAACTGAATTAAAATTCTGAACTCGAATATCATTGTAATAAACATTTATATTTTTGAAGTAATTAATTAAATTACTAGGAATATTACCTCCAAATGAATCAAAATAGTAAACATCATTATTTTCTTTAAAATAACAAACCCAGTGAGTACCTAGATTTGATGAAACATCAAAATTAACCACAGCACATTCATTTTGGTGCATTCTATTTGGTAATTCATAAATCATAAAAACATTTCTGAAATTTTTAATATTTAGTATTTTTACATATTTTTCAATATCAAAATTAGATAATGGTGATATATTGAAATTTTTTTGGTCTCCCTCTTTTTGCAACTAAACCACTTCCCAATTTATTTTCCATTGCCAAATTATGTCTCTGTTGTTCTTATATATATATTTTTTTTCTTCAACAAAATTGTACATTGCACTAGCTCCCCCAGCTAAAGCTCCAAGTGCAGCTAAAACTAGAATTACAAATTGTAAAAAACCACCATGATATAAACCATTTTCAGATTTTTCTTTTAGTATTTTTTTGATTATTAGTATTGGTAAAATTAATTTGAAACCTTTTCCTTCTTTCAATTTTTTAATTTTTTCTCTCTAGTTGATCTTTTGTTACAAATTTATGTATACCCAAATCTCTTAATTGATTAATGGTTATACCAAAAGTTATATTTGTTATCTTTATTTATAAAGAAAAAAGTATTATAAATTTAATACATTTTAACACCCCAACCTAATTTTCTTGTTGTAAACATAGTTGAAGCAACAGCTACATAAGCTATTTTTTCACCCAATGGAGTATTTTTATCTAACATTATTATTATTTATTTTTCTTCTTTTTGTAGAATTTTGTCAGCTTCATCTCTTAGATTCAAAATCTTTATGATTTCTATAAGCAATATCATGATAGTTACACACTTCATCTAATTTTTTTAGTTCAATGTATCCTTTTTCCAATCTTTCATTTAAGTTATGTAAATGGTCCACAATAATTATAACCTGGCAAATGCATTTCAGGCAAATTTAAATTGTTTAAAACCCAATTTATTATCCCTCAATCATGATGTTCTGAATTCCAAAAAGAATATGGAATTACATTGAAACCTCATATACGATGTAGAATTCCTTTTGGATTATTAATAACAAATTCAGAAAACTTATTGTTCAACATATTCATTATGCTTACTTTTTCATTTTAATAACTGTTATTTTCAACTTTTTCTTCACCATGAATAACTAATAATCTATCGATCAATTTTTCAACATTGCCCATCCAAGTGTATTCTTTTAATAAATTGTATTTTTTATACCTTCTCGTGATTTAGGAGTTTTTGGAAAAATCATTCTTTCAGGTGCGTTTGGCACTGATCTTGATTGGGGTTTTATATAATTATATTCTTGACATGCAGCATTTGTGTCTATAACAATATCTTTGTAATTTTCAAATTCAATATCAGTGTATTTATCCTTAAGATCTTTTTTTCTATTGTTAACAAATTAGAAAGCCCTTCTCTTAATTTATATTCAGTGCCATTAACAGATATTTTATCATAATATATCATTACTTTTGTATCTCCAATGTAAAAATTATGCCCATCTCCTCGTAAACCATATTGTGTTTTAACATTAATTTCTTCAGAAATTTGTTTTGCAACTTTTATATTAGAGACAGGCACATGATATCTGCAGTGTTACACGTCAAATATTCCATTGGAATGATTCCCGTGTGTTCTTCCAATTTAGGAGATTTATGTTCTGAAAATAATTCTTTCAAATTATGTTTCTTCTTTTGTTGGTCGATAATCTAAATTATTTGCTGCAACTGAAACTAATGTCGTTATTAAATTGTTATTATCTTCACTTGTTTTACTTTTTTAACAATTTTTTGTAATTTGTCTTAAAGGTAGCTCTTTCTTCTTATTTTTTTCATATTCTGCTTCATGATTCTTTTTATAATTTCTATATTTTTCCATCAGTAATTTATCTGAAAAAATTCTTTTGATGAATCTTTCATTTATATATAATTTTTTTTTCTTATAAATGAGTTATACAATTATTGAGAGTTTTGAAAGACAAACTTTTCCTCCAACTGGTCAAACTAGAAGAAAATTAAATATTTTCAATAATTGAATTGAATTTGGTATTCTTATAGGTGATGGCTTTTCTTTTCCAAATGATGCTTATGTTTTTGAAGAATATAGATTAATAGAAAGAGGTGAAATTGGAGATGAAGCAAAATATGAAAAATTAGATAATATTGATACTTGTTCTGATGCCGGTTAACAGCCAGCGGCACTAGAGCCCATAACGGCGCTCACGTTTCACGTTTCCCGCACATGCGCGAAGAAGCCAATAATTTTGAACTTTCCTATAAATGTTAATTTCAGGGCAAAATGTGTTATATTGCCTTTACAGTGTTTAATATGTCTTCAAATGTTTTAAACTGTTTGTACTAATTTTAATTGTTTGGTTATGAATATTCCAAGTGCCTGCGGCACCGAGATTAGGAACACTTAATATTCTGGCATGAACGCCATCACAAAGAGACATTGAAATAATACTAAAATTCATAAGAAAATTATAGAAATGTAAAACAATATTTAATTTAATAAGTTTACCGGTTAATCTTTGCTTGCATACGTTATTGCCAGACATTTTCCCCAGCATTATGCTTCCACTTAACTAATTCTTACGCCCTTGTGGCATTTTTAACTTAATCGAGGAGGAGGAGAAAGATGTCGGAGAGGTCAGCGACCCGCACATTTTGAATCAGGCACCATCTGCCTATTTTTATGGCATTTCAGTGTAACTTTTGCATAATTGCTACACACAATTTTAAGATCTTTATTTTTATGTATGTATTTGAGGGTAATTTTAGTGTTTGAATATTTTACGGCAACATCACGTATAACCACTTGGTCGACTGAAGCAAGTCTTTGTATAAGCCATCATTGCATTCTAAGAGCTTATTTATATAACACTGTATGTGCAATCATATATTTTAGGGTTCTATGTCAGTTTTATTCAGGGTTCAGTGTATTTTTCACGTAATTTGATGCTTTTTGTACTTGACCACGCGATCACAGTAATGTTTGATTTTACCGCCATCAGGCATATTACAAGCCTGTAATAACGCTAATTGTAAAGAGAACCACTTGCTCAACATGAATAATATTTTATCTGAATTATGTTTGCCATTTCCATGCAGAAATATTGTAATTTCACCTGCACCACGTGGTCCGCTACGAACTCCTCCAGTGGTATCCGCGCCACCTAAGCTTGTTTTCACACATGTATGTTGCAAGTTGCAATTCTACATAGTTATATAATTTACTTATTTGCTATATTCTGTTATATTGAACATTATTTGTAATCACTTTTATAGTTATTTAATTTTGTAAAGTCCTACATTGCATAATTATATATCTTTTACATGAAAACTGCCCCCTGTGTGCTTCCAAGTGCTAATTTAAAACATCACTCCCATTTTGCTGCTCTATTACTAAATCAAATTTTTCTACTTTAAACCTTTTACTTGATTCGTGATAAGTACTATTATGCTAAATACTTTATACCTTAACTTATTACGAATACTGGTTATTATAACACATTTACTACTGCAGTTAGTTATTTAGCATGGTTGTTTAAAGCTCTCACAAACATTCCTGATTTTTATTATGTTTGGGGCTTTATCGGAGCACAGGAGCATCGGAAAAGTGTGTACTTGCAATGCCCTCATGGCACATTGCTTGCAACTGGGCACCATATCTACATCTTTACCACAATTAAACTTCCTTTTTTTTTCTCTACGTCCATGTTCTGCCTGGAATTTCCCATCAGGGCAGTGGCTCACATTTTGGCTGTATTACAGGACAATTTCCCTACATAAACTATAGTTTCATCGCTTAGGTGCAAAACTATCAACCTCTGATTGTGCCTAATGAAATTTGCGAATGTATATGACTTGTGATGGAGGGTACTATTGCAGCTAGCACTACATCACTCATGATGCATACGCCCATACGTTCTACTCGTACGCCAAAGTGCTTTGTCTGCAAGGACTTTGCTGCATTGACGGCTGACGTAGCTGTGGCTTTATGTGCCTGCATGTGAGTCTCCCATATGGCGTGCTTAAAAGCTATTACTGTCAACCTACTAATTACTATAATTGTGATGAATTGTCCTGCACATTTATTCTCGCAACTTGCCCATCGCACACAGTGGCTTGAAAACTTTATTCACTACACACGTTACTTTCTGTGGCGGGATACTGAAAAAATCTTGCAACTCACAAGAGAACAACACTTTACAATATAATTATTATGTTAAAACAGGAGAGCAATTACTTTATATTAGTAATAACTGTTATGCAAGCCACTCTGTCAATTAACTAATTATTGTCCTTAGGATATATCACTGGAACCATTTCACCTTATATGATGCCGAAGGCTGCATCCCTCGACGCATCGCAATGGCGGTTCAGCACATCTCTCTCGTTGCCCTTCTTGAGGTCAGCTACTGGCTGATGTCCAGACAGCGCCCTCATGCTTCTAGCAGACGTTTGGCGATGCAACAAGCCTCGCGCTGCCCTATATTCTCTTCGTTATAGGTCTCGCCAAATGTTTATAATCACTGCTTGATGCAATCCCTCGTGTCCTGCTATTCTGCTTTTTGTAATGCAGGGTTCATGCACGGGCATTAGCTAAGGGCGGGTTCAGCCCGCTACACAATGCTACAAAGTAATTTTTAAATAATTAAACATTTTAACTATAAATAATTATAAAAATGTATTTATCATTCTCTATTATTTCTACATTATATTTTTTTCTACATTGCGTTTATTGTATTTATATTTTTAAAATGTCTTAAATGATGCAAACTTGTAAAACTTGTAACTTTGAAAAATAATATTGATGAATGTTATAAAGCTAAAGGAAATCTTTCAACATGTAAAGCCTGTTTAATTACAAGAAATGCACTTTCGAAAAAAAAATTGTGATTGTGGATTGGAAGTTTTATTTAACAAGATGTAAAAAATAATTGACAGAGGTGTAAAAGAAATAATTGTGATAAAGAAATAGGTAATAATCCGAATGAATTATTCAGTCTTATTAATTAAACTAAAAGAAGACTTAATTATTCAAGAGAAGGAAATAGATCAATAAAAATTAAAAATATAAACACCAGTAAATAAATAGAAACTGAATTCAGAAAATATTTGTTATTTTCAAAAGCTGAACCGTAGAATGTACAGGATGAATAACTAAATAAATCACTGCAAAAAAATAGAAAAAGAAAGGTTCTATTGATTTTCTGCTTGCACAGAAGTGAAGTTTAAACAAGGTCTCCTAATTGCAGCCCAGACACAGATTGTAATAAGGATTAGAATAAGTATTTCTTAAACAAAGTTAAATTTTTTTTTCAAATGGAACAATACCTATTCACATTAAGAAAATAAAACTAGAGGAAATTTAAATGTCAATGGCCAGACCTCCAGCCCTCACGAACTAAGATACACCCCTCTGGCATCTTGTAACAATGTTATACTATGAATATTATACTGTATGTTCATTGTTTGGTACACTGCTTGAATTTAGTAATGGACAGATCATGTTAACAAGATCAGAAAATCCAGCCTGCATTCCCAACCTTGATGGTATTCACTGATGAGTGCGCTTTCACTTGAGTTGGCATCATGAACTCACATAACAGGAATCTGCTGGTGAATGAAAATCTGTGTGTGCAAGTGGTTCATGTTAATGTTTGGGGTCGGAGAGCTGTACCATGGCCATCATAGTCACCATTGTTACACACTGCAAATTGTTTTGGAGAACTATGAAGAATATAGTGTATGAGAAACTAGTAATGTCTGAGGAAGAATTTATTGCACAAATCCACACTGTAGCTGAAATACTTAGCACATAACCAAGTGCCTTTAAGATGTGCACCTATCTCTGCACCGCTGATGCATACTTTGTAATGAAGTTGGAGGTCAACAATTGGGACCATTTGTAATCCATGACGTCATTCTTTTGTTGGGTAGGTGGAGATGTCATAAACTGATCAAATTTTTAGTTTACTACATGTCCTATGTCCAAAAAGAAGTGACACTTGACACCCCTTAATGACCAAACCACACATTTCTTGACATAGGTTCCCTATCACAAAATGTTTGATTTGTTGTCCTGTAACACTATTGCTAGTTAAATGGTTTTTTATATCATTCAGTATGAGAACACCTAGGACATCCTATACTGAAATACTTGTGGTTATATTGTCCATTATTAAAAAATAAAGTTAACTTTTTTTTTTATCTTTAGAATGTTTGGCATTCTTTAACGACCTTGCTTACCAAGCCAGCAGCCGCAAACTTCACAAGTTTTTTTTTTTTTTCTTCCCAATTTGCCTTTTCAGTTCAATGGAACAGAGTGAACACTGGCATATACCCACATAATATTTTAATATTATTTATCATTTTTTCCCATCATCAGTATCATTGAAAGTAGATATGCTGAACTATGCCAATGCTTGCATCATAATATTACAGTGGTGTGAATGGCAGCGCTTAGTAGCTGCAGCCTCAACAATAAGTAGGGCTGGTTGTGGAATAAGCAAAAAAAAATTGAACAAGTTCTTTGTTCTTATCACAAGTTATGTTCATGTGCATGTAAAATATGGTAAGAAATTTGGCATTATTACTTTGAAAATAAAGGAAATTTGTTTTTTGATATTCAGCTGATAGCCACATTTTCCTTCCTAATTTCTTTATATACAAGTTTGTAACCGGGTAATTTTTCAGCAAGGTGAAAC